>OX438643.1:24748701-27248701 GCA_949316285.1 Eupithecia subumbrata
AGGTGGCCTTGCGCGAGTGGATATTTGCGTGAGTAGACATTTGCGCGAGGGACACATGCGCGAAGGAAATTTTCGCTAGTGGTCATTTGCGCGAGTCGACACTTGCGTTAAGAAACTCCCAATCTCTCTCGAACTAGACATCGCAGAGAGTTGCGGATTTTACCAATGTGTAGGAAACTTTACTGTCTTTCCTTTGGTATAACGCACCTTCCCCTTCCCCTCCCCCTTCCTTCCACATAACGATAAACATTTTATCGTAGATCTTTGTAGCACATGCTACGAGGCTACGACGGATCGGCGCAGCTGCGGCGTAGCATACAAAAGACTTCAACGTGCACCCACTTTTCTACTAAATACATACATACAAAATTTCTCTAATAACTAACTAGCTAATGAGTTGCGATTTTCAGTATCATAAAGGAAAGCTTTTGCTCTTAAGAGGGCGCATTGCGCGCCATTTTGTGAAAAGGATGGACATAGGATTTCGCGTTCATAGGAGCAGGACGGAGCATACGTATTTGGAACGGCGTAAGCACAAAAATGATGTTTTTGCTTATTTACAAGAAAACTACCTACACAAGTTATGAAAAAACCTGTATTAAGGAACTCGTGTCGAGCGATTTGTTGCGATTTTGTGGCGCGATTCCGCTGCGTTTTTGTAAGCGCGATTTCGAGACGCCGGCTGCCGCCGCCGCGCGCCAAATGCGAAATCGCTGCAAACAAATGTCGCAACAAATCGCGCGACACAAAACGCGCTTCAATATCGCGGCTGTGGGGTAGAGGCTTACATTAGTTCTCGACATAACTCAAAGAATTAGCAGGCTAAAGTGGCAGTGGGCGGCCATATCTCGCGAAGAACCGACAACCGCTGGGGTAAACATGTTTTAGTGTGAAGACCGCGACTCGGCAAATGAAGTGCAGAACTCCCTCCGGCCAGGTGGGATGACGACCTGCGAAAGACTGCAGGCAGATGCTGTAGCGCCCTTTTTCTAGCTGTAGACTAATAAAGGTGGATATGTGATGTGATGATTTATAAGTAGGTAGGTACATATTATCTCTACAAAGTTTAAAACAAAGTCGCTTCCCGCTGTCTGTCTATCTCTAAGTACCTATGCTTAGATCTTTAAAACGAAGCAACGGATTTTGATGCAGTTTTTTTTTTATAGAAAAAGTGATTCAATAGGAAGGTTTATTTGTATAATAAATAAATGCATAATATAGTAGAGAAACACTGATAATTTTAGAGGTTTCAAATGTGATGTCTACAAAAAAGTCCGTATCAACCAGCATTGCACTCGTGCGAAGCCGAGGCGGGTCGCTAGTACCTAATAAACTTCGGTCCAACCAACGGTAGAGTATCTACTTTTGGAGCATTACCAAAGAATGACTAGGTACCTATACAGTACCAAGCGCATTACCTACGTAGGTACCTACATCAGCATCGGAGGTTAGGTTAGGTTACAAAGTATTCCTATGATGCAATGTAACTCGACTCTAGCTGCAATGCAATTTACTTGCAACAATGTATCTTTATTGTGAGTGCTCATTGTTTAGTGTTTACGTTGGCCAGTCCCGATTCAGCAAGTTGATGGCTAATAAACAAAGTTGTAGATACATACCTACTAGACGTGTGCGCCGATCGGCGTGGCGCACGCCGCCGATCATTTTAGCCACGCCGACGCCGCCGATGTTTTCATCGGCGTCATCGGCGTCTACAAACAAACAATATTCTACATTAAATAAATCACTTTATTTAACAAATTTCTTATATTTTATTTGCAAAAAGGAGTATTTTTTATTTCGCTATCTATCTAGCTTATTTATTTATTTATTTAGTTTCGTCGGCGTCATTTGCATTTCTCTTTTCACTTGTCAGTCTGGCACACAACTAGTGAGAATTGAAAGTTTTCGGAGGTTTCGGAGGGTACCTATCTGTTTTTAAATGACATACCTACTGTGCACTATGTCAGACAACGACATAGATCGGAGTTCGATACAAAAGATCGAAATCAAACATTTTGCTGTGAAAACTAGGGTTGCCACCCGTACTATATAATAAAGTATTGTACTTTATTACGGGCTTACGTACTTTGAGGACTACAATAAAGTACGCCAAAATACTTTATTTGGCTTTTCAAGTTTTTATTTTAATGTTCACTGTACTAAACGTTAAAGTTGAAGTTTTTGAGTGTAACAGATCGCATCGTGTTATTCTACAATACGCATTGCGTTTGAACGCAACATAAAACATCAAATGGCAATAATCACTTTATTTATTTTCGATGAGACCAGTGTTGCTGATCTAAAAAAATATCTAAAATATTTTTTTATACCTGCGGAAACTTTACGGACCATAACGCCTATCGAAACGGCTCATACATATGAGTTTGTTCCTGAAAGAAAGAGACATTGAAAAAGTCTATAGTATGGAAACGAAATTTATTATACTTAGTAAACGAAATTTTCGCGGCTCGCATCGCTTGCCGTAATATCTTTTAGGTTTATTTGTTTGTCGTTTTGGTAAACTGCTCTTAATTTTAAAATACATGAAAATAAATTAGTATGTACACTATTTTTACATGGCGTACTTTTTTTAACCCCCGTTCCAGGTAAATGTACTCTATTTGCTCGAAAAAAAGGTGGCAACCCTAGTGAAAACCCTCTATTCGTCATCTAAAAATAACTTTGTCTTTTCCCTGCTTTTTTTGTAATATGTGATTTGATTGTTGCCATAGAGGTTTTTTGTTATTGAAATTTTGATTTTATAATTGTTTTAAGACAAATAGGTAAGTCTGTCATATAATTAATGAATAAAAATTTTAATAAGGATTAAGGCGTCTTTTACTTAATTTCACATCCACGCCGATTACGCCGATGACGCCGCCGCCGCCGACAAATTGGACGCCAGACGCCGCCGCCGGTCAAATGAGCATCGGCGCACATGTCTAATACCTACCTACGTCCTTAGTACTTACCATATCGCCTTCTCGCCACTATGTGTTATGTTAGGTATTGAAGCATAGGTAATCTCTATAAACAGTTATAGCAGAATATTTATTAGTAACATTTTTATTTATTATTTATGAGTATGTATTTATCTTATTTTATTTTTATCGTACTATGTATTTATGTTAGTTTATTTTAGTTCATACTAGTATCTATAAAATTTAGGTTTTTTTTAAACAAGATTATTCATCTTGCAAAAAGAGAGGGGTGTTATAAGTTTAACGTGTCTGTCTGTGTATCTGTCCGTGGTATCGTAGCTCCCAAACGGATGAACCGATTTTCATTTAGATTTTTTTTTGTGTGATAAATAATTTTATCTCGAGTGTTCTTAGCTACGTTTCATGAAAATCTGACGCGAGGTTTTTAAAATTTTTAATTTTGTTCTTGTGTATATCTATCCATATTTATTGCACTACCTTTCTCCACACCCAAAAGGTTTGCTGTAAGAAAACTCTTATAGGGATAAGCTCGCCTTTGTACATTACATATTATCCTTTAAATTGTCAACTTTTGTGTATTTTTTATTTGTGTACAATAAAGATTTTTAAGATTTTTTAAGATAATTGTATTAATACTCAAGTTTCTAGATAGGTACCTACCTAAAAACCTAAAGTCGCTAGCTAGAATCCAGTATTCAGTATATTTATTGCAAGACAAAAATATTACAAAGTATTGCAAATATTCATGTTCCTATGTCAGGTAGGGTATGGCAGTAGATCTAGGACTTATGATAAGGACTTATTTACCTAGTTATTTGGTATTTCAAGATACCTAGGTACTTTATGTCAACAGTAAGATTTATGTTTACAAAAAAACGTGCTATACCACTTTAAAAAAACTGGTAGGATTTTAATGTGGTTTGAGTGATTTTTGAAAAATTTTAAAAACCCCCCGACAGATTTCCTTGAAACATGGCTAAGAAGGCTAAGAACACTCGGGATAAAATTATCTATGACACAAAAAAACTAAACAAAAACGGTTCATCCGTTTGGGAGCTACGATACCACAGACATATACCTACACAGATATACATAACACCCCTCTCTTTTTGGTTAAAAATAACAGAAAACAACAATCTAACAGAATTTGTTTCGAACTTCTACGAATTGCTCCAATTATAATGGCGTAAAATATTTTAGAACAATATTTTCTTCGTTCCGTAACTCCTTTGTGGTCCTAATTAATAATCAAATTAATTTGAAAAAAGTAAAAACCAACTCGAATCCCTTAATTTTATACTGTTTTAAGTTTTTCGGGATAAATATTTATCCCTCGGGGATAAATGGGACCAGCTCGGGATCATAGGTAAAGGGTGATTTTTTTGAGGTTAGGATTTTCATGCATTAGTATTTGACAGATCACGCGGGATTTCAGACATGGTGTCAAAGAGAAAGATGCTCAGTATGCTTTGACATTTCATCATGAATCATGAACGATCTGCCACAACGTCGAATTTTCAGTGAATGGGCCCTAGAAAAGTTGGCAGAAAATCCGCTTTTTTATCGACAAATTTTGTTCAGCGATGAGGCTCATTTCTGGTTGAATGGCTACGTAAATAAGCAAAATTGCCGCATTTGGAGTGAAGAGCCACCAGAAGCCGTTCAAGAACTGCCCTTGCATCCCGAAAAATGCACTGTTTGGTGTGGTTTGTACGCTGGTGGAATCATTGGACCGTATTTTTTCAAAGATGCTGTTGGACGCAACGTTACGGTGAATGGCGATCGCTATCGTTCGATGCTAACAAACTTTTTGTTGCCAAAAATGGAAGAACTGAACTTTGTTGACATGTGGTTTCAACAAGATGGCGCTACATGCCACACAGCTCGCGATTCTATGGCCATTTTGAGGGAAAACTTCGGAGAACAATTCATCTCAAGAAATGGACCGGTAAGTTGGCCACCAAGATCATGCGATTTGACGCCTTTAGACTATTTTTTGTGGGGCTACGTCAAATCTAAAGTCTACAGAAATAAGCCAGCAACTATTCCAGCTTTGGAAGACAACATTTCCGAAGAAATTCGGGCTATTCCGGCCGAAATGCTCGAAAAAGTTGCCAAAAATTGGACTTTCCGAATGGACCACCTAAGACGCAGCCGCGGTCAACATTTAAATGAAATTATCTTCAAAAAGTAAATGTCATGGACCAATCTAACGTTTCAAATAAAGAACCGATGAGATTTTGCAAATTTTATGCGTTATTTTTTTTTAAAAAGTTCTCAAGCTCTTAAAAAATCACCCGTTATAAACAACCATAAATGACGGCGAAGTCAACGAACATACCTAGGTATCTATGTTCGTCGATAACTCCGTTCAGTAGGTACCTACCTTACTAGCACAGCCTACCTATATGCATACAGTCGTTCGACGAAGGCGTTTTGACAGGGCAATCTTGCGGGGCCCAAGGAACGGGTCGGGGGGGCGGGACGCTCCCGAGTAACTAAGGCGGTGATGTATTCTACTCGGGAGCGTCCCTCCCCGTCCCATCCCTTCAAAATGCCTTCGTCGAACGACTGTGTGCATATAGGTAGGCTGTGTTACTAGCATGTACTTACATACTTATAAAACATAATTTACATGGGTACAGCCGAACGGATCAGGATCCTCCTTCTTTTTTCGAAGTCGGTTAAAAATAGCACTACTTTGTACCAAAGACACGATTTAAATCTTTGCTTTATACGTGCATCTAGGTAGGTGAGATACCTTATGTACCTTCTAGGTAGGTAATGAAGATTCATGTCCGATCCGCAGGGGTATTTTAATTCATACGATTCGTTTCCGAATCGAATCCGACGGATTTATAAAACGCTATTATGATTTCGCCTCGGGTTGATGATCGAAAATCCTAAGCGAATCTGTTGAGTAATGGCCATGTCAATGAGAAGGAGCTCCTTATTTCGATCATCAACTCGATCGAGGCGAAATCAAAATAGCGTTTTATAAATCCATCGGATTCGAATCGGAAACGAATCGAATGAATTAAAATACCCCTGCCGATCTCATAAAAATTAACTAGGTATTCACACTAATATTATAAATGCCAAAGTTTGGATGAATGGATGGATGGATTCACGACAAAACAACTGAACGGATCGGGCTGAAATTTTGCATACAGGTAATTCTTATCCTGAAATCAAACATAGGCTACTTTTTATCCCATAAATCAGTTCCTATGGGAAATAAATTACCTTTAAACGTTTCCATAGAAACAACACGTCCGAAGCCGCGGGAATAATAAATATAATAATAAATAAAATAATGCTGGACAATTCACACAGCATTATCTAGCCCCAAGCTAAGCAGAGCTTGTGTTATGGGTACTAGATAACTGATATACTTAATACAATATACTACATAGATAGATATTTTTATTATACATAGAAAACACCCAAACCATCGGAACAAATTTCTGCAGATCGGACACAAATTTGTTCCGAGGCGGGAATCGAACCCGCAACCTCCTGCGTCGCAGGCGGACCTTCGCCCGCTGCGCCACGGAGGTCGTCAAATAAAATAGTCAGTTATAAAAAATAATTTAATTATTTTATTTTCATGTCTGTATGCTTATTTTATCATATGTACTAGTTTCTGCCCACGGCTACGCACGCTTTTCCGAGATGAAAAGTATACCTATTATGCTATTCCATCGGGTAAAAATTCAGTGAGAATTCAGTATCGAGAGAAATAACGCACTGCGTCCCTGAAGGAAATCTATAAAGTGCCGAGAGAAACCTAGAGATGTGGTGCATTAATAATGCTAACTTTTAACCGTGTACAAAATGCACTAGACCCACTACCGAGCGCCATTTGAATCTCAACACTATGACTGAGTAGGACGATCCAATTTCCCTTCATTATTGGCTTGAAGTGTCAATGCAACTAGTTTTGTGTCTAGTTCTGAACGCCAAAGGGTCGAGTTTCCTTCGAATGTCAGTTGTCTGTTAGAGGTCAGTGGAAGGGGGTAGATTGCACCCGGCACGTTCTCGGGTTGCCTAGCAACCATAAGGGTATCATGTGTTTGCAGCTTCAGGATATTGGCAGGTTACCTATCGTTGGTACTCGTGCCAGAGACATGGTAAGTACCTATTATTCCTACGTGTTGTACGATAATAGTAAAGTAAAAGTTCTTTGACTCGTACCAACCTTTCATTGGTACAGAGTGTACAGACAGAGACAGAATTAAATAACCCCCCTGCATAACACATGCAGGTTTAAATCCAAACCTGTTAATCGTAGGAGTTTTAAAAGTCGAAAATAAATTAAATTTTTATTTAGGTAAGATAAAACAGAACGAACAGATAAAAACATAAAAAATCCGTTTAGATCTGGATTGTGTGTGTTATGCAGGGGGGTTACTTAATTCTGACGCTGTCTGTACCATACCAACAGGAGGTAGGTAAAACTTTTTCAACGAAAACTCAATTCAATCGATCCATGTTTCGTGAGGGAAGTACCTACCGTAGATATGGTATGGTACAGTCACTGTACCAATGAAAGGTTGGTACGATGATATGTGTCACACCACTAAATTACTAGTCACTGTACTACAGTGACTAGTAATTTAGTGGTATGGTAGTTCAATGGTATGGTATGATGAAAGTTCCTACTCCTGTTTCCGCATTAGGACTCGTAGTTGATCCATTATGCGTAATAAACAAGAACAAAATAAAAAAAAATAAAAACCCCTCTGACAGATTTTCATGAAACATGGCTAAGAACACTCGGGATAAAATTGTCTATGCCACAAAAAACTAAACCAAAATCGGTTCATCCGTTTGGGAGCTACGATACCACCCACAGACAGATACATAGCAGAGACGATAAACTTATAACACCCCTCTCTTTTTGCGTCGGGGGTTAAAAAGTAATGAAAATGTTCTTTGGTAAAATCGTCTATAGGTAATATTTATGTGGGCAGCCTACTACGTACAGATTATAGAAGCGAAGGTTTGTAAATTTGTAAAGATGTGTTTTTGACAGAAGATACCTAGTAAGATATGTAGGTCTTTATGGAATGGATGGTAGGTGGGTGATAAGAATTTGGATTCGTCTTATTCCTTTGTCAAAATCACCAGGTAATTCATATAATGGCTTTAGACTTGGCTGAGACGGGCAATAATACATTGTTTATTTGTACCTATTGCAATTTGATAGAACGAAATTTCATCCATCCAATAAATCCACCGATAAATTAAGTGTCTTCAGTTAGCCGCATCCAGCATCTGCCTGCAGTCTTTTGCAGGTCGTCATTCTACCTTGCCGGAGGGCGTCCTACACTACGTTTGCCGAGTCGTGGTCTCCACTAAAGAACACGACCTGCATTTTCCGGGATAAAATCGGGCTTAAATTAATAAGTCATAGGTATTTATGAAAACTCTTCTTTGGTCTTTTAGCGATATTCATCGTAGCAAGGCTGTCTCGTTGTCAGGACGACCAAGGGCGCGAGAGCCTTGGAACAGGAGTTGGAAATAAAACACATGGTGGCAATAAAAGCACATCCTATCCTTCTATCCTACTAATATTATATATGCGAAAGTTTGTGAAATGTGAAATTTGTGTTACCTAGGATCTCCAAAACGACCTAACAGATCAAGATGAAATTTGGCATACACCTAAAACGTAGCCTAACTTAAACATCAGGCTACTTATTATACCGAAAATACGCGTGCAAGGCGCGGGCAGAAGCTAATAACACATATAGGCTTTGAGTCTGCGACCACCAAACCTTCGTCATTTTATAAAGGCTGCGAGTTTGTCCGCTCGCCACACACAGGTAGGAACGATCACCGATTATGAAGTTTAGGTCATAGTGGCTTTGGCAGATATTGGCTAGCAAAGTTGCTGAATTTGGACCAAAAATTCGTTATAGTATAAAGGTCTATTCTGAGTCTCAGCCTTTATAAAATGAGGAAGGTCTGGCGACCTCTACGAAAACCGTAGACGTTTTCGTAGAAGCTCTACGAAAAAATCACTGATGTACATTTTTGTACCTATACCTACTAATTCTATTTATAATAATGGCAGCAGGTACTTAGTACCGTTGTTTTTTTGTTGTTATAGTGCTTTAATAAAACAAACCAGTAAAAAACTAACTAATAAAAAGCAACTAGTTTCTGGCCGCGGCTCAGCACGCGTTTTATGGAAACTTTTTAAGATTATTAAATCCCATAGCTAATGTATGTATATTAAAAATATTTATCTATGTAGTGTATTGTAGGTATTAAGTATATCAGTTATCTAGTATACCTATAACACAAGCTCTGCTTAGCTTGGGGCTAACAAACATCCATCTGTCCATACATCCAAACTTCCGCATTTATAATACATCTACTCTCTGGCGTTTTATAGGTTATTTCTATCCTATGGGAACTGTCTATGGGAATAAATAAATAAAAATGAAAGTAGCCATTCCAACTACATCTTTGCAAAATTTCGGTCTGATCGGTTCGGTCGTTATGGCGTGCTGAGGAAACAAACATCCATCCAAACATAATCTTCCAAACTTTCGCATTTATATTAGTGCAAAGTGCATATATCAAGATGTTAGCTTATCATTTATAGATATCTATACCAGTATGTATATCATCTTCGTTATCTAACGAAATTTTAAATTGAAATATTCAATTTTACGTATCACAGATCAAAATTGAATTGTTTAACAAGTCTTTATTCACAAAGAAAATAACAATCAAATAAATAAATTAGAACTAGTATTTACAATTGAAACAATTGAGCTAACTGCAGACTAAAGTCATTTATAACGGGATATTTACCATAATTTGAGTTTTGAGCTTTCCAATATTTCGGCACAGTTTCATGCGCCATGATCACGACGATATAAATGACTTTAGTGTTGATGATTTTAACTGCAGACTGTTGCCAACAATCTACAGGTAGCTCAACTGATCCATATAAATACCAGTCGGAAGCGTCCCGAAGACGCTGGCTTCATTGCTTCGTTGTATGGCAATGCTGATGCGCGGCGCCAGATATTCACCAGCTCTCGGGTCACGCGTCGACCAGACGCTCAGATATTTTTTTAAGAACCCGAAGAGTACCCCACGGACCTAGGGTCTCGACTCCAAGGGAAGCAAATGTGTAGGCTCTGTCGAGACCTGCATATTTTCGCATATTGCTTAAACCTAATTACTATATTTTTTCCCCAAGATATTTGTGAATGGAAGGGCGTGGCGTTGACCGAGCGACACAGGAAGGAAATCGATATTATAGGTAGGTATTCCGAGACACGACGAGATGCGAGAGAAAGTCGAATGTAGGTGAGATGTGGGTGTACTTTGACCCTATTACAATGATCATCATAAATTGACGACCTCAGTGGCGCAGCGAGCGAGAGTCCGCCTGCGACACAACAGGTTGCGGGTTCGATTCCTGCCTCGGAACAAATTTGTGTACGGTCTGCAGAAATTTGTTCCGTTGGTCTGGGTGTTTTCTTAAACATATCTATCTATGTAAATAATGTATTGTATATATCAGTTATCTAGTACCCATAACACAAACTTTGAGTAGCTTACTTTGGGGCTAGATGGTGCTGTGTGGATTGACCAGCATTAAAACAAAAAAATATATCATCGGCCTCAATTCTAGGTTTTATGATATTACTAGCTGCGCCCCGCGGCTTCGCCCCCGTGGAAATTTTTGTTTCCAAGTTTCTTATTTTTTTCTTTCAAAAGAACCTTCTGACAATAACAAATACAACAAAAAAAGAATTAGCGAAATTGGTCCAGCTGTTCACGCGTGATGCCGTGACCAAGAGAAATAGGGATTTATTTTTATTTAAAGTTATTACTAATTATTTGGTTTCTTGAACCAGTTTCTTCCTTAGTTGTGTTGTTTTCTTGTAAATAAGCAAAAGCGCCGTTCCAAAAATGAAGACTCTGTCCCGCTCCTATGAACTCGAAATCCTTTACCGATCCTTTTTACAAAATGGCGCGCTTTGTGCATACTCTTAACACTTTCATGGCCCATGACATGACGCACAAGGACGTCTTACGTCGTGGAGCAGTAAATGCGTTAAATCAGTAGGTATTTTATGTACGCGTAGCAACTACAGCGAGTTATGTATACTTAGTTGACGCATATAGATCTGGCACGTTGTTGCAGCTCTTTATCAGTGGAAGATGTGGTCATAGTTCAGATCTCGATTTAGAACTTACATTGCATGCTAGTATAATATTATATTATCTGTGGTATTGTGTAAAACATCATCATCATCATCACAATGTTGGCCTTATCCAACCAATCTTGGATATACCTCTTCCCTTCGTTTCCACTCCTGTCGATCTTGAGCCCATCTCATCAAGTCATGTCCTCCGTGCCGTCTAATGTCGTCCACCCAACGATTCGGTGGTCGGCCTCGTCCTCGGGTGTTAGCTCTGGGTCTCCATTCCAGGAATCGATCACCCTTACCCCGTTGATCCACGAGGTCCAAAAACGCCCGTTTCACTTCGTTACTAATTCCGATATTTGGGGTAACTAACTATTTCATCTAGTATCATTCTAAAACTCTGCGCTCATTAATCATTCGCTACCATACAGCACAAAAAACGTGCATTCAAATAAGGGCTTGAACTCGTTATCTTTAGACAAGTGCAGATAGATTTACAGTGACAAAATGGCTTCTCACAAGCTTTTTCTTTTATAATAACACGTTAAGTGCGAGTCCGGCTCGCGCACTAAAGGTTCCATTTAATTGTAAGACCTTGTTTCTAGCCAAATATCATGATTCTAGGTCAACATGAAGTAGGTATCGTGTATATTTTGGTCGAGGAAGAGAATCAAAAAATATTATTTTTTGAGAATAAATTACATATTTTACGGTTTTAGGATTTTTTCCTTTACTTGTGCTATAAGACCTTGGTGCTCACCAAATTTCATAATTCTAGGTTTACGGGAAGTACCCTATAGGTTATGTGTGCATGTGATTCCCTTGGAAATTTCAAAATATTCGGACATAAACAGGTAACTTTTGAGTGCGTTGAATTCAACGCATGCACACATAACCTATAGGGTACTTCCCGTAAACCTAGAATTATGAAATTTGGTGAGCACCAAGGTCTAATTAGAAGTTTTATTTATAGCGCGGCTTCAAGAGGTTACGGACTTGAGTATTCGACGTCAATTTCAACTCGATACGTCCACGCGTTTCTGAGAAAAGAGGGTTGACAGACGGACAGACAGACAGACAGACGGACAACAAAGTGATCCTATAAGGGTTACTTTTTTCCTTTTGGGGTACGGAACCCTAAAAATTGCAACCATCACACTTCTACCACAGTAGATAAATAGTATCTTCTGTGCTTCTACGAAGTCATTTGGGTACTTTGTACTAATGGTCGAAATTAGTAAGAAGTCTTTTTTCTTCTGCTTCTTGATTTTGCACCAATTTTTTTATAAGTACGCTTCTATTTTCTCCTAAACATGCGTAGAACGTACGGTAGGTACTCAGAGTTCATTATCCTCAAGACCCCAATAATTCATAAAGAGTCACAGAATTCGAATCAATATTTTCCTGGTCTATTTCCATGCGATAATGGTTAAACGTGTTATCAGTATCAAGTAAGTTCTTCGGAAACTATACCAGTTCTTAAATCATTCATCAGTATTAGTACCAATTATGGTACTAATACTTACATACATCTTCACTTACTTAAGTGAGTTGGTGGCCAAACGCTAGACAATTATCAATAAAAAAAAAAAATACTCAAGTCTTCCAAGAGGATGACTTCAAGATAAGTACAAAATTTTTAGACAAGCACCCGATGCTTAAGGGTGTATGCCGCATAGCGCCGCCAACAATTTTTAATTAATATGTCGTTAAACACAAGAATTTTCAAATATTCAATGTACAGTTTGTGATACCTATCCTAGCTTTTTTTAATCCCACTGAAATAATTTGGTTTTCGTATAATAATAATAATAATAAATAAAATAAATAATGCTGGACAATTCACACATCATTATCTAGCCCCAAGCTAAGCAGGAGCTTGTGTTATGGGTACTTGATAACTGATATACTTAATACAATACACTACATAGATAGATATTTTTTATTATACATAGAAAACACCCAGACCAACGGAACAAATTTCTGCAGATCGTACACAAATTTGTTCCGAGGCGGGAATCGAACCCGCAACCTCCTGCGTCGCAGGCGGACCTTCGCCCGCTGCGCCACGGAGAATAATATAGACAGAGAAGCGATAACAGAGTTCGGTGGCCACCAAGAGCAACTTCGCTATTCTGCATAAAGGAAATAAAATAAAACTATTATATGGGCATTAAAATAAAGTCTATGATAGGTACCTATCATAAACTGTACAATGGACTCTTAAAAATTCCTTCCTTAAGCTAAAATCAGTTTTTAGTAGTTGATTTTTTAAGAATTCGCATCACTTGTCGATTTGGGTTCCTTTCCACAATGCTTTATATATAAAATCAGCGTTTCTGCTCTAGCACGACGCTAAAAAGAGAATTTTAGATGTTTGTGTCGTTCTGTTTAAAAACATTGTATCTGGAGAACTTACCTACTTTTGGTTTTTCCAACGAAATCACATAAAAATCACAACAGCTTAATTACAATACCCATTTGTGAAAAATGTTATAGAAATAAAAACGAGTGTAATTTATTATTAGGTCAACAATTACTCCTACTCGTATTATAAAGCCAAAAGTTTGTTCAATATACCTAAATTTCACATTCAACAAACTTTCGAGAGATTTACCTAGAATCTCCAAAACTGCTGCACAGAACATTTAGAACATAGCCTTACTTTCCGTGGCGCAGCGGGCGAAGGACCGCCTGCGACGCAGGAGGTTGCGGGATCGATTCCCGCTTCGGAACAAATTTGTGTACGATATGCAGAAATGTGTTCCGTGGTCTGGGTGTTTTCTATGTATAATAAAAAAAATCTATCTATGTAGTGTATTATATTAAGTACCTATATCAGTTATCTAGTACCCATAACACAAGCTCTGCTTAGCTTGGGGCTAAATAATGCTGTGTGAATTGTCCAGCATTATTATTATTATTATTATAATACTTGTACCGATAATACGCGCACAAAGCCGCAGGCGGAAGCTAGTAACTAATAAAATAACATATGTTCTTCAGATACCTTTATACGAGAAGGTGCAGGTACCCAACATGACATTTTATTTGTATTGTTTGTATTTTTAACCCCGGACCTTCGATCAAATATTCCGCGACCTCCGGCCGGCGAAAACCTTGATCGATGCCCCCGACGCAAAGAGAGAGGGGTGTTATAAGTTTAACGTGTTTTTTGTGTCATAGATAATTTTATCCCGAGTGTTCTTATCCATGTTTCATGAAAATCTGTCGGGGTATTTGTAAAATTTTTAATTTTGTTCTTGTATTTTTTTTTCAAATTATAAGTACATAGCGTTATAAAGTTTCTGCCAAAATGTACAACAGTTTGTCGGCAGTAGCTTGCGTGGACACAATAGTCATACATTGTAAATGTACCTAACTACTTAAATTAGTTTCATTAGTTAGGTACATTTACAATGTAGTAAATAACATATTCTGGCTAGATGTATCTGTGTATTATCGTAATATTACTAACCAAATGTAACCTGCATATTGTCACGTTTTTCCAATATCTTATGTTATGTTATTTATGATACATCACAGAATAATATCTACTTTTCATATATATTACAAATATACCTATAGGTATTAGGGCCTTCGTACACACGTATTTTTAGCCGTAAAAATCTATGGTTAATTTGCCGTGTGTAGGCACCATCGTCAGTGTTGTATAGATCACTGTGGAAGCTTGCATCAAAATCCAGGTGATCAATATTGTAGTGAAATAATACTTATTTTATTTTATTATTATGATGATATGTTATTATTTTATATGTATTTTTGAAATAATAGCTAATTTATATAACTATTTTTTTATATTAATGTTCATTCTTAGGGTTCATTTTTAGGGTTTTGAAGATCGAAAATCGGTTTCAAAACCCTTATGGTCTCGCTTTGTCTGTCCTTTTTTCCCTCCTTAATAACTCAAAAACTACTGCAGCTATCAACTTGAAATTTAAAATAATAATACATTTCGTGCGCCTGTACAGATTTAGAGAAAAATAAATGAAAATAAATGAAAAATGAAAATGAATATTTTCCATACAAATTGTGATGCCGAAATTTTAAAAGATACCTACAGAGTCATATGGGGTATCAAATGAAAGGTATCATTTTGTACATTTCAAAATAATTTTTGAAATTTTTGTAGGTTTCATACTTTTTAAAATATTTCGAAAAAAGTCGAAAAAATACCCATTCCCCCCCCCCCCCTATCTCCGAAGATTGCAGAGCGATCCATGTAAAATGTATGGAGCGTTTATAGACATGAATCTATATTTTACAGGAAAAATATAGAGAAGTTTGAAAAATGAACAGTTTTTGAAAAATGGTCAAAAAGGGGGGGAATAATTTTCAAAAGGGGGAGCTACCTCACCGAGTGGGGTATCAAATAAAAGGTATCGGTTTGTACGTTTCAAAACAGTTTTTCAAATTTCTGTAGATTTCATAGTTTTTGAAATATTTTGAAAAAAGTCGAAAAAAAACCCATTCCCCCCCCTATCTCCGAAGTTTGCCGAGCGATCCATTTAAAATGTATGAAGCGTTTGTAGGTATGGATCTATATTTTACAGGAAAAATATAGAGAAGTCTGTAAAAATAACACTTTTTGAAAAATGGTCAAAAAGCAATAATTTTCAAAAGGGGGGCTACCCCACCGAGTGGGATATCAAATGAAAGGCATCGGTTTGGACATTTCAAACCAGTTTTTCAAATTTCTGTAACTTTCATACTTTTTGAAATATTTCGAAAAAAGTCGAAAAATTTACCATAACCCACCTTAACCGAACCACCCATTTAACCGAAGCATGCAGAGAGATTTATCTGAAATGTAGGTTGGTACCTACTATTCTTAGGTATTCGCTAAATTGCGAAGTCTCTAACCGGTACTTTTGGTACATATTTGTTGACAAACGTTCAAAACCCTCGGCGCGCGAGTTACACTCGCACTTGACGGATCTTGTTTTATTAAATAATAACGAATAAACTGGATTGAAATCGCTCACCCTGATTTCAAGTTAGAATTACTAAAATATTGCAAAGCACGGTATTTTTAATAGGTTAGCTTATTTCATAATGATTCCAACGATGTAAATTACTTAAACAGCTCCTAGAACAAAAAAAATAAAAATCGTCATTTAATCACTCCCACGATTATCGCGCGGGACCACCCAGACAGAAGTGCTTAACCGACGTACGAATTCATGCAAAATGGCCGCCACAATTAATGGGAAAAAACCTGTGTGTCAATAAGCTTCAATAGTGACTTTTTATTGTTTATTATTGTTTCATTAATTAAAACGGTTATCAAAACCATGATCGGTGATCCATACAACACTGGCGACCGGGCCTACGCACTGCGAATTATCCGTATTTACGGCGTAAAAACGTATGTGAATAGAGGCCCTTAGGTAGGTAGACCTACCTATGGCTACATTGTTTACCTATATTATGAGTATGTAGTTAGGTTAGATCATATTATTGTATAAGGTAAGTAATGAATGTATCGAATCATGTGATTTATAAGAAATTCATAGTACACGTAGTGTACATAATAGTAAATGCTATGATAGGTACAGCTAAATTTACGAAGGTATTTTTATTTTTATTGCCAATCGTAGGATATTTATAAAAAATTACCTACTTAGACGATAGCTAGAATAAGTACCTATGTTACTTTAATAAGCTAAGTAACAGAATTATAAAGTTTATATGAATAAAACTAAATGAAACCTGAATTATCATGGTGTAGGTAAAGTTTGTACCCTTAACTGTGAACTAACATAAGTACATATATTTAAATAACCTACCTAGTCTTATTATTATCCTTTTATGTCTGTCTAATAATTGAATTATTATTATTAAAAAAAAATAACATCCCAAAAAATTTTACTTCGCATCCTCCCCTCAGTACGGGAATGTGCTGTGTGTAGTGGACAATTCGTCCAAATAAAAAATCTCCAGTGATTCCAAAGGTCAGATTATTTTTTATATTTAATAGTAGGTTAAAATTCGTTCCCTATTTAGCTCCGTGGTCTCCCGGAAATGGCCTTATACATTGTAGCTTCGACCGTGAAATGACCATAACGAACCTTTTGATGTAAATCTGGCTAGTCCATGACTGGCCCCTACATTTAAATTACTGGCTTCGGCCCGCGGCTTCGCAGGTGTTTTTCCAGGATAAAAATTATTATTACAGTTTTGACAGCATTTATGCAGTTACTACTACATTTCTAAATAAAATAACTAAATTTCAGCACAATCCGTTCAGTGGTTTTGGCGCTACGCCCGTAGCACACCTCCGCTACGGAATACGAGTTGCGGACACGCTACTTGTGTTCCGCATGAATTCCACAGTGATAAAATGTAGTCTGAGTTGCAGAACTGTAGCGGAGGTGTGGCTGACGTCGGATCAGAACGAAACCGCGCGGGGAAAGAGATAGAATTATGGTCAAATCTATGCGTTAGAACCGGCAGTTTCGCTAGTGTTCCGCTTCTCCTATATACGTACAAGACATGGTGATATTACTTGCGACCCGCAGGGGCGCGCCGCTGCCGCACAAGGAGCTGCACGGCAGATAAATAAATAAATAAATGTCATGGACCATGAAAATGTTAAACAAGTGCCTGCCTACCTTTTTTTTTTTTTGGAGGGGGGAAATGCCCTCGCACTTCCCTTCCGCCATGGGGGTGACGGAAGGGGGTATGTGGGACTCGAACCCACTAAAACCCCCCCGTGAAACGTCCACCGCCGTCATGGGGCGAGATGGGGTCGCGTTAGCATTCACCATCTCGCCCCGGCGGATGGCCCGGGAACCGGTCCGGGCCTCGGCCTCAAGGAGGAGCAACCCTTTCACACAGGTCATCCCTCAGTCGCGTGGAGCCGTGCTAGCCGGCAGAGAGTCCCCCGACTCTCCACCAGTGGCCCCACTACGGGGGACGAAGGAGGCGAGCGAACCGCCCCCTTCGTCCCCCTGGACGTCTGCGCCGGAGCGGGTCAGATTGGGCGTCATCCTCCCTGACCCGCTCAGCGGCCTCCTTCTGAAATGGCCATGGTCTCCTTCTCGCAGAAGGAGACCATGGCCTGCCACTCCCTTTCGCCGTCGAGCATGGCGCTCACCACGCTCGGCAGCGAAAGGTCCCGGCCCAGGAACGCTGAGCAGGAGTGCCTGCCTACCTATGCTAAGAACCTTTATTTAAGTAGTATGTATTTTATTGAAAATTTTCTTTTATTGTTTGTTTGTTTGTTATTTTTTGCTCTGCCAACTTTTATTCGACTTATATCACTTTATCCATCCCTAGGTTGCCTGGGAGAAAACGCTCTCAGCGGTAAGGCCGCGTATTGCACTGATTATGTTTTAAATTTAGATATAGGGCTTTTATTTTGCTATGTTTTAAGTGCAATAATGTATTCATTCATAAATATTGTATTCATTCATACTAAGGAAACTTTTAATTGGATAATACCTACCCTACTCAATTCAAGTGATTAACTAAAAGTTTTGTTTCCAAGGCTGCCCTCAGAAATGAGCATGGAATTAAGAAGGTACCTGAGGGGTGAGTCTATTTGACGTTAGTAACGAAACGTGATCGTTACGTCACCTTTTTGTATGGGATTTGCGTAGTTCCCTGTAAAACAGACTCGCCCGTCTATGCCCGCGGCTTCGCACGTATTTTTTCTATGGAAACGTTTAAAGGTGATTTCTATCCCATGGGAACTGATTTATGGGAAAAAGTAGCATAAGTTTGATTCCAGGATTAGAATTACCTGTATGCAAAATTTCAACCCGATCCGTTCAGAAGTTTTGGCGTGAAGAGGTAACAAACATCCATCCATCCATACATCCAACCTTTCGCATTTTTAATATTATTAGCGTGATATATTGTGACTTATTATTATGCCGGAAACAACGGGAGGATAATAAATAAATAAATAATGCTGGACAATTCACACCGCATTATGTAGCCCCAAGCTAAGCAGAGCTTGTGTTATGGGTACTAGATTACTGATATACTTAATACAATACACTACATAGATAGATATTTTTATCTGCAGATCGTACACAAATTTGTTCCGAGGATACTAGTTGTGATATATCTATTTAATTAAAGACTCGACACTTTTATTCGTTGATAAGTGGAAACAACAATATACTCATTTTTATCCGACACAAAGCCAACATGGCAGCCGGAGCCGGAACCATAAAACATAAACAAAGCCATAGACCATACTAATGGTCTATGGATATAAAATAGGAACACTACACTCTTCCCCTCACGACTTTAAGCGTTCCATCTTAACTAAAGAACTATTTTTGGAGTAGGTATAAACATTAACTCTTAAACAAGTACTTATCTAACGGAAGGTTGAGTATCTCTTAAATCTACTATTAAACTATTTAGGATACAAAGTAACTCTTAAATCTACTATTAAACTATTTAGGATACATAGTAACTCTTAGACACTATGTACATAACACTCTATGCAATTTGAGCTCTTCTCCCCTCACAATCAGTGACAAGGCACCCTAGGTGGGTTTAAAAAGAAACTAGTGGGGAGAAAAAAATAATGAATAATAAATTCCTTCGTAACAGTAAATAAAATATAAGTAGGTGGTTAACTTAACCTGAAATTTATGTTACAATAATTATGTTTTAACAAATACAATTTCAACGATTTTGTATCTTGGATTGAGAAAAGGAGAAAAATAATAATAATAATACTTAGCCATTATTATTATTATTATTTTTTACCTGGTAGGTTAATTTATTCTAGCAGACAACTATTGCATTTTAACATTTGATTTACATGTCTTTTCCAATTTTTTCCTTCTACATCAATATTAAATGTTACACCTGGTATTGATTCATCTATTATAATTCCTACCGTCCAAGGTTTACAGCCCTTCCGGTAATCTCTTACCATTACTTTTTCACCTACCTTAAACTCTAAGTCTCGGTTCCCCAGTGCATTTTGTTTTTGTTTCTCTGTCATCTCATAAGAATGATCAGTTATAGGTGATGGTATTTTGTTAGCTTCTCACATAAGGTTTCATAGGTTTCATTTAATGGTGTTTCTGGTGTGCACAATGTTGTTAATATTTCGTATACCTTTGTGCTCAATTTTGTTATGAGTAATGGCACTTTTTTTTCTTGTTTTATTTCATTCAATAATATGAAACATTCAAATTGTTGTTGATAGGCGCTCCAGTTTTCACCGGTAAATACTTCTAAACTGAAGATCGCATTCATGATGGCAGCACCACGTGAACAACCTTTTGTCTTTGTTCTGTCTACGTATTCACGTAAATGCTTCCTGATTTCTTCGATAGAACTCGATTCCTTGAATATAATTTCCTGTGCTTGTTTATTTGCAATCTCAATTAATTCTGCTTTAGTTTTCTCCTGTATCCAAGCTTTCTTTCCTTGTTTTATTTGCTCTTCGATTAGATCCATTGATAATTAATTTATACATAGGTAGGTATATGCTCCATGAGAGTTTCTTTTTACCCAATTCACAATTTTCACTTTGAGGTTAGGTCACCGATTGTTTCTCGGTGATCGAATTTATTATAAGTTCGGCGTTCGTAAAATCCTCTTCGCCAATGTGATATATCTATTTAATTAAAGACATAACTGAGACTGGACACTTTTATTCGTTGATAAGTTGAAACAACAATATACTCATTTTTATCCGACACAAAGCCAACATGGCAGCCGGAGCCGGAACCATAAAACATAAACAAAGCCATAGACCATACAAATGGTCTATGGATATAAAATAGGAACACTACACTAGTAATATTATGTTTTTAGTCCGTATCTCAGATACAGGAAAATCCAATATTTTCCGTACAAAAACTCTTAGGAATTATTACTTATCTATATCAAAGGAGACAAGACAAGTTTCTATGGATTATATTTCATTTACCGAAATCTGATCCTGCTTCTGAATATTTTAAATCACCAATTTCCAAGGAAATATTGAATTCTATTCAATCTAAGATTTCTACGGTATATTTTATAGGTAGGTATAGGTACCCTTTTGAAAAGATCGTAGCGTCTTTGTTCTCCTCGGAATTAAAAACTCGATTGGATAATCAACTCGAATTGGATAGAGTATATTATTGTAGGCAGGGATTTTTATACTTTATGATATTATATTTAGGGCAACCAACTAGAGAAAACACCAGAAATCACAAACTACCTAGAAAGAAAATGGGTATTATCGTTCTGGTATAACTTTGTCCTAAGTTATTACTACAAGACACACAGCAAAGGTATAGTATTATAATATCTGTGACAAAGGTAAGATATATTTTTACAAACTGGCGCAACTGTCTTTTATTTTTTCATTTAATTATTCACGCTGACGTCACAAATCCAGGCTTCTAGTGTACGAAAAACAAAAGGGTATCGCGCAAACTTTTAATCGAACGCAAAAAATAGAAAATGGATGCAAAAAATTGCTATAGACTGACCAATAGGTACAATACAATACAATACAAAAATGCTTTGTTGTACACCATAACAATAACATTACTAGGAGAAATTACATAAGACAAGTACAATGGGCGGCCTTATAGCTTAGAAGCAATCTCTTCCAGGCCACCTTTGGATGGAAAGAATTATGTGAGTTTAAGAAAGACAGGGGGACAAAAAATAAATATATATAAACAATGCCCAATAAAACATATAAAAACACAAAAAAAAATATTCGACTACTTATGTACATAGGTAGGCTGGATGTAAAAGAAAATAGTATTATTGCACTCGCTTGCAACAATGGTACCTATTCATAAACTTCGATATCCATATCAGTGGTTCTTATCAATGACGCAGACATGTACTTACCTACGCAACTGAGCAATCAGCATTGACGGCGGCGGCGAGAACGATAAAAAGCAAGACAAGTACCTACCTATGTAGTTATTTTCAAGAAGACGGTCATAAAAACCTACCTGAATTTACGTTGAGTTAGCTTGTTTATAAAATAACAACAATTTTAAGAATTATAGTATTCATTATTCGCAAAGGAAATTACAATCAAATAATAGAAATATATAAAGGGGCCTTTATTCACAAAGAAATTTGAAATAAATTAGAACAAGTATTTACAATTGAAACAGTTTTGCTAACTGCAGACTGTTGCAAACAATCTACAGGTAGCTTGATCCATATCAATACCAGTCGGAAGCGTCCCCAAGATGCTGGCTGCATTGCCCCGCTGTATGGCAACGCGCTGATGCGCTGCGCCAGATACTCACCAGTTCTCGGGTCAGGCCTCGCTCCGACCAGACGCTCAGATAATAAAAAAAATAATATTAATTTTTCATTCAGTTGTATAAACGCCCTAGGGCGAGACAATAAAACTAATAATTCCCATTTGGCTTACGATCATTCACGCACAACAATAGACGAAGCCATGAAAATACACGATAAAGCAAATATTTTAGAAAAAAACGGAGGTAAAATTTTTGTTATTGCTTTGTTTGTTTACGAGTGGGAGTAATCTCTGGACCTCCCAACCTGATTCTAAAAATTGTTGCAATAATAGATATGTCGCCGCCCGCGCCGGGTTGTAAGATCAGCCCATAATTTGTAGAATGGCTAGGTAGATTGCAAAAAGGCGCAATTCAATTAATTGTCTATGCGATTATTGAACGATCAACACGTTCAACGTTATGGCTAAACGTCACTTAAACATCTCGTTAATAATATGATGTGTGTATTTTGTTATATTTATTCATCTTATGTATTCCATGTAATAAGTAATTTATTACATTTTTTTATCAAAAAGCATAGGTGATTCTTAGCAGCCATTTAATTTAAAGTTTTTGTTCATTTTCTCCACTGTACGATCTCGCTTTTTTCGCGGCGGGGCGGCGTAGAGAAAATTAATAAAAAAAAGTGAAGGGAATTCAGGTGCAGTCGCCTTTACAAGAATTGACGTGCTAGGAACAATTCATATTAACAAGGTATTCTCAACAAACCAGCGTACCATTTGTAATCGCTCTAGCCTTTCTGCAAACGGACTGATTCTACTACAGATAGTTATCCATTATCCCTGAATTACCTTGACTATGTTTTATCCAGGACTGTGAGCAAATCCGCTAGCATAAGCCAGAATTCTATAAAGATCTTTTAAATGTGCCTCGTGCTATATTGTACCTTGAGTGTCCTGAACTAGATCCACGTGTCGGCTCGCCCTAGCGCGTGGGCGGCGCCGCCCTATTCTAGAAATACCAACTCGTGCTAGGGAATTAACTTTTCAGTTGAGACTGGAAAGCTTACAAGCAGAAGCTATTCATACGGTAGATAAATAAATAATGCTAGACAATTCACACAGCATCATATAGGCTCAGAGCTAATCTACAGGATAAAAAAGCTTGGGACGAGTTTTGCTCCAACTCGAAAAATTACAACAGGCTAAAGGTTTCTTCGTCACTTCTTTACTTTTGTCTACATACCGAAGCACCGACAGAAATCAAATATAACACTTTATTGGCTTTTATCTCATGGGGGGTTAATACCCATAATCCCCACGGTGGGCATGCGGGTTGGGGATCGTAGTTTGGTGATCGTAGAATTGTCCTGCAGGGGGCGCTGCTGCCCACCTCCTGTGGAAATCCCTTAGTCGCCTTTTACGACACCCGCAGGAAGAGTTGGAGTGGTGCAAATTCTAAACCGGCACCACATAGCTAATACATACAATACAATACACTACATACAAATCGTTTATTTGGACAACACGGGTTAAAAGTTGGAATGCTTATTAAATTTAAAATGCGATAACTTACTAGCTTAACAGCGTTGGTGTGCCAAATTATATAATAATACCAAATAGAGACATGCCGATCGGAAAATCAATAAATAAATGTCAAACTATGAGTATAACAAATATAGATATTTTTATTAACTATAAAGAAAACACCCAGAACACCCGGAACATATAAGGTATACCTACGCTAAGCTAATAAATTACATGGACGGCGATGCAGTCGAGCGAGACCTACCTATCCGGGAATTTTGATTTTATTACTTTAAACATTTCAGCAGAACGGTGGTACCTAGATTGTAGCTTTTAATATTATTTAGTACCTACCTAATTAATGTAAAGTTAACACCACACAATTTGTAAAGCTTCGGTAGTGTTATCGTTTCAATAGGTATTAAAGATTCTTTACGTAATAACTAGCTTCTGCCCGCGGCTTCGCACGCATTGTTTCTATGGGAACGTTCAAAGGTAATTTCTAGCCCATGGGAACTGATTTATGGGATAAAAAGTAGCCTATGTTTGATTCCAGGCTTTCTATTTTTTCAGCTCAATCTGTTCAGTAGTTTTGGCGTGAAGACGTAACAAACATCCATCCATCCATCCAAACTTTCGCATGTATAATATAAGTGTGATGTGATGTGATGTTCTGAATAAAGGTCGGCTTTTTGAGATGGATTGTATAACCAAATCCGAATGATTTAAATCATTTAAAAAACAATATTCTCAGATTGTTATACATACGCCCCAAAGCTTTTTTTAAATCAAAATTAAGGGACTTTGTCGCTTAGCGACCGCATCGCCAGAAATCAAACATTTTGTTATGTGAATGATCCTCATTCCTCATTGAAAAAAAACGTTTAGTCGAGAGTACCTAGTCAATTATGTAAGACCTAGGTACGCAAGCCTTTTTATTGATAGTATAGCTACATTAGCTACGTAGGCTACCAACGTACGTAGATGAGAACAATGGTAAATCGATTATACTACACTTCGATTGAAGTATTAAATCGTAGGACGTAGGCGAGTACCTACCTATAAAGGTAGTTTGTTTGTAATACCTCGTAAGTACTAAGTCATACCTACAATGCGATAAGGTGTGAAGGTAGTACTAGTTTATTACTAGAAGGTACTACTAGTACTTAGTTAGTACATAACATAGCAATCATAGCTGTGGCCTTGGTTGGTTGCACAAGTTTTATGTAGTAGGTACCTTTTCTTTATGTTTAAAATGATGCAGCACGTTTTTCACGTGTTACCATTACCAGGTAGGTACTACGAAATTTTTTAAAGCATCTATGGACTCCACAGATTAAATATAACATGGACTCTGTATAAAATGGGCTTTGCCGCTCAGCTGGCACGAGGCCATACTGGGCCTGTCAAAAAATACCCTTGCGTGGCAAGCGACCATATTGTGGGCGATTTGCGTCATTTTCAGCTTGTCTTTTGTTTCATTATTTAAATGTAAGAAATCAAATAATATCGCAAAAATTTTTGCGATAATATTTGATTTCTTAGAAATTACTCTGAGTGTGTACACACTATAATAACAAAAAACACTACAATGAAATGTATTAGTAGGGCTGACTTAGTCATGGCAACATTTTTAGTCCTAATTCTAATTCTGAATGAGGGAATTGGAATCTAAGCCCAATGATATTATATATAAACTCGAAGCCCAGCTCCTTGAAGTACCAGAGTAGGACTTTTAGCGATGTTTAGTCCCGTCAAATTAGTTCAGTTTGGTGTTGGCGACATCTGACGCCATATGCGCATTGACACCAGTGTTTGGCTAAAAGCCCTATAGAGTATAGAGAGATAAAGGAAGATTTAAATAAATAAATTAAATCGAACACTTGTTTCGACCAATCAGAAGAGACAACATGTTTCGAGGTCAATGTAGCTGTATGATTTTTATTGAAGCCTGCGGCTTCGCACGACCTTTTTTGAATTAAAAGTAGCCGATATTGATTTTGTAGCGCAATTCCTTACACACAGCTGCGTTTTTGGAAGCGCGATTTCTAGACGCCGCGCGCCGCTGCTGGCCCCAAAATGCAAGACGCAGCTGTGTAAAATGATGTAGATGGCATGCGTCTTAGTAATTTTCTGTGAACAATTACCGCAAAATCGCAGGACGCGGAAATGCGTCGTCCGACTTCTAACGCGTCGATAAAATTGCAGCAGTGTGTAAGATCGTATGCGTTTTGGTACAAAATGTACTGCAAAGCTGCAAACAAATCGCGCGACACAAGATGCGCTTCAAAATCTCGACAGTGTGGTAGAGGCTTTATGTGTGCAATATTTCAGCCCAATCTATTCAGTAATTTTGGCACTGTTTTCGGCCAAACATAAACATACTAGGCACAAACTTTTGCCTTTATAAGATTATAAAAATAGGATTCCTACTTGAGGGTAGGAAATGCATTGCTAATCTCAAGACTGCTTGTGCATTATTATTTTGTCACTAGGGTAGTTATTTATTTTAAACCTGCGTGTCTTTTCCCCAAGTCAGTAATTGAGACCTTTCCTTTGAAGCAGTTGAATAAAATGGACGTTATTGTACAAAAGATCTCTGAACTCGCCCGGCACATAGGTCAGTGGTTTTATCTAAGGTTTACGTGAACATAAATCAGGTAGGTAAATTAATTATGCTGCTCCACTGGTGATCGGAATGCTGGCTTCTATTTCGGTTAACGAATTAGCATTGCCATTCAACGTGGCAATGCTGCCAGCATTCTTTGCATTGCATCTCAGCATGGGGCACTCTGCCTTCTGGTGACGGCTTAGATTTTTAAGAAATAGATATCCCTTTCAAGTGTATATACTAAGTAGTTGATAAATAAATTGTATTATGCTGCTTATAAAACTAGATTATAAATTAACCCATCTATACTTAAAAGTTGTTTTGTGCAATGGACGCTATGACTATTATGGACTTTTTGCCGACTTTAGTCTACTGAAATCGATATAATCAATCAATATACACACATCTGCTGCAAATTCTATTTGAATAGGTGTTCGCAGAGTTTAACTAGTTTTATTGAATTTGCAACAATGATACTCGTATCAAGGGATTTATATTAGTAGGTATGTACCTATTGCAAATACATAATTTTCGCAGATGCTTTGCAAGCTGTCAAATTGGATCCAGCTGTTTTAGAAGCAAAAATCGCAATAAATAGAAGCACCGAACTAACAAGTGCCGAGCAAGAATTAGCATCAATTGAAAATGGGCACCAACTCACCGAGAAATCTAAAGAAAGCAATGGTGAGTCTCTTATATTAAAAGCAAACCTAGAAGGCAACTCCCCTTGTCTGAGGGAGACACGTCCAGTAGTGGACGTAAGTAGTTAGGCATGTGTGCTGATAAGAAGGAAATCTAGAAGGCAGTTAGAAAAGATAGTTTGATTCATTCAATCATCCACATATTGTTATACCTACTTTACTTACAAACATTATGTTATCAATTCATAAAAAAATTAAATAAAAACAGGCAATAAAAGAGAACGCTCGTTTAGGTATTTTATTTATTGCTAGCGAATGATTACAGATAATGATGATTGATAGTCCATATGAAAAAAATCAGGCCACTGGATAATGACAAACCTACATATTTTTTCTACATATTGGCCTGATTTTTTTCTTTGAAGTCTGATTAAAGAATGGGCCGTGCTTTTATGATATGGCTACCTACGTCAGAAAAATGGTCTGCGATAACGACCAGAAAACCTCATCTGCATTATTGGTAGACATTCAGCACTGGAGGTGAAGCGATATTTTGTCAGTTTTCAGCGTTAGGCGCTCTGTGATTATTTCATAAAATGCCTTCTTCTAGATGTGATCAGTTCTGGATTTGCATGCCCTGTGCTAAATGAGACCAAGTACCTACCTAATTTTTTGCTAGTGGCGAGCTGTACAAAACAGCTCTCGATGTCGCTGCAAAACAAAAGTGCATCCTAGAAAAAAGAAAAGACTAGAAAAAACTTAGAAAAAACTTAGTGGTCTCGCAAAAGTCCTTTGGACAGACCATGGCGAAATTTACACAAAATTATGAAATGTTTCAGCGTCATCAAAGTCTGCAAAGTTCGATTACCTGATGAGGATGCAGAAGGCCGCGTTGCTGTCGCTCACTCCGCGGCAATTCGACCTGCTGCTCAAGTATACTGAGATCTTGAGGATGCAGCGATACATCAACCAGAAGAACTTGGTAAATTACATCAATTTTAAACATAAAAACAAGGAAAAACTTTTGCTTAGGATCAAGTTCAGGACAAACCACGATTCTGTTCGTCACATTTGTAGATTTATATCTTTCAATTGACCTTCATAGCGAGAAACCATAGCATTCGAACGGTATTATTCAATGTGACCTTGGAAACAAGCCACAGAAGTTTAGTTAGTAAAGTTTTGGGTCTTGTTTATTATGCATAGAAAATAATATATACTGAAATTTGCTCCCATTTACAAACCGACACAATCGCTAAAGAAGTTCAAATCGGTTATTCCAGGAATGTGCATTCTGCAAGAACAATGGTGAGCCAGCCTCGTGGTACTCCATCCACATTCTGAGAGACAGGAACGGGCGCGTGATCTGCCCCGTGCTGCGAGGGTACCGCTGTCCGAGCTGCGGGGCCACCGGGGACAGGGCACACACCATCAAGTACTGCCCGCTCACTGACAGAGGTGAGGCACACACACTTAGCAAGGGGCGCAATGCCCTGGTTCGGACACACACGTAGCAAGGGGTGCAATGCCCTGTTT
The DNA here is from genome assembly GCA_949316285.1 of Eupithecia subumbrata. Classification (NCBI taxonomy): domain Eukaryota; kingdom Metazoa; phylum Arthropoda; class Insecta; order Lepidoptera; family Geometridae; genus Eupithecia; species Eupithecia subumbrata. The sequence goes on from OX438643.1 coordinate 24,777,369, forward strand.
CGGACGCACTCCATCCACATGCTGAAAGACGTGACGGTCCGTTTGCTGCCCCGTGCGGCGACGGTACCGCTGTCCGGACTGCGGTGCCATCGGAGACCGAGCACACACCATCAACTACTGCCTGCTCTCTGACACAGGTGAGGCAATAAGAGATTGCATATATAGTGAAAGTTCCAGAGGAGAAAGGAGAATCAATATATGCCTAGTAAGAACTACAAGGTAAGTTTATCAAGACTAACTCGGCAGACCAAGGACCACATTAACCTAAATAATTTATGTTAAAAAGTTATAATATGATGTAGGTAAGTAGAATTCAAGAATTTATTCATACCCACACACGACTTATAAAAAAAGGGAAACAATAATAATAATGAAAAACATAAACCTTTGAATTTCAGTTTAAAACAATTTGTAAGCAGCAGCGTTAAGATAAGAGTTCCAAAGGTAAAAATAATACCTAATAATAATAACCTGTCTTGTCTCTGATTACAATAATGTGACCATCAGTTTTAATTGTGAAAATATGGCAGGCCTCGGCACAATTTTACGCTCAGGTGAAATATGGAAAAATAAATTTGCGTTAAAACTTCAAGCAGAAAGAAGGCGAAGCTCTTTCTATCATTATACCAACTGAGTAATAATTTCCCAGTAGGTAGATCCACCACACTTCGTCTACATAGGTGTGCTGTTAAATTGCAATTCATAAAGCCAAGCTAGTTTCATCATTAGTTAAAACAAGCAAAATTTGCCTAGTGATGAAGATCATAAGCTTAGTAACTAATAATTACTTGCCTTACCTTATCGAGTCAGTTGTTTTATACTAGTTTATACTATTATATATTATATACTATTTACTAGTTTTTGTCCACGGCTTCGCACGCGTTATATCTATGGATACGTTTTAAGATTTTTTCTATCCCATGGGAACTGATTTATGGGATAAAAAGTAGCCTATGTTTGATATGTACCTCTATATGTTGCTATGTTTTTTTGTTTTTTTTTAGCTTAGAGCTACATCTATGGATTTCAGCTCGAACTGTTCAGGCGTTTTGGCGTGAAGGGGTAACAAACATCCGTCCATCTAAACATCCAAACTATAATACCAGTTATAATATTATATTAGAGTTAAATAGTGTGATAATGTAAATGAACAAAATAACAATGGATGGTTGTCAGCCAACAAACATTCTGTAATAAAATTATGAGGATGAGAGGATTGCAAACTTATTCCTACTTATTATTTTTTTCATTTATCTAAAATGTTATTTTTTGAATAGCTTTGAAAAACATAATTATTTATTTCAGATCGTTGGAGTTGCTGAGTTGATCGAGGTGTAGAAAACCATGTTTTTCTATCAACTTTTTTTTTATCAAAGAAATTAAAACTTAAATCATTATGAATCATTTGTTTCATTTAATAACTCACTGAAACCATTACTCTTAGGTAGTATTTTTAGGTCAAATAAAAGATCTTTCACAAATAAAATCTTAGGGTTAGTGCAGACGAGCCACAAACGATGACAACCACTTTGTTGCTTAGCTGACTTATTATTTACATCCTGGCTGATAAATAAAGGCCAAGCTAGTGGCTAGTGGAGTGGTCATCACTGTTGTATGTATTTGTATGTAGCCCGTTTGCGTCGAGACTTACACATGCCACTGTTCTAATTCCAGAACAGAATCTATTTTCATACTTAGTCTTAAGATCCTTCAGTATTTTTTCATAAATTAGTCCAATTTGCCTTTATTGTGAGTAAGTATCTACAGGAGATATTTGTATCATTTACCTCGTATAAAAGCAAAACCTGTAGGTACCTAAGCATTTTATTCGATTGAGGTAGGTACACTTGGTACCTGTAGATTGTTTGCAACAGTCTGCAGTTAGGTCAATTGTTTTAAAAGTGAATACTAGTTCTAATTTATTTCTATTACTTGATTAAATTTTCTCTATACAAAATAATTAGGTATATCAAGTAAAATATGTGAAAACTCCGTAAAAGTAACAATGTACCTATTATCTAATTTCATAGCGTTAATGGTTAGGGAGATTAAATACCTAAGCATAAATAGGTATACATGGATGTTTATAATGGATGAATCAGCGGTTGACTGGAACCTTCACCGAGAGCAAGTCTATCGATCCACAGATGAGGAAGCACTATTGGCGTTTTGGCTGTAGGCAGGTCAATGACCGTTAACAACCGCTCACTCTCAGTTTCGTTATATTTTTATAATAATTAACGCCTACGTTACAGTATCAAGAAGGGATAAATTAGTAGCAGGCGGCGACCAAGCCGATTTATCTCAGAATAAAATTGAGTAGGCGAGGCAATGCAAGCAAACTCATCTACGTCCAAAACCCCTTTTATTTGCATCGGTATGGTACCAATGCCATGCATGTAAAAGCAGCTGATTGCACTAACTAACATGCATTCAAGCCGTGGTGACATTAAATTCCGCTGATTCATACAGCGACAACAACTTTTTATCATGCCGCACATTATACCTATTAGATTATGAAACGGTCGGGGCCTGCGTAACAGAATGACGGTGCGTGGCCGGAGCCACCTCGCGAGCAGTAAGGCAGGTCGTGAACGCACGCACTGCGCCAAGTCCATGAACTTGGGTTTTATTTTGGACCACTCACTTATGTAATGTCCCTACCTCAACTGTCTCTTCGCTTGTCTTGTAGACTCTCTGTTGCATTGTTTGCGTTTGAACGAAGAAGTTATCTTTTGGTTTAATGCAATTCGTTCCTAAAAGCGAATGAATCGTTTCCCAGAGCCATAGCAATCAAAAATGTGTGTATGTATAAAAAAATTATTAAATTATGCAATAGACGCTTAACCCTATAAACCTATTCAATTATAGCCACTATAATTAAAATTAGCCACTAATGCCACTATAATTAAATTATGTACCTAATAGCTAGAATAGACAAAAGAAAAAATAATAATGGCTACCTATTTTGCAATTTAGGGATGCCAAGTGGGAATCAGCGGATGAGGCTACGGATCAGGTAAGAAGAACCAACTTATAATATAATATCTACTTTGCAACATATAAATAATTTATACATTATTACGCTCTTAACAAGGAGAAAACAATTAAATTTTGTCATAGTCTCGTTAGCCCATACAACCGCCTTAAAGATGAGATGACGTCATAGAAATTCTATGAAGGGTTTCTATGACAGTATGTAGGTACCTATGTCCAGAATAAATCTACATCTACAAGTCCATTTATCCCTGGGGTCCTAACTTTCTACTCGGGTATCTAAAATTTATTTTTATACTAACCCATATTAACCATACCTATATACTATAGAAGGTATATATAATAATTTTCGTGATAGTAAGCGTTGAAAAAACACCTTATCCATCGCGTAGACTGTACCATACACATAGGTGTGGTATCCTATAAGTCACATAGGTACACCATTTCTTAATTATTGATTCCCCTGTCATTGTTTATGGGTATGCTAAATTTAATTCATTCATTCGATTGTTGGCAAATAAACATGTCTACTCCTAGATGTTACCTAGGTGATTTTGAATTTATTATTATCACTCTTCTAAATATACAATTAAATATCTAAATAGATTAATTTAGCATAGGCAGCTTCATAATTCACTGCCCATTGTCATCGTTATATATGTACTACGCACTAGATTTCGCGATCAGAACACTCACTCTGTTCGACTGAACTGTACTGCAATCCGTACACCTGACATTAGTGTGGCTTCGACATGCATGCAGCTTGGACGCATATGGAGCCGCGCTAATAATACGAAAATACAAATCTAAGTGTGACCCTGGACGTAAATAATGAAAAATAACAACCCAGTAGTCAAGTTAGTAAAATTATTTGTTGTATTATGTGAATAAATAGGTAATAATATCGTAATACCTCAACAGATAGAAATAATTTTTCATAAATATGCACGCCATTGTAATCATAGACTAAAACATGCAGATGTTCCATTTCAAAACCGGTTGTAGGTAAAAATAATGTGATTGATGGAAGACAGATAGGGTGACAGACTTGACGCGGTGTTTTTTTTAAATGATAGAATTTTTAATTATTGATTTTTAACCAGTTTCATATTTTTAACCGACTTCGAAACAAGGAGGAGGTTCTATGTTCGGCTGTATGTAGTATGTTTATAAGTATGTTCGTCGATTTCTCCGTCATTTGATTGACTGATTCCGGACCAATTTGGTGATCTTTTCAGTTGTTTATAGGTGCTCCCAAGGTGGTCCCAATATTTTATTCCCCAGGGATTTCTATTTATCCAGCAAAACTTAAAAAAACAGTTTAAAACTAAGGGATTCGAAGTCGGTTTTAACTTTTTTCAAAACTATTTAATTATTACATTTTCAAAGAAATCAAATTATTGAAAATTTTATTAATTTTTTTCCTTTCAGAACATATCAAGTTGTAAACAAAGTTCAGAAAATATGACGACGTGCGCATTTCGATACTGCAAAAACACATCAATTAATAAAAAAAAATAGTAATAAATGCTAATGTGCACTCTTAATTCAATGAAAAGTATGTAGGTATTTGAACACAATAATTAACTCATTAACTGCGCCCGCGCCCCGCGCGCGCCGTCGTCGCTGCCACCATAGCTTGGAACATGGCGGTGGAGATTCGCGTCATAGGCAATGGAAGTGTTAAATTAGTGTATTAAAAAATATCTTAGGACAAAATGTACTAATTTATTTGTCTGCTTATTTTACTTGATTTTAAACTATTGCTATTAACTATTTATATTAATGTTTGAATAAACGCATAACAATCCATTTTTTTTTTATTTTCTACTATTTTTGCAAACAAAAATTTTTGAAATAGAGAATAAATTCTTACTAAGTTATGTAGGTACAAAATCTGTGTCACCTCTGCGCGGTGTAAAATCTATAGGGGCGACATGTTGTCAGAATACGTTGAGAAAACAATACTCTTTAAGCTATCTAGCGCTGAATGTTTTAATTGTTTGGTTAGCCGACTTAGTTAATATTTTGGCGCTGCAGCGCTTGCCGCGCCCAGGCCACCGCTGTCATGAGAATGAGACGTTTTTTGTTTGAAATTTCTTCTCTAGGTACATTTAACTCAGTGGCCCATTGTTTTACTTCGGTCTCATTTTAGGTTAGAACATGTGGTTCACCACAGTTTACTTGAGTTTACCAACTTATTTGTGGTAATGTTCGTGGAATAATTTTATGTAATTAATTTCCTGCCATTTATATCTCACGATATGAACGTTGATTTAAGAAAAGATAAACTTAAATAGTTACAAGACTCCGTTCGTTGGATGACGCTATTCTACTTCAATGTCAAGCAACAACCTCCTTAGCATTGAATAATACATAACATTTTGTGCTTATACACGACACGATTCACGTTACGTTGTCATATCACAGGTTTTATCACAATAGGTAGCATTTTTTAAAGGATAACAGGTTATTCAATGCTAACCGAGGTATTGAGGGTCAAATCAAAGTATTACCTAGTCTACATAATCAACACATATTACTCTTTAATAGACTTCTTTCCGTCTCATTTCTGCATCACATGAGTACGCTATAAAAACAGAGAGAGAAAATGCAAGAGTGCAATTGGATGTTTGCAACAGCAATTACTCATCAATTAAACTCTATCTATACGTGATAGGTATAGGTTGTCATTATAAACAAGACGATAAAACAAGGTTTAAGTGTGTGTGCCAAGATAATATACAATACAATGCAAGAGTGTTTGAGCGACATCTATGGATTTTGAAACTAACTAAAACGTCTGCTACGCTTGCTACGGACAGTGTAGCGCGTAGCACCGTAGCAATTTGCGTAGCGCTTTGTGAAGTTCTTTTTTTGCTATACGAGATTCACAGCAATTACAACAGATGGCAGTGTTCAGTTAATTTCTGAAGTTCAGAGTAATTTCCCAACATTATGTATTATGTCGACTCAGGTACTATAAATATTACAAAAGGGCATTTATTGGTTTTATTCCTAGTTTATTTTATTAAAAGCGTATTTCAACCTTCAACGTCTGGTGAATCTAAGGACCCAAAAACACTTCGCCTCCTTGAACCCGATACAATAAACTGATAAATTGTAATATAAAAGAATATATATTGCTTAACCTGCTTTCAAATAACAGCAGGCGCTTTGCTGATAGGAGCGAGCGATAGCGGCGCCTGCGCAGCCGCGTCACGTCGCGTGCCACGCTCGAGCGAGCGGAATGGAAGGAAAGGAAGCCGAGGCCCGAGCCAACCTCATTCGTCACTTCGATGTGAACAAGTGCGGTCGTATTGCTGCTGGGCTCATTGTAGTTCGACCCACGAAAGCCCTAAACAGTGCCTTTTCAAATGTAGTCCCTTTCGTTTTACTATACCAAAGGCTGATTTCTACGTTCGAGAGGAAAATCGATGCAATCGTGAGTTTTTGTTTGATGTTGTTAGTCATAATCATAAGCTATTGCTCAAGATTTTCACCATAAATTCTAGGTTTTCTTTTAGTGTTTTCTGAAAATGTGGAAAATAACTTTGTAATCGCATTTCAGCGACTATTCAGCTTACTTTCTTTTAAGAGTTGTTTGAAATAGAAGTTCTCTATTTCACAAGATGTTTTAAGATATCAAAAAATATAGAAATCATGCGTAAGGTAGGTATTTGACCCTAAAACCGTCACGAGACTGCGAACGATGATCCCCTCTACACGTGGTATTTATATTTAGCACACGTTGCTATGCTCTCCAGACTGACTCCAGACTCTCATTTTTTTTTGTATTAAAGCAAACAAGATTTAGCCCGCAGCTTGACTTGCGTTTATTTTGTTGATCATTAAAACTATTATTTTAAATTCCAGCAGAACTTTTATCCAAATTTACACTAAGATATTGAATCAAGTAAAAATCCTGTTCTATGCACTTAAAGCATCATAAGCAAATTAAACTCTTTTATTGTTTTTATTGACTCTTTATAGTTGTATCCATTTTGTCCTCATAAGTTTCTGAATAAATTTATTGCATCTACTTTATTGCAATATTTTTAATAGCTACTATTGTATAGTTAAAGTCACCTTGTCTTCTGTATTCCGTGAAAGGCGCAAAGAACAAAAACTTTCTAATTAGCCTGTTATAATATATAGTTTGCATAATTTTACTCTTACTAGGTATATCTTAGCTTATCCGATTTTATGGACATACTTACATATTTTTTGTAATGATGATGAAATAAAATAACGTAAATATTCGTTATTAAAATGACTGAATGTCTGTGGTATCGCACTCCCAAACGGATGAACCGATTTTTCGTTTAGGTTTTTTGTGTCATAGATAATTTTATCCCATGTATTCTTAGACATGTTTCATGAAAATCTTTCGGGTGGTTAATTTTTTTTATTTCGTTCTTGTTATTTATGTTACTGCCTTTTTTTAAAATTTTTCGTCGAAAGAAGAAACGTCGATTGACACCAATTATGTCTAATAAGTATTTTTACTTAGTTAGTTAGATCTACATGTTACAATGAAGATAATGCTAGAGCAGCTTCTGACCTTTATTATTATAGACGAATAACGGAAAAAACATTGCATATTAATTTTGCGTGCGTCCGCTGCAAAAATGTACGGATGGTCATCATAGAATGACGCAGATAGACAGAGTTACGAAATCACTTCTTCAGGAGAAAATTAGACGTAGTTCTACTAACCAGTGGGTAGTTAAAGTGAGTAGGTAGTTGCAAACCAATTTATCAATAAACCACAATGTCGTGAGCGTATTTAGCAATACCTACTCAAAGTTTATAAATAGATAGGTACAACTTCGTGCAATACCAAGGAAAATTAAACACCATTCAGTCATGATTTCCTGCTAGAAAGGGCAATTGAAAAGATAACATAACAACTGCAGGTGCGGCTTGATTGGATTTATAAATATTAAACTTTGCTTTGGAAATCTTTAATACAAGGAAATACAACATTGAATAAATAAATAAAATAAATAAAGCTGGACAATTCACACATTAATTATATGACATTTTTGAATTATCGGTTTATCCTAAGGGAACACAGCACTTGTCCGGGATTAAAAGTAGCCTATGTTTTAATAAAGGTAATAAGCTATCCTGGTACCAAATTACATCCTTATCCATTCAGCAGTTTAAGCGTAAACGAGTAAAAACATACACACAACATGCATAATATTTATGCATGTTGTGTGTATATTTTTACTCGTAATATAAGTAATGACTACAAACGTTCGCTTTCATATTTTTTTTTGTGGGAATGAATCATTTATGATATATAACATTGACGTCTAGATTTCATTTCATTTTAGACAAATCGACACCTTGAAACTGGTCCGAAAAGTGGTTCAACCACATGCCTGGCATTCCATTTCTGTGGTCTTTATTAATTTGCAAATTTTTGGTTTCGAACATGTGTAAATTGATAAGCAATTTATATGCCGCTAATTCAACATTTTCCGGGTGCCTCGTGTGTTTCAAGAGGCCGACATGACACATGCAATATTTTCAAAGCCTAAATAGTTTAAGGATACTTGAATGTAATAAGGACCAGACGAATAATTATAAGATAATTAATAAAAAATCAAAGCTCAATACGTGAGTTTTCGCGAAAAATGCTCATGCTCTACGGGTACCTCTGTATAATTTGTGCTTCTGATTAATCTAAATAAGCCTCTATTTTCCTGTCGTTTCCGGTATATATATACGGTGTATATTGTTGATAATTGTTTTATGATGTAGAAATAGAATACAGTTTCCTAGAATAAAATGTATTGCTCTCAGTTTGTTTATAATGTGAAAGATAAGTCTAAAAAGTATATAATCTATACTTATATAGTAGTAACCATTATCTATCACATACAGTTCCTACGTTTGTGCGTATACTCGTTGAAGATTAATATATTTGGTTTTAAATATGGCAGAAGCCTTTATTCACCAAGAAAATTATAATATAATTTGTATTTACAATTGAAACAATTGAGCTAACTGCAGACTGATAATAAAAATAAAATAATAATGTAAAAATTAAAAGTAATAGATATAATTAATGTGGTAAAAAAAGTGGTCTACTGGCATGATAGAGTCATAGTGGACACCAATGTAGATTTTGAGCGTAGTAGTATAAAATTCGGCGTCGAGTAATAAATTCTTAAGTTTGTTAACTATTGTGACGCGACCCAAGCCATGTTATCATGGTCTTATCACACCTCGTCACCCGTGGCTAGGTCGTTTATCACCCTGTCTTGTGTCAACATGTCTTGATCGGAAATATTTTTTTAAACTCCCATCCGTGGTTGTTCGTGTAATTTATCGTATTTTTGAAACATTATCACTCCATTTTAGTTTAACCTAATTATAAACGCAACAATTACATATGTAGATGGAAAGACTACTCTATTTTGCTTGCCAAAATCATTCCAAATCAAATTATGTTTATTTCTTTATATACAACAAATGTACAGTTAGAAAAGGTCTAATTATAAAATTATATACTGACCCGGAAATAAAGTGAAATTTTTGATTTCTGTCGCTTCGGTATGGAGCCTGAAGTAAAGAAGCGACGAAGAAACCTTTAGCCTGTTAGTTGTTATTGTTCGAGGTGGAGCAAAGCCCGTCCCAAACTTTTTTATCCTCTAGAGATAATCTGATATTTTATAGTAAGCCTTTTTGCACAGCAAGGTTTTGTCAATTTGTTTCAATTTATTTACTGATAATTTTGGCAACTCACTAGCAGTTTTCTTGTAGAAGCGTATACATTGCCCTTTAAAAGGTACATAAATTTTGTGTAACCTAGTTGTGGGCACAGCAAGTTTGTTTATTTCTGGTATTAAAATTGTTTATCGATATTTTTAGGGAACCATTTGATAATTCTATGAGTGAACAACAAGTTTTCATAAATATGTTGACATGGTACTGTGATTACGTTTATTTCTTTGAATTTATCATATAGGATTCTCTGACACCCATATTATAGATTGCACGAACAGCCCTCTTCTGCAGTATAAATACGGTGTCTGCAGCGTTACCCCATAGCAGTATACCATAAGACATAATACTATGGAAAGTAGCTAAAATAAACCAGTCTAGATGCTTCCACGTCTGTAAGATGACGGATTTTTGTCTGCATACGTTGCAGAACTAAGTCTCTTCGATAGCTTATGTATGTGTGGACCCATTGAAGTTTAATATCTAAGGTGATTCTTAAGAATACGGTACTTTCTACAATTTCTAACGTTTTTCCTTTTACGTTTACCTACATCAGTTTTAACTTGTTTAACACCAGGTAGACTAAATGTGATACATTTCGTTTTGGTTTCGGTAAGCCAAAGATTATTTATTGACACTAAAGCAATGGACTACTTTTGAGATTGCATTATTCACATCGTCGAAATTTGTGTTTCATTTCAAAAGTTAATGAGGTATCATCAGCAAACAAAAAAATCTTGTGATTATTCTTATGATATTGTTATAGGATTTACGTTTGGGTTTTTTTCTACGTAGAGAACTTCTAGGTGTACAAAAAGGAGGAATCTACGGTACATAACGACGTTGATAAACTAAAGCCATTTGTAAAATACATGCTTAATGATTATGTACATTATTTATGTAAAATCTTTCACACCTAAATCCTTGAGCAAATAATTGTTCTACAAAATATAAGGACGTGCAGCGATCCGTTACAGCTATACAAATAAGGTTCAATTCACTTGTCCGTGGGTAATATAAACATGGACCACGGACCAATACTGGTGCTGATAACCAAAGCTATCATCTTTCAGTGGTAGATAAAGTGAACCTACTTAGACAGTCCTAATTGCCTGGCTACAGACTTGATACTAATTGTCTCTCAACATAGGACCGCTTCCTTTGTAATGGTGGTATATGTTTACCATTGTTATCATAAACGGGCCACCCTGCTGCGCGGTGACCATTCATCTAATCTCAACACTTTATTTATAATTAGTCAACAGCGGTGTGTCGTGTATCTATTTGACTGTTTGGATTAGAATTTGATCTAAAAGTGCCAGACTAATGTTCTCAGTAGTATGATGTTTTATTATTGTGTAATAAAAAGTTAGATAGAGATAAAATATGTGCTAAACGGCACGCTATAGTGTCTGGGACGTGATTATATAGTCTCCTTTGAGACTGACTAATTGTCTGACCGCCGTGGCCGAAATTCGGATAGAAGGACATTATTGATATTGATGGATTAGGTTTGTCATCGTCAAGTGAATTAAATGTAGGGCATAGGTTTATAGTGATCTGTGCTGAGCGGAGCATAGGCTCATAATTACTTTGTTTTTTGTCATAGGAGTGGATGGAAAAATCCGAAACCATGATAGTAAAAGAAAGACGTGAAAGGAGTCATGACCTCGATTTATGTGAAAACAAAAACTCATGGTTTTGGATAGGCTTTGCATAAGCTCAGTCAATAGCCAGCTCAATGATAAAACTACAGCAAATGTTTAAGACCTTTGTTCTTGTTTCAGATCTGTCGCGGCCTAGATCAGAGGTCCACCGTTGGCCAGCGCCATCACAGTCCTTTCCCGATGGGTTGAGAACGCCTACATTGTGTGTTTGTGGTCACACCACCGACGCTGTGAGTATTTCACACATTTTCTACTGCGTTCACATGTTAGCCGAGGCAGCAAACGTCGCTTGTTTGTAACATCTAAAAAAGTTTTGTTTAACTGCATTTGTTGGGTTTTACAGCTTGTACAAGCCAGTCGGCATGCTATGTCTTAGCCAGGATGTAGATGAGGTTCAAAAGCACTTTGGTTATAGATGAAATACATGAACCCCGTGGTTGAACAGTTGATAGCTTACAAGTTTAGATTTTTGCAGTTGATTATTTCTTGATTTTAAAGATTTGAATGATTTACATAGCAGAAAAAAAAGAGCCAATTATATAGTTATTGAAACTACGTGAAAAAGATTTATAATTGAAATGATAGTGAAAATCAAGAATGATCACGATTCACGAACTATAATGTAGTCAGCAGAGAATCTGGCACGTGAGGAACTCATTAGTGTTGTTAGCATTAAGCAAAACAAAATTAGGGAAATACCCCAAAATTTATACACAGTAGAAGGCTGTTGATAACGTGAGTATTTGTCAATTAGGAAATTAAATTGAATTTAAATTGTCAATACAAAGAGTGGCAATAGTGATAAGATGAAAAAAGTAGGTACCTACCTAACCCATATGTCTTAAAAACCCAAATGCATATACTCCTATAACAGCAACACAATCTATACCTGGGGGTTATTCAGTAATTTCAATTTATTGACCATTATTATTACTAATATTGGCTCAGACATATTTATATCAGTAAATACCTAGTAGATATTAATTATAGTTCTAGCTAGCCTTCGAAAATTTAGTTCCGAGTGTAGAGCAGAGGACAAGATAAAACAACAATGAACCAACCATCCGATGCGATGATTCCTCTGACACAATAGAAACATTGAAATTCAGTTATTCCTGTCACGTTCTCATGCTCTTGCGCAAACATCGATAATTGACAAAGTATAGTAGGGCATTTTGTCTTCAGGTACCATTATTATTGAGTCAAATATCTTTGTGAACCATGTGGCGCTTCCGACACATGTGAATGATTTTAAAGACAGACCAGATCAAGTGGACATAGACCTAATCTACTTTCAATATCGGTTGAATGAACTGTGATGACTGTCCATTCATTGCAGTCACGACATACAGGGTACTGCATGGAATACAGATGGTGCGTTCACCCAGCTTCTTTTATATAATATCCTTTTTTCGGTCCTGTGCTCAAGTAAGCGGAACATGGTTGAGTTGGTACCGGTTCATTCTGATTTTTCTAGTTAGAATTGATGGCATTAGCTAAGCAGTGGGATGTTTGATGATGATCAATGAAGGAGGCACGAGAGCTAGGGTACTAACATTGCAATATAAAAATAGAAACAATTAGAACTAGGTATTTACAATTGAAACAATTGAGGTAACTGCAGAATGTTGCATACAATCTTTAGGTAGAGAGTTAGGTACCTACCTAGATAGGTAGGACTCAAAAACTAAAGACGAAACAAATAGTTTAATAGTTTATTGGAAATAATCAACATTACAGTAATCGACATTATGTATGTACTTACATAATAAAAATCATAAAAAAGAAATAGACAATAGTGTACAACACGGAATAAACACATACCTACCTACATATCTACAGATTATACAGAATATTTTTTTTATAAATTCGGATAACAAAGCTTAAATATTATTAGTATTATTAAAGCAATTTATAGAAATAAAATAAATAACGAAGACCTCTGTGGCGCAGCGGGCGAAGGTCCGCCTGCGACGCAGGAGGTTGCGGGTTCGATTCCCGCTTCGGAACAAATGTTTGTACCATCTGCAGATATCTGTTGAGGGTGTTTTGGATGTTTTTCTATGTATAATAAAAATATCTATTGATGTAGTGTATTGTATTACATAAGTATATCAGTTATAAAATTATAACACAAGCTCTGCTTAGCTTGGGGATAGATAATGCTGTGTGAATTGTCCAGCGTTATTTATTTATTTGTTATTTAAAATAAAACAAAGGCTGGCTACGAGAATGTGTATTATTCAGACATGCTTCGCAAGCAGTTTTGTCACTCTAGTTTTCTGTATGTGTTGTATCCACTGCTTTCACCTTTATTAGCCCATGCATTTATTTATGTGTCCAGTGATCATTTTGCCGGTGGTCCAATTAAACCGAAATATAAAACCACTAAAACAAAATCCATTTTATGCACGCAGCTCGAGTTATGAATAGAATACCCATGGTAAAAACTTTACGCCTATCGTGTGCCAGACAGTTTTTTGCTGGCTGGAATTTCCGGCTTCACTCAATGGTTGGGGTCGAACGAGGTTAAGGGCTTCTTTTTCACAATAACAAAGAAATTAAAGTACATTTTCTATAGGGTACGTCACTAGGCAACTGAATTGAATCTTTAGAATGCAGAGTTTGTATTGTCTGCAAGGGACCTAAATATTCTTGCTTGTTGTATGTACAGACAGCGTCAGAATTAAGTAAACCCCTGCATAACACAATGCCGATTAGGGGCCATTTATTCATTTATTATATTACGTATGACGATTTTCGCTAGTTTTTGACCACCTCCACTCCTATTATTAGAAAAAATATATAAATACACGTTTGGTTTGTTTTAATGTTTATTTTTGAAAATAATAATTTTTAGAAATGACGTTCTTTTGTACGTACTCACAAACGTACTAAAATTTTTATTTTTTGGTAATAATAAACTTTGGTTTTTGGGGATTTGTGATCTTACGAAAAAAATAAGACATGGTCGACCCCCCTCCCCCCTAAATCGTCTTACGTAATAAGTGAATAGCCCCTTAGAAACCGATTTTTTTATTTTTTATTTATTCGTTCTGTTTTGATGTTACCTAAATAAAAATATAATTTATTGTTGACTTTTAAACTCCAACGATTAACAGGTTTGGATTTAAACCTGCATGTGTTAATGCAGGGGGTAACTTAATTCTGACGCTGTCTGTACCTATATAACTCCTAAGTAAGTATAGGTAGGTAGGTAATTAATGAATGAAAGTAGTTCCCAAAAATAAAAAATAAAATAACTTATTCAAAATTACTTAGGATTAAAGGGGTTATAACAAAGAACAAAATCTTAAATGTTTATAATGATATCAATTAATAATACGCGATTCTAAACAAGATAAAAATTCGTTATTTATGCAAAAAAAAAAAAAATGCTGGACTAGCCACACAGAATCATCTAGTCCCAAGCTAAGCTAAGCTTGTGTTATTATTATTAGATATCCTTCTAATATTACCTCTGTGGCGCAGCGGGAGAAGGTCTACTTGCGACGCAGGAGGTGGCGCGTTCGATTCCCGCCTCAGGACAAATGTTTGTAACTGCAGACATTTTTCCAGGGCGTTCTGGTTGTTTTCTATGTATATAAAAAAATATCTATCGATGTAGTGCATTGTATTAAGTATATCAGTTATCTAGTACCCATACACAAGCTCTGCTTAGCTTGGGGCTCGATAATGCTGTGTGAATTGTCCTGCATTATTTATTTATTTTATCTCTAAAACTACTAAACCGATCAAGATGAAAGGATTACATTTAGAACATAGTCTAACTTAGATAATAATATGCCAGGTACTTACTTGTTATACCGAAAATACGCATGTGAAGCTGCGGGCAGAAGCTAGTCTTAATTATCTTATTATAATATGTACTTTACTAAAAAAAACTACGTTTACTTGCGTAATAAAAACGTTTTACTATAATATTAGGTTGAAACAAACAAATTATGTTCTCGTCTATGGTTGGATCATATTGCTCTTTTTCCAAACCAAAGAGTAATGTAATTTATATAGAAATCTAAACTGTCAAACATAAATCAATTTAGATCAATTTGACGAACAAATTTTGTATGAAAATAAATTAAATTTATAGAAAAAAGAAAATCTAATGTTTGTGTTCATTGCAACAAACAAATTTGATCTCAAACCAAAAGGAAAAGGCAAACAGAAAAATCACTTGGCAACAGCGTCAAGAAAAGCTAGTAGAAGAGTTTTACTGATAAAAATTGTAGTCGCTGATACCTAGTTACAATGATAAATGTTTCCGTGAAGCTGTTTAGGGGCAGGTAAGCGTAACATAACTGGTATTTTAGAAATAAAAAGCTACATAAAACGGGTAAGGCGACCAGGATCCCCCAGATGTATCGCCCGGGGGTTACTGGTGAACTCGGTTCACCTGGATCCTAAAGATAAATAATAACAAGCCAATAAATAATGCTGGACAATCCACACAGCAATTCTCAGCATCATCTAGCCCCATGACATAAGCAGAGCTTGTGTTATAGGTATGGTGTCATATAGAGTAAGTTCAACTACTCTTGGTAGGTATTCGGGTATAGTTTGACCGAAACCGCTGTACCGCGCCTGAGGTATCCGTGCGGCGAGACGGGGGGGTAGTATCGGCCGCTCCGATCCATCAGTCTGCCATATTTTTATTTTATTTAAACCTTTATTGCACTGATGTACAAAGGGTGGGCTTAATGCCGAGGCATTTTCTACCTGCCGACCAAAAACATATGTTTTTACAGGGGGTTGGCGTGCTAATTTAAGTTTTACAAGTAGCCTAAATAACTCTAATTATATATACCTATTATATATTTATATACATACCTAAAAAAAAATAGTACTAAAGCATAAGCATAGTATCAACTTCCAACGAGAAACATTTGTGTAAACCAAACTATTGGTATAACCTCTTAAGAAAAAGCGTGCGCACTATTTTCTTAAAAGTATCTCGGTTTTCTGCCTTTCGAATGTCCAGAGGCAAGTCATTCCACAACCGCACTGCCTCTACAGAGAAAGAATTTCCAAAGACGGAGGTAGTATGCACAGGTATAGATAGGAGCAGATTATCAGAGGAGCGGAGATTTCTACTGTGATCATCTGCTAGGAAATTAAAGCGGTCCTTTAAGTAAAAGGGACCCGAAGGCTCTTTTAAGACTGAAAACAGTAGACAAAGGATCCTGAGTTTTCTTCGTTCGCGGATAGGTAACCATTTAAGCATAGCTCGGTATTTGCTTACATGATCATACTTACGGAGATTGTAAACGAATCGGATACAAGTATTTAGTAGACGGTCTAGTTTATTGAGGAGATTCTCATTAAGATCGAGGAAGACAACGTCGGCATAATCGATAATTGGAATGAGGAGAGAGTTTACCAGAGTGATTTTAGTAGGAATCGGGAGGAAGTTTTTAAGACGTAGAAGTGAGTGTATTGAGGCATAGAATTTTCTAGAGATCTCCTTTACGTGGGGAATCCAACTGAGCTTTCTATCGAAAATGACACCCAGATTTTTAACAGTGGATGAGAGAGGAATATCGTTCCCATCGTATTGTAGAGAGAGTAGGTTTTGACCATCTACTTTAGCCAGTTGACGTGAGCTACCGATTAAAATAGCCTGACATTTGTTAGGGTTAACCTTAATACCGAAATGAGTGGACCAGGTTGAGAGTTTCTCAAGCTCACCATTGAGGAGGTTAATGGCATCGTTCAAATCATCTACAGAGGAAGAGTGGTAGAGCTTACCATACAACACAACAGACCATCAGCCAGACAATATCGATCTCATGTGTACTCTTGCTCTTTTTTCCTCGGCCCCCACCTCGCCGCACTTTCATAAGGAGCGGTACAGCGGTTTCGGTCAAACTATAACATAAACGTAAAAGAAAAATGGTTTTCATTCCATAATTATTGGAAAGAAATAATATTGTGTAATATTTTTATTCTTGATTTTTTTTATATCTAATGAGTAGTTAAGGAGCTCCAAGGATTCTTCTAAAGGTTTAAGAACTGAGAAAAAAACTCTGATCACTCATCTTTAATTAACTGCTTCATCAGCATTATCTAGCCTTGCAAAGTTAGACAACTTTATTTTATGTTTGTGAAAGTTTATTATATTGTTTGTGTAGGTATTATAGTATGTGGTGTAAGTATATTTTCTTTTTTTTCGGGTGCTACTGTCTATTTTTTACATGTCCAGTCCATCCCAAGGTTGTCTGGAAGAGATCGCTCATAGCGTAAAGGCCGCCTTTGTACTTCGTCTACTCTTAGCATTTATTTCTGTATTGTTATCTGTCTTTGTGTGGTACAATAAAGTATTATCTATCTATCTATCTGATAAACATCCTGAAATTATCATGGTTATTTTTATTTAATACCGAGTTATAGGAAAACTTAGAACATCACAACAGGTAAACATTCTGTTCTTTTTTTAGGTGGTTTTTGTAAAACCTCGCTGGATTAGGAACTTTTTATAAATATCTAACATCTAAACAAACTCGCAAAAATATTTCAGCCACAGTATCATCATAAATCCGAATGTACTCTGCCGTTTCGACCACGTTATTGATTTACTTTCCATTTGTTTACGAGCTCACCAGCCGTACTTGCAAATTCGGCTTTAATATTTATAATAAAATAACATGAATTTGCTCAGTGTGTTCCAGAATAGCTCTGTATGATCAGAACATCTCGTTTGGTTAGTTCCCATCGTATATCGGTGCTAGTATAACCGGAGTTCGCTTCAAAGAGGCAATGATATAGAGCTTAGATTTTGTGAATATACGTTGATATAGTTATTAATTCTATCTTAGGAACTGTGTTTTACCTAGGTGTTTAAGTTCATTGGAAGACGATAGTCTGTGTTATTACCTTGACCATGAGCGTCTTCTTACACGCAATGGTATCTCACGGTAAGTGTCGGTAAGTGATAATTTGTCGTTTTGTAAAATCGCTGAGTTGCGCTTGTGAAATAAGCCTGTGATAGAACAACTTTATAAAGACAGCACCTAGGCAACAGGCTATTTAGCTTTGTAATAAATGTTATTTGAGGACAGCGGGTTGCTATGGCGCTAAGGCCTCTCCTATTTCTTGATAGCAATTTTCACAGAGATAGGAAGTTGGAATAAAGTTTATCTAGAGTTGTAGTTTCAGGGAATAAGCGATAAATATTGTCTCTGAATAAAATAGTCTAGTTTCACTGGCGTAAATTTTACCGTAGAATACCCAAATCGTGCCCCCGACAAAAGCTGCGACGAAGTAAATGTGCCCAGAAAAATGGAAATTCTGGAAAGTTCCATTCATTTCTTTTTATAATCTTAAGCCACATAATTGATTGATAGTGGCAGCTTACGGCCAATAGATCATTTTGATAACTATTTAGATAAACTATAAACAAGGCATGAACAAGGTATCGAAATGAAAGTCAATTACCTTTCCAGAAATTTTGGAAATGTTATTTTTCTGTCGAATTGAAAGTAACATGAATACTTACTACATACCTACTTACTTCCTGGCGTGGCGCAGTGACCCGAATTGGATCTAGGCTCACGTCTGACACCAAAGATCGTCTGTTGTTCCGGTCCCTTCCCGTTTCAGTCTAGGCGACGAACGAAGTTCTTGTAGATCTTTTTCAACTTCTTCGCTCCAGCGGTATCTAGCACAACCAATAGGCCTTCAGCCACTTGGGCGACCCATGCTACTGCTGGCTGCCCGATCCTCCCCCATTCAGACTAGATACCCGAGCGATACAATATTTACAGCAATTTATAAAGCAGAAATATTTTAGGTGCCTATCACATTATATCGACCTAAGCAATCAAATCTATTTCAGAAGTTCTTGAGAATATCATAAAGATAAGTGCTCTTTTGCATCTGCTTTTCTACGTATATCTATTTATTATTTCCTGCTGCAACACTATGTGAATCTGCCACGTGATATAGGTAGTATATTTTCCTTCGTTCAGAAAATTACAGATTGTCATGCAAGGAAATTAGGTAACAAGAGTTGCTAGGCTAGGTAAATTAGTCGATACCACCTATTGTTAGGCTCTCAAGCCTCCACGTGTATTGTTCGGTAGCTACAATAAAACTATAGGTACATTGGTAGGTAAATACCTACTCTATGTTTCGGGTCTTGGTTTAGGTGCACTTAATTTGATCGTAATATGGTATAATTTGACGACTAGACTGGTCTAATTAATACAAATATGCGGTTATTCGAAACTAAAAAGAGGAAAACGAAAACAAAAGGGATAGCTCAAGGTGAAGCTCTTGGTCCATCGTCATATTCGTCATCTATATAATGTTCGTTCAGCTGTAGGTATGTTTTCATGTTCTACGTTCAGCTGTATGTTATTTTTCATCAATTATGGACCGATTTTGAAAATTATTTACCTATTATAGATAACTAGCTGCGCCCCGCGGCTTAGCCCGAGTGGAAATTTATGTTTCCAACTATCTTAATTTTTACTTTCATAAGAACCTTCTCCTGACAATAAGAAACACAACAAAAAAAGAATTAGCGAAATTGGCCTAGCCGTTCACGCGTTATGCCGTGACCAAGGGAAATAGGGATTCATTTTTATAAGAGAAGAATTTTTAGATGATGAAAATGATCTCGAATTGGTCTCATAAAAATGTTATTCCCGTGGGATAAGTATATCTCCCGCAAAACTAAAAAACAGTATTAAATTAAGGGATTCGAAGTCAAGTGTTAATTTCTTCAAAACTATATAATTATTTTATTGTTTTTCTGTAATTTACATAAATCTAAGTAGAGCTTGTCATATTTCTATTTCAGTTAAGCTAAGATAAGGAACAATCCTTAAACATTTATTAACATTAATGTATCTTATTGATATTTTGATAACATCGTATTTACCTGACTGCTCGTTCTTCACTTAGTATTTACGCGATCTTAATAGAGAAGACAATTTTGTCTACACTCGTAGTCCCTAGGGGATAAAAACTGTTCTATACATTTTGCGAGTACCCAAGTTTAGTTTAAAAGTGTTTTTACTGTCTAGCGGTGTGGATTGATTTTGAGTTCATAACAAGATTGGTGCGTAAATACATTTTATCTATTGTTGTTGCTCTACCATTCGGGAATTTTCCTTGCTTTGCCGTTCTTATGAGGTAAACATTATTGGTAGATAGCCACGTATTCCTCGTTTTGAACTTATTTTGAAACTGTTTTGAGTATGGGAATAGCAATAGTATCTAGGTATCTACCTATCTATACCTAGGTACTATTTCTAATCTTAGTTTAGTATTTAAAAAAAAAATGTACTTTACTTTGCAAATGTAAGTAATGGAGACATCACGAATGAAGGAGATATAGAGGTACCTTTCGATACCTATACCTATATATATACCATTCTATATACCATTCTTAGTTTAGTATCTTTAAAAAAAAATTGTTAGTATTTTTATTTTGCAATAAAAAGTAATGGTTCTTCACGAATGAAGGAGATACAGAGGTATCTTTCAGTATCGTACCCACCTACTTAATATTGCAAGAGATTATGATTGTGTTTTGTAAATCAGAGGCTTAACTTTTCATTCAGGAACGATTAACATATTTTCTTTTCTTAAATATTACCTACCTAACACAAAGCAAACATGCAATATATCCGTCGTTCTCTATCTCCTCTACGTAAATCATATGTTTTATTGGTTTTGGCTATCGCGCAATTAATTTCCTACTTTGTTCTGAATAGCTATAATTATTACAGTTCTTTCAACCAGTCGGCTACAAACATATGCTCTAGATCTCTATATAATTGCCGTATAATACCTACCACAGAGTGAAAAATATTTTATATCGATTGATATCACCGAATATTTGATATATTAAAAAAAATTACTCAAAATTTGAAATTTTTCTATTTTAAAATTGTTTTATTTGTTGTGTGCAAAGTTGTCAGAATGGATTCAAAGATAACTTTAAATTTCCCGATGCACAAAAACAAAAGAAATAATGTATTTCGGTTCGTGAAGGTAAATGCTTATACCTACCTACATCTTGTCTCGAACTAAGGTCATCTGCCAAACTTCCTCAAGGATTCCCGATAATTTGGCACAGCATTACAATCAAGCATAGGCTAACTAATCGTAATCAGTCCGTAGGTCACATCGAATCTTCGTGAAAAGTGTTTGTGTGAGACAATAGTTTTAAACGATGTCCATAAGTAGATGTGTAAAAGAGAAGTCAGAACTTAAGTTTTAAAAATCTTTTCATACTAGGTCTAGACCTAAATGTCCTACCAAATGTCAAATGTCCAAATGTAGGGACATTCTAAATAATAATAACACCAAGGTGGTAGGTAGGACTTTTGGCACTAGACCCAGAAGATATACGCGCAAGTGTTTTTCGCCCAATTGTCGTTCGCGCAACTGTGCCGATAAGATTTGTAAAACCCGTCGGAAATATTTGCGATCCCCGAATGTATGCGCGCACTCTATGCAGACAGGTCCATAGTCCAGTCCATATACATACATATTATATTTCCGTCGGTCGGGTTAAACTAAGTAAAATAAATTATCTCTCTGTAAACCTTATGCAAGTCGACAAATTTTTGGGTGATTTTTAGTAGTTTTTACAACCTAAAACCCATGAAAAATACCTATTCTATTCCTATCAAATAGCCATCCAACACAACTTCATGAGGTATTTCGTTTGTTCCAGGGTGAAATTGAATAAAAAGCTCGCAGGATACTTAATTCCATCGTCGAAGCTACCCAATGCAGACTCCGCAAGCGCCGCGCGGAGCTACCCACGGCCAGCCGTGATCACCTGGCCTCACTGCACCTTTGATGGTCACTCTTCCGCTAGAGAAAATTACCTACACGCTCTGTCACTTCATTATTATTAAGTTTCTCAACATTTTCTACATTTTATAGCTTAATTAACTATCTAGTAATTTCATAATAACTGAAAATGAGCACAGTACTGAAAGTAGTTGGAGCCTCGTGGTTGAGAACGAAGATCAGCTCTTACATTCTTGGGATTCTAGGAATACTCGCAATATTGGCACTGTTTGTTGGACAAATCGAAAGGTGAGACACATCCATAAGTACCTACCAAGCTTCAGTATCTTCCAATAATTTATTAAAATCTCTCGAATCGACTCTACATATTTTCCGCTTATTTTGTTTTTGCGTTTACCTTACCTGTGTAGCACCTTTACTTTACTTTTCTGTTCCATTTTAGAACACAAGAAGATGGAAATTACGCAGCAACAGTGTTTTACTCGGAGAAAACCGGATACCGTATAGAGTACTGGGGGCAGAGCAATGAACTCGCTGATATACCAACAGGAGTGGCGCGTGCATACTTCAGAAAGGATGTCGACACCACGGGGTGGGTAACACTAGCCTATAGGCCTGCCTTTGAAATGTCGCATGGTTAACTGGATTCCGTGATGAATGATTAAAGGCAATGACCGCGTGGAACCAGCTTTAAGCGATTGACCGTAAATTAAAGACAATGTAGGGCGAACTTGTTGATCTTGTCGAGGAAAGCTGAATTCCCAACTCTATTAAAAGTACTAGGTACTTCTAATTATTAAAGTTCTGGTCAAGTTTATTAGTGTCTGGGAAAACTTTGGCACAAAAATCGTTCAGCATTCTTACAATAATAAGATATTCATAGGCCCCATTCCTATCGTCTTATCTAAATGCTCCATTACAGCTGGTCGCTCTTAGAAGTGGAAACAAACTCTTCCTACCCCGACGACATCCAAGCATACGCGGCAGGCGTGGTAGAGGGCGCTTTGACCTGGCACCTCATCCACACGCATTTGGAGAACACCATCCGGGAGAAATGCGAAGACACTCCGCTTGAGAAGCAATGCAACAAGCTGAGGGACGCCTTGGACAAGTCCGTCGATATCTGGAAGAATTATGCCGCTGAACATGCGAGTGAAGACCCTTTTTGGCATCAAGTGAGTTTTTAAAAAGCTAGTTATCTGATGGTTTAAGTGCGTGTAAGGCCTGTCCCGTACAGGCCTTATATAGATGCGGGCGAAGTATTGTTTAGTATACATCCCAACGACGAACACTAAATAAACCATCCTTCGTGGATGTAATAATAATGGGCCATTGATGATTATGATGAGTCTATCTGTTATAGAGAGTTTATTGTAGTCTTTTTCGTTTGGAGAATGAGGCTTAGCTTATTCAAAAAGTCTTAGAACAAAAGTTGATCCCCTCGGGGTCCAGAATCACCCCCTTTCGGCTTAGTGCACGGTTTTTGTGGCATCCTGTTTATAGGTTTATTTAAAAAACTACTCCTCTTTTTGCTTGACCACAAACCTTCACAAACTAGTTAACCTCACCGTCTCACGATTTACTTAGAAATTTACCGTAACCGTGTCTTTGCCATCTAACTCTACACAGGCCTTTATTAATCTATACCCCTATCATGTCGTCAGGTATCCCTGTACTACAAACAAATCAACGGAATCTACACTGGGTGGCAGCACGGTGTAGAACGAAGCATGAACGAGTACGAGACCGACAAATCAGACCTCTACTGGCTAAACTCCATTGCCGAAGTGGCGGAACTACAGCACAAACTGAACATATCTATTGAGAATACCACCTTGGACCGACTGCCAGATCTGTCGAGTGCGTTCCTGAGGGTCGTCAATGAAACTGGCGATGACGGGGTCGAAATGCAAAGGATGTTCCTTGCGCAGAACGCTGTTGGAAAGTGAGTTGCTTTTTGTTATTCTTTTAAGAGATGTGATGATGGTTTCGATGAAGTTGCATCAGACATTCAGCCTTCATTAAACTCTTGAGTTCCTGATGCAACGTAATTTAATTTAATAACTATTAACGAGCAAATGATTTGATTTCATAACCATAATAATTATAAGAAGGTAGAATTGCAAGGTTCTTTGCAATGCTAGAGTTATCTCCGTGACGACCTCAGTGGTGCAGCGGGCGAGAGTCTGCCTGCGACGCAAGAGGTTGCGGGTTCGATAACCTAGCCTAGGAACAAATTTGTGTACGATCTGCAGAAATTCGTTCCGTTGGTCTGGGTGTTTTCTATGTATCATAAAAAAATATCTATCTATGTATATAATGTATTAAATATATCAGTTATCTAGTACCCATAACACAAGCTTTGAGTAGCTGACTTTGGGGCTAGATGGTGCTTATTATTTATTATTATTATCTCCGGAACTACCTATTCTGATTTTTAAAATAATTCACAAATAAGTCGCAATAATTTTATTGGTCTTGGTACATTTAATCCACTAGAAAAGCCACGAATAAAACCCATTCCTACAATAGTTTCATTCAACGACACTTAAATTTGCAGCTACTCGGCTAGCATTGACAATCATAAACCTGTAGAAAAACCAGGGATAAAACCCATTCCTACAATTGTTTCAACGACACTTCAATTTGCAGCTACTCATCAATGACGCGCATCCTAAAACGCTACAAGCTCAACTACCACTACACATCCAAGAGCTCCGACATCATCCCCGGAACCACTGTAGACTTCTCCAGCTACCCTGGCGCTATCACCAGCCAGGACGAGTTCTACGTAGTGAGGGGCCGCGGACACCGCATGGCGGTCTCAGGGACCACACTGAGGAATTATAATGAGAAGCTGTGGAAGAACGTCAGCATTAATGATCAAGTAAGTTGAAATTAACTCTAAATCCTGATCACGACTACGCTCAGGATCTCACATAAGAACAAGCAGCTATAAATTTAAGTTAGAACACAAAGTAGAGCCGATATCATTTTACCCTGAATGCGATTCCAATCGTGCGCTAGCGTAGCAAGTGAGCACTCGGGGTACTAAATTTATAAAATCTATAGTTTCTGCGCGCATCCATCCATACATCTAAATATCCAAACTTTAAAATTTATAATATTAGTGTGAGTAATTTCGGATCGTCATTATAAGTAAGGCAGTCAGGAACCAATCTAAAAGCAATTGCAAACATTATATATGATACTGGTGTAGCTACGAAACTCTGTAGTTCATAAACAGCACGCACCAGACGTCGAGACAGTGCGGCTAAGAAAATAAATAACAGATCTACAAAAGGTAAACATACCCATTTTGGTTTGCATGTAAATTGTCCATTCGCAAAGTTTTAAAGACATAACACCACATTAAAAACGTGTGCAATAGACAACGGTACAAAATTGTTACAATGTTGTAACAATGAGTTTCAATGCGCATTGTTCGCGTTCTTAGTTTCTGTTGTGTTTTTGGTACCTGATGTTTATTTGACCAGCAGGGCATTCTAATCGTTAACAAGTCTTCGAAGTGGAATCCGTTACAGATATAAGCGGTTTTTAATATTTTCTGCGTCCTGCTAGGAATTAAACTTCCAGAGAAGTAAGCGGGTTAACTACGAACCTTATTTGTGTTGGAAGAACACCAACGTTTCCGTATCCGTAATGAATTCGTCAAACTGCGATAGTTAATAAAGTAAAATTCCAGAGAATTTGTTTTCCACAAATCGTAGACCTTTTCTTATGAACCCATGTTACAATAAAGTATGATAATAATTATAATGGAGCTTTTGATGTTGATTTTTAGTAATAAATGTCATTAATTGCTCCAAAAGTGAAATGCGATTTGGTAAATCGAAATTTGTTAAAACATAGTTCCAAAGAAATGTTTTTTTTTGAAAACTACTTTTCCGACAGTTATATTCCTTGTAGAACGCAGAAAATATTAAAAACCGTTAAAATATTTGAATTTCGCGCTAATCTGCGTCAGATTCCGTGTTGAAGACGTTACTGAATAGATTGCCCTGCTGGGCAAAAAATCTTCAAGTAACGCAGAGTTTGAATAGCCGTGCAGACCAGGTGCCCAAAGTAAAGCAGTAATTAATGAAAAATTTTAAAGGACAAAATTTAAAGATGAGAAAATAAGAAGTTTGGTTTTATTATTACCTACAACATGCCTGCTAGAAACACAAGACGACTGGTACCTTAAAGCGGAATAACCAGCAGTGTGACTCCGAGAAAAAATTTATTGTTACAAAACTGAATAACCGGGCATATCACAGAAGATTCCACACAGCATAATCTCGTCTAAATTAAGCAGAGTTTGTGTGATGTTATGGGATGCCGTATATAAGATGACTTATTTTTTTCAATCATGTCTCACTGCTGTACTTAAAACCTTCTGCATCACAGGCAGACCTTCACCCGCTGCGCTTCCTCAAATGATGATGATACCCTACTAAGTTTTGAATTACTCTTGTATTTCCAGATCCCAGTAAGTCCTCGCGTGCTAGCCGCGAACCACCTGGCTACCAACGTGAGCTCGTGGGCGCACATCCTCGCCAACAGCAACTCGGGCACCGCTAGCAAGCAATGGCTGGTCGTAGACTTCTCCCGTTTTGAGCACCTGAACCATGCTCCTAAGACGGCGAGGAGTACGAGGAACGAGGTGGTCACTGAGATAACTGTTAACAAGTAAGTACCAACCTATACAGTTAGATGGACTAGACAGAAAAATAGCTTAAGTTTTTTGGTTTTTAGGACAGTAGCGTTTTTTAGCTAATCGTATTTGTCGAAACATAATATTCTTTCATACCAAAGTTATTTGATAATAACTGGACTCTCGTAAAATATGTTTTGTTCAACCTCGTACTATTCTATGAAATAACAAGCTTTCTTTTATTAAATTTCTTCCCCTCTTGACATGTCTTTGGGGTGCGACAGAAAGAAGCAGTTCCCTATGAACTGATTCATGTCACATCAACAATGATAAAAACAAGATCCGTCAAGTGCGAGTGTAACTCGCGCGCCGAGGGTTTTGAACGTTTGTCAACAAATATGTACCAAAAGTACCGGTTAGAGACTTCGCAATTTAACAAATACCTAAGAATAGTAGGTACCAACCTACATTTCAGATGGATCTCTCTGCATGCTTCGGCTAAGGTGGGTAATGGTAAATTTTTCGACTTTTTTCGAAATATTTCAAAAAGTATGAAAGCTACAGAAGTTTGAATAACTGGTTTGAAATGTCCAAACCGATATCTTTCATTTGATACCCCACTCGGTGGGGTAGCCCCTATTTTGAAAATTATTCCTTTTTGACCATTTTTCAAAAAGTGTTCTTTTTACAGACTTCTCTATATTTTTCCTGTAAAATATAGATCTATATCTACAAACGCTTCATACATTTTAAATGGATCGCTCGGCAAACTTCGGAGATAGGGGGGGGGGAATGGGTATTTTTTTGACTATTTTCAAAATATTTCAAAAAGTATGAAACCTACAGAAATTTCAAAAACTGTTTTGAAATGTACAAACCGATACCTTTCATTTGATACCCCACTCGGTGAGGTAGCTTCCCCTTTTGAAAATTATTCCCCCCCTTTTTGACCATTTTTCAAAAAGTGTTCTTTTTTCAAACTTCTCTATATTTTTCCTGTAAAATATAGATCCATTTCTATAAACGCTTCATACATTTTACATGGATCGCTCTGCAATCTTCGGAGATAGGGGGGGGGGAATGGGTATTTTTTCGACTTTTTTCGAAATATTTTAAAAATTATGAAACCTACAAAAATTTCAAAAACTATTTTGAAATGTACAAAATGATACCTTTCATTTGATACCCCATATGACTCTGTAGGTATCTTTTAAAATTTCGGCATCACAATTTGTATGGAAAATATTCATTTTCATTTTTCATTTATTTTCATTTATTTTTCTCAAAATCTGTACAGGCGCACGAAATGTATTATTATTTTAAATTTCAAGTTGATAGCTGCAGTAGTTTTTGAGTTATTAAGGAGGGAAAAAAGGACAGACAAAGCGAGACCATAAGGGTTTTGAAACCGATCTTCGATCTTCAAAACCCTAAAAATTGTTCCATATACTTAGTTTCCTTCGACGAAATTGGTCTAACGTTTAATCTTGTTCCAGGCATGTCCGCCACACCGTAGTGCATCGAGCCAGCACCGGCCGCATCAAGGGACTGGTGGCTCTGATAGAGCAGGTTCCGGGACTGACGCACTCGGCCGATCTGTCTGACACCGTCCTCGAGAAGGGCTACTGGGCCACGCACGGACTACCCTACTTCAAAGTAAGTGTATAGACGACCTTTCTGGACATATGCAAACCGTAGTGCACCGAGCCAGCACTGGTCGCACCAAGGGACTAGTGGCTCTGATAGAGCAGGTTACGGGACTGACGCATTCAGCCGCTCTGTCTGACACCGTCCTTGAGAGGGGCTACTGGGCTACTCATTGACTACCTTATTTCAAAGTAAGTGTATAGATGACTGGTTTAGGAATGTCCACTCCACACCGTAGTTCATCGAGTCAGCTTCAAAGATTCTTGCGTACTCCTATGGCTCTGCAACTCGTAGTGTGTCAGCTCGTAGTGTGTAAGGAGGCCAAGGAGGCCCACAAATTAGAAACAATTTAATTGTGTGCGGTTTAATATAACATGCTAGTTTTTCATATTTCAATGTAAGACACTGATACAAATCAAAATTTACGTTTTTTAGTAGACCTTTACGAAATGACCTCTACGAAAAACAGAAATCCATAAAAAATACTTAAACACACTCCCTTGATCATGTTCGTTTTGTTTATTTACAGAAAACTAATGAAAAATTGCTCATAAACTTTTTATATCTTCCAGGATATAGCAGAAGCCACACAAACAAACAAGATGGAAGAGCTACACGGCCAAATATTCTCAGAGTCTGAATCACCACGTGCAGTTCTGTTCAAACGCGGCTATAAGAACGCTACGTCACTAGACAGCATAATAAAACTAATGAGGCAAAACAACGTCACTGCGATAAACGCTGCGAGTAATAAAACTTGTGTGGGCGAAGTAGATTGCATATTAAATGAGCAGGGATATTGGTCCGTGCTTGGCGCGAGAGGTGATATCGTCAACAACGGCAGAATTGCGTATGGAGTTATTGATACCAAGATTGTGACAGGTGAGATGTGCTCTTAGTGAATAGGCAAGAACTTTGGTCCTCTAAAGGTCGATTTACACCAAACGAGCGAATGCTCATTCTATCCCCACTACGTCAAATTCTTCTAGTGTAAACAGGCGTAGAGCATTCTTTCGTTGTTCTTAGTGCGTTCGCAAAGATTCTATAGAATATTCTAAGAATGCTCGCTCGCTCGATGTAAACGGCGCAAGAGCGCGAAAACAGTTGCTTGGAGCATTCTAGCGTGTTCGGACGCGCTCGCGCCACTGAGCGGTCTCATCAAAGCGTTCTTGTGTTCTAGCGATTGTTTACATATCGTATCGATGAAATTATGGAAACAAATTAAATTATTTTTTGATATTGACCACTTTCTTCTTGTTATCGCATATCCGTCATTGTTTCACCTTCATTATCCAATGCCCTTCGTTGCATTAAATTTGTTATCCACCAACGTCTCTTCCTTCTTTTAATTTTGAGTTTTTGCGTCAAAATAATAAATGCAGCACTTGCAATAGGTAATGATATCGCTGTCAGAATCAGACAGCGAAGCACTACCAATATCAACCACAGAATTGACTCGAATGAGCAAAGAACATTCGATCTAGCTTTCGTTCACACTAAAAGATTAAGAAAGAATGCTCTTGTGTTCGTTTGATGTAAATGGATACGTCTAGCTTTCGTTTACACTAAAAGATTACGAAAGAATGCTCTTGTTCTCGCTCTAGCTCTATGTTCGTTTTATGTAAATCGACCTTAAAATGTACTACGCTCTAGTAAATTAGAACTTTCTGCCTGTAGATAAAGGCAATGGCCGAGCCTGGCCGTACCTAAGGCCGGACCCTATCGGACCATGATGAAAAATCTAAAGGTTTAAAAATGTCAAGCTCTGCTTAGCTTGGGGCTAGATGATGCTGTTTGTCCAGCATTATTTATTTATTATTTGTTTTATGGTTGAAATCTTAAAGTAATACTCGAACCAAATTCGATGTTAAATCTTTGTAAATAAACCACCCATACTTACCTAAAATTCACTCTTTTGCCGTGTAATATCTTTACATCTACGCAATTTACTTTCCTTGTTGAGTTGAGACTTTTCCTTCCCAACTTTTTATCTGAAACTCGACGCCAAGCATGTGAGTTTTCGATTTTCTTGTTGTGGTTTGTTTACAAACATTTTAGATAGAGTTTCGCCTCCCTGCGAATCTCCTCTCTCTATAGATAGGAAATTCATCTGAATTCTTGTCACTAAATGCAACTCAACTATCATTATGTTGACAATTGTCTCTCTTCCAACAGGAACCCTTAATTCATCAGCACTTGACTTCATAGCGGTTGCCGGTCCGCCGTACACAGAGATTCAAGCCAACATCACAGTCCAACTGAACAAAGGCAACGTAGCACCGATCTACACACAGCAGTTCAACGACAAACCAGACATCAACGGCCTAGAGATCCGGGACTTGGTCCAGCAACAGCAAGAAGAAGCAGCGGAGGAAAAACTTGAGCTGCTGAATAAGGATGCTGTAAAGCCATTTGATTGGTCGGAGGGGGAATTCAAGAGCTATTCACATACTGGACTCCCTGATCGCTGGGCTTTTAACAAATATAAGCCGAATTGGTCTTGGTGAATCTCTTAGTACCTATATACTTACCTAAATTAGTCAAGTTCTTTCTGTAATTATGTTCTTTTTGTTGGATTTAATTGTCTGTATATTTGTTGTGTTCTGAATATTAGTTTAACTTTGTATGTTCATGGTTGACAAATGTTTGTAAAACTTAAAACTGATCGTTGATAAGCTTAAAGCAACCACCAACGTGTTTTATACTTAATTGCTATATTTTAACTTAAAGGTTTCTTAACTTTCCTCTCACGTTTAGTGAAACTACTTTATTAGTTTTTAATACCTGCCTGTCTCGTTATATCTTCTCAGGTAAGTGTTAGGTACTTCCTTACCTACCTACATATTTATTGAATTGTGTGTGTTCGGTCTCGTCTTCATAATGTTATAATGTACTTAGATTCCTAAAGCTAAGGTATATCTACCTATTTAATTTGTGTTTGTCTTTTAAAATAATAATTAATTGTAAACGTAAACAAATGAAGTTAGTAAGTTATACTTAATTATAAATGAAAAAAAATGTGGGAAACTAGAACTAAATTTCTACTGAAGGTACTAACATTTCTACTGTTACCTATTTATTAATTGAAATTGATTCAAGTGAAATTTTAATAAGAATGAAGTGACTTTTACATCCATTTTTCGATTTTACTCTCGAAAATAAATAAAATAGATACTTAACTATTTTTACAAGTTTTTTTATTGAATAACCCAATTCGATATGTAATAATGTACAATACAATGGCTAAAAAGTAGTTCGAATTAGTAAAAAGTAAAACTATATTTATTGCATAATTACGTGTTAAATGGATGGTACAGTAAAATAATACCCTCCGGAACCATCGGTCTATTTTCCCCATCGGTCTACTTTCACTATTAGCCAGTGTATCAATGGGGCGCGCAATTATTTGTCTAATAAATAAATAAATAATAAATAAATAATGCTGGACAATTCACACAGCATTATCTAGCCCCAAGCTAAGCAGAGCTTGTGTTATGGGTACTAGATAACTGATATACTTAATACAATACACTACATAGATAGATATTTTTTATTCCACCCAGACCAACGGAACAAATTTCTGCAGATCGTACACAAATTTGTTCCGAGGCGGGAATCGAACCCGCAACCTCCTGCGTCGCAGGCAGACCTTCGCCCGCTGCGCCACGGAGGTCGTCTAATACATGCATTATGTCTATATATGACTACTAAAAATAAAAACTTTATAATAACAGAGAGAGGAATAAATAAGGTACTTACATAATGTCAAATTTAGGAAATAAAGTAGGCTAGTCAACAAAATACGAATTAATTTGGTTATTCGTCAATATTCTTGTTATCATATAGTAAGGCTTTAAGGTTTCTCTGAAAAATCGTGGTCGGCAGCTCTCTTATTAGAAGCGGAATTTTGTTGTAGACCGATGGTGCCATAGCAAAAAAACTTTTGCGCAAAACCTCTTTTTTACAGTTAAGAGTGCAAATTTTAAACTGATCTCGCCTATTGCGTTGCACGGCGTCGGATTGCCGACAAAATAGGTGCGAATTCTGTCTGACAAACATAGCCGTTTCCAGAATATACAGCGAAGGGAGAGTGAGTATGTTTTATTTTAAAAAAAGGGTTTTTATGAATCTGTTTCTGTAATACGGAACATAGCTCTGGTACACCTTTATGGATTGGGAATTGTAGAGGATAAAAAAGTACTAGCTTCTGCCCGCGACTTTGCACGCGAATTTTCGGTATAATAAGTAGCCTATTATCTGAGTTAAGCTATGTTCTAAATGTACGCCAAATTTCATCAAGATTATAATAAGCCTCCACACGCAATAAAAAATAGAAAACCTTTTCATAAACACCATCAAAGATATATTCAGAAGTACAAGTTTTGAAACTGTTGATTTACCTCGCAAGAACCCATGTTGCAAGCTTTAGGTTGCAAGGGACTAAACGCAAAGTAAAGCGTACCTACTTTTAAGAGCAGAATAAACTTGACAATAAATAATTCTTTCAAAGACTAGCAATAATGCAAAGTTTAGAAATAGGTTTGTAATGAGAAACCTCTGTTTTAGACCCTTTTTTCTGGACTGGGGTGATGAATGCTGATTTCCATAATTTAGGTACAGTATTTGTTCAAAGAGATCTTCTAAACAAAAGTGATATAGGATAGGATAAAGTAAAGGCACATCTGATAAGAAATTTAGAAGATATGTTATCAGGTCCAGGGGCTCTATTACAATTCTACAAAATCAACAATTGCGTGCGTCGGTTGTATGTCATTGTGGTCTAAGACCCGGCTGCAGAATCAGTGCACCCATCGAGTAAGAGCTAAGAACCACA
The DNA here is from genome assembly GCA_949316285.1 of Eupithecia subumbrata. Lineage (NCBI taxonomy): Eukaryota > Metazoa > Arthropoda > Insecta > Lepidoptera > Geometridae > Eupithecia > Eupithecia subumbrata. The sequence goes on from OX438643.1 coordinate 24,810,703, forward strand.
TTTTTATTAATTTTTGTGTTAAGGAGAATATAATTATATCTACTAGGTTGCCTATCAAAATGTGGGCTAATAAGACAACGAGTAGTAAGAATGCAGCTAGTCATTAAATAAAGTAACACACTCGTCAATAAACATACACAAAAAAAAATAGCCCTCCAGTCTAACTCACCAATCACTCTATTTATCGACTCGTAATCTAATCACCTTTATCAAATACATAAATAACGGGTTTTGATGGCTGGAGTGCTGCGCTGCTTGATGAAGGAATCGTGTTCAGGAATCCAGTCGTCGGGTTTCGGCAGGAGTCGTCCGAGGTAGTCGACGGCTGGCACGACGGAGGTCACCAGTTTGGGGGTAAAGGTGGATTTCCCCCAAAGAGTAACAGAAGGAGATCTCCTCTGTACCGGGCCCGACCCATCTGGTCCACTGAGCCCGGTGGTCTTTCGACCGACAGTTGATGTCGGATAGTTGTATATAGCCAGTTGTTACTGAATCAAGTGTTTGCGCGATCCAGGATACTTGTCTCTTTTTGCTTCTTCCGATTGTTTTTTAGATTGTTTATAATGACACGACATCTAACGGATGTTTATTGAAGCACTTAGGGTTTTTACACGCTTCGTCGTTTTTCGCTGTTTGCGCCTCTATTGACAAGTTAGCCTTGTGGTTCGGCCGTTGTCGCCTAGAGGTCGCCTACATCACTCCCTTTCCAGACCGAAGGTCGCTATAGTTCTTGATACCAGCATGTCCAGTGTCCAGCTTAGCTCATCGTAGTCTTCAGTGAGGCGAGACTGGTGCGATGAGCAGGTTGAGGACGGGAGAGCGCTTGTCATCTGCGGTGAGTCGAGATGTGTCCCAGTGAGTCGGGACGAAGCGCGGCGCTTGTAGTCTGCGGTGAGTCGAGACGGTCCACGGTGAGTCGGGACGAAGCGCTGCTTTATAATAATCTACGAATCTCATTAGTCTGTAATAGTGCTGCGCGCTGGAATTAGGTTTCTCTTCATCAGAAGGCATATTCTGTGTGAGTACAGAAGCATCAGAATCATTTGCGTCAGGCCCGTTTGTAAATATTTTAGGAACTGTTTAAGCTTATTTATGTTCAAAGAATCATTAGCACAAGGACATGCCTTCTGCTTAGTAGAACGTCTGGACGTTGGTGAACGTTTTACAGGCTTAGTTTTATTTGTATCCTCGTCAGAAGTAACAGAACCTTTTCCTTGGCGGGTATTATTGCCTTTGGTTCTACGCTTTTTGGTTTAAAAACTTCGTCTTCGCTGTCGTTCTCGCCAAGTTCTACAATATCTTCCGTTTCTTGGTTCATTTCTTCGTCTTTCAATCAAAAAATTGTGGGTGTACGCAGAAATTTCATATAAATGATATATTTTCTTTTTTTACAACCATGTAGCTAGTTGTTACTTTGCAAGAAGTCGAGAACGATAGCCCACTCTCCGATGTGGCTCCGTGACAAATTCTAATACTTAATTATTTTCGAATATGCTTGTGGACTGTCGGTGTCCGAAGTACGCCGTGACTTACATTTGCTAATATCCTCTAGGTTTAGCCGCACTACAGGGTATCCAGCACTACATCCATAATATCCACCACCACACACAATCACGTCGGGGTCACCAGTTTGGGGGTGAAGGTGGAATTCCCCCAAATAGTAACAGAAGGAGATCTCCTCTGTACCGGGCCCGACCCATCTGGTCCACTGAGCCCGGTGGTCTTTCGACCGACAGTTGATGTCGGATAGTTGTATATAGCCAGTTGTTACTGAATCAAGTGTTTGCGCGATCCAGGAATTGCTTCTCTTTTTGCTTTTTAGATTGTTTATAACGACATCTAGCGGATGGTCGTTGAATCGCTTAGGTAGGTTTTTACATGCTTCATCGTTTCGCTGTTTGCGCCTCTATTGACAAGTTAGCCTTGTAGTTCGGCCGTTGTCGCCTAGAGGTCGCCTACACGGGTCAACCATGGCATTTCAAACGATTTCACGTTAGTTAATAAGACAGGGTGGTTCGAGTTGTTCGGCGTAAGAGGATCTTCACACTCGGAAACAGTCACTGATTGATTAGAAAATATTAAGTCAAGGATTATACCACTTTTGTTAAAGATGCCATTATGTTGACTGAGATTTGATGCACATATTTCATCAGTTAACAAAAACTGATCTGTACTGTTTAAGTTTGTCGGGTAAAAACTAAAATTGTCTGTTGGTAGGTAAGTAACCATGAAAATACCACTTAGGTTAAAGTCTCCGACGACAAGGACCGCATCTGGTGTTTTAACCGATGCCACAAAATTTTGTTTAATTTAAAAGAAAGTCAGCTAATTGAGAACTAAAAGACAAATCATTAAAATCATCAAATCAACATATAGTAAAAAAAATGTCAGAAGTATTCTATAATATTTCGCTTATGCATACAGTAATAATGCTGAGCTGAAATTTGGAATTAGATGAAATTTACTATTTTAAATTACCTTCAAGCGAGTATGATCTTTAAGGTATGTCCCCAAATATGACCGCAACTGTACCTATTATGGGCTTGGCTTTAAATCAGAAAATTTAAAAGTTACAACATGCTTTATCGTATTTGGTAAGCAGATGAGGAAATAGAAATCAAATAATATCACAAAAATTTTCGACTTCGACGGGACTTGAACCCGCATCCTTTCCTCCTACTTGAAATCGTGGTGTAGTTGGTTAGCATATTCCCGTACTGAGGGAAGGATGCGGGTTCAAGTCCCGTCGAAGTCGAAATTTTTATGCGATATTATTTGATTTCTTAGAAATTACCCTTAGGGTTGCGCACTAAAATAACAAAAAACCTTAGATGAGGAAATATCCTTAGCTACGCAACAACTTATATAACAAATCTTATGTAGCCATGAAATACTTTTAGGGACTTGGAGCAAAAACTTTGACGCTTGTTACCATAGAACAATATAGCTTTCTTTTTACACACAAAGCGTTTGCATTTGTACAGATTCCTCCTTAGAAATTTGTTTAAAACATACTTTTTAGTTTTGAGCATTGTTAGCAACGTGACCGGTTATTTTTCCGTCGTTGCCTGGTGTTGCGAGATGTTGCGCGTGTTTGGAGGGTCTAAAAAAAAGTCGCGTGGCGTTCACATGAGCGGGGTAGGTACGTGTTTTAGTCATCATATTTCATTCCAAGCCTTCTCTCCGAGCTGGGTAGTCCACTTAATTTATTCGGTTCCCGACATTTCTTTCATAAAAACAACTTTTAATAAAATATCTATATCTACTATTTACCGAAATCTTACATAATCTGGATAACTGTTACCGATTTTTCTGTCAGTACAGTAATTTAGTTTTTTTACAACAGAATATAAATTAGTGGTGATCGACTTGAAGTAATGGGGAGTGTCCGCACTCTGGCCCCGCCGCCCGATCCTTCTCCCCAACACACCGTGCATTGGTGCATTGGTTGCAACAACCGCTGTGTCTTTGTAATCGACCCGTCGTTTGCTAGCTGCTGTAACGTAGGAATCAACAAATGGAGGTTAGTGCGGTTCACATACCTAAATCTTCCTCCAGCCCCTGCAGCACTAACACCCAAGACAGGTATGTTTGAAATCCTTTCATAAAGGTATGTACTAAATCGGTTAATCCTGTAACACTTTCTAAAAAGAACCTTGTGTGTCTCAGCTGTGTGGTGCCGGCTTAGAATTTGCACCACCCCAACTCTTACCGCGGGTGTCGTAAGAGGCGACTAAGGGATATCCACTGGGGGCGGGCAGCAGCGCCCCCTGCAAAACAATTCTACCACCAAACTGCGATCCCCAACCCGCATGCCCAGCGGGTGGTTTAAGGGCATTACCCCCATGAGATAAAAGCCGACAAGGCGCTTATCAGGGGGAGGCCTGCGTCCCGCAGTGGACCAACATAGGCTGTTGAGGTTGAGGTTAAGGTTGAGGTGTGTCTCTGTCTACAAAGAACCTTTACCGGCAGACGGTCTTCTATCACCACCAAAACTAACTTTTGTCTCTGATGTTCTACCTAACTGTGCGTGATTAATTTCAAGAAATATTTATCCCCATCATTATATCAATATATCAGTTGTAGGTAAATTTTACTCGTCCCTGTTTTTTTTATTGAACCACCAACGAAAGATACATACACCATAAATAGGGGTTTTGAGACAAGAGGGTCCAAAGGGGGGTTAAATAAATTAATTAAGTTTGGTCTCATATGAAAAGGTATACTTGAGTACATTTCAAAACTGTTATTATATATTATCTATGTAGTGTATTGTATTAAGTATATCAGTTATCTAGTACCCATAACACAAGCTCTGCTTAGCTTGGGGCTAGATAATGCTGTGTAAATTGTCCAGCATTATTATTATTATTATATATATACCTACTTATGTGTAATTTACTTACCTAATGTGTAATTAAATTTTAATAACATTATTGCTTTTAAAAAGGAATGCTGGAACTTTTAGCCGTGATCTCATAAAAAAATAGAAATTACTAATTTAACTTCGACGTTCATAGATTCCTACTACAATGCCTGGAAGATCTCGACAACAGTCTGAAGAAACTCGGCTCGCGCCTGTTTGTAGTCCGCGGCCAGCCGGCTGACGTTCTGCCGAAGTTGTTCAAAGAATGGGGCACCACCTCACTGTCGTTCGAAGACGACCCGGAGCCCTTCGGCCAAGTCCGAGACTACAACATAACGATGAAATGCCGTGAAGTTGGAATCAAGTGCATCTCTCAAGTTTCGCACACCCTGTATAATTTGGACAAGTAAGTTTACCTAGTTACTAGCTTTTGCGTGGGTCTTCGGTTTCGCTCGCGTGGTACTTACTTGGATAAAACAGAGTAGCAGCACTCGCTTAGAGATAATTTAGTTAACTATGAAGTTAAATACATTTATTTTCAAAGAACATTCAATACTAGCAATACCCCGGGACTTTGTCCATGTGGGATTTGATTTCATATTTTGATACTTTTGATAATTTTCACAGTTTTGACAAACGTTTTGTTCTGTCGGTTTTTGCTTTCACTCACTGCTCTCTGCATTCATAAACTTACCAACCATTTTGTCACCTCATGAATCTCCATTTTGGTTAATCCGGATCAACGGAGATATATTCTTCAATTAGAATAATATACCTAACATTGAATAAAAGGCAATTTCGTAAGGTTTATGGATAACTAATTTATGTTGGTTAGGTCATGCTTTGTCTAAAAACCATCTTCTGTGTAGAGACCGATATACGGTTCCGCGGATCACAAATGGCGGCCGTGTCCACAGATAAGCGGAAACACCCTCTGAATTTCAGAAAACGTTCAATCAAATGTGTGTTCGTTTTGTAAGAGGAATCTTCATGTATAATTTTGTAGTTCTATTGCTAGCGGTTGCTGAAATACAGAGCATTTTCGTAAAAAAATAGATTTTTCGTTTAAACTCAGTTATACTTAGGTTTCGTTTTTACTTTGGATCCCTATGTTGAACCTATTAAACTGCGAAATTTTAAAATTCCTTTCTTAGTGTTCACTCTCGTACCAAGACCTACACACCCTGGAAGTTTCAAATCTCCAAAATAAGTGGTTTGGGCTGAAACTTGTCTATGAGTCAGGTCAAAAGCTTTATATTAGGAAAACAACTTCCGAATTTCAGGAAACGATGAATCAAATGAGTACTTGTTTCGTAAGGGGAATCCCGATGTATTGTAGTTATATTGCTAGCGGTTGCTGAAATACAGAGCATTTTCGTTTAAGCTTTCAACCCCTATTTTGAACATCTCTAAGATGTTCAAAAGATAGAGAAGAAGTAGTAAGATGTAGAAAACTCTCTGTATTTCAGTAAGGTGTCCGTCTCCTCTTTTGTCCATAATAGTCTGGCATCTTCGAGGCATACTTTCAACTAATTTTTCTGCGTATTCGCGGGATAATTACCTCCTGGGCTTTAAATTGCGATAAGTTCGGCGGCAGTTAGCGTTAATTTTCCTGGAAGTTCAAACGTTTTCAATTGGGTTTGCGTCAGGAGATTGTGAGGGCCAATACAAGACCTCTATGCCTTTATCTTTTTTCCACGCGGTGCATACCCTACTCTGCCTGCGAACCCTACCAGATAGATTAAAATAATGTACTTCATTTCATTTTAAGCTTTTTATTCAGAAAAAATATTTATATTTTGTTACCTAATACTTTGTTACGACATCGAAATTTCGTCTGTTTGCCCTCTTTTGGCAAAGGCCTCCTCCAACTCCTTCCACTTTACTCTATCTCTCGCCAACCTTATCCAAGTTTTACCTCCTATGTTTTTTAACTCAAAATAATGTACTACAATATTATACGGGAGGACCAGGCACCTTCTGTAATAAAAGTAATGTCAAAACACTACCAAGTTTGTATTTTCAACAGCGCCCTGTTAACGGTTATAAAACGTATACCTATCGTCTCAAAAAGGGTTAAAAGTATTCAGTATAATTTTTATGTATCGTACAATAGCACTAGCTGACCCGCTAAAAAATTACAAATTCGATTACGACACACCATTTTAACTTAGAATACGAATTTCCAAATTCCGTTCTTAGCGAGTGCCTTTCTAAAAGTTATTATAAAAGTGACCTTCGACCCCCTTAAAATACGAAATTCCAAAAATCAGTTTTTAACGGTTGCTTACGTCTTAATAGAAACCTTCATGTAAAATTTCAGCTTCGTAGCTCTTCTAGTTCCTTAGATTTCGTGATATGTCCGTGAGTCGCCGTTTAGAGTGTGAATTAAAAAAACCCTGAAACACGTGTCTGTTAATTTTAAGTCATCTTTCTACGCGACAAATTTTGAAAGGTCAACAGTTACGGTTCTGAAGTTATTATAAAAATGACCTATGACCTTCTTAGAATACGAATTTCCAAAAATCCATTCTTAACGTCCTGAAAGGATCCTCCATGCAAAATTTCAGCTTCGTAGCTCTTGTAGTTTCATAGATCTCTTGATGAGTCATTTTTCTCTTCTCTTTTATTATATATATATATATATATAGATAGAAGATAAACATAGAGAGGCCTATGCCCAGCAGTAGATTGACAAAGTCTGAAGATGATGATGTACATTATCCGACTGTCTATTGTGACTGATATTTTATCAATCTAATATTTAAAATCTCACTAATAGAATAATCGACTGCAACGGTGGCAAGGCGCCCCTGACGTACCAGCAGTTCCAAGCCCTGATCTTGGGCATGCCAGCGCCGCCGCTCCCTGAGCCGGCGATCAGCGCTAAGACCCTCAACGGAGCAATCACTCCGGTGAGCGACGATCATGACGATAGGTTCGGAGTGCCTACGCTGGAGGAACTTGGTAAGTTCAATAGAAGAACATTTTATGCACCTATTAGATTAGACCTATGGAGCTATATAAGCGTCCTGAAAACCCACACACCCGCGGCTGTCAGCGGGCGGCGGCGCTCTAGCCGACGCGTCTCCACACGTCGTCGGTCGCACGCGACGGGTCAGAGAACCCATGGCCTTACAACAGTTGGGTGCGGACACGTGTCCAGGAATCACGTCCGTGGATCCATTTGGATCCCCCTGCAGTTTCGCTCCTACATGTCCATTAGATCAATTTATTTCAGTGGATCTAGCGGATCGGTTAGGATCTGCTTTTATTAACAGTTCCTTCATGTCTGTCAGGTCCACGGCAGACGATAATGACACCGGTTAATAGTACCTCCGCTTGACATAGGTAAGTTGGTAGTGCGATTACTTCGGGACCGACAAAATGTGACATTTTGTAGGACCACTGCTACCCTCAACCCCCAAACCTAAACAGAGCAATTACTCCAGTAGGCTGCGCTCACGACGACGCTTGATGTGCTTGGTAAGTTCCCGGCCTCAAAAGTAACTGATTTTACATTTTGTATGATCAGCGCTACAACTCTCAACGGGGAGCTATTACACTAGTGATGAACTTGATAGGCCCCACTGCCTGGCATCAAAGTAGACTAAAATAATTGTATATTAGTTTACCTAATGAAGTGCTTATTTTAAGAATGTTTCCGACTAGCTACTGCCCGCGGCTTCGCACGCGTATTTTCGGTATAATAACTAGCTTATTATCGACTGTGTCGCCCTTCTGCGAATTTGAACTCTATTGAGTGCGCACAGGTGTGTGCGTGTGCGTCCTTCTCAGAAAAAATGTCAGATGTGTGCCGCCCACTTATTTTCCTACTTACTTATCGTCATATTTTGGACAATTCACACAATATCTTTATAAATTGTAGCATATGTGTTATTCTGATGTATAAGCTATATTATTGTAAAGTTTCATTAAAATTCATTCAGTATTTTTTACCTGAAAGAGTAACAAACATCCATCCATCCATACTTACAAACATTCGCGTTTATAATATTAGTAGGATATCCTACGTAAAAACTACTGAATGGATTTTAATGAAACTTTACAATAATATAGTTCATAAATCAGACATAACACATAGGCTACAATTTATAAAGATATTGTGTGAATTGTCCAAAATATGACGATAACTGTCAAGTAAGTAGGAAAAAATCTATAATCTGCGAGCTATTCTGGCGTGCGCTGCCAAAACTGCTAGAGTTACACAGTTATTAGTAATGTATGGAAATGTTTATCTTAAATAGTCCTACAAAATGCTCGCCACAGTATATACTATATCTTATGTGTAAGCCATTATAGCCAACCATATAGCGACGTTGCGAGACTCGACATAAAATGGCTTACCGTTCCTTATGGCAACACCCTCGTTAGTGGAAGGTAGGTCCAGCTGTGGACCTATGAATGCTGATCCTACTAATATTATAAACGCAAAAGTTTGTAAATACGGATGGATGGATGTTTGTTACTCTTTCACGTAAAAACTACTGAACGGATCTGGATGAAATTTGGCACAGAGATAGGTTATAGCCTGGAATAACACTAGGCTATATTTTATCCCGGAATTCGAACGGGAACGGGAACTATGCGGGTGAAACCGCGAGGCGCTAGTCCGCAAAAACTACTGAACGGGTCGGGATGAAATTTGGCACAGAGATAGATTGTAGTCTGGAATAGCACATAGGCTATATTTTATCCCGGGATTCCCACGGGAACGGGAATAACGCGGGTGAAACCGCGAGGCGCTGCTAGTAAAGAATAATGTCACATCAAATACACATTCGCACACTACACTTCTGTGTGTGATGTCAAAGTCAACTAGGTACCAACCACTGTTTCGTTCTAGGCTTTTTCACCGACGATCTATCGCCACCTGCCTGGAACGGGGGAGAGAGCGAGGCGTTGGGGAGACTGGAGCGCTACCTCGAGAGAAAGGCGTGGATCGTGTCGTCAGGACGGTCAAGGATGACGTCGCAGTCCCTGCTTGCCAGTCAAACTAGACTATCGCCTTATTTGAGGTGAGGTGATGGTTCATTTTGGCATGGTTTTAACCCGCGCAGAAAAAGACGAGGTGACTGAGAGGATAAGCTTGTATTTAGTTTTAGCGGTGTCTGTTAACAAATCTTTCTAAATTTGACCCACATTCCGTATTCATTTTGTGCTGTTTGGCGCTTGTTTTTTTCGTTTTGACTAGTATGTAGTCTTATGGTATCCAGAGTCTGATGATAGAGCTAGAAGGTGGCGCATGGACTTACTTCTTTTTTTATGTAAATTTTTACCTGTGTCCAAATAAATGTTTTTTTTTTCTATTCTTCCTATTTATAAAAAGCTTGTTTAAATAATATTTTCAATAGAAAAACTTAGGCTGTTTGAAATGTGATTTTATCGACTAGTGTTTTAGACTTTTTAGCTACAATTGATAAAAAAAAGTGTATCGTTTTCAAATAGTTCAAAGTTAAATTGTCGTCCAGGGTTTTAATTTCTTAGTGAAATTATCTTGTGGTAACTTTAGCTGATGGAAACTAAACATAGACCTTTTACCTTTTTAGGGTTTCGTACCTCAAAGGAAAAAAAGGAACTTATAGGATCACTTTGTTGTCCGTCTGTCTGTCTGTCTGTCCTTCTGTCAACCCCCTTTCCTCAGGAACGCGTGTACGTGTATCTAGTTGAAATTAACGTCAAATACTCAAATCTACATCCTCTTGGAGCCGCAATATAAATAAAACTTCTAAGTCAACGCACTCAATAGTTACAGCCGTTTATGTCCGAATAGTTTGAAATTTCCAAGGGAATCACTTGCACACAATGCACACAAAACTTATAGGGTACTTCTCGTAGACCTAGAATCATGAAATTTGGTGAGCAGCAAGGTCTTTGTAATTTATTCACCATAAAATTACTTTTAATACTCGCCATGGACCAAAACCTATAGGGTACTTCCCGTAGATCTAGAATCGTGAAATTTGGCGAGAAGAAAGGTCTTATAACACTAGTAAACGAAAAAAAATCTAAAACAGTAGATTTGTAGTTTATACGCCAAAAAAAAACTTTTATTCTTGCTTAAGACCAAAACTTATAGGGTATCTACTTCCCGTTGACCAAGAATCATGATAATTTGGCAAGACACAAGGTCTTACGGAACCCTTAGTGCGCGAGTACGACTCGCACGTGACGTTTTATTTTCAGATTCGGTTGCTTATCCACCAGGCTGGTATACTACGAGCTAACAGAGCTGTACAAGCTAATAAAGCGAGTTGGCCCGCCGTTGTCCCTTCACGATCAGATTCTATGGCGGGAGTTCTTGTATTGCGCAGCTACAAGAAACCCGTACTTTGATCGAATGGTGGGAAACCCTATCTGTGTGCAGATACCGTGGGAAAAGAACGACAAAGCGCTTGCTAAGTGGGCAAATGTAAGTACTCAATACTCAATATATTTATTGTTTACATAACATTGGTTGGTAGGTAATGAGGATCCGTAAAGTTTTTACTTGAGAATGCAAACTTATAGGGCAAAAAAATCCTTAACACACAGTACAAAAATTTTTGTTCTACGACAAAAATTGACGAAGTTATGACCAAATTACTAGCGAAGTTCACTGAGTGACCGCCGCGATTGCTGTGACGTCACTCCCTTGGTCGCCGTCAGTTAGCCGTAGCCGTTTGTTTGTGACATTGGGCGTAACAACGAGTGGAAGGCAGACCGAGGTTGTTTTGTTAATAATATGTTGGTACTAATGTGAGTAGGACCTACTCGTCTAGTCTCAGTAGGTATGTACAATTTATAAAATCTGTACATAAAACGTTTAGGACTAAGACAACTCGTATTGTATCAAAAATGTAGATACGCAAAGTTAGTTAGTAGTAAAGCACTAAGAAAAAAGGTTAGCAGGTAGAGAATGCGATCGAGCATTATGCTTTCTTTCCATCTAAGAAATTCACCAACCGCATAGCGTCATTTATAATTAAAATAATAATAATTAATAGTATAATTTTTTGTGACGATAAGTTTACTAGTTTCTTGTTGACTGTTGCACACAGTATAGAGGTAGGTCACTAAAATTTTCGTCGAGATTTTCGAAGACTTATTTGCATCAGTTAAGTTACCTCTATAGGTATTAGATTGTTAACAACAATCTGAAGATTTTTATTTACTATAACTATTTACATAGAAACAAATAAGCGTTAGTATTTACTATTGAAACAATTAAGCTAGCTGCAGACTATTGCAAACAATCTACAGCTAGCTCAACTGGTCCATATCAATACCAGTCGGAAGCGTCCCCAAGACGCTGGCTGCATTGCCCATCTGTATGGCAATGCTGATGCGTTGCGCCAGATATTTACCAGCTCTCGGGTCAGGCGTCGCTTCGACAGGACGCTCAGATATTTTTTTAAAAACCCACAGACCCTCGGTATCCTCAAAGACCTAGGGTCTCGACTCCGAGGGGAGTAAATGTGTAGGCTCTGTCGAGACCTGCATATGTGCGTCTCTTGAGCGTCTTTTTTTTTTTTTTTTTTTTTTTTTTTTTTTCTTGAGATCTTCGGCCAAATCTGCCGCCGCGCCTGCCCTCACGGATGTCCTCGGAAGATGGGAAGGCACAAGTGTATCGACGCATGTAGCGTCCCACACAATGGGCCTCCCCAACTCCCATGTGACTTGTGTCTATTGCCTAGACCGTAACAACTGTTTCATGTGTATTTTGACGACTGTCATTCAAGACTCAATTCAGTGACAATAACTTACTCAACTTTATACTAATAAATAGTACATTTTACACCTAGGCGAGAAAGTGACCGATTCCTACCGAGTGTGTCGTTTGGGCCCGAGGCGCAGCCGAGGGCCTTAAAACACACGAGGTAGGAATCGCACTTTCTGCCGAGTGATAAATAGTGCTTTATACTACACCTTCGAGTAAAATAAAAAGCAGAATTAATTATTAATTGAAATTTAGAAGAACTTACCGCGCCCAATGATGTTGGTAAAACCTCATTGACCGCGCCAGCCTTTGGGTTCTTTTTTCAAAATATTGTTCGGAAATCGGAGGAGGCCTAATGGACTTGGAGTAAAAACTTTTTGTCGTTTGACCGAACGAAAATAACCATAGCTACCGGCCGATCTTTTAGGAAATTAAAAAAAAATAACACGTTAGAAATGGATTTCCATACACTTTTTCCTTCCGCTAAAACACGTGAGAAATGAAATTCCATAGAGTTTTTCCTCCCGGTTTCCTATAGGCCTGCAAAGACATACTTTCTATTCTATTAATGGAAAAGGAATAGGCAACTTTCCGAGCAGGTGTAGTATAAATATTTTTTCCTCAGGGCCAAACTGGCTTCCCCTGGATCGATGCCATTATGATCCAGCTAAGAGAAGAAGGCTGGATTCATAACCTGGCTAAGCACGCCGTGGTTTGCTTCCTGACTAGGGGCGCTCTTTGGATCTCATGGGAAGAGGGGATGAAGGTAAGAGCTGATACATCGAGCACACACCCAATAGAGAGGAAATTTCATTTGTTTTGTTTGACAACAATTCCGCCAAATCACTGCGGCGACCGCTGCGCTCCGATTGGCCGACTCAAAATCAAGCATCACACCCGGTTGGGCAAGCATTTATTTTTATGGATATCGATAGTCAATGTTAAACAAAACTATGAGCATCGCGAAAATAAGCGAAGGTAAATACCTAATTTTCGCTAGTGTGGTTTTCGGGTTGTGCGAGTGTAGTTTTAATAGTTAATTTATAATTTTTTAAAGCAAACAAATCAAATAGAGTCATTCGGGGTATAACGACGCATTGGGTAAAAGTACGCACTGCCACTTTCTCGGACTGCGGGGAGTGGCTGGGAAGCTTGTTCGGCGAATCTGAGTGGGTTCGAGTCGCCATTTTGGATCAACGTCAATTGAGCGGTGCATGGCGTGCTGTGTGCGTGACGAAGACAACAAGCAAATAAGTATTTAATTTGGTGTTTTTTGAAGTAAAAGAAAAGTGTGTTGTTCGTCGGATTGTTTCTTTTATGAGGTAAGTGGCTTTCATTGATTTAATGTAGTTTTTGGACATTCATTTAGCCATAATTATTTCAACCTAACTAAATTTGTTTTAAACTAAATGTGGATTATTTGAATTACCGGCTAAACGGGGTAAAATGACGGGGGTAATAGTTCGCACGCGTACTTTTGCCCACATTTGCGTACTTTTACTGTTATTTAGAGACGACCGATGTGGCGCGGCGGGCGAAGGTCCAGAAGGTTGCGGGTTCGATTCCCGCCTCGGGACAAATATTTGTACGATCTGCAAATATTTGTTCCGGGTGTTCTGGGCATTTCATATGTATAATAAAATAAATATCTATCTGTATATATGTATTTTATTATGTATATCAGTAATCTAGTACCTATAACACCAGCTCTGCTTAACTTGGGGCTAGATGATGCTGTGTGGATTGTCCAACATTATTTATTTATATTAATATACATTCCAATTCGATTCTTTTTTGAAGTTTTAATTTGTTATTGTTTTAGAATGCATAAAAATGCCTCGGCACTATGCAAAAAAAAAAACACCGGGTAGAACAGTAATCTCCGAAGAACTAATTATTGCTGCAAAAAGCTAATCGACAAAGGAAAAAGTAAAAGATTTGCAGCGGACTCTGTGGGCAGAAATGGCAAAATCCAAAGAAAAATTTATATACAAGACATTATTCTAGACTTATTACCTCCCTTGGTTTAATATAACATTGCAATTTTATAGTTTATGTTTGGTTATAATAAACATTCATTAATTTATAGTCCATAATTGTTTTTTTTTATACTATACCCAATTGCGAACTTTTCTCTACATGCGAACTTTTACCCAAACAACTGCGTACTTTTACCCAAATTTAGGGGCAAAGGTACGCAGTCCGACCAATTCACAGTTTTCTTTAAATATAAAAAAACTGTTTAAGTCATCGCTAAAAACGTTATGCACTTTAGAAGTATAATAAATTTGCTATATGAAACGCATAACTGAGTTCCTAACATCGTGACAGTTTAAGTGTTATCAACGAAAGAAGACAAAAGTGCGTCATTTTACCCCGAATGACTCTACGTGCCTACTAGTGTGGAATACTTATATTAGATTGGAATTTAATAATATACCCGGAGTATTTTATAAAATTAACACTGATCAACAATAAACCAAACAAATTGTTACATTTTAATTAGGTGCTTTTTGTTAGATCGGGAGTACCTATCGATAGGTACATAATTTATTATATCAGCACAACACTAGTATGATAGACATTTATAAGTGACAAATACCTGATGAGTTTCGAAATTCAAATAACTATGATTTCGTCTCTATTGGGCTGATATAACCCCCCCATGATTTTAGTAACGTGCACTATGGACTAGCTTCTGTTCATCATTTCAGTATTATAAACAAGTACTTTATTTATTTAAAATGAAGAAAAAACCCAACTCCCGACCCGCCGTTTTCACTTGTTTCGCAAAATGAGGAATCTTACCCGACCCAAATCAGCGCCACCACCTATTTTATCTTATTATTATGTTAAACCAAGGAATTTTCAAAATTTATTTTGCAGATTGTGATACCTATCATAAGCTTATTTTAATGCCCCTGTAAAAGTTTTATTTTATATAGCCTAGTATATAGTTTTATTTTATATGGACGACCTTCGTGGCGCAGCGGGCGAAGGTCCGCCTGCGACGCAGGAGGTTGCGGGTTCGATTCCCGCCTCGGAACAAATTTGTGTACGATCTGCAGAAATTTGTTCCGTTGGTCTGGGTGTTTTCTAAGTATAATAAAAAAATTATATCTATGTATTAAGTATATCAGTTATCTAGTACCCATAACACAAGCTCTGCTTAGCTTGGGGCTAGATAATGCTGTGTGAATTGTCCAGCATTATTTATTTATTTATAGCTAGGCAGAGATGCGAATATGCTAATATAAAATTAATAATTTGAGAAAAAAACTACGAAAAATCGGGGAACA
Organism: Eupithecia subumbrata; assembly: GCA_949316285.1. Classification (NCBI taxonomy): domain Eukaryota; kingdom Metazoa; phylum Arthropoda; class Insecta; order Lepidoptera; family Geometridae; genus Eupithecia; species Eupithecia subumbrata. Next base: position 24,826,088 of record OX438643.1, read on the forward strand.
TACATGGGTTCTCCCGGGATGAGGCATTAATTTTTTTATGAAGTCACTGTTTGGCACACCCTGTAGATACGCGCGAAAAACATACCCTCGCGGGTAAAAGGGGTACTATGAATCTGCAGCTAACTTTTCAATTGGGTGATGTGATATTAGCCCATTTCACTCATTATCATTTTAGCCCGGGATCACCCGCTGCTCAGGACACTTGCGCGAATGGACACAAAACTCTTAATATCCTCGAAATAGACGTCGCAAAGAGTTGCGGATTTGACCATTGTGTAAAGATTTTTTCTGTCTTTCCTATGATATATCTCTTGCCACAGAAAAGAGAGAAAAAATCTATAAAAAAACTCCCTTTTAATGGGAGAGGCTCACTTTCTTCCCTCTAAAGAGAAACATACTTTAACGAAGACCTTCGTAGCACGAGCTACGATGCTACGAGGGACCCGCGTAGCATACAAAAGATTTCAACGCTCACGCACTTTCTTACTACACACAAAATGTTATTTCGTAGAGCATCGTACGTAGCACGTGCTACGATGCTCTACGAAATATAGTACATTGTAGACGTAGGCGCGAAAGTGCCCAATTCCTATAAAGTCGAGTGTCATTTGAGACTCGAGGCGCAGCTGAGAGACGAGGGAGGAATCGCACCGAGTGATACATACATAGTGCTTTATACTACACATTCGAGGAAAATCATTGTTTAGGAATCTTCAAAATCAAGTAAATTCAAATTGTTAACTGAAATGTAGCAATAAATACGCGCACGCGGTTTTTTACATGGTTCTTTTTTTTAATTACTATCCCGAATGCGGAAGAGGCCGATGTCCTATGGCGGATTCGGAGTAAAAAGTTTTTGTAGTCCTAATATAAAAATAACCATAGCTACTTTATGAATGTCATCATTTTGACGACCGCTGCAGTTGCACAGTGGGTAAACCTGCAATGCAGAAGGTTACGGGTTCGATTCTCGTCGCGGGACAAATGTTGATCTGCTGGTCTTTATTCTGTGTCTCTATACCCAAAGTCTGGCTGACTTTGGGTATATTATTATCAGTAATCTGGTACTCGTAAAGTAAGCTCTGGTTACGATATGATGCTGTGTAAAAACGTGCAGTATTAAATATTTATTCATTTCGCTTATTAAACAGCTGACCCGGCGAACTTCATACCGCTCTCACCTTTTAAACCTTCCATGAACTTCTGCAAATATTTCAAAATTAAAATTAGTCAAATCTGTCCAGTCATTCTCGAGTTTTTGTGAGACTAACAAACGTCAATTAGTTTTTTATTCATAGATAAATTAAAGATATCAGCTGGTAAGTATCTGGCGCAACGCATCAGCATTGCCATACAGCCAGGCAATGCATCCAGCATCTTTGGGACGCTTCCGCCTGATATTGATATGGATCAGTTGAGCTACCTGTAGATTGTTTGCAACAGTCTGCTGTTAGCTCAATTGTAAATACTTTGTTAATAAGGTTTATTATTAGCTTAACAATAATTCAAGGTGTTTGATGAGCTGCTACTGGACGCTGACTGGTCGGTGAACGCTGGCATGTGTTTGTGGCTCTCTGGCTCGTCGTTTTTCCAGCAGATCTTCTACTACTGCCCGGTGCGTTGCGGACGGAAGGCGGATCCGAATGGAGACTTTATTAGGTACCTTAACCTATTTTAAGCCCCGCTCGATCGAAATTTCGCTCGAAACCGAAGTAAAATCTGTAGATATGTTACGTTGTCTCGGCGCTTACTTAACATCTGGCCTGTGTTATAACTACGCGCAAACACTCGCTCACATTTACATTTCCAATCTTGTGCAATAATTACAAGACAAAAAAGATGAAAAGACGTCGTAAACACAAATGCGACCGAGACAATACGCACGCGAAACACGAACGCCGCCGGCGGCACCGGTCGTACAATTACGTGTACTGCCCATCAAAAAGCTTTTCAAGTTAACACTTTGGTGTTACACTACTGAGAGTAGAATGTAGTTCCATTTTCGCCCACATCACAGTTAAAAGTTGTTTCTACTTAAATCGTTCTAAATCCACAGAAGATACATTCCCGTGCTTCGGAAAATGCCAACTCGCTACATCCACGAGCCGTGGGTGGCGCCAGAGGCTATTCAAAAGGCCGCCATGTGTGTCATCGGGCGTGACTACCCTCTACCCATGGTGGACCATACAAAAGTTTCGCAAATCAACATCGAGCGCACCAAGCAAGTGTACACACAGCTAACCAAGTACAAACCACAAGGTAAACATTACTTTACTTATAAATCTGAATTCAACAAACTGAACAGCCTACAAACTGCCAGCTTTCTTTCTTTCTTTATTTACATCTTCATACATAAGGAGGCAAAGACCAGCATGAATAGGGCCAGTATTCTGGGCAGAAGGAATTGGCTCTCCCATGAACAGATCTCTGCAAGACTCAACTCTGGAATCACTCATTTTGAGCATGACGACTGATCGCTCAGGATCCTACGACATGTGTTTGAAAAACACTACACAGTGGAACTTCCTTCCAGAGAAGACTGGCTAAGCAGCCAGCTACTCTGCAAGGACGGGTGCCTAAACTTGTGCACTAATGGTTCCAAAATGGGTTTGGATGTAGGCTGTGGAGTGTATGTAGAGCAGGCTTGGTAAAAGCATGAACCTAGGTCATGCCTAATCACGCCTCCATCTGCCAAGCAGAAGTATTCGCCATTCTAGAATGTGCCGATATAAATCTGAAAAAGCTCTACACCAATCAAACTATCTTTATCAACTCTGGTAGCCAGGTGGCCCTCCTAGCACTGGACTCGAGAGTTATCACGTTCAGATTAGTGGAGGACTGTCTGTCATGCCTAAACGCGCGGGGCTCGAACACCAGAGTCGTCCTAAGATGGGTACCGGGACACGCGGGAACAACGGCAGTGAGTGTGCCACGAGGGCTGCCACGAGGAATCGTCCATGCTCTGGAAAAATTCCTCGGGCATGAGCCACTTAAAATCATTGATAAAAGCCTTCGATAACGGTACACCAACCGAGCCTTAGCGATAAACAAACGCAACCATCATCCTCAAAAAACAATATAATAACAATATAAATAAATCGTGAGCACACGCAAAATTAAATAAAAAGGGCCCATCCGAAGCAGGAGGTTGCGGGGTCAATCCCCGTCTCGGAACAAATGTTTGTAAGATCTGCAGATATTTGTTCTGGGTGTTTTCTATGTATAACAAAAATTATCTTTGTATGTAATGTTAATGTAAATCAGATTTATAGTACCCTTAGACAATCTCGCCTTCTTTGGGACTAGATGATGCTGTGTGGAGCATTATTTATTTATACCTATGGCTTAGCTAAGAATACCATCCCAAAAACAAGTAATAGATTGTGATTACCCAGCTTAGCATAGCACTACCTTATCTGGTTTTTATAATTACTCACACATCTCAACAGCCTTTACCATTCCTCTGCTGGGTAGGCCTCACCTGGTAAGGGCCTTTGGCTCGTAACAATAGGTAATAATGCTGTAATCCCCACGCTGGGCATGCGGGTAAGGAATTTCAGTTTGGTGGTGGATCTGTGATCAAAACTTACTTAAGCTAATTTGTTTTAGGTTCTCGCAATCCGATTGCAGTTCAAAGGTCCAGTGAGACACAATCACCGCTAAGCCACACTTCTGTAATAGCAAGCATCAACAAGTCCAACGATGGCGAACAAGGCAGTCAGCTCCTCGGCCCAAGCACGTCTTCGCCGCTCACTACGCACAACGACTCTGACATATTCAAACGTCCCACGGGCTTCGCGGTTCACCGTCTCCGAAGACATGCCACAAATGACAAATCGTCTTCTTGCACAAAGTAGATAATACTGCTATTGCAAATCTCGACAAACAAATTTTACGAACGACACATTAGATACATCCTAAAAACTCCACCAACCACATTCATCGGTGCCTACTACGCAAGAACATTACGAATTCAAGGACTTTGGTTTAATAGTACATTATGGTACCTACTAGTGTGTAACATTGGTGATACCGCCGAGGCGCCATTGAGACCCGAGCCGTATGTGAGGGTCTTAAGGGTCCGGCGACGGATGAATTTCCCATACAAACGTAGTACCAAAATGATTTGTTGTTTGAGAATATTTTCACCATGGTTTGCTATTATTTGTATTGGAATAGTATTTATTTAGGTTCCAGCCACAATCTTTTTTCAAAATACTTAGTATCTACACAAAAACTAAGAATATATTCATTCTTTAATGTAAAATTGCGATTCGATTTAATTCTATTTCAGAAAGGTATTTTGAAAAAAAAATGTGTCAGGAACCTAGATAAATACTATTTTAATACAAATAATAGCAGACCATGGCGAAAATATGCTCAAATTACAAATCATTTTGGTATTACGTTTGTATAGGAAATTCATCCGTCGCCGGACCCTTAAGAGAGCCGAGGACGGCAATCATCAATACACACGTGTAGGTATCATACGACGTTTTTCAACACACTAGTGAATAAAATAACAATAAAAACTCATTTTATTACAGAGAAAACAAAAGTTATATTTATTTGAGTGAAAGTTTTATTTAAACACGTACGAGTTAAAATTATCTATTTAAATAAGAAGCTGCATGAAATGAGCAAGCAATAGGAACATTAATTTATTTGTTCTATTGAACACGATCTTTTTTGAATAAAAACTTTTTAAAAACAAAGCAACTCAACCAATAAAATTTAAAAAGAAATCTATTACTCACTACCACTAGTGAGTTGTAGCAATGAAAAAGTCACAGTTTGATTATGGGTGTCATTCTGTGCCTAATTGCGGTGACCATAGAGCCACTTTATGAGCAAGTGTGTTGAAAAGATTATTATTATTATCATACAAACACAGGGTTTACTAATTCGATACATAAGAACAAATTAATCCAGGTTTTACAATAAATAATCACTATTATAATAATATCTACATACTAGCTGGTGCCCGCGAATTCGCCTGCTCAGGATTAGTATTTCGAGTAGCTTATATTGTCTACTTTTAATACCTACCATAAGCAATAAAATCTATTTTCATTTAGGAATAAATTTATTACTAGGTACCTACCAAATGTGCATTTGAAAAAAATTATCAATTTTTAATTTAGTTACGGTTCACTATTTTGGCTATAATGGCTTACACATTTTAGCGATAATGACTTACACATAAGATATAGATATATACTGTGGCTGGCTTTTTTGTAGGACTATTTAAGATAAACATTTCCATCATACATTACATATGTGTACTCGTAACTCTAGCGGTTTTGGCAGCGCACGCCGGAATAGCTCGCAGATGGTAGATTTTTTCCTGCTTACTTGACACTTATCGTCATATTTTGGACAATTCACACAATATCTTTATAAATTGTAGCCTATGTGTTGTGTCTGATGTTTATGCTATATTATTGTAAAGTTTCATTAAAATACATTCAGTAGTTATTACGTAGGATAACTAAATATTGCTTAATTAAATATTATGTAATCCTATCAAGCTAATATTATAAATGCGAAAGTTTGTGAAATGTGAAATTTTTGTTATATTATAATGTTTAGTAATAGTTTTACTATAAATACTAAACATTTTAACAACTAGTAGGTACTTAGTTAATTGGTGGTATCTACTAAATATTGGACAACTAAGCATTTTTATTCGTGTATGTGTATATGTAATTTAAGTTTATTTTTAAAGACATTCAAATTAACCTTAAATTAACATATCTATTTCTTTATGTTGTTTGGCAAAAATTTAAGTAATTGAACTCCCTCTGATAATATTGTTTTTTTTTTTACCATAATTAGTACGTTTTTTATCTACTTGTTAATTTATTTATTTCCGAAATGGTATTTATTTTCTTTGAGATTTAATTTAACGTTTGATTAAATGGAGTTTGAAGTAATTATTTTAATTAAAATGCATGTACTATAAATGTGCGACTTAGCTTTAAATAACTTTGTTCAGACGTATGCACCTCAGAAATTAGTGGTATAATTTCTGAGGTGCATACGTCTGAACGACTTATCAAGTCAACCAGATTCAGACTTGGAGTATTGAAGCATTGAAAATTAATAAGTTTTACCTACATGCCTCACAACGCGTTGTGAGGCATGTAAAACTTATTAATTTTCAATGCTTCAACTTATTAATTTTCAATGCTTCAATGCAATGACGAATCACCCCGTTGCAACAACGGGGTGATTCGTCAAAGGCACACCACGCTTCGAGATCTGCTGTCTAGGACAATTAAATGTCTTTGTCTGCTAGCATACGATTGCGAAGAAAAGATCGAAAATAGAAATAATATAAACAACTAATTGCGTTCCGCTGCTTCGCCCGTTCCTTGATCAACTCATGTTATATAATATATGTCATATCAAGTTTGACTGTAATAGGTTAGGTAACCAAATTTATGTACATGTACCATATTTCTCACGTCAAATTAAAGAGAGACCCGTAAACGTGCTTTATTTGCTCCCACTCCTTGTAAAACGAACGCAGGTGTGCGCGCTCCACTGCATAGAATGACAAAAGCATAATAAGTACTTCTCTAAGACTGACCATTTGCTACTTCACCTGCCTTGTATAAGAAAGCCATCAACCTCATATTGTCCTCCGATGCTGTTTTTGAGTAACGGGGCTCTTTGTGCATGACTCGATGTTCTTTGTGTGCGGATCTCAAGGAATAGGATGATTATAATTATTAATTATACAGATCGTATTCTTGGAGATTTGAAGGAGCTTTGTTTGTCAAAAATAACATCATCGGATATTAAAACATAAAAAAATAACAAAACCAAACAATGTTTATTTGGTATAAAGTTCCTTCTATGTTTGGTTAACTTTAATATTATTAAAATAAATGCTATTTACCTATATACCTAAGATTTCACTGCTGAATGTTATCAAATACTTTGTAGTATTGTTTATTGTTTATCTATTTGTAATATTATTTATCATTCACAAACAGTGACTGCTTGTGAATGGAACTTTCAACTCTCACTCATATAAGAAAAATTATGAAGATGACCTTTAACCATATTCTTATCACTTACACAAACAACTTTAATTTTACCTCGTATGGATAACAAACAATCATACTTAAATATTAACAGATTATCTTTAGTAAACTAAATAGGTACTAAAAGTATGACCAGCCCCGTTATCCGCAAGTTAGAAAAGAAAGAAAAGAATAGATAAACAATAAACAATACTACAAAGTATTTCATAATATTCAGCAGTGAAATCCATGCCAGGGTTTGAAAAACTATCCAAATTTTAAGCATGTGTGTACTAGGGATTCCAAAATCGGGTCGTTTTCGAGGAACCGGGAATCCCGGGAAGTTTCAAAGTCGGGAATTCCCGGGAAATTTCGAAAAAATCTTTTTACTGTTATACCACTACCGAAATAAGATAATTTAATATACTTCACGTCTTTTTTAGGCATTTCGCTGATATCAGGTACCTACCTATGCGGTATTAGGTAAGTTACTTAAAGCTGTATTTCTTTTGAAATGTTAATAAAATGAATAACAAATTCTTAGGTCCATGTCTTTTGTCCCCTCGTTCGACAACAAGCCTGAAGGCTTTTTGTTGTATAGAGTCGTGACTGAACCCAGCATAACACATTAATTTGCTGTCATGTTGCGCAGCAAAGTGCTTTGCTGATACTCCATGAGGCCGGACTTGAGCTATCCTTGTGTGAAATATCGCCTGATCTCGTATAGTATGAGACGCTTAGCTTTGTGGCCACCGTTTTAGCTTCGATTCGTTTCTTCATTTTAATCCAATGAAAGTACAGAAGTTCAGAGTTGTTGTAAGAGTGACACCGAGGAGATTCCGTTGTTTTTCGAGTCCTCTAAGCGAAAACATCAATCTAAAATACCTTATTAGTGTACCCACATAATAAACAATATAATGTTCTTCTATCCAAATACTAGGCCACGGTGGCCAGGCTCAACGGAGACAAATATAAAATTGGACTAAGTGTTCTTTGTTAGCCCGCGGTATTAAAAAAATAAATTAAATTGGATTGTCCTTCCATTCGTGTCGGTCGTCATTGATGACTGTTCGTCTAATCAATTGACGATTCCTACTATGCATTTATTTCTGCCTGCCGTAAACGGTCGATTCGTTGTGTTCGAAGAAGTGTTCGAATACATTTGAATTCTCTACCTGATACCAGATGCTGGTATTTTTACCTAACAATACCCACGCAGGCGATATCATCGCGCTTTATAGGTTCAGAAGTCAGAGCCGATAAGAAAAACATGCACAAAGAGGATAATAAATTGCAGCAATGCACTTGACTCTGGTACTTTCTCTTTGCCAAGCTCAAGTCCAGCTTCATTGAGTATTGCTGTCATCTTGCTCAGCAAGGTGCTTTGCTGAGCAAGATGGCAGCGATCGACTATGTAAAGCTGGCTTCAGTCACGGCTAAGCCTTAAGGCTTATTGTCGAACGAGGGGACAATAGACATGGACCTAATTTTTTTTATTAATTACAGATCAAAAGTAATATAGCTATAACTAACATTTCTTATACCAGGTTTGATAAAAATCATGGTTAAAAAAGAAAATACGATTAATTTGATTTAAATCGGTATTTTTAATTTAATATTTTATTCTATCATAATCGCTTTGGTCTATCCAGTTTAAAGGTTTTATAGGTTAGTAGGAAAGGTAGGTTCAAACGCCCGTAACCAAGTGCTAAGGATCTTTTTTGCGACAACACGCATTATTAGAATTTTATGGAATTATTAATTTCCGAGAATTTCCTGTATCCTCTACCAATAAAGCAGGTATAGGTACATTGTGCATGTGAACACGGAAGTTCAATTTTGGGCACTCTCATACATTTTTGACTGCTCTCTGTTTTCATTGCAGGGAAAATAACAATTGATTTATATCAAGTGATACAAATCATGTCAACCCTGCCTAATACCGCGTAGGTTAGGTACCTGATAATGTGAAATGCTACAAAAGGAAGTGAAATATTTTTAGTTACGTTATTTCGGTAATGCTATAAAAGTTAAAATATTTTTCCCGAAATTCCCGAAATTTCCCGGGAAATGATTTTGAATTTCCCGGTTCTTAAATCAGCTAAAAATTTCGGGAATTCCCGGGACTAATCCCTAGTGTGTACCAGACAAACCAGCCACAACAAGCTGAATGATAAATAATAAATAATATAAATAAATAATGCCGGACAATTCACACAGCATTATCTAGCCCCAAGCTAAGCAGAGCTTGTGTTATGGGTACTAGATAACTGATATACTTAATACAATACATTACATAGATAGATATTTTTATTATACATAGAAAACACCCAGACCAAATATCCGCAGATCTTACAAACATTTGTTCCGAGACGGGGATCGACCCCGCAACCTCCTGCGTCGCAGGCGGACCTTCGCTCGCTGCGCTACGGAGGTCGTCATAAGCGTCGATAAGCTGCTTATGAAGGGTGTTAGTAAACAAAGTATACTTTATGCTACCCTCTCACCTCAATCAACAGCCTACAGTGGTCTACGGCTGGACGCAGGCCTCTCCTTGATAAACACCTACTCTCTATTGAGTATATAATATAACGTTTAATAACTAGCTAAATATAAAAGAATTTAGAATTTAGGTCACTTGATTGTTAAAAGTAAAAAAAGTAAAACAAAGTATCCGTTGTAAAATAATAGACCAAACCCTAAAAATATGTAAAATTAGGCATATTCCCATATGATCTTAAAAAAAATTAAAATTAAATTGAGATATTTCATTAATCAAAGTTTTTTTTTTATGATCTGTTTGAGTCAAATTTTTGTTAATTATTACAAAATTTAATAAATGTTTTTATAGAACCTTTTTTCATTCAATTTAAACCTGCTCCGAATAAAATTGATGTTGGAAATAAAACTAATAATTATTCAAAGAGATTCAAGATTAATTATTAATTATTCAAGATTTTTGTTATAGAACTTTATTTCCTCAACCTAGCCCCAAGCGCTAAGCCAGTGGACCAATATAGGCTATATTGAGGGCTTTTCCATTTTTAAGCTGCAGAGCTAACACGATCTCGACTTGACTGATGTCTGGCAGTTTGTCGGTATAGTGGTGTGTCAGGATGGCTCTGGAATTGTGGTCGTCTCGTTGGGAACGAGGGGCATATGCAGCGTATAAACGGCCATAGAAATCCTCCATCTCGGCGGATATCTCCAGTTTCGACAATACGGTCCTCCCGTCGTGAGTTTTAAGCTTCGTCAGGTGGCTCCTGCCAAGCTGCTGAGTGAATACTTTAGACCCTCGCTTTCGCTCTATTGCCTCTACAATGAGAGGCGTGTGTTGGAGCTCCGAAGGTCACACCGTGTCATCTTCGCAATTTGCTTGTTCAGGTCTGACCTGTTTGACGAAGTCGCTTGGGTGGTTTCTCGTCTTCTTGTCATCAGCCCTAGAGTCTCATCCGAGAGTTTGGATTTCTTGCCAGTGAGCTGCTTTTTGCAGAACTTGATGCCCTCATGTCTCAGCGTTTCGACCAGATTATGTAGCGTCTCGTCAGCGTCATCAGTGGCTTCCAAGGCAACAAATCTACACGCACTTGGCCACAATCAGCATCAGCATTAGCATCCGCTGATGTCAAGATTAAAAATCAACATCAGCATCCGCTGATGTGTCTAAAAACTGCATCAGCAACAACCCTGATCTAAACATCCATCATGATTATAACATAGGTAGGTAATTAATAGTCTTATTTCCTGCATCAATATAGGTACAAAAAAGGTAGATAATGTTACAGTTCTTGAACTGTTTTATGCCATAAAAAGTAAGTTTGATTCCAGGGTTAGAGCTACATCTATGCAATGTTTCAGCGCGATCCGTAGTTTTGGCGTCAAGAGGTAACAAACATTATCCATCCAAACTTTCACATTTATACTTAATGTTAGTGTAATAATGTCGGTTTTATCATAAACTTGAGATTTGATAATGGTTACTAAAATATAGGTTATTAATTTTGTGATATTCTTACATAAATCATAAAATATAGGTTAAGTATACATAAATGGAAATGATAATTTCATATCTTAATTCCTGCATCAATATACAAACAAAAACAGATAATGACTACAGTTCTCGCTTTTTCGGTTAGGCAATAAGGTACATCTACATACTTATTGCGTTGACTGATAATAAATAATACTAGGTTTTAGGATATTTTATGCTCAAAAAAGCTACAGTTATGAGAATAGTAATTTAGCTTAGAGTTAACAATTTATAAAAGTAAAGCAGTTGTTCGGTCTAGGTATAGGTAGCAATTACAGTTTTGCAAAGAAAATTGCAATCAAATAATATAAATAAATTAGAACTAGTATTTACAATTGAAACAAATGACCTAACTGCAGGCTGTTGCAAATAGTCTACAGGTAGCTCAACTGATCCATATACCAATTGATATTCTATTCTATTCTATTCTAATCGGAAGCGTCCTCATGACGCGCTGGCTGCATAAATGAAAAGATAGGTACATACAAAATAGGTAAAAATGTAGATGCACATTACCAATAATTAATAATAGGAACTACAGTTGCTAAAATTTAACAATCTTATAATATTGGCCAATTTTCCTTAACAAAACCTACTTTGATCAACCAATTACATTTTGATCTCTAACCATAAAATTCATATTACTTATGGCATGGTAAATTTTAGAAAATTGTTAGCTGACAAGTTCATCGTTAGCTAACCCCCTTAGCAGGTTCCAATCTCGTGTATGCAACAGTTTTGGTTATTTGATAAATTTATTGTTTTATATAAAACAGCTTGCTATCTCCATTTTACCGAAATATTCTAGTTTTAAAATAGTTCTGTATTCATTGAAATTGACTTCAAACGTAACAGGGGTCAGCTAACAATGCACTGCTTGTACAAATTATGTCCAGCATTATAAAAAAAAATAAAAAATCTTCAATACAAAGTACTGCAAAGGAGACAGCGGTTGTCTCATTCAACCGCTGTCTCATTTGCAAAAACTCTTTATTTCCATAAATACAATAAATGTACACTTAGAAAAGGTCAAACTATAAAATTATACACTGACCCGGTAATAAAGTGTTATTTTTTATTTCTGTCGCTTCGGTATGTAGACTAAAGTAAAGAAGCGACGAAGAAACTTTTAGCCTGTTGGTTGTTATTTTTCGAGTTGGACCAAAACCCATCCCAAGCGTTTATATCCTCTAGGTGGTATGACATTTTACCTATACTAAGCCTTTTTGCACAGCACCGCATTCGTCGAGAACAATCACGCGCGGCCCGTGATTGCAAGCAATCATAGGAGCCGTTCGTTCATGATATTATATCTCTATGGTCAAATAAATAAATGATCGACACAATCCTAATCGCCACACTTGTATCACGGAAAGCGCGCACACAGTTCGTAGATTAATTGTTCTGTGGCACGCAGCGAGCGATTGACCGCGAGCAATTATTTAATTTCATTGTTTATTTATCACGAAAGCTTTTGTGGCCGGATACTATGGAGCACCGACGTTTGTTTACGCAGCTTTGGCTGATTTTAGCTCAAGACTGGAAGCTTATTGTTTTCCTTACCAGTATTTTTGCTATTTATATCTATTACACGGCCACATTTGACTTCTTTAAGAAGAAGAGGATCCCTCACATGAAGCCTGTAATATTCTTGGGTAATTTGGGACCGCGTATACGAGGTATAAAATCGTTTCATGACTACCAACTTGAGATTTACAACAACTTCAAAGGACAAAAGTTTGGAGGTGAGTATTGTCCAATTTTCAGTCTCATATACTCTCATACCCATAACACAAACAAGCTCTGCTTACTTTGTGGCTAGATAATGCAGTGTAAGTTTGATAGCATTATTTTTTAAATTTATTGAATTAATACCTAGCAGTTTCTCCTGTTGGCTTCGCACGGTGTAAAAACCAAAGTCTTGAACACCTTCTAGAACTAATAATATAAGTAACTACGTCCATGCAGAATATCAGCCCACTCTGTTCAGCAAAAGTAACAACCGTCCAAATTGTCGCATTATTAGATACCTACTGTGATCGACAGATTTCAATATTTTAAAATGAAAATAAAAGGATGGCTTGTAGGTATTAGTGTAGAAAATTTCCTCATGTTGAACTATGCATTACGCTCCTAATTTCGTTCTTTAGAAACATACTAGACATCTTTAACTAAAGTGTGTTAATGTAGTGAAGTTCGTTTGTTCAGTATTACTCAGAGTAGAAAATCGAGCCGAGTGAGAGGGCTTGAAAGTAGTAGTTTGTTCTTGTCTAGCACGTTACAACATGGTATAGGGTGTTCATGAAACAATACGATAACACAGGGCTTCTGAAGAAAGATTCTGATAAACTTACTTTTGGAATATGTACCACCTTTTAAAACGCTGTCCGTTTTACGCAGCAATATTACCGTAAGAATACGAACACGTAAGAATACGAACACATGTTTTCAAATCTTTTGCGCACTATGAAAGTAGTACGTAATAATGGCTAGAAGATAGTGAATAGTACTACAATCTAGAAGAAACTTAATTTTTAATTTATTATGTTATTTTAACGTATCATTTTCCAAATGAACAAGTTTATATTACCAACACATCACAGTTTCATTAGAATTTATAAAAAAGTACAGATGTACGGACATCCTACTAGAAAGAGATGAACTACTACTTTGGGGCCTCTCACTCGGCTCGTTTCTATGAAACACTGCACAGTCCAGGAGGACGATTACGGTGTTGTAAGGCACGGCATTACGGCTCAAACGTTACCAGTTGAAACGTACCGTTCGGGTCCGCGTTCACAGGCCTGCATCGGACAAACCGCACTAGCCCCATCAATGGATTTAAATAAAAAATCCGTACTGCACGGAGCGGACTGTCGGCAATGTCGGCGGGAATTCTTGAAGGCAACTTTTCCGTTTGATGCAAATCACGTCGTTCGGATTGTCGATCAGTGGACGCACTTGTAAGCGGATAGTCCGATGCCGGCCTGTGAACGTGCACCCTGACGTTAACTATCCCAAGAGATTTCAATTCATTGTTTGGGGGTTAACACTCCCGAGTGTTTCCGAACCCTGAAACTTTGTCAACGACGTAAACTTGTTTGTAGTGTCTTGTATAGATTTATCGCGCGAACTTATAAGTGGCATTTTATGCACATCTGAGTTCTGAGTTTGGTGTTATTGATTTTAATCGAATATTACAATTTCAGTATTCGAATATTCGAATGCAAGCCCTAGTTGGTGTCCAGACAATATTTCTTTAATGAGCTGTAATTTTTTTAAGGCATTTTTGAAGGAAGAAGGCCCGTACTGTACCTAACAGACTCGGATCTGATTAAAGCAGTGACGATTCGGGATTTCGATCACTTTACCGACCGTAATACACTAAATGTTTCTGAGCCGGGATATTTGAAGCAAACACTGCTCAACTTAAAGGTAATTAGAAATAAAGCTGGCGGGGAATATAGTTTACTACAATCAAAAACCATTTTCTATGAACCCATGCTTTGAAAGACATTCAGTATTCAGTGGTCCTTTTGCAGTGTTTTTTGTAATAAATCTCTTTGGCAAACAAAGAACTATTTAAGTGTCATCACATCATGCTAGCTTGAATCGGGGTTCACGGTGGAAGAGTCGCCCCAACTCAACCCGTGAATGTCGTAAAAGTCCACTAAGGGAACTTAACTAAGGCAGGGCAGCAGCTTTCTTCTGTGTATTTTAACTTTAACCCTGCGATCATCAATTTGCCTGCCAAGCGCAGTGGACAAAAACTCCAGAATCCCCTTCGCGACTGTGTAAGGGGAATAAGTATTGGATTAAGCCAATATGGCAATGGCTTGGGGCAGGCATGCTCAGCAGTAGGTGTATGTGTGCAGAAGCGGTAGCTCGAATCGAATGAGACAACCGCTGTCTCCTTTGCAGTATTTTGTATTTAAGATTATACAAATTCAGCTGAAAATCCCGTAATTATAGGTACATATTTGTACAAGCAGTGCACTGTTAGCTGACGTTGTTACGTTTGAAGTCAATTTCAATGAATACAGAACTATTTTAACACGTTTAAAACTAGAATATTTCAGGGAAATGAAGACAGCAAGCTGTTTGAAATAAAACAATAAATTTATCAAACAACCAAAACTGTTATAATAACGAGATTTGGAACCAGCCAGGTCAGCTAACGATGAGCGCCACTGTATCTAAATAAAGTGCATATTTGAAATTTAACCCAGCCTTACGTAATAAAAAGCGGACAATATTTTAACAGGGCGAAGAATGGAAGGGAGTACGTAGCACAATGACCCCTGTCTTCAGTTCAGCTCGCCTGAAGAACATGCTGCCGCTTCTAGAGCTTTGTACGAATCAGATGATCTCGTACTTCAGTCAGTATGGTAAGTGCCTGTAAATTAAAGATGCGGGACTTCGAATAATCTGGCTAGTCGAATGATCTACAACTACTTATTTACTCATTCGACTTGAATATTAGTAATATACCTACTAATCTTCAAAGTCGAATGACGACTACTAATTAGTAATTACTAATGCCTCTACGAATTGATCGAGGCGTCGAATAACGAATGGAGCCCGACTCAAGCAGTTGCCACTACTAACCATATTAGTTACTAATTTGGTTAGTAATGGCGAGTCGGGCAGTCGATGCGAAATCAATTCTTTATTCGACGCCACTAGCCATTACTAACCAAATTAGTTACTAATTTGCCTTAGTCATTCGAATGGTTCGAATGATTTGTGAAGTCGAATAATTCGAATGAAATCATTCACAGTCGCGCATCTTTACTGTAAATAGATAGAATAGCTTAAAGATACAACACGTCACCTCAACGGCTCAAGAGCGGTCGTCTCCCCTGCACAGTGGATTAAACGTATGAAGCAGGCCGGGCATAGAAATTTAAATTTTCGAAGTCGTTATTTTATAATTTTGAATATGTCATTCGATAGCTTTTTAGGATTTCGAGATCGGAGATCGGCTTCGAAAACCTTATAGTCTCGCTTTTTCTGTCCTCTTTCCCCTCCCTTAAGGTGCCAATTCAGATGTCGCCAAAACTGAACATAAATAACACTAAAAATGCTGCCAGCCGTTGTGATTCGATCGTTATGAAAGGGACGGCAACTTGATATGTACTGTCAAATTAGATTAGTTTAGTTTTAGCGGCTTCTGAATTGACAACAATTTACCTAGCCTCGATGGTTCCAATATTTTTCTGTATACCACATTCCTAGTCTTTTTGTCGGGTTGCAGAATGTATAAGTTATTTGGCGACCTAACTCTGGAACACGTGACTTATAGTTTGCCATGAGAGAAACTATCACTGCGTAAATCCACACCTGTCATTTTTAAACTTTGACCTTGCGTTTTGTTGATTGTCATGGCGTTAAAAACTTTAACTGGGAATTGCATTCATTTCAAAGTAATCTGATAATCTAATGGAATTAGGGAATCCGAGGGATAAAAAGTTCATAATTTCAGGCTCGTAGCTCTTCTAGTTCCTGAGATTTCGTGATAATGTTATTGAGTCGCCTAACTTTGACTCCACACCATTGACCTTTAGGATGTGAATTTCAAAAAACCCTGAAACACGTATCTGTTTACTTTAAGCCATCTGACAGTTACAAATTTTGACGGGCCAACAGTTACGGTTCTGAAGTTATTAGGTATAAAAATGACCTTTGACCCCATTTTAACTGGTACCTTTGTATACAAATTTCCAAAAATCTGTTCTTAGCAGGTGCCTACGTCCTGAAAGGAACCTCCATGCAAAAGTTCAGCTTCGTAGCTCTTGTAGTTTCAGAAATCTCTTGATGAGTCACCCAGTTTTCTCTTTTTTAAATATAGATTATTAGTAGATGCAAGAAGATTATTGTTTTCAGAAAACACCGATGTGGAGATGAAAGACACTATGGGACACTACACACTAGAAGTTATCGGCGCATGCGCATTCGGGATCAAATGCGACGCCTTGAATAAGAAAGACTCTCACTTTATGAAGGTAAAGTATCAAGACTTGTTTCTTAATCGTAGCTTGGCCGAATGATAGAATTTCGTAAAAAAATATTTATTTAGGTAGGTACTTACCTAACTATCTATGTCCGTCGATGTTTTCATCATAACGGGCCTATTTGGATGCTTATTTTGCAGAATTAGATCCCGAGGTGGTCCATAATTTTTTTATTCCCGACGAATGAGTAGGTAGATTGGTCCCGCAAAACTTAAAAAAACTGTGTAAATATTAAGGAATTCTTTTAGTTTTTTATTCATAAAGTTTTTTTTAACAGGTTGCGAGAAAATTCGACTACATGTCTAAAGCGAAACGAATGTTCGTTCTACTGGTTTTAATGTTCGCACCGAAATTTAGGAGGCTTCTACTATTCTCATTCCTAAACTTGGAATCTACTGACGAACTTATAAAGATATTGCAAGTTGCAAAGGCTGAGCGAAAAACTGCTGATTCACAGTGAGTAGCTACCTACGTACAACGAATTACTCTCATGGTGCGTATACAGATTGGTGAAACGTAACATGAATTAATGTATCATGCAATGAAAGAATTTGCCGTACACATTGCTGCAATGTATCATGAAAATACACTTTGTAACAATGTCTAACGCCCGTACCACACCTCCGCTGCGAAACCTTAACAGCGGAACCGCAGTCATTTCGCCATGTCTTGTCCATATGTAGGAGAAGCGGAACACTAGCGAAACAGCCTGTTCTAACGCATAGATTTGACTATAATTCTATCTCTTTCCCCGCGCGGTTTTGTCGATCTACTCTGACATCAGCCACACCTCCGCTATAGTTCCGCAACTTAAACTACACTTCGATCGCTACGGAATTCATGCGGAACAAAAGTAGCGGTTCCGCTACTCGTGTTCCGCAGCGGAGGTGTGCTACGGGCGTGATAGTTTGAACGTCTTGCGCGCATGAAATATGCATTCCACGCGCACGCTACGAGCTTTACAAGCCACGTGCGGAGCTATCCGTGATTTGTCGGTTTTTCGAACGAACGAAATGTTGTGCAAGCCTGTAATTAGCACACATTCTATACTAAAATTTTCATTGTGTTTCTATATTATTGTCTTATTATGTGTTATGTTGGCATTGCTTTAAATAAATAATAAATTACACTTGATTGAAAACTAAAGTTTTCAATCAGTGCGTCCTACCCGTCATGACCTACGGAGCTGAGACGTGGACACTCACGGTAGGGCTGGTCCACCAGTTCAAAGTCGCTCAGCGAGCTATGGAAAGAGCTATGCTCGAAGTCTCTCTGAAGGACAGAATTCGTAACGAATACATCCGACAGAGAACCAAAGTTATCGGCATAGCTCAAAGAATTAGTAAGCTGAAGTGGCAGTGGGCCGGCCATAATTCGCGAAGAACCGACAACCGCTGGGGCAAACGTGTTCTTGAGTGGAGACCACGACTCGGCAAACGTAGTGTAGGACGCCCTCCGGCCAGGTGGGATGACGATCTGCGAAAGACTGCAGGCAGATGCTGGATGCGGCAAGCTGAAGACAGGGCGCTATGGCGCTCATTAGGGGAGGCCTATGTCCAGCAGTGGACTAATTTGGGCTGATGATGATGATTAAATTACACAAAGGGGCACGCAGTGTACGCCGGAGATTCGTAGTGAATACGCGGTAAGAGCGCGCTACGCGTCCACGCTTGTAGCGAACATGCAATGAAAGGCAGAATTATACATTTCACGTTACGTTTCACTAGTCTGTACGCACCTTCAGAGCAAGCAGGCTAAAGTGGTGATGGACATTCTCGTAGTTATAATACCTATAGGTATTATACCTGGGGGGTGATTCACTATGACCAATGCAAGCGTGTTACACACCTACGACAAGACAACGGCGTGGAATCGGACAAAACCGTATTCCGCATGCCCTAGTTGTCATTTCTTACCGCGACACGGCACGATTTGAACTGTCAAATAAACGAGCTCGTTCATAGCGTGTTAAGGCACAGATTAGCGTGTTCCTGCAATAGTTAGTATGGATCGTTTCGTCGTTCGTATTTTGAGGTTTTAATAAAATCATTTCATAAAATGCAACCCGTAAGATATCTTTTGTTGATTGTGTTTATCAAATAAATAAATAAATAATAAATAATGCTGGACAATCCACACAGCACCATCTAGCCCCAAAGTAAGCTACTCAAAGCTTGTGTTATGGGTACTAGATAACTGATATATTTAATACATTATATACATAGATAGATATTTTTTATTATACATAGAAAACACCCAGACCAACGGAACAAATTTCTGCAGATCGTACACAAATTTGTTCCGAGGCGGGAATCGAACCCGCAACCTCTTGCGTCGCAGGCGGACCTTCGCCCGCCGCGCCACGGAGGTCGTCATCAAAGAACACAATAACAATAACAAAATCCTCAGGAATGATAAAATTTTAGGTTATGATAATCAAAACAAACGTTCCGAAACTAGTCATGACTGACTTGAATGTATTTGCAAATCATTATTTTTGGGCTTTTAATTTTCAAATCACACTAAAATATTGGAAGCTCGACAATTATTGATGGTTGAGCAAGCTTAAAATTCAAAATATTTATTATTTGGAAACAAAAAATAATTTATAATAAAACCGTAAATTTTCCGTGTAGTCCGAATGTAAGATTTTGAACGCACTGTGTGAAATAATCGAAAAACAAAACACGGGGCATAGACAACCAGTCTTGTGGCATGCAGAATTCAATTTTTCGATTCCACACCTAGGCTCGTTTGAATCGTGTTAATGTTTAGAACACGTTGTGACGTCACACGTTTTGGGCATGTTATTTCTTAGGTCATAGAGAATCATGCCCCTGTACGGTATATGTACTTGATGTAAATTTGTTTGTAAACAAACTGTATGTACAACACAAAATAACTATAACTCACTTCCTCGGCGTCGAGTTTCAGATACCTTATATAATTTAATGCAATATTTATTGAAGGAAGGATCTAAATCGATGTCGACATAATGTCAATCGTAATGATGTCAATCGTAATGATCGTAATCGATGTCGACATAATGTCGATCGTAATGTAAATTGCATATAAAATGACGCGGCAACAGAGTGATTTTTAGGCTAAGTATGATCGAGTTTGGCAAGTGTATATTTCGTATTGACACAGGCCTCCAGCCCTAGTTAATGTACATATATGCGTGCATGGTTTTGATTTTTTTATAGAAAATTTAGTATGGTAATGAAGTTTCCAGTGAATTGTAAGATCAGAACTCTCAGTTTTTAATTTTCACTTATCATCACTTTGCATGCCCATTGCTGCTTTATTTACGTAGATCTTGCGTAAATATTGATTTTAATAGTAGGTACAGGCTAACGTGGCAGATGAAGGTAATAAAAAAAATTGTAAAATCCTAATATCACTCGAAATTGGACGTCGCAGAGAGTTCTGAATTTCATCACTATGTAGGTAATTTTGCTCTCTTTCTTCTGATATAATATCACTTTCCCCTACCCCTCCCAGTTCTTTCTGCATAACGAAAAACCTACTGTAACGTAGACGTCCGTAGCACGTGCTACGATGCTAGGAGGGAATAATCACAAAACTAATAATATCTCTTTAAATGTACGTCGCAGAGAGTTTCAGATTTCACTACTGTGTAGGGAATTTTACTCTCTTTCTCGTAATATATGTAACTTTCCCCTACCTCTCCCACTTCCTTCCCCAAAACGAAAAACATGCTTTAAGGTAGACTTTCGTAGCACGATGCTACGAGGGATCGGCGTAGCATACAAAAGACTTCAACGCGCACACAACTTCTTACTACACACAACATGTAATTTCGTAGACGAATGTAGTAAATGCTACGATGGCTACGGGTGAACTGGCGGCGTGGCCACATTCAGAGCTGCCAAGGAGTATTCAGACATTGGTGACTGGTCTTCTTTCAGATCTCTTTTCTTGAACACACGAGTAAGTGAGATACCATACAAAAAAATTCCCTACAAAAAAAAATCCCGTATGCAGTTTTCATTTTCTGATAAATTGAGCCCATGACTCCTTTCACGACTATTCTGTAACTTTTATGATTTCAGATTAGGCCATTCACTCCCATCTCAAAAGCCATCCTGTATACAAAAAAAAAACTTGGTCTGCGAAATAACATTTTTGTGTATTAAGGCTACACGAGTCGTACGGTCCAACTCATCAGTGGGCGCGGCCTAAATGTATGCCATCTCATCTGACATAATAGATATTCTCGCGGGCTCGATGAAAGGCAAATTACGCGGCCGCGTAAAGAAATGCGAAAAGACTTTTAGCACAATGGTTATTATAGAAAAACTATTGAGAGTATCATTTAAAAATAACTTTATTTCAACTTTTGAATAACTAAACTATGTCGGTACGGGCTTTATTTTAGAGTTTTCTTTTTCCATATGTTATTTATATCCGCCCAAAGTTGGGCTAAAATCGGTGTTGAAATACAAAAGTTTTGAAACTTGTATTTTTTTAATTCATACTTTTTTAACGGTTTCGGGTGCATACAGACATAGATGAATGACGAGATGACGAGAGAATGACGAGATAAATTGATATTATCCTTAGTTTTGGATGGTCATCATCAAACAGCGTTGTAGTTACCCTTCCACGTTTGTATGGAGAGATGAGCGACTCGTTCAGTCTTAAGGAGGTGCGTTCGCGTTGAAATCTTTTGAATGCTACGGCGATCCCTCGTATCATCGTAGAACGTGCTACGCAGGTCTACGGTAAAGTATGATTCTCGTTTATGGGGAAGGAAATGGGAGAGGTAGGGGAAAGCTAGATATATCACAAGAAAGACAGAAAAATTCCCTACACAGTGGTGAAATGTGGAAATTTTTGCGATGTCTATTTTGAGAGATATTATGAGTTTTATGATTTTCCCTCGTAGCGTGCACATGCTACGAAGGTCTACGTTAAAGTATATTTCTCGTCATTGAGAAGGAAGTGGAAGGGGTAGAGGAAAGTGAGATAAGAAATAAAGCAAAATTCCCTACACAGCGATGAAATCCGCAACTCTGCAACGTCTATTTCAGGAGTTTTGTGAATTTTTCACGCAAGTGTCCATTCGCGTAACGTTTTCCACTCGCGCAAATGTTTTCTTGCGCAAATGTTTTGGGCGCAAGTGTCCTGATACTCCTGTATTCTGTGCAAGGTAACCCTCGTTCCTTATGTAGCTATTAACGAATTTACGTTTTTATTCCAGAAAGAGAGACTTCTTGCAAATACTTGTCGATGTAGCAAAGAACGAAAACAGTGAAGGAAATAAAACAGGGAAAAAGTGTAAGTTATCATGTTTCTAAAATTCGAATTTATCATCATCACAGGGAAACGAACGTCATAGGAAACGAATTTATCATCATCATAGGGAAACGAACGTCATAGGAAACGAATTTATCATCATCATAGGGAAACGAACGTCATAGGAAACGAATTTATCATCATCATAGGGCACAAACATCGTAGGGAATGAATTTATCATAAAGGTCCAACAAGTTTCTGGCGATGATGTGGTCGCTAAACGACAAACTCCCTATGTATCACACTTATATTATAAATGCGAAAGTTTGGATGTTTAAATGTATGGGTGGATGGATGTTTGTTATCTCGTCACGCCAAAACTATCGGATAAAACTAACTAATCGGATCGGGCTGAAATTTTGCATGTAGGTAGCTCTAGGCTTCGAACAAAACATCTACTTTTTATTCCATAAATAAGTTACCTTGGGACAGAAAACGTTTCCATAGAAACAACGCGTGCGAAGCCATGGGCAGAAACTAGTTTTGTAATAAATAAAATAAAAAAGAGGGCAGAAGCCTTTATCACAAAGAAAAACTAGTACTAAATAAAAAAAAATAACTAATAAAAAGTAAGTGTAGTAATATAAATTATAGGTAATGTGCATCTACATTTTACCTTTTTTCTTTTAATGAAAAGATAGGTACGCGTCTTTGGGACGCTTCCGACTGGTATTGATAATGGATCAGTTGAGTTACCAGTAGACTGTTTGCAACATCCTGCAGTTAGCTCAATTGTTTCAATTGAAAATAGTAGTTCTAATTTATTTCTATTATTTGATTGTATTTTCTTTGCAAAACTGTAATTTCTAACGAACTACAACTTTACTTATATAAATTGTTAACACTAAGCTAAATTACTATCTCATGTGACTGTCTTTTTTGAGAATAAAATATCCTTAATTCTATTATTTCTATTATCATCAGTCAACGCAATAAGTATGTATAATGTACCTTATTGCCTAACCAAATTAACAAAGCGAGAACTGTAGTCATTATCTGTTTTTGTTTGTATATTGATGCAGGAATTAAGATATGAAATTATCATTTCCATTTATGTATACTTAACCTATATTTTATGATTAATGTATTTCACAAAATTAATTACCTATGTTTTATTAATCATTATCAAATCTCAAGCTTATGATGAAACCCATATTATCACACTATCACACTAATACATGTACAACATGTACATACATTATGTAGTATATATGCGAAAGTTTGGATTATTGGATGTATGTAGATATGGGCGTTGTCGTTGAATTTCCACAACGATGCGCATCGTTTTTGTCAACTGACAACGATGTCGGCCGGGTTGCTAACACAACACTGACACTAGGGTGTCGATGTTGCCGCCAACGATGTCGGCCGCGTTGCGGTGCGCACATCATCGTAATTTGCGTAGGTAATGAAAAAATCCAAACAAACGACAATAATAACGAGCATATGAAACTTACTGGAAGTGACATGGGCGTTTTAGATGGGTTAGGTCCTAAATTACGGAATTTGAACAAATAAAAATAATTCAATATCTAACTTGGTTCCTAGTAGTAGGGTAAATCTAAAAACCATATTACTTGTATTAAAACGAGACATTTGGTAAAAAAATTGATATCGTATTTTTTTTTATAATAAATAACATTGGTACATGGTTCATGCCATATCTAGTTAGTTATAATAAAACGTTCAGTTCTATGTTCTAGCATCCTCTCCTCTCGCTCACACACACGCAGGCATACGGGCGGTGAGGCGGATGGATGTTCGTTGCTTAGGTTTGGCAATCGGCATTACTCGGCTGACTTCGTTGTTAGCCATCCGATGCCGCAACACTAACCTTCCCGCTCTTCCGATGTCGGTGTGACGTTCGTTTGTTGTCGGTGGCGATCGGCATTACTCGGTTCGGCATCTCGTTGTCGCAGGCATCCGTTGTTCACCTATTCGCCATCCGATGGGAACATCGTACACTGACATCGTTGGTCAACAACGATGTTAGTAAAAACGACCACCTCTATGTATGGATGTTTGTTACCTCTTCACGCCAAAACTATTGAACCGATCGGGCTGAAATTTTGCATAGCGGTAGAATAAAACATAGGCTATTTTTTATGCCATAGAACAGTTCCCATGGAATAGAAATTAACTTTTAACGTTTCCATAGAAAAAACACGTGCCAAGCCGCGGGCAGAAACTAGTAGTATTATAAATGCGAAAGTTTTAATGTTTAGATAGATGGATGTTTGTTACTTCTTCTTGCCAAAATTGCTGAACGGATCGGGCTGAAATTTTGCATAGGTACTGGTAGAATAAAACATAGGCTACTTTTCAACTGACGAAAAACACAGAAGGTTCTCAAGTCGACGCGTATATTTTTTTTATGTGTGACCACGAATAACTTTTTACAGAGTAGTCCGATTATGATTATTCTTTTTTTATTGGATAGGGTATACCTTGAACTTGGTCACATATAAATTTGAAAAATAAATCTTACCCTAAGGCTAACTAAATAGGGGTTATTTATTGTTAAGGTGTTTTAATAAGTATGTATGTATATATTTTTGTAATTTATTAAAGTAGGATTACATAACAGTTTATTGCTAAAGTAAGGTAGGTAGCTATTTGAAAAGTAATCAAAAACTAAGCATGTAGTAATTAGAAGATTATAGCCACAATAAATTTTATAATAAAACTTTTTAACAAAAACATACTCCTTACTACTCTCCTTACTATTAGTTTAAGAACTTGGTTATTAAGGTTAAATAATAAGGTTTATTATTTTTTGCTTTTCAGTTTTATCGGCGGTTTATTGTTTTTGTTAAAAAGTTGACTATCGCATAAATCAGTTCCCATTGATTGCCGACAGTCCGCTCCGTGCGGTGCGGATCTTGTATGGAAAACGATTGATAGGGGCCAGTGCGGATGAAAAATGAAAATGTTTATTATTACATCTTAAGGCCAGGTAGTCCTGCAGCAGTAGGCGTAAGGGAAAATGCGCGCTTGCCAAGCCGCCGCGCTCGTGTTTTTTGTAGTTATTGAAATATGGTGATTAAGAAAATCATTTTATCAAGTCAAACTCTGCGAATTTGTTTAGAAATATTAAGTTTCCTTATTTGAGTACAAAAAAAAGTGTGATATCAGTAGTTCGCTAGTCATAGTATTGAAAAAACGTTAAAAAAAGGGGTAACTTTAGGATTATTTTCTATCGAGGGAAGTTCATTAGATCTTGTAACTGAATGCGACATTGACTAGACTAGATCCTTAGGTAATACATATCTTTTTTTCAGAATTTTAAACACTATTTTCTAAGTCTCAGATGGTTTTAAAAATCACAAAAATGCGGCCTCTGCTGGCCTACCCAGCCTTAATCTTATACAACTAAAAGCTAAAGTTATCCGTGCAACATACCTATAATAAACAAGTTTAAGAAGATACGGTTTACCATGCTAAAAAATATCTACCGATCCGCGCACCAGGCGTAGCCTGTATCGCGTGGATCTGAAAAACGATTTCCAGCAAAATAAATCCTCAGCTAAATGCATGTT
This sequence comes from Eupithecia subumbrata, assembly GCA_949316285.1. Lineage (NCBI taxonomy): Eukaryota > Metazoa > Arthropoda > Insecta > Lepidoptera > Geometridae > Eupithecia > Eupithecia subumbrata. The sequence goes on from OX438643.1 coordinate 24,852,027, forward strand.
ATTAATTATTACATAATTAGGTTTGCTTACAATTTATAGTTTTTTTTTTAGGATTGTCCGATGCCGGCCTGTGAACGTGTAGCCGAACGTTTCAACTGCTAACGTTTAAGCCGTAATGCCGATAGGTAACTACACTTAGGTACAACACCGTGATCGCAACCCAGCAGTGGACTAGTACAGGCTGTAGTAGCTGATGTGGATGTAGGAGACCTATCTCTACACCCTGGTTATCTATTCTTACGAACTTTCCTTCATCCCTCACAGATATGGACGACGACACAATAGACGCTCAATGCCTGCTCTTTCTGATCGCTGGCTATGAGACTTCCAGCACGCTACTGTCGTTCGCTATACACGTGCTTGCCACGAACCCCGAACTACAAGACAAGTTGAGGGCTCACGTCAAGCAGCACACGGAGGGCAAGGAAATAAGCTATGAGCTGCTGTCTGAACTTACGTATCTAGACGCGTTTTTGCATGGTAAGTGTTAAGAATATAACTGTCGGTGCCTGTGGTACCTGCCTGAGCAATATCACAGGATGATATTGCTCAGGCAGGTATTACAGGCATATCCTTATCGCACTCTGGGAACCGTGTTAATCTCTCCCCTATCAGCAGTCATATCCGTACTCAGATATTTGTTACCCATTGTCATCTTTCACCCCTGGTAGGTGGTAGAGCACACCTGAGAAATCATCATCATCATCATAAAATATGTCAATCCACAGCTAGACATAAAGCCTCTAATAAACATAGCGTCCTGTCTTTAGCTTGTCTATAAAAGGCTGCTTGAATTTTAAAAGGAACATGTCTAATCCATTACCTAAGAAGCAATTTAGAATCGTAGGTACCTTTCTTTAGTAGTTATTATGAACTGACTCTGTATTGACATATTTTGTACTAGTGTGATAAAAATACATTTTTTTTAATTTGATTTATTAAGTATTGACTATTTTCTCCATAACAATGTTGTAAGCCTGACCATGGCAGACTAGAGATACAAATAGAATATGATATAAGACCAATGTAAGGGGAAACTGGGTACATTTGATCCCCCACTTTTATTTTTGTCTATAAAAAAAAGTTTTACGTCGAAACTGTGATGATTTGTGACTAAAGCATTCATAATTTATCTAGTAAAAGAATTTTTGAAGATACTTAGCAACTTTCCAAAATATTTAAAACATACAAAGAAAAGTAAAAAATGGGAATTGTACCATGAGTCCTCTAAATGTGGTAGGGATTAAGTCATCCATCAGACAGCCAGAATCAAGTTCCTGGCTGTCAGATGACTTGATCCGGGTGGAACAAGTCTTTCATTATGTAAGGGAGACTTGATACATGCGAGATTAGGGGTGGCGTGCTCGAAACGGTTGATGGTGAGAAACCTACTCTTCTAAAAAAAAACTGGTATAATAATCGCTAAAATAACAATATGATCCTGACTGAAAACCAGCGCTCTTTCACATATTACCTACCCTAAGTTTTTGTGTTAGAGCAACAAGCTGAGTCAATACAGGTGTTGCCGTTCTAAAATAATATAAATCGTTTAGTTAAGTAGTAGTTTTTATTCCACTGTACCAAGTCTTCCGGACGGAAAGATCATGTACCTATACCCACTTTCCCCAAATGTTACCACCTATTTATGCAACAATAAATTATCTTATCATTAATATATAAAAAAAATATAAAAAAAATCGGATGAGTAATCTCGGCCTTATCCTAGGTCATTTACCCAGCGCAGGTAACAGCTGATAAGTATTTAATCGTAGTTTTTTTACTGCCAGTAATGTTGAAGCAAACATGCCATTTAGGTTGATGCAGACATTTTTTGTAATTTTTCGGTACTAATAACACGACAAATAGCTTCATCGATAACGTTATAAACAACATTTATCATCGATGTTAAAGGTCTTATTAATCATTCAAACTAGACGGGCTACTCAAGAGCTAATTGCATGCTAAAATTCAGCCTTTGTTTGAGTCGAGCTTTTGCTAAAGTGTAGTACATACAGTTTGGTACATATGTACCAAAGAACTGTATTGATTCTTAGGCCCTACCTATTATAAAAGCTTGGAAGACATCGATCTATGCCTAACGTATTCGCTGCCCAGCCTCGGCGGTGCGAGGAAGAATTAAAAGAACTAAATGCAAATATATATAGGAAAAAGTTAAGAGGCTAATTGAAAAATATTTTTATACGGTGAACAAATATTTGGAAATTTGACTTAGGACCTACTTACTACCTATGACTAATTTAAATAATATAACTCACTTAATATTTGCACGCCTGCATGCAGTCTTAAAACAATTACTAAAATAGTTATAAGATCTCTCAGATCAGATCAGATGGCAATGGGCAGGCCATATACAGCGGCGTCCCCCAGACAAATAGCCACAAATTGGATTCCTCGAGACGTCAAACGCAGACGAGGCCGACCAACTAAGAGGTGGTGTGACGAGTCGTCACACCACCTCTTACTTCCTTGACGTCGTCACTGACGACGTCAAGGAAGTAGCGGGAAGCACCTGGACCAGAATAGCAAGGGACAGGAGTGAATGGAAAAGCTTGGAGTAGGCTTTCACCGCCAAAGGCGGTCCTTACCGGACAACAACTGCTACTCCGTTAATGTAAATAGTATAGTTATAGTTTAAGTTTAGATTAAGATTTATAAATAGTTATCTATTTTGTACTTACTGGTAAGGAAAAAAAAAAGCTCTTTTTATTTTATTTTATTTATTTAGTTATAAGATCTGACATATTGTATGTACCTATCTGAATTTTACATCAAATCAATCATTTGTTTCGCAAGAATACTTGCAAAAAAAAATGATTGATGAATAACGATTGATTCAAACAATGATCATGGAATAACCAAACGGATTTCAAAAGTACAAATGTCTCGTCTTTCAGAAACTCTTCGCATTTATCCACCTGTGAGCAGAGTTGACAGAGCCGTGACCAAACCCTACAATCTACCTGGAACCAACGTCAATCTAACAATTGGAGATGTCGTAGCCATACCCATCTACGGAATACACATGGACCCGGAATATTATCCGGAGCCGAAGGAATTCCGCCCGGAGAGATTCCTGGGCGATGAGAAGAAGGATAGGCCTTCGCATTTGTTCCTGGCGTTCGGTGCTGGACCTAGGAATTGTCTTGGTGAGTTATTATTTTGATTCAATAAAGAATGCTGGAGAATCCACACAGCATCACATGGGGTTCTTCAAAAAGGGTCTTCTAAGACATTTCAAGGATAAACAACGCGCATGTAATGTACCTGATGTTGCAGACGGAACCGTTTTCCATCATGCGGACCACATGCTAGTTTGCCACCTTGGTGGTATAAAAAAAACATTAGCCCCAACCTAAGCAGAGCTTGTGTTAGGTATTTATGGGTAGGGACTAGATGACTGATAAATTTAATACAATATAGTACTACATAGATACAAATGTATGATTAGACAAGATTTTTGTTGTTGCTTTGATTCAGATAATAAAATCATACTATACAGCCAAAAATAGACCGTCTCCTTTTGTCGAAGTCTGTTATAAAGAAATAGGTACATTTACCCCCCCGAATACTCAAACGCAACTCAGATTTAAGCACGTCTCAAGCCGCCATTTTTTGTCAATTTTCCATGAAAATTTGTCGAAAATTCATCATTTGAGACGTTTTTAAATCTGAGTTGTGTTTGAGTATTCGCGGGTTAGGCACATCGTGGCGTAAGATAACAACAGCGCTTAACAGCGCGTTTATAACAAGCTACCAGAAAAATTATAGGATTTGAATGGAAACTTATTTAAGAAAAAGTTAGATATTTGGTTGCTTTCAAATTGTTTTTAAAGTGTAAACGAATACCTACTTAAATTTACAATTTTTAAGATTATTGATTAATTATATGTTATACCTAATTATAATAATGTCATTTTGTATATTTGCACACTTGCGGGTCGAATACATTGTCATCCCATAGCTTTAAGATCTTGACATGTTATTATTGTATTCTGCAAATAAATGATTGATTCTGATTCTAAAGAATCGAACCTTGAAACTCGGCCCGTGGATGTCCCTAAGAGTCGACTAAGAGCTGATGCTCAGTTGCCTTGCCGTCGGCAACCAACGTGTCGTCCGTGTATATGAGCCCTTAGGGAACCTACTTCTTTACATTATAACAGCTCCACTGCGATCATCAATCCTACCAAGCGGCAAATTCTCCCTTGTTTTGAGGAGGCATGTTGGGCAAAATATTTACTGATAGTTATGTAAACCCGTCTTTAGTAAAGCTTAGTACGATATGACAGATGATCCAGTGACTACTCCGAGTGACCATTAAATTTTTGAAGTAACTCAAACGCAACTCAGATTTAAGTAGGTACATCTCAAGTCAAGGTTTTTTGAAAGGTTTCATTGAAAATCTGTCAAAAAACAGCGACTTGAGACGTGCTTAAATCTTCGAACGTAAGTTAGCTCGATTGTTTCAACTGATAAAAAATTATCTATGTAATGGATTGATTACGTACTATATCAGTCATCTAGTACCAATAACACAAGCTCTGCTTAGCTTGGGGCTAGATGATGCTAGACTTGATTGTAATTTTCTTGTGAATAAAGTTTCAATTAACTAAGTAACTAAATAATTATTTACAGGGCTTCGATTCGCGATGATCTCGGCCAAAATAGCGATGGTGTCACTGATCCAAAACTTCAAGTTCACGAAATGCGCCAAAACTGTAGATCCGGTGGTGTTCGACAAACGAGCTGTATTTCTGAAGACTGTGTCAGGACTATGGGTCCGGATCGAGAAGCTGTCATAAACATCAATAAACTCAAGACACATCCGTGAGACATCCGAAAAAACGATTTTCTACTTTTATTGCACAGTTTGAGGTAGAATGATTCGCAGTAAACTTACAAAGAGCGCTATCACACTGGCGATTAGCAAGCGAGTCCAAAGCGAGACGAGTGCGCAACATGCTCGCCGCAAGTTCAGAGCGAGTGCGCGGCGAACACGTCGCACTCAGCGTGCTCGCCGCGTTTGGAAGGACGCATTTGAAGAGGTTTGTCGCTGCGCGCCCGCAGTATCTTCTCGCAGCGAGCTTTGCACACTCGCAGCGAGTTCGTTGCGAAATTGCCTCGTAAATCGGCAGTGTGAGAGCGCCCTTAGCTCATCAAGTTATAAGAGTTATGAAAAGAAGTTATGTTTTTGAAACACAACAATGATTAGTCTTTTTCAATTGATGGGTTGGAGGAACTCCATGTTTTCCTGCGCCACTTCATTTTCTTTGCATTTTCGTGCTCACAGTTTGTGATATGTTTAAAGAGAAAATTATTTAGTTTTCCTTAAATCCACTACACAATAGGTACAATAATATACATGTATATGTATAAGACACTAATTAATCCTAGATACAGTTATTTTTGTGCATAAGAACAAAATAGACGGTGGCACTCGAAAAAAAAAAGAAAACAGTAATACTCACACTATGTGTGCGTATTATTGTTTTCTTTTTTTTCCACATAACCTATAAACATTATAATATACTTACATAAACATAATACTAACTTTTTACAAGGATAGATAATGCTGACGAAGCAGTTTTTTGAAGATAGGGAGTGATTTGGCACGTCTGATGTCCAGGGGGAGAGCATTCCATAGACGGGTAGCTTATATAGTGAAAGATTTGTCGTAGAAAATGGTAGTGAATGAGGAAGAACGCAAGTTATGTACATTAGAGAAGTCTGTGTATTAGTCAAATCTTACTCAGCTTACTTTACTAAACGTGTGGGGATGTTATGATTCGACAGAAAAGGGCCAAGTTTCAAAACTTGCTCTGCAAACCGAAATATTGTAAGGATATTTATAAGAAATATGTTTTTAACATGTGCTTAATTATTTATAACAAGCTACTAGAAAAATTGAAGGATTTGAATGGAAGCTTATTTAAGAAACACTTAGATATGTGGTTGCTTTGAAATTGTTTTTATAGTGTAAACGTATACTTAAATTTTAAGAGAATTAGTTAGGTTAATGATATTTTAAACTATAATTTAGATTGAGGATAATTAAATTATGTACCCTATCGCATTAGGTGTGCCTGTAAGTATAGGTGTACTTTTTAATAAATAAATAAATTACATAAGAATTTATTACGTAAGAATCTAAAGGAAAAAATGAATACACGTTTGGTTTGTTTTAATGTTTATTTTTCAATGTAACAATTATTAGAAATTATTATTTGTACTTACAAAAGTACTAATAATTTTAATTTTTTGGTAGTAATAAACTTTGATTAAAACAACATATTTGTGATCTGATCTTACGTAAGAGCTATCGAGATTACCTCCCACCCCCTTGTAAGAAAAAATAAGACATGGTCGACCCCCCTCCCCCCTAAATCGTCTTACGTAATAAATGAATGGCCCCTAAGCGCCTTATTGGCTTTTATCTCATGGCGGGTAGTGACCATAATCCCCACGCTGGGCATGTGGGTTGGGGATCGCAGTTCGGTGGCTGTCTATTACCTTTTCACGCCTAAATGGCTGAACGGATCTTGATGAAATTTTGGTAGCGAGGTAAATGGTACCCGGGGACTGACATAGGCTACTTGAAAAACGCGTGCAAATCCGCGGACATCAGCTAGTTGTATATAAAAATAGTATTAAGTTACGTTACGTTATCTTGAGTTTTTTAGTAAATTTTAAATTTAATCTTGCAAAATTTTTCATCGCTTGCTTTGTTTGCATATTTGTATAAAATCTAGTTCGTATGAACAATATACCTACAACAATTTCACTCTACTTTATTTTCGTAATAAAATAAAAGTTTTAAAAATCTGTTTTTTTTTATTTAAATAATAAACGTGTAATTCGTAAAAAAATCTACTTATTCTTAATTCTTACTTAAAATCACTACCACCTCAACAGCCTATATTGGTCCACTGCTGGACGCAGGCCTCTGATAAATGCTTTATTGACTTTTATCTCACTACAGTGAAAATGATTTGCACATTCGACCCTTATAAGATTGAAGCAGGTATTTTCGTAAACGCTGCAATGAAGAACCCAATAGACTCACGATAAATCTCTTCGCTAGGTCGCAGCGGATCCACTGTGGGGCCGAATCTTTGCACCATTATTCTGAAAAATTAAAAATATTTTTTCATAAGTTGAAATGTTCATTAATGGGATAAACTTATCAATTATTAGTTAAATGTGGTTCCTAAATTGTTAAATGGCAAATAGTTTACTAAGGAATCGGACACTGTGTTAAAATCTTTTTTAATTAGTTGAAATGTTAATTAATGTGATAAACGTATCAATTATTAGTTAAATGTGGTTCCTAAAATGTTAAATGGCAAATAGTTTACTAAGGAATCGGACACTGTGTTAAAATCTTTTTTCATTAGTTGAAATGTTAACTAATGTGATAAACGTATCAAATATTATTAAATGTGGTTCCTAAAATGTTATATGGCCAATAGTGTAGGTACTAAGGAATCGGACACTGTGTTGTGTATTGGCCTGTTTTGTGCTAGTGAAACATAAATACACATGTATAGGTAAAAATGTATAGGCTCTTTGATACAAACCAATACATACTAATACTAAAAATTGCTAGCAAATATCCGATGAGGTTGCCATTATTGGTGTTTACAATGTACCTATAGTAAAAATATTTTTATATGGAGTAAAATGTATTAGGTATCAGGGGTATCAGTCATCTAGAACCCATAATACAAGCTCTTCTTAGCTTGGGGCTAGATGATGTTGTGTGTGTCCAGAAATATTTATTCATTATCTTACTTCCAACTAATATTATACAGATGAAAGTTTGTGGTATTTTAAGATGTTACAATTCCATTGGTCCACTGAAACGGAGCGAATATTTGATGCAATTTCGTTGCTTAATATTGCATAAATCTCCGCTACTCTGCAGCGTCAATGGACCGGCAGCCAAACATTGTTAGTGGTTGAAACAAGTGGCTACGCGTAATAACACATTTTACAAAAACTTACCTCTGTTCATCACTCAAGTCGCTATCAGGCAAGCCCGGTCCACCCAGCAAAGGCTCAGCGGGTATGAGTTTCAAACAGGGGAACTTGTCAAGCGCCCACGCAACCATTAGTTCATTCTCTTCCTTAGTGACCGTACATGTACTGTAGACTAGTTTACCGCCTTCTTTTAAAACTTGGACAGCCTGAAAATATTAAATAAATAAACGTTTATTTCTAAAGGCCAGAATACACCTTTAGCCAACCTTTAGCGCGTTAGTGCAGTAACTGGGTCTTAAGTCTTGCTCTGTTTACATAGTGCAGAAAGAGATGGCCCTATTTCAACGCAGAAAGACAGCTGTTAGCCATTTAGCTCTGACGGACAAGTACAAGCTGAAAGGAACTTTTTTGCGTTAAAGCTAGATTATAAAATGTGTTTTTTCCTGGCCCAGAAAGATAGACCAAAAATACTAATGTATTTTGGCTATCAAGGCCTACTGACGTGGAAAATGTCTTTGCTACGGTCTGATACAGTTTTTTAGACCTATGTAACCATGCTTAGTTTTGAGATAATGATAATTAGGGGTCATCTACAGGTCAGACGACCGTCGTGTCATTATCAAACCATGAACGTTTATAATTTCTCCATACGGAACTAAATATATAATAAATAAATAATGCTGGACAATCCACACAGCACCATCTAGCCCCAAAGTAAGCTACTCAAAGCTTGTGTTATGGGTACTAGATAACTGATATATTTAATACACTATATACATAGATATTTTTCTTATTATACATAGAAAACTCTCAGACCAACGGAACAAATTTCTGCAGATCGTACACAAAGTTGTTACGAGGCGGGAATCGAACCCGTAACCTCTTGCGTCGCAGGCGGACTCTCGCCCGCTGCGCTACTGAGGGCGTCAACTGTGATGTTATCGGGCGATGATCTATTGACTCGCCGCGAGACGAGAGTCTCACCACTAAGTCTAATTCGCACTAGGCTACGAATTTAGTAGCCCAAGTAGTATAACTAAACTATAACTAACTTGACTGAATACTGACCTATTACGAACGATGGTGTGGTGTGGTTTTCCCAGCCTATCCCCAGTGGTAGGCCGGGTGCGCAATGTTGCGAATTTAAGTAGCTAAGTACTTCTAATCTAAGTTATTAACAATGATATACGCAGATGGCGCTAAGGTGCTTTACCGAAAGGTATTATACCTAAGCATTTTTAAAATGTAATGTATACCTAAGTGAGTTGTACTTACAGCATCAAACAATTTCCTCTGCACAAACTTGAAAGACTGTAACATTTTTGGCGTCATTTTATTATGAAGCTGTGGCCGTTGACCTAAGCCACTGCATGGTGCGTCTAACAGAACTTTGTCAAAGGAGTTTGAAGGAAAAGGCGGGCCGTTTTCGATAGATTGGCTTTCTTTTGAGTAGCATTTTGTTGAGTCAAACGCTAAGGCTTTGATGCAGGTCACGCCTTGAGTCTCGCAGCTTTGTAAGATTTTTGCTACTTTTTGAGGTGATTTGTCTATTGCTGTTATGTGAGCCTGAAAGAAGAAAGCGATAATGTAAGCATTTTGCGTTTCTAGGCATCAATATAGTACCTAGGTTAGCACTTTTATTAACTTGTAAAAGCTTCTGACTGCGCGCGGCTTTGAGCGCGTTTATCGTAGATAAAAAGTAGCTTTATGTATAATTATCATTCCCCTACAGTCCACTGGATTCGTATCGGAGCGTAGGTAAGGGTTTGTTGGTTTGTATTGATTTCTATAGTACAGCGTGCACTAAATCCGCACATCTCCCGATACCGATGTCAAAAACCGGTATTTCTAACGATGACGTCATCCACAACAATATCCTCTTCACTACGAGGATATTATTGCGAATTGTAAATGGAATAAAATGCGTCATTCCAGGTTAACACTAGTACCTACTATACATATAAATAAATATATAATGCCGGACAATTCACACAGTGTTATCTAGCCCAAGCTAAGCAAAGCTTGTGAACTGATATAGGTACTTAAGACAATACACTACATAGATACATAGATATTTTTAAAACATAGAAAACATCCAGAACATACTGAACAAATATATCTGCAGATAGTACAAACATTTGTTCGCAGGCGAGAATCGAACCCGCGACCTCCTGCTTCGCAGGCGGACCTTCGCCCGCTGCGCCACAGAGGTCGTCGATGTATAGTTATTCTGTGATCATAAACGATTTATCACGATCCGTTGAGTAGTTTTAGCGTACAGAAATACCAGATAACCATCAAACCAAACTTTCGCACTTTTAGTAAAAAGTGTCATCGTCATCATCATCATCAGCCTATATTAGTCCACTGCTGGACATAGGCCTCCCCTAATGAGCGCCATAGCGCCCTGTCCTCAGCTTGCCGCATCCAACATCTGCCTGCAGTCTTTCGCAGATCGTCATCCCACCTGGCCGGAGGGCGTCCTACACTACGTTTGCCGAGTCGTGATATCCACTCAAAAACACGTTTACCCCAGCGGTTATCGGTTCTTCGCGAGATATGGCCGGCCCACTGCCACTTCAGCTTGTTAATTCTTTGAGCTATGTCGATAACTTTGTTTCTCTGTCGGATGTATTCGTTACGAGTTTTATCCTTCAGAGAAAATTCGACTCCGATAGCTCTTTCCATAGCTCGCTGAGCGAATTTGAACTGGTGGACCAGCCCTACCGTGAGTGTCCACGTCGTGGCACGTCTCAGCTCCGTACGTCATGACAGGTAGGACGCACTGATTGAAAACTTTAGTTTTCAAGCATTGCGGTATGGATGACCAGTAAAAAGTGTGATACTTCCGATTTTTACTAAACTCGCTCCTCACTAGATGTCGCTGCTAAATCTGACCGAACTGTTGATCGTGCTAACGAAGCGTTTCGGGTTCAGATAGGGAGCGGACGTGGTCTTACGACGATGGTACGGATGGGTGTGTGCCACTCTCACCCGTCGCGTCGCCTACTACTCTTATATATTTTTGTAAAAGGTATAGACGGCCAAGAGAATAATAAAAATGTGTGGATTGATGCTGGATCTGAGGCTGGGAGGGCAATTGATAGGTACGTATTTCTTCGAACGAGATGCCTCGTACCCTTCGGCCGTCTACAGAACCGGAGTTTCACATTTGACATTTGCTATTGATGATGATGATGATGATGATGATGACTTCATCATCATCGTCATCATCATTGCCTATATTCGTCCACTGCTGTACATAGGCCTCCCCTAGTGAGCGCCATAACGCTCTGTCTTCAGCTTGCCGCATCCAGCATCTGCCGTCACTTGATCAAAAGAAAATATTTCGATAAGTACACTGAGCCGGCAATGTATCATCAACACCGAAATAACAGTTGCAAAATAGGTATCAGTAGTCCGGTTACTTAATTCAACCGGACTACTGATACATCGAGCGACTCAGTAGTCCGGTTGAGTTAATTGTAACCCGACTACTGAGACCGTTTTAATACACCAAGTTTTGTCTAAAAACCATTAGATAGTTAAACCGTGAAAGAAAAAGAACATGTCTACATATTTGACCTCGCTGTGTCTTTACTTCAGTTCCGATCACGGCTGATGGAATACGATGATTACTTGATCGGAACCAGTTCCATACAAGTAAATTAATAGCCACGATCGGAACCAGTTCCGTACAAGTAATTTAAAAGCCTCGTATGGAACCAGTTCTGAAACTCCGGTTCCGTAGACGGCCGAAGGGGCCTCGTATAGTTATGTTTTGATTGAACTTCACTTGGTAAGTTCGTTTAATCATCACTTATACTTGCATCTCGTTCTCGAAATTAATAGAGATAAAAGTATCATAAAAATAAGAATTATTTGCAACATCACAAATCACCTAGCCCTAAATTTAGGAAAGTTTGTGTTATGGGCACTACGAGTCGATATCGATAACTGATAACTTAATGAGTAAGTACCTACCTACCTACATAGAATTATATTTACGAAAAAAGAAAATTACAATCTCATACCTATAGAAATTAGAACTAGTGTATTTACAATTGAAACAGTTGAGCTACCAATCGGATCCATACAAATCAGAAGCGTCTCCGAGACGCTGGCTGCATTGCCCCACTGTATGGCAATGCTGATGCACTGAGCCAGATACGGTATCTGGCGTAGTGTATCAGCATTGCCAGCTCTAAGCTCTCTCTTTTATTATGCATACATAGGTATTGTTACGTGCATCGAGGCAATGAGGCATAAATCCTATTTACCTTGGAACTCAATATAGATGGCCGAGATTTTTCGAAAAGATATGGTAGGTAGTGTGTCATGTCGACTTATGCAGGGTTTATGCCATATAATTTCAAACTAGAAGTGCCATGTTTTCATTCCGGTCGAACTATCTTTTGACAGTACGAAAACCCCTCATAAGATATTCATGCAGGTAGGTTGATGGTCATATAATTAAATAAGGTACTTACTTGGTCATCAGACATTTCCGCTAAATGCGTAGTCTTATTCCCAGGTGCAGCGCACATGTCCAAAATGTACTCTTTTGGTTTAGCACCTACAACCCATCCACACACAATGGAAGGGAGGTTCTGTAGGAGTACTACCCCTCTAGGATACACTGTTTCATTTATGACAGGTAGCCTGGATGCTGGTAGCAAAGTATGCACTCCAATACCACTGAAATGGTAGATCAATATATATTTATTTATTGTTTCAAAGTTATTACAATTTAACGTTATTAGTGTCTTAAATCCTAACAAAAATTTATCCAGACACTAGAGTCTTAATGTATTACTTATCCTACTAATCCTACTAAAATATTATATGTATGTAGTTGCAAAAGATTGTGAAATGTGAAATTTTTGTTACCTAGGATCTCCAAAACTACTGAACAGATCAAGATGAAATTTGGCATGCACTTTGAACGTAGCCTAACTTAAACAATAGGGTAGGTAAGTACATATTATACTGAAGATACGCGTGCAAAGCAGCAGCCAGAAGCTAGTAATTTATCCTCCTCTGTGGCGCAGCGGGCGAAGGTCCACCTGCGACGCTGGAGGTTGGTTCGATTCCCGCCTCGGAACAAATTTGTGTACGATCTGCAGAAATTTGTTCCGTTGGTCTGGGTGTTTTCTATCTATAATAAAAAATATCTATCTATGTAGTGTATTGTATTAAGTAGGTATATCAGTTATCTAGTACCCGTAACACAAGCTCTGCTTAGCTTGGGGCTAGATAATGCTGTGTGCATTGTCCAGCATTATTTATTTATTATTTATTATTATTATTTATTTATACTATATATATAAGGTATCATCGGAAATTAGTGTAGTAGGCAATCACACACACAAGCACATTGACATCTCTGTATGCTGCATGGCTCAGCAGTTGCACACTGACAATCCACCAATCACACACAAGCAGTGATTCCACTGTGCTTGAGGAGAACAGGTAGGTATAGAAGATGGTAAGTTTTAAGAATTTAATCGTATAACTTTACCCAGAGTGTGAGGGCTTACTCACTATAATATTAACAAAGACCTATGATACATTTTGTTGTAGCTTTCATGGTCAACTACAGCAAAGTTGCTTTATGCCTCATTGGCATGTATATGTCCAGAGCTGAACCTGCCTCCCTCAAATAAGGGGGGGTTTTCCACAATCATCACATTCATCACGCTTGACAGGGGAATTGGTGATTGCACTGATGTTCAAAATATAAAGAAGGAATCAGCCACTCTTCCTCTGATAGGTTCCCTTAGTCGACTCTTACAACATCCACGGGCCGAGTTGGAGGGGTCAATTCTTACACTGTGACAGAAGCGGTGGCAGTTGCTCTATATTCAAGATACTTTATTTGTAAACTACCCCCACCAATCAATAGTAGTGTAGTTGATTTTTTACAGTATTTGTACTTGTCAATTTGCATTCTGTCCTACAAAACTAAGAAACAATTATTTCTCTGAACTGATGTCAAAAAAAGAATTTTAGATTGTGCTGTATTTTCAAACACTTTATCTTAAAAATTGCTGGAGTATGGGTTGTTACACTTATGCAGAAAAATATAGCAGGACTCAAAATGGTATACCTTGGCTGAGCATCATTATCAAATAGTTCATATCTAAGTTTCTTGAGGAAGCCAGTTCCAACAAACAACTTTTTGCCCTCATATGTTATTTTATAACCCCTTTTACAGTGGCCTTCTAAGTCACCATATATGTCGACTCTCTCATTCCTCTGGCAACCTGAGATATAAATAAAAAGAAGAATTAACTTCACATAAAGTACAAATACAATAATCCCCTATTTTGGTGTTGAAAAGCAATGTAGTGCAGACTGAATTCTAAAAGTAAAGTAGGTAGGTACAGTTCATTTTTATCTGAGAAACAGGATGGTTGTAAAGTCAATTAGGGAATCTATACACTAGCCAAACTATTTGTGGAATTTTTGCCTGCAGCGCAGAAGGTTGCGGGTTCGATTCCCGACTCGGGACAAATGTTTGTACGATCTGCAGATATTTGTTCAGGGTGTTCTGGATGTTTCTTATGTATAATAAAAAAAATATCTATCCATTTAGTGTATTGTATTAGGTATATAGTACCCATAACACAAGCTCTGCTTAACTTGGGGCTAGATAATGCTATGTGAGTTGTCCAACATTATTTATTTATTTACCAACTTAAACTAATGTTACATTGAAAAGCTTATAATGACACTGAGAAAACCAGAGGTTTGTAAGGGAGTGTCATTAACGAGTTGCAGCCGAGTTACTACCATTATTTTTATTTTTTTTTTTGTGTGTGTGTGTGTATATTTTACCAGATGGAAGCCCTAAAATGCCAGGAGCAAAGACGTGAGCACCACGAAGGACTGCAGAAGCACATAGAGAGTGTACCACCACTTTGGTTCCTGTTGGCTCCAGCTTTACATCTTCAGGCCATTGCTCAACAACTAGACAGTCTGGTCTAAGCCTGTAACATTTTGGTATTTGTCCTGAGTTCAACTCTTTGCTTTGCTGTAATGAAAGAATACATTGGATGGAACACTCAAACCACTGCAGCTATTTCATACATGTATGAATTAATAAGACTGGGAAACTTACTACTACTAGAAAGTTATTTAATATATCAAGATTGAACGACTTCAATTTATTAATTCTGAAAGTAGTGCACTTTGGTGTATTTTCTAACCAATTTTGCAGATCCATTGTGGCAGTTACTTTTTAAGAAAACAGAACGGATCTAAATACACAATCGGTGAATGTGATAACGCTAAGTAAGCGCATTGTAGTTGTGCGTGATTTGTGAAGGACTAGAAAATCCTGCTGAGTGAGAAAAATTTACAGCAGAAATCCATCCAGACGTCGAACGAAAGTTAATTTTGTAATTTTATTGTACGTACACAGGGTCCGGTTAATTTGCAGTCAAGGAATGAACAGCCCAGGAAAATACGACCATGGATTTTACAGGCTGTACTACGCAGCTTGGTAATTTGTATACAAATGGTTGAGGTTTCCGGGGCTGTACTTAGCTGGGTCGTAACGTTTCCTTACAACCTGTATTACACGGCCCGATTTCTTACAACCCTGGAAAGTGTGTCCAAACTGTACTGATATCCATGTACAGACATTCCAAGGTTGTAAGCTCTTGTCACGTGTCAACATTGTTCAGCCAGGCAAATTACACCCCAGGAAAGTTCGGACAGGCTGCTGATTGGTCGGAGGTCGGAACCGGAAACTCAAGCCTCGTTTATATGCACATACAGATAAAAAATGTTACTGTCCCGTTAGTGATCTCACAAAAACCACAGATTCAATAAATAAAGCCAGAAACACACCGGTCGAGTTTACTTTGTCTGTTTGATGATTAAGTCATGCCACTCACCATAATAATATACAAATATAAATTAAAATACTTTATTAATTTTTATGGTAAGTGTATTTGTTGCTCAACCATTATTTTTTTATACTATTAAAAAAAAATGTTGCTCTATTATCAGGCCATTGACAAGTTATAGGTATTTATCAGGTTATCAAGCAATAGGTATTTAGTAAGAGATTAAATTGTTGTATGAACCACATTTTCAACTTCATTGTGTATATATATATATATATATATATATATATTCCAACTCACCAGCACCGGGACGCAAGCCCTTGATCAGGGTGGCGCGAGATGGTTTTATGCATCCAGGTTCTTGGACTACGCTCTTGCATAGTATTATAATAAATAAATAAATAATGCTGGACAATTCACACAGTAATTCACGGAGCTTGTGATATGTATAATAGATAACTGATTTAATTAATACAATACACTATATACATAGATACATAAAGGTTTATTTTTATTTAATTTTTTTTAGGTTGTGCAGCTCTTGCTGCTATTATTGTTATTACATCACTAACTAGGTATTTTTTTTGTAATATTTTTATTAATTTTTATGGTAAGTGTATTTGTTGCTCAACCATTATTTTTTTATACTATTAAAAAAAAATGTTGTTCTATTATCAGGCCATTGACAAGTTATAGGTATTTATCAGGTTATCAAGCAATAGGTATTTAGTAAGAGTAATAGTAATATCTAAGTATAATTGTAATAGTTGCAAGTTGTACTGGTGAACTAATAAATTTATTTTCTTTCTTTCTTTCTTTTTATACTAATAACACCTCGTTTTACAACCCCGTCGTCAGAATGTGTCGCCTTTTCAATGATTTACTGGTTAATCACTATGAAACCTTGGATATTTTTGTCAGTAGTCTCCCCAAATTTAAAAACTAGCTCTATCTGCTCTGCGAGCAGAGTGTGATAGAGATTTCGATTCAGAATAATTGGTCTGTTAATCTTGGGTAGGTACTGTGTAGTTTAGTTCTTTTTTTATTTTTATTGTCTGCTCAATTTTGACTCTACAACTTCCAAGTTCTGTAAAAATCTAATTTATTTTACTTATTTTAAAATAACTGTACTCATTATTTTATTATTGTAGTAGGTATATTATATTACACATATCACATAGTTTTTATCATCTTAGCTTCTTTAGTTCTTAATTGTTGCTTTTACTGCTCTATGTTTATTTATATCATGTTGTGCATGCATGTTTAGGAATTAAATGTAGCATAAGAACCTTAGCTATAATTATTACTTAAATACCATGGTTCGATTGTTTTCTGTTTTGTATGCCAATTTGCCAATAAAGAAAATAAAAATAAAAATAGATATTTTTTATTTCACAAAGAAAACATCCAGAACACCCTGAACAAATATCTGCAGATCCCATCGTACAAACATTTGTCCCGAAGTAGGAACTAAACCCGCAACCTCCTGCGTCGCAGGCAGACCTTCGCCCACTACGTCACAGAGACAGAGGTCATCAAAATAATTTATAATAATGTCGGGAGGAGCTTTAACAAGAAACGTTTTTGACGAAAGGAGCGAATCGCGGAAATTTATTGATTTCTCCTTAAACACGACACAAACCCAATAAAGTTTATTGGCGAGTGGAGCTAAAAATAGCGGGATACGGATATTGGACGGGCGAGACGACACAAAACCAATAAAGTTTATTGGCGAGTCGAGCTAAAAATAGCGGTATACGAATATTGGACGGGCGAGCTGCGAAAATTTTAAGTAATGTTTTCGAAAGACTTAATTTTTGTGCGGTGGTAAAAGATGCCAACTTATATGCAAAGTGACCTCAATCGATGGTCAATATTTAAACCATGGCCAGAAGAAGCAATGAATTTTTCATTGCTGCTGGTTGATTTGCTGTAGATCTGTAGATATTTCCTCCGCGTGTTATATATAAGTGATTTCTATGTAAGTATAAATTTAACAAAAACATATCTAAATAATATCAAATAACGAATTCCTACCTACCTAACACAAAAATCAGAAGAAATGTAAAATAAATAACTTTTATTTCCTTATACAAACATTCTGGCTTCAGGTTCCAGGATCGGGTGGCAGCGCCATTCTGAATTTAGGGTTTGTATTCTGAATTTTAAATCAGTTCGAATATTCGACTACTGAAATCGCAATTTTAAAACGAATATTCAAATATTCGTTTATCCTACGTAATACCTTACGTAGGAGCCTAATAAAATTGTTTAGTGAGTAACTTCACTTCATGCATCAAAACATTAAAGAGCGTGAGAATGCTGGAGAAAGGTAAAAGTTCTTTAAGAAAAGGGGCTGCAGAGGCGTGAAATAAGATAGAAGGTTGTAATTCAGCAAGAAGAGCTGACTCGAGAATCGAATGGACACCCGAGTCACTAGTCAAAGGGATTGTTTATTGTGTTTTGGTGATATGAGGAGAATAATCAGAGAAATCATTAGATTTTTGAATTTTTGAATTTTTTCTGGCTAGCGGCCATTTTGCGTGCTTATGTGGCGCGCCACATAAGCACGCAAAATGGCCGCTAGCCAGCGTGTATTTCCACTTAACGCTATGTAATTAGGCTACAGATCACTATTGTCACTCAATTAGATGTCAAAGTTACACATTGACAGTGACATTATCATGAGTGATATGAGTGGTCCCAGATCACTATTGTCACTCAATTTGATGTCAAAGTTACACATTGACAGTGACATTATCATGCGATACTCTCCAATTTGACAGCTTGTACTAAGCTAGTGATTGAAAACGCAGCATAGGATATGACGTCATCTTGGCATTACTTTCCAAGGCTGTAACTTCTGTGGCTGTGAAAGCTCGGTACGTTCAAATATTACACAGCGTTGTAAAAAACAACCAAGGTTTGTACAACCCCGGAAAGTTCTGCCAGGATGGCAGAACTTTCTATGGCTGTATTTTCATAGGCTGTGCAATATCTGTACAGCTCGGAACTCACAGCCCCAGAAATTACAGCCTTGGAATTTCCAACCATCCATTTACACACTTTCCTGGGCTGTAACGTCCTTGGTTGTGTTTTGATTGGTTGGAAAATGTTGGCACCCCGTACACACACTTAAACAAATTCACATCACAGTGCTGCCAACTGGATTTTTTTAATTCCGCCAAGTCCATTGTGTATTTCCATCTAAAATCCGTTAAATAAAATGATCCGGCAATATAAGCCGTCACACACAGAAACCGTGGCCGGGCAGGAGGCGAAGGCGTGCTAGTTGTATCGTACGAATTTATATGAGAGACTATACACACGCCCCGCCCGGCGGTGTATGTGTAGTCTCTCATATAAATTCACGTATTACAACCTGCACGCCTTCGCCTCCGGCCCGGTCTCGGGATCGGCAGCGACGACCCCTCTTTTTTACACTGCCTTCTGGAAGGCCTTCTGGACCCCCATCGATCGACATCACTTGCCGATTTTTCCCGTGCAGGAGTGCGGAGAAATCGACAAAAAAACAAAAACCATGTGATCACGAGGTCAGTGACCCCGTGCCGCTGGCCACGGCTTCTTCTTGTGTGAAGGCTTTAAAAGCCGTCAATTATTAAATTAAGTATTTTCAGAGGATAATAGCGATTTAAAATAAAAATACCAACAGTACTTGCGAGAATGCAACTGTTATGTGAACTATTCTTACTTCACTTTTATCTAGGTATTAATAAAAGTGTTAACCTCTTAATTACACATGAAACTTCATCATAATTAAAAGTCTATAGTGGCGTCGGTCGTCACTTTCAGTGCGGTCTTGCTCTGTCGCCATTGCAAAAGCTGCAGATGCAGAAGTCGATGGCTGATCATAGCTTTGCAGTGTTCCAATCGCGATAATTACAGCATCAGGCAAAATATACGAGTAACAGTTTTACCACTATGTTTAAGTCTGAGCGTATATTCAAAATGGCATTAACCATGTTTTCCTTCATTTTGTCTCTCAATTTTTTTTAACTCCATTCATAACACTGAAAACTCTTTCCATTTCAGCATTTTTTAATAATGGTAAAATCAAAACTGAGAAGGCAAAATCGGATAGTTGATTAGTCTTCTACAACACTTCAATAATATCAGGCAATGTTATATATAAAAAATGTAATGCGATGACGACGTGATGATGTAATATGGCTGATGGTAGGTAGTTCTTTCCGTTAAATTATTCCGTCAGCCATTAGAATGGATATTTCCCGTTTTCAACGTATCCAAATCCGTAAGATATGACGGGAAATCCGTTATATTGGCAACGCTGCAAATTCATTTGGATTTGACATTTATGACATTGACAATCAAATCAAATTGAAAGATCAGAGTTTGCAAAAGTGCCATTCTCGATCATAGCATTACAAAGGTAGAATCACTTAACCCAGCTGCTCATGCACACAATATATTTATTATTTTGTCAAGTGTACTGTAATGTTAGGAAGGCTATAACCCTTTTTAAATCTAAACCACGGTAAAAAGCTCACTGTATTAAAAATATTTAATTTTTGTCACTCAAGTTCAAGTTCATTTCACTCATACCAAAATAATTTCCTTTTCATTGCTGGCCACTTTTTTCCACTACGTGGCAAGCACGAACAACTTCCACGTTCGCCGCCATTTTGACATCCAGCGAATTGTAAAGAATTTATTCGAGTGTAGCGTTTTTTCTGAATTTTATAGTTATTTGCTTCAGAAAATGTAAGTGAATTGTTGTAGCGTATTCGTTAGTGCTCTCGTTACTTAGCCCCTCACAAAAACTAGTGCTCAGGTGCTCTTACATTATGTACCGAGGGTGGTGACCGTAGCGTAGACCAACAGCGGTGTCGTGAATGTGAAACCCCGAAATTACTGTAGAATCTCTATTTCGCGTTCAAAGTGCAAAGTGTTTTCATTCGTATTTACTGAGAGGCTGGTCACTACAAGTTGCACTTCGTGAATTCGTCCCAGGGTAGCTATTTACGCCAAAATTCAGCTAGGACCTGCCATGTCATTATCATTGATTGAAATAACGTGCAGACGACACGGATGACTCAGAATTCTACGTTCAACATTTTACATTAGTGTACCTTGTTTCAGAAATCTTGGAAAAGCTCAAAAATGGGGAATATGTTCGCAAATTTATTCAAAGGCCTATTTGGCAAAAAGGAAATGAGAATATTGATGGTTGGTTTGGATGCTGCTGGTAAAACTACAATCCTGTACAAACTCAAATTAGGAGAAATTGTTACAACGATTCCCACTATTGGTGAGTGCAAAAAGTGAAACAATACATCGGAACTGTCCTGATGTATCTAAACTAAAGCTTTGTTGAGTTCATTATGTAGGAAAGGGTGAATGGATCTTTGTGTCGAGCACACTTGAGCGGTAAAAGCAAGAGCACCATTCGTAATATCAAATTAGTACTTGTGGTCAATAATTTCCAACTGCATGATAGTCATAATGAACTTTTAGTTACTCTCTAAATTATTCAACACAATGTTTCAATTCTGTTTATTGCATTGTTCTTTATTTATGCTGAAATCCTACGAATAATGTTGCTTATGTGGCAGATTTCGATAATGTTTTAATTTTTTACTCTAAGCTTAATACATCTTATTTATTTTGCTAGCTATATCTTTTGCCTTGTTGATCAACAATTTCATGTAATGTCCCACTGGTATACTTTGTACAAGGATGTCCATGTATGTGGCTAGTACATTACCATAGTGGATAGCACAAACTTCATCTGGGAAACTGGCCTATACAAAACAGTGGGTGAATCTGGAAGATGCTGATTATGTTGTCATAATATGCCTTTATAAGCGATGTCACAGACTCGACTCCGTCAGTTTAATAAATGGAATTACCAAAAAAATATCATTGCATCATGATTTGTTACTACAAAGTAGAACAAACAAGCTTGTTTTAAAAAGCAAAGAGTAAATGAAGTTTTATCAAGTTATTTGTGTATTGTGCCATAACTATGGCCAATTCGCAAACTTTAGTACAGACTTTTGTTAGATGGGTTTTCGTAGAATTCTTATCAGATCTATGAATAAACCTATCAAATGAGTCATAAAATTTGTCATTGAATAGTTTATAACTATTTTTTATGCATTTCAGGTTTCAATGTTGAAACAGTAGAATACAAAAACATCAGTTTCACCGTCTGGGACGTCGGTGGTCAAGACAAAATCAGGCCACTGTGGAGGCATTATTTCCAAAACACACAGGTAAGTCAGTCCATTGAATAATACAATGCATTTAGATGTGATGTAAGGAATAAAGGAATTATAAATTAACTAGCTGCTGCCCGCGGCTTCGCCTGCGTAGTTCCCGTTCCCGTGGTAATTCCGGGATAAAACATAGCCTATGTCCGTCTCCTGGTTCTAAGCTGCCTCCCCACCAATTTTCAGCCAAATCGGTTCAGCCGTTCTTGAGTTATAAATAGTGTAACTAACACGACTTTCTTTTATATATATAGATGATGCAAACCAAGTTTACACTGATGAATGTAGAAAAATAATAACAAGTAATACCTAATTGAATTAGGAGCCAAGACAAACTTTTTCTATTCTTATTGGAAGCAAAAGTTGTAGTGTGACATTGAATACATGTAATATCCTTATAAAATAAATGACTAATGCACAAATAATTCTAGGAAAAATGACTATGTTGGTCATCATAACATCAGTAACAAAAAGAAAGTGAATTTGTGAAAGTGGGCCATGCCATGCTTAGGTCTTACCTTAGGCCTAATGAAGATAATTTTCTTGTGTTATGTTGAATTGTTGCTATTGTGCTAGACATAATCATGTATACTTTCTTTGTTTCTCTAATAAAGGTAGGTACCAATTAGCATCTTTACTTCAAATAAGAACTAATTACTGGGTAGACATTTTTGAACATAATTGATCAAAATAAGCTGATTGTTTTGTCATTTTGTGTTATGTTTTGCAGTTTCCAATAAGGCATTTATCTAGGGGAGGCCTATGTTCAGAGGTGGACTGGTTAACACTGATGATAATGATTGCAGTTTTCTGGGGAGAAAATACCCATTTATTGCTGCAATTGCAGGGTGAACCATTACATCTCATACTACCCAACCTGGGTGCTTTGCTTACTCCTTAAAATGGTTGTATGGAATTCAATCCAAAACTCAAGTTGGTAAATATGGCTCATCAATGAGTTCTTAACACAATGAGGTGGGACAAGTAAAAATATTTGAAAAAATAATGAAATGATGAAACTTATTGCCAAATGTAACTGCAGACACTAGACCAACCTTCTCTATAGTGTCCATAAGAATAGTAATAGTTATTTGTTATACAAGAGTGCAAAGTTGCTTTTTAACTGCATGCTCAATTTTGATAACCGAGCAAACGAAGGATTCTAAAATAAGAATCCTCAGTATTAGCAGGGGAATCAAAAGAGCATGAGGTAAAAAATCTTTGCACTCGAGTGCAACACATAACTTTTCATCCCATCTCAGCTCTGAAATGACTAAATGCAAAAAAAGAAAATGACGCGCGCAAAGCAAATTAAATAAAAGTACACCAAGAAGGTTCCGAGTCCGAGTTTTTAACAAATTAAAAAAGGTACACAATGTTCTAAATTCAATTTTACATTATCCTCTAGCAGATAAAAACGGCTTTTGCACTCAGATATCGAGAAGCAAAAATACTCTTTCCGAGATGGGGGATGAAATTTTTTTTTGATCAATAAAGAAATACAACATAGCTATACCTATACATAATATATCAATCATCAGCCTATTTTAGTCCACTGCTGGACATAACCCTCCCCTATAGAGCGCCATAGCGCCCTGTCTTCAGCTTGCCGCATCCAGCACCTGTCATTTAAATAGCAATATAGCCAAGTAATTGACAAGATTGAACTAAGATTCTAGACTAGATTAGATTTTTTCAACTGTAACTTGTTTGAAACTAATGAACTGACAAAAAAAAATTATGTGACGAAAATCATTTAACCATAATTTCGTTTAAAAGTTATCTTGTCTGTGTGCTTATTTTGTAAGCCTAAAGAAATAAACATTATTTTATTGGCATTAACCACCTTTTGTTGACCACATCACCATTCAGGCTCTGATAGGGTCGCTCATTGCATTCCCGCGATTCTTGGTATATTTCCTAGTATTTTTCTGCATTATATTTGACCATTGACATGTTTATTTGTGTTTGCTTCAGGGTCTCATCTTCGTAGTAGACAGTAACGACAGAGAGCGTATCGGGGAAGCGCGCGAGGAACTCATGCGAATGTTAAGTGAAGACGAGTTACGGGATGCGGTACTCCTCATCTTTGCAAACAAACAGGTGAGCTCATCACTAGCTTATTCTTATTCTAGTACACTGCACAGAGGAGGCTAGACAAAAGATGAACTTGAAGAGGCTCATTGAGGCTTTGAAGTAGTGAAAGTAGGTAGTTAATACTCTACAGCAGCTCATTATTTTTAGAGGGTGTTATGTTACAAGAGAGAAGTCTTATGAGGGTGCTAGTAATCGCTAGCTTAGCAATGAAATGTATGTTACACCATACGTAAGCCATTCTAAATAAATAATGTTTGTAAACAACTTGCTACACAAAAATTCTAAATTCTCGTTTTGGCGTCGTCGATTTTGAAATATAATTGTCTGCAATAAGCATTCTAAAATAGAGCTCTCAGAATGTATTTTGTTTAATGTATTTTGGCCGGGGTATAGATAATTTTCATACGACACTAAAACTTCAGTTTCGTTAACGGCTTACTTGCCTTACGGCGTTTTCAATCAAATAATAGAAACTAAATAGAACTAGCATTTACTATTGAAACAATTCAGCTAACTGCAGGTTGTTGCAAACAATCTACAGGTAGCTTGACGACCGATGTGGCGCGGTGGGTGAAGGTCCGCCTGCGACGCAGGAGGTTGCGGGTTCGATTCCCGCCCTGGAACTAATGTTTGTACGATCTGCAAATATGTGTTCCAGGTATTTTCTAATAAAAGATTATCTATCTATATATTATGTATATCAGTCATCTAGTACCCATAAAAAAGCTGTGCTTAGCTTGGGGCTAGGTGATATTTATTATTAAGCTCAGCTGATCCATATCAATACCAGTCGGAAGCGTCCCCAAGACGCTGGCAGCATTGCCCCGCTGTATACTATGACCACAGTCTATACGCATACAGCCGTCCGACGAAGGCGTTTTGACAGGGCAATCGTGTGGGGGCCAAGGGACGGGTCGGGGGGAGGACATTCCCCAAGACGCTGGCAGCATTGCCCCGCTGTATACTATGACCACAGTCTATACGCATACAGCCGTCCGACGAAGGCGTTTTGACAGGGCAATCGTGTGGGGGCCAAGGGACGGGTCGGGGGGAGGACATTCCCCAAGACGCTGGCAGCATTGCCCCGCTGTATACTATGACCACAGCCTATACGCATACAGTCGTCCGACGAAGGCGTTTTGACAGGGCAATCGTGTGGGGGCCAAGGGACGGGTCGGGGGGAGGACATTCCCGAGTTACTAAGCCGGATAAGTATGCAACACCGGAGCGTCCCTCCCCCGTCCCGTCTCTTCGCCCCACGCACGATTGCTTTGTCAAAACCACGTCAAAATGCCTTCGTCGAACGACTGCATGCATATAGGTAGGCTGTGCTATGACAATCTATTTATTATTTACTTTGTTATTTTTGCATGATTTTTATAAAAAGTTATTGTTAAACTAGTGAATACCTTGCACAAGTTATTTATCAGCAAACGTGATTGACGTGGAAGATAAGAACATTTACATTTACCAACAGTTGATTGATTGGTTATTAGCTCTAAAAGTATGCAAGTTTAAGGTTACTCCGTCTTCGCATAAAATCAATTTCCAATTTATAAGTTTGAGACTAACTTTTGGCGACATTTGTCTTTGAAACCCAATGTCAAATGTCGCCATAACTTTACTAACTAATTTGACAGCACTAACACACTATTTTAGTTTTCATTTGTAAAATTTTGTTAATACTTATGTACCAGCCAATAGGCGATGTGGTCGCTCAGCGCAAGCCTTCAAATGAGTGGTGTAAAAAAACCAAAAAACACTAACATTCAAATTTAAAAGGATGGCATTATTTTTAGTGTAATTTATTAAACCGAGTTTCTATGTTAGGCTGTATGAATGTATTTTTACCTTCGATTTCTCCATCGTTTATGGAACGATTTGGATAATTCTTTTGCAGTTGTATTAAGGATGATCCCATAAAGAAACAATTTAAAATTAAGCGATTCGGTTTTTAGTTTTTCAAAACAATCCAATTATGTCAAGTATGTTTTGTTTTGCATTATAGGATCTGCCAAACGCGATGAACGCAGCAGAGATAACAGACAAGCTAGGCCTCCACTCGCTGCGCAACCGCAACTGGTACATCCAAGCGACCTGCGCCACCTCCGGCGACGGCCTCTACGAAGGCCTCGACTGGCTCTCCAACCAACTGAAGAACGCCAACCGCTAGTGCAACAACTCACATCAACACAACAAGAGACTATGGTTTAAGATATCTTAACTTTATTTGCTAAATACAATGTATTATGTGCGATTTCAATGTATTACGACGCGTCATCCGGCGACCGAGCTCGCATCGCATTACCGCTCTGCTGGACCGGCAAAGCTTCGTTGGTTTCTTTCGTCGTCTAGGCTAACAGATGCGTTGTTTGTTCGATCTTCGATGACGTCGAACAAAATATAGTGTGTAAAGTTTATGCAAAATTACCCGCAATTTTGTTTATAATTCAATAACGGTGTATCAACTTTACTGAGTGACCGAGCATTGTGATGTGGAAAGGTATGTAGCTGACTCGTGATAACAGTGAATCACAGCATAAAATGTTTTATATTATGTATACTATAATGTGGAATAAGTTGTCGTAATAAAGTATTTAAAGTTAATTCACATTTTATGACTTTAATTGTTCAGTAGCTGTAGTGACCTACATTAGCTCTGTGTAGGTAGGTTTATCGACATTCGAAGCTCGCTGGCTCCACTCTTCCTTATCACATCGCTCAGTGGCTTCGGTCTACCTTGGCAGCTCGGATGAAATGACTTTGCTATAGCAAACTGCTCTTATCAACGTCAAAGTTATTTCAACCGCGCTGTTAAGTATGGTCCCTTTAGGTATCACGAATAATACACGCGTATTCCACTTAAACGACTTTATTGTATGATGATAGTTTATTTTTATGGAAGTTAACTAGGTAGATTAAGCTGTTATGTGTTTCACATTTAACCATTCATACGACTCTCGTTCCATGAACCGGCTCGTTGTGATCGACCTGCATTTACAGTTAGACATGTCATGGCGAACCGAGATTAACTTGTAATTTAGGTGTAAAATGTATTAGATAATCACGATGTAATTATGAGGAATGTTTCCACTGACAGGGAACAGTGCTCTGAATCGGTACTTTGCTCTTACACAAATAATTATAACTTAGCATTTTTATAATAATTTAGAAAAAAATGTTGATACTATATTCAATGGATCAGTTATGTGGCCAAGTGTGGATAGCGTCTTTTTTATTTTTATGGAAAACGAAAATAATGAAAATGCGATATGTGACATTCCGGTTTGTCTTATGCTGTATTATGGAATAAAATATCCTCACCAGATACTGATTTTTGTATTTATAAATTTATTTAGACCTGTTCAAACCAAAACTATTCACTGCAACATTCTTATTGCAAGAAAATTCACCTGTTTCTTAGCAAGTGGCGCCCTGATAGCTTTAGTGGGCCTTACTTGAATGAAATTGATAAGGCAATGCTGCTTTTTATTTAATTTCGAAAGTAGGTAGGCGAGTTCTAATTATTTTAGAATCTTACTACTTGTATGTACCACTTTAATTATAGGTACCATACCTACTTATTAAAGTAACGCTGACTCCACTAATCCCACTATAGTCCAATCTACGAAGGATTGTGGATGGAAAGGTCGAAAGCAAAAAGTTTGACTTCGGAACTTTGTTTGGACTAGTTATGAGACAAGCATACTAAATGCCAGCCACAGCCCACTTATATGCATACAGTCGTTCGACGAAGCATTTTGACGTGGTTTTTATTTTTACAGGGCAATCGTGCGAGGGACGGGACGGGGGAGGGATGACCCGAGTTGCATTCATCACCGCCTAAGTAACTCGGGAGCGTTCCGCCCCCCGACCCGTCCAATCGTACCATACTGCAGGTATGCACTTTAAGTAGGCTGTGCTAAAACACTCCATGCTGTGCTCTACAATTTGCCACAATCGCCACGGAAATTGCATAGATGGCATTCCCTTGGACAACGACGACGGTGTCTATGATGTAGCAGAAGGAGTAGCTTTCGTAAGCTTTCGTACCGCTGAATATATCACTCAACCGACGAGGGACTCCTAATCTAGACCTACTCAAATTCGTCAACAGCCTGTATTGGTCCAATGCTGGACGCTATTTATCTATTTATTTATATTATTACAGAGAAAACAAAAGTTATATTTGAGTGAAAGTTTTATTTATTAAACCCGTACGAGTTAAAATTATCTATTTAAATATTTAATTCTTTTTAAAATAAGAAATTGTATGAAATGAGCAAGCAATACGAACATTAATTTATTTGTTCTATTGAACACGATCTTTTTATGAATATTTTTTTTTTTTAAGAACAAAGCAACGCAACCAATAGAATTAAAAAAAAATCTATAACTCACTAGTGAGTTGTAGCAATGAAAAAGTCACAGTTTGATTATGGGTGTCATTTTGTGCCTAATTGCGGTGACCATAGAGCCACTTTATGAGCAAGTGTGTTGAAAAAAAGTTGTAATTAGTGCATAGTCTCTTTTTGTTGAGGTACTTACTACAAATTTCAAAAGGGCGACGGATGAATTCCCATACAAACGTAGTAGGTACCAAAATGATTTGTTATTTGAGAAAATTTTCACCATGGTTTGCTATTATTTGGATTAGAATAGTATTTATTTAGGTTCCTGCCACAAGTTTTTTTCAAAATACTTCTCTACACAAATAGGTACTAAGAAAACATTCATTATTTAATGTAAAAGTGCGATTCGGTTTAATTTCATTTCAGAAAGGTATTTTGAAAAAAAATTGTGGCAGGAACCTAGATAAATACTATTTTAATACAAACAATAGCAGACCATGGTGAAAATATTCTCAAATTACAAATCATTTTGGTATTACGTTTGTACCTATAGGAAATTCATCCGTCGCCGGACCCTTAAAATCTGAAGAGTTCTGATAACAAGGTGGACGGTGGAAATTCAAAATTTTCTATTGAACACCCAGGTGGACAAAGGTGAACGGTAGTAAAAAAAAACTTTCAACTGTTCACCCAACTGGTATCGGGAGGTGAACGGTGGGTAGGAAGCGAATTACCAAAGGAGAACTTGGCACATAATATACTTAGATCCTACTAATGTTATAAAGCCGAAAGTTTGTGAAATCTGAATTTTTGTTACCTAGGATCTTCAAAACTACTAAACAGATCTAGTTGAAATTTGGCGTACGTTTAGAGCAAAGCCTAACTTAGATACCTACCTAATAGATAACTTATTACTTATACCGAAAATACGCGTGCGAAGCCGCGGGCAGAAGCTAGTACGTAGGTATATAAATTAATTGAAAATGTCATCAAGCAAAAGTTAAGGTATTATTATTAAAATGGAACAAAAGGACAAATAAATATCTAATAGATAATGCTGTGTGAACTGTCCAGCATTATTTATTTATTTACTTCTAATAATAATTAATATGTTGAGTTCGAAATAACGTGAATTCTATTCAAAGACTTAGGACAAATTCGTGAAGTGAAAAGCGTGTGCATTATTTTTCTGAAGGTAAGTTTTGATTGGTTTATTTTCTCGCCATAGAAGTGAAAAGTACAGTTTAACTCGGGTCAAAACCACGCATTATAGCTCGGTTTTGTCATCTCCCTCGCTGCGCTCGGGAATACAACAATATTTTATGAGACACTCATGCAGCGGCACTTTACTAATTTTTGTCTTTGGCAGCGGGCTTTGGTAGATATCATATAATGTTAAACAAGATCCAAAAAGTCCGAAGACCAAAAACCGAAAAGTCGAAAAATCAAGTGCGAGTGTAACTCGCGCGCCGAGGGTTTCGAACGTTTGTCAAAAAGGGGGCGAAAAATTTTCAAAAGGGAGGGCTACCTCACCGAGAGGGGTATCAAATGAAAGGTATCGGTTTGTACGTTTCAAAACAGTTTTTCAAATTTCTGTTGGTTTCATACTTTTTGAAATATTTTGAAAAAAGTCGAAAAATTTATCATTACCCACTTTAACCGAAGCATGCAGAGAGATCCATCTGAAATGTAGGTTGGTACCTATTATTCTTAGGTATTCGTTAAATTGCGAATTGCGTCTCTAACCGGTACTTTTGGTACCTACATAAATAAATAAATAATGCTGGACAATTCACACAGCATTATCTAGCCCCAAGCTAAGCAGAGCTTGTGTTATGGGTACTAGATAACTGATATACTTAATACAATACACTACATAGATAGATTTTTTTTTATTATACATAGAAAACACCCAGACCAACGGAACAAATTTCTGCAGATCGCACACAAATTTGTTCCGAGACGGGAATCGAACCCGCAACCTCCTGCGTCGCAGGCGGACCTTCGCCCGCTGCGGCACGGAGGTCGTCACATTCGCGCGAAATTCAAATATTTTAGCGGTTTTTGATATTTTCTGCGTTTTGCAAGGAACTGAACTACCAGAAAATTAGTTTTCCAAACATCGTTGACTATATTCTATGAACCCATGTTAGAATAAAGTATGATGTTACATAGCTTTTGGTAATAAATGTAGATTTTTAGGAATAAAGCATTTATATTATTAATTGCTCCAAAAGTAGCTCTAAATCAAAGTTTGTTAAAACATAGGTTCGTAGAAAATGTATATGAAATGTAAATGGGAAACGATTTTTCTGGTAGTTAAATTTCTTGTAGAACGGAGAAAATATTAAACACCGCTAAAATATTTGAATTTCGCGCGAATGTGTGTCAGATTCTGTGTCGATGACTCGGTAGCAGAGACCAGAGAGTCTGAATAGCCCTGCTGGCCGCCGTGCACAGGACCTCCGCTCCAGTACCATGGACCACTGGATGAAGATGCTGAAGCCAGTATCATCGCTGGTATCAATGACCATAAGGCCATAGGCCATGGACTACTGGCTAGTCTTAAATTTAGGCATTGTTATTTTTATTTGTTTATGATTTAATTTGATTGCCTGAGTAAATTGTATTTAATTTAATTTTGGAACGAGTTCTTTATGAATATTTTCAAACTTACGCGATTTATTTATGAAAAAGATGAAGTAAATCGTGATAAGAAAAACCTATTACACTTTACAGAAAATCTTTGACGACTCCAGTATTATTTGACATGTGGTAAACAACAATTTTTAATCGTTAATTCTAAATTTTGACATTTTTATTTAATTTGCATAACTTAAAATCCTTTGATATTTCTTAATACCTACCCAGTTAACTTTAATTTTCTTAGACATGCATCTCGAACCTGAGTCAGTCGACAGGTCAGGCTGTGTCTCTTATCACTCCTTTGTTAGGACCCTGGTACATGGGGTTCTGTGATACTGTGATATATTCTATAAATTTTATACAGGGCGTCCTACGGGTATGCCACATGGAGGGAAAGTACCTTGAATATTGTAGATAGAACATTTTACTGAAAGAAGACATTATTTTAATTTAAAATACAATTTAAACTGCATTCATAGATATTTAAATAATTACATGGTTCTCTTGATGATTGTTGATACATGGTTGAACCGGGAACCGAACCCGTTACACGAGAAAAACAATCAATCACCTTTCGATCGGTATTAAAAAGCTACAGGTAGCTTTTTAATACCGATCGAAAGGCTTCATCATAAGGATTATTGTTTGCTAAATAACATAGTGTTAGAAATAAAAGGAACACCATGAATTTTAACATTAGATGTAAAATTTTGTTCAGAAAAATGAAAAAATGTCCTTACGGCAATGCCAGCTTTAAGCAGGTACTTTCCCTCCATGTGGCATACCCGTGGGACGCCCTGTATAGAATCTTAATTTTGACAATGCCCTTTTACAGAAGCTCTAGTAATTATTCTTATAAATATTCTGTTTAATTTGATTATTGACAATGCCCATTTACAGCAGATACCTATGAATATTACTTTTTTGTTTTGTGTTACTTTATTTTTTTGTTTTATCTTATTAGTTATTTCTATTATAATGTAAAATGTTGACTTAACCAAGTGTGCCTTGTGCTCCTACGGCGAATAAATTATTAATTATTTATTTATTTATCACGTTTATTCACCTATTTTTATTCTAGTACTCCAGTCATCCCGTGACCACAACCTGTTGAAACGTCGGGAAAAATAGGTAAATAATATTAATAATTATGAGTACTATTCTGTGGCTACCAAATGTGTGGATCATAGTTGTCCGAAATAAAGAATTTTTCATCCCCCCATCTCGGAAAGAGTATTTTTGCTCTACGTTATCTGAGTGCAAAAGCCGTTTTTATCCGCTAGAGGGTAAAGTAAAATTGAATTTAGAACATCGTGTGCACTACGTTTGTGATTCAAAACCTATTTACTTCAACCTCCATGGTGCCGAGTACATCATACAATCTTTTTTAATTTGTTAAAAACTCAGACTCGGAACCTTCTTGGTGTACTTTTATTTAATTTGCTTTGCGCGCGCCATTTTCTTTTTTTGCATTTAGTCATTTCCTCGCTGAGGTGGGTTGAAATGAAAAGTTACGTGTTGCACTCGAGTGCAAAGATTTTTTACCTCGTGCTCTTTTGATTCCCTCGCTGACGGTCAGGATTCTAATTTATGCACACTCGCTGCGCTCGTTATTCAATTTTAGAATCTTTCGCTTGCTCGGTCATCAAGATTGAGCACGCGGTTAAAAAACAACTTTGCACTCTTGTATAACAAATAACTATTATTGTTTTTAATGGGATGGCTTAGTCCCTAGTAAAGCAATCTACTATTTCGATACCTACTTTCCTCGATCGAAAGAAGAAAAAGAGCAACAGAAGTAAATGAAAAAAATACTATAAAGTAAGTAATTCATACCTAAAATGCCTAGGAAAAAGCTGCTTTGGGTCTGCTTTGTGTTGGCGGCTGAAGCATAGATAAGGTAATAATGTTACTTCGTAAGCTAAAGTCAATGGGAAGCCGCCAAAGAAGTTTGAATTTTCAAAGTTGAGTGGTTGAATATCTCCGAAGTGCTAACATCGTTCACATCTTCTATATTAGGTACATCATCTACCTACATCTTTTCCTGACTCGAGAGGTTGATAGTGACTGCCTCGTTGGTCTAGCGGTCAGCTTGTTCAACCGCTGATTATGAGGTCCTGGGTTCAAATCCCGGGTCGGGCCAATAGTTGTTATTGCGGTTTTTATAGCAAGAAAAATTCACAGCAGCTCGGAGTCAGGAAGGTGACGGTGTTACACCCCCATGCCTCGGAAAGCACGTTAAAGCCGTTGATCCTGCGCTTGACCTCTTCCCGGTTGTGTCGGTCTGCCGTCCCATCGGATTATGAGGGTGAGGGAATAGAGAGTGCACCTGTTTGCACACACACTTGTGCACTAATATATGACCTCCGCATCTGGCTAGTCGAAATTCGGCTAGGATGACATTAGTGTAGTGACTGTATTAAAACTAGAGCTAGGTACCTATATCGATATTCCAGCAAACCTGTTTACCTAGGTATGTCTCTACTAAAGATATGAAATATTACTATGTTATGAACAGCTGGGCCCTCTGCCAAATCGAGTTCTGCACCAGATAAATGGTGAGTAGAAATACATAATGTGAATCCGTAAAGAATGTGCTCAGCATGTCTAGATTCGTCGCAAAATCGTCAAAACAAACTTTTAAACATTTTTATACGAATTTTATGATACGAATTGTTCTTTAAGAAGCTATTAACGTTGAGCTATGCTAATAATTTAAAAAATTGCTACGAACAGAGTTATTTCTGTAGTAAAACGAGATATTTGTGAAAGATTTATTTTTTGTTTGTCTTAGATCATTAGAGACGCTGATGCAGTCGTAAAATCAAGAATGCAGCAAGTGAAAACACTGAAGCTCGCCGCTGAAAATAATTGGTCACTCCTGACATCCACGATCACACTGAAATGGATTTATGAAGAAATATGCGGAAACTCACGTAAGTTATCAACGTAGGTAGGTAATTGATGTTTTAATCTTCCGCCATGGAAAAGTTTCTGAAGACACCCAGGTACCCAGTTGGAAAATTATGCTAGACCACTTAGACAACACTATATAGGTATTAGTTTAAATACATAACTCAAAGACATAGGTTTCATAGAAAATATCGCGTGATGGTTACATCAAAATATTGCAACGCGTGCGTTGATGGTGTGATTTGGTTGGTAGAGGCGCGGCGCGCGGGCGGCGGTGCAGCGCGGGCGGGGCGGGCGGCGGCGTGCAGTTTTCCCGCCGCCCCGCGCCGCGGCGTTTTCCACGAGGGGCGCGCCGCCGCCGGCCCCCTCGCCGCGAGCCGGGAAATCGCGCGTCACTCGTCTCAGTTCGCCTGAGCCGCCGCGCTACGACGACGCCTGCAAGCGCTTACGCGGACCGCGCTCGACGCACGAACGCGCGCCAAAATAGTGAGCTCGCGGCCGGGAGCGCGAGAAACCCGGTGCGATACTGAGTGGCCATGCTGGTGGTTCTGCTGGTGCTGGCGGCGCTGGTGGGCGGCGGGCCGGCCGCGGCGCGCCGCCACGCGCCCGACCTGCGCGAGGACGAGCCTGCGCGCCGCACCACGCGCCCCGCCGGTGAGTACCGGAGCGCGCGCGCTGACCGCTGCATACTGCACTTCGCTGCAAGCGAGACCGCTGCACCGCATCGTGCCAACATTACCACCGCGCCGCGCGTGCCGACGCAATTAAATCCGCATCCATCTCCCCGGCCGTCAGCGTCAGCCGGCGATACCGCCGCCGCCCTCTCGATCCTATGCTCGGAAAACCTCGCCGTGTTTATGTTAATAATTGCATACCGCATTAGACGTCGGTATTTTCCTCAAGTAGTAACTTTTATCGATTGTTATCGCCGACACCGGCCGGAGGATAATAAAAACAAATCCACGTGAGATCGCCTGCTCGTTTGACAATATCAACAAACGAGAGGAATGTCGAGAGGTTCTATTTTCGTAGTGTGATACAATAACTGATCTGTTATCGGGCAAAGACACATTGGCGTTTGAGAATTTGAAGATTAGGAAGACGTTGAAACGTATATTTGAAACTGTCAATACGACCAAGATATCCAAGATATCACATGATAAACGTAACACCCTTATCATTACTTAAAGTGAATCAGAATCGTCACGTTACTTTTGACGGAAATTATTATCCAACTAATCTTCACGAAAACTGCTGTAGATAAAACTGACTGATATTCGATTAAGGTAATTATCGTTTCTGCGAAAATTAACTCCTTATATTGACTTCGATAAATTTAACAAAATCACAGCGGTCAAGAAGTGATTTTATTGTATCTGTAAGGAGCTTATGAAATTGGGCCTGAAATTATAAATCACTGATTTGAGTTAAGCTGGGCAGTCCCAGTACATAATATATTTATGTACTGTGGTGCAGTTCTATAAGTTAAACGAAAGTTAAAAGAATAATTATGAAAACCTCTTTAGATGACTGAACTTGGGTTTGTTGAGGATTTGTTGCTATCTTATGTAGTTGGACAAGACAGCAATGAATTTTAAAATCATGTAAGGTCTTCTATTATTTAGGTAGCTTATGTATGAACGGCCATAGACAATAATATCGGAACATTCCTTCATACATCCATTACTTCTACATCCATTCATAAGCATTTTTAGATGCTTTTTGGCGTTGACTGTACTGGTTTTCTCCATTTTACGCAAGATAGAGTTATAAGTTTAAAAATGTTTTTTGATACTAGCCATTTGAAATTACTGTACGAGGAATAAAAACAACCTAGGCCTAATTCTAGTGACGTAAAAACTTAAAAATAGGTAACTATACCTAACCAAAGTGGTTATATCACACAAGATAACCATAATGATAATAATCAATGTCGTACGATTTTGCAATCTTATCACAGTTGTAGTGTTACGTACTTAAACGTCTTGAAGATTTCATGTATATAATTTTAAATAAAAAGCTTGATACACGGTGCCACGTAATATCTGTACTAAGGCGAAGGAGGTGATTCTGTATCCCAGAGGGTGGGCAACTTTGATTCACCAATTTTTTAAATTTAGAAAATTGATTTTATTTTTTTATATGATGTTTTTTTCCGCCTCGCCAACCAAAGAAGACAACTGGTTGTCTCCGCGGAAATGATGTTATCGACCTGTTTTCTTTATTTCTTATAAACGTACGTACATAGGACCTATTCTTAAATTATTTTCTTGAAATTTTTCTAAGTGTGTTTTTTATCTGATTGTAAATTTTGCAATAAGTCATATTTTATTGCTGTAGCACGTGCTTTAGAAACAAGCTCCATTAAACTTTTCTAGTAAAATCTGCTAAACACTTGTTTTTTTTTTAAAAAGCAAAAAACATTTTTGAAAAATTTTAAAATGGTTACCTATATGAATAAAAATAGATTTTTTACATACAAAAATGTACCTAGACTGAATGTTGGCTCCCTCGAGGTCCAGAATCCACTACCTTTGGGCTTATTTATTACAAATACCTATTTCGAGAGCGAGTGAGAGTTGTCGCGCATACCGAATAGTTATTAATAAATCTTAAAAGACAAAGATATAACATTAATTACAGGAACACCTCTAAATATAATTGTTGAGTTTTAACTTTATGTCCTTGACTTTAAAATAATTTGACTTATACTGCCTATCAAGCTGAAAATAAAACTAATGCCTGAAGATAACTGATTTATTTCACTACAGCCACAAGTCATATAATGTCGTTTACAACGTAAACAGACAACTCGAAATTTTCCAACGTAGAAAACTTATTGCTGTAATTTGTACGTTGTCACTCCATGTCGTAATAATTTTCATAAAATATCTTATAATAAAATGATCGAGCCTTGTCCGCCATTATGATGTCACTTATTTGAATAGAAATTAGATTGGAAGGACTTTCTAAGTCGTCGCGACCGTGACTCACGACGACAGCTTTCATTCATTTTCCCAATCAGATAAAATTTAAAAAACCTTGCCAAGTCTATTTGGTGTCTGCCAAAAAACGTATACCGAGAACAAGGAAAACTTGTCTGCGTCTAGACAAGCGATCGAGAAAACAGGTGACGGGCTGTATTTTCAATGAAGGTATGAGCCGCGGACCGGGACTTTTCGGCATTGCGAAGAATGCAGGAATTCTTTATTTTGGGGTCGTGTGAAATTTTCGTCGGCAGTAAAAGTTTGGGAAAGTATGACCTTGAGGTTCGCGTAGGATAAAGATAAGGGAGTCATTCAACTTCTTGCTCGACCGTTATCGCTAATCTGTAACTAAATAGTAGGTATCGCTATCGGGATAGTGTTTGCTGCCTTATGTTTGTTCGGTTTGTAGCTTTTTAACCCCCGTCAAAAAAGAGGTGTAACCACATTTAAGCAGGTCTGAAGTCGCGATTTCTTGTCAGTTTTCAATAAAAAACTGTCGAAAATTCGTCACGTAACCCCTGAATATTCAAACGCAACTCAAATTTGAGCCCATCTCAAATGACGAATTTTTGATAGATTTTCATTGAAAACTGTCAAAAAATAGCGACTCGAGACGTGCTCTAATCTGAGTGGCGTGTGAGTATTCCATCTGTGTGTCTGTTTGTGGCATCATCAGTGGCATCGCCGCCAGTCGAAGTCGAAATTTTTTTGAGATATACTTTAATCTATATATATAAAAGAAAGTCGTGTTAGTTACACTATTTATAACTCAAGAACAGCTGTACCGATATGGCTGAAAATTGGTGGGTAGGTAGCTTAGAGCCAGGAGACGGACATAGGATACTGTTTATCCCGTTCGGCAGCGTTCCCGTGTGACTTGACAGAAAACGTCAGTCACTATAAAACGAGGTATAACAAAAAAGAATCTTACTTGGAATAACAAAACGCAAATGACAGCTATGTAATTGACGCATGGATGACGTATGGATGCCGGGGGGTCGATTCTGTAGTATATTTAGTATCAGCATTTGCACCCGTGCGAAGCCGGGGCGGGTCGCTAGTCTATATCTATATATATAAAAGAAAGTCGTGTTAGTTACACTATTTATAACTAAAGAACGGCTGAACCGATTTGGCTGAAAATTGGTGGGGAGGCAGCTTAGAACCAGGAGACGGACATAGGCTATGTTTTATCCCGGAATTACCACGGGAACGGGAACTACGCAGGCGAAGCCGCGGGCAGCAGCTAGTTTCTTATAAATTAAACTCAAACACTCAGGGTGAGTGTAAAGGCTTTTGTTATTATAGTGCTTAACACTATTATAAAAAAAACCTTACATATAAAAAAAAAAAAGTTAAAACACTGTCCATTGATAATGATGTTTCGTGAGTAAAATTTCGGGTTTTTGAATTTTGGCAAAGCTTGTAAACTACGCTATAGATTTTAATGCGGTTCCGACTAGATTTTGTTCCGGAACATTTATCAATCATACCTTCTCGTTTATCAATCTTTTCTCTTTCATGACTGGAATTATCCACGTCCTTCATTTGGCCTCAATAAGTTAGTAGTGCGTAGTGCTAAAACTACGAATACCGGATTTCAGATTTTATAGCCAGCAGTACATTTCTATAGAATTCTGCCTACAGTTTGGCCTTTCGTTGCTTCTAGATTCCGGGTTCAGTAATGATAAAATTTTAATGAAGTTTACGTCATAAGTACAGGTAGTACATAATTGATCAGTTTTATTGCTTTGCGGTCAGATGTAGGTGACTATTTTTATGTGTTCCTCGGAATTATATTGAGAGCAATCTTGTAATAGGAATATTCATTAGCTATTAATGATCTAAAAATCTAAATGGTCCTTGTGTTTTCAGTCAGTCAGTGCTTTGCCTTATTTTCGCTACATTTTTCTAACATGATAGATAACCACTTTTGTCTTTATTAAATCAACATTTTCCCTTTTAGAATGAAAGATCTTTCATTTCAATTGCAAATTAATGACGGAAAAATAGAGCACATGATCCGATAAAAAAATCTAAAGGAAACAGCTTTGCTATAGAGTTACCTATTACATAAGAGTGCCTCGTTGGTCTAGCCGCCAGCTTGTTCAACCACTGATTATGAGGTCCTGGGTTAAAATTCCGGGTCGGGTCAATAGTTGTTATTGGGGATTTTCTATCAAATGTTGCATGTGAATGTAAATTCACAGCAGCAACCCGGAGTCAGGAAGTTGGCGGTGTTACACGCCCTTGCCTCGGAAAGTACGTTAAGCCGTTGGTCCTGTGCTTGACCTCTCCTTGGTCTCGTCGGTCTGCCGCCGCCGCGCGCCGGTCCATTGGATTATGAGAGTGAGGGAAAAGTGAGTGCACCTGTGTTTACGCACACACTTGTGCACTATAATATGTCCTGCGCATCTGCCTAGTCTCCGATGAGACTGGCCGCCGTGATCGAAATTCGGCTAGGACATTATTATTATTACTACATTAGTAACCACTACGCAACTTCGCTCATGACGTTATTTTAAGATATTTTCATGGATCCGTTAGAATAGAGTTTTAGAAACTGGTTCCCAAACATCCATACCTACTAATATTATAAATTAGAAAGAAACTCTGTCTGTCTATCTGTCTGTCTGTTACTTTTTCACGCCTAAACGTGTGAACGGCTCCTAATGAAATTTGGCTGGAAGGAAAATGATATCCCGGGGGCAGAAATAAGCTATTTTTTTCCCGGAAAAGTGCGAGCGAAGCCACGGAAAGAAGCTAGTAGGGAATAAATCGATTACATTGATACTTTCCCCTTTTTCAATAATATTACATTTAAAAGGTACGTGCGATGCGCGTGCACATGCGTTGTGTGGTGTGATTTTGCTCGGGACGAGCGCATGACGTTATGTGGGTGTTGAATGGTGACCGACTGAAAGGGCGTGCTATATTCAGGTCCGTTACTTACGTAACATTGTAGTACACACGAAAACAACGCGGAACCCTGAGACGAAAACAGTTGC
This sequence comes from Eupithecia subumbrata, assembly GCA_949316285.1. Classification (NCBI taxonomy): domain Eukaryota; kingdom Metazoa; phylum Arthropoda; class Insecta; order Lepidoptera; family Geometridae; genus Eupithecia; species Eupithecia subumbrata. The sequence continues at coordinate 24,892,141 of OX438643.1, forward strand.
CGAAATAACGGGCGGTAGGTTTCTGCTGTGTGGCGCCGGCTTAGAATTTGCACCTCCGTAACTCTTTCCGCGGGTGAGGCGACTAAGGGATATCCACCGGGGGAGGTAGCAGCGCCCCCTGCAGAACAATTCTACCACCGGGCTTCGATCCCCAACCCGCATGCCTAGCGTGGGGATTATGGGCACTACCCCCATGAGATAAAAGCCAATAAGCTGCTTATCAGGGTGAGGCCTGCGTCCAGAAGAAAACAAATATTAGATGCTGTTGAGGTGAGGTTTTTAAAGTCTCTAGAAAGTATCCAGACCTTTCATTGTTCGCAGGGAACCGGAAAGTGCTCGTCTAGAAAGAACCACTTTAACTCTATTGGGAAATAAAGCTATATAATACCTATTAATGAATATTATTCATTTTAGTCTAGATTTTTTATACAGCATGAGCCAAAGTATGCAAAGCTTTTATTATGCACTAGGCATGCTGTTTATGCCGAAACTTTGGTGCTTTCTTTCAAAATATATTGCGAAATGTACGTAGGAATCGGTTTATTTCTAGAAATAACATCTTGTTTTTGTATAAATATTTACAGTACTTTACTGTTGTGTTTTAGTTTTTTCAAAGTTTACTCAAACAAAAGTAAATTGCCTAGCTTAAACAGGATTTTATTAGATACATGTTTTACACGTATTAATTATTAATAATCTAACCGCCATTTGACCTCAGAGTACCTAGATAATTTACCGAAAAAATTGTCTGCGCACAGGTAAAGTTTAGTGAAGTTTAGTTTAGTGCACCTAAAGTTTAGTGCCAACAATCTAATTGGCTCATAATTTTCTTATCGTCTAATATGACTTTTGTTGATCAGACTGATCTTTGAGGTGGGAATATTGATCGCCGTTATCAGATTAATTAGGACATTTCAACGTTGTGCAATACATGTGTATTAATTGTAACAATATCAGTTTTCACTAATTTAACTTGATTACGATAAAATATTATCTTAGATTGACCTGCCGACCAATACGTAGAAAAGCAACGGGTAAAAGCTTGTTCTTTTTACTACACAAATAATAATGTCAATGCAAAAGTAAAAAAAAAAAATCTTGACAATTCACACAACATTATCTAGCCCCAAGCTAAGCAGAGCTTATGTTATGGTTACTAGATAACTGCGATATATTCAATACATTATAAGACATAGATATATATATTTTCTTGTAATACATATAAAACACCCAGAACACACTGAACAAATATCTGCTGCTCGTACAATTTTTTTAGACTTAGATGTATCTCTAGAATTGGAATAACATAGACTATGTATTTCTTTATCCCGGGAAAATTCATGCGAAGCAGCGGGCAAATGCTAGTCAGAAAATATAACAACTAGGTTATTGTGTACTGGACTCTACACAATAACTTTGCTTGTGTAGTTGTGTACTCGATTTTATGACCAATCCATCTATGCCAGTAAAATCCGGGAGATTGGGTATCAGTTTCTCGAAAGTGGCACGCTCAAATTTTGTCGAATTAGGTCCACCCACCTCCGTCATAGTAGGTTCGGTGCCAGAAGCGTTCGCGTTTCGCGTACGTATTCCTGTCTCGGTCGCACTTCGGTCTAGGTAATTTGTTCTACATAATTTGTTGTTCATTAGGTAGGAATATTATACATATGTATTGCAAAATATTAGAAATAGCGTGCATTTAGTTGTACTTGTAACACAAAACAGGCCATTTGTTGAGTTAGCGCTGGGAGAACGTACCATATCTACAGAATTTTACTTATGTCTGAGTACCAAACTTCTTTCTTTACAATACATAATATTACCTACCGTTTCTCTTGACTGTAGAGAAATGGTATTATGTATTGTAAATACATTTTGACCATAAAATTCAGTAGGTAACGATTAGAAAGTAGTTACCAATACTGTTAAGGTTGTCGCCGATAAAAATGCACAGGACAAAAATGTTCATTGAAAAATGGGCTTTAATTCGTAATTTTCAGATGCATTTTGTATTGAAGGTATCAAATGACAGACAGCCCGCGGGCCGTTTGAAGATTGTGTTGAGCGATTTTGTCACTGTAAAATGTACCTACCTATATAAAGATAACGAGTTTTAGCCAAAATTTTAATGCACATTTTTGTGGTGTGCGGTAGCGGTGTTGGATTAACGTACGCAGAGCTTTATCTGTTAGCCGATTTTATGATGTGTAACCATCATCATCATCTTGATTGGCTAAACTTCAATATTTCCCCTGTAGGTGGAGCTAACAGCGCTACAATTCGAAGGAAGTCTCAAGGTTTTTTGATTCCTACGTCACTTGACCTCGTGGTGTAGTAGGTTAGCACATTCCCGGGAGGGAAGGATGCGGGTTAAAGTTCCGTCGAAGTCAAAAAATTTCGGGATATCATTCCATTTCTTTTTAAATTATCCTGAGAGCCAAGGTGTTATGATCTTTTTTCTTGTGGTGTACGTCATTCACATAAGAGAAATGGGAACAAATTACATTCGCATTCTTATTTATAAACGCCCCAAGTGGCTTAGCGATTGATCTTTTAACCCTCAAGTGTATGATTTTTTGCTTAGTGCCGGGTCGGTCGGTAGAGTTGAGTCATTGATTAATATTTGGAGCAATATTTTATCTCTACCTGCGTCTGGATTTGCGAGTGGTGCAGGAAGTAAAGTGTTTTCAACAACTTAAAATTTTAGCAGGCAGTCAATGTAGAGTTGATTCAGTGATTAATAATTGGAGCAATATTTTATCTCTCCTTATGTTTGGATTTTCGAGTGTCTGGCGCAGGAAGTGTGTTTCCAACAACGTACAATTTTTAGCAGGCAATAAATGTAGAGTTAAGTCAATGATTAATATTCGGAGCAACATTTTATCTCTACCTATGTCTGGATTTTCGAGTGTCTGGCGCAAGAATTAAGGTGTTTCCAACAACGTAAAATTTTTAACAGGCAATCAATGTAGAGTTGAGTCAATATTAATATTTGGAGCAACATTTTATCTCTACCTATGTTTGGATTTCCGAGTTTCTGGCGCAGGAAGTTAAGTTTTTCCAACAACGTACAATTTTTAGCAAACAATCCATGAAAATAAAATGTTATTAATAAGAGACTCTCATAAAATGATTTGTTTATTTATTATTATGGTTCTCAAAATTGAATACAATCAAATAGAAAAATGATGAAAAAAACACAAAAATTGGGTCTAAATTGTATTCAAGCATGATAAAATTATGAACAGTTAACTGTGTAAACAAACTTTGAAATATTTAAATAAGTCTTAAATACTTGAAAACAAACAAAACTAAGACAAGTAACAGATATATTCCACATTAGTTTATCATAGAGTTATTATGAAACAAAAGTTGCGTATAGTAAAAGGGTATTATACGTATTTAAACGCAAATCAAAAAATTACTAATTGCACAGTAAAATACTCAACTCAAAATAGGGCTCTGGAAAGCGTCCCCTATACACATCTTTTCAGTGATAGAGTTGCCACGACCACCGCTTCATGGGGTTGGGTGGGACGCCTCGCAAGTGGGTACCCTCTGGTTAATTTGTTTTGCTGTCAATTGCTGTGCAGAAATGAATAGGTAATTATTTAAGTTGATATGCAATTAATAATATTCCATCATAATTTAATATGTTCATGATTTACCTACCGACATTTCAAATCACCTATACGATATAGGTAGGTAGCATCTCTTAGTTTATTCCAAACATCGATTGCGAAGTAATAAACTGATAAAGTTATTAGCAGATACCTAACTCTTACATCTGGAATGTTAAACGTGCATTTATACGTAAATATTATATAACATTGTTTGTCGGTATGTGCTTGGAATAAAATGTACAGTGAACTACACAATTGCCTTGCCAATACCACCATGCAATTGTCACCAGAAAGATCTAACACCAGATTACGCTGTATAACTAAGCCTAGCGCATTTTGCGATACTGACGACGTAGGTTGGTATTATTCTACGTCGTATTCACTTCTGGAGTTGACTGTACTAGGAACGATTACGCTTCATTGTGATGTGATGATTGTTTTACATGTTTTGTCTCATCATCATGCTTCACTCATGTTGCATAGATGGAATTCCTAAAGATTTTCTTGTTCAGGTTTATTTGCATAATATGCATACATTAGTTATAAGTACAAAATATCTTAACAATGTTTTGAATAGTCTTCCAATTCTTCTTCCACTCTAGTGGACAACATTTTAAGTGAAAAGAAAGTCAATAACGCCTAAAATATTATAAATAATTCTTATTCAAATATTTCTTAATCGAAAATAATTTATGGTATAAAATTTTACTTATTTAATTGCGTATTTTGTAAACATAAAGAAATAAAGTTATCGAAATTTTAAAATTTGAAATTCCTGTACATGGTTTCTCCCAAAGGCCCAAAGACTTTGTTCGAAGTTCATTTGAGCTAGTTTCACTAGTAGTCCTTTATTTTAGGTTAGAACTGCTCTTGCCATGAAGATGCACAGCCCAAGACCCTCCACCATCCGTCAAATATCTTCAACACATACCACCTTAGCCAAGGATAATCAGAATCACGCACGAGCGCGTTTTAAATTCACAGCTCTTAGTTCTTTCGCAATCTGTTTGCACATCAAATATTAATAGTTCGTTCAGAAAATGCAATCTGCTGTTAAGTAAAATACCGTCTGCACGTGTAGAATCTACATGGTAATTAGCTAAGTAAATTTCGAGTTGTGAATGTAAATACACTGCTCTTTCAGTTCATTTGCTCTATCAACATCATCGGATCCGTTCGTTTGTTGAGACATCTCCGCAAATATAATATGGACTCTGCTATTGTTTGATTGCTTTATCAATGAATGAAATGTAAACTTTCGCGAGGCGAACTATAGTTTCCATTAGCGACCCGCCCCGGCTTCGCACGGGTGCAATGCTGATACGGACTTTTTTGTAGATCTTTTTAAGGTGTACAATACTGTAGTACATTATTTTGATCTTTCTCGTAAGGTTCAGCCAGCATTTGCAACGTAAGCACAAAAAATGTGTTTATTAACGACATCACATTAGAAACCTCTAAAATTATCAGTGTTTCTCTACTATATTATGCATTTATTATACATATAAACCTTCCTCTTGAATTACTCTACCTACTAAAAAAACCGCATTATTTTAGTTTGAGACAGTGCGCCTTATTATTTTTAACGGATTTCGGAAAAAGGGAGAGGTTTTATGTTTGGCTGTGTTTTTATGTATATTAGTCGAGTTCTCTGTTGATGATTTTTTTTTGCAATTTTGTAGAATGGAGAATGATCCAGAGATAGTCACATACAATTTTTAATTACAAGGGATCAGCATTTGTCCCGCAGATCTTAAGGGATTCGAAGTTAGTTTTTAGTTTTTTCAAAACAATCGAATTTATCTATTACTTATATTTTTAACCCCCCATGCAAAAAGAGAGGGGTGTAAGTTTAACGTGTCTGTCTGTGGTATCGCCGCTCCCAAACGGATGACTCGATTATAGTTTAGTTTTTTTTGTGTCATAGATAATTTAATCCCAAGTGTTTTTAGCCATGTTTCACGAAAATCTGTCGGGCAGTTTTTTAAATTTTAAATTTTGTTCATGTTTTATATTTATCCCGCATAGTCCAACTCCCACCGCAGAGCAAAGGTAAAGGCTGTATCTCTTTCTTCCGCTTTTCTCCGTCCCTTGATGTTTTTGGGAAGTCTTGAACCTAATTAATTATTATTAATTATTAAATTATTAATTATTACCTATTAATGCTTATGTTGCGTTACAAAATGGAAACTATTTCCCTTCCGGTTTTCCCAATTCTCAGAACATTTTTAGGTGTTTGATAAAGGGAAATCGTGTCACTAATATTACACACAGCTGAGTCTATGGAAACTCCCAATGATAACAGAAAATATCTGGGTAATTATGAGGCACACGATAGCTATCTACAATCTCGATGTGACTTGCACTTTTTGACGTGGCTAGTTCTAATGTGTAAAAACCATGAATCTTTAGAGTAAACTGGATCGCGCACGAACATATTTCATTCATTCAAAAGTACTCTGTAACCATGTTTTTAAGGCTCATTTTTCTTTGTGACCTCTAGAGTAGAAAAACGAGCTGAGTGAGAGGGCTAGAAAGTAGTAGTTGGTCCTTGTCTAGCACGTTGCAACTTGGTATAGGGTGTCCATGAAACAATTCGATTTCACAAGGCCTTTGAACAAAGATTCTGATAAACTTACTTTTGGAATATGTAATTTTTAAAAGCTGTCCCAATTACGCAGCAACATCACTGTAAGAATATTAAACACATGTTTCCGAATATTTTGTGCACTATAAAAGTAGTACGTAATAAATAATGGCTAGCAGACAGTGAATACTACTACAACCACTAGGTAGTTTCTACTAAGAAACTTAATTAACAAGTTATTATGTTATTTTAAAGTACCTATCATTTTTCAAAAGTACAAGCTTCTATTACCAACACATCACAGTTTCATTAGAATTTATAAAAAAGTTCAGATGTATGGACAGCCTATTAGAAAGAGGTGAACTACTACTTTTGGGCCTCTCACTCGGCTCGTTTTTATGAAACACGTGCACAGTCCAGGTTCATGGTGAAAACTAATTAGCACTGATCAACGACCGAAGTCTCGCATAAGTCAGGATGCACATAGTATCCCTAAGCCTTAATAACACACACTTATTGACATAGATTACCATTTAGATAATGCGATCACTAGATTTAGGTGGATTATGGAAGTCAGTGCTGACATTCATTGAGTGTTAATCAGATCTATCTGCAAGTTAGCGATACCTTGTTGCATGGCGTCACCGTGTGTCGTAAATCGTGGTTGGGTTGCGTTATGCGTACTGCACTGCCACGCAGGACACTTATGTCCAATTCAGCCTTTGGTTCATTGCCCTAAGGCCTGCTACGAACGATCCACTCTGTGACGTCACGCCCTGTCCATGCACTCAAATTGCATTACACACTCCTGCACTCACTTTAATCAGTACGTAATTGTTACGAGCTTAAACATGTTCATTAACAAACGGAAAATCCCATTTAGGTTGCATTTTATTTAACAAAATGCTTGAACTGAAAATTATTTTGAGTTTTGTAAGACATTGCGCTGCGCGCGCTCTTATCAGCTTGATCTTGTTTCCACGTTACCAATATGAGAGATAATTCTCAGGTGATTAAATTGCGCGAAGAGTGTGCTTAACAAATACAATGGACATTGTGTTTGACCGCTAGCGCGTTCTCAGCAAATATTAGCGCACTTAATTAGCGCCCGGCCGCCTCACTTCCACGAAATTAATTGGGGTCAAAGAGTTTGAGTGCATACATCTCAATTAAACTTAACGATACACCGGAGTCATCGCCACTCCCAAACGGTCAGATGACACGAATTCATTTGTTGTTTTTTGTGCACGATACTCAGGCCTGTAGAGCTGTAGAAGTCGCCGGTAATCCCATCTCCGCTGTCAGATTGCGTACAATAGACGTTAATTTAAAGGTTAGGAATGTCGGTGGCTGCGGCCAGGTAGAATTTTTGGCACCTTTATGATCAGATCCTGACGTGTCATAAGCCACCCACGGCTCCTCATTAAGCCGGTAGCCAACAAAGGCGCCGGGCCGACCATAATGCTGTCGGATTATACGAGGCGGCGGGTCGTCGGCCCGAGGTGCCCTCGCGTGCTACAATTGCACACAATACGCCTCCGCGCGACCCGACGGCTCCAAAAAGTTAGAAAAGTATGGCACGGGTGGTGGGATGATACCATCTCGGCGCCGCCGAACCGCCGGCACCGCAGAGGCGCTCCACCGTAACTCCCGTCCTCTGCCATCGCCAAAGATTCCAATTTTAATTAGACCCAGTGAAATATAGCGCCCCGCTCAAGATTCCGAGCGAATACCGAGAAACAATAAATGAGAACCCAAACTGCGAAGATCCGAATTATTTTATGTTATTTGGTATGCGAGCAACGTGAAAACGGTGCATAATAATTTCGGTTACGGTGCTCAATGTTTTTCGAAGCTCCAATCAGACACTCGTTCTAAGAGGTTGCACTCGGGCCTTGACGTGAAATTTCCTTTCAGCTTATTAACTAGATATTTTCAAGCACTAGCAGGATGAACTTGAAATCTAATTTCAGGAACTGCAATCCTTCATAAAGCCTTTCTAACCAAGACTGAACAATTCTGTATTATACAATTGCTGCAAAATAATGACCCAACTGATCTATGTAGTGTAGAGCCTGAGCATCATCAAAATGGGTACAATACGAACTGTATTCAGAAGGTTTAAAGCTTGCGTCTACGGGGTACGCGTTGCGGGTGTGTCTTAGCCACTCCCACGCACGTTCTCGTTATGAACTTGAATTAAATGAATGACGCAGTTGTATGAATGGCGGCGAATGTGAGTCGGAAATGCAGGACGCTAGCCCATTGCGGCACACGTGCATCCGCCACTATCTACACTCATTTATTAAGCTAATACTTCCTATGCAGACTATGCGTTTAGCTTTTGTTTGTGGAAGTTATTGCCTGGAAAAGATCGATTCTATGTGATAAGGCCGTCCATTGCACTTGTGTCTTAAGTATTGTATTTTGTTGTAAACAAGCACCTATAATGTAGAGATCTTTGATTTGTCGTCATCTCGTTAAACGTAGAAACAGTTTTATCTCTTACTAGATGCATTCTTACTACCCGTTGTTCTATTACCCGTTTTCCCGTAGGGATGAAGCATTTTCCCGCGGTAAAAAGTAGCCTATGTTCATCAGGAATAATGTGGGCTTCTAATGGTAAAATAATTTTTCAAATCGGTCCAGTAGTTTCAGAGCCTATTCAATACAAACAATCAAATCTTTCCTCTTTATAATATTAGTATAGATCATGTTAAATCATAAAGATTCAGCTTCATAATTATCATTCATTCACCTACCGTCTTCTGAATGTAGAGTCAGTAAGAAATACTTACCTAATATCAATAGTCCTTAGAAACATTTCTACAATCACTTGGCTGTTGAGGAACAGCCAATATCCCGTGCATATGCAAAAGTACTAGGAACCTATCCAAACATGATAATCTTAATTTAAAGCTTCGATAATCAATAGTATACACAGCTCGATATATTTTCAAGTAAATACATATACGCATACTAAATCTTATAAATTAAAACGAGTTCCTTTGTAACTGATACAAACGAGTACCGTTTGAACGCCTCCGCTTCCTTAATATCAGCAAAACTTATGTCAGAGGAGATACGGCGGCTCACAAGGATATAAAATTTCATCAGGCTCACGATAAGAAATGTTGTGGCAATAATTAACGTGATACAAATTACGCGCAGCACTCATGTGGTGCGGACACACTGCAGATGCAACATTGTAGCACAACTGTCGGTGAAACGTAATAAAGATAAGTTGTTGAATTAAATGTGTAAAAAAATGATAATTATTTTCAATTATGCAAATTCTAAGTTGTCTTGTGAAGTTCTGGGACCTATTTGTTTTATCAGTCCGCGGCTTTCTTACTGCTTATGTAATTATAAGAAGGCATCATGTAATTGTTGAGTCCCCTGTGGCGCAGCGGGCGAAGATATTTATTTCTGCAGATATTTGTTTAAGGTGTTCTGGATGTTTTTCTATGTATTATTCCATCTATGTAGTGTATTGTATATCAGTTATCTAGTACACATAACACAAGCTTTTGCTTAGATTGGGGCTAGATAATGCTGTGCTGTCCAGCATTATTTATTTATTTATTATTTATAGTCTAGAGTTTAGACATAAGTTTTCCAAAAAATCATTTGGTTTTGCTTTCACATTTTGCTAAAGTTTGAGGTTGTCAACTCAGTGTAATGAGAAGGTTGGTGTGAGATCAAACTGAATCCAATACTTAGATGGATTGAATTACCATCTTTTTCTTTCACAAATCGTTATTATTATTAACCTCATAAGTAGTTTTTCATAACTTTTACCTTGGTTTACTTCCTTTACTAACTTTTTAGGAATGCAGGAACTAGAGTCTTATTCGGGACGTGGTCTCCACTACAAACACTTGTTTATCCCAACGGTTGTTGGCTCTTCTGCCAGCTGAATATTACACCATATTATCTTATCTATATTTTTGTAAGTCAGAGTCAGGAAGTTGGCGATGTTACACCCCCGTGCCTCGGAAAGCACGTTAAGCTGTTGGTCCTTCGCCTGACCTCTCCCCGGTCGTGTCGGTCTGTCGTCCCATCGGATTATGAGAGTGATGGAATAGAGAGTGCACATGTGTTTGCGCCCATACTTGTGCACTATAATATGTCCTGCGCATCTGGCTAGACTCCGATGAGACTGGCCGCCGTGGTCGAAATTCGGCTAGGAAGACATCGTCATCATTTTTGCAAGTGAAAGTACAAAGGGCTAGAAATAGTGAAGTAAAATTTAAATGCTCTTACGTGTTCTCGCTAATTTATTTAATGGAATAAAATTCGTTTTGAAAAGACCAAAATAAAAAAAAAAATTGTTGATGTGACTAAAACGTAATCGCACGTGTGCCCTACTCATAAATGATTTGCATGGGTCTCGTAAACATGCGGTCTCACTGCGCAATATAATAATTGTTGCTGTGAATGACGAGACATCGTTTTACTTTTAATTTATAAGTGCTAAATATGCAAACGTTCGTATGTCGGATAATGACAATGGCGGCACTTGCACCTCATTATCGAAGGAATTTTTATTTTGGATAGAGGTACCGAAACTGGATTACAGATTACATTTTTTTCAATTGAAAATGGTTAAGCGATTGACCACCATCTCACTTAAGAAAGTGAAGATGGCGCCTAAGATGGAGCACGCTTCCTCAGGAGCCCTATACACTGGGGATTTGAAGACACCGAGATTGTGAGTAATGCAGAAGACAGATTTCATTCGTCTCTCGTCCGTTTTCGGAATCGAATTTGATTCATTTTCGCTCCGCGTGCGCAATTAAGCTTGGTTGAAGTTTATATTTTTGTTTTTGTTTTTACTGATTACTTTGACGTTATTTTTATCCAGAACTGTCTAATTACGGAAATGTCCTTTTTGACAATAAATATCCTGTATTCTAGAACTAGCCTAATCTTTAAGATTAGCCTCTAAGAACTTTTTCTTCGATGTCGATGTTGTCGTTGGTCCTCCAATAAATAAATAAATAAGCAGATTATATCTAACCAGAAAAATACAATGCAACACCTTTCTACATTTTATAGATACTTTCATATTCATATTTATTTATTGCAATCATCGTGTACATTTTTTGGTCTTATACCTGATACCAAAACTTCTAACAACAAATATAGCACCATAGATGCTTTTGTTTCTTTGTCTTGTTGCAATTGTTTACATTCCCTACCCTTTTGTTTGATTGCTTTGATTTCGCTTTGTTGAATTGTCTTACAATATAGGTATTCCTAAGCAAATTGCACCGCCAGGTGTTCAACACGTCACTTAGTTTGTTTACCGCTTTTACAAACGCATAAATTAACAATTAATTTATTATGATTGAAAATAATTCCTAGTTGATCCGATCCACGCTAACGCTTGAGGCATTCACGCATAAACAGAGTTGAATCGATTACTTATTTTACTACTATAGTTTCTACACTCGGTTTCGCGTAGGTCAGAAGTAGTAGGTAAGTTTGAAACTTAGATAAATATTCTAATGACAAACTAACGTCAACATTGTGCTTGGTCTGGGAAAACCTATAACTTGGATTAATAAGACTCTTATACGACCTCTGTGGCGCAGCGGACGAAGGTCTGCCTGCGACGCAGGAGGTTGCGGGTTTGATCCCCGCCTCGGGACAAATGTTTGTTCGATCTGCAGACATTTGTCCAGGGCGTTCTGGATGTTTTCTATGTATAAATAAAAAATATCTATGTAGTATATTTGTTTAAGTATATCAGTTATCCAGTACCCATAACACAAGCTCTGCTTAGCTTGGGGTTAGATAATGCTGTGTGAATTGTCCAGCAATATTTATTATTATAATACCTACAGGGATCCAGAAACGCAGCTGTCTAACACCGAAGTAGAGAAAAATCAGTGCCTTTAGAACTATTTCGGTAAAGAACTGAATGCATCTTTAGTTGTATTATTTTTTTGTGTTAGTCCGTTTTGTTTCACTTATGGGCAAAGGCCTTCCTCAAATCTTTCCTCTGGGTACGATCAGGCGCCTTTATTAGGTATAACTTAAATAATCTGATTGTTTTGAAAAAACTAAAAAGCGACTTCAAATTTCTCAATATTTACACAGTTTTTCAATTTTGGCATCACAAATACAAATTTCTTTATGGGACCTTATCGGGATGATTTTCAATACAATAGCAAAATAATCATTCAAATTGGCCCATAATTGAGGAAGTAATCGATGAACATACCTACATAAAAAATACATAAATGCAGCTGAACATAGAACCCCTCCTTTTTTAAAGTCGCTTCAAAAATAAGCACAATGGGACTGCCCATTATCTATCATAGAACATGCACAAAAACGAGCTTTTAGTCGTTGTAATAAACCAATCTAAAAGCAAGCTAATATCATAACATAAATAAGTTCAGGAAAAAAAGTGTTATATACCCACTTATGAATAAAACTCCAGTGTTGATTTATTTAGTCGTTTCCATTCCCAACGCTTCTCAAGAGAGATCCTTTGGCGCCAAATATCAATTTTCTAGAGATTTCCCATCGTCGGCTGATCCAACGATGAAAGCTGCATACCGATCTCGCACTTATAACGCATATGCTTAATGTCTATAATGGAGTGATGAAAGACTGTTTATTCAAACAGCACGTAATGGATCTGAGCACTCTTCTCAATCGGTCGTGAAACGTGTTTGGATATGGGGGAATGCTGCGACTTTCATATCCTAAGACTGTAAGTGCTGAGTATAAACAGACTTGTTCGCTTGCACTTGATCTTTGTTGAGAGCTTTGCAAAAATATTCATATTCAAACACCAACAAGGAGAATTATCTCGAATCAAGTCACTGTTTACATGTTAAGCTGTTTATTAGAATTAAATAGTTTAAAAACCCCCCGAAAGATTTTCATGTAACATGGCTAAGAACACTCGGTATAAAATTATCTAAGACCCAAAAAAATTAAACGAAAATCGGTTCATCCATTTGGGAGCTACGATACCACAGACAGATACACAGACAAACACGTTAAACTTATAACACCCCTCTCTTTTTGCGTCGGAGGTTAAAAAGGGAACGCGTTAAAATAGTTTGTATGAATTGTAGGGCATTCGCAAAGTTTTAAGAAGGCATAATGCGCACCTTTTTGTAAAAAAGATAGGCATAGGATTTTGCGCTAATATGAGCGGGACAGAGAATACGTTTTGGGAACGGCGTAATCGCAAAAATCAAGTTTTTGTTTACTTACAAGAAAACTACACAGCTTATGAAGAAACTGGTTCAAGTAACCAAATAATTAGTAATAACCTACGAATCAAAAGAAGTCGTTGCAATAGACCGCAGAGTTTCTGAGATCTCGATCAAACTATGTGCGCAACAGTGTACTTTCATGATTTTTTATCGTATATTTTTTCTCGATCGTGGGTTCACATTCAAGGAACCAAATAAAAATGTTGAATTTTATGTAATTCCAGTCTTACCACGGTGATTCGTGAGTACTGAGTTTTACAACCAAAACACCTCAGGTTCGCCCCATCCTACAAAAGACTTAAACGCGCTCTCTAAGCAGAATGTTGTCGTCGGCTTCAGTAAAAATTACAACACACTAGAAGTATAAGTTTCTATTTTATTTACATTATACTTCCAGCGTGTTGCGTGGCAGTGGATCATTATCAGCCTCATTCAGCCCGTAACACGTATGTTATTTGTTATTGGTAGAAAAAAATTACAGTACTACTAAATATAATAAATAAGTAATTACGAAAAGCTAGTCCGATTCCCTGCTGTTTTTTGATACAATTAGCTGACGTCACAAATCTTGGCCTCAAGTATAAGAAAAAAAGGGATCGCGCCAGTTTTCAAAAATGTATCTACTATATAAGTCTTATATGTCTTGGGGACGCTTCCGACGATCAGTTGACAGTTGAACTACCTGTAGATTGTTTGCAACCGTCTGGAATTAGCTCAATTGTTTCAATTGTAAATACTAGTTCTAAGTTATTTCTATTATTTTATTGTAATTTTCTTTGTGAATAAAGAAAGATTGGCTTCTGTACTACTACAACACGTACTATATTCTACTCTACACACCGCGTCTTTAATTTTATATCAAATAATTCGAAAATTTCTTCCTACCCTTCAAAATTCAGTTTGGAAGTTGGTACTTAAATGCCTTACTCACTTTCTATAAGCACGGGAGCAAAACTTTTGTTTTAGTTTGACACTCTTGTCTGTTTTGCTAATTCTCACTAGGGCTAAAAAACTTGCACGTTTCTAGTGTGTTCAGAACTATGTATCTAATGACAGTGCGACGACCTCCGTCGCATTATGGGCGAGTTGCATTCACCGTCGTACTTAGGTACCTACCTACTGGAATCAGATATTGGATCATTTTACTTAGAATGAACTAGCCATAGTCTATCTTTGGAGTTGCAGGTATGTCTAGAATTTCATTCGGTAGCCTATTAGAAGTGGGTCATTTACGATAAATAAAGCTGCTAGGCCTTCGCTTTAGTAACGATTATAACTAAGAAATTAATTTTAAAAATTTCGTTCCTGTTTCGTTCTTAAATATTCCAATCCCAAGTTGTCATTTTGTCGAACGGAAAACATAACCTGACAAAATAAGGTTTCCTCTCAAGTTTAGCAAAAGATGTGAATATTTTCTATTGCGTAAGTCTGTTTTTACCTTCTCTGATTGCATGGCACGCGAATTTGTGGGCGATGCACGCGAATTGCATTTTGTTGGATCTTATCAGAGTAGGTTTTGCGCGGAATTGTTACTAAATATTGTTTTATCATAATATTATACAAAAAAGTGGTCAAAAGCCGATAGTCGCCTAGCTGTCTTTTTGTGTTGTTAACACTTTTTCATTGCTAGTTTTCACTGCATATCAGTCGTAACCCCACTCACATAAGAAAGTTTGACTTTTCTCCAGAGTAACAAAATACGACGCATTTGCGTTATTTTGCAACAAAAACTACAAATGTTAACAAAAACAAAATAGATGAGTTATATACAAACATGTTCTTACAAAATGTAGGTCAAATAAATAGGAAGGTAGAGATAAACCATTCTTGAAATGAACGCCGAAATCTAACTTTAAAAAAGTATACTTGCTTGGTAGAAGTCTACCAAGCAAGCAGACTTCTAGAGTTATTATATTGGCGCCTCGGGCAAAAAAGTTATAAACTGGTGTAATTTTGTGGAGAGACGTTCATTTGAATGATTTATCTCTACCTTAACCTTAACTTACTGAGTTTTCTGTTTAGTAAATATAATAGGTACCTACTTCATTGGTTTTCTGTCACCAGTCATTGCTTCTGCAAAATGCATTGTCGCCGGCGACAAGAGGTACCTAAGTATTTGCATCACCCGTGAATCCCAGCCGCGTATCTAATGGATGTCATCCTGCTATAAACCATTGTTTTAGTGTTCCCGTGCTCGATGTACCAGAAAGAACACAATGTCGACATGCTTTATGAGTTTCGTTAAAGTCAACAGTTTCGGTGAGCCTTAGCAACAGGCCGTAGCAAGCGGAGCTTATGGAGTAAATTTTGCAGTAAATCGTTCATTGTTTTGTTTCATTTTCAACCAACAAACTATAAAACCGTTGTATTTTGCTGTATTAAATCAGACTTCTGCATGTTGTTTACAAAGAGTTTAAAGCTGGTCTAATTGTAGTGAGTTATGAGGCGAGAGACTCCGCAAGTCGTATCAAAATTACGAGCTGATCATTCTAAATAGGAGGCGGTCGCTCCGGTTATACAGTTGCAGTCCGTAGATGGCCAACGGCTCGGCAGCGCCCGTTTCTCCAGCACCCAATGCGGCAACACTCGCGCGGTCAACACCGCACATCAACCACACATCAATGCTCAAATCAGCTTATTCCGACCTACTTAATCCAAACGAATGAGGAATGACTCACAAGTGGACTTACTACAAAAATATACCGCCAGACAGAACATCAAAATAGATCCTTAAGCAGCACTCAGTAAATATAGAACGGGCGCGTAGAAAATAAAATTGATTAAGTATAATAATCTCGTAGCGCTCCGATGCGGACGGTTCTAAGCTCGTAGACCGCACGTTGTCAA
Source organism: Eupithecia subumbrata (assembly GCA_949316285.1). Taxonomy (NCBI): domain Eukaryota; kingdom Metazoa; phylum Arthropoda; class Insecta; order Lepidoptera; family Geometridae; genus Eupithecia; species Eupithecia subumbrata. The sequence goes on from OX438643.1 coordinate 24,908,442, forward strand.
AATATTGTCAAAGTGAATTCCACGCGTCTAATATATTTAAATGATTTTCCACTTGGCAATAATCCTAGTCATTTATTTCGATCTCGGTTGATATTAACCGCATACCGCATTGTATATCTAGGCGAGGCGTCATTCGCGAGTCGGTTGTTGAACCTCGTTTTATTGAAGCTGGTGTTAGGTCGAGAGTGGAGTTTAGTACTTCACGCTTCGGTTTTGGGTAATTATCGGGCGGTGGCGGCGAAGTGTCTCATTGTCACCGGTTATATTTAGTGATGATGGCGCGTCACGCGACCACGGATATGTCTGTCGGCGACAGGCGGCGTCTGCAGCTTTCAACCATTTTTCTGGACTGCGCCGAGAAGTTTTTTGCTCCAGAGTACAGTTCCACATCAAACCTGCAGAAAAATAGCTGTTTTGTAATCAATGATATCGTTTTATAAGTAGGTAGTAGTGTAAAACAAGAACAAAATTAAAAATTAAAAACGACTTGGCTAAGAACATCATCGGCATAAAATTATCTATGTCGCAAAAAAACTTAACGAAAATAGGTAAATAAATAAAATAAATAGGTTCATCCGTTTGGGAGCTACGATACCATAGACAGATACACAGACAGATACGTTAAACTTATAACACCCCTCTCTTTTTGCGTCGTGGGTTAAAAAAAACAGCGTCATAGTCAGCGTCGTCGATTATGAGAAATTAATTTTTTTGCCAATCAATCATGATGCGATAATGCGGAAAAGATGTGATAGGCGACTTTACGTATCAAAGGGTCATTCATTTAATAAGACCCTGCATTTACCCATCGGCGTATCCAGATTTTACCGCTTTTAGTGCGGCAAAAGGTGCAACCGCAAAAAGCCGTAACTTCAACAACACTCGTTTCATTTGGCAAGGTCTTTCTGTCTGTGGGTGTAGCGTATCCGGTGTGCCTCGGCCTCGTCAGACGACGACGTAACTTTGGATGTTGTGATTGATTGACGTCAAACTTTCCAGTGTACTTAACATTTTGAAAGAATTTATTTCAAGCGCTGAGTTGTGACGATTTAAATGTCTTTGATGGTGTCTGAGTGTGCTGATAAGCACCATAAAGTCAATGCTACTGAACGGATAGGATTGTAATTTACATAGACGTAGTTCTAGATGAATATAATATAATATTTATAAGCAGGCAGCTTCTTCTAGATTTCATTCTCCTTCTATCTTCTATCGAAATCAAAACATAAACCAACGGAAAACCACCCACCCTTTGTTGGTACAAAGTATTCTGAAATAAAACGGTATTTCGGAAGTCTAAGGAAAAAGATGGCCCATTACGTAGATAGACAGTTCTTCAATATCACCTTACCTTATCTTATCTACAAGTATTAGGGTGATCAATTATTTTAATTGGAAGTCGATTACCAAAACTTGTATCGTATAAAAAGGTTCCAAACTTTAACGCTTCATTACCTAAAAAGCCTTTCATGTTTGCACTAAGGACAAGATAACATATATTTGAATTGATATTGTTTGACTGAAATCTGGGTTAAGCCAACCATAAACTGTTATCATAATAACATAAAGCTGGGCGTGATTGAGTGCATAACAACATTGTACCACCTACGCTCGGTTCTTTTCATAATGAATTGCTAAACGGATTCATATCGGTAAAATAATTTGAGTTAGGGATCCAATAATTATCTGTTTTTATGACATTAAACGTGTTTATCGCTTGGTATTGCTTATACTTACACACATTTTATATCGTGAGTGTTATATTTATTTCTTGGATTCAAATGCTGTCAATGTTGTGGGCGTTTGTATTTTAATAAATAGATGTAGGTATTAGTCACGCAAAACGTATAGTACCGTGCAAATGTGCCATCCAATAGAAATGAGATGAAAGAGAGGGAAAGTCGGGTATCTCACGATATGTCCAACGACAGCAACATATTGTGACAAGGCGGATTTCATTGGCACCAATGAGTCAGTGAGTCATGAGCGGTGTGGGAACACCGCGGCAGATCTGTGCGCGCACGCAGCGCCGGCGGCGGTGGCGGCGGTGGCCCAGGCGTATTTTTATTTGTCGATATCTGTGATCGGCGCCTGCTCCATTAGTCATGTGACACTATCGACACGAAATCGCTTCTCGGCCCTCTTTAATTCAAGTCGAGGATAAAGAGCTGCGCTCGCGCTCCTATGCTAATTTACACGTTCGAACACAGCTGATGAATGATGTACTGACACTGGGACAGCGTCTGAATCTCTCGCTCTGCGAATAATACACGCAGATATATTAAACGAGCCTTCTCTACATAGATAAGCATTCTTCAAACTGGTCGAGAAAAACATTCAACACGAAATGGAATTCGCTCAGACGGTATCAATAATAAATACGTCGGTAAATTAGTGACGGATGATACAATGGAAGGAATAATGTGTGGGTAGGCTCACGCATTGTCGCCGCGCTCGACTGTTTGCCGGCCAACGGTTGAATGAAAGAGATCTTACGACATATTTGAGAGAGCAGTTTAATTATTATGTTTAATTGTGATTATTGAAACAAGTTGGCGTTTTAAGATGAAGCAATGTAGTGCATAGCAGCACAGGAATAGGATGCGTCGGCGGGTGAGCGAGGGTCATTGAGCTCTGTTCTGACTCACCGCATGCGACATACGTAGTCTCTATCACATTAATACTTTCTTATAAGGTTGTCGCGCTTAAATAATGCATGTTATGCAACTGGTTGCAATTTGTGTTCTCTTGCGAGAACGCTAAATTGTACGCCTCGCGGATCGCGTTACAAAACGATTCAACTGATTATCGCAGTTAAATAACTGCAACCAATATAAGCTTCTATCCTCGCATGCTTTATAAAGCTCGCATAACGAGGTGATTACCGGTTTGATTGGCTATAATGTACGCTTTTAATTTGATTAGAAATCTTTGACTTTTAGAAATCTTTAGGGATTGTCCGTGTTAGCACCAACTCTACCGTAAGTAGGTACTATTCTTCCTGCTTAAGCATCTAACGGCTGAGAATTCTACCATTGGCCGTTTCTGTGCGTAGCAATGTAGGTATCATTGATATTGTTGAATCATATTTGTCTCACTAGGACGATCATTGTATCATCCGAAGTACAAAGGGCGTGAAGGCATGCATGCCTTTGCGCCTTGTCCATATCAATTCCATCTTAAACAAGCGACGCATATCAAGAGAGACTGTATTTACACACCGATACAAATACAGAACAAACTTACTACTAATTACAATTAGTATTTACTATTGAAACGGTTCAGCTAACTGCAGACTGTTTTAGATAGTCTAGAGGAAGCTCAACTGATACAAATCAACACCAATCGGAAGCGTCCCCAAGACGGTGGCTGCATTGCCGAACTATACGGCAATGCTGATGCGTTATCATATTATGATGCTGATACTCACCAGCTGCTGTCGGGTCACATCAATAAATAAATAAAAGTATATAAATGCAAATAATACAGTGAATTTCGGCCCTTTATGTTGCGTCTTCCGATAGATCTCAGCGTAGTAGCGAATCCACATGTTGGCCCAGTCATACGAGCTTTGATTCGCATCGACTTGGACGTACAGGCTATCAAAACAAACGACATTTGTGATGACTCGATCAACTTGTAGGTAGACCGTAAGGACGGAATATGGAGCGGACACACAAGACTATAGACTGTCATTAAATACATTATCGTGTTATCGACGAGTTCTTGAAGCGGTTTGCAATTAGTGTTACTATAAGCGACTTACGTACGGACCTACCGCACCGCGCGCCGCCGGCGCCGCCTCCTTGTCTTTATGAAAATATCACTAAATTGAGAGATACAGGTAGTTCTTCTTGACGTTATAATAGCTGCCTGTAGCAACGAGGTTCTCTATTTACGCACTGTAGTCTGTATCTGGCCCTGCCTTGATGTGATAAGTTGATTAAACACCATGACATTTCACGATGTCTGGCTCCTTTTTTATGCCTACATACTGGTTATCCGGCTAACAATTATTGTTGTAATGGGTCTCGTAGCTCTCTGTTGATATCTGTGTTCCAATTGAACGATATCTGTTTTTTTTGGCTGAAAAGAATTCATCCGTTCATAATTTTATTTGCTTCTAATGAAAGACAAACGATAGCTCTGAAGCTTTTCTCATAATCTGCTCTATTACCCTGGAACATTTCATGATTACTGCTCTTTTGCCCTTTCATTCGAATCAGTTACTTTTATGCGAGTAAAAGTCCAGTAGGTGGAGTCATAAAACACGCCACCGTGGCGGGCGACCGTAAAAGGCTCTGTCACTTGGCCTTTCATAACACTTAATAAGATGCGGTACGAGTGTAGAGCTTCGTGATGGATATTCGAGAGCAGTCACGAGGCCTTGAGGCCGTGGGACATGCGACTTTGTTTCACCGGTTTGTATCACTTAAAGCCTCCACCCCACAGCCGCTTCGTTCGTACAGCCGGAGACGGTATGGTACGGCGCGGCGGTGGGCGGCAACGGTGCGCGGCGTCTAGAAATCGCGCTAACAAAAACGCAGCTCTGTATAATCGCGCTACAAAATCGCAACAAATTGCGCGACATAAAACGCGCTTCAAAATCTCTGGGGGGATTTTGAAGTGCGTTGTAATTTTGGGGTGGAGGTTTCATTCGGCCAATGTTTTAATACACTTAAAAGCAAACGTTTTTACAAGGTACTAATTATACGTTAGTACTAAATGTTTGAGAAAATGCTGGAAAAAGAACTAGGATTTAAGACTTCTGCATTCTTTAGAGAGTTTAGGCTTAGTATATAAGAACTGACAGCTGTTTGGAACTTTCGATAAGTTAGCCCATTTGTGGAGACTTGATGACTCTGTAAGCATCTGCTTTAGGTAAGCAGTAAATTCTGCGACAAGTAAGCTGAGGTCATAGTCACATTGATGAGCTCAACATAGATATCATACCAATCAACTGCTCCTTTGTTACATTCAAATGAGGGTCACGCGGAGTCTGTATGCAGGGAACAATTCTCTCGTCACGTTTCGTGTTTTTTTATAGAGTTAGAAATAGAAATATGGGGATTCCAAATTGTGTGTTAGTTGCAATTATGTCACAGTGAAATTTCAAGTCGCTACTACATTTCCTTCTGCGGTTTCGGTTGTTTTTCACTGCTAATTACACGGGTTAGTTTTTAACGAGCACTCAGTTGGCTTAACGGCACGCGCAGGGTTGGATTGCGCCTGCACGGTGCTACGCGTCACTTTGTAAATATTTATGATCGTGTCGTAGCGTGTAAGTGGTACCACAGATCATATAATAGTTGGTAGTACCCACTGTTTTTACAATAATAACTACATGATTTTTTGGAAGAGGTCTCGAAAGCTCCCTGTATATTGTATTTAATTTTTTTTTACAATCCGTTAGTAGATCGATTTCTAAGGTGTGAAAGCTAGCGGAGCTTTTAATCTACATACAGTTCTACGATAGTAAGTTTCTTGTAATATAATTATAGTTTTTCCGTTCGGTTTTTATATTCTGAAGTATACACATATCCAAAATATATTTTATTTTATTTATTTATTTGGGAAACAAAAAGCTTATACCTACTTCTTGTATAAAATACATAAAACTAGAACAAATAAAGCTAAAACAGTTTCCGATTATAGATCCTAAATACATAATAACTGAACTAATTAAAACGATGAAGAAAATGAGTAACGCAAAAAGTAATGAGTCTTATTCATGAAAAAACAATGACTAAAATTACAAAATGAAAATTTAAAGATATGCCCGTCGTTAATACCCAATTAACAAGAAAAATTAGCTACAGAAAGGAAGGTAATCGTGTTCCATTCTCGGCTCCAAAATCAAAGATTTTTATTGATCCGGGTATCTGAAGTATTATATAGTACAAATAAATTAAAACAATTCTTAGTTGACAAATGCTATTATGACGTAAATGAATTTTTAAATGACAAAATTGACAAACCGACATAAAAATTATTATTATTATTATTATTTTTTTTTTTTTTATCTGACATTATTTGAACAACACTATAAATTTATTCATAACTTCCTTGCGTACCAACATAACCTTATTTTTTTTAACAGTATAAATGTTGTCTTAGTCCTACTAAAATGAACTGTTTTACATTACTACAAACTTTATAATTTTATTTACTCAGACTAGACAAGTAGGTACTACATACCTTAGTACCTACATATATATATTTTTTTTATCATAAACAACCTCGGCCTGCCTTCCACTTGTTGTTACGCCCAACAGGGTTCACATTGTGATACTTACCTATAGATAATTACATACCTACCAATGTAATGACAACAATAAAATATATTGAGTATTGAGTATTGAAGTATATGTACGCCTTACTCGTTAATCTCAAGAAATCGATGTAAGGTATAGATTGTTACTAAATCGACGGTAAATAATTTGCAAATGCCGGATAAGGTAGGTGCTTGATTTGGTCGTAAGCAGTAACAGCATCCGCACATGCAGCTAGGCGAGTCGGTAGACCGCAAACTATGGGCGTAATTTAAAACAACATAAATGTCCCTAGGTGCACTTACAATACCACCGTATTCAAGAAGACCACTTGGCCTACTCTTTTCTTTTACGATACAGTCTGGCAAATTCTTTTTTTATCAATAGCAACGTTTTAAAATGATTTGGTAGACTTCGCTGATGAATTTATTGTTATTTGGACAGCGAGGGAATGTTGCCAATTAATAAGTTGGCAATGAGTGAGATATAGGACTGAATAAATGAATTATCTTCAGCGAAAACTCTTTGAAATCTTTTGTGTGAACTTTGGTTTATCAAAATAATAATAAAAAAATATTTCTTTATTTAAAAGCGCATCTGGCCACATAAAAAAGGAGAAAAAAGGTTTGCCAAAATAACAAGAATGTTTGCGCATATTTTTATACCAGCACTAAAATTGGAATTTTAAGTCTTTGTTTATCTTGACTGGCGTTTCAAATTAAAACTTAAAATATTTGATACCTAACTAAATGTTTAACAGATCAATGAGTGGAATACAAAAATTGGGACTTGTTTTTTGCAAGTGTAATAAACTGTTGTAAAATTTGTGTGATTTTTAACGACTTAATGTAGGTATGTGTGTTGAACCATAAATTTATTAGTACATTTTACGTGAATGCTCAGACATTTTACGATGTATTTGATATTAGAACAGAATTCGATGAAAACAGTAGGTAGGTATTGTAGGTAAATATCCACATAAATCTGAGGACAATCATTTTTTTTGTATGCTGCTATCGTTTTTTTTGATTCCAATTACCTCGTATGAAACCCCGTATAGGCATGCGTATTTTAGAACTTAAAAGTTAAAACTATAAATTTAGGTTAGTTCTAGATTCAAATGAAGTTACCAAAGCAGGACCAAAATTTGTAAACTTTAATGTCGCTAATTGTTTTTCAATAACACCTGGGAATGATAGTGAAGAATTACATTAATATTATAAATACGAAAGTTTGTTTGGATGGAAAGATGTAGGTATGTTTGTTATATCTTAACACCAAAACTACTGAACGGATTAAGTTGTTTTTTTAAAGATGTCCCTAAGCCGGCGCCAGACTTAAATTCACATGTTTGAACACTTGTTTGGTGGCTATGTGTGGCACGGGACTTTGAATATGTGTTCAAAGTTTGAACAAAGATTTGCACTTTGCCAAGCGGTATCGGTTTTTTTCGACACATCAAAGCGATCAAAGTTTAAATGTGTTCAAATGTTTGCGTAGGTTGCCACACTTGCAAAGTTCAGTCGCTCGATTCGTTGCGTTCGCCTTCTTCTTGGACGTTTCCTTAGATTTTGTTGCACATGTAAAAAATAATTACATGCACACAAATAATATAGGCACACTGAGTCCACGAAATCGTCGTCAATTTTGTTTGTTGTCTACCAGCATACTGTGGAGAAAAGTGTTTGCGAAACAGGTCTGGCAGGTACGTCAATATATGTGTTCAAATGTGTGTTCAAAGCTTTGTAAAGTCGTCAAAGAAATGTGAAAATCTTTGAAGCTATGTCTGGCGCCTGGGTAAGGCATAATATCTACTACTTCTTTGCTCAAAAATCCAATAGGGTAAAATTTTTAATAGTTTCAAATCTTTATGAATTCTTTATGAAAACTACGAGCAAGTGGCTGCGCAGTAGCATATTTTAAGGTGTCGGAAGGAATTAAAAATTACGCACTCTACTGTACTATGTGCAGTTTCACATTCGCATCTAAAGCTCGTCCGTCTCTAAAGCGTCGTCTGTAAAACCAACATGTGGCTCTGACGGAAGATCAGCGTTGGTTGCTAGCTGGCTAGTCAACCAACTCATGCTGAGGCAGAGTCATTTTGTTACTGGGTTTACACCTTGTATCATAATCTAAGTTTATTATGTATTTTAGTCTAAGTTTAGTATGTGTAAGTCTTTTAACAAATAAATTTATATTCTATTCTATTCTATGTTCACGGAATTCATAAAAATTTGCGCGACCTATACCATGCAAATGAAGCCACGGGCTGAAACTCCTCTACCATATCTATAAAATAAGCTACTTGAGTGGCAGCTGACGGGGCTTGCAGGGCTCCGCTTCGCACTCGATATTGATCTCAACTCAACTGCAGCCTTCCTAATACGGAGTCCCTCCCAAATAGGCAGCCCGTCCGTTGCCTGCCGCTATTGAGGACGCAAGTGCTTCCATTGTCTATACATTTGTGCTACTAAGCTAGAGGTTTCTTTTACAATTTTAAACTTTTGAAAGCAACACTCTATGGGATAGGTATATACCTGGTTAGTTGCTAGAGGTTTCTTTTACGCTTTGAAATTTTTGAAAGCATCCTAAAACACATTAAGGAATATTTACCGGGTTAGTACCCAAGAGGTTTCTTTAACACTGTAAAACTTTTGAAAACATATTGATGCTTTCAAAAGTTTTCATTGGAAGTGTCATTGGACACTTAAAACTTAGAACTCATTAAGTGGTACTAACCTATGTATTTACCTCCATTTGTGTTGTTTTTAGCTTTCTTACATTTCGGCACAGTTCCATGCGCCACGGATAACTGAAGTCACTGGCGTGTAAATAATTTAAGATAAAATTACACTTTGTGTCCTACTAGTTCCTGCCCGCGGCTTTACCCGCGTTTTTTCCATGGGAACGTTTAAAGTAGAAATCTATCCCATGGAAAGTGATTTATGGGACTTTAGCGCGATCCGTTCAGTAGTTTTGGCGTGAAGAACTTGTAAACCTCCATCTATCCAAGCTTTCGCAATTCAATGTTAGTGTGATTTAGCATTCATTACTTAGTTTTAAAATTGATGACCTAGTTATTATGTAAGCTGGTGGAAAGTCGTAATTGTTTCTGATTCTATGCTATCGGGATATCAAGCCATCTTGTTTGATCGGTTTCTTAGTACCTACTATGGTGCCTTAAACTCTTTATACGTCACTTCCCGTCGAATCATATCCTCACAACCTGTTGTTTAATAAATGTTTTATCTCTATCTATCTATCTATCTCTCTCCTACAACCTATTCCTACGAATCGGTGATTTCGTCGCCTTCGGTGTTAATACAAAATTTAATAGGTCTGAAAAGCCATAATGGTGGGCCCGACTTAATTCTCTTGGACACCCGTTGAAGCTTATTTTAATGAATACAGAAGCGAATGGTTGGCGCAATAAAAAAAACACTTTTACTTTTCAATTCTGGTTTGATATGCCGCTACATAGAGCATCTTGAACGTAAGCAGGTATAAAAACTGAACCAGGAATTTAAATTGTGGCGCCCACAGTAACCTTTGATATTTTAAAGCATATAAAAGTGAGTTTATCTTCATTCCTGGCATGTTTATGCGGGCTTTTTGTACAGTCGAGTCCAGAAAGTTTATTGTCATATATGACCTGCCATAACTAGCTACTCGTCGTGCCATGTCAGGAATGTAGCCTATGCAGCCTTGAGGTACGATCGTTAAGGCTTAATGGAAGAAATGAAATGCTGAAGTCAATAACATTGGACTGGCAATTCTTGTGACCGTGACGATTGTGAATGTGAACAAAAATTAGGTAGAGGGTTACACGGCCGCCGTTTTTGGCATTCTAAATAGATAGCGCTACGAAAAGACGAGGAAAAAGGTAAAGGTGCTCGTTTATTTGCTTGTAATTTGTTTGTTTTCATTGGAGGTACCTAGAGTAATAAAGAAATCTAGTCTGCCAAGAAAACTTTGATAGTTAAATGGAAAATAATGGTTAATAAATGGAAAATATTACAACTTTCATGACTTTCTTTTGAAGTATTTTTGTAGAGTAGCGCCATCTGTTTTCAACGCTGAAAGCGACAACCATGACGAACTCTCATTCGTTGGATTCTCCATTTGATGATATTCTTTGGTCACGTGAAATATCTCAGGTATCCTAAAATTACTAGAAGCAAGAGAAGTTAAGCATGATCTGTGTTGTTTTGAGTTTTACTGTATTTTTGCACAGTTGCAGTTGCGTTTTAGCCTTTAGTGTACAATAGTTTAAAGTAGCTGTTGAATCCGTTCAAGATTAAGTCACTTATTCCCATGAGATTCAGTTGGTCTTCAAGATTCACTGGTCGTGTCATCAGCCCATCACTCTTGGGAGGAATGTTGCAGTTTTTAAATAAGTACAGGTTTATGTATGCAGGTCTGAGGGCGGCCCTGAGCTATCGCAGCATTGTATTCAAATCCCTCGCGTCACCTCGAGGCCTGGAGACGATATGTGCAGGTCATTACTCAAACTTGCCCAACACGCCCTTCGGCCTCGTTTCGCATTCGTTTATATTTTTTTCTCAACTATTTTTGAACGTTGCGCAATTTTATGACCTTTAGGATCGGTTTACTTTCTGATATGTAACGGGCAAGATTAAATAGGTGCCTTCTAGACCTTCATAGCGTCGGCCACATCGACACTTAATATCAGGAGAGATGACATTTAATATCAAGAGCCAATGAAGGCTCTTAAAAAGCAGGTGTATTTGCACCTTCTATTTTGCTACCATGTGCAAATGAAGTAGGTAACGAGCATAGTAATAATAATTTATTTCAAAAATATCTTAAATGTTTTTGGATTAAATTAAGTAAAAATAGTTGGCAAAAGAGTACCTAATAATTACATATATTCTAAGGTTTATACTTGTGCCAGAACTAGGTTAAACATGTGATGTTTTTCAGGCGGAAAGTGCTCACAACGTAATCAGTAAACAATAACATTAGGTAAATACACTGAAACAACAATGAAGATTAAAAAAAACTTAAGCTTAGGTACTACACATTCATAGTAATACACATATAACTAGTTTACATGGTATGTCAATAAACACTGCTGAAAAACATTCCGGATAAACATATTATGTAATCGGCACTCTTAGATAGGTACATCCATAATCGACTGAGCTCTTACCTATTTTCTTTCATTGTTTTGATCGGACAGTCAGCAGAGCCTATATTATGCTTACTGGGCTTCTTGAATTGAAGCATGCTACGATAAAGACGCCTTCATCAAATAATTTAATCTGGTGATAACTACCTAGATTTTCTCTTGTAAATTTACGTTCATAAAGCCTGAAGGTGCCTTTTCATTTATCATATAACATACCCTAAGCCTAAAAAGTCATGTACAGGGCATAATTATGAGTTGAAAGTGTTGCGAAATTCCTTCCTTGGAGTCGATGAATAGGAAACTTTGGCCCATCACTGGCAAAACAGGTTAAATCCTATCCTACTAATAGGTATTATAAATCCAAAGTTTGTGAGATGTGAAATTTTATTTATCTAGGATTTCCTAACTACTGAACAGATCACAATGAAATTTGGATATATTTAGAACGTAGCCTAACTAAAACAAAAGGACACTTTTTTTAGGGCTTCGTCTTCCTCTTCGATTTTAAAGAACGGCTTGATAAAAAACATATCACGTTCAACGGGAAACCAAAACATAGATAAAAAGTCCGTCTATGTAATGTTGTCTATTTTTGACAAAATAGTGACTGAATTTGTGATGTCGTCATGGTTATCATATCTGCTTTATAAGATACTAGCGACCCGCCCCGGCTTCGCACGGGTGCAAAGCTGATACTAAATATACTACAGAATCGGCACCCCGGCCGGTACCACCGCAACCGCTATGTCCCTGCATTTTAAATCTGTAATCTTTGAAAATATTCATTTAAATTACATGCTGTATACTGATCTATATTAAATGTACACTGTATTTAAGGTTAATTACTTAATTGGATAAGGATAAATGCTGTATTGCTTAAATCGCTTCGTAAATAAGCCATTATTTCTCGTAAGAAGTAAAGGATAAAAATGATTCTTGTGGGTTATCCCTAAGAGATAGACGTATACTCTCGCAGACTTTTTTGTAGACCTTTTTAAGGTGTACAATACTGTAGTAGGTACATTATTTTAATATATCTCGTAGGGTTTAGCCAGCGTTTGCAACGAAAGCGCTAAAAAATGTGTTTTTTTACGACATCACATTAGAAACCTCTAAAATGATCAGTGTTTATCTACTATATTATGAATGTATTACACATATAAACCTTCCTCTTGAATGACTCTATCTATTCAAAAAACAGCATCAAAATCCGTTGCGTAGTTTTAAAGATTTAAGCATACACAGGGACAGACAGACAGACAGACAGCGGGAGCGGCTTTGTTTTGTACTATGTAAAGTCGAAAATTAAACAGAATATTTTTCTCCAGCAAAGAAACGAAATAATTCAATTAATTGCTTAAGGTACATTCTATGGATAATATAAATGCTCCGTGTGTAAGAAGTCACAGATGTATTCGCTTTTTCTATGCAAATGTTTTTTCCGTTCACTGATGTGTCCTTTTGTAAGGTAGGCACCCTACCTACCACGCTAACGAAGTTGCAGTGCATCTAGTTATAAATAAATCGATGAATTTTTCCAACCGATAAACTTTTACATACGTTTCTATTGAGACAAATTGTCTACAACATCCGTCGCCAGGGTTCATTAACTGTCAGATAAAGATGTAAAAACATACAGACAGACAGTCATGTTATAAATAAAATCACACTGTAATTTCGTCCCACGTGAACGTAGATCGATTGCCTTGTATAATCGTTACAGACACACAATTAACTTGGGAACTGGTTTTCGGTAATCGTTTTATCTAAAGCTTTACATGCAACGCTTTGATTGCTGTTTACACCTGTGAAAGTGGATAAAAAGTAGCCTTTATGTTATTCCAGGTCTAGACCTAACTCTATGCAAAATTTCATTTCGATCCGTTCTGGAGTTTTGGCGTGATGAAGTAACAAATATCTATCCAATCATTCGCATTTTCATATCAATATTCTTCATTAATTCAGTCATAAGTGTAGACAAGTTTGAGTGGGGTAAATCTAACATACTTTCTTAATAGACAGGTCAATTCAGATAGTGACAAAAGGTAATTGTTACATTTTTAGTTGATTTTTTACGTAGGTATTATAATAGCTTGCTAATGCAATGGTAGCATCAAATTAAAGAACTACTAAACATAAGTAAGAAAATTTAATCACAGTTAAATATGACCTTGAAAAAAGACTATTTTGTATTATTCACGTTTTTGACAGATTTTTTTTAAATTATACGTCAAAGTTATCCGACGGAGCTAATTGACCAATTTAATTATCTTTCTATGATGGTGTTCATAGAAAGATATTAATTGGTCAATTAGCTCCCTAAAAAATCTTCGTAGCGGAAAAGTGGTAGAGCAACGGAGAAACCTACAAAAAAACAGAGTTTCCGTATTACATTATTTATATACCTAGTTTAGAATAAATTGTCATCATCAACATCATTTCTCCAGCCCACACTCGTCAACTGTTAGAAAAAGGCCTCCCCATACGACGCCACAAATAAAGTAATTCAAAGTAATTTATTTAGAAACTAATTACATGGTTGTAGTAACTATTGGAATTCGATGATGCCCGCAGTAGGTTTTAGTAAAACTGTGTCGCAGACACCATCATCGCCCTCCTTACAGACAGGGTGTAAATAGCGGTCCTGGGCCGCCTCCATCCATCAAAATAAGGGATATCAGAGAATCATAGGTGATTTTTACCTTCTCAGATTGCATAGCATGTCGATTTGTGGGAAGGGCGTTGCACGCGAATTTATTTTGTTGCATCTCATCAGAGAAGGTTTTGCGCGGAATTGTTACTAAATATTTTTATCCCAATATTTTGCGATGGATTTCCGCAAAGTAAAACCTGAATCTGTTATTGAAATATTTATTAATTATTTATTGAGACGGAAGATTGCCCTGACCGACGTGAAAACAACTTATAGGATGCCTAAAGTCCTTAAGTTGTGCCAAATTTAAATTTTAATTAGGACGCTGATGGCGCCGGTGTCACTAAACACGTTTAAAATAACGCTTCTGGTTCATCGTATTAAGGTGGACCAAGTCCCATACAAACAGTAATTAGATATTATTTAGCTGTTAACTAGCAAATGTGTTGACATGGACATAAAATCACAAAATTTTTTAGAACAAATAGTTAGTGTGCGATGATAGTGCAAAAAGGATTGATAGAAATATTTTTTTAACTACGTACACAAAAAAACTGTGTTTAAGTAAACAAACAGCAAGCAAAGAGAAAACTCAAAGAAATATTTGCGCCCTGACAGGGCTTTTACGCATTGTGTATACCTGTGTGTACCTAAGACCAATGCATAAAATCACAGTAAATGATATGAATATGAACTTATTGACTTTGCAAAAACGCTTTGTATGAGTATGAGATGCGTTCCTCCTTAACTTCAAAATCTTTATTCATACCAATAAAACCAAACTTGTAAAACCAAACTTGTAAGCCTCAAAAACTTATTGAAAAAATACTATAAATTATTTTTTGGGATTATCAAACGACTCCTATTCATTAACTTGGTACAAAGGCGGCACAAAACCATACAGGAGACCAGACGACTCTTCTGGGACGAGTATTTTGATACCATTTTGACACCAGTTCTTCAAGACAAGGGAGAAATTTCGTATCGTCTAGACCTTCGTGTTTCACCGTCGGCCATATCTTCGCTTTCACATCACGTGAGATTGCGATCCAACGAAAGTCTATTAACCATAAAAAAAACATATTTTTCAAAATCGCATAAGCCGTTTTGATTTGTGTACGCCAACCACCAAACACTCGAAAAACATAAACCGCTCCACGCGGTCAAAAAGTCCTATTTTTTATTACGCGCGTGCAAAATTTCAGCCATATTCTTTTAGCATCATTGCGTCGCACTTATGTCACATCACAAAATCACAAAATTCACGTGTTCTCAACTTTCGCCTTTGTCAAATTACTAGCTTCTGTCCGCGGCTTCGTATGTACTTTGCCGGGATAAAAGCCCATGTCCTTCCTTGAGATATCGTCTACCTCTCAGCCAAATTCCATTAAGATCCGTTCAGCCGTTTAGGCATGAAAGGAAAACTGAACATCAGTGAGACAGCCAGTTACTTTTGAATTTATAATAGTATGGATATTTTAATGTTTTTACAAAAACGAGAACCCTCTCATTCAAAGACATTTTCAATATCTTTGATCAAATTCCATTCAATTTTCACAGTTTTATTAGTTTTGAAATTTAAAATAATAATACATTCCGTGCGCCTGTACAGATTTAAAGAAATATAAATGATAATAATAAATGAAAAATGAAAATGAATATTTTCCATACAAATTGTGATGCCGAAATTTTAAAAGATACACCTACAGGATGATGTGGGGTATCAAATGAAAGGTATCAGTTTGTACATTTCAAAATAGTTTTTGAAATTTTTGTAGGTGTCATACTTTTCAAAATATTTCGAAAAAAGTCGAAAAAATACCCATTCCCCCCCTATCTCCGAAGATTGCAGAGCGATCCATGTAAAATGTATGGAGCGTTTATAGATATGGATCTATATTTTACAGGAAAAATATAGAGAAGTTTGTAAAAAGAACACTTTTTGAAAAATGGTCAAAAAGGGGGGGAATAATTTTTAAAAAGGGGGGCTACCTAACCGAGTGGGGTATCAAATGAAAGGTATAGGTTTGGAAATTTCAAAACAGTTTTTCAAATTTCTGTAGGTTTCATACTTTTTGAAATATTTTAAATAAAATCGAAATAATACCCGTTCCTCCCCCCCTATCTCCGAAGTTTGCAGAGCTATCCGTTTAAAATGTATGGAGCGTTTGTAGATGGATCTATATTTTACAGAAAAAATATAGAGAAGTCTGTAACAAGAACGCTTTTTGAAAAATGGTCAAAAAGGAATAATTTTCAAAAGGGCGCTACCCCCCTGAGTGGGGTATCAAATGAAAGGTATTGATTTGGACATTTCAAAACAGTTTTTGAAATATTTTGAAAAAAGTCGAAAATTTTTCCACTACCCACGTTAGCCGAAGCAAAGAGAGAGTTCTACCTGAAATGTAGGTTGGTACCTACTATTCTTAGGTATCCGTTAAATTGCGAAGTCTCTAACCGGTACTTTTGGTACATATTTGTTGACAAACGTTCGAAACCCTCGGCGCGCGAGTTACACTCGCACTTGACGGATCTTGTTTCGAAGATGGTTAACACTTTCATGGCCCAAGACGTAGATGATCTCTCCCAGCCCCGTGTTGCGGCCTCGCGCCCCTGCGGTTAGCACCGTCGAGGCTGGGCAGAGAATGTAATATATATACTAACGTAGATGATCTCTCCCAGCCCCGTATTGCGGCCTCGCGCCCCTGCGGTTAGCACCGTCGAGGCTGGGCAGTGAATGTAATATATATACTAACGTAGATGATCTCTCCCAGCCCCGTATTGCGGCCTCGCGCCCCTGCGGTTAGCACCGTCGAGGCTGGGCAGTGAATGTAATATATATACTAACACTTTCATGGCCCAAGAGGCAGATTATGATCTCTCCCAGCCCCGTCTAGCGGCGGCGGCGGGCGCGCCCCTGCGGGTCGCACCGATGGCAGTGAATGTGTTAAAAGTAGGATTTTACCAACCTATATGACGCGTTGATAACCATTGATAACTTTGCGTACAGCGAGTGAATTGTAAATAATAATTATACCTACCTCTGATAAAGATACGAGTGATGAAAAACTGATTAATTTATTTACTACATCGCCGACCTTGATGTACTTTGCTAAAATGATAAGATAGGTACTCGTTTATGCACGTAACTGATTGAGAGTTAATAATTTTTTTTGTTCACAATTTTTTTACATTAATATCAGCTATTAAACATCTTTTTTAATGGCGCCGCTTGCTTTTCGCTATGACTTTGCCAGTGTCTGTAAGCAGTGTCGTAAACTTCAAAAATAATAATATAACCGGTTCAAAAATAATATGTTAAGATTTATATCACACTAATATTATACATGCGAAAGTTTGGATGTAAACATGTATAGATGTTTGGATGGATGTTTGTTACCTCTTCACGCCATAATAACTGCACCGATCGGGCTGAAATTTTGCGTAGAGTAGTATATAGTAGTAGGTTCGATTCCCGGTTCAACCATGTAATTATTTAAATATCTATGAATGCAGTTTAAATTGTTTTTTAAATTAAAGTAATGACATCTTTCAGTAAAATGTTCTATCTACAATATTCAAGGAACTTTCCCTCCATGTGGCATACCCGTAGGACGCCCTGTATATATAATATTAGTACAATGTGATTAGTGTGACTACTTATCAGTGCCGTGAGTGTAGATTCGATTGAAGTTCGAGTGAGGTACCTTTAAGTAGACTACACAACCGGCGGATCTCTGTAGAACCTTGTCACAATAAGAAAACAAAAGCCAAACACAGTAACAAACGCCACTTTTGGCGTTTGTTTCTGTGACATGGTTCTACAGCGATCCGCCAGTTGTGTGGTCTACCTATAAGTCATACATAATTTCTTACCACAGGCACGACAGGTCAAATCAGCAAAAGTTATTGTTGGGTATTCAGTTTTTTGGTTTACGTTCATATGAATATCTTGAAGGTAGGACTAGAACCGTCAAAATGCATATCAACTTTAACGAAACAATTGAATACATTACAAAACTAAAATAAAACAAAATTGTACTTTCCTAAATTGATCTATTACAGATATCGTAAAATTTAAAAACCTAATAGAAGCACCTTTTAATTTGTCTCTACAAGAAAATCGTTTAACTTACCATCCTGTAAATAAGGGCAAAAATTCCGATAAATTATGCATAGATTTACGATAAATGGACCAAGTATGCGGGTGGCGACAGCGTTGAGATGTAAATGACATGTTTGGTTTAAGTATACGTTTAATATACACAAAACCTACGTATATGTATTTTATTATATGCGTTTAATGCGACCACCCGAGCAGTCTGTACTGTATGTAGGTAATCTACGCTGTAAACCTTTTCTTTGCTTTGATAGCAATTTCATAAAATAAGAGCCCTACTTTTTGCGGGTCTTAATTCAAATGATTTAGAAAGAAAAACATCCAGTTCAATGCAGTATAAGATTGTAATAGAACATTCATACTAAGTATTATATTAACTTGAAAGTTATTCTAGTCTCTCAGAGTTTCGTCGTGAAAAGGTAGCAAACAGACAGAAAGTTTGTCTCGTACCTTTCGTTTTGCCTTCTGTCGTGTAAAGGTGACATACAGATTTCTGTTTGTTACCATTAGACGGCAAAACGACTCAACGGATTTCAATAAAATTTAGCAGGGACAGAAAATATCCAGGGAAAAGACATCGGCTACTTTTTATCCCGAGAAAGTGCTTGCAAAGGCGTGGGCATAAGCTAGTTATATATATTTAACTGACCCACATATAATTATTCTTTTTAATTATTCGTCGAAAAGTTCCTCGACTTATTTATTGAATTAACAAAGCTCTGTTTGTTTTCCTTTCTTGCTACCTACTTTTTTCTCTAAACACAATCAATAACACTACCCGCCATTTTGTTCCGTTTATCCGTAAAAGTTGGCATCCCCGTCCGTCCATTAATCTCCATATAATTATATGATCAAGTAAAATTATATTTAGCTACGGAAATGGGACACTATCCACACTGCGTCTCGCCGTCGCGTCTTCCAAACTAGTAACCTCGTATGGTACGCTATTTTTTACGAAAGATTGGGATATTTAGCTATAAGTTTTGAAAAATAAAACAAATGCATAACATTACTTACTCTACCTGGAATTCAATTTCAAACTAAGTGGGCGATATGATGAAGCATACATTGACCTCAATCTTTGAATTTTGATGGGAGAATACGTCATGCATGTTGTATATTATATGATAAAATATAGTCTACCCAAAAACAGAGAGAACCTTAAACCCAACACGATTGGACTTTAATTTCAAACTAAAGTAGGTGGTAGGTTTAACATCTAGGTGTCTTATTTCCAGTGATTTTGTAACAAAATATCACAGAGAGAAATCGTTAGATTACAGTGTAGAGTACCGACGCCAAAGATAATGTAAAAACAGCATTCGTAACTACAAGCGTTTGCATTTTAAGTGTACGCAAATAGGTAAATACTTAGATTATTATAAGGCAAGGCTTTCTAGAGGCCTGATAACGGAGTCACAAAACTATTAATGAACATAGTGAGGTGAAACCGTCGTCGGGGAAAAATCTCAAGTCTTATTAACATAGTAGTGTAGCTAGTTTATTCATAATTGGCGGTTGTCTCCCACCCCGGTCGTGCGTGCGACTCGCTCCGCCCCGCGACTGCACACTCCTCGACAAATAAATTGCGATCATAATACCGCGAGACAGACTCGCCTAGGCCACAATTAAAATTTGCATTCTCGCTGTCTGATTGATAACTCTGTTGGATAGGTTAGTGAGGCCAAGTAAGCCTGCTTTTAATCTGTGTAGGTGGATGTGCGCGTGCTCTGAACAACAATAGGGATGATTGTCTTGCAACGAAAGCTAAAGTTTCGTTGTTTGCTCTACCTCAATCTTACCGGGAGGATATTGCGGCTATTTGTGACGATTGCTGTCATTATCATAACTTTTGGAAAAAGTTACCTACATCTGCAGTAAAAATCGAGACAAACTTCTCTAAAATTTCGTTTGTAAATACTTTTGTGATAGCAATTGGGTCGACCTTGCTCACATTGTAAAGGACATATCTTTCCAAACTTTCAAAACCGCCAGACGAATAAACTTTTATGTCAACGGAGAGTAAATGCCCGCTCATTTGTTTTCCTCAACATAACTACCTGAAATGACAGATATATTTTCTTACCTACGGTATCGTAGGTAGGTATTCTATGCAACGTTAGCTGAATTAGTAGCTCGCATACCGACACTGTTCGCAAAATATTTTTTAACTTTGTTTTTATGAGGTGCAACTGTACAACATTCTCACTCCCAAAGCATTCGTAGAATGAT
This sequence comes from Eupithecia subumbrata, assembly GCA_949316285.1. Lineage (NCBI taxonomy): Eukaryota > Metazoa > Arthropoda > Insecta > Lepidoptera > Geometridae > Eupithecia > Eupithecia subumbrata. The sequence goes on from OX438643.1 coordinate 24,928,871, forward strand.
ACTCAATAAATTATATGCGATATTTTTGTTGAGTAAGTTGGCTCGAGTCCACTGTCTGCTTCGGGGCATTCTGGTAATATTCAATAATATGTCATTAACATCACGCTGTTTCACGAGCGGCTCGCCAGTAACGTTATCTACGGAGAGTGAATACTGGAACACGATTACGTTCGAGTTTCTCCTGATACGGAGCTCAGCATCGTTTTAAGTGTACTTAAACTGTCTACACCTCGTAAAACTGTCCCGATACAAAAGTCTTCCGAAAATTATAAGAGTGTAAAAGATCACACCGACGCGGTTAACAGAAACGGTCGATGAGGAGCCGAATGATTTATAGTACGATTTTTATGGTTCCTACTAATTGGTTTGACAATGTAAACGGCCTTTGCGTCGCCTTCTTGCATTTTAATCAGGATATACTGGAAATAAACATACTTAAAAGAATTATGGACATATAGAACGAGAAGAACCAGTCAGTTTTGCTACAGGCAGGCGCCGCCACCAGTCAATGAAGTCTGTATGTACCTACTAGTCAATAAAAGTTGAGGGAACTAGACTATTGATTCCTGCGTGCTTGAAACTCAGACAAAATGAGTGTAGTCACGCATATAATTTAGCAAACTTTTGAAATCCCAATTGATTTATTTTTGCATGACGCATATACCTACATCTATTAAAAACATCGTTCTAATTTGATAAATCATTTAAAGTTAAATAGGTATAAATGAGGCATTAAATTATATAAGAGTTGTCCAAAGCCAAGTCAATAAAAAAATGGTACAACGAAAATAGATGATAGAAAAAATATGGACGATTATAATGTGAGCTTTCTGCTGTTTTAAATTATAAAGTTGTGTACGATGATTGCCATCTACCTGAATGTTTTCTTGTTGTAACGTTGGGATCATTATGCAGTATTATTTTTATAAAAACAGACACTGCAGACCTACCAACAAGTCTACCCTTGGTGGTAGGCTGCTGGGACAAATATCAGACTTAAAATTCTGGGAATATTTCCGCTGTTTTACTTTTACGCGACAAATAGTAGTTTCTCGGTTTTAAGCTTTTATGGGACAATTTCGGGATAATTTTCTTATTTATACAAAAGCGAAAGAATCATCAATCAGTAAACAATCGGTGGAGATATCGAGTATGACATACAAAAAATAATACAGGGTGTCACGTAACTTGTGTACTAAGCCAAAAGGGTTTTATTCTGGACCCCAAGGGGTCGACTTTGGTCTAAGATTTTTTTAATTTGTTTTTTTTTATATAACGCTTGATAAACAAGATTTTAATTACCGAGATTGTCTGCGAATTCAATGAAATCAAGGGGTAATTAATTTTTACAACCTGCAATGAATCGAAGATAACGTGTGAATCGAGAAGTTAAGGCAATAGGCGCAGCAATGCAGGAAGGCTCCTTGATGCCGTCAACCTTGCATACTTATTCCGTATACATTCTGCAAATCGAGGACGATTGCATACCAATTGCGAAAAATATATTTAAGGTCTCATTGTTTGAACGTTCTCCCCAACATTGAAAGTAGACATGGAACGAGTACTCGGTTTGGATTCGGTACTCGGCGGATTCGGCCTTTTTTAAGATTCGGCCGAGCACCGAGTATTAACGGCCGAGTACCGAGTACTCGGCCTTAATTAAATTGCAGGGAAAAATGAAGACATAAAGCTAGTTTTTATCATTATTATTATACACATTAAATTAAAACATCAGGAACATGAGAACAGCAGAAGTATTGAAAACTTACATAAGAATCTTTAATAGAAATTATTAGGTTAAGAAAAGTATTAGGAAGATTGTCACTAGTTTTGCGGCCCTATAATTATACAAAAGTGACAAATGAGTTGACAAATTATGAAATTAGGGTTTTCCCAGCACAAAAGGACAGATTCCCCGTGCACAGATTCGTCGCGCTGCAATATCGCGCCGCTGCTGTTTACGTATTCGCTCTGTAGATGGGAAATAACCGCGCGCCGCCAGATACCGCGTTTTCTTAAAAGCCGAGTATTCGGCCGAGTACTCGGCCCAATCCAGGCCGAGTACTCGGTGGCCGAGTACTCGGCGAATCACTACTCGTTCCATGTCTAATTGAAAGTTTGTACACTTCGAAATTATTATTGTTATTGAGAGCCTGTAATATCCTACTGCAGTGCAAAAGCCCCCCTTTCCACTTTCCAATTCGAAAATTATAACATTTTATTTTAGTTGTAGTACCATACCTACCAGTATATACTTATACTTATAGAAAGGTTACTGCGGCTGTATTTTTCATAAATTAATTTTAAACTATCGTTACAAATAAAATAAATCGAAAATTGAGCGATAGTGAGTGGTTAGCCCATATAAACGGAAAGAGCTTTTGACAGCCAAAAACGCATACATTAACAGCGTAACAAAGAAATTGATTTTTTTCATTGTTTTCTAAAAAAATTAAAGTAAATGATTTGGATAGCAATGATAGAAATTGAAACGAAACTTGGTGGAACAGTTCTTGTGATTCCCAGTGTAATACAATAAGTAGTAATTCGATATATTTCTTGCCGAGGATCTGTCGAAACGAAACCGACATTGCAACTGTTGACATTAACAGTTTTTAGTGGGGCAATTACTTATTTCCAATCACCTTTATTGGCGCTAATGAATTTGGTTCGCACGAAGTGATCTCAATAATTACGATGCATGTTGCTTGAATGACTCCCTTAATTGTGAGCATTGGTTATGAAACTTATTACGTCTTTACAATATTGTAGCGTTTACAAACGTATATTGATATGCTATTGTTCGTAACCGGAGCCAATCGTTGTGTCAGGTTCACTTGCATTTGCCTCAGACCGCTCGTCGTCTATTCATCTATTCAATGAGTAAAACAAATAAAATAAAGGTATCAGAAACGTAGAACCTCTGTGTTCAAAATCAAAAGATAGGTTTCGTTCTGAATGCCAATTTAAGTTTGAAACTGGTTACATAAATCAACGTAAGCGTAAACAGCTTGTTGATTGATTAATTTAAAATGACTCTACACGCCATCTTTTAACTTGATTTAAAAACTATTAGTGGTTGAAATAAATCAAAGTGAGGTAGGCAACTGCGTAGAGCTAAGATAGAGCAAAACAAAATTATGATTAGGATAATATTTTTGTCTGAATCTATTTGAAATAAAGTTTCTTTTTTTTAACATAAAAATACAACACTCCCTGTAGATACTACGAAGAAATGTGATTTGAAATAATTCTTGAAATAAAGACGCAGAAAAAAACTAAACAGCAACCAGTCATTAAAATTGATATTTTGCATTTAGATATTATAAATTCACGCGAATCATCAAATTAATGCGTAAGATCAATTCTTATTAGCTGCCGCTAGACACCTGTTGCTGACACCCGATACTATGCGTTACCTATACAATATAGGTAGATACCTACGCTTCGCCACAGATGAACCACCTGAGGCCTCGAGACTCGTTGACGCAAATCACCTAAGCCGTGACGTGATGCACTAATGTGTAAGTAAATGTAGGTTTGATGACCAAACTTACTACCCATGCAGAAACCATTACTTGATCGGTGTATAACAGGAAAGCAGTTTTATGAACGAAGAAAAAAATGTTTTTAAGGAACTTATAATAATTTAGAAGAGCTTTGGAATAATTATAGGAATAATGATTTTAGTGCGTATAAATCACACTAATATTATAAATGCGAAAGTTTGAATGGATAGACGGATGGATGGATGGATGTTTGTTACCTCTTCAGGCCAAAACTACTGAACGGATCGGGCTGAAATTTTGCATACAGTTAATTCTAATCCTGGAATCAAACAAAGGCTACTTTTTATCCCATAAATCAGTTCCAATGGATAGAAATCACCTTTAAACCTTTCTATAGAAAAAAGGCGTGCGAAGCCGCAAGCATAAACTAGTGCTATATAAGCGCAAGTTGTGATCCTTTATCGTTTGAAGTTTGATGAACCGGTGCTAAACATGAGTCTATTTCCCTTTGAAGCAAAATTACAAATGAAACTGAATCATGTAAGAGCAGTCTGACTGTACTTACAAGCATCTCCTACTCCACACTGTTTATTTTGAATTCACGCGGAATAATAGAATGACTAACAGAAAGCGTCGAATAATACTGATTCACGTTAAAACAATTCACTACAAAACCACTATTTGAGAATACGATAAACAAACGGTTGTATTTGAGATGCTTTCGAATAGCGTCACAATAAGAGCACGTGACGAAGAGGAGGTGAGAATCAGTGCAGACATTTACTGTTAAAAATTAACAAAGTTTAAAACAGTAGAATAGCTTTAACGTATAGTGAACTTGGTACATACTATGTTTAACAAGTAAACAGAAACGAAATAGAGTAAAAACCAAATGTTTGTGACAAATACATAGATAAAAATGTAGTTAGAAAGAATTTTGAACTTATGCAATGTTTTTGCAACATAATACTATAGATCTGAACGAAAACGTATTCTGCAATAGGATATGAGTATTCATGGTAGATATTTGTATGGAGATTATGTTGTGTGGGTGTAAAATCTTATAATGCAGCAATCAAACTAAATTAAACGATCTGCGTGGAATATTGCTGTATTTTAAACGGAGCATGTCGTCTCGCCACTGCATCATTGCCGATAAAAAGCTTCTAAAAGCTACTGCTGTATCATTAAACATGTAATTTGTAACAATATTTTTGGTAAGTTACTATCTAGATATTGAAAATAAATTACCCTTTTTGATACTCGTTGCTAAATCGAGTAACAAACTTGCTGCAAACAAAACAGAACATTCTTACGACAAAGCCGCCATAAATTACAACCACGAGACATTGTAAAGCCATATTAGAGAAGTAGATACCAATCACATAATTGAACAGATCATAATCCTGTCTATCTTCGGATGAAATATGCCCACAGTTGGAGAGAAAGTGTAAACTAGTCGGCTTGTCTGCAGCAAGAACGTCAAAATATCCTGCTTAAGGCTAATTCAGAGCTAACAATTTATGTGCTGCCCACGCGCGCTGAAATACGGCGCACGCCTCTTTCAACCCTTTTATGTAGAGGATTTATTGAAGTGACTCGCGCACGCTTCAATGAACAGACCATACTTCGGGCGATTTGACATGTAACTTAAACTTATCATGATCTATGCCAGTATGACAATGTAGCAGATGCGAGGCCAAGAGTGCATGCCACGGTTCGAAGATTACAAATTGTACTGAGCTTCAATCACACACATAATCCAAACTGAATAAAGATTATTGTCAGGGTACCGTTTATAACTCGTAATGAAGGCAATAAACATCGTGTTCATGTATCATCTTTAAACGGATATATTTGGTAGTTTTATTATGATTATAAACTGCTATAAAGTGTACAGGATATTAGCAGACCCGTCGTATTTAGACATCTATCTACGTATTTATGCAGATCTCGCTCGATGTGCGCAAGTTTAAATCAAAATAAACAACAGGTCGTATCGGGTACAAATTCCATAAACAGATCGTGAAAAAAGCAAAAGACGGGCGTCGCCAATACTTCATTTCCCTGGCGAAGCGTTTCTGGAGCTACGCCAACGTTTCCGAGAAAACGAAAGGAAGGTTACGCGATGTCTCGCCACACTTTATATGCCTAAATCATGTCACATTAATAATCTTTTCCCAAAACCAAAACATCAGCTTAGAAAAGATGAGGTGATGGAGTGCACTTTGCCAGCTCCCTCGGTGTAACAATTAGACGTGAGTTTTGAGACAGAATTCTGTTTTGGCACTCTAAAAGCTGTCTGAAACCACAAAAAAAACCAGACGGCTGAATTATTCCAGTGTCACTCAACGGAAACACTGCTTGACTGAAATGTAAATTGAATCGCGGATAGACAAATATCCAGTAAAACTTCGAATCAGTTATAAACGTAGATAAATATTCCGGAGATGTTTTGCATGTTGTAATATCAAGTGAATTATTTCAGGGTGTAGGAGTAGATGCCAGACGAATAACAAAACTAGTTAATGCATGACACGATACAATGATTGTTGCATCCTGAATGTGCGGCGTAGGCGCCGGCACCCTCCTTCCTCATTATAGCTCTGGGTGCGTCGGTATTGATCGAGATCATAATCCTATTGTGAGGCATGTAATATATATATAATAAAAAATATGACAATAAAACGATAAAAATTATAGGAGATTTAAAAGAACTGGTTAAGTTATTGACGCAGCAGTTTCATTTTCATATTTGAAACTGTTATACCACACATATGGCAAATGTATATTTATTAAAAAATAGAGTATTAAGCAGTATATCGTAGTACTACAAAGGGTGCTGCGAAAAGGGTGGCCTAGCCGAAAGGTCACCCCCTTCTTCTGGACATCTATATTTGTTCTAAGATTTTTTTAATTTCGAACATATAATTACATTTTTAGTTACAGACATTTTTTCTTCATATTTGTTTTCGGATTACATTATTGTTTTGTAATAATATCATGACAAAACACAGGAAGTGCTGAAAAACAAGCAAAAACATTTAAGAACTATTTTTGAATGTTAAATTATGCAAGAGTGCATGTAAAAAAGCACGAATAGAAAAACGTAATAATATTCGCAATTTAATATCGTTATTTCTAAATCATTATTTACAAGTTGATCCCCTCGGGGTCAAGAATCACCACCTTTCGACTTAGCAGTTATCCTGTATAGTTATTCTGTGGTATAATGCTACAAAGCATTTGAACCGTTGAATAGTCTTTATTCAACAGTCACTAACTGGTCAAATTGTCAAATTGCACTGGACACTGACCCAGATGCTTCTATATCAGATTCAGATGACGATTAAAGCGCTCCACTTGCAACAATGTTTTATTTAAATTGTCATGAAAAGCAATAAAAAGCAAGACATTGTAAATTCTTTTAACTGAGAGAACATGGAGAACCAACCCAAATAGTCTATACCTTATGCAAATGCTCAATCTCTCATAGAAATTATATGATTATCTCAAAAATATTTTGCCTAAATGCGAGGGGTTACTATTATAACAAAAAACCTTTGAATATGTTTTTTTACGGAATATGTGGATGGAACCAATGACATGTTTTTCAAAAGAAACCAGTAGACCCGCAGGAATTGATTTACTGTTGCTGTTGTGTTTGTATGTGACATACATGCGACTGAGGTTAATTAAATAAGTTGTAATGACTGATAAGAGTTGACGCCTATTGGGCCGACTTATCGACCTAGGCCATCTGATAAATGGATACGTCTCCCTTCTGCTTTATTTATATCTGTCAACAGCGCCAGCTTCTGATAAGTTGCTATTTATAAATGAAGGACCTAATTTAATCTGTTATACAAATAATAAGTAGATATAGTATTATTATTTCTTAATTTATACGTTAAGACGACGTAGCATGCATTAATGAAAAAAAAACATGGTACAAACACGTACAACTTGTATTTTAAGATCTATTCATAAATAATGTTACCTGTAAAATTATTATTATATTTTTTCTCCCTTTTTTATTCTCCCCAAAAGTTAAAAAAATCCATTGTAAAGTTATTACGAAATAAAAAATGGTGATCAACTAGCATCTTACAATTACAATAAGCCTGGAACGTCCCACTGTTGCGCAAAGGCCTTCTAATGATAATTAAGATATATACCTTAAGATAATTCTAAATTATTTGTTGTTTCAGAATGTCTGTTCGGCAAACAAGCGAAGGAGCTGGGTTCAAAATGGTTTGCGGATCTCGGCCCACCTTTTGGCGTAATGTACTGCATCAAATGTGAGTGTGTAGCGGTACGTATTGACGACAATTTTCAACCATAAACATCATTGCATCATTGTATATTCTTACTAAACTTTTAAGATGTGAATAAGGTACCTAAGTGTATGTTAAAAGACCAGATCTAGTTTAATAAATACATAGGTTTAACATTGCAAACTACTTTCCCAGAAGAAACAGAGAATACAATTAACATGTAATAGGAACAGAGGATTTATATAACTGTATATTACAGGTGCAGAAAAAGCGACGCGTAGTGGCTAAGGTCCACTGTCGCAATATCAAAAATGAGTGTCCGGAACCCTCCTGCGATACTCCGGTGCTGTTGCCAGGCAGGTGCTGCAAGACCTGCCCCGGGGATATTAACTGTACGTATATATTTTCCACTTTATTTACATAAGCACATTCGTTACAGTTGATAGGTGAAAACATAATTTATAGAAAGATCAAAGAAAGGTGACCGAACTGGATACCAGAATACCTGAGATTTTACGAGAATCCTGGTCTTGATAGACGGGTGAAATAGAAAAAAATTCCACGTGAGTCACTGCAAAAGTAAATTTAAGCTTTCAGCAAACATTTTTGTCTGTGACAAAAGTGATGTCATTTTCGCATCAATTCCTTCGCAATGAATTATGTCAATATTATTAGAAAGGAACTCAATAAACGAATTGGAACATTGGCAACTGACAATTACTGTAACAGCGTCCATACACTGGAATTTTAATTGCCAACAATCAATCTAAACGATGAGTTTAGCAGTTTGATGCGAGCGCAGTGCTTAGATCGCGAGTTTGCAAAATGTTTCACTGTGACCACAGTGATAATTTTATCATTAATACGATAATGTAATAAGAGATAAGTAAGGTGATCGGTGTCGGTAGGTTTGCTCCCGTAGCGATGCGTGGCGTCTAGATAATTCTACCTAGTTCATTTAAAGGATACGAAATTCCGTCGTATTGAGCTTTAGTTTTTAAACAAGTATGGCAGCATCGTTGTCTTTTATAGTGTCTTAAACTGGCTTCATTTATAGAAGTTTATTATTTCACTTATCCTGATCTTCAAAAGATACCGAATGAATATGTTTTGAATTGCCTTGTTGTAAGAAGTATTCCGGACCTATAATTCTGCGACCTTTCCTGATATTCCACTATAGTAAGAACATTTTGATTATTATTTATCGTCAACTACTTTTTATATTATTATGTAACTTTTAATACAACACTTGTATCTGATGTCATGTCTTTTTCGGGTTGATATCTGATACTCTATCACGGACAGTTGTTCTGGATTAGCTAATTTACCATTAATGTGTCGTTAATGAATATTTTTAGTATTCAACTCCTTGAATTTTATTAATTTATCTTATACTTCACATTTTATAACTATTGTCATATCAATTACATCGGTATTGAATATTGATCGGAGCAGGTTAGTGACTCAATGGCCATCTGTCGCGAAACTGTCCATAATGTTGAAACCACGGAGACATACACCCAATTTTATGGACATAAAGTTCATAATTTTTAATGGCCATCATTAATTTACCATTTGATTAGCTCGTATAGATTGAAATATGACACTTACAATAAAATATGCTGTGAAAATACAGATAATAATCATAATAAATTATTAACGAAATCTTCTCTATAGAAGGGGTAGAGGACTACTCGCCTAACTTTCAAATATTACACGTGATTATGTTTGCTCATGCTCGAGAGCAGTAAAGTTTGATGCTCACCGGACATCATTACGTTACATATCTTTAAATTTTTTGTGAAACCAGTAAAGTGCCGACAGCGCACGGTAATTGCGGCTCGTCAGATGTGCATGCGTATGCGATGTGACAGGATCTGGCGATGACAAATGACGGTGCAGCGAGCAGCGGCAGCTCCCACGGCTCTCGGTCATCAATATACATTAGCCATAGTAGGTGCCTCCGAGGTTTCGATGCAGCCGCTACCCAGGTCTCTCGAGCGCAGTCTTGCAACTCGTCTCGGAATTCCTCATACAGTAAACATAATCATACGTTATCATGTCAAATAATTGGCACAGCTTTATGTGCGTAGTTTTGTCTTCAATTTACGTCACGGACGGCGCTGTGTCAGCGACTATTGGTACAGGGGTGCCGACGGTTCGTCTGCCTCTGCCGCCTGTCCGCAGCATGACTATATCGAGACCATTACAATGGCATTACTCAGATGCACCGGGAGGTGGTGCAGAAATGGCACGCGGTGGAGCCCCCCCTGCGCCCGCTCCGCTGCTGCAAATAGCTGCTGGTGCTGGCTATTCCGGGCGCGGCCGTCGACCCGCCGCCGCGACGCCGTCTGCTCGCCTTTTTAGCGAATACCACTTACGAATACACGCATTTTTTGCGAAAAAATATATAGCCGATGTCAACGTACCTACGCGCTTTTTACTACATTTATGATGACGCTTTCTAAGAAAACAATCTCGACGTGCTCCTATAAATTTCAAGGCTATTTAAGTCTTGAATCCAGAAAACGCGGCGGCTCATTAAATTCTTCATAATAACGTCTTAAAAAGAGTTGTCTACTTGCCGTTTATCACAATCATTATCATGATTCCTACCCACTAACATCATTTCTTCGCTTATGTAAATAAGTATATGTCGAAGGACACCGAAGTTATCAGCTTTCGCTATTTTTTATATCTCTGAACGTACCATATTACACGCGTAATGCAAGTTTTGCAACATGAATCGAATGACCGATGTTATTATGGTTTATAAGTCGTTAAAGTAGATAATGGCGGAACTGTGAGTCGACTGTAAAGTCTATCTGAGGCTCGTAACGTATTAAACGAATCAAATCTGATTCACAGTTGCCTTTGTGAGAGTTCCAGTTGGCCGTCTGCCGGCAGCCTGCCGTAATAATATACTTTATCGTGCTTTTAATAAATCTGCGCCATACCGACACTGTTAAACGGGTAATTTTTAATTGAATTTCAACCAGGTGTTGGCGTTTAACACCAAAAAGATTTTATGCCTGCTGGCGGCACGTCTTGCAACGTCAAGAAAAATATCGAAGGATCTTTTGGCCAGGTTTCAGTATTCGCTTAATCCAAGATCGTTTCGGATGATTTATTTGACAAATGAGTAGGTACCTAATCTCTGCATGTCTGCATGGGCAGAGCACCAGAGCTGTACTATCTATACTCGGTTAACTTACAAATTGTATTTGATTGTGGTATTTGTTGTAGGTGATTTTATCTAGTTAGCACTTAAATGTAAATACTCGTACGTAGGTTAGGTATATTCCCAGTACCATTTCTTCACGTGATTTGAACGAACACGATAGGTACATGAGATTAGGCAGGCGCTTCGTGAAGATCATAATCATGACGAAATAATGTGGTGATTGTACACGTATTTGACGGTTTAACAAATTTTGACGGTCATGAAAATATTAAAAAGCCAACGACGCCATCGCAAGTAATAATAATAAGACTATAATAATATATTTAATATTATTCAATTCAGTACCTATGTAGCTAACTTAGTTATAAATATTTATTGCACACTGTTAAATACCTGATTTTCATATTGTGAAATTAAACATGCATTTGGATATTATGAAATTATTAATTTCAGAATTATTATTTATTAAGTTCTTATATTCTCACACTACAGCACAAAACTTGAGATAACATCGCCGACCTCCTCCAGTTTTCGACGTTATATGTAGCAATTTTCTCTTTTTTCGTTGCTGAAGGCTGGAGAGACCATCCTGCTTGGGGGAGGAAGGGTTTTGTTTTATATTTGTTATCGAGTGATTTTCTTCTGGTTAGCTTTGGTTGTCTTTGGTTTTTTTTCTGGTTACCCTCTTTAGATTAGCCCGCCTCAGCAAAATCGAGAAATCGCTATAGATTCTATGAAACTTACATAGAAAACCGCATTTCTAAAATTACAAATACTAATTTCGAATCAAGTGGTTGAAATTGAGTATTTTGTTTTATCCTTTCTAGTCCTTTTGGCGCATAAATTTTGAGTCAAGCAGCGTTTACTAGATAGTGATAGTTGCCACGTTAACAGTTGACCGCGCGACGCACCACGACCATTCGATCACGAGTGTGTCTAATTCAGTGTGCAGCATGTGCCTCACAGGAATTTGTTTTGTGCACGCCGCTGCGATGTGCCGATGCCGAGCCAGGCCTCTGTCACTTATAATCAAGATGCAATGTGAAATGAACGTTATTCAGCTGAAAGTTTGGCTTCATCATTGGTAATCGAATTTACGAAATGTAAGTTCCGTAGGCACTTCAATTTTTTTAATCGCATGATCGCTACATAGAAAGTTTTGTGGACATTCAAAATTGATATTTGGTAGTTTGTTCAATCAGTGAAATTCGCCTGATACTAATATGTACCGTTTGTTCTTTAGCCGCGTACAATCGACGTTTTATTTTCGTGAGATCGGTATCTTTGCCATCGCAACGCATTCCTCGATGCATACATTTTGTTTGCGCCTTTTTCGCCAATCGGCGAGAAAAGAAACGTTTTGATGTCGAGCTTTCTTTTTGTTGCAACCACCTTGTTTATACGAAAACATACGAGTATTTTTTGATTATTCGATATAGTTATACATTTTTATAACTACCGGACTTTTTAATACTAAAGTTTGACGTCGGGTCGTCTTATCATTTTATGAATGAAGATGATTGTAAAGACCGCAAATGTTCTTCTGATTTCAATATAGGCTAATGGGGTAGAGTTAGCGAACGCGGTTAGGGGGCAGGCTTATCGTGAGTAATAGCAGTGGTTTGTGGTGTGAGGGGAGCGTGACTTGGCGTGGCGTCTCCACTGATAGACCACCGGTTACTGCAACCACAGGAGACGATAATTGGACGTTCTATAGCAAAGTGGTTCTATCTGACAGGATGTTGTAGGCAAAGGCACACACATACTCTCCATAGGAATGCATTCATATAAAAAGAAATGTTTACGTTGCGCTTTCAATAGGCTACGCTAGCGTAGCGCTGCGTTGCACACTTTGGCTGTTTTCAATGTAAAAACCGCGCGCGAATTTTAAAACAAAAATCCTTTCCTGATTTTCATCGAAAAGAATCTCTTAGGTACATAGTACGTACTCATACCATGCCGCAACTTTACAACAAACTTTTGATTATCTCTAAACAAATGATAAAACATCTTTTGATTTTATGATTCGACATCATGCCATTTAAATAAGTCGCAGGTTAAATCGTTGCGGAGCTGTCGTGATTGACCTGTTATGTGCGATGACATTTATGTCCACAGTCAGCACTGGTTCCATTGTCATAATGTTTCGTCCATGCATAAATAATGTTTATTGAAAACAAACAAATAGACAAAATTGATATTCAAGACTGAACTAAATATTTTTGGAGATAAAAATCACTAATATGTATGATAAATAATTGAAAACCACGATAACTTTAAAAGTTTTTTAGATTGCTCTTTATGTCGTATAAGTAAATAAATAATGCTGGACAAATTACACAGTATTATCTAGCCCCAAGCTAAGCAGAGCTTGTGTTATGTCTACTAGATAACTGATATACTTAATACAATACACTACGTAGATCGATATTTTTTATTATACATAGAAAACATCCAGAACGCCCTGGACAAATGTCTGCAGATCGTACAAATATTTGTCCCGAGGCGGGAATCGAACCCGCAATCTTCTGCGTCGCAGGCGGATCTTTACAGCAAACATCTCGTAATGTGATTTACCACATCAAATTATGAAACTTTGTATACATGGTGCCACGTAACATGACGTGTACTAATCCGAAAGGGAGTGATTCTGGATCCTGAGGGGATCAACCAGGAAATATTTATATAAATATTTTAATTTCGATCATTTTTTGAAAATCTTAGGTATTTTCGTTCGTCCTTTAAGGGTTTACGCTTTTACGCTCACTCTAATATTTTTAATTATATTATAAACATAAGTCTATAAAATATTTAACAATTTTGTTGATTTTTATATTTCCCAATTTTTCTGCTTATTTTTTCACCAACACCAGCATTTTGTCATGAAATTATTACAAAAAATATGTGAATCATTTGAATATTCAAAAAAATAATAATCATCGAAGAAAACACCCAAAATAACTCTAATATGAAGAAAAAAGTCTCATTATATTCAAATTAGTAAAAAAATGTTCGAATTTCAAATAAGCATAGAGCAAAAGTTGATCACCTCGGGGTCCAGAATCACCCGTATAGTGGCACCCTGTATTGGTAAGACTTGTTAAAGTCATAAATAAGTAATCAGATGCAACGAAGACAACGTTATCTTGAGTTTTCGCTGATTACTACGACAAATATGTTTAGTTTTCGAAGTAAGAAACGAAGCGTTCCATATAACTAAAGATATCAGCAACTGTGTAGCGCATGACGTCACAAAATCAGTTTGTATGTAAAATTATATACCTACTTACATGTTTGTCGATGTAATGAGAATACGTAGTTGCGTAAATAGAGATCATACGCGATGCGCAAGCGGCGACGCGACGCCCGGCGCCGGCGCCGGCGGGCCGAGGACACCATTACGAGACTACGTGTTTTATTTTACAAAATTTTATCTGCCGTGGAAAATTCTAAACGATAAAAACGTGTAAGCGCTAAAATTAGAATTTGCACGGAATTAAGAGGTGTTTTTGGGGCCTCTGGCATACGGGATGGAAAAATCTCGAATCGTATTTTGTTTCTAGATAATTCCATTTTGTAGAATACAATTCAAGCATTTTCTGAATTTTCTTGAAAATGAAATAAATTATCATTGAGGTAGGTAAACTTGCCACAATAACTGCCCTAGCGCGGCGCCGCCCGCCCTGCGATGTGAGCCTTAAGGGTTTGATTTTTCCAATTTTTCTAGACCTAGAAAACGTTTAAATTAGTAATTTACTCGTACAGTCTCGAATATACGTAAACAATTAAAACATTATTATGAATGTTGTGTATTCTAGTTCTCTTTTTGAGTAATAGTTTGTTTGTCGAGTGTACAGTGGAAACAGGCGACAGATATTGGCGCCACGAATATGCGGGTTAATGTGCACAGTGTACACTAATGTTGATTGTGTTTTACACTTTACGACTCAACGTGGCCTCTGCAACTGACTATCTAAGTCTATTTTGTATCCCCTCGTCCTATAAAACCTAATAATTACATAATCAAATATTCACTACTGTTTATGTGTGTCAAATAATTGAGTAATTCAAAAAAATAATTTTTCTAAGACTATGTTGATAACATTACAAAGTTTCTAAAAAACAAAAACTAGGTAATTTAACTTTTTAGTTATATTACCTAGTGTTATATTGTCTACTACTATTATATTATATTGTCTACTTACTATTATATTATATTATATTTTACTTACTATTATATTGTCTACTACTATTTGTTAAAAATTTGCTTAATATCATGGAAGGCCGTATTTGAGTTATATGTTCAAAAAAATGTTCAATGGAAAAACGGTAGGATCACCATCTGACCACTATTTCATTGTCGAGGTTTCAACAATTGCCAAAACAGCAAAGATAAGAAAACATGACATGTATTTTTTCCAAAAGAAACTATATTATGAGCTAGCAATTAAAAAACAAGTGTTTTTTTTTAAACAAAATCATCTGCCCTGCGTAATATTACAGGAGGTTTGTGACTGAGAAAAATACCATTTTTTTTTCAATAAAACTGGAGCAATACACAATATTATCCAGCCCTAAGCTAAGCAAGCTTTGCCGTGTGGTGCCGGCGGCATAGAATTGCACCACCCCAACTCTTCCCGTGGGTGTCGTAAGAGGCGACTAAGGGAAACACACACCGGGGGGCGGGCAGCAGCGCCCCCTGCAGAGCAACTGTACCAAACTGCGATCCCCAACCCGCAATGCCCAGCGTGGGGATTATGGGCATTACCCCCCCAATGATGAAAGAAGCCAAAAAATGGCCCCCAGTTCCCGGCCGCCTCGCTATTCCTGGCCATGGTAGCGGCCACGGTAACGGCGGGGCAGGGGGTGCTAGGAATCCCCGGGCTACATTAGGCTACCATTCATTGCTCAAAAAACTGACCCTGGCGACGTTTAACGGACGAACTCTGAGGCTGGACCATCATCTAGCGCAGTTGGAAGTGGAGTTAGAGAATATTAAATGGCATGTTCTGGGGTTATGTGAAGTCCGTAGAGAGGGGGAGGACACCGTAACTCTAGACTCAGGCCATCTTCTCTACTTTCGCGAGGGTGATAAAACATCCCAGGGTGGCGTAGGGTTCCTCGTAAATAAGGCTCTCGCTAGCAACGTTCAAGAAATCTCCAGTGTGTCGAACAGGGTAGCGTACCTGATCCTTCGGCTATCCAAGCGGTATAGCATGAAGGTAATTCAGGTCTACGCACCGACCTCGACACACTCGGATGATGAAGTGGAGGATATGTATGAAGACATATCCAAAGCCTTACACACCACCACTAAGGCCCACTTCAACGTTGTTATGGGGGACTTTAACGGCAAGGTGGGAACCCAGACTGGCAACGAATCCCGAATAGGCCCGCATGGTTATGGAGTTAGGAATCACAGGGGGCAAATGCTTGTCAACTTCCTTGAGAAAGAGGGGCTGTTCTTAATGAACTCCTTCTTTAAGAAACAGCCTCAAAGGAAGTGGACATGGCAAAGCCCCGACACTGTGACTAAAAATGAGATCGACTTCATCATGACGGATAGCAAGCACATATTCAGAGATGTCTCAGTGATCAACAGGTTCAATACCGGATCTGATCACCGACTGCTCCGAGGCTCTCTGAATATCAACTTGAAGCTTGAAAGAAACCGTCTGATGAAGTCCACGCTCCGACCTAACCCAATCCAAATCATGGCGGGCACCGAGAAGTTCCAGCAGCTTCTCGGGAATAGATTTGTTGCCTTGGATCCCACTGATGACGCTGACGAGACCCTACACAATCTGGTCGAAACGCTGAGGGATGAGGGCATCAAGTTCTGCAAAAAGCAGCGCACAGGCAAGAAATCCAAACTCTCGGATGAGACTCTCGGTCTGATGACAAAAAGACGGGAAACCACTCAAGCGTCTTCGTTAGAGAGGTCAGACCTGAACAAGCGAATTGCGAAGATGGTACGGCGCGACCTTCGGAGCTCCAACACACGCCTCATCGAAGAGGCGATAGAGCGAAACCGAGGGTCCAAAGTATTCACTCAGCAGCTTGGCAGGAGCCACCTGACGAAGCTTAAAACGCACGACGGGAGGACCGTATTGTCGAAACCGGAGATCTCCGCCGAGGTAGAGGATTTCTATGGCCGTTTATACGCTGCACATGCCCCCCATTCCCGGCGAGACGACCATGATTCTAGAGCCACCCTGACACGCCACTATACCGACGAACTGCCAGACATCAGTCAAGACGAGATCGTGTTAGCTCTGAGGCAGCTTAAAAATGGAAAAGCCCCCGGTGAGGACGGAATAACATCAGAGCTCTTGAAAGCCGGAGGTGCCCCTGTTATACAGGAGCTACAGAACCTCTTCAACACCGTCCTTCACAGTGGGAGAACTCCAAAGGCGTGGAGCGGGAGTTTGGTGGTGCTCTTTTTTAAGAAGGGAGATAAAACCCTTCTTAAAAACTACAGACCCATCACACTCCTGAGCCACGTCTATAAGCTGTTCTCACGAGTGGTCACAAATCGTCTCGCCAGGAGACTCGACGAGTTCCAGCCACCGGAACAGGCCGGGTTCCGCGGAGGATTTGGCACCATAGACCACATTCACACGGTGAGGCAGATTATACAGAAGTCCGAAGAGTATAATCAGCCTCTGTGTCTGGCCTTTGTGGACTATGAAAAAGCCTTTGACTCTGTCGAAACCTGGGCTGTTCTGGAATCCTTACAGCGATGCCAAGTAGACTATCGTTATATCGAGGTGCTGAGATGTCTCTACGAGGCCGCCACCATGAGTGTCCAAGTACAGGGCCAGCAGTCTAAACCCATCCAACTGCGCAGAGGAGTGAGACAGGGGGATGTTATATCCCCGAAACTGTTCACGAGCGCGTTGGAAGATATGTTTAAGACGCTGGACTGGAAAGGTAAGGGCATCAACATAAACGGCGACCACATCTCACACCTGCGATTCGCTGATGACATAGTCTTAATGGCGGAGTCGCTAGAGGAGCTGAACCAGATGCTGGACGGCCTAGCCTCAGCCTCGCGACGCATCGGTCTTGGCATGAATTTGGATAAAACCAAAGTCATGATCAATGGCCTCATTGATCCGGGACCGGTCGTCGTACATGGCCACCTTCTCGAAATTGTTTCCGAGTATACTTACCTTGGGCAAATTCTGCAGTTGGGTAAAAATAATTTTGAGAAGGAGGCCAAGAGGAGGATCCAGCTAGGCTGGGCAGCGTTTGGGAAACTACGTCGAGTCTTCTCGTCATCCATACCGCAATGCTTGAAAACTAAAGTTTTCAATCAGTGCGTCCTACCCGTCATGACCTACGGAGCTGAGACGTGGACACTCACGGTAGGGCTGGTCCACCAGTTCAAAGTCGCTCAGCGAGCTATGGAAAGAGCTATGCTCGGAGTCTCTCTGAAGGACAGAATTCGTAACGAATACATCCGACAGAGAACCAAAGTTATCGACATAGCTCAAAGAATTAGCAAGTTGAAGTGGCAGTGGGCCGGCCATATCTCGCGAAGAACCGACAACCGCTGGGGCAAACGTGTTCTTGAGTGGAGACCACGACTCGGCAAACGTAGTGTAGGACGCCCTCCGGCCAGGTGGGATGACGATCTGCGAAAGACTGCAGGCAGATGCTGGATGCGGCAAGCTGAAGACAGGGCGCTATGGCGCTCATTAGGGGAGGCCTATGTCCAGCAGTGGACTAATATAGGTTGATGATGAAGCTAAGCAGAGTTTGTGTTATGGGTACTTAATAACTTAATACATTTACTACATAGATAGATAAATATTTCTAAATATAACTGTATGTGGTGTCGTCGTACTGCTATCACTATCATAAAGGTATTAAATTACTTACGATAGGCATTTCAAGTACATCCTAATGCTAAAATAGTCTCGTGAGTATATCTCGAATTTATTGTATTCATTATTGTTACATTAGCTTATAATGAACGAAGACTATTATCGTATATTTATTGGATGTAATTATCAATTTATTGGCGTTATAGACAATAGCAGCGCCAGAACAAATTTGTTCAAGATGCAGAACATTTCAGTTCTGATGGTGCCTCAATTTTCAACATAACATATTATCAAGTTTTTATAAGCCATGAAAATTGTTGTTATGTATCAAAATAATATGTATGAGACTGTAATTTTATGAATATATTTAGCAGTTTATAACTAAGCGATTTAATGAATATTTTTATCAGGTTATACCTACTGATTAATCCCAAAACCAGGTTACACATAATGTATGATGGAAATGTTTATCTTAAATAAACAAAAAAGCCCGCCACAGTATGTATCTATATTCTATGTGTAAGCCATTATAGACAAAAAAGTGAACCATACCTACAATAAAAATTGACAATTTATTTCAAATGCACGTTTGGTAGTAATAAATTGATTCCTAAATGAAAATAGATACTATCGCTTCTGGTATTTAAAGTAGATAATACAAGCTACTCGAAATACTAATCCTGCGCAGACGAAGTCGTGGGCACCAGCTAGTTAGATATAACTTTTAACATATTCAGTTCAATTTTTGCTTACGACTGTCCAATGTTTCGGTTTGAATAAACGAAAAGTCAATCGCGTTGTGTTTTGTTTCTTGGGGGAAAGTGGAACCACTTTAGTCGATGTAGATATAAACTGCTTTATACGATGTTCTGTTATAATTTATCTAGTGTCGTGATAAGTTTATAGGCTGGGAGTGGACTACTGTCTGCAGGCGAGTATTACGTGCGTAAAAGGTCACAGTCGAGACTCGAAGGCTATTCGGAAAGTGGCTTGGCGCCAGTGCTTGCTCAAAACAAATTTGGTGCTAGGTATACTAGCAATTTCATAGCTAAATTGTACCTGACGACCTCACAGGTATTGGCTAAGGAACTTTTTAGGCTGGGTTCTTAGAATTACCTGTATCCGACAGATATTGACTTATTAGGGATTTTTTTAGTAAAATACCGTTAAATTAATTCTAAATTAAACGTTCATTAAAATATCTCAACCATATTTATAGACTTCACCAATGTTGGTATCTATCTACAGATAAACCACCAAATATTTGGATTATTCTCACTATCTAGCACTTCAGTCAGTATTTGGTGCTTACATGCCGAAGAAATGTAAAGGAAACCTCTCTGAAAATAAAAAAAACACCATTTGGGATAAATAACTAACATAAATTAAAATTCTCAAATAGCATCAGGGACTCGCCAATATCTCCGGGAGGTTGGTACCTAAATGTAAGATTGATTTGAAATACCTATTTCTTCGTGATTCATCTACAAAGAATTAATCAGCTTTGCCAACAAGTTTTCTACTAGAATATTTTTATTGCGAAAATAAATACAATCTTATTCCCTGGAAAACTACAGACAGGGAAAGCCGATCGTAAAAACTCCCTTGCTAAAAATGCTCAAGTGGGTAGATAGGATTACGTTTATTAGTTCATATAAATGCTTTTACCATAAATTACTCAAAACACTAGAATTTGATAGGCTTAGGTATCCTTACTTAAAATTTAATGATAAAAAGGTTCCTTAAGTGGGTAGGTGCTAACTACTTTTAGGTAGGTATTCTGTTGATCAGACCTCAATGTACGCGCGTACATATTATTACCTACCTATTTTTTACAATTATTAAACAAAATTGCATCAGCTAAATCACTTTGTTTATAGACCATGATTCAAATGATTTAATCAATTACTAAAAAGTGGAGCATACGGTACGAACTTGTAGCATCAATTGTAACAATAGATGGAACGGAGTTCAATTGATTTCATTGTAACCGTCTTGCAGTGGATCAATTTTGCGATGAGGAAAATTGGCTATATACATAGGTACTTACTGCAAAGCTCAGAGCAAAATATCCAGCAACAGGAACAAAATAATGTTGAAATTTCATATCAAAAATTGAGCCCTCCGAGACAAAATTAGTCTTTTGTCTCGGAGGCAAAAAGCGCAAAAAGAGCAAGACTGTCAAGCTCAGTCATTATGCAAGGACGTGACACAATCGGGCAAAGTCATAAATGCAGAGGCTAAACGCACAAACATGCGGCTTTATGGTGCACGCGTGCGCAGCTTATGGTTCAGGGATATGCGCCATTTCCATTTCATTGTTCATAGAAAAGTGGCGCCGGGCGGTAAGCCCGTTGTTGCTTTACGATGCGAAACTTGCAATAGCTGTTTTCTCTGCATCTCGAAGTGCCACTTGAATGTGAATTGAGAACAAACCTAACTCCCTCAACCGTTCGACATCTGTTTAGAATTTTAAAATTTCACCAGCGTTTGTTTACCTACTCCGAATAACTCCATAGTCTCTCAAGCTCAACAAACCTTTTAACGTTACCCAATTTACAGTGAGTGCACCATCGGGAAACTGAGTCATTGCTATTGGGGTTTGAAAATTGGGTCGCGGTATTTACGCGAGAATCGTTATTTCAATAAAAATATTAAACTCAGTTCAGTATAGTAAAAACGTATTCAACAAATTAGTTTTTACAAGCTTTTCTTAGTGAATAAAACACAAGCTGATGTGATGACGTATGTGTTTATCGAACTACTAGCAGAGTATGTTAGTGCGAGAGGCCGATGAGTGGAACTTATAAACATTAAAACATTATACGGAATACTTTGAGCTCTATGGTATGACGCCGTTGAGAGAATTATCCTTAAGATGTGCAGTACGTACCGCTGCCGATTGACTTGTAGATCGTTTGAATGGCCGATATAGCTAGTTTACAATGTAAACCACCACTACCGTTCTTGGACTCAAGGATTATGAACACCATTTCTGTAATTTGGTATGTTCTGAAAACTTAATTCAGAGCTCAACACTTTTTTGCATACGAAGGAAAATTTTTGAACAACGTACTGCATTTTTATATCTGTTTGAGATCCATAATCACCTGTTTTGTGAACGTATAAATAAAATGAAATATTTTTTCAAGTCATAAGTTCCTTCAAGCTTAAAACCCCTTTTTGTTTTCGGATTGGAGAAATGCGTTTACTACAAAAGATAAGTCATGTTCTTTTACAGTTTTAACAATTTAAAACTAATTAGCCATAATTTAAGCACATGACATTTCCTTTTAAACATTTTTGTGTCATCCGCTATCCTCTTAACTTCCTAACGACATTCCTCAGATAACACTAGTAGGTATTTCATTCATTAGTTGGTTGGACTTCTTGGGCAATAAATTCTCATTTGTAAGATCATTAGTTCCTTAATTTTTTTTACACTGTGAAAATTTTTAACAAGCTCTATTTTGACAAATAATTGCTGTTTACTTCTTTCGTGATCCTTATTATTTTTATCTCCTGTTACTAAAATAGAAATTTATGAATTTTATTTCAGTTTTGTTTCAGTTTATCTTATAAACACAATCAAACCTTATTAAATCATAGTAACCTATAACCAGGCTCCATACTAATCGAAATTATAAATCTTGCGCTTTGTAATATCTTCGTTCCAACGTTTACAATTAATTTCCATGCTAATCAATTAATTCAAGCAATTACTTGCCTCACCTCTGGCCCACTTGAGGCCAATATCTTAAGTTTAATTCATGCTTGAAGATAGGGTAAGGAGGGGGAATGGCGTTCACTTAAGGAAAAAACGTTGTATTTTTTAAATTATTTATTATAAATCAAAGTTAAGAAAAGAAACAGAGTCTTTAATTATCTAGTAATCAACAATGTAACAACAAAAGCATATATCTTTGACCTACTAGTAGTAGGACAACATTATAAAAAAAAACATGTTTGAGCGGCATTGCCCCTGACTTTGGGTAATGCCGCTCAGCGTACGGAGTAATGACGCTCAAACATGGTTTTTTGAATATAACAAGTAAGATACATTTTAATATAGCAAATATTATTGAGATCAACCTTAATTATAATAAAAGTAAAGTCTACAATCACAAATAAGCATCAATTATTATTCATAAGAGTATACAAATCAGAAATAGTAATTTTTTTATTTTTGGACACATAAATCACAGATGTAACCATCTGGTGAATCCCACCCCGAACATATAGCATCGGCCCACAGTCCGCAGATGGTGCAGCGGTACCACAACTCTTTATTTTTTCCAAATTCTTCGCAAATAATACATTTGTTATAATTTTCATATATGGCATATCTATAAAAATAAAGAAATAAGTCACTAAGGGGTAATGGCGCTCAGATGAGCGGTATAACCCCAAACGGTCGTTTTGTAATTAATGTAAAAAAAAAAAAAAATCATACACAATTGTTGAAAACTGATTGCATTATTACAAAGTAGAATAGTTTTAGTATCAGAAAAGTAAAATGAATAATTAAATAAGCATTAAATTATTGGACTTACCGACAAAAACACCCAATCAAAAATTAGATCAGCGCGGCCGCAAACGAAGAAACGCACTTCACTATCGTATGACGCGAGCAGACTGCCAGTTTGCATTGTTGTCTGTCAGAGGACCCCTCCCCCCGCACTTCATGTGACGTGGCGTGTTGCTACGTTCCAATTTGACAGAGTTAGATCGGTGAGCGCCATTACCCAGTGAGCGCCATTAGCCCTGTCTACCCTACTAGGATTTATCTTCCAAATTAAACAGTACCTTTAAAACTTCTGGCGACAGGTTTTGGTGCTCGCTTAAGAAATTATAATGTATGCTGTGTGTGCAAATGTATTCCAATTGTGTACATTATTGGAATACATTCGCACATTTCGCAAGTCCAAACTGATTTCGATTGACAACGGTATTTATTACTCGTAGGTTTATTTAATTACCACCTATTCCAGAAAACACAACTTTGTATGCCGACTATGTCACTGGTATTCGATCGTTTTCCACAAAGTTTTTTAAACTTTTGCAGATAACATCGTTTTTCATTTTATAATCATGCGACCATTGATTTTGTTCCTTTATAAAGGATTTTTTTTTTTTTTTATTTATTAAAAATACTTTTACTCGTTTTACCGCACCATATTGTTTTCTACATTTACTTCATTCGTATTCAGAGTCTGACACTTGCGAATATTATGTAGATAAAGTTGTAAACTACTGATTCCAATACAACATTGGCTAATCAGCCCTGCCCAGAGTCTGATAAATATGTTTTTGCAGTTTACCAATGACATTCTGTGTACAATGATACTTTGAGTACAATGATTATATCTTCCAATAACAGTATGGAGTGGTACTGTTATGATATGTTTAACAACCACTCGTAGTTCCATGTAGAAGATACCTATAAAGATTTGCTTTAAGGTATACGAACAAACCAAAAAACTTACCACAAAAAACTAGATGCACACATAAACAGAATTTCATCAAAATACTATACTCAAATTCAAATTGTAAATTTACTACCGTAACACAAATATACATAAAATTAAAATCGAATAACATTTTCTAAAATCTCATGGTTTTGCAAATGGGCTATCATTAATATGGAGGTCAGGATGCTACTAGATCTTTGACCCTCCATAGCCACGATTCATGGTCACGCGATGGCGCCTGCGCAAGCGCCACATGGCCGCTTCCGGACACAATGAGCACCATTCATGCCATCTCGGAAGCAGAGCACGATCTCTGTTCTCGTGATGGTACGAAATCAAGATCAATGCTAATTTGATCTTGATTTTAAAAAGGTTTGGGAAAATCTTTAACTGATTTTCCTTGTGTCTTGAATGAAACCTAAAAGATAAATCACATGAGGCGAAATATGGAATCAACGTGTATAGGCGAAATTTAAATTCAGCAACTTAAACTCTATCGATATACCAACTTATATTTTAATGACAATAACCTATGCCTAAATTTACTAACAAAAACCAGAATTCGTCTTTTCTGATTAGTCGGTAAGGTTTCGGTGCAAAATCAGCACACTCACTATACGCGGCACCAAAACCTTACCAATCGCCTATATTTCTATGGAACGTTTCTGATTAGATGGTAACTGTAAGTGCAGTAAAATTTTGGATAACGCGTGTAGTACAGACTCGGTATTGCACGCGTCATCCAAGATGACCGAGCCAGACGAAACAAATGAAAGTATTTTCATCACTCGAACACCTAAGGCCCTATTCACATGCATACGGTTACCATCAAAAGGGCACGCGCGACCGTGCAAGCGCTTTCACATGTACACTGTTTACGCACAGTCGCCCGACGGCGGCGATGGCGACGATCGAAGTATTATCGAGGTAACTACCAGACTGAAGATGTCACGTCGTCGGTCATTTTTATTATTAAATGGAACGAAAAATGTATAAACTTCTATTGCTAAGAATAATAAATATACTAAATGTGTATATATACATTTTCCAATAGGAATCGAATTCCCAACGCCCGCCATGCAGTGTAGCGCTCGTGTTCATGTGAATGATTTTATGTGTAATACAAGTCAATACACAACTGTAAAGGCGGTTGCCTTGCCGCTTCTAAATCGCTTTTGTAGGGGATACAAACGGGCGACACACGGTACGGCACGGTTTCTTATGCCATATGCATGTGAAAAGGGCCGAAGAAGACATTATTTCACTACGTCACAAGCATAATTTTTTGCAGAAAAGTGTGAAAGTGCAGGCGGTGCAGATGCTTTCGATATCCGAGCGTGCTGATGTTGTACCGAAACCTTACCGAGTAATCAGAAAACCGGCTAAGGGAAACAATGTCCCTTTTGGCAATCAGAGCATATGATATGATTTAATAATATCGACCAGTTAGTTAGGATATATTGTTATGTGAATCAAATGTGAGTGATCACCAGTGAGTGAATCAAACCTTTCTTAGTTTGGTTTGTAATCAATCATTAATGTCTCGTTGTTATGACCAGGGCGGTGTTTTTAATCTATGACCTTTGCCTAGTGGGCTTGTCTGACATTTTTGTTCGAATGATTCATAAAATTTATCCAATCGGATTGGTATGCGTAATTTGTTTGAATGGTTATATTTTTTTATTTCCGTTCATCATCAATTTTAAGAAATAGATAGGTTAGGCTATTTAAATTGAGATTAGATGTGGCTTCTGAGCTCTTAGCATTTTCATATCTTCATAGAGTTTTAATCCTACATTTTTAGTTTTCCTTCACCCAGAATGGTCAATGGTTCTTTTGGGTTAGTGAACCATATTTTCTGTGGATTGTTAATTACCCAAAACAAACGTATTCAGGTTTAAGGTACAATGTCTGATTCGAACCTTTTTCGAAAATACACACGCTAATGAAGATGGATGTTTGGTGAGTAGGACCTACCTAAGTTCATTAGAGCTTAATTTGACCATCCATACCAGGGTGAGCACCATTAGCAAAATAATAATAATAATGACTAAACAATACCTCAGTGGCGCAGCGGGCAGGGTCCGCCTGCGACGCAAGAGATTGCGGGTTCGATTCCCGTCTCGGAACAAATTTGTGTACTATCTGCAGAAATTTGTTCAGTTGGTCTGGGTGTTTTCTATGTATAATAAAAAAATATCTATCTTTGTATATAATGTATTAAATAAATCAATTATCTAGTACCCATAACACAAGCTTTGAGTAGCTTACTTTGGGGATAGATGGTGCTGTGTGGATTGTCCACCATTTTTTTTTTAATAGTACTTAAAAGTTTATTGCGGAGCTCAAAAATATTATTGTATAGTGCATTATATATAATGCTGGAAATTTCACAGTAGATATCTCGTTTAGTCCCGCGACATTAGTAGAGCTTCTGCTATGAATTGAATATACATAGCAGAATTCGTTACGGATGTAATCGGTTTAACTTCGAACTTTATTTGTGTTGAAAGATCGCATACATCCGTATGAATTCGTAAACTACGATAGTTTTTGTAGTAAAATACTAATATATAATATAAGCTATTATACCATCTTAATACTTAGAGTAGTAAGTTGCAATAAACACAGACCTGAAAAAAATGTTTGCACATCCCGTAACAAACATTTTGTCTCACAGAGGGAATCGAATCAGTGTCTCAGGCGGATTGAACATTCATTTACTCCGCCGCAGAGGCCGTCTTAGAAGAGAATTGGATACCATCGATAATTATAAACCACTCGTATGTAGGTAATCGATTTATTTTTGTTCTCTATACGTAGTCATACAAGATATAAATATCAGACTACCTATGACATTTTGAATGATGGCCAATAAAATTATATAATTCTTTGATGCTCTTTTGGTAAGCAGACACATGTTTTCTTTGAGTGAGTTGAGTTTTAGTAGAAGGGTTGGATGGCGGAAAGAAAAGAATGTTTTCGACAATGATGTAATAGATGTGCATACATAATTATATTGTCTTTTGATTTCTCTTAAAGTCAGAATCAGGTGATTTTATTTTTGTTATCGATACACACCTAATTATGTACTGTTTTATTAAAACGTAAGTACGCAATAAAAAGTCGGAAAATTGTTTGTCGTTTTCTAAGTAGGTAACTAGTATATATTACCTACATAGACCAGGTAAATAATCTTTGATCTTAAAATCGCTTCCTGAGAATTATGATGTCAATTTATTTGTTAAGGATGATTACGCACCTTTATTTCCAACATTATCTATTAATTTGTGACGTGACTTTACTCACGTTTAAAGTTCTTTATCGACGTATCAAGCAGAAGTACTCGAAGAAGGAATTGGATGACTAACGTCGTCACAGTTGGATTTCGATTATTTGCTATTTCGTCTTTCGCAATGTGGCCACATTGACAAATCCAACAAACAGTAGATTTGTCGGCTTGTCACAAATTAATTATTCTATTAATTTGTGACGTGACTTTACTCACGTTTAAGGTTCTTTATCGACGTATCAAGCAGAAGTACTCGAAGAAGGAATTGGATGACTAACGTCGTCACAGTTGGATTTCGATTATTTGCTATTTCGTCCCCTTTCGCAATGTGGCCACATTGGCAAATCCAACAAACAGTAGATTTGTCGGCTTGTCACAAGCTCTAAAATCAAACAAACAAAACGTCATTTGCGATGCCAATATGGGGTCGTAAGTACCAAGTGTGATATGTTGCCGGGTGTCGGTATATACGTTGTCCTGATTAAAAGCATTGTTAAATATTGTGTCTGGCTGGGCCGTCCTGATGGGAAGATACGACGACATTCGCCAATCAGAGTACGCGCTTCATCTCTAATTAAATTCCATCAACGAGCTCCATCGCCAGCCGTCATGTCATACAGCCGAGAATAAAGATTTATAGCCTGCAATGCGCAAATGTGAAGTTTCTTTTTAGAGAATCATAATTTGAATGCATAAATAAGACTTTCAGTGTTATTTATTCTCAATTGAAGCAATAAATACCTACAGCGATTTATGAAATGGTTTTCGAAAACAAACATTCATAAAACGCTGCGCAATCAGCTAAACAGCAAACATTTAACGAGTATTAAGTGGCGGACAATCTCGGCTCCTTAAAAACGATCGCTTGATGTTTGTTCTGTTAAAAGAACAAACATAATTTCATGCTCGTTTAACTCTAAACGTGACGGAGAAAAGGTAGAGGTGTCCGTTTGCGACATTCGTGTGCGATGTGCGCCTCATTACCTGCGCTTCAACTGTGCGATTAACTTACCAAAGAGGAAGTATCGGGAAACGTGAAACGCCAGTTGTTAATATGAATTATTCATTTTTCGAGAGATAAATGCACGGATCGATTCATTGTTATTGTATGTTAAATCAAAGGAAATATAGATACAGTGTTAACAGTTGATTGTAAGAGAAATGCAAAACTCGGCTGTCTCAGCGGCGCGCGAGCAAGCCTGTAGGCGTTAAATGCAAATCGGTGTCGTTTCACCGCAGGACAATGCGGCCGAAGTGTTGCGCGTCTTGTAAACAGCTCGGATTTGGTTTGTTGTTCTACTTTTTTGGGTAAACGATTGTCCGTAAACGGTCGTGCATAGGTTGCCGCGCCGCAAGAAATACCTCGCTCGGCACAATACCTCGTTTGGCGCCGTACAAGGAGACTCGGCCGTGAACGGACCGATTCCTGCTTGTCCGATACTCCAACAGTGTACTTGCAACCATTTAAGTTTACGCAAAAATTGCACTGTGTAGGTACAAATCGAGCGTACTACCTACCTATGCGTCGGCGGCTACCTACCTACTATGTGCAGGGTTTGGATATCGAGCTTACGTCATACACTTTCGCAATGCGAACATCAAATGAACGCAGAGCTAAATGTTTGTATACGAGAGGTCCACATCGGGATGCATTCAGGGCATCTTGGCGAAATTATATTTTATGGAAATGGATGTTGAATCGAAGCCAACGCTCGTTGCATTCCCACAGTACAGGACAGTTATGCGGGCGTGTGTGCGGGCACGAACCACGGCCGCGGCGGCGGCGTGCCTATCGACAACAATAAGACCGCGCCTTGTGCCATAAACATTCTTTGCCACAATCATTACGAATATAACCTATAAATTAGCAGAACCGACTGTGAACATGTCGCCTGCCGTTGCGGGAATTCGAAATGAGAGACTTGAGAGAGAATGAGAGCGTTGGTGCCTACATGCGTTCGCACTCGACGCATTGTGTCCTCAGTGGAATATTTGCACGCACCTATCGCTTCTTGCAATTTCTTCGACCTCATTTCTAAAGCACAGATTATAACTAACATATTACTTTCATGTAGTTTAAAAAAAAAAACTTCAAATGTTTACTCCTCTATAATTTTTCATTTGCCAATTCGGAACCAGCCAGTAGCTCGCTTCGAAATAAAACGATTAGTATATTTTTTCAAAATTACGCTCGCTAAAAATCTGTACACAAATTTTGGGTGTATTAACCAAATTTTTAAGTAAATTTATATTCAACGGTGATTTCCAAAGTAACATTTTAACTCAAGTAATTGAAGATAACAAAATCGCACTCAGTAAGACAATGGCACGATAAATCAATGTTATCTATGTGTGGCTAGCATGTAGGTTAATGGTAAATTAGGTCGAGCACCTACAAACGACCTATTGATTAACTACAACAATCAGTTATCTAATCAGTCATGGCGAAAAATATGAAATCTAAAATAAACTTTAAGTAAACAATATTTTTGGCATAGTTACAGAATCTGTCAGCATGTTGAGGTAGCATGAGACAGATTTAGGGTATATGTAAACATGCTAGGTTCATAGAGAAAGATCATATTAAATTTTAATTTCCATGCTCATTGACTTATTGATTTTCCAGAAAAGTTCTCTTACAGTAAGTAGTTGTTCAGTGTATATAATTATATACACATGTATAATAGCATATACCTTTGTTTATGCTGCTTTACTAAGATGTGACTGATTCCCCAATTATGTTAATTTTAAGTGTAAAATGATTCATAATTTGAATTTCTTTTTTCCCTTTCTCAAAGCGTCTGTGTGAAAAATTGAAACCCCAAATCAAATATTCTGATATTTAACCATGGTCACAGATATAATAATACTATTAGCCATGGTTTAATACATTAAGTTTGTGATTTACATGAGTAGGTACTCGTATTTACAAGAGTATTCTACTACTCTTTGTAGGTTTTCAATATTATTTCGTTGTCATCCGTGAATTACTGACCTATGATTTTTTATACACACCTAGTGTCTTCAGGAAAGAGTTCGTGATGATGGGCAGAACCCGCAGTTCACGCAGTGTCAGTGAATCACCAATAATTATATAAAATTTAAATAAAAAAATATATTGACTTTTGTATAAATTCCCTTTCGTAGATCACCTATCAGTGTATGCCCTGCTTTACAATATGCGTTTGCTTCGTCACCAGACTCGCTATTTGTTCAGCGCCGCCGGCGAGCCGCGACATTCGCTGAAATACACATTTTTACACGAGGTCAAGGTAGAATACGTTTCTATCATGGACAAATAAAACCACTATGGTTTCTATCCACTTACGAAAGTGTTTTTTATATTGTTTATAATATGGTTTTAAATAATTTATCGCGAATAAACAATTTCTACTAATTTATTTTACTACGTATATAAATATTAAATGGTTATTGTCTATAAATTTCAATATTAGATATTCAATTTCGATAATTAATCAGTATATTAATTATCTAATTAAAAATAAATATGTTTTAATTTATGCAATATAATATAATATATAAAATAAAAAAATAAAAATAATAATAATTACTTTAATTAAATATTATAATATCATCATCATCATCATCAGCCACTATCAGTCCACTGCTGGACCTAATGAGCGCCATAGCGCCTTGTCTTCAACTTGCTGCATCCAGCATCTGCCTGCGCAGTCTTTCGCAATATAATAATACCAGCTTCTGGTCGCGGATTCGCACGCGTTGTTTCTAGGTAAACGTTTTAAGGTTATTTTTATCCCATGGGAACTGATTAATGGGATAAAAAGTTGCCTATGTTTGATTCCAGGGTTAGACTTACCTGTATGCAAAATTTTAGCCTGTTCCGTTTAGTAGTTTCGGCGTGAAAAGGTAACAAACATTGATCCATCCATCCATCCATCCAAACTTTCGCATTTATAATATTAGTGTGATGTAATTTGATACTACTATTATAATATAGAAGAGGATGTGACTATTAAACTATTGCGTGTTGCAATAGGGACTTCCTATTTTCATAAATCACAACACCAAAATGTAAAGTCCCAGAAAAAAGAGACTTGATTTGTGTGAGTTGTCCATTATGCTTTTTAGCAAAGCTACAACTCGCCCACAGACGAGTTTTTTCGCGGCCGAGATGTACCCTAACCCTATTTCCAAGCCCACGATTATGATTAAAATTTTTGTAGATATAATGTGTGTAACCCTGTGTGAAAATGTCAAATTTTCAAAAAAGTCGGTGACCTTTTAAATATCTGCTTACAAAATAAATTGCAATATTTTGTTACAATGTTACAAAAGGCCAAGAATCTTTACGTTAAACTTGTTAAAACGAAAAAATAGTTCGCAATAAAATAACAAGCTGCCTGAAATAAGACAAGATTGGAATCCAAAGATATTAAGAGCCAGTTCCGCTCCAGTAAATCAAGATCAAAGTGTACTGTAGTATAATCATTCAGAAAACTGACTCGAGGGAGAAATACTGGTCGAGGTTTATCTATGCAAGTAATTCGTGCTATTTATCTAATCCTCCGTTAAACGTCTCATAAATATGCAAAGCCCTAGGAACACTAAGTTGTCTTAAGATTCTGTTTATTGGCTCGATCGATTGTGCAATCAGTGACGATTGAACCACTTTATACTAGATTGACCGTGCTGACTGCTGTCTTGTCAATCGACTGACTGATTTGTCTGTTAGTTAAATCCATTTCGCCACGGCCCGTGGCGCCAGCTCAGAAAATGTTTGTGTCTGCGGACTCAGGCCATGTTATTCTATTCTCAAATCGTATTGTGTTGAAAGTCGAGACACAGTTTGGTAGTAAATCTCGCAAATTGGTCAGAGCTATGTAGCGCGCACCAAATACAAGGATATAATTAGGCACATTTGTGACCTAACGAGCTTAAGACTCGATTAAGGAGTTATCGTTTCTCATTTTAGTAATGCAGCTTTCACTCTCGCTGGTAGTTTTGTAACGGTTTATATTATTGCTGTTGTCAACGTTTTTGTTTGATGTCGTTGGAAAGTGCCGCGCGAAACACGAATTTATGTTTCTTAGCGCAATTTAATCGAGTTTATGGTTTGCATCGACTCATTAAGTGTTATTGTGCTGATCCATGTTGTAAAACCTAGATGTAAACCATTTGTGCTCTCTGTTATAGCACTGGATATATCGAGCGTCGTCAAAGTGGCGCCTGGTTACGTCACGCGATTGGAAAACTCGCCGCAGGCACGACTAGACTAAAAATTGAGCGGTCACGGCTAAATTCCCATCACGTAACTTCGAGTCTACTTTCAAAAGTTTAAATTTACGTTAAATGACATTAATGAGGGGTGTCGGCCGTTGAGTCGCCGATGTCGCGCTTCTGTGTACCCACTCGAGGTATGCAAGTACATAAATATTCATACTTCGCAGGCGCGACGTGAGTGCTAGTGTCGAGCCTGCGAGTCAAAGGTGCTTGATGCCGCACGTACTGGCGCTTTGATTCCTGCTAGGGCTGGCGTTGCGTATGGTATTACTACTAGATCTTATTAACACTTATCTTATCTAAAATTTTAATACTTAATACCTCCACACTTGATCTATTGATATCTGTGAATGGATCTATATTAAGAACCAGCACATCAGCTAACTCAGAACAATAGCGTTCTCGTTCTGAAATCAGATTTATCGACAGCAATGTTTGTTTGACTTCAGCTGTCAATATGTTATCATCATATTCATTTCTTTGGTTTCTGTTTATTCAGACAGGTTGCAGCAACCCTCAAAAGCAATATAATAATACGAGTTTGTTGGATCTCTTTGTTGTGCTTGTAAATATCCTAGAGAGATACTCATCGCGTTGGCGCCATTTGCAAATAAATTTAGGGCTGTCTCGGGTATGTAATGAATTTACACAGTGAATTATGAATACCGGTGTCGGACGTTGCCAGATCACAATCTTCAGCTAGACGCGTAAACAGGTCTGGTCATCATGCCTACTGTTTGTGAATGTGGCTTGTTTGACATGTCATTCCCCTTCCCATGCCTATGCTATGGAAACCGTTCTCAAGTTTATAATGTAACATTATATTGTTATGATTACGTACCACCATCTATGGTGCTACTATTTATATCTATGACCTACCGCAATAGATGTAAAAGTAAAGAAAAGTATATTTATTGCATAATTACAAGTTAAATAGATGGTACAGTGAATAATAGTGTAGCAATGTAATTTGCCCTTTAAGGGCGTGCAATTATCTGTCTATTACATGCATTATGACAACTAAAAATAAAAACTTTAAAATAACTGAGAGAGGTATGAATGAGGTATATAATGTCAAATTAAAGAAATAAAGTAGGCTAGTCAATAGAAAATAAGAATTAATTTGGTTATTTGTCAATATTTCTTGTCATTTATAAAATCTTTTATTGTATTATAACATTTATCTTATAGTAAGTTTTTAAGCTTCCTCTGAAACATCATGGTAGGCAGTTCTCTTATCAGAAGCGGAATTTTGTTATAAACCGATGGTGCCATAGCAAAAAAATTTTTGCGCAAAACCTCTTTTTTACAGTTAAGAGTGCAAATTTTAAACTGATCTCGCTTATTGCGTTGCACGGCATCGGATTGCCGACATAATAAATAAGTGCGGAATTGTGTCTGACAAACATAGCCGTTTCCAAAATATACAGCGACGGGAGAGTATGTTGTATTTTTTAAAAAGGGGTTTACATGAATCGATTACTTTAATACGGAACGTAGCTCTGATACACCTTTTTTGGAACTTGATGACTCGGAACGATTGTATGATTTGTAGTATAGATCCCAAAGGCAAATTATACCCACTGAAACATCACCATGTAGACGAGCCATTTTTATTGAGTAAAATTCACTATAGTAAGTAGGTATTCTGAGTTTATGACCGTGATGTCACGATATACAAATATTTAGAGTTCAAAGGAACTGGCTCTGTAATCAAATTATTATCTACACAGCCAAATTAATTGTAGTTTACGAGCGTTTAACGAGCGCATAGACAAAATCTAGTACCAATCAAAGTGTCGCGCAAAATGTCAGTGCTCCCTCTATTTCTGTCCATAGCAGACCCAACAAGAAAGCTATGCAAAGCGCAAATTCTGCTGCCGCCGTCTAGACGCCTGCTTCGATCCGATTGAATAACGTTTGATCCAATCAAGCAGAATGGAGGGGTCGGGGGTCCTTGCGAACCGCCGACGGAGCCGACGACGCGGACGTCAATCGCGATCAATTCATCGAACCACTGGTTTATACGAGCCATTGCATCGCCGGGAGAAAGTCTATGCTTTTACGATGCAGGGAAGTTATTCACTACCTGATATTAAACGCATTTATCGGACTCGACAACTATCTTGCAAAAGCAATGCAATGCAACGTCGCGTCGCTGCAAATTTTTATATTCAACAAAATACTCGTAGAAATATGAAATCTGCCTGCGGCCACCCTAACGCGTAATTGATAAATCACGTCGTTTACGATATAGCTTTGCTTAACCAAATGGTCGGTAACTTGATATCTAGGCGCCGCACCCGTCAGCCGCGCACCTACACTACAGTAGAAAATATCAATTACCATTAAGTTAAGGTAAACAAACCGGTACCATCCGAGTGCCACACACGTGGGGCCTTGTTCTGATGTGTCTATATCTGTTGCAGCGCCGGATATCGTGCAGGAGGACAGTCCGATGGTTATTACTGCTGAGGAAGAAGAACACAATATGAGATGTGAGAATAATCCTAAAATAAAATAAAAATACCTATAATTTTTTTAAATTTTCTTTACTGAGTTAAACCTTTTTATCACAGATTTTGCTTCATTTTTGACTGGACGATCTCCCCTCTGCGTCAGACGCGACGATATGTCCGGAGTACCAGTAGCCCCAGGGGTAGCAACCGGGCGCTTCACCTTCCGACGCCGTCATCTCTATTGGTCCATCCTTCTTAGTCCCTCAATATCCACGCAGCCGAGAGCACTTGCTTTCCTCGACAAAGCCGGTCGAGTGCTACTCGAGCAGTCTCTCAAGAGAATACCTGGAATTCACGCCACTTATGAAGAAAAAACTGATAAGGTGCGATAACTTTCCATAATTATTGGATTACAAGTTTTCATGTAAACCTTTGAAGATTGCTATTTCTGGTGTCCTTTCTACAGATATGCGGTGTCTGGCGTCGAGTGCCTCGTCAATACAAGAGTATATTGAGGGACGGAGAACTGCACGTCGCGTTACTTTGGGGTGACGATCGTAATAACTCCATCGACAGCGCTCTCAGTGGCCGAATCGACAGGTAGGTGCGAACATTTGTTACCCTCGCATCATCCAATTCACCAAGTGATTTTCTTAATGCAGTAAGAAATCACATAGACTATCGCTCTTTTCAGACAATAAATGCGTCCTATTAACTAGCTTCCTCTTAAAGCCATTCTATTAATTCCAAGAAAATATCAAGTAGTTAGACCTTTATTCCCTTTATTCGATGCGGATCGTTAATTAAATTAACTATGTGATTAATGGAAATAATTCTGTTTCTTTAGAAATAAATCTTGGAAAATGCCATTATAAGTAGGCAAGTCGGCTTTGGCGTTCAAAGCGAAACTCAATTGATTCTAATAATTGTGCGATGTCGTAATCACAGCCGTTAAACACATTTATATCATCCTTCATTATCGTCATGATCTGTAGTTTATCCGTTAAGTTATTTTATGTGATCTCGCCGTATGGTCGTTGGGTAATCCCATCAGTTTTCCTTGAATGATCCTCATGGTTTCTAGATATCCAGCGTTGACATCGGAGATGTTTACCACGCTTTTGGAGCCAGAACACCCTCCTCCATCGTTCGGGCAAGGCGCCTGTCGGGACTACGGAGCAATGGACCACGAGGACGGATGGTGGGGTGGCACCGCTATAGTCACAGGAGTCGCCGGCGCTACACCGAGTCTCTACCTCGCTTTGGTGTTCAATGGGGTGTTCCCGAAAGGCGCGGCAAGTTCTCATCTGGTCAAGATAGTGCTGACTTTGCCTGAAAAGAATCAGACGATTATTGATCAGGTAACTTAAGAAACAACTATCCCATTTCCATACAATCAAGTTCCATAAATAGTCGTTTTTGTTTGCAACCCTAACGAAAATGAACTGTCATCAATGAAACATTGTTTACTAATTGTCGCTTGACCGTGTTGAGTCCCTCGTGACTTGTTTGTTAATGCTCTAGTCTAGATTAGCTTCAATGTCTTACTTTCTACTTGCAGTTGAGTTGTATTATTAGTTAGATTCATTCAGGATTTCCTGTCCATTCCATCTGTAATTGTAGATGTATATGTCGGGACTTTGAAATAATAATGTTGGAAGTGTAAAAAGTACGTGTTAACGGATTTGTCCACTAACGCACCTACCTAACTAACCAGTAGCCTAGTTCTTCCCTAGTATTATGTACCGTACCTATAATTAGATAGCCGTCAAGCAGAATTGCCGTTTTCAATGCCTGATGAATTGAAATAAAAACCTCAAGGGCAGAACTTGAATTACGTAGAGTGCTAACGGATCATTCATCATTGATGATTAGATTAGATTACTGACCAAATGTATCTATTATTCTGAGAGTGGTTTTTTATTTAATTTTTTTAATTCAAAAATTTACGTGAAATGATTTTCACTTAGTTTTAATAGTATACTACAGACAGCATCTTAAAACCTATGTGTTTTCACATTTATGGGACGCCTCAGCGTCCGTTTTTCCGTGCTCGTAATTAAATAAAACAATGATTATCGTTCGCGTACCTTTCGTTACGTAATTAAATTTTAACATTAACAATACAAGGGTAGAAATTTTGAAATTCATGACTATATCTAAGAAAAATATTCCATTATATCTGGTGAAACACCAAAACAAAGAAATTAAGGATTTCTACTCTTTCAGGTGCAGAGAGTAGCGAAACCTGACTACCACACAAACGTTCTAGAAGTCTCGACGCCAGTCTCCGCAGCAGAACTACGATCCTTAGCCCGAGGTCGTCTTCTGCTTACCATAGAGGCTGTTGGTGCTCCAGAGAGGAGGATAGTTGGGAGCGTGAGACAGAAAGCTGCCTGTGAGCTATTTCATGCACCGCTAGTGGCGGAAAGGGTTCCAGCAAGCGTCTCGCCTGAAGGAATGGCGTTGCTTTATATCGACAAGGATGGATCGCTCGTTTATGACATTCAGGTATGGTTTACATTAAATTTATAAAAAACTTTATTGTGCACCTACAAAAATACATACAAAAAGACTTACTACATACTACAAAGAACATAGGTACCTAAAAATAGTGGGTGGCCTTATTGTTAAGAAGCGATCTTGCACGAAGCTCAGCCTCTGCTCGATTGGTAATGGATATATTACAACCACGTGTTCATCCGTAGGAAATGGATCAATATAGAATCATGGACATTTTATAGAAAAATTTCGAAGAACATTTGGAGGTTGCGGGTTCGATTCCCGCCTCGAAATTTGTTCCGTTGGTCTGGGTGTTTTCTATCTATAATAAAAAATATCTATCTATGTAGTGTATTGTATTAAGTATATCAGTTATCTAGCACCCATAACACAAGCTCTGCTTAGCTTGGGGCTAGATAATGCTGTGTGAATGGTCCAGCATGATTTATATTTCTTTTTTATATTTATTGGATTTTTACGTGATTTTTGCACAAACAAAAAACTTATATCACAATAAAAAAAAATTATCAATTCCAGATAGACAATCTAGGCGCCACCGATCCGAAAATTACCCTAGTTGAAGAGCAAGGGAAGCGGCATTCCCAGGTTGAAATCCTCGACACACTGAAAGGAGTGCTAGCGAGACCCAGTGCAAGGATCTTCCAGCCGCTGTATGAGGATCAGCTCGCGGTGCATATAGGTGCTGACACTGGTGAGTGTGTGGGTTTGTTTCAGTTTAAGATAGTTAGTATGTACTACGGACTCAGGCGTCGCTAGCTAGGTTTTGGTTTTTGTTATTAAAGTGCGTAGCCCTCACACTCAGGGTAATAAGTCCGTAGGAAGTCCCAAAAGATTTTCGACTCTAAGGTGACATTCCCATACTGAGGGAAGGATGCGGGTTCAAGTCCCGTCGAAGTCGAATCCTTTGCGATATTATGATATAATAACTAAGAAATCATAGTATGTTATATGCTCTACGACAAATACAGCCTAAAACTAAAAGAAGTTAATACCTAGGTTTCTCACTTGTTTGCCTGCTTTCAGGATTGTTTGCGATAACAATAACCCAAAAAAATTGTGTACCAACATATTTTGCCTGTGGACATTCGAAAGGCAGAAAACCGAGATACTTTTAAGAAAATGGTGCGCACGCTTTTTCTTAAGAGGTTATACCAATAGTTTAGTTTACACAAATGTTTCTCGTTGGTAGTTGATACTATGCTTATGCTTTAGTAGTTTTTTTTTTAGGTATGTATATAAATATATAATAGGTATATATAATTAGAGTTATTTAGGCTACTTGTAAAACTTAAATTAGCACGCCAACCCCCTGTAAAAACATATGTTTTTGGTCGGCAGGTAGAAAATGCCTCGGCATTAAGCCCACCCTTTGTACATCAGTGCAATAAAGGTTTAAAATAAAATAAAATAATTTTTTGCCATTCTTGCAAATGCATAAAATGCATAGGAACTAACTACTTTGAGAACTTTTTTCCTGCATAAAAAGTGCAAATTGTGAACACATTTTCAAATAATGGTGAAATATACACCTTTTCCAGGTCCACCAGCTCTCCGAGGCCGATTGACTTCCAGGATGCTGCCAGACGCGGCAGGCTCCGGCCCAGCTCTACTGAAGAGGACCAGTCAGATTCGACTGCCCACCACAATGGCTGGTCTTGCTTGGGCGGTGGTTGATT
The DNA here is from genome assembly GCA_949316285.1 of Eupithecia subumbrata. Taxonomy (NCBI): domain Eukaryota; kingdom Metazoa; phylum Arthropoda; class Insecta; order Lepidoptera; family Geometridae; genus Eupithecia; species Eupithecia subumbrata. Next base: position 24,968,356 of record OX438643.1, read on the forward strand.
CTTTGTGTGGTTTCTACTATGAGGTGAGTCTCTTACAAAATCATTTGTATAAATGATTCTGAATAACATCGCAAAAGTTTACGACTTCGGCGGGACTGGGGAGTGTGAGGCTTACGCACTATAAAAACAAAAACTTGAAATGATTCTGACCAAGACTATAAAATATAATTATTATAGTGACCTATGCCCAGCAGTGGACTAAATATAGGCGGATCGTGATGATTATATTAAATCACTGCACTAATCTCATTCGCGTCAATTCTGTTATTTATTGCACTATACTAATTTGACTGCACTAAAATCTTGCTTTTCTTTTGATTTCAATCGTAAAGAGAAAACGTCATCATTTTAAGTGCTGTTTAGTTAGTCAAGTGTACTTTATACAACAACAGAATCGATAGGGTTTCCCCCGAATGCTAGCAATCAATATGTTTGATCTAGTTTTACCCATTTACTTATTTGAGGATTCTCAAAACGGGTAAAACTTAAGTACAAGGTGAAACTTTTGATGAAAAAATTACCAGAACCTTTTTGGTAATTTTTTCAGCCATATTCGTCGAAATTAAAGTTTTTTGTAAAATTTGAAAAAAATACCAGGTAGGTTCTAGTGATTTTCGCCCCCTCACTTCAACAGCCTATATTGCTCTACTGCTGGACTCGGGCCTCTCCCTGATAAGCGCCTTAGTGGCTTTGATGTTTTAATTCAGAACCTCTACCTCACCATAATTTGAAATTTACCGTTACATAAATCGCCACCGGTCTATAATTTTATTGTTTCATTTCCAGACCGTAGTAATCGGCAACAACCTTCGCTCCCGTTCATCTTGGTGGTTGGAGACTCGCGCAGGAGTGGAAGGCAGCGCTCGTGAACTGGGATCCGAGGAAGGCTGGGTTCTGGAACCAACTGGGGCTGAACTAGTGGCCTTGCATCTTGGGGCAGCGTACCTGGAACTTCGATCCAATGATAATACTACTGTATTGATGAGCACGCGAGTACCACAAGTATGTAGTTCAGAATTGGTAACTATATTATTGAATAGAAATAAAAAAATCTCCACTGAATTTGTGAAGAATCAGAGGTCTCACAAACAATTTTAAATAGGTAAAAAATTAAACAAACGTTTATTAAGCAAATGGTTACAACATACCTACGATTACTACAACTCTCATTAGGAACTTAACTAGGTATACATACATCCTAAAACGCAATTCAACAAAGCTTTTCGGGGACAACCAGAGGTTGTTGCCATTGACATTTAGACATTCTTCTATTGACAAGATCGGCTATTTCTATATATTTATCTATGGCTGCCTCGTTGGTCTAGCGGTCAGCTACACCCAGGACCTCATAATCAGCGGTTGAACACCGCTGATTATGAGGTCCTGGGTGTAAAGCCCGGGTCCGGCCAATAGTTGTTATTGGGGTTTTACTAGTATAAAAATTCATAGTCACAGCCCGGAGACAGGAAGTTAGCGGTGTTACACACCCGTGCCTCGGAAAGCACGTTAAGCTGTTGGTCCTGCGCTTGACCTCTCCCCGGTCTTGTTGGTCCTCCGTCCCATCGGATTATGAGAGTGAGGGAATCGAGAGTGCACCTGTTTGCGCACACTCTTGTGCACTATAATATGTCCTGCGCATCTGGCTGGTCTCCGATAAGACTGGCCGCCGCCGTGGTCGAAATTCTGCTGATTGGAGAAAATCATACATTAATCTTATTTATCTCTAGAGATTACACTATTATTCCTACTTCTGTTCAGGTCTGACATTATTTTACTGTTCTGGCTACCTAGTTCCAGGATTGAAAGGTATGAAATCTTTCTGACATTTCGAACTTAATTTTACTTGCTTTGGAAGTGTTCTGGGCCTTTAAGTACTTTGTCTTGCAGATAAGCGTGCCAACATCATGCCTGCCATCCATTCCTGGGACTTCAGACAACGAACTGAGCGCCAAGTTTACTCCAGGCCCTTCAGATGAACAGCTCTCTGACAATGCAATATTCCGCCTTAACCAGGGATATTGCTCACAGGGTGACAGACACACGTACAAGACGGGAGAGATTTGGACAGATATCAAGGTAAATTATAATCTTGGTTTTCCATAAGGATCCTTGAAGTGTTTCCGTGCATGATGGCTATAAGTAATATTTTACGTGTTAGTCTGGCACTCACTTATTTCTCTAGTGGAAAAAATTGAAGCGAAAAGAATAAACATTATTTACAGTTTCTTGCCTAACAAAATATTATAAAAGTTTGCATATCTATTCTTAAAGCTATTTCGTAAGCCTTAAGGCTCTCCCAGACCAACGCAGCCTTTGGTGGCTGCCATTTGTAATTGCTTGCATAAGCTCATACTTACCATTACCACTGGCGTATAGGCATGACTGTGTATCTGGAAATGGCTTTAAACAATAGATAGAAGATGCTTTAACCAACTTACTACTAAACTAATACTTTTTATCACACTAATGAGTAAATCACTAATGACCACACCCAAAATTAGGAGTTCTATGAGTGTTGTCTTGAGGTTTTGATGTCCCATCAATGACCAGAAAAGAAATTGAATAAATAATGTTTATTTACACCATGGTTGCACATCCTGTCACCTACAGCTGCTATTTAAATTGGTTGTTACATTATTCTACGGTTGCATTTCCAGACTTGTTCAAAATGCGTGTGCATGCACGGCGTCCCCCGTTGCGAGGCTGTGCAGTGTCCTCGAGTCAGCTGCCTCACGCCGCTTCAGACGCCACCAGGACAGTGCTGCCCGATTTGTACCAGTTAGTATCTAAAACTTCTGCAAATTTCCAGACCTTGTCACCCATCACTAAGATAAAAAGTATGTTGTCATGTTCCAACTGGTTCTGACAGAAAATTCTATATTCATATTAGGTTACTAAAAAAATCCTGAAGTCTAATGTTATTGACAAAATTAACGGTATTTCATACACATAGGTATCCCTATGAAGATGCTTAAACGCATACTGTATTTTTAACGACGAATCCTGATCAATTCCTGATTTATACTGGAGCTTGCTCTACTTGCCCTGATACTTTTATACAAATAACCGAAGTAATACCTCAACTGGTTGGTAGCCAAGTCACGGACTAATGACCATGTTCGTCATGACATGAGATGACATAGTGTGCTGTGGGGCCATAGCCAGACTTTCTTAGACAGCCATCCATTATTTAATTAGCTTAGCTTTCAGTTTTTGTCTAACACATTATAATTAGGTATCTATTATTTTCATCCTGGATTGTCTCACTGCAGGGAAAAGGCCTCTCCCCCTGTTTCCCACTGGCCCATGGAACGCATTAAAATTTGTATTTTATTGTATTGTATCTCTCTTCAGACTCAACAACAGCAGTCTGGAGCGAGACAGGTAGCTGCGAGCTCGCGGGCCAGCAGTACGCCCCCGGCTCCTCTTGGCATCCCTACCTCGTCCCAGGAGGATACGACACCTGCGTCACTTGCACTTGCAACTTCGATACGAGACAGATCCATTGTCCGAGAGTTCGCTGCCCCGCTCTGCATTGCAGTGAGAAAGAGGCGTATAGGATTGATAAGCGGGCTTGCTGCAGAGTTTGTCCTGAGGTTCGTTTCTAACTGTTACAAGTAACAAAAAAAAAGTAAATTGTAGTTTATTCAGACCAGGACCTGGGATCTGGTCTGAATTAACTACAATTTGTGTCACCGAAGACTAAAATGAGGCATCAGGTAATAAAATTTTGCAGTATTTTTAAACAAAGTGATTATTTCTTTAAAGTTTTATTAGTCTGCATGCAACTTCGTTTCCATTTAAAATCAGTTTTAAATGATTGTATTAATTGTGCAACATGTAATCTTCGGATCTATCAAGGAAAATCTTTAAGAAAAAATTCGACATAGGCACATTCTTAAAACAAGTTATTTTCATAATTTCCAGCCAAGAGCAAAGAAACCCGACGAAGAAACACCAAAAGACCAAGGTGCACCTAGAACAGCAGAAGAGATACTGGCTGAGGGCGGATGCAAGTTCCCAGACGGACCCCTTCCGAACGGGAAGGAGGTGCATCCGTCCATTCACTCGCACGGCGAGCAGAGATGCGTCACTTGCAGATGCAAGGTGAGTTAGGCTTGTCCGTCTTTTGAGTAGTCATAACTGTAGGATAGGGTACTCAATACATGACATTATTAGTGATATTTGTGAAATCTGTAAAAGAACGACGAAACTAAAAGTTCATAACACATCCAGGCTGTATAGGTAGTGTACATCCCTATGTAAAGAGTCTCTTTGATATATAAAAACTAATTTAAGATAGCTTGAAGAATATTGGGGAAGCTTTTAAGAATTCTTTTAGCTCTGACTAAAAAATTAAAACTTAAAGTGTAGCTCTCAAAGACACACATACAGATCCAGTCTCCTAGAGTCCAACGACTGAAAAATAAGTTTTTTTTCAGGACGGCGAGGTAACCTGCGTTCGCAAGCGTTGTGGTCGCGCAGCGTGCCAGAAGCGACGGCGCGTTGACACCTGCTGCGCTTGCACGCGCCACCGACGCCAACGTCCCGCCCCCCGCCACCCGCCGCCCAGCTGAAGTCACTAGCGGCACGCATGTCACTGCAGTATGGTACGGAGCTAATCCACTGCTATCGTAGCTGGAGCATTAGTTTTACTTACAGAAGTGGTGTGAAATCACTGCTCGTAACTAGCAGTTTGACCCAGTAGCAGTTTCACTGAAGTAAAGATTATTGATACTGCAGTAAAGTGGTGCGCAACCGATGTCACTTCAGTTTAGTATGGAACAATAATTAAGTGCTGTGGTAAAAACACAGCTGAAGTATTTGAAATAAAGTTTAACGTCATATTGGTGTCTGCTCGCGATAAGTAGGTAATCATCTAGAGTTTTCGCTATTAGAGGAACCCACTTCCCTTGGTATACATCCAACTTAAAATAAAAATACTCATGAACTTCAGCTGTTTCCGATTGACATGGTTGAAGCAACCGTCTAGGGATAATCTGTAGTTTTGGGCGAAGCTTTTTACTGTAGAGATTGCTTTAGAAGCAAACAAGAAGTCGTGTTGTAAAATCTAGAACGTTTCGGTTTTGTCGCCAACAAAGACCTCAGATCATTGTTCTAAGCACCTAGAAGTTTGACTTCTGAGCTTTAGTGGCACCCGACCTAAACCCAGACTGTGTAGGCTAAGAGTGACTCGCTCTATAGACTGACGTATTTTATGTACTCGTGCGATTCGAATGTGTTTCTTCTAGTTTTAAGTTTGTATCTAGGATTTGGACAAGTAGGAATACTAGCATTTGAAAAAATGGCGATTTATTGCTTTAGTTCAACCCATTACTTTGAGTCTATTATTATTATCAATCGTTGTACCATTATTCATCACCTACTTTATTTTTTTGATCTGGCATATTTAAGATATTTATGTTCTCGCATGTCATAATTTTATGTGATGTCAGTATTTCGATTTGTCCATTTCTGATGCGTGTTGTAGGTGGTAAGAGCGGTCGGCCGCGCAACGGCAGGTTTCGATCGGAATAGCTTTACTGTTAACGGCGTTGAATATAATTTACCCACCGGTATTATAATTGGTATTATGAGATATCACGAAATTTCATAGGAGCATAACATTTTCATCCGATATCACATAAATCTGAACGACCAAATTACGGACTATATGATTGTGTCTCAAAGAACTGTTTTAAATAGAAGATAATAATTTGGTTCTTTCAGAACTTATCCACTGATTAGTGTGTGTGTAGTAAGGCTGGATAGCTCGGGCGTGGAAGTACAATGGTGCGAGCGCGGTCGATATAGATGTGCCATATTTTCTTAAATGTAAATATAAATTATATTAACTACTTATATGCATATTTATTTACATTGCTATTGTAATGATACGGACACGCACCAGTAGGTTTTGTGTATTAACCATCACAAAACACGTTGTATTTGGTCGCCTTGTTTGTGCATTTGCTTTTAGGTTTGTATCTTTCTTTAGTACCATATAATTGTAAACCTAACTGAAATGATTATTACCTACATTATAGTTTAGTTTTAAAACTGTGTTGAAATAGGAATTATTTAAATATAACTTTATGTAAAAAGAAAATGGTTACGAACATGAGTTGTTCCCTCAGGGGTATCCATTGAGCCCTATTCTTTTTATTTTATATATTTATGTTTCATGCTTTCATTTTCAGCTCCAACACTATATAATAGATGAAACACATAACTTATGTTTGTAGTCAAATGGTTATGACAATAGGATTGTCATCATGGTAATAAATGTGTAAATAGTAAGATATTTTGATATAGACACTTTACATTTTAACATGTATTCTTATTAATATTACGGATTGTACCGTTAATATAAATCATGATTAAATAAATTATCTAATTTTATGCAAATTTCGTGACTAGTTTTGTTTAATTACTAGTTTAACGGCTTAGGTAAGTAATTAAGAAAGCTAGTCCAAATATATCGATGTGATGGAAATGAATGCCATGTAGCTAGCGATACATCTTCGAGTATAAGGAATCTTTTCAATCTAATCTAGGGCCTCATCATTGATGTGAAAATTCAAAGGTATTATTAGGAATGTAAGATAAGTTTTTCAGTTGTTTTAGATGGGGCCCAGAACAAATTTTATTTATTCTCTTGTACTACACGACTTTAAAGAGACATAAACATGTCAAGAATCATTACCAAAAATTTTAAACCTGTTGAAGAATTTTTTCGCGTTTCGTTGTGGGTTCTAGTCCATCAAAACTTGTGAGGAGTTTCATTGTGTGTTATTTTATTGGCTACCTTAAGTCGTAAGACACGAAGGAGACTTAATTTTAAAAGTTTTCTTGAATTTTTAATATTTTTTGTATGATCTAACAATAGAAAAGTAATCATCTATGGCTTGCGAATAACATAACTAATGGCCATAAAGAATACCATGAACTCGCTTGTATTGCATTGTTTTCTCTATTTAGTAAACCTATTCCAATCCATCGTAAAGAAACACAAAATTGTTTTTAAATAATTTTATTGTCTATTACAACTGATTCGAATTTTTGAGCCTATTATGTAGTTGAGTCCAGTTAATAGTTTGTAAATTATCATAACAGTAAAAGAAATAAATGACCTGTGAACACATATTGTTTTTGCTTTTAAAATTATCTAAAGCAGCGAGCCAATTTTTTTCCCTTCTAGAGTTAGCTATGCTCCATGAACGCATTTGGTCACGTACTTATGCTTGAACTCTTTATGTGTATCAACAGTCAGCTCTTTAGTTCTTCAAATTGGCGTATTTCGGAGAGCTTCCCTAGCATCCACCATGGCGTCAATAATAGCATCCACGACTTTTGTAGTTGAGTTAATGCCCATTATGCCTATGCGGAGTGCTTTTCCAACCGTTGGACCGAGTCCTTTTAATATCATAATATTATGCCTGCGAAAGAAAGCGTTGATTCATGAAATATGTAATAATGTAGGATGTATTTATTGATGTATTTATGTCAGATAATCTTTCTTCAAGGTAAGAAAGCCGACTTTCATGGCAATTTTTACTTACTTTTCTCTGATATACTTGCAAAACTCGCTATGATCGTAGCCGTCAGGAAGAACTACCGTGGTAGCAGTTGCCATCCGATCCTCAGGTTTCGGCACCAAGAGTTGGAATTTGTGATCTTCAAGGCGTTTGTGAAAATAAGTCATGTTGGCAGCGTGGCGGGCCCAGGATACTGGCAAGGTCTCTTTAGAAACCTCTTTGAGGCACGCACGGAGTGCCCAAATTAGGGGTGGACTCAATGTGTGGTGGTATCTGTAATGATACATAATCTTTTAAAAAAATAAAAAGAAAATTAGAATTTTTTAGAATTAAATGAGAGAAGGATGCGGGTTCAAGTCCATATGTTTTTTATTATACATAGAAAACACCTAGAACACCCGGAACAAATATCTGCTTATCGTAAACCATTTGCCCAGACGGAATCGAACTGCAGACTATTGCATACAGTCTAGAGGTACCTATTCCAACTAATCCAAAGCGTCCTCAGACGCTCTGGTAGCAGTGCTGCGCTGTATCGCCGATGCGTTGCGCCAGATACTCACCTATTCTCGGGTTACACCAAAGGTCACTTCAACCATATGCTCTGATAAAATTTTAACTTCGGTTTGGACAAGGGAAGCAAATGTGCAGGCTCTGCTTAAGCTTAATTTCTTTCTAATTTTTGACGACCTCTGTGGCGCAGCGGGCGAAGGTCTGCCTGCGACACAGGAGGTTGTGGGTTCGATTCCCGCCTCGGGACAAATTTTTGTACGATCTGCAGACATTTGTCCAGGGCGTTCTGGATGTTTTCTATGTATAAATAAAAAATATCTATCTATGTAGTGTATTGTATTAAGTATCTCAGTTATCTAGTACCCATAACACAAGCTATGCTTAGCTTGGGGCTAGAAAATGCTGTGTGAATTGTCCAGCAAAAAAAAATCTAATCTAATTAGCCTATCTTGGATAGGAGGATACTTGTGCAGCTGATAATGACAATCGGACTTGAGAAGTCTGATTTCAAAATATCAAGATAGCATAGCCAGGTAGGTAAATGTAGGTAGGTGTACTTCAAATTTTAAATTAGCAATAATCATTATCTATGTTCTTTACTTTAATCAGAGGCTTATCAAAATGACCTAGAACTTACACTCGTGTGTTCCCAAAGCAATTCCAATTCTGCGCCAGCACTTTGACGTCTAAATAAAATGCTGGTTCGTGTTTTCGGCTTTTTATCTTTTCCCTGTAACATAGATGAGGAAATTGTATCTGTGCCTACCTACTAACAAATACTAAGGCTGGTGTGCACCTAAAGATAATTGGTCATTAATGTTATTGTACAGCTTCGTCGGTTCGTTTTCAGGCACTAGTATGAAAACTTCTGTCAAAAACATAATTTTTTTTAGAGAAAATGTATAGAAAAGTTTTTAAGTGGAACACTTTTTGAAAAATTTTCGAAAATCAGCTATTACATTGAGTAGGATATCAAATGAATGACATTGATGTGTAGGTACATCAAAACAGTTTTTGAATATTTTCTAGGTTTCATACGTTTTGAAATACATTGAGAGTCGAACAATTACATCCGTAATCTCCAAAGTTTGCAGAGCAATCGATCCGAAATGCATTGTATATACCTACTGTTTTAGATGTTTATTATATAGCGAAGTTTCTTACTGGTGTTTGTGCAATTACCAAAAATACGAAACCTTCGGCCCGCGAGTGACACTCGCCTTTGACGGATCTTGTTTATCCTTATCTTACCTATTTTTATCGACAAAACCGCACATTTGGCCATACCTACCTATCTGTTGCTATTGTCAATTCCCAATGCACAGCGTAGACATCCCTACGCTTTGCATTGGGGCCTCCGCCTCCCAATGCAAAGCGTAGGGATGTCTACGCTGTGCATTGGGAGGCGGAGGCTATAGATACTCCCTCTATGGCTTGTACTATTATAACTCTATTATCGCAAATATCGCTGGAAGACACAGTACAAATTTGTAGGTAGTTAGGTGCATTATAATAGTACAAATGTTGATAAGGTTAATGTTAATTTGATTTACGCAATCTTCCTTGCTATTCTGAGCGTCTAGTTTTAGTTACGTAATACGCATGAGTAATCATAATCAGTCGCCAGGTGAATATAGCAGCCGAAATTATCAGTGCTATGTGGGTACTTACTGAGCCCTCTCGCTGAACGCAACCGGTGAGATTCCAGCGGGCCCACTTAGTGCCTTCTGAGTAGACGCGTAAACTCCATCCACGCCCCACTCGTCCATGAAGAATGGGTCCCCGACGATTGAAACCACTGTGTCCACCAGAAGAAAAGCACCATACCTGAAAGCCGTTATGACTGAAGTGCTTTTGGCTTTTTCATACCAAAAGCATGGTTCTTAAAACTATTGAGTGACGATTGAAAATAACAAAAGAATACAGAAAGAGTAGCTACGTATATTAGCACGTCCAATAAACAATTGAGTTAGGATTGAAATAAAAAACAAAAGAATACAGAAAGAGTAGCTACGTATATTAGCACGTCCAATAAACAATTGAGTTAAGATTGAAATATAAAACAAAAAAATACAGAAAGAGTAGCTATGTATATAGCACGTCGAAAAACGAAATGAGTTAAGATTAAAAAAAAACAAAACAACACAGACATAGTAGAGTAGTGGCTATGGCTAGCAATTTGCAACACTCTACATTTTCTGAATTTAAATTATCATAAGAATTCATAGATGTAACAAATACAATACTGACAATAAACATTGTTCTTACTTATGACAGAGCTCTCCTAGGCCTTGTAGTTTCTGCACAGTACCCGTCGAGCCGTCTCCATGGGTGATGAACAAAGCTTGGGGACGGGTTTCCTTCAACGCATCTTCTAGTTGTTCTAAACTGAACGTTGATTCCATCGGTACGCGAGTCACAACTGTTTTTATACCTGTTTAAATAAAACTAGAATAATTGATTCTTAATTTTGCAACACTATATTAATTCAAGTGTCTTTAAATCATTCCGCTTTCATTAAGGCGCTACCCCGACCAAAATCAGCGCCCTCACCTATTTCATCCTATTATTCTGTTCAACTAAGGAATTTTCAAAATCGATTGGCCAGTTTGTGATTCCTATCATAAGCTTATTTTTAATGCCTCTGTAAGTTTTATTTTGTATACTTTAAGCAGAGTTGCGATGTTGCTCTCTTTGGCCACCATGGTGGCAAAAAAGAGTAACTTCGCATCTCTGCCTACACTATACAAACTAAGACTTTTAAAGGGGCAATAAAAATAAGCTTAAAATAAGGTTCACAAACTAGTCAATCGATTTTTGAAAGTTTATAAGAAAAAATTGGTGGTGGTGCTGATTTGGGTCGGGATAGCGCCTTAAGCAACTGACTTAAGGTTCGGGACGACCGATTGAGATTTAATATGCAATGTTACTCCTATTTAGATGTATTATTGATTTGTAAAAATTAGACAAATTGGAATAATCCGATTTTTATAAACCAGCATCTTATTTAACTGTGGACAGCATCGATTGTCATCTTACCTTGTCTATCAGCTATCATTTTAGCTCGCTCATCCCAAATTCCTCTAGAAGCGACGAGTAGCGTGTCATTCGGACCAAGGAGGTTGGTGATGACAGCCTCCATGCCTGCATGACCTGCGCCACTCATAGCAAGCACGAGCTTACTGCGAGTCTGGAATATGTACTGTATTCCGGCACGGATGTCGTCAAGGACCTGGAAGCATAAATCGTAGTTTGGGTAATATATTCCGGGACAGGAATTAGTAATAATGACTTCATAAACTGATACTATCATTTATTATTAAATGTAAGCAGGTTAACTACGGACCTCGTTTGTGTTGGATGAACACGGCTTACATTCATAATGAATTCGTCAAACTAAAAAAGCTTTTATTGTAAAATACTAATAATAATGCTGGACAATTCACGCAGCATTATCCAGCCCCAAGCTAAGCAGAGCTTGTGTAATGGGTACTAGATAACTGATATACTTAATACAATACACTACTTATATAGATATTTTTTATTATACATAGAAAACATCCAGAACGCCCTGGAAAAATGTCTGCAGATCGTACAAATATTTGTCCCGGGGCGGGAATCGAACCCGCAACCTCCTGCGTCGAAGGCAGACTTTCGCCCACTGCGCCACAGAGGTCATCGAAAAAAAATGAGATATACATAATACACTACACTACATAAATAGATATTTTTATTATACATAGAAAACAACCAGAACGCCCTAGACAAATGTCTGCAGATCGTACAAATACTTGTCCCGAGGCGGGATTAGAACCCGCAACCTCCTGCGTCGCAGGCAGACCTTCGCCCACTGCGCCACAGAGGTCGTCGAAAAAAAAAGTGTAAATAATACTAACATTATAGGTTTCATCACAAAAATGGGATAAAACTGGCATCTGATACGCTTCTGCTACGGAAGGCCAAATATCGCTGGGTCCAGGACCGCAGAGTAAGGGTTTCACCACATGACGGTCTTTGATCTCCGGTGGTTCGATGATCAACTTGCCACTCATTCTTAAAGAACTTTTCTGAATCAATGTTAAAATATTTTCGCGTTTGGGTTTCTGTAGGTCACGGTGGTTTGTTTGAGACGATTATTGTTTTGGTAGGTATAGGCTATAGCAAATTTATAGCGAGTACACTACTGACTTGAACCAATTTACCCGAAGGAATAAATTAGAACCTGTGTTATTCTATATTTATTATCAGATAAGGCAAGTCATGACCACATCATTAAAGGTAGAGTAATGTAAACTGATCAGATAGATAGAATGCAAGTCATTGTTTTTCTTTAATGCTCTGATTAGGTAAATATTTCCTTCAAGTAAATCAATTTCATGTTTGTAGTAGGTTTCTTTTTTTTTAATGCTGGACTACTCACACAGCATTATCTAGCCCCAAGCCACATATATATTATAATATTAGGTCCTTACATATGAAATTGGCGTTTTTCGTACTGGCCACTTTAATCACAAATTTCTCCTCTTTGGTAAGGAATTCCAAATTCAAATTTGTACAGCTATAAATAAATAAATAAATAAATAAATAAATAATGCTGGACAATTCACACAGCATTATCTAGCCCCAAGCTAAGCAGAGCTTGTGTTATGGGTACTAGATAACTGATATACTTAATACAATACACTGCATATATAGATATTTTTTATTATACATAGAAAACACCCAGACCAACGGAACAAATTTCTGCAGATCGTACACAAATTTGTTCCGAGGCGGGAATCGAACCCGTGTATAGACTCGTGTATTTGTGCTTCGATGATCGTCATTCATTTGTTTTTTTTCTTCTGTTTTTTTCTGTTTGCGTCACTCATTTTACAAAATGGAAAACTTAAAATATCGCATTATTTACGAGTACGAGTTCCGCCGTGGCACTAGTGCTGCGGAAACAACTCGAAGGGTGAATGATGTGTATGGCGGTCGTGTTGCAAAAGAAAACACAGTTCGTTTTTGGTTCCAACGTTTTCGTTCTGGAAATTTCGACTTACAGAACAAGCCCCGTGGACGGCCTGAGACTCAAGTTGATAATGAAGAGTTGAAGGCTATTGTGGAAGCGGATCCATCGCAAACCACGTCCGAGTTAGCTGCAGGCTGCGGTGTTAGTGATAAAACTGTTTTAATTCACTTGAAGCAAATTGGGAAGATTAAAAAGCTTGAAAGGTGGGTACCTCACGAATTGACTGAAGCAAACCGGCAAACGCGCGTCGACTGCTGCGTTACATTACTAAACCGGCACAATAATGAAGGTATTTTAAACCGAATCATTACCTGTGATGAAAAATGGGTTCTTTACGATAATCGGAAGCGCTCAGCGCAATGGTTGGATCCTGGCCAGCCAGCCAAATCCTGCCCCAAGCGAAAATTAACCCCAAAAAAGTTACTTGTAAGCGTTTGGTGGACTAGTGCCGGTATTGTTCATTACAGTTTTCTCAAATCTGGCCAGACTATTACGGCTGATGTCTATTGTCAGCAATTGCAAACCATGATGGAAAAGCTAGCGGCTAAACAACCTAGGCTGGTCAATCGCTCCACGCCACTGCTGCTTCACGACAACGCTAGACCACACACTGCGCAACAGACGGCTACTAAATTAGAAGAGCTTCAATTGGAAAGTCTAAGACATCCTCCGTACTCCCCGGACCTTGCTCCAACAGATTACCATTTTTTTTGAAATCTGGATAACTTCTTGCAAGGGAAAAAATTCAACTCCGATGGGGCAGTCCAAATCGCCTTCAAAGATTTTATTGATTCCCGTCCGACTGGTTTTTTTAGTAAAGGGATCAATGAACTACCTATAAGATGGCAAAAGTGCATAGAAAATAATGGTTCATACTTTGATTAATCTATATATATAAAAGAAAGTCGTGTTAGTTACACTATTTATAACTCAAGAACGGCTGAACCGACTTGGCTGAAAATTGGTGGGGAGGCAGCTTAGAACCAGGAGACGGACATAGGCTATGTTTTATCCCGGAATTACCACGGGAACGGGAACTATGCAGGCGAAGCCGCGGGCAGCAGCTAGTTAAATATATTATATTAAAAAATATTCGACTTTTTGTTCCTCCCATACAAAACGCCAATTTCATATGTAAGGACCTAATATTATACTATACTAGTACCCAAGCTAAGCAGAGCTTGTGTTATGGGTACGAGATAACTGATATATTTAGTATAATACACTTCATTGTAGATATTTTTTTATTTTACATAGAAAATATCCAGAACACCCTGATCTGCAGATCGTACAAACATTTGTCCCGAGGCGGGAATCGAACCCGCAACCTCCTGCGTCGCAGGCGGACATCCGCCTTCTGCGCCACAGAGGTTGTCATAGGTAACCAGACTGATCTGATAGCGTATCATGATCATTATTTTATCCATACATAACTTACCAAAGCGAATTTGCATTAAAATTAGACCTTCTAACCCGCTGTGCATGAGCACATAATATTTGCATTATCTCAAAGTGTTTTCAACGGACCTCGAAAAAAAATTGGTTCTATGTTCGGGTGGGTTTGTTTTTTTCAATATGATCGTTAATTTCTCCTTCATTTATGGACCAATTTGGATGATTCTTTTGCAGGTGTATGGAGGATGATTTTAAGGTGGTCCAATAAAATTTTATTTGATTATTCCCGAAGAATTAGTATGCAAAACTTAAAGAGTTTAAAACTAAGGGATTCGAAGTCCGTTTGAAAACAAACAAATTATTATTATGTATATCATGCCTAATAAGTACTTTATAGCGCTCTGCTTATCTACTTAAACGTGTTAATCATATTTTATCTATGCGATTATTACTAAGTCACAGTAAATGAAGTATGAAAAGTAAAGATTTTAATAGATACTTCATCTTCTTCAATGATCCTTGATTCGCTAAAAGCCCCTGAGCATTCTTGGTACATTTACATTATTATTATAAATAAGACCCACACCCTTATATCCATGATTATGTACATACGTCTATGCAATATTAGACATTTTACCTCCACGAAATTATTCTATCTACAAACCTTATGGCTTCATTTTCCCTCTTTAACATTTGGACGCGAAACCCTGTTCGGTCGCCAAAAACAGAGTCTAGTGAAATTAACTCGCGCTTTGACCGACATTTTCAGCACAGCCGTGAAGTTTCGTTACAGAAATCGGGTTAATGTTTAGATTTAGTGCTAATAGGGTGGTTGTAAATTTGCAACAATGTTCTGGCGCTATCGGATGGCACATTTGGCAAGCGCGCTGCGCTCCGGGCGGCCGCGGTTGCCAGTCCCGTATAGACCCATATGCGCTGCTTCTGCGGTTTTACAACTGTTTTACGACAAATATTTTTTTAAAATTCCAACATGCCTGTGCTCTATTTGGGTGCATAAAGTAATGTAGCTACCAGAGTTTTTCAGTGTAGGTGACCACAACAAAGTTGTTTTTTTCTTGATACCTAGTCGTAGTCATCATCATCATCAAGCTATATTAATCCACTGCTGGACATAGGCCTCCCCTAATGAGCGCCATAGCGCCCTGTCTTCAGCTTACCGCATCCAACATCTACCTGCAGTCTTTCGTAGGTCGTCATCCCACCTGGTTGGAGGGCGGGGGGGCGGGGGGCTCAAGAATAACAGCGGTCACGTCTAATCAGGCGCGGTTTCAGCCCAACTTTGTGGGGGACACACTTGGTCAGGGCCGTAGCCAATGTCCCAAAGGCATTCACTGCCCAGCATCGGTAGAGTTCTACTTGATTTTTTAATAGTTTAGCTATTTTTTTTCCACATTAACAGGATTTACTCGCATGAAACTGCAACGAACAGCTCTACAAAATTGATAGACACTGCCCCTTCTGTCTGTTTCTTTCTTCCCTTTACCAAGCAACGGATTTCGTTATGGTACCTATCTGATGTTATATACCTATTTTATAAGAACGTTTTACAAAGCTTCTGTTAATAATCTAAACGAATAGTACCTAACTCTCTAATGTACATCTGAGTATTATTTCCCGAGGACCACGCGATTGAAGCCGCAGATAAAAGTTTAGGTAGGTATATAATATAAGTAACCAAAGAAAGTTAATTTCTAAAAAAACTGCTAGCAGGTGCTTACATCCTAAACTAAATTTTCATACAAAATTTCAGCCTCGTAGCTTTTCGAGTTCCTGAGATTTCATGATAAGTCACAGAGTGGCCTAACTTTGACTCCAGACCACACCTTTAGGGTACGAATTTCAATAGATTTTTACTTAATAATATAACTAAATTACGTATCTACACACCTAATTACTTATAATTTCAATTAATATAATATAAGTGTTTTTTCAGGTTATTGGGGATAGATTTCATCCATGGGTCCCGCCCGGAATGCTCGTAAAAATCACGATAAGGTTGCAGGTCATCGTTCAAGAAGTTCTCAGACAAATAATATAAGTAGGTTTCTCTAATAGCACCGTATTTAATGGAATTAAATCTTATTATATATATAATATTAAGTAAGGTTAAATAGTTCTAAATTAGAATTCGAATGACTATAGTAACTTAAACTTTAATTAACTAAGTACTTAAACTTTACTAAAGTTATCCAGTTACCTAGTTATTATTTTAAAGAGAGTAATCAAATAATATTTATGATTTCTAGCATGCTTTTTGTATTAAGTGTAGTTTTGTACTATAAATCTAAACACCTTTGTATGACTATATAGAATGCAAAAAATGAGTATTTAAAACTTCGACATCACAATTTGTACTGAAAATATTAATTTTAATTTCTTTGAACATTTTTTAACATGTATCAACAGGCGCACTATTTATTATTATTTTAAAAAGGAATTCAATGCAACTTTTAAGCTTTGCTCCGTAGTTGCTGAGATATTTAAGAGGAAAAAAAGACAGATAGAGCAAGACCAAAGTAAACCAAAAAAGTTTCGTAAGCCTAAAAATATTTTTTGAATTTTATAGCGATGATTTTCGGAGCGACACCATAGCGTCTACCATAGCGTCAACAACAGCATTTGCAACTTCGACAGTAGAGTTGACGCCCATTATACCGATGCGGAGTGCTTTACCAACCGTTGGACCAAGTCCTTTGAATATCAGGATATTGTGCCTGCAAAAGACATTAAATTGAAGCATCTATTCATATTTGGAAAATATGACCCTGATGATTATCCGAACAGCGAAGAATAAATTAGCGAATTCGAACAGCTATTTGTCATTCCCACATCTCACTATTAACTAGATTCCCCCCGCGGCTTGGCAAGCGTTGTTTATATGGAAACATTTATTATCCCATGGGAACTGATTTATGTCTTATAAGTAAGCCTATGTTTGATTCCAGGATTCAAATTACCCGTATGCAAAATTTTTACCCGATCCGTTGAGTAGTTTTGGGGTGAAGAAGTAACAAACATCTAAACATCCAAACTTTTGCATTTATAATATTAGTGTGATTCATTAGTTTGCATGTATGGATGTTTGTTACCTCTTCACGGCAAAACTGCTCAACGGATCGGGCTAAAATTTAACATACAGGTAATTTTCATCCTGGAATCAAACATAACTATGAGTAACATACTTTTATCACATAAATCAGTTCCCATGGGATATAATCACCTTTAAACGTTTCCATTAAAACAAAGCGTGCGAAGCCGCGGGCAGAAACTAGTTTTTCATAATTTTCATTATTATTTACTAAATCTGCCCGATATTGTATTGATATTGATTATGCTCGAAATATATGTACTTAGCTTCTCAATTTCGAGTATAACTATTAGTTGTAAATATTTACTCACTTCTCTCTGAGATATTTACAGAACACACTATAATCGTAACCTGTAGGAAGGACTATAGTGGTGACAGTCGACAATCGATCTTCGGGTTTTGGCACCAAAAATTGGAATTTGTAATCTTGGAGACGTTTGTGGAAGTGAGCAGTGGAGGCAGCGTGGCGGGCCCAGGATACTGGCAAGGTCTCATTGGAAACCTCTTTGAGACACGCGCGGAGTGCCCACAGTAGGGGTGGACTCAATGTGTGATGGTAACTGTAAAGTCAGGATTATTAGATCTATAGAGGCATTCCATTATTCTGACCTTATTTATAAATAGGAATAAACTAGGAAAGCTGGTTGTTTTTACACATCATCTGGCCCCAATTTAAAAATTACATTTATTTTGACACAATTACTGTCGTACTGCCCCTTACCGCTAACGCATACTTCGATGGAACAAAAGACCACTCTAGACGTTTTTCATACGACTATGTGTCCAGCACCGCACAGCGCATAACGCTGCGTACTGCGTAGTGATCAAGAAACCAAGGTGCTGTATTTTAGGGTCGTACCTTCCAGGGCTCGGATCTTAAAATATAGCTTAAGACAAATAGTAAGCAGAGATTTTGTTATGGGTTCCAATAATGCCTGTTAAACACAATACGTATACCCGTGTAAATCCCCATCTCAGCACAAATACGTCCAATGCTGCACGTTCATCCTCAAACAAGGGGGATAAGTCATAAGCACCACCTTTAGCAACTTTGGTGATGGCAGTAGAGGATATGCAAATGAAGAAGCTTCTGAATAATAATATCACATAAATTATCGACTTCGGCGGGACTTGAATCCGCATCCTTCCGTCAGTGCCGAAATATGCTAACCAACTACGAGGTCAAGTGACACTGGAGTCGAAAATCTTTGCGACTTTCTACGGACTGTAGCGCCGTTAGCTCCACCTACAGGGGAAACATTAAAGTTTATCCATTCCTGTTCAAAGACTAAAGTTACGTTTAGTTCGTTTGACGAGAGGTGTCGCGTTGCTCAAAATCTAAAGTTTTTGTTTTTATAGTGCGTAAGCCTATTGTGATATTATTTAATTTCTTAGAAATTTGCCAGAGTTTGAGGCTTACGCACTATAAAAACAAAAACTTTAAGCTTCTGAATGTCTACACGATACACTGTAACTTTCAAAACCGTAAAAGAAGTATTGACGTGACCTATTTAATGAACTAAATCTCATTTTTGAATCTTGCCTAAGGGATGAAACTTACCCTCTTGTGTCTCCGTAACAATTCCAATTTGTCGCTAGCAGTTTGATATCCAAATAAAATGTCGGCTCATGTTTCCTGCTGTTCATCTTTTCCCTGAAATATCAAAAGGTTATGAACAATTTCAAGCAGATTTTGTTTAAAGACATCTTAATCGAGAGCTATAAATAGTTTACAAGTTGGTCCCTTGGCATATTTTAAAACTAAACTCTTTATAAATAACTTACTGCTGCCCACGTCTTCGCACGCTCTTTTCTCTGAATTTGTACCCAGATGATACCAGTGTATCGTCGTATTTGTCACTCATTATTTGTGTAGTTCACATCAAACTAAGGTTTGGGTGTATGTTTTTTGATTGTTACTACTATGTCTACAATAAATGGAATCCAGGTCCAAGTATAGTAAAGTGCATACTCACTGAGCCCTTTCACTGAAAGCGACAGGTGAGATTCCAGCGGGTCCACTGAGTGCCTTCTGACTAGACGTGTACACTCCATCCACTCCCCACTCGTCCATGAAGAACGGCTCTGCGCAGATGGAAACCACTGTGTCCACAAGCAGAAGAGCGCCATACCTGGAAGTTTTAAGTGTCAGTCGTAAAGTACAACGTGCAATTTATAGTACAGAGAACTGCATCGATAGGTAAAAGTTTTTACCCTTCTAAGTTTGCAATGTCATTTCCTAGAAACAACAAATATTTTAAAACTAGAATCTATGTGTAACATTAAGATTGAAAATTGTTGTATTAATATAACTAATTTAAAACAAATCAGAGCATCTGGTCGAAGCGTGACCCGAGAGCTGTTGAGTATCTGACTCAGCGCATCAGAATTGCCATACAGTGAGACAATGCAGACAGCCCTGGCATTGATTATAGATCAGTTGAGATTGTTTGAATCTATACTATTATATTTTTAGTTTCAGCGATTAGAATAAGTTTTGGCTTTAATAATTTTGAATTTTAAAACGTACCTTTGTAAATGCTGTACATTGTCTGCGTTAAAGTTACTCGTAAAGTCGAGAGTCGTGCCCTGAGCAAACTCGTTTGTCTCATGAAATTGTTGATGGCGAAAAATGTTAGTTACCTTCATAAATATGAAATATTTTACAAGACATTTCCAACCCTCTGTTCTTTATTTTATTTGCAGAATTCTTAGCAGGAAATGAAAAACATTCCTAGAAAATTAGAGCTGCTTTTACAATCGTGATATAATTTTTTGTTTTGGTAATACTAATTGCTATCAAGAAGGAAGAGGTTCTGCGCGGAATTGTTACTAAATATTGGTTCATCCTAATATTACTAATTGCTATCGTTAAAAAAGCTGTTTTGTTTCGACGGAACATTTGGTAGGTGGAGTTTTGGGTTTAGTTTAGGAGATCCTGGCTAAAAATATGTAGACATTTTCACAAACTATCTCCTCCATGGTATAAGTAGCATGTTACTAATCTACGAATATAGGTACAGAACTTACTTATGACACAACGTTCCAAGTCCTTGTAGCTTCTGAACTGTGCCGGTTGAGGAGTCTCCATGGGTGATGAACAGTGCTTGTGGGCGGGTTTTCTTCAGCGCATCTTCCAGCTGTTCAAAACTGAATGTGGAATCCATCGGGATGCTAGTGGTTTCTACTTTAATCCCTGTTATAAAAAATATACCAATTAGATATTAATGAGAAATAAGCATTTAAAGGTGCGTCCAGATTAATTAAGAAATATGTAATGTTAACTTATGCTAATAGAACACGTCCACATTATTGAACTTGCTGTTAAACATTGGGTCCAGATTAGGTAACATATTAAATAACTATGTTTTAGATCACGTTTTGTCTTTGCTGATTTTACCCGTCCCTGACGGAATGGGCCTTCCCCATTCCGTCGGGACAATTTTGACATTGTTACATACAAAAGTACATTAGTAATATAATACGCGACGGGAACGTGGACTAGATGGAACTTATTCTTTTGTATATAGAAATTGTCCCGTTCCGTCCGGCACGAGTAAATATAGTTACGTATGCAGATACCTTAAGTAATATGCCTTTGTTACAATACTTAATCTGGACACACCTTAAGAGTGATTTGTCTAGACATTTTAAATTAATTTGCTGGCAATAGTTTTTTCAAAAAAGTATTTTTAAATGGCTGTCATCTTGATAAATCTTGGCTAACATAATTAACTGAATATACAAAAGGTTATTTCAATGGTGAAATATATAATTTAATTTAATCAGTTAGGTTTAACTATCTAAAACTTAAGGTAGATGCAAGTCGTTTTGCCAAAGGATATAAATCCAAAATGCACATTGTATACACCGAAAATCATTTGTTCTTTTGCGGTGTTAATTTATTACATCATGGCTCTGGCGCGAACGAATTTCTGTCCAGCTTCAGGAGATTAATTACATTCAATGTTACGTGCTGGAAAAAATCCTCAAATAATTTGTACAAGTATTTAGCAAGCGAATTTTTCAAGCTTTAAGACGTCTAGGACGTTGCGAACTTACAAAGAATTTCATTGCTGTAAAGTTAACATTTCTCATCATTTGCGTCAGCTCGCACAATAATGTCTACCTAGTTTACTACAGAATTTGCTATCTTACCTTGTCTCTTAGCCATGATTTGAGCTCGCTCATCCCAAATTCCTCTAGAGGCGACGAGTAGCGTGTCTTTCGGACCAAGGAGGTTGGTGATGACAGCCTCCATGCCTGCATGACCTGCGCCACTCATAGCAAGCACCAGCTTACTGCGAGTCTGGAATATGTACTGAATTCCGGCACGAATGTCCTCCATCACCTGGAAATAGAAACCGTATCATAAAGTAAGTATCTTCTACTATAGCTGCTCAGAATGCTTATTCTTTTCCAAACATAAGGTAGAAAGTACGTCATTGCAGGCGTACTAAAATGCGGGGCGGAAAACTTTATGTGTGAGTGAGGGACGTGATGAAAACCATAGCAGCGAAAAAGTGGAGCTGGGCAGGACACATAGCCCGAATGGATGCGTCACGTTGGACCAGGAGAGTCCTGGAATGGAGACCCAGAGCAGACACTCGAGGAAGAGGGCGACCACCGAACCGTTGGGTGGACGATATCAGACGACACGGAGGCCAGGACTGGATAAGACGGGCTCAAGATCGTGAGGAGTGGAAAATAAGGGAAGAGGCCTACATCCAAGAGTGGATCCCGAAAAGGCCAAAATGATGATGATGATGATGATGAGCTATGGTTATTTTCATTATTGTGAAAGCTAGTAGACGTTCAACTGTGTTACTGAAATAAAACAGGGCATCGCTTTAACATGGGCTAGGTATATATTCCTTTTACAACTAACAATTTATCCAAATCAACATATCTTTTTTACAACGGCGTCAATGACAGATTCAGTGTCGTACACTTATATCAAATATTTTACAATCTAATAACAAAATTATTTCCAACTCTAAACCTATTTTTTTGGTAAGCTTTAAATAGGTCAAACGAAATAAGTTTTTACTCCGAATCTGTTATATGATATCGGCCCCTTCCGGATTCGGAACAATAATTAAAAAAAATAACCACGTGAAAATCGCACGGGCGCCTATTTATTGCTTCATTTGAGTTTAAAATTTGGATTTACTCGAATGATTGTAAAGATTCTAAAACGATGATTTTATTAGTAAAAATATGTATAAATCGCTATGTATCACTCAAGAGAAAGTGCTTTTCCTACCTCGCGTGTTTTAAGGTTTCAAATGACACACTCGATAGGAATTGGGCACTTTCTGACCTAGATGTACAGTGTACCTACTATTATTTCTTTTTGATTATGCTGTGTTGGTCATAACGTTGCCTTCCCATGATAATCTGTTTGATAAGGGATGTCCTCGACCATTAATATAGAAAAATGTATAGTTTTTTTTTCTTCGGCTATCATCAAACTTATTATTCTTTGATAAAGAGGGGCAATTGTAGAGATCGCTCTTGAGCGATAAGACCACCAATTGTCACATATTTTGTAAGTTTTTGTTGTTGTTTGTGAATTATCTTGATAAGTGTGCAATAAAAAAAATTCTATCGATCTATCTATCAAATGGAGTTCTACTGCAGGGTATGCTCCCGTTGTCAGTTGATATTTTTCAAGCAACAAATCGAAAAATATATCAATATTTCTCCACAGATACAATAAAAATTCTGAATGGATATTCGAATGAAACTTCCATTCCCGTAAGATCAAAGGCAATAAATTCCACATCTGCCTCACAAATCACAAGTTTTATTCAAGATGCAACAAACAACTTCGAGGGGAGTGGACTCGTACGTTTCGTGACCGCGCAAGGTCATTCCTGTGATTCTTCAAGCATGTTATCAATAGAAAACTTAATCTGGGATATATCTTTCGACCCTGTATCTAATTGTTTCAAAACTTCTGTCACCACAATATTTCTCTGAATCAAGTTTTAAAAACTACCTATATCTACGATTATGAGTATACAGACAACAGGTTTGGAATAAATTTAAGAAAGTTTAGCTACATAAAATGTTTATATTTGTTATTTTTTCTAAGACCTCGGCCTCACATTAGTCGTGGCAGTTTGATCTAGTTTAACTTTATAATTATAACGTAGAAGATAAGCTCCAGAGTAAACCTCTAAGATATTATTTTGCGGATTATTTGAAATTATGTAGCCATTTTCTCGCTAATGGTCGGGTTTATAGCCGATTTTAGCGAATTCACAATCATTTCAAATTATCTCTTGGGCTATAAACAACCTTGCTGTTACAAAATCGCTGAATACGATGAGATGCCAACCGTTTGGTGGTTTTGTTAATAATTAGGTTAGCTAAGCCATTAACAATCAGTCTCTTTTCTACTAAAAATATTATAAATATTAACATAATATATTAATAGTGGTAGGAAGTACTAGGTGCCTAAGCACGAGTGTTTATTAATTTACCTAACTATGAAAGTTTAATGTTGTTTCGGTTTGAAATTAAACAAATCTCTCTCGCAATTTTTTACTTACGTTAAAGTATTCATCGCATAAATGCGATAAAACTGGCATCTGATACGCCTCTGCAACTGAAGGCCAAATATCGCAGGGCCCAGGACCGCAGAGTAAGGGTTTCACTACATGACGGTCTCTTATAACTGGTGGTTCGACGATCAGCTTGCCAGCCATTGTTGACGAATCTGAAAAATAAAATTAGTGTTTAAGTTAACGTCATAGAGGTCAGGTCAATTGTGCAACTTCAATTACTAGTCACCATGTACTAATGTTCACGAAGTTATATAATTCCATGTGCAATAATGAGGAAGTCAAAATCGTATACACGAAGGTAAATTTTCAGTGGACAGCCAGCGCCAGTAGAAGAGGGAACAGATTTTAGTCAGCTTTCAAGGAGTTATGAATTTGGCGGTAAAATGTCCAATTGAACACAGCCAAAAATCCGCTCGTACTCCCTCTGGAGTCCATAATCACTACTTTTGTAAGAATATAAGACGAGTTGTGAGTTAAATTAGACTGTACCTAGACTCTTCTTCTTCATACTTTTATGAAAAAAAAATTATATACGAAAAAATGTAAGTAATTGTTCTTCTTAGACGCAGCTCATTTCAAAAGTGTTTCCAATGGGTAAAAATTGGCTATCAATAAAATCACCATCTTTTAAAAATCCATGGAGTGACATCATTACTTGATTTGACACCCGTGATTACGAGGCTTTGGCCTGGTTCGTTCACACACGTTTCTTTCGCCTTGAAAATCTAAGGTTAATTCGCCGTAGAAAAGCACGGTCGTCTGTGTCTGTGTTAAGATTTTCGCGGCGAAAAAAAACGTATCTGAACAAACTAGACCCTCAGTATGAGTAATTTAAATAAAAATTACAATTTGGTTGGGCTTAGGGTCCCTTATCAAGATTTTGTGATAAAAGTAAGTAGTTTCAATCAAACCAAATGTTTTTTTATAAAGTCCCATGATTGGGACTCCCTAAAATGTTTTTCTTTGTCTTTAAATAAGATCTACCACATGTCGAAATTCTTCAAGCATGAAGAAAGATGGCAGACCACGGGACCTAAAGTGTACAGAGTACAGAAATGTATAACAAGATCTGTCAAAACACTATTTCGATAATTATTGTTATTCTCGTAACACGTGTAATCGCATCGAGATCAGAGGTGATGCGATAACAAATAATCACGGAACGGAGATCGAACGGGAGCAATGTTGTGACGACAAATTGATTCGATTCCCATCGCGACTGTATTGTAGACACAGCTTACGATCGGAACTGCTAGCTCACTCCCTGCTACAATAAGCCTCAAATAGTTCGAAATTTGCAATTTTCATCTCGTAGCTATCTCATTCTTCGGACTTGGAGCTGCGTGAAGGACTACCTATACCACAGATTTAAGCTAAAATATTATTTAATCGGTAACTTGTATCATACTACGTTTCTCGATTCGCTTTACCTTTGTGTTTAGATTCTTTGATCGAATAAAAATAAGACAACTGATTTTGCTTATCTGGCCCATAAAGCACATGCCCGACCCAAATCAGCGCCACCACCTATTTTATTATACTATATCTTATTATAATGTTAAACGCAGGAATTTTCAAAAATCGTCTTGTAGTTTGTGATACCTACCTATCATAAGCTTATTTTTAATGTCTATCCAGAATAAAACTTATACAGAGGCATTAAAAATTAACTTGTGAATTAGGTAGGTGTCACAAACTGCAACTTGGATCAAAATCTATACCTATATTGGCAGATGGTCCGACCAAATCCGCTACGATGAACACCGATAACGACGCCATGGAACAGGTGGCGCAACATAATCAAGAAAAAGATCATGTTTAGGGTATCACGACCCTCAGTCATGAGGACAACGATGCGAGGAGGAGGAGGATGTTGGCGATAAGTTGAGATTGTCATATTACTAAATGAATCCGGAGTCCGAACTGTCCACTCTGCTCTATTAGCCCACCTAGAGTAGAAAGTTGGAGGGACTGTTGTAATCCCAAATGTAGGTTATAATAAGAAACCATTCCAAGATACTCAAGCTATGAGCTAGCCATATCTCAAAAAGCTGTTCCGCAGATGCTATCGAGTCTCCACGGGCGCAGAGACATAGTAGACAGGGGCCCATGGAGACGAGGCTTCAGGAAAACCTTTACTGTCATCTTCGTCTTTGTGCTCAGTCACCCGTGAAACCCTACTGATAATATTTTGGGAATAGCGCTCTTCTTGACAATATAAATAATTTTGTTTCTATATTTGAATTTATTTTTCTTTACGTTTGGGTTTGGTAATCCCAAAGCTCGGTTCCACAAGTAGGTATCTACTTGTTACCACCATTAGAATTGAAATGTAAGTCTTCGCCGCTTAAACGGTTGGTAACATCAGAATTTGTGATTGTCTACTGGTAGTACCACTTTATAGATTCTGGCTAAACCAAAAGATGAACTATACCAATATACTAGCCATATTATTATGATAGTTATTAAAGATAAGATAAAACCTGTTTATAAATACACCAAAATAATGTGTCAGCATACTTTTTGATAAACAAATGCCATGTAATGTAATGCTTATGTTAATTTGCTATCTCAAGAAACTAATCTAAATCTATCATTATTTTGCGAGGAAGTACTGCTAATTTAAAACTACCACAAAATAAATAAAATCAACCTTACATTTTGATAGAAGCACTTGAACAATTATTAAATAAACGACCACACTTTGAACTGACCAATACAAAACTGAGATACTGATTGTAGATGACATGGAATATTTATTAAAGCGCAGCGATATCTTTGTTGACTTGAAATGTACCTACATAAAAGGTCTTTAGCAGAGTGACCACAATAAACTAAGTAGGTAAGTACCCATTAATTAGCTTGGGCTCTTTAATTTGTAAAACATTTCTAAATGGAAAGAAAGTAAAGTCTTAAACTTTACTTGACAAATAGGAATCAAGTCATAAATAGAAGCTGGAAAGTGGAAAAATAAAGGCAGAAGCTTGTGAAGATGTGTTAGTCATAAGGCAGCTAAAATTTTGTTCGCAGTCTAAGCCTGGAATAACCCATACCTATAACAGGCTACCTGAAGTCAATAAGGGTGCAATAACGTTTGTGTTTAAAATTTTAAACCCAAATTGCAAAAACATATTATCTAAGAATGTAACTAGACTTAGATAAGAAACGCAAAAAATAAAATCTAATGCTACTTAAGTTTATCATATTTTTTGTAAATCATACTAATATTTATACTTCACGCCAAAACTACTGGACCGATCGGGATGAAATTTTGCATAGAGGTAATTCTAATCCGAATCAGAATTACTTTTTATCCCATAAATCAGTTCCCATGGGATAGAAATCACCTTTAACCGTTTTCATAGAAAAGCGTGCGAAGCCGCGGGCAGAAACTAGTGAGAGATAAATTATATTATAACTGAATAACAACTTTGTGTCCCGAAAAACGGGTGTTTAGCTGCGGGCAGGAGCTAGTATATAAAAGCAAGCATGAAACTCAGCTTTCAATACAATCACAAATAAACCAATTTCCATGGATCGATGACGTAAGTTTGTCCAGAAATGTTTTAAAAGCCGCACTTAGATTACGTTCAGGACACATTTCATCTAAGAAATTTTAATTTTTAATGAAAAAAGTACCATGTCCTAATTGTAACGATTGCGGTGTCATTGAAGATATACAATACATATTGATGGAATGTGTCCGGAACGAGAGACTCCGAAGAACCTGCTTCGGCAGGTACAGTACCATCGACATCAGCCGTATAAACAGCACTTTGGCTGACCCTTTGTCAGGCGAAGCCGAGATGCTGTATAAACTTGCAGAATTAGGTCTTAACTCTTAAGTTGTTGTTTTTGTTGTTTTGTCTACTAGTAGGTAGGTACATTTAGTTTTCTTTAGTTTAGTAGTTTATTTCCTTATCTTAGTATCTAGTTATATATAGTTATAATTAACAACGAATGTATGTATTTGTGATGATTTTCATGAGACGGTGTGGTCGCAAAGCGACAAAGTCCTTCGTTAAAAAACAAGATCCGTCAAGTGCGAGTGTAACTCGCGCGCCGAGGGTTTTGAACGTTTGTCAACAAATATGTACCAAAAGTTAGAGACTTCGCAATTTAACGAATACCTAAGAATAGTAGGTACCAACCTACATTTCAGATGGATCTCTCTGCATGCTTCGGTTAAATGGGTGGTTCGGTTAAGGTGGGTAATGGTAAATTTTTTGACTTTTTTCGAAATATTTCAATATGTATGAAAGCTACAGAAATTTGAAAAACTGGTTTGAATTGTCCAAACCGATACCTTTCATTTGATACCCCACTCGGTGGGGTAGCCCCTCTTTTGAAAATTATTATTTTTTGACCATTTTTCAAAAAGTGTTCTTTTTACAGACTTCTCTATATTTTTCCTGTAAAATATAGATCCATATCTACAAACGCTCCATACATTTTAAACGGATCGCTCTTCAAACTTCGGAGATAGGGGGGGGGGAATGGGTATTTTTTCGACTTTTTTCAAAATATTTCAAAAAGTATGAAATCTACAGAAATTTCAAAAACTGTTTTGAAATGTTCAAATTGATACCTTTTATTTGATACCCCACTCGGTGATGTAGCCCCCCCTTTTGAAAATTATTTCCCCCCTTTTTGACCATTTTTCAAAAAGTGTCCTTTTTTCAAACTTCTCTATATTTTTCCTGTAAAATATAAATTCATGTCTAAAAACGCTCCATACATTTTACATGGATCGCTCTGCAATCTTCGGAGATAGGGGGGGGGGAATGGGTATTTTTTCGACTTTTTTCGAAATATTTTAAAAAGTATGAAACCTACAAAAATTTCAAAAAGTATTTTGAAATGTACAAAATGATACCTTTCATTTGATACCCCATATGACTCTGTGGGTATCTTTTAAAATTTCGGCATCACAATTTGTATGGAAAATATTCATTTTCATTTTTCATTTATTTTCATTTATTTTTCCCTAAATCTGTACAGGCGCACGAAATGTATTATTATTTTAAATTTCAAGTTGATAGCTGCAGTAGTTTTTGAGTTATTAAGGAGGGAAAAAAGGACAGACAAAGCGAGACCATAAGGGTTTTGAAACCGATCTTCGATCTTCAAAACCCTAAAAAGTACTAGATCCGACGATGTGTGCGATCACACTCTTGCATTATTTAACATAAATATAAAACAAATGTTAGATTGTTTTCATTATTTTTCAATATATCAAAATTATACCTAGCTGCGAAGAGGTGCGGCCAAGTGCGCTACGGCGACCGTGATTTTTGGGAGTCTTTTTATATTTTGCAGTAATGTGAACGATATTTTATTTAAAAAAACAATTGAATGAAATTTTTTCCCAAAAATCTATTAACAATAATTTAATTAAAATTACTAGCGGCCACATTTTGATAGGCAACCTAGTAAATATATTTTCTTTATTACAAATATGCGTAAAAATTTGGTTTTTAGCTCATACGCTCATTATGCACTTTTGCGATTTTAGACTATTATTATGAATGGTATTAGGTAGGTACCCAAACGTTGGCTGGGCCAGACGAATGTTTAATCTCGTTACAAATAAGGTCATAACAAAGTTTGCTAGCGATGACCCTAACTCAGTTACACAACTATACGCCCGTTCTGTGCAGACTGATTATTGGATTTGTTTTATGCCAGAGAATGGATTTGTTTTAAAATTAGCTAATTCGCTGAAGGTCTTTATTCTTCATTGAAAGAATGAGGAATGTACGTACACATACGATCAACTAGCTGTTGCTGTGCAGTTTGCGGTCCATAATTTAGAAGATTAGTGCATAGTCATGATACAATCAACGTCTGATTAACACACTGAATGCCAGCCGAGGACGTACAGAACATTATCTCAATAGGCTGATAATCTTCATAATGTACTAGATAACAGCAACTATAACGTAATTTGTGATATCTACAATCAGCCTGCCTACTCAATATCGTGTGTAATGTATAGTTACTCAAAAATAAAGTTATCGATAGACCTTCCAAACTGATCTAGTGAGAAAAACAAATCGACCCTAAACTGCATGTTTTTTTTTTCAGAAACAAAATCTCACTTTATCATATCTATGGAAACACGGTAAAAATAATAAAAAACAAGTAGTTATGGAGAAAAATGTAACTTACGTGGCACAACATGCAATGGCCTACCTATATTTGCTACATGACTAGATGTGAAACATGGAAACAATTATTTATGAGGCCCTATTTATGAGCCTTTTTTGGTAAGTATTAATAGTGACGCAGAATGTTGGAAGCCTTGGTTGCGCACATCTGCTCATGCACTGACAATGCTTCTCGTTTAGGTACCTAATTTTTGAGTGTTTCTAATAAAGGCCTGATTTTATGAAGACGAGACGATCGAGTCCTGCAGTACCTGCTGGTTGAGTGGTATTATCCTGCAACAGGTCTAGGAGCAGCTTATCTTGGTCTGCATCAAGAGGCGGTAGATGCAATCGTTGACTGTATTTGCTGCTGCATATCAACTTACATCAGGCCAGCATTTCCAGCCACTTCCTCATAGGACCCTGATAAAGGTACAGCAGGTACGTACCTGGTCGGTGAAACACATTGCTCATCATCATCCACATCGCTAAGCGTGTCACAAAGTTGGTTAGCGGTAGTCCGAATTCCGGCAATGTCATTATCACTTTCAGCGCCTAAGGAGTCTTGTTCGTCTTTACTCCTTCTTACATTTGCTTAGAACACAGGTTTACCGACAAAAAACATTTTTTCCACTGCTGTACTTCTTCAATAACTATTATTTACGATATTTTCAAATTTCGTACGCACGTACGAGGCGAAATTTTCTATGGAATTACTAATTGAGAGAGATGGTGCTGACATCTACCTCCAATTAATGCACTAATTTGTTGCTATGGCTGTTGACAGTTTCTTTACATAATCATAGAGGTCACTGCTTGGTTCAAATTAGAAATAAATCAGTTTTGTTGGTTGTCACTCATATGACACTGAATGCAGTGTAGGGTTAAGTATTATTAATATTTTAATATTAGATTTAACGAGATCTGTATGAGACAACCGCATGTTTACGCAAACCAAGTCTTGGCTAAGTTAAAATTATACGTCTATTTTTCATAGTTCTTGAAAACTACTACATTTGTGCAACATGACATCTCCATGCAATGTTGCATAAAGCTCCAACAAGCTACTAGAATCGAGCACCGGAACGAAATATTGAGTGCAATAGTCGATTTGTTCGATTTTTTCATAACTTTAAAATTTTCAGATGCGTAGCTACACAGCTACACAGAGCTGTGTGGTGAAGGCTTAGAATTTGCACCATCCCAACTCTTCCCACGGGTGTCGTAAGAGGCGACTAAGGGATATCCACAATAATATCCAATTTTTCTGCAGGGGGCAACACGCATGCCCAGCATGGGGATTATTGCCCCCATGAGATAAAAGCCAACAAGGCGCTTATCAGAAGGAGGCCTGGTCCAGCAGTGGACCAATACAGGCTGTTGAGGTTGTTGAGGGGGAATAGATAATACACCACAGGGTTGGCAGAGCTTGTGTTACTCCGGGTGGCGCTCAACAAGTCGGAGGCCGTATGTTTTCATGGCCGCCGGCGGGCGCCACCAAGGGGTTCCACTATCGCTATCGGGGAGGTGAGCATCGAGGTCGACTCCAAGATGAAATATCTTGGGCTCTTCCTCGATAGCAGATGGAGCTTCCGCGAGCACTTCACTCGCATGGTCCCTCGTTTGATGGGCGCTGCGGGTGCACTCAAGCGCCTGCTGCCCAACATCGGGGGACCCAAAGCGTCAAGCCGTCGCCTGTATCTGGGAGTGGTACGGTCCATGGCCCTTTACGGGGCGCCCATCTGGGCCGATACTCTGACGGAGAAAACCATCGCTCTCCTGCGACGTGCGCAGAGAGTTATGGCTGTTGGGGTTGTCCGCGGATACCGTACCGTCTCCTATGAGGCGGCCTGCTTGCTGGCGGGGTCCCCTCCGTGGGACCTGGAGGCGGAGTGCCATGCGACTACTTACGAGTGGCGTGCGGCACTCCGCGTCCGAGGCGAATGGCCTCCTGCGCCAGGTGTGGTGCCCGCTTGGAGACTCCGCATCCAACGGGTCCTGAGGGAAAGGTGGGAGGAGCGGCTAGCTAATCCTCAAGCTGGCCGCTGGACCGTCGAGGCTGTCCAGCCAGTATTCGAGAACTGGCTGGACAGGGCACACGGGTCGCTTTCCTTTCGACTGGTGCAGGTGCTGACCGGGCATGGTTGCTTCGGGAAGTACCTGTGTCGTATAGCCGGAAGGGAACCGACGACCGAGTGCCATCATTGTGGCTGTGACGAGGATACGGCACGGCATACGCTCGAGGCGTGCCCAGCCTGGGCTGACGAGCGCCATGCCCTCGTTGCAGTCGTGGGGAGCGACCTCTCGCTTGCAGCATTGATTAAATCAATGCTGGAAAGTGAGAGGTCGTGGGAGGCAGTGATGTCCTTCTGCGACACTGTCATGTCGCGGAAGGAGTCTGCGGAGCGTGAGAGAGAGATTCTCTCAACTCTCCCGATTCGCAGACGGAGAGCCGGGCGTAGGAGGCGGCTCTTCAACGCCCACCTCCAACCCCCATAACAGAGGCATTGGCGACAGAGTCGGGGGACTCTGGCGCCGACAACAGAATGCCCGGGTTGGCGCGCGCGTGTGTTCTCGTGTGCCACTGAGAGGGTGCGATGTGAGACTCCAGCTCCATCGCACTGAGGAGGGGCCTGCATTTAGTTGTGGGCCGTCGCCGTTGGGGCTGCGGAAGAGTGCTTACGCGTTCCCGTGGCCCCGGCACAAGGCGTGAGAAGAACACACGTGGTGGTTTTAGTCAGTATACGGAGTCTGACATAATCTCTGGGTCCCCCCGGATCCGGAGATATCCATAAAGGATTTCCCCACGTTAAAAAAAAAAAAAAAAAAAAAAATGGGTAGTAGATAACTGATATACTTACTTAATACAATACACTACATAGATAGATATGTTTTATTATATATAGAAAACACCCAGACCAACGGAACAAATTGCTGCAGATCGTTCACAAATTTGTTCCGAGGCGGGAATCGATATTATAGTAATGCTACCTACAGTTTATGATCAACGAGAACCAAATCTCGGGGAATTTTCTACCAGTAATCTCTAAGACGTACCAAACTACTTTCTTAGCTCAGCTGAAACGCAAGTGCAGTCAAAAGTTCTATCGCTCTCAAAAGTTAGGGGCAATATTGAGTGCAAAACACTTGTGTGTCAATAGTCAAATTTTAACTTCATCGATGAACTTACAACTCGTATAGAGTTAGACGTTGCGATGAGAAATATTGACTAAGGTTTTAATTGATTGCTCAGACGTCTTTAGGGCTATAGATCTATTCATTGAACGTATCAGCAAATTAACAAAACATTAAGAAAAAGAAGATACCCAAACGTGAAAAAATCATTAAACCTTGGTGAATAAAACTCTCCAACGTTGTGTGGGAAATCGAGACCACCGACAAGAAAAAGTTAATAAGTAGGTACCCTGACAGCGTAAAAATTTAAACGACAGTTAATAAGACGTACCGACGTCTAAGTAATTCCATCATACAGATTACCAAGACAATTTGTAAAAGACAGGACACCAAAACTGAAAAAAGGAATATAAAAAATAGTCTAACAAAGGCATCACTGGACGAAATAAAACAACAGATCCTAAATTAATACTCCAAAATTATTAGCCCAGGTAAATAATTATAGTTCTACAGATATAAGCGACGTAAATGATTACTTCTAAAGTATTGGCAAAAAACTAGATGAAGATTATTTAGCAGTTACGCGAACTACGTTTGCCGACACACAAAGTTACTGGAAACGTATTATACAACTGATCTTTCTGTTCACCTCAACTCACCTATTTTTTTCCAAGTTAAGCACCTCCACAGACGCGCGCGAAGTCTGCATGCTGATGAAAAGACCGAGCCAGAAGTGTCCTGTTGGCCCTGACCAAATTATTATGACGAAGATACGTCCAAATTCTCATAATTCGGTTAGTCCTTGTCATTAGTAAAAAGAAGGTTACAAATTTGTGTGCGGTCTGCAGAAATTTGTTCCGTTGGTCTGAGTGTTTACTATGTATAACAAAAAATATCTATCTATGTAGTGTATTGTATTAAGTATATCAGTTATTTAGAACCCATACACAAGCTCTGCTTAGCTTGGGGCTAGATAATGCTGTGTGAATTGTCCAGCATTATTTATTTATTGTTTGGAACAGTCTGCAGTTAGCTCAATTGTTTCAATTGTAAATACAGAGGTGTTTATGTGTATAGTAAACCTAATACAAAAAGCAGGCTAAAAATAATAATTTTATTTTATTACTATACTTAAAATAATAACTAACTTGATTACTTTAGTAACTAGTAAAGTTTAAGTAGGTAATTAAAGTTCTGTAAATTATAATAAGATCTATCTAATGTCATTCGAATTATAATTTACATACGATACTATCTTTATAATAAGATTTCATTCCAGGCTTTTGTTTTTTTCCTGTCTTTGGAGGGGATTATTGATTTACAGACTGCAAGCATACTAAATCAAAATTCCTCTCCTTAGACAGGAAAACCACAAACACGATGCTAAAGATGAGACGCGAGGACCTAAGAAAGATGGTGGGTATCATCTCAGGCCGCTGTGAGCTGAACCAAAACTGGAGCCACAGACAGTAGCTTGTGTCTTGGCTGCTTCCAAGAAGAAGATACTTTGGAACACCTTTTATTACACTGCGCAGCCACAAAGAAAGCCAGACACAAGACGGGGCTGAAGAGTCTCATTGAGGAATCAACTCCATCCACACCCGCAGAAAAACTGAAACGAAGCTGTCAGTCACCAAAAGTCCTGCTCCGGTACTTCAAGGAGCTGGGCTGGTGAGGGCCCTGTAGGCAGGGGGATAATGCACAATACACTCCCATGCGAGATGTCCGTGCAGATCTCAGTTCCCCCAATCAAAATTAGAATTAGAAGCGTTAGTCCGAGTACTACGTCTAGTGCTGCTGATGGGGTCTCAGTGCCTTCGGCATCTTTTCGCACAGGGTTGCTTCGAAAAGCCCTGATATCATGATTGCCAAGTCGTCTGCATATACGATCGTAAGAATACCTTTTTTGTTCAGCGACTCCAAAACTTCGTTCGTGACCAGTATTCACAGGAGCGGTGAATGTAACCCACCCTGCGGACACCCCCGTGTCACACTGCATTGGGCTGCCTGCCCCAGGGATTCTGAATTCTCAATTTTGGTTGCTCTGCTGGACAGCATTTCAGTTATCCACTGATTCGTTGTTTAGTTGATGTGATATTCAATAGGGGGAAGAGGACAAAAAGAGCGAGACCAAGGGTTTTGCAAAGACGATAAAAACCCTAAAATGATTATTTAAATTTTATAGCGATGACTTTTGAAGTGACACCACAGCGTCTATTATAGCGTCAATAACAGCATTTGCAACTTCGACAGTAGAGTTGACGCCCATTATACCGATGCGGAGTGCTTTACCAACCGTTGGACCAAATCCTCTGGAGATCAGGATATTGTGCCTGCGAAAGACATTAAATTAAGGCAAATATTCATACATGACCCTGATGATTATCTGAACAGCGAAGAATAAAGAAGAGATTTCAAATTGTTATTTGTTATTTATACGTCACAGAAACAATGCGTGCGAAGCCGCAGGCAGAAACTAGTTTTTCATACTTATTAAATCGGCCCAATTCTCAGCTTCATTATTTCGAGTATATATATATATATAGTAACTTCGTGGTAATTTTTACTCACTTTTCTCTGAGATATTTACAGAACACATAATAATCGTATCCTGTAGGAAGGACTATAGTGGTGACAGTCGACAACCGATCTTCGGGTTTTGGCACCAAAAATTGGAATTTGTAATCTTGGAGACGTTTGTGGAAGTGAGCAGTGGAAGCAGCGTGGCGGGCCCAGGATACTGGCAAGGTCTCATTGGAAACCTCTTTGAGACACGCACGGAGTGCCCACAGTAGGGGTGGACTCAATGTGTGGTGGTAACTGTAACGTAAGGATTATTAAATGTATAGAGGTACCTATTCCATTATTCTGACCTTATTAATAAATAGGAATAAATAATGCTGGTTATTTTTACACATCTGGCCTCAATATAAAAATTCATTTATTTTGACACAATTACTGCGGTACTGCCCCTTACCGCTGCCGCATACTTCGATGGAACAAAAGACCACTCAAGACGTTTTTCATACGATTAAGTGTCCAGCACCGCACAGCGCGTAATGCTGCGTACTGCGTAGTGATCAAGAAACCAAGGCTTAAGCTGTATTTTAGGGTCTTAAAATATAGCTTAAGGCATTGTAAGCAGAGATTTCGTTATGGGATCCAGTAATGCCTCTTAAACACAATACGTATACCCAGATAAAGTCCCCATCTCAGCACAAATACGTCCAATGCTGCACTTTCATCCTCAAACAAGGGGCTTTAGTCATAAGCACCACCTTTGGCACTTTTGGTGATGGCAGTGGAGGAAATACAAATGAAGAAGCATCTGAATGTCTACACGATACACGTAGTAGGTAACTTTTCAAAACCGTAAAAGAAGTATTGACGTGAGCTATTTAATGAACTAAATCTCATTTTTGAATCTTGCCTAAGGGATGAAACTTACCCTCTTGTGTCTCCGTAACAATTCCAATTTGTCGCTAGCAGTTTGATATCCAAATAAAATGTCGGCTCATGTTTCCTGCTGTTCATCTTTTCCCTGAAATATCATAAGGTTATGAACAATTTCAAGCAGATTTTGTTTAAAGACATCTTAATCGAGAGCTATAAATAGTCTACAAGTTGGTCGAGCCTTTTGACATATTTTAAAACTAAACTCTTTATAAATCACTTACTGCTACCCACGTCTTCGCACGCTCTTTTCTCTGGATTTGTACCCAGATGATACCAGTGTGTCGTCGTATTAGAATAGAATAGAATAGAATAGAATATCTTTATTGTCAAAGGTGAAACACATGAAAAATTATAAGTTTACAACAGTTCTGTGTACAGGCTAAGACTTGTCAAATTCACATACAAATAAAATGAAAGAAAAATACAATAGGTACGCATTCGCTGTATAAGGGCGATAGTCAAATAAATAATCTAGTTGCTAGTAACATTGTGTAGGTGCGTACTGGAACCTTTGTTCAACTCTTTTTGTACATTTATATACTGAGTATAGTCGTTCTCGAGAAACTCTTTTATGCTGTATACAGTTTTGTGAAGAAGAAGTCCTTTCACTTCATTTATAAAGGTGTTATGTTTATTTAATTTAATATCCTTTATTTCAGGTGGTAGTTTATTAAAAACAGTGCGCCCCATTTGAAGAGGAAGTTTCGTTGATATATTAAGGCGACTGGGGATTGCTTCTAGAGTTAAATTGTTATTTCTAATGGTCCGTTTGCTTTTTACAACTCGAATTGAGTATCTATCCCAATTAGCTCTCACATATTTTAAGACTTCCAGTATGTAGACTGAGACCGATGTCAGTATTCCTAGTTCTTTGAAAAGATCGCGGCAAGACTCTCTATAATGAGCTTTAACTAAAACACGTATTGCTCGTTTCTGCGATTTTAGGACCCTCTCATAATCGGTAGAACAGCCCCATAGGATGATACCATACGACATTACCGAGTGAACGTAAGCGTAATAGACGTTTTTTAATGACTCCTTTGATGTTATTGGTCTTAGTTGCTTTAGAGCGTATATTCCCTTAGACATTTTCTTACATGTCAGGTCTACATGGTTCTTCCAAGTTAAAGTCGGGTCTATTTCAAATCCAAGTAGGCGGACCAGATTAGAGTTGGTAATTGTATGCTTATTGGATAAATTGACATTTAAAACTTTTTGGTGATTAATCTTTGTGGTAAATAAAATTACATTAGTCTTATGTTCGTTAAGTTTAAGGCCATTCATATTGAACCATTCTGATAATATTGTCATAGTTTCTTTGATTTTACTCTCCAATTGTATGTTAGATTCCGCTGATAAGATTATGCTGGTATCATCAGCATATTGGACCATTTCTCCATTTAATTGAACATGCGAAATGTCATTTAAGAATAACGTAAAAAGGGTGTTACCCAAAGCAGAGCCCTGGGGGACACCGATCACTGAGGTTTTTGGAGATGACCTGAAACGTTTTCCGTTTATTTTTACCTCTACAAT
Source organism: Eupithecia subumbrata (assembly GCA_949316285.1). Taxonomy (NCBI): domain Eukaryota; kingdom Metazoa; phylum Arthropoda; class Insecta; order Lepidoptera; family Geometridae; genus Eupithecia; species Eupithecia subumbrata. The sequence continues at coordinate 25,006,776 of OX438643.1, forward strand.
TTGTTCCCTGTTTTCTAGGAAGGATTTGATCAGATCGAGGCTCATTGTACTTATCCCGTAAACATTTAGTTTCTCTATCAAAAGTTCGTGATCCACAGAGTCAAAAGCCTTTGATAGGTCTAAGAAAACTCCAGCTACTTTTTTATTACTTTCCAGAAGGTCTATGACTATCTCTAAAAATCTGGCCGTAGCGGTTGTTGTTGATCTACCTTCCCTGTAGGCATGCTGGCAATCATTTAACAGGTTATTGCTATTCAAATGTTTTAAAATTGAATCCGACATAATGAATTCTGTGACTTTGGATAAAATAGGGACAATTGCAATCGGTCTGTAATTTTCAACACTACATTTATCACCTTTTCCTTTATATAGTGGTGTTATCCTAACCTTTTTTAGTGATGTCGGATAGACACTAGACAAGAGGACTTTATTTACAAGATATAATACATGATCACCTAAATAATGTAACATATTAAACACGAAGTTTCCAGATAAATCAAAAATATCTTTAGTTTCAGAGTTGTTAATTTTCTTTTTAGCTAAAGTTATCAGTATTTTGTGCGTGATTGATTGAAAATTGAATTTATTATGACAGTTAATATTTTTTTTAACGAAATTTATAGATTTTACTATATTAGGATTGTTAGTTTTTTGTAATTCAGTGCCAATAGTTAGAAAGTGATCATTTATGTAGTCTGCTACTGACTCAGTCTCAATTCTTATATTAGATGAAGTCCTCATATCCCACTCCCATTGTTTTTTTTTCACTCATTATTTGTGTAGTTCACATCAAACTAAGGTTTGGGTGTATGTTTTTTGATTGTTACTCCTATGTTTACAATAAATGGAATTCTGATCCGAGTATAGTAAAGTGCATACTCACTGAGCCCTTTCACTGAAAGCGACAGGTGAGATTCCAGCGGGTCCACTGAGTGCCTTCTGACTAGACGTGTACACTCCATCCACTCCCCACTCGTCCATGAAGAACGGCTCTGCGCAGATGGAAACCACAGTGTCCACAAGCAGAAGAGCGCCATACCTGGAAGTTTTAAGTGCCAGTCGTAAAATACAAAGTGAAATTTATAGTACAGAGAACTGCATCGATAGGTAAAAGTTTTTACCCTTCTAAGTTTGCAATGTCATTTCCTAGAAACAACAAATATTTTAAAACTAGAATCTATGTGTTAACATTAAGATTGAAAATTGTTGTATTAAAATACCTAATTTAAAACAAATCAGAGCATCTGCTCGAAGCGTGACCCGAGAGCTGTTGAGTATCTGAGGCAGCGCATCAGAATTGGCATACAGCGGGACAATGCAGACAGCCCTGGCATTGATTATGGATCAGTTGAGATTGTTTGAATCTATATTACTATATTTTTAGTTTCAGCGATTAGAATAAGTTTTGGTTTTAATAATTTTGAATTCAAAAACGTACCTTTGTAAATGCTGTACGTTCTCTGCGTAAAAGTTACTCGTAAAGTCGAGAGCCGTGCCCTGAGCAAACTCGTTTGTCTTATGAAATTGTTGATGGCGAAAAATGTTACTTACCTTCATTAATATGAAATATTTTACAAGACATTTCCAATCCTCTGTTTTTTATTTTATTTGCAGAATTCTTAGTAGGAAATGAACAAGATTCCTATAAAATTAGAGCTGCTTTTACAATCGTGATATAATTTATTGTTTTGGTAAAACTAATTGCTATCGTTAAAAAGGCTGTTTTTTTCCGACGGAACATTTGGTAGGCACTAGGTGGAGTTTGTTGTCCGTGCACGTGGCACGGACAACAGATGGGAGATGGACGGAGCGCATCCTACACTGGTACCCGCGCGACGCCGACGCCCGGCAAGCGCGCGGCCGTCCCCGCCATCGCTGGAGAGATGACATCGAGGACGTGGCCGGCGTCACGTGGCCACGACACGCCGCAGACTGGACTCTATGGAAATGGATGGAGGAGGCCTTCACCCGAAGATGGGTGCCCAAATTAGTAGAAAATGAAAATGCATGATATGACTGATAAATGAAATTATTTTTAGAAATATTATTTACCTAAATTATTCACAAATTCAATGCTTTACAATTTATTAAAAATTTTAATTTAATCTCACAATTGTTATTTAAGATTTGGAAATAAAAGGCTTATTATTATTATGTTTATTATTATTATTATTATTAGGTGGAGTTTTGGGTTTAGTTTAGGAGATCCTGGCTAAAAATATGTAGACATCTTCACAAACTATCGCCTCCATGGTATAAGTACTGATCTACGAATATATAGAACTTACCTATGACACAGCGTTCCAAGTCCTTGTAGCTTCTGAACTGTGCCGGTTGAGGAGTCTCCATGGGTGATGAACAGTGCTTGTGGGCAGGTTTTCTTCAGCGCATCTTCCAGCTGTTCAAAACTGAATGTGGAATCCATCGGGACGCTAGTGGTTTCTACTTTAATCCCTGTCATGAAAAATATACCAATTTGATACTAATGAGAAATAAGCATGTAAAGGTGCGTCCAGATTAATTAAGATTACCCGTCCCTGATGGAATGGGGAAGGATCGGGACAATTTTAAACATCGTTACATACTTAATGGTTTAATCGGGTATTTAGCGCATACCTTTTGTTATTATTTCCCCAAACATCCGATTCACACACGAGTCGGAGGAAAACAGGACCTTAGCCTTTCTTGATGTCAGAGTGACAGTGAGACCAGATGTTTCCTTAGAAAACCCACTCACACAGACAGGTACTTGAACGCCGCATCACATCATCATCCGCACCACTTGCAGTCCGTTGTGTCATCACTTACGAACAGAGCTCATGCTCTGAGTGACCGTGAACATCTGGAGGATGAACTCAGTCATGTTCAGAAGGTTCTCAAACAGAACGGCTATGTAAGTCCAAGACTCACAAAGCGGAGAAGCCGAAGAACGCCTGAGGTAAGCCGACATTCCATCTTTTTGCCGTATGTAAAAGGGGTGACGGATAAAATTGAAAAATCCTGAAAAGGTTTTCAATAAAGTCGGTTCTCACCACCCACACAAAAGTTTCTGAGTAACTACGAACACCAAAAGATGTCATACCTCTACAAATACCAGGCGTCTACAAGGTTGACTGTAGCTGTGGCTCATCATAGGGCAAACTAAACGAACCATTGCCGAAAGGGTGAAAGAGTACAACAAGTCGGCGATAGCGGAACACCTGATAGACTCAGGAAGCAACCACTGGATTGAGCTACATGACCCAAAAGTTCTATCTCGTGAACGCCACTACTAAAAAAGGATGGTTCGAGAGGCGATTGAGATCATGAAACACTCGAATTTTAATCGTAAAGATGGTTTTCGTCTCTCTTCCTCGAGGAATCCTGTGATTAATATGTGTGTGCGTCGTAATCCGACTGAACTGCAACCGGATACGGTCAGTGTAGTGTGTCGTAATGTGAACTTAGACATTCCTGATTCTGAAGATGAATTTAGGGTACCAAGACTACTCTGCCGTTGTAACTTCGAGTACATCTAGTCGCCCAGTGACCACGATTGCTGTAACGCGGTATAAACGTAGGAGAAATAATATAATAAGAAAAAGTACGCAATAAATACCCGATTAAACCATTAACTATGTTAACAAATCGCGAAAGTTTTAAAAAATTATATCGTTGCATACAAAAGTAAATTAGTAATATAATACAAGACGGGAACGTGGACTAGACGGGGCTTATTCTTTTGTATGTACCTAGAAACTGTCCCGTTCCGTCCGGACCGAGTAAATATCGATACGTATGCAGATATCTTAAGTAACATGCTTTTGTTACTTAATCTGGATACACCTTAAGAGTGCTTGGTCAAGACATTTGAAATGAATTTGCTGGCAATAGTTTCCTAATTTCAAAGAAGTGTTTTAAAATAGCTGGCATCAAGGTAAATCTTGGCTAACATAATAAACTGAATGTACAAAATGTTCTTTCAATGGTGAAATATTTAATTTAATTTAATCAGTTAGGTTTAACTATCTAAAACTTAAGGTAGATATTTGTCGTTTTGCCAAAGGATATAAATCCAAAATGCACATTGTATACACCAAAAGTCATTTGTTCTTTTGCGGTGTTAATTTATTACATCATGGCTCTGGCGCGAACGAATTTCTGTCCGGCTGCAGGAGATTAATTATATTCAATGTTACGTGCTGGAAAAAATCGTCAAATAATTTGTACAAGTATTTAGCAAGCGAATTTTTCAAGCTTTAAGACGTCTAGGCCGAAGGGAATAGGAATTTTATTGCTGTAAAATTTAACATTTCCCATCATTTGCGCCAGCTCGTATAATATTATTAATATCCAATTATTATCTACCTAGTTTACTACAGAATTTGCTATCTTACCTTGTCTCTTAGCCATGATTTGAGCTCGCTCATCCCAAATTCCTCTAGAAGCGACGAGTAGAGTGTCATTCGGACCAAGGAGGTTGGTGATGACAGCCTCCATGCCTGCATGACCTGCGCCACTCATAGCAAGCACCAGCTTACTGTGAGTCTGGAATATGTACTGAATTCCGGTACGGATGTCATCCATCACCTGGAAATAGAAAACGTATGATGAAGTATACTCTTTCTTTTTGATTATGCTGTGTTGGTCATAACCTCATCTTCTTATGATCCTCTGTTTGATAAGGAATGTCCTCGACCAATAATGTAGAAAAATATATTGTTTTGAAAAAATTCTTAGACTATCATCTCATAGGCTACCTTATTATTCTTGGATAAAGAGGGACAAATGGAGTTCTACTGCAGTATGCTCACGTTGTCGGTTGATATTTTTCAAGCAACAAATTGAAATACATATCAATATTTTCCACAGCTACAATAAAAATACTGAATGGATATTCGAATGAAACTTCCATTCCCGTAAGATCAAAGGCAATAAATTCCACATCTGCCACACAAATCACAAGTTTTATTCAAGATGCAACAAACAACTTCGAGGGGAGTGGACTCGTACGTTTCGTGACCGCGCAAGGTCATTCCTGTGATTCTTCAAGCATGTTATCAATAGAAAACTTAATCTTTCGACCCTGTATCTAATAGTTTCAAAACTTCTGTCACCACAATATTTCTCTGAATCAAGTTTTAAAAACTACCTATTTATCGATTATGAGTATACAGACAACAGGTTTGGAATAAATTTAAGACAGTTTAGGTACATAAAATGTTAATATTTGCTGAATATTTAATACCTTCAGCATTCCTAGCCATCTTCGCTATTTTTTCTAAGACTTTGGCCTCACATTAGTCGTGGCAGTTTGATCTAGTTTAACTTTATAATTATAAAACGTAGAAGATAAGCTCTAGAGAAAACCTCTAAGATATTATTTTGCGGATTATTTGAAATTATGTAGCCATTTTCTCGCTAATGGTCGGGTTTATAGCCGATTTTAGCGAATTCACAATCATTTCAAATTATCTCTTGAGCTATAAAAAACCTTGCTGTTACAAAATCGCTGAATAAGATGAGATTCCCACCGTTTGGTGGTTTTGTTAATAATTAGGTATAGCCAAGCAATTAAATAACAGGCTCTTTTCTACTAACAATAATATAAATATTTAGGATAGAAAGTCCCAAGTGCCGAGGCACGAGTGTATTTTAATTGCCTAGCTATGATAGTATAATATTGTTTCGGAATGAAATCAAAATATATCATTTACCCTAAACCTTAAATCAACTACACAGAACACTAATTATTAATCCTATGTACCTAGGTACATTGAGATGCTTATTTTTCGTGTGCAGATAAAAATGGCCTCCACTCAGCATTGTGCTGGATGAACATTGGTATGTCCACAGATCGCAGTTTACTGGAATCGTTTTCCTTTGTGTGTGGTGGCGTTACTAGTTAATGGGTAGCAGCCTTATAAATCTAATTAACACTTGTTATTTAGATTTCTATGGTAGCAGCAAATCTGTCCTAAAGTTATTCTAGGTACCTACTAACAAATTATGAACAAGGTCTAAATATATATGTAGGTACTTTTAACTACATTTATTTTCCGTCCTTTTATTAAAGATATATATTTTAGTTTTACTTATATAAATATTTTTACCATTATTATCCGAGACCTACGTACCAGCAGCGGATTGTTTACCTATTTTAATTACCTTTGTTTACACATTTAATATTGTTTTGTATTAAATGCATGTCTAATCATGTCTATCATGTTTCACTAGACGTCCATAACGCCAACACAAAGGTAGGCTGAAAAACAGTGCTGAGCGGCAATCGTTAAGCACATGCTGAGCCAACACCTATGTCGGCACAGGGTCATGGGGGCAAATATAGATTTGACGGCCAACATTTGTTCAATTTAGGAGAAACCTCCTTGTTCTACGTTTGGTTTTGTATGTGTGTCGAAAAAAATCTTATTCTATTCTATTCTTTTAGCACTGCCCCTACTTTTAATTATTATTATTAAACAAAAGACGCCATATCTCTCGCAATTTATTACTTACGTTAAAGTATTCATCGCATAAATGCGATAAAACTGGCATCTGATACGCCTCTGCAACGGAAGGCCAAATATCGCAGGGCCCAGGACCGCAGAGTAAGGGTTTCACTACATGACGGTCTCTTATAACTGGTGGTTCGACGATCAGCTTGCCACTCATTGTTGACGAATCTGAAAAATAAAATTAGTGTTTAAGTTAACGTCATAGAGGTCAGGTCAATGGTGCAACTTCAATTCCTAGTCACCGTGTTCGAATGTTCACGAAGTTGCATAATTCCATGTGCAATAATGAGGAAGACAAAATCATCATCAATCAATGTACACACGAAGGTAAATTTTTAATACTACCGCAGCTATTAAATTGAAATTTAAAATAATAAGACATTTCGTGCGCCTGTACAAAGAATGTCTGTATATAGAAAAAAAAAATTAAAAATGAAAATGAAAATTTCCATACAAATTGTGTCCATAAAAATACATTTCAAAATAGAAATATTTTGAAAAAAGTCGAAAAAATACCCAAAAATACCATTGTAGATATGGATCATATTACAGGAAAAATATAGAGAATTCTGTAAAACGAACACGCGACGCCTACAGGTCGGGTTAACTCAAGTCGGAACAACTTCAAGCAAGGACTCTTTTTTTGACACGTGTTTCCATTAAAGCTCTGAAAAAAAAGTAAAAAGAAAATGTTGTCCAAAATTTTCTAAGTCTCTTTCCTTGTAATTGAGCGACACATTTTGACCTCTAGTGCCAAGGTCATTGAACTAAGAGGTCAAAGTCACTAAAAAGTCAAGAAAAGTTGCACCCTTAGTGACCCCCTCCACGATTCTATAAAAAAATATATGATAATTATATAAATGATGTTATATAAGCATAAAAATTTTCTAAGTCTTTTTTGCCTTGTCTTTGGCTGCGTCCCGTAAACTCCACTCCAACCGACACAATATCTGCGAGCAGAAGTTGGGATCCGCTAAAATAAATCTTAAATCTTCATTATTTATCTCGCGAAGAAAGGATTAAAACATTTTAAATATTTTCAAACTTACGCCAAAGCTTACGCGATCTGAACACATTATTATTAGTACTATTTAACGGGTATTTATCGCGTTTATTTACTATTTTTCCCGACGTTTCAACAGGTTTACACACTGTCGTGGTCACGGGATGACTGGAGTACTGGAGTTACCGCCTCTGCAAAACGGGGGCAGCATTATTTGAAACTACCCTCACTTGGTTTTCGACACTAGATATGTCCATCTGCACACTCGGACGAAATACAAGACTACAGTATCTGTGACATACTGAGAAACCGTCTATGACGAGTACACTTGGCTATAACTATATTCTACGAGGCAGAGAGTCTGAAACCGTCTGAAAACGTCGGGAAAAATAGGTAAATAAACGCGATAAATATTCGTTAAATAATATTGAAACATTCTATCAACCAAGAGAGGGAGGATTTAAATATTTGTCGTTAGACAGGTAACGCAAACCTGCACTATCTAATTCTAACGTTTCCCTGCGTTGTAGACGGATGGTGTTACATTCCAGAGTCTCGATTAATTGTCTAATCCAAATCCTTAATATATTTATCAAACACAAGAAGTACCTAGCTCCCTTCATTGTGTGTTAGACCAGACATGCAGTCTTGGGAAATTATGCATTCTAGAGAGACTCTGGTATAGCTGCTTTCAGTCGGCTGGTTCTTTGCTGGAGATGTAAATCCATCTAAGGCAGAACTGAGGGTTTATTTTATCATTTGTTTTTTATTATATCTGCAGTTGGCCTGGAATGCAGTATTCCGTTTACGGATGCTGTAGGTTTTTAGGTCTTCCAAGTGTGGAGATAGTGTGAGGTGGGGTAAGAATTTCGTGTACCATCCCGTTTTCGGGCAGTACATTTGGGTCGCTTGAGACCATTCCCCGTAAAACTCTACGGAGTTAGTGAATGTGTGTGCGCGAATGGCATAGCACTTAAACTTCTGGTTGACACTGTACGGGATAGGCTTCTACTATGTCTTCTACCTTCGACTGTCTCCGAGGCGCTATCATTGAACATGAAAGGGGCCCTAATAACAGAAAGTCTTGGTTTAGACCCCGCAAAGCAAAGTTCTCTGGTAACCGCACAGAGGAGGTAGTATCAACCGAACTCTAAAAATGATTCGTTACTGTCGGAATTAGTTAAAACCTTATTATTATTTGCTACATTTATTATCGTAATCTATACTTAAATCTACTTATGTACATACTTGTATTATTACCTTGAATGCCCGGGATTGGATTCTGCTCTTACTACTTAAGCTTTAGCTGTTCCAGAAGGAAAGTTCAGTTTAATCTAACGTGAAAAGGAAAGTTTTGTTGTTCCAGAATTTAAGAATCGATAATTTTAGGTGATTTAAGGATTAGTTCGTTTGTCTAAAGATCTTAAAGGAATCTGAGTAGCAATACTCGACATTGTACAAGTTCTACCTCTAGCTAGACGATTATTGGCCACATCAAATCACTATTTTATTACAATAGATACGGTAAAATCTATATATATAAAAGAAAGTCGTGTTAGTTACACTATTTATAACTCAAGAACGGCTGAACCGATTTGGCTGAAAATTGGTGGGGAGGCAGCTTAGAACCAGGAGACGGACATAGGCTATGTTTTATCCCGGAATTACCACGGGAACGGGAACTACGCAGGCGAAGCCGCGGGCAGCAGCTAGTATTATATAATTCAAACAATGGTAATCAAAAGCAGACGGTTAGGTTAGGTTATGGTAGGTTAGTTTGGGTTGTTACAATGTGTTATCGCATCGAGATCAGAGGTGATGCAATAACAAATAATCGGAGAAAGGAGATCGAATGGGAGCAATGTTGTGACGACAAATTGATTCGATTCCCATCGCGACTTTATTGTAGACACAGCTTACGATCGGAACTGCTAGCTCACTCCCTGTATGGCAGCAATATTGAAGTTTGATTGACCTGATTCCGATTAATATTGTCGTAATATTGCTACATTAAACGTTTTGCATTTTTTATCTCGTAGCTACATCATTCTTCGGACTTGGAAACATATCCATTAATCGGTAACTTGTCTCATACTACATTTCACGTTTCGCTTTATTACTTTTGTGTTTAGGTTCTCTTAACGGATTAAAATAAGATAACTGATTTTGATAATCTGGTCCCTAAAATTTATACCTTTGTTGGCAAATGGTCGAACCAAAATCGCTACTATGACACCGATGACGACGCCAAGGAACAGGTGGCGCAAAATTATCAAGAAAATGATTACTTCATGTTCAGGGGATCACGACCCTCAGTCATGAGGACAACGATACGAGAAGGATGTTGGTCGAGATTTTCATATTACTAAATAAATCGAAAATGTCCACTCTGCTCTATTAGCCCATCTTGAGTAGGAAGTAGGAGGGTCTGTTGAAACCCCAAATGTATGTTATAATAAAAATCCCTCCCAAGATACTCAAGCTATGGAGCTAGCCATATCTCAATAAGCTGTTCCGCAGATGGTGGCAAGTCTCCACGGGCGCAGAGACATAGTAGACAGGGGCCCATGGAGACGAGGCTTCAGGAAAACCTTCACTGTCATCTTCATCTTTGTGCTCAGTCACCCGTGAAACCCTACTGATAATATTTTGGGAATAGCGCTCTTCTTGGCGATAGAATTAATTTTGTTTCTTTATTTGAATTTATTTTTCTTTTCGTTTGGGTTTGTTAATCCCAAAGCTTGGTTCCTTAAGTAGGTATCTACTTGTTGCCACCATTAGGATTTAACTGAAAGTTTTTGCTGCTTATATGGTAGGCAACATCAGGATTTGTGATTGTCTACTAGTAGTCACACCACTTTAGTAATACTAATACCCCAAGTAATATTGGTTTCCATGACATGTAAACTATCAACGCCAAAGTTTTACAACCAATCCTTTTCAATTTTTAAGTTATTATGAGAAGACCTATTAAACCCATTTCATTATTCTAAGAATGCTTGCTTTTAAAAAATTACTACATTTCGATTACGACCCCATTTTAATTACCTAAGAATACAAATTTCCAAAATTTGTTTTTTGCGAGTGCCTACTTTCTAAAATTTATTATAAAAATGATCGTTGACCCCCTTAGAATACGAGTTTCCGCAAATCTGTTCTCAGCGGATGCCTACGTCTTGAAAGGAACCTTCATGCAAAATTTCAGCTTCATAGCTCCTGTAGTTTCAGAGATCTCTTGATGAGTCTCAAGTTTTCTCTTATTTTTATATATTTAGATGATATTACTAAAGATAAGATAAAACCTGTTTATAAATACACCAAAATAATGTGTCAGCATAATTTTTGATAAACAAATACCATGTGAAGCTTACGTTAATTTACTATCCCAAGAAACTACCTATCTACCATTATTTTTCAATTGCACTCCTAATATAAAAAAAAAACAAAATCACATTTTCTTAACTTACTTTTTGATAGAAGCACTTGAACAATTTGTTAATAAACGACCACACTTTAAACTGACAAACACAAAACTGAGATACTGATTGTAAATGACATGGAATCTTTATTAAAGCGCAGCGATATCTTTGCTGTATGGGGTGCAGCGCAACCGCGCATTTGGTATAAGCTAGCTTATTACCCCATCATGCGCCTGCTCAAATTAATTTATTATAACAATATAAGAGTTTTAATCATATACATTTGGTGTCTTGAAATATATACACTACATAAATGGTCTTTAGCAGAGTGACCAAAATAAACTAAGTTGTTACCCATTAATTAACTTGAACACTTTAACTTGTAGATACGAGTACATTACTAAATGGAAAGAAAGTCTGGCCAAATTAAGTCATGAACAGTAGCTGGCAAGTGGAAAAATAAAGGCGGAAGTATTAGTCACGAGGCAATTGAAATTTTGTACGCATCCTAGGCTTGGAATAAGTTCTATATGAGTAAGATAAAAAATGGGTTATTCCGAATAACCCATATCTATAACAGGCTAACTAAAAACAATAAGGGTGCAGTAACGTTTGGCGTCTTTAAAATTTTAAACCCAATTGCAAAAACATAATACCTGAGGATGTTATTAGACTTAGTTTTGAAACGCAAAAAATAAAATCTAATACTACTTATGTTTCTCATATTTGTTGTAAACGAAAAATAAATGATGTTCTAACTGCATAACAAAAATACAACTTTGTGTCCTGGAAAACCGCGTGTTAAACCGCTGGCAGGAGCTAGTATATAAAAGCAAGCATGAAACTCAGCCTTATTATGTAGACAATTAGGTATGTACCCAAACGTTGGCTGGGCCAGACGAATGTTTAATCTCGTTACAAATAAGGTCATAACGAAGTTTGCTAGCGATGACCCTAACTCAGTTACACAACTACGCCCGTTCTGTGCAGACTGATTATTGGATTTGTTTTAGGCAAGAGAATGGATTTGTATTAAAATTAGCTAAACTTTTTCTCTCTTTGATATTCGCATCTGAATAGCTTACACGTAATTTTAAATACTCTGACTGAATAAATAATTCGCTGAAGGTCAATTTAAAGAATGAGGAATGTACACATACGATCAACTAGCTGTAATATATAATAATAAATAATGCTGGACAATTAACACAGCATTATCTAGCCCCAAGCTAAGCAGAGCTTGTGTTATGGGTACTAGATAACTGATACAATACATTACATAGATAGATATTTTATTATACATAGAAAACAATCAGACCAACGGAACAAATTTCTGCAGATCGTACACAAATTTGTTCCGAGGTGGGGATCGAACCCGCAACCTCCTGCGTCGCAGGCAGACCTTGGCCCGCTGCGCCACGGAGGTCGTCAGCTGTAAGTGCATTTATGATGTCCTTCATTTAGAAGATTAGTGCATAATCAGGATACAATCCACGTCTGATTAAAACACTGAATACCAGCCGACGATGTACAATAATCAAATTTGGACAGCAGGATAAGCAGCATGCCGGGCAGTGTCACAGCGTTTAGGAAATATTTTGTGACGGGAATAGAACCCACAGTGCCTTCGACAGACTTCAAAATGCATACATACATAATCAACACTTCAGTACAAGTACATACCCGATTTTACAAAGGATGTTCCGCAAAAGTAGACACACCCCGCCTCCAAACAAATAAGCTGCGAACCAAATTTAAAATTAAATCCCTTTCTCTCAACGAGTTAATGTCCCAGGAGACTTTTCTCTGGTTTTAATTTCCGGAGCGTTTCCACCGAGGAAATAGTTTGTTGGGCAAACACCCTGTGTATATACACAGCCAGAGGAAACAGCTCAGTTAGTTACGCAACGGCTCGGAAAGAAGGGATCTCATTTGTGTGTTATGCAACGAATCAAAAATGTAATTTTCATGTGACTATTGATGTAATTTTTTTTATACCACCTGCAACATCAGGAACAATACACGGACGTTGCTGACCCTATGTTAAAAGTTTATATAGAAGAAGATTAAAAAATGCAAAAATCGGAAATAAAATAATAAGAGATGTTATTGTCAAAGATAAACATTTTAGTAAAAACATAGAAAGGTTTTCAAACAGTTCTTCCCTGTTTGACTGATGACCAAGTCTTAAATTTTCTAAAAATCGGCCCTAATTATTTAAATTAAAAATATCAGCACGCTATACGTTCTAACTAAAGATTTTCTGTTAGTGCTTAATTTTCTGGTTCATTCTTTGTTTGTGATGGTTCAATCTCGATGCTCATAGCTTCCTCACTCGCAAATTGGAAGATTGAAATAGCTTTCATAAATTAGGCTGCATTATAATATAACTGCAGTTGCAAAGTACAAAAGGCAGAAGCGGAACACGCCGTATAATCGTGCTCAGTTCAAATTTTACCTTTCGCATCTTTTGATGCCTTTGCTGTTAATTATTTTTGGTGTTTGATCTAACTTTTGTGATATTTCTTTGTTTTGTGGTGCTTTAAGAGGAGGCCATTACACAGTAGGTCAAACACAGGAATAATTGTGTATAGGGTAGAATAGAGAATAATCACTTCACATCGTCATGGAATGAGTAAAATATTTGAATATAAAATTCCTTCACCTTAAATAATTTACGCAATTTATAAGCGATGTAATATTTGTCTGTTCTACTTAGACAATAATCACTGTGATTTGTCAACAGCAGGAGAAGCTATTATTTACTTTTTTAAGTGTCATTATTTACGTGCGTACCTCTATCTAACTTGGTTTTGGATATACCTACTACCTTACGCTTATACAAAACCATTCACTCCTCGAAGTCTTTACTTTTTCCATCCAATCCAACGAGTTTAAAAACCGTCTAAAAACTTCCTCCTTGGTCCAATTAGTAAGGGAAAACTTTTTAAGGGTCTCTTTTCAGAGGCCACTTGATAAGTTTAGAAGAACCGTTCTCAGGTGAACGTGGGTCAATGGTTTTGATTGCAGTTTCAAAAGTGCTGCAACTTTACATTTACACTTCTTCTTTTAGTAATATATTGTGGACGATCATTGAAACATTATCTCAATAGGCTGATAATCTGCCTAATGTACTAGATAATAGCAACGATATCTAACGTAATGTGTGATATTTACAATCAGCCTGTCTACTCACCATGGTGCGTTGTGTACCTAATGGTATTTCTCATCTTATCTCATCTCAACAGCCTATATCGGTCCACTGCTGGACGCAGGTAGGTGCGGGGTAGTGCCCATAATCCCCTTAATGGTACTTAATTACTCAAAAATAATGTTATCGATAGATCCACACCTTCCAAACTGATCTAGTAAGAAAAACAAATCTTAATATAGATCCATTATGTATCTAGTCAATGGATCTAACGAGATCCATCAAAATGACGGATAATGTAAGTTCTATACATACATAAGACAAACCTACGTTTACGCAAACGCAGTCTTCGCCTTAATCTAGAATTATACGTCTATTTTTCAAAGTTCTTGAAAATTACTCTACATGTCATGTTGCACAAAGCTCCAACAAACTACAAGAATCGAGCACCGGAACGAAATGTTGAGTGCATTAGTCGATTTAAGACGCGCGTCACGGAAGGTCATTATTTTCACAGTTCGTTTGGTGGGCGACACTACTTACTTCTTGTCTCTTCGGGTTGATACATGTGAAGTAAAATGTTCGGAAAGGCATGGTTGTTTCTATAATTTATGTTTTGTAACAATTTGATTTCATCACTTACTGTTGTCTGTTGTCAGGAAAGTCTTCACTCGGTCTGAGTCGATTGTTTCAATAGCTTTTTTTGGTATTAGTTATTTGGAAGTAATAAATTCCTCTAAAATTTACCCTCATTTGTTTTTTGTGGTTATGTTTTTTTTTTATTGAACGTATATCATATTTGTATTTCAACGATGATTTGAATTTTGATGGAGTTTTGTCGGGGATGCAACAACCACTGTTGTGCCGGTTTTTATTAGTTTTTATCTCTTTAACCTTTTCCCGAGCATTTTTATAACTTTATTGGTCCAATATTTACATCGCCTAGTATTTCATCATCAGTACAGACTTGTTCTTTTGCAAAAAAGCATCGAATATTTTATACCAACTTTTAAATTTTCAGATGAGTAGCTACACAACAGATTACCAATACATAATACACCACAGGGTTGGCTGGCTCCACAAAATATCGCCGTAATTCTGACTAGCTACTTTATAAGTAGGATTATCCTGCTTCGAGGAGACGTCTGGTCACGTCGTTCAGGTACCTATTATCTACAGGAGGTAGGTTTCGTATCTGGCAGGTGAATTAAAATGCAAGAAACGAATGTTATTCAGCACTAAGTTTCTCTCCGCGGCTTCGCACACTTTGTTTCTGGGATAAAAAGTAGGCAATAGATACCGAGTCAATTATGATTTAATTATGGAATAGAAACGATTTTAGATTATTTCTTTAGAACTGACTTAATGGATAAAATCAGCCTATGTGTTATTCTAGGTATAGACATCTATTCCAAATTCTCTAATTTATAAAATCAATAGTATAATAGTGTGCAGTGTGATGTTACTAGTCGTAGGTAAGAGAAAATTGAGAAAGAGATTTAGTAGAGTTTATGATGAACGAGAACCAAATCCCGGGGCATTTCCTACCAGTAATCTATAAGACGTACCAAACTACTTTCTTGAGTTCAGCTGAAACGCAAGTGCAGTCAAAAGTTCTATCGCTCTCAAAGGTTCCCGGGGTGTTGTACAACTCTAAACTTAGTTTCCGAGTAATTTCATACGACAAAGATTCTGGTTTAGTTCTACGAGTTACTTGTACCAGTTTTAATTAAATTACTGATGAAACAATTTACTTTGATGGCGAGGTTATGATTCAGTTGATGTTTCGGCGAAGTTCTGAAGAGTTTGAAGTTCGGAACGAGCGTGCAGTGTAATTTCTTCATCATATTCTGCAAGAGGTACCTTTAGTAATAAAAGCTAATTTGGAAAGTGGTTTTCGACTAACAAGGAAATGTCGTTTTTTATGCTTTGTACAGGTTTTAGTCACATAAACATATTTTTAATCATTATATTTTATATTTTTAAGTTGGACGTCCAACGGCAAGATGGGCAGACGATATTTCTAACACCGCAGGGCGAACCTGGATGAGATTAGCAGCAGGACCGTGTGGATTGGCACAAAAGTTTGGAGGCCTGTACCTAGCAGTGGGCGAAGTCGGGTTGCGGATGATGATGATTAAACATCACTGATTTCAAAATGTCAGTGCTAGGCGCCAAAGACAACAAAGCACATGTATTATACACCAAATTAAAGAGCACATGATCCTCTCTTTCTTTCATAAACAAACCTTTAACATAAAGAGCAAGACAGAAACACTAGAACGTACTTTTTGTTATGTTGGTGTATGCGTATAGATTCATACGCATTCCGAGTCTATGGTAGTATGGCGTCATGCGTATGAATTCATACAAGATTCATACGCATTCCGAGCGTAAAGGTTAATCATAGGAAAAAGCTGTCACGTGCTCTCAAAAGTGACTATTAGGTCCAATTTCACCGTTTACTGCCAAATGTTCAGCTTGATTCAGTTTAAATTCCAAATACCATTTGTGTGAGATGACAGTTCTGGAATGGAACGAAATATTTATTACCGGGAATCGAGAATATTTTATAAGGAATTATTTTGTAAAGTTTAAGTACGCTAAAACCGGATCAATTTTATGGCGATAAAATGCGCTGAATTCGTTTAAAGCGTTAAACTGAGTTTATCTTATATAGGACGCGATCAATTGCAACGGTGAAATTGTACCCGTTTGTTTATTGTGTAAAACTTAACAAAATAATTCCTTCTAAAATATTATCGATTCCCGGTAATACCTATTTCGTTCCATTCAATATGAAGAATATTATAACAAAACATTAAAATAACAAAATACTTCACTCAGTATTTTCTATCAATTGGCAGTTACAAGCGCGAGCCTTTAGATTCACAATAGAAAATATAATAGGTTTTTCCTGTTACGGTACGTAGCGATTCTTAATTCTTTTCCGTTGATATCTGCTATTTCAAGCTCCGTCAGTTTTTCCCGTGAAATGGAGTAGTGCGTAGTGCAAGAGCGTATTTTATCTTATTTTTATATACATTTTATTACAACAACATTCTTCAGCAATACATAAGCTTTACTTGTTACTATGATGCAATTTCATGGATCGTCGGATGCTAGACTTTTGTTTGATGTAGGTACAGTTTGATTAAATGCTGTTTTAAAAGTCATTAATTAAACATTCCAACGCCTTTTATTGTTATTTATTTTACATAGCTCTGAATCGCTTATAAGCGATTTTTATTCTCGTAGAATTATGGTGTTTTTTCTCGTCTTCTTTTTAAACTTCGTTCTACCATGGATCTTTATGCCTACATGCAACGACAGTTCTTTTTTAAAAACATTGTTGTTGTGTACTTGGAGCTTTTTTGATCACGACTCTGTCCTCTTTATAAGTCGTTCCTATTCGCCTAGACCCAGCTTCATCATTAAAATTTAAGCCTATAAATAATTAAGTATGGTGACATTCGTCATCAGGTAACCCAGTTAAGTTTGAAGTGAATTTCCAGTAACACAGATTTATATTAAAACTTGAATTTCTCCGTGAAATCAAGACAACGAGATATTTTTTGTATAAAAACAAATTTAATTTTAAAAAACCTAAACGAATGTACTGACAACACCTTACCTATAGATGAACGACATTGTTCCTCGAGTGACTTATTCCTTACTAGTTCCTGTCTGCTGGTTTGCACGCGCTATTCCTTGTTAAAAAACTTTATTTGAGTCAGATAAAGTCTTACATGTATGCCATATTTCATTAAAACCTGCTTATTTATGAGTTCCCAAGTGCCAAAAATCTGATTCACAAACTTTCACTTTTATAATACGAATTAGTGGAAAAGATCTCTATCAGCTATCTCTTCTTCTATAAATGTTAAACAATAAGCTGGATATCGGCCCCCGGCGCGTTTGAGTACAAATCCAATTATTTCCCATGGCGCCGCTTCGTGGTGTGTAATTGATTTATTTGCTCATTTCATCGAAACCGCGTATCTTCGCTGTACAGACACATTTTTCTTGGTATCGTTGTTAGCTCAAGGTTCATAAAGTCCCCAGGGTCTTGCTTTGTGTACTATCTAATTTTACACTGACGACAATCTGAAGTTTTATGCACGTCATTTTAAGTTTAAATTAAGTAGTAGTGCATGGTTGTAAGACGTGCGTGAGTCTATCAATTTTAGCCCAATATTATAGTACCTATTAATTTTACTCGGGAAAAGTGACGCACTTTAAAAATTATTGAGGGCCTCACTCATTTTCTATTAAAAGAACTATCGGAGCTCTTGGAGATCGTAAATATTACATTTTCTATTAAGGGAAAAGGAAAGAGTGGCCTTTAATTCCAAAGTAGCATGCCTTAAAAATAGACAGGTCAATTGACCTGTCTATTTTTTTCCTAGTCCAGCAAAATAGACTTATAATTTCTTCGAATATAATTTTTTTACGAGGAATATACTTTATTTGGGCCGCAGTATCTGACTTCCACTATATCCTTATCGATTGTAGGAACCATCGGAGTGGACATCAGGGGTGGATATGCCGTATTTAAGAACACATTTGAGGGGCTTTACTTCGGACATTGACAGATTGCAGGCTGAGCCGCGCCGCGCGGACGCAACTGTCGAATCCGAGTTATAAATTGATTCGGATCCTGTTCTTTTTGAGAGGTTCAGCCTGATTAGTGGTTGGGATAAATGGTTGAAGTTTTTACCTAACTACCTAGATGGTATACCAATGTAAAATTGGTAAAAGGGGATGGAAGCATATGGTCTGCAAGAGTCAAAATTTTGTGTGCGGCCACTAAAATCAAATATTTTCTATAGTATTTGACCGAAGAAACCAATATTTATCGATTTCAAACATTAAAAGTGTAAGACGACTACATATATTTTTTTAACTCTGAAAACACTGTCCACCACGTTGTAATGTCACAGGACAAAGCAAATTTCATGTCAGATCTTATGCGAGTGAAATTTGCTATGTAGTCTGTCTGTATTTTTACAATGATGAATGTTTGCTAAATATAAATTGTTCGACCCGTATGACGTCACAGCACAGATAAATATAGACTATTACTGCAGTGTTTTCGCCTGTTTGCGAAAATAAAGTTTGTCGTTTTTCTAGGCCCTAAAAAATATGGTACCTAATATTTTTTTCCTCTAATCACATCACACTAATATTATAAATGCGAAAGTTTGAATGGATGGTTGGATGGATGTTTGTTACCTCTTCACACCAAAACTACTGAACGCATCGGGCTGAAATTTTGCATATAGGTAGTTCTAATCGTGGAATCAAACATAGGCTACTTTTTATCCCATAAATCAGTTCCCATGGGAAAGAAATCGACGTTTCCATACGTTTCCAACGTTTCCATAGAAATAACGCGTGCGAAGCCGCGAGCATAAACTAGTCGGACTATAATTCATAATTTGACCAATTAGAAAAAAGGTCAACTAGGCCATTCGGCCTGGTTTTACCACTGTCTTATATGAGTTGAGCATCTTGGGCCACTGGCACAGAATAAAATATATGTAGTAGTTACTACATTACGTACCTACCTATCACTAGTTTATTTTTAGGTTTGGTGTTTTTACAAATATGTATTTTTTTAAACATGCCTACCAAAAGCTTTTATAAATCAAACGGATGATATTTTCTCGCTTTTTCGCCAAATCGCAAACATTTTATTATTTTGTAGTGACAAACTCAATGCAAAATACATTTCGTATACCGTTTTCATTTCATATATTGCAGGTGTTTCACTTCACTAATGTGAATGAAATTCCACTCTCTCGACTCACTGTTTATGTCCCAGGGTGTGACATAATGTAGGAGTTTCAATTACTTTAACACAATACTATTGAAAAAATGTTGTTATTGAGATGGATAGTGGTTAGAAGAAAATGTCTGAGGAAATCTTCATGGTGCAGTTTCATGTTGGTCAAATCATGGCGAAACATTGAGAGGATATAATAAAAGTACCTTTGTGTTCTTTATTTTATATTTTTATTCTATTAATTTATTTATTTATGGCCGAAGGTTTGTGCAGGCTGTCAAAATGTTAGAAACGGAGTTTGTAATGACACGACCAACATAAATCCTAACCTAACCTAACTGCACCATAGAAATAATGCTGGACAATCCACTCAGCATCGTCTAGCCCCAAGCTAAGGAGAGCTTTTGTTATGGGCACTAGACGACTGATATACTTAATACAATACATACGTAGATATGTATTTTTTATTACACATAGAATATACCCAGAACACACGGAACAAATATTTGCAGATCCTACAAACATTTGTCCCAAGGCGGGAATGGATCCCGCAACCCCTCCGCTCCTCTCCGCTCCCGCAACTTCAACTTGCTACAGTAAATAGTGTTACTAAAACGTGGCAAGTAAAGTCTCCAGTTCCCAAAGTTTACGATATAAAATTTCTACACATAGTGGAAAGTGGTGACACAAGGACCAAATGAAGACCCTAACAGCGAACATCTTCGTCACTACATCTAGCCAATTTATCAACCAAGGAGGGTGGTACTGCGAGGAGACTAATTAAAAAGATATATCGCTACATCGATGCAGAAGAAATAGAAGCATCCACCTATTTCTGTGTGGAAGGACAGACTATTGGAGTTTCCCTGGATGGGGCATTCCATCCACTCGCACTATGTGGTTTTGACCTGGTGGGGTGGACGTTCATCATTCGCACAAGGTTCGGAACACGTTCGCTGCTGCTGTTTTTCCAGTCAATTACAACCTGGGTCGTACAGACAAGAGTAAATAGGTAAGTATCTACTAGACCACACGATTTTTTGCACGGCGGCGTTTCATAATATGAGAGACTATGGTTAAATGTGAACTTAATTAGTCGGCAGGTAAGGCAATCGCGAACTAAGTCGCGGGTACAGCTAGTCACCAATAAAATTGCAAGAATCACGTATTGAGAAAATTAAGGCGATCTGATTCGATGAACACCACGCCTATGACTTTTCTCTCTAGGTACCTATAGAAATATTGAAATGATTTATTATTTGTCTTTGCGTGATATACAAAAAAGAGATAAATAAAAAAAATTATAATAATAGTGCTGCACAATTTTTTTTTCACAGCATTATCTAGCCCCAAGCTAAGCAGAGCTTGTGTTATGGGTACTAGATAACTGATATACTTAATACAATACACTACATAGATAGATATTTTTTATTAAACATAGAAAACACCCAGACCAACGGAACAAATTTCTGCAGATCAGACTCAAATTTGTACCTAGGCGGGAATCGAACCCGCAACCTCCTGCGTCGCAGGCGGACCTTCGCCCGCTGCGCCACGGAGATCGTCAATAAATCAAGATATCTATATTATTTACATTTCGCAAGAAATACCATTTTACAAAGTCATTGATCCGGTCCATTTTCCCAATATTTTTGCATGCAATACTCCTATCGAATCCAATATCAAATCAATAAACGGTGGCATAAAGTTCATTTCACGCTGCGCGAGTTTTATAGTGAGTATGCAATTCTCTCGTCCGTCGGCACGGATGCCCCCTGGGGGCAAGTACTGATGATTGATACCCCTGTGTGAGTGTTATTTGAGTGGCTTTCAAGTGTGCGAAGAAATTGACTATACTTACTAGTACTTAACTTTTCTCGTCATAGAAAGTTTCTTTAGAAATTGCTGAAATTGATATCTCTATCATTCAGGTTAGTTTCAAGTTAATTAAATTATTTGAAGTTTAAAATTCCAGCTAGACACTAGCCAATGATAGAAGACTAGTTTCTGCTCGTGGTTTACCACGCGTTTTCCCGAGATGAACGTAGTAAATTATTTTATTTCAGAACACTGAACTATTTCTTATTGTTTCGTCCGGAGTGGGTTTGTATGGGTTTTTTGCACAATAACTAAACGCAAAAAAATCGTTTAATACCGCTGACTGTTAAAAGTTGTACTGCTAAAATGCAACAAATCACTCAAATTGTTTCAGTGCATTGTCGTCAGCAGCAAACATTCTTATTTCGTCATTTACATGACTGTCACTGTGTTTATATCGTGTTATTAATTAAAGTTAAATGACATAATCTACAGCGTGGAATTTTGGAAGGGGTAGTAAGGGCAGGTACCTTCAACGTTGAAACTACATGAAAATGGTCTATGGAAACTACCCATCCTTTTAAAAAAAAATATCATCCCCATTCACAGATTTTAAAATAGGGTTAGGTACTGATTTCGAGAAAATAAGCATTTTTCACAAAAACTTTTTTCATGCCAATCGATCCTGTTTCTTATACCTACTGATCAAAAAGTTCTTTGGGATCAACAAAGGTTTGAGTACTAGGAAATTCAGAAAACGCAAAAAACTTTTCCCATACATTTTGTACGCAGTTAAAATCAATTTTTTTTATTTTTATATTGTAAAACTTTTTGTAACCCTAGGTTGGATGGCAAAGATAATTGTTTAAATAGAAAATTTGAGTTTCGAACAATTTTTTTTCTATATTTTCAAACTAACTTTAGCATCAATATGTTAAACTCTCACTGTGTGTGGTTTTGTGAGACTTCTGTATATAATTCTTTATTTAATCAATACTTCTAGATATTATTACCCGAGAAAAAATAAGCACTTATTTGGAAAGCTTAGACTTGCAAGAAGCTTATTACATAAACAATAAAAATGCGTCGGCAGAATGGTACAGGAACAAATATTCAGATCGACGTGTGCCAATCAGAAAGGTTATTACAAAAACGGATCAAAAAATCTTACATGGTTTATAAGGGTGTAAATATGTAGACAAGAGAGTAAATGATTAGATAAGAGTGTAAATGTGCACAAATAAGAGTGTGAATAAGTTCATATTACTGTATATTACTACATAACTTCGAAATATATGAGAATAGTTTTTTGCGTTTTCTTACTTTTCTAGTGGGTACTCAAACCTAAGTTGGTCCCAAAGAACTTTTTGATCAGTATAAGAAACCGGATCAATTGGCATGAAAAAACTTTCTGTGCGCCCATTTTCTCGAAATCTGTAAATTTTTTTGGAAAATCTGTGAATGGGGATGATATTTTTTCAAAAAAAATGGGTAGAGTCTTAAGACCATTTTCATGTAGGTAGTTTCAATGGTTAAGTTACACTACCCCGTCCAAAAATTCCACCATGTATAACTGTTTCAACTTGTCTGAAATAAATGATTTACTATTAAAATCATTCGGAAATTATAATAGAGTTAGTGTGAAACTATAGGATCGCTGTCATTCTACGAAAAGTTGCTCCTCTCAGTCAGTACCCAATAAAGGCGCTGCAAGGTGCTTAATGTTGTACGTATAAAGGAAAACAAAACTTTTTTAATTTTAGTAAACTATGCACAACCTGTACTGAGGCCTCAGGAATCTACAGATTTTCTATCATAATCTAGTTTAGTGAAACCATGAACTAGAAGTGTCTGAGGTGCCAATTAAATGTAACCAAAGACAAATGTATAAAGATCACTCGTAACTGAATTTTGACGGTCAAAACCAGAAACTCCCAACAACCTGTAATAAACCACCAGCAAAGTGCACCTCGACTCTATCTCGACTGCCATCAACTATTCACACAAAATCCGAAGCCACTGAAACTATTCCAACCAAAGGGCACATTTACAATGAAACCGAGGTTTCTGTTATACTGGGCAGGGCTTGATACCAGCACTATTACCTGTACACTATAGCGGTAATAACGGTATTTTCTTTTCGATAAATTCGAGTATCGATACTTTTGAAGTATCGATAATTTGCCTGAAATACCGATTTGTACCGGTAAATAAGTTTTCTCTCGCACTTGCACAAAATTGAACTATTGATACCGACATTTTACGTGCATAATATCGGTAAATATACCCTATATTTCTTTAAAATACCGATATTTTAGTGTCGATACCGATGAAATTGCCGATACCGCACTAAGTCTAATGATATCGGTACTAAAAAAGACCGCTATAATTTATATCGATAGGTACTAAACATGGACTGTACTACGGAATACCGGCAGTCGAAATACCGGAGAACGGTATATCGAAAGTACTCGAAACCGCAGATCAAAATACCGAAAGCACATGAGGCTGCATAACGGAATACCGAAAGCATACAACACCGAAAAACTGTAGACAGACGAACACAATTTCGAATGCACGCTATACCGAAAGTTCACGAAATCAAAAGAACGCTATGTCAAAATTTTCTTCAGGGCTGTACGTTAGTTTATTCATATTATGATACAGAATACAGATACAGATTTGATTTTTTTGATTCGTATCTATCGGTGACAATGGAAAACTATGTTTTTTTATATTTTTCTTGCATACCGCATTACGCCAAACTTGGAGTGAAAGGCAATCGAAGATCTCAGTGGCAGCTTGGATGCTATGGCTGTATGGTGCAATCGTCAATTTGAGCAGACTGTACGTCCAACCGTGTTGTTGATCCGATTTGCATGAAATTTGATAGGTAAGACTTGTAATATGTGCTGCCAACCTAGTTTGTTCTTTGGTTATAAATTAAAATTAAATAATAGTTAAATTTAGGTTGGTACAAACAGATCCATCAAGTGCGAGTGTAACTCGCGCGCCGAGGGTTTCGATCGTTTGTCAATTATACAAATATGTACTAAAGGTATCGGTGAGACTTCGCTATTTAATGAATACCTAAAAATAGTAGGTACCAAACTACATTTTATATGGATCGCTCTGCTTCGGACATTAGGTCTACACTTACAAAACACTGCAAGAAATTGTAAAAGAGCAAAAAAGTACCGCCATTGAGATTGAAAGGATATCTGCAGACATAAATAAAGAAATACTTCACAGCATACAATAAATCGATCTGCGGTTTCACGAAACCGCAGATCGATTTATTGTATGCTGTGCTTCCGATATACCGTTCTCCGGTATTTTGACTTCCGGTATTCCGTAGTACAGTCCTAAAGATGTACCGGTACCACATCAAGGTCAGTCGAACCTGAAGCCTCCATCCATCGACTCCCTACGACCGCTACAATGTCGTAGGTCCATCAAGTGCATGATCTCTCACGGAGCGTCCGTTTCGCATTGTATCGAGGTGGCCACTCAAGAAACTTACAAAATAACCAAGTTCACAAACGTCTCACTGTTTCTGCAGCCTATGTAAATGCATCCAAAGATGTAATACATTTTATAGAGCGCAGCGGTTTGTTATCAGGACGTCTGAAGCGGCGCATAACAAGAGCGGGAGACAATTCCCCCTTTATACCTCTTACCTCTCCACACACTCCAAATAACAAGGGTTCTATTTTCAAATCCTACAACCGATTTCGCGGTTCCGACTAAGCTTTACGGAATACTTTTGTAGCGAGTCGTATTATAATTATGTATGTTATATGTGTATATAAATCTCTATTCACAAAGAAAATTACAACCAAAAAAAAAATACATTATAAAAATATTATAAGTAATTAATATAATATAATGTGTATTGAGAAAAAGTACAGATAAGTATGTAAAAACAATAAATTATCGCATTAAAAAAAACAATTTTGGTCGCAAAGATAATTTAGATAGATAGATAGATTTTTTAATTGGTTCACAAACATAGACAGCACAAAATAAAATCAAACATAGACAATTAAGTAGGCAGTTATCTCTAAGAGTGCAGTAACATATGAAGGTATTATTAAGTACTAGGTACACACTAACCATAAAAAGCCGAATTTCGGCTAAGGCGGCTAGTCTCAACCGAGACTAGCCAAGTGCGCATGATGTAGTTGGAGTGCGCATGTGTGTGCGCAAACGCAGCAGCCCGGAGAAGACATTAAGCAAAGTCCAGGATAAATTTCGTGTCGCACACCATTATCGTGGTCTGTTATCCAGCAGTGAGATAAGAGCTAAAACTTAAAAACTTCGTTGGTCGCATAAAAAGTTGCAAATACAAAAACGAGCAAGTTTCATGCACTGTATGTAAGTATATCTGCATAAGTTGCATATTTGCCGCGCCAGCTTTTCACTTCGAGCGACATAATCGCAAAAATGCGCTACAAAAAGTAGCGTGTGTGGTTAACCCCATAACTGCAGCACCCTTGAAATGCATAAAGAGTTTTTGCATACACAAGCAGTTTCTTTCAGCACGCTCATTGGAGTAAACGCTACGAAATGAATGTAGAAATTGAATATTTAGATTGCATTACAAAATTTTAAAGCGAGCTGTGTTCCATTATAAAATGCTAAAAGGTTGCGGTGGGCTATAATGAATTGAAATGGAATAGAAATGAGGTTTTATTAAGACACCTCCGAGGTTTTGAATTCAGTTGAATACTCGCAGTATGTAGATGTACCTATTTTTGTAGATAACATGTGTTTGTTTTGTTAAACTAAAAACCAACTTTGATTTAGGTATATTTAGTTTTATGTTCATCCGTGAGACTTGCGGTGGCAGATTTGGCCGATAATCTTAAGAGGCGCAAATGCGGTGCGCCAGATACTTACCAGCTCTCGGTTCACGCGTCGCTTCGACCAGACGCTCAGATAATATTTAAAATCCAGAAAAGCCTCGGTAGGTACCCAACGGACTTAGGGTCTCGACTCCAAGGGGATCAAATGTGTAGGCTCTGTCGAGACCTGCATATTTGCGCCTCTTCAGATCTTCGGTCAAATCTGCCGCCACACTTGCCCTCACGGATGTACATAAAAATAAATATCGAAGTTAGTTTTTAGTTTCTTCAAAACAATCACAGTCATATTCTCTACAACATAGTTACATCTACATACATACTACGAGTATTCAACTGAATTCAAACCTCCAAGGTGTCCAAGGCTCTTTCGAGACCTGCATATTTGCGCCTCTTGTGATCCTCGGTTAAATCTGCCGCCTCACCCGCCCTCACAGATGTCCTCTCCTATAAGGTGGACTTCATTTTTCATTAGCCAATTCAATTCGCATTCATTCACCGAGTAGTCGACCTAATAGGGATATAAAGAAGCTGAGGATATAAAGACATGTTTGGTCGCAGATAAATTATAGCTTTAAATTCTTGAGATGCCTACACCTAACTTGCACGTGATACAAGGATCCAAAGGTAATTCCGTATCCCTAATTGTCACAGCGAACATTCTCGAAAACAGTAGCAAACGCGAATGTCATTTGAGATAATGGTAAAGCGTTTAGTTGAATCTTGTGACAAATAGCTAGTCGTGGAACAAAGCGTCGCCTCGCTCGTTGTAAAGTTAACGAGCGTGCGGATTCATAACATATTTGGATATCGTGTTACGACGTATGTGGAAACAAAGGGCTCCTGCTAACTTTGCAACGCTACAAGCTAACTCGAGTCCAAAATTTTATTTACATCATACAAACACCAACAGCCTATATTAGTCCATTGCTGGAAAAAAGCTTCCCCTGATATGCGCCTCACAGGCTGTTTTTATTATGGGGTTATTCCCATGCTGGGCATGCGGGTTGGGGACCGAAATTTGAAATAGGCAATAACATGTCTGGATAGGTAATTTGCGGATCCTGGCAAACTACATTTTGAAAAAATATGGGTCGAAAAAATGACCTATTCATCGCTTTATTGAACGTAGAGTTCTTCTCCTCTTGTATTTTATTCACGGCTGCTGTAATTTGTACTGAAATTTATAAATAAACGTTCATTTTGTGCACGAGATAGTACCTACTTACAATAGATAAATAAATCCTGGGTAGAAGCCTTTATTCACAAAGAAAATTACAATAATTGAAAAAATTGTGCTAAATGCAGACTGTTGCAAACAATGTACAGGTAGCTCAACTGATCCATATCAATACCAGTCGGAAGGGTCCCCATGACGCTGGCTGCATTGCCCCGCTGTATGCGCTGTGCCAGATACTGACCAGCTCTCGGGTCACGCGTCGCTTTGACCAGACTCTCAGATAATTATTTAAAAACCCAAAGAGCCTCGGTACCCCACGGACCTAGGGTTTCGACTCCAAGGGGACCAAATTAGGCTCTGTCGAGACCTGCATATTTGCGCCTCATGAGATCTTCGGCCAAATAGCCACCGCACCCGCCCTCACAGATGAAAATATAAATGATGAATAAATCCTTATACTACTCTCAACTCAATAGAGTTTTCTTTGTTTTTGTGAAATTCATCTAGTTTCGTAGCAAAGTGCTACGCGTGTACTACGCCGTAGGCGTTTGCTACGCAGCGTCATTGTTAAAATTTTTTAGGGTTTCGATATCGAAGATCGGTTTCGAAACCCTTATATTGCGTAAGTCTGTTGTTTACTTTCTCTGATTGCAAGTAGGAGCAATTTGTGGGAGGGCGGGCCTTACACGCAAATCATATTTTTTTGGATCTTGTCGAAGCAGGTTTTGCGCGGAATTGTTACTAAATAATGTTTTATCCTGATATTATACAATGGATTTTCGCAAATTAATGCCTGAATCTATTTTTTTTACATATTTGTTGACAAACGTTCGAAACCCTCGGCGCGCGAGTTACACTGGCATTTGACGGATCTTGTTTTCTATTATGTTTACGAATCGTGACGGTCTGCCGCGCCGCCATTCCATCGCATTGTGAAAGTGAGGGACTAGAGAATGCATCTGTATTTGCGCACACACTTATGCACTATATTGTCATGCGCACATGCAGGACATCATCATGCCAATTCCCTGATCATACATAGAAAGGTAACGTTATACTTTTTGTGACTTTAATTGTATAAAATATTATAATTCATCTGATCTTGGGTAGGTATCAATTTTGTCAAGTTAACGAGTTTGTCGTACAATTTTCATCATTCAAGCCATTCAATGATGAAAATCCGATGAACTCAAGTCCTAACTCCTGTAATTGGACCCATTGTGACGCCTGCTAGACCTTTGCATTCAAAGAAGGAAAATGAACTTGTACCATTGGAAGTTAATCGAAAAGTTTGCTTCATTATTGGATTGGCAAACTGAAATGGTCAAACTTTTGCTGCCATTTATACCTAAACTCTATTTAATTTATCGTTTTTTTTTTTATTTATCCATATTAAGGTTAAGGTGACGAACTTAGACAAGTTTATAAATAATGCGAGCCGCGGATTAGAAAAGTACAATGGTGATACTCTCATAGTAGGAGATTTCAATCTGGGTCGTTTGGTTTGGAATAAAACTGAATCTTTAAATCTAGTGACTGACAGTACTAATGATGTGCTATACAACAACTTGCTGGACTTCATGTCCCTTCACAATCTTGAACAGTATAATTCTACCTTGAATATAAAAAATAGAACCCCAGATCTTATACTGAGTACTTTACCCTTGTCTCGATTTGAGGTGAGCTCAGACCCACTGACTGCAGTAGACCTCTATCATCCCCCGCTGCATTTCAGCATTCCTGTAGCGCGCGCCGATAATCTTAAACCCAGTAATGATCTTAGGTATCACTTTTATAAAGCGGACTATGAAAAAATCATGAATGATTTGATTAATATTAAATGGGAAGAAGAACTTATAGTTTGCAATACCGTAGATGACATGGTGAATATATTTTACAATCATGTTAAGACATGTATAATCAAACATGTTCCTAAATCTAGACCACGTACTAGCAATAAATACCCAGTATGGTTTACCACTTCTTTAATAAGATCGCTTAAAGAAAAGAACAAGTACAGAGTCAAATTTCGGAAATATCATAATCCTCGCGATGAAGATACCTTTGAGCTTCTCAGGGATCGCTGCTCTAAACTCCTCAAACGTAATTATGTCAGCTATTTGGAGCATTTAGAATCAGCTCTAAGATCAAATCCAAAATTAATTTGGACTTACGTCAAACATAAGAGAGAAGGTAGCACTGCTCTCCCGGCCCGGATGTCGTTTGAAGATCAGGTTGCTGAAAATGGGTCCGACATTTGTAATCTCTTTGCTACCCAGTTTTCTTCAGTCTACAATGATACCAACTTACCGGCCTCACAACTTTTGCCTTCCGCTTTCGCTTCTTCTAACGTTTTAACATCAATTTCAGTGACACGTGACCAGGTTTTTAGAGTTTTAAAAAGACTTGACTCAAGAAAAGGCGCGGGCTCTGATGGTATTCCGTCCATTTTTGTCGTTAATTGCGCCAAGGCCTTAGCCCTTCCCCTTACGATAATATTTAATAAGTCCCTTAGCTCTGGCTACTTCCCTACGCCGTGGAAAGAATCTCTAATATTGCCATTGTTCAAAAGTGGTGACGCTAGTATGGTTAAAAACTATAGGCCTATTTCACTTATTACAGTTTTTGCCAAGGTATTTGAGATGCTGATGTACCCAATTTTTGCATGGCATTTTAAGCAGTCTATAATACCTGAACAGCACGGTTTTGTTAAATACAGATCTACGGCTACAAACTTACTTTCCTTTGTTGAAGATCTTGCTGAAGAAGTTGACCACGGGCATTCTCTCGACACAATTTACACCGACTTTAGCAAGGCTTTTGACAAAGTA
Source organism: Eupithecia subumbrata (assembly GCA_949316285.1). Lineage (NCBI taxonomy): Eukaryota > Metazoa > Arthropoda > Insecta > Lepidoptera > Geometridae > Eupithecia > Eupithecia subumbrata. Next base: position 25,037,328 of record OX438643.1, read on the forward strand.
AACCACGATATTCTTCTTGAAAAATTATCAAGTTTCGGTATAGCTGGGACTCTTTTGTGTTGGTGCAGATCTTATTTGTCCAGTAGGACCTCAGTTGTTGTGGCGAGGGGCTTTTCGTCGCAACCTTTCTCTGCCCGATCTGGAGTGCCACAGGGTTCCCACTTGGGTCCCCTGTTCTTCAATGTTTTCATAAACGACATCGGCAGTTGTTTCCACAATTCTCGGTTTTACATGTTTGCAGACGACTTGAAATTCTTTAGAAGGGTTAACTCTCCAGATGATAGTCGTTTTCTCCAGGATGATCTAAATAACCTTGTTTCTTGGTGTCGTCTGAACGGGATGAGTCTGAATACTGATAAGTGTCATGTAATGCGTTTTACTAGAAAGATTAATAATATTACCAGGTCGTACTACATCAATAACGTAATTTTGTCAGAGGTCAATCAAATACGCGACCTCGGCGTTAACCTGGATTGTAAACTACGCTTCAATGTCCATATTGATCTAACTGTCAAGAAATGTTTTAAAACGCTGGGTTTTGTTCTGCGCACTTGTAAAGATTTTAAGAAACCTGCCACGAAAATAACCATCTATAACGCTCTAGTACGTAGTTCGCTCGAATACTGTAGTATCGTTTGGAACCCACATTATGATGTTCACGTTAAACGTGTGGAGAGTGTACAAAAACGATTTATGTGGCACCTGTCATATGGCTGCCATTTGGCTAAAAAGTTACCTAGCTATGATGATCGGCTTAAATACTTCCACCTAAACTCTCTTGCCAATCGTAGAAAAAATCACGATGTCTCGTTCTTGTACAAGCTCACCAACAATCTCACTGATACCCCCTATATTCTGTCAAAGTTAAATTTTTCTATACCAAGAGGACTCCCTAGAACCAATAAATTTAAACCCTTTGTAACCAGACCATCTCGGTCTAATTTGGGTTCATTCTCTCCTTTAAATAGAATCATGAGAACTTACAATGCTATACATAACTCAAGTGACTCAGCCTCTGACGTTCAGAGAAGCTTGCGCAGCTCTGACTCTGAGCAAAACTGCGCAATTGATTTGTTTTCAAACAGCCTATTCTGCTTTAAGAAATATTTAAGATGCATGTATGTATAACGTTCATTTACCTTAATTTGTAATTTAATTTAAGTAATTTGATTAATTTATTTCAAATTTTAACTTTATTATTGATTGTTTTATGTTTAATCGACTGTAAATTTTATTATTATTTTAATTTTTTGCGATGAATTTGTATTTTGTTTATATAATTATTTTGATGACGACTACTCGTCTTAACTTGAATTTTATTGCTTTTAATTAATTGTTTTTCAGTTCTGTTTAAATGAATTTCGATTTGTACCTATAATTGAAGTGGCACTTAGATTTGTTTTTTGTATGAAATGGCCCATAACCCATGTTTTAGTGTACACTGCGTTGGTGCAATTTTGTAAATAAATAAATAAATATCAGTCATAATTACCTCACGTGCCACGCTCAAAACGTGGTTTTGCTGACATGTGGCAACGAATTGCACGTTTTGCGCCCAGGAATTTGGAAAATACTGCTAAATCCGTCTTTATAATTGCTATTTTTTCAAAATCTCACGGGACTTGCCTATAATACTGTGCATTCTACTTTTAAACTTACTTTTAGCCTTTGAGCGTGCTGCTTTGACCAACAAAATTAAGACTTCCACCGCTGAGTAAGTTATTATAATTCCTAAGTTAACAGTTGTCAAATAATTTCATCCATCTGCCCACGTACCTATTGATTTGTTATCTTCGCCGAAGGTTCTGCAACAGAACTCAGTTATTTTGCTTAGAGCCAACAATAAATAAAGAGTAAGACTCCACAGATGTTTATAAAACAAACACCAGGCTCCCGCTGTTTTTCCAAGTAACAGGAATAGTAAGGGAAATCGATTTCGAGCAATAATAGAGCTCTTATTGAATTCTTGATATTAGGGTCAAAGGAGCCGACACGGCGCGGACTAAACGAGGTTTTGTTATTATTGCTGTTGCTAGGTATAAATAATTTTGTAGTATTATGCGGATAGATAGATACGTGCATAATATATATAAGTTACAATTTTTTTACAATGCTTGATATTTTTACACAGCAGCGTCACCGCAATATGAAATCAGTGCATTTTATTCAGTGGATTTTGGGTATATGACTGATAAAAAAACTAAATTTAGTTTTTTTATCAGTCATCTACCCAAAATCCACATTAAACAATTTTTTTTATCAAAACAGATTTGAAATAGGAACATAAATTGGATTTGAAATAGGATAACTACAGAAGGATCGATCCTGTGAAAGCAACCCGTGAAAAAAAGGCCGTTACATAAAAACATCTTAGTGGCTAGAATTGATTGCAGTAGTGTTGAGTTGTACATTTTTGCCGTCTTTCTTAAAAGCTGTCTCAAGTTTAAGCAATGGCTTAGTACTGTTTTTTCACATTCTGATCCTGAATAAATCTATTCAGAATTTCAAAGATAAAGTATTCTATTGCAAATTGTTGGATTGCTCTACCCTGCCGAGGTTAAAACACAGTGTCCAGTCCAGTCCTGTCCATAGTTATTTTAGTTGCACAAAGAGAATCCATTATTGGACTTTGTTCAATTCACTTGAAATTGCCTATACATATACCTCTATTATGTACTCTCTTTTAAGTGTTAAATAAAATATGAAACTCGTACTTATTGGTCGAATTGAACTGGTCTGTCATTATATAGTTCCAAACGTTTATGTCAATAGCTGTAGAAATTAACTGAAAACGGCTCTGCCCTGAATTAACAATATGTCTGGGAGTGAGAGATCGGTCTTTGTTAATTCATTGGAGTGTGAAATTCATTATGTGAGTGTGGAATTCATTATGTACCTAAGTTTACAAAAAATTTTAAGAATTAAGACCTGGGATCTTCTCAAACGTGTTCGTGATGATGAGCAGAACCTGCAGTTCACCTGCAGGTCAGTTCAGTGTCAGTGAATTACCAATAACCCTGTATATGTAGGTATAGCCGTTCAGAAAACGTAAAAATAATTGTTTTCGGATGACTCTATCAAAATCTCTATAGTGTTGCCAAAACGCTTTTCTTATCAGATAATGGTTATACTTGCTGGTACTTGTATCTAACTATTGACCTATTCCTATATAAATAAAACCGATATTTTCTCTCCAATAAATAACTCAGCAAGCAATAGAGCAGTCTCGAAAACTACCTAATAAATGTCCTAACATCCTAATACACGCTCGCGATTATTTATTTGACTTTTCCTGAATAAAGCATGGAGGCATGTGTAAATATTTCCTCCTGACCTCTATCTCAGCTTGTTATCTTGATTTGTAGTCCACTCGGGGCATTCGTATAAAAATAACAGCTCGTACCTACTGTTAAGGTGTAGTTACATGATGCGTATTAAAGAGGTGCTGCTGAATTTTTTCAAAGAGCTAAGCCACTTTTTTGACAGGTCTGCACAAGTCAGAAGTACAAACAATAACAAAATACTTGAAAAAACAAAATACATTTTTGCCGTCTTTCTTTAAAACTGTCTGCACTATTTTTTCTCCTAATTCTGAATAAATCTATTCCAAAATTTCAATAAAAAAGTACAAGATTTTGTTTGATACTAATCTAGTTTTAATGCGAAAGTTTGGATGGATATTTGCTACCTCTTCACGCCAAAACTACTGAACGGAACGGGCTGAAATTTGCATACAGATAATTCTAATCCTGGAATCAAACTTAAACTACTTTTTATCCCATAAATCAGTTGTCATGGGATATAAATCACCTTTAGACGTTTCCATAGAAATTACGCGTGCGAAGCCGCGGGTATAAACTAGTAAATAATAAAATCGTTTATTTCTGAAATTATTAAATATAATGTACGTATTGGTGCTGGATTAAAGTGCGTCAATTCCAAAAAATAATAATTAATAAAATCTTTTATTTCTTTAGGTCTTTCATTTAATACGTAAGGACCTTTAGAAATAAACGATTTTTATATTACGTATTGGGACTAGATTAAAGTGCGTAAAATCCATAAAAAGCGCGCGCAAAGATATAATACCTAAAAGCACTCTACGCATCTGTAGAAATTTACACACACGCAGAAATTTACAGAGCCGTATGTGATGATAACATATTTGTAACACTGTTACTGTTTGATTAAACCTTCAGTACACTAAAACGTAACGTTTTAGTATACTGAAGGTTTAATCAAACAAATAACAAGCGTATTGAATGGATTGGAATAAATCGTGGTAATCATGCATGAAAAACGTGGTCTATATAGAAACAAGAGTCAATCAATCAATTAAAGGCTTTCTTCATTAATTCATATAAATTACCCGCACTAGTCCATAACGCTCGTACCACACCCCCGCTGCGCCGCAGTAATTTCGCCATGTCTTGTCCGTATGTAGGAGAAGCGGAACACTAGCGAAACTGCGTGTTCTAACGGATAGATTAGACTATAATTCTATCTCTTTCTCCACGCGGTTTTGTCGATCTACACCGACGTCAGCCACACCTCTGCTATAGTTCCGCAACTCAAACTACACTTGATCGCTGCGGAATTCATGCGGGACACGAGTAGCGGGTTCGCTACTCGTGTTCCGCAGTGGAGGTGTGCTACGGGCGTTAAACGGTCATCTCAATAGTCAATGTATGCTACGCTATGTCTGTTGTTCAGAAATTCCGTTTTTATCATCATCGTCGTCATGAAGGTCAACAAATCTACTGGTTATGGCGGCTGAAGAATCCATGCAATCAATGGGTGTATAGGTATTTCCCACTCTTCCGTTACTTTTTCTCAATTTCTGCATGAAAGTGTTTCTGTTTTAAGAGTCGTGTGACGCAGTATGATATGGAAATTTTATATAAAATATTTTACCGATGTTATACCGAACTGAAAAAGTTGCGTTTGTCCATCCAAAGCAGACAGACGAGTTAAAAACAGTTCCAATTCTAACATAAAAGTTTTTACAGGACTCTATCAATCCCTTGTTGTTCTCGCACTGCAAAAAGCACCAGCACTCGTGTAGACCCCCCTTCACAATAACTTATCCGCGCAGCGAGCTCAAATGGTCTGTACCTTGCTTTATAACGACGCGTAAGTATAACGTTGGGGATGAAAGTAGTATAAAACCTACTGCTTTTTTAAGAACAGCGTTAACTGTCAGTTAGTTACGGTGCTTTGTTCTTTGTAAGGGGTAATGTCCATTTACTTTAGTGGTGGCCTTTCATTTTAAAACTTTCTGTCGTGTTTTTATGAGCTTTTGTACTAAGTATTTTTGGGTTATTTATATTGGATTTAGGATTTCTTAGGTAAGAACCTACTATGGTAGGTACAGTATTTACTAGGTAAGTAACGTAGATTACTTTATAAAGAAAATTACAAACAAATAATAGAAACAAATTATTAATAAACTTTAACTAGTATTTACAATTGAAACAATTGAGCTAACCACAGACTGCTGCAAACAATCTATAGGTAGCTCAAGTGATCCATATCAATACCAGTCGGAAGCGTCCCCAAGACGCTGGCTGAAAAACTAACTTACTAATCTTTCCACCAAAGAAATTTAGGTAATAAATTCATACATTTGTTGAATATCCTATTATCCTGAAATCCTAACGTCATTATGCGCCCAAAATTAAAGACAAAAGCAAGTATTTGATGGAACTGATAAAAGGATGTTGTTAATTAGTTTGTTGTTACAAAATAACGTTGTTCATGTTGGATAGTTGCGCATAGCTGGCGTGCCTAACATATCTGTTCTCTGAGAGTACTAATAGTAAAGATGCTGGATTATGTATGAACCCTACGAGGCATTTTCTTACTATAAAACCTATCTTATAGTTTAACGAATGCATTATGAGTGTAAGCGGGTTAAATACGAACCTCGTTGGTGTTGAAAGAACACCGTTTCATCCCTGGAGGAACTTCTTCAGGGTGAGAGCGGTACGGATCGCGCGAGTTCCGCATCCCTGCGAGCACTACGCCGGAGAGCGAGGCATGTAGTCCTAGTACGACTACCCAGCTTTTCATCGTGCTGAAATAGATCCGATGCTAAATCTCAATGGCTGCGTTCAGACCGGCCGGATGAGGCATAACCGTGCTTTACTGTGAGGAACGAAAAGTAAGGATGAAACTTTCAGGGGTAGCATAGACAAGATCATATAATAAAGTAATTAGATGACCTCTGTGGCGCAGCGAGCGAAGGTCGTTCTGGGACGCAGGAGGTTGCGGGTTCGATTCTTGCCTTGGGAGATGACGATTTCCTCCTATCTGAAATTCGGCTACGGCGGCCAGTCTCGACGCGGACGGCTAGCCTTAGGACAAATGTTTTTATGTTCAACAGATATTGGTTCCTACAACCCATAACATCAGCTCTTTGCTTGAGGCTAGTTAATGCTATAAATTGTCCAGCATTATTTTTTTTGTACAAATTAGAAGACAAAGTCGAGCTCTTAAAGCCTAAATGAACTGTCTCACTCAGAATCCATTGGTTTCTTCTAACATACGGTTTAATCTCTTAACATTAAGTATGTAAAACGCTCTCCTAAATCCTACTTCAAAACGTCGACTTCTAAGAATTTTACTACATATACCATACTAGCTTCTGCCCGCAGCTTCGCCCGCGTTGTTTCCATGGAAATCTTTCATGGTTACTTCAATCCTATGGGAACATATTTTTGGGATAAAATGTACGTGCCTTTGTTTTATTTCAGGTCAGTATCAATCAATCAGTTCAGTAGTTTTGGCGTGAGGTAAAAAACAATCCAAATTTTCGCTTTAAGAATATAACGTTACGCTTTTGTTATGCACACTTTTCAAATAACAAAGGAATTCTAAATCCACAAATGTATGTAGACCAACCTGTTTGCCTTTACTTTGGTTTTAAAACGAATGAGCACTCGATAGGAACTCTTCTCTTTTATATGTACAGTGTAGGTAAATCTTCGGGCCGATTTAGTTTGGTAGCAAAGATGCAACGCATTGGGTAAGTACCTTAAAATAGTTGTTCACCATGGTACCTCTCTTACTAGATATATCTCCTAAGCCGAACGCGAGTAGACAGATTTCTCCTTACTCCGAACAAGGATAAATTCATCATGGACATCAATAACTTACAATATTTTCAATACATAGGCCGGCCGCCGCGGCGGACGCGAAGCCAGAAAGCAATTCAGTACAAGGCACCACTATTTCATCCTCCATCTCGTCCATTTTCGGAAACATCACCAAAAGTGTAAGTTTTACTGCACAATCCGTGGTTTAAATAATTGTTTTATAGCAAATTATTTAAAAATCTACACATAAAACACAAAATCTAAATTGAAATAGTGAAAAATTTGTGAAAAACAAAACACGACGGCAACTCAAATTCAAATTTCGAAGCCCGTATAACTCATCTTCCATTGAATTCAAAATTCGAAACAAAAAAAGCAAAATAGAAAAAGAAAAAATTGGAGGTATGATTGAAGGTTGTGATTGAGACCATCGAAAAAGGTAAGTTTGTATACATTTATAATTATCCAGCTCTATGGTTGTTGTGACCACAACACATAAAATGATATTAGCAAATGACAACTCTTAGATAGCATTTTGCGTACCTACTTAATAGTCATCTGTAAACTTCGGGAAATTGGGTACTAGCTTCTCGAAAGTAGAAGGCTCAAATTAGGTGCAATTAGGTTCACCCACCTCAGTCATACCCGGACTGGCGGCGCCGCTGGCGGTCGTGTTTCTCGTGTAACAGATTAATATGGAAAATTGTGTTAAACACATCCGTGAGGGCGGGTGCGGCGGCAGATTTGGCCGAGGATGTCAAGAGGCGCAAATATGCAGGTCTCGACAGAGCCTACACATTTGCTCCCCTTGGAGTCGAGACTCTAGGTCCGTGGGGTACCGAGGCTCTTCGAGTATTTAAAAAATTATCTGAGCGTCTGGTCGAAGCGACGCGTGACCCAAGAGCTGGTCAGTATCTGGCACGGCGCATCAGCATTGCCATACAGCAGGGCAATGTAGTCAGCGCGTCTTGGGGACTCTTCCGACTGGTATTGATATGGTTCAGTTGAGCTAACTGTAGATTGTTTGAAGTTAGGTCAATTGTAAGTACTAGTTCTTATTTATTTTTATATTTCAATTGTAATTTTCTTTGTGAATAAAGGTTTATCTAGTACCTAACCATAACATAAGTTCTGCTCACTTAGGGGCTAGATGCTGCTGTGTGGATAGTCGTGCATTATAAATTTGCTTAATATGCCACAGTCTACATTCAGAATTCGGTGTAGTTGGTCTCCTATCTGATTTGTTGCTCCACGTATCGCTCTTGGCGAATAATTAGTATCCTCACTGGAATTTTGTCATATGGGGGCTATGCAATTAATTGGATATTCCGTACCACCCATCAGCAATTTTCAACATGAGCGTGTCCTTTGACCAATTTATAAAAAGCCAAAGCTTAATGTGAATTTATTTTCTTCTCTATATTTCATCGAAAAATTTCATTTAGTTTTTTCCTACCCAGGTACTATCAATTTTTATTTTTATGGACCAGATTTTTATATCACGGGACGTCACATTTTTAATTTGGAGTTTTTTTTCAGTGGAAATACTCATCGTCTTCAAAATATTTCCACTGCTAGTACACTGCTGGACTTAGGACTCCATTTATAAGCACCATATAAATGATTTCTGATCTTACCAAACTTCTTATAGAGTCCACAGGTGATCGGAATGCTAGCTTCTATTTCGGTCAACTAATTAGCATTGCCATCCAACGTGGCAATGCTGCCAGCAGTCTGAGCACTCTGCCTTCTGGTGACGGCTTAGATTTTTAAGAAATAGATATAGTGTATATATTAGTTGTAATTGTTTTATTCTGTTACTGTAATTTTCTATAATTTCTGATAAATAAATTATACTAATTCTGTAAGTGCAATAAAAATATATGCCTATAGCACCTTATTGGCTCTTATTATCATGGTTAATGCTGTAATCTCTACGCTGGGCGTGCAAATTGGGGATCGCAGTTCGCTGGTGGATCTGTTCTACTACAGGCCACCGCCCGCCGGTGTTTTCTATATGAAATGTAATTGTATGTGTTTTACAATCAGCTCGATAATTCTGTGTGGATTATCCAGCATTATTCATTCATATTTAATTGTTTATTGCCAGCGAGTGTATGTTAGAATTGTAATAAATCCCTGTTCGTCCGTCCGCTCCCGCCTTACAGCTAAGAATGTGGAAAAATCTAGCAATTTTTAACCTATCCGTAAAAATATTGAAAGCAATCTGTTCGCTTGCCATTTTTGACCAAAGAGTAAGCTATAAGACCTTTAACACAAAGTAGGTGCTCATAACTTGCTAATTGTCTATAAAAGTTGCCATTACAGTCTTTGCGGTCAGAGACACTGCCTTTTACAGCCTTTTAAACTCTTATTGCTTGGAAATAAAGGTCACACACAGGCGATTACATAGTGAGGGGTAGAAACTATTTTCTAATGGAAACAAAAATAGCTTTACCTACACATAGAGTAGGTTTGCTATGAAATTGCTTTCATTGAATTTTTAGGCAGGTTTACGCGTGGATATCATTAAGGTTGGTAGTTGGATAGTAATGCTTTTCTTATGGGACGTTTTCTTTAAAAACATATTTAGAACAGACTAAAAACAGGCCGCTTTTTACGTGGAGTTGTTAAATTAAAGTTGCATAGACTCTGCAAAGACCGAGTCATGCGAAAACATGGTGACATCTGTCATCAAAAAAGACGTTTGGGATAACTTAACCATTATGTTGATGGACCATAACAACCCTCAACCTTAACCTCAACCTCAACAGCCTGTATTGGTCCACTGCTGGACGCTGGCCTCCCCCTGATTACGGCATAACAATCCACAGCTTTTAAATCTGCTTTTTTTATTGGTACTGGTCAAGCATTGGATCACCATCTCACTAAGTAAGTGAAGATGTGACCTAGGATGGAGGACGCTTTCCCAGAAGAAACATAATCACCCTGGATTTGAAGACTCCAAGATTGTACTCTTACGGGTAAAACAGACGCAGGAAGCTCATTCCACTCTTTGACCGTGCTTATTCCTCGGATGTTAGTGAGGCCATGATGCCATAAGTTCTTAAGATCCGTCCAAGATTTGAAAAGGAGCCACCAGATAATTAATTTATATATTCGAAGGTTGGTCTAAAGTGATTATTTGAAAGGTCATAAAGGGACAAGCACATAAACCGTGCTTGGGGCCTGCTATGGCCCATAAAATGACATTAAACGCTTTACGAGAACCACTGCTTGCTTTACAGTGAACAACAATGTTTCTTTTCATCAATGTTCTTTTGGTCTGTGGTTCAAATGTTGTAGAACAAAGATTGCAATTTCATAAAATAACAGAGTATCTCTTCATTGTTTCTTTATTCTTTCTTTTCATATTACACAGATCTTTATGAGATTTTATCTTTACTAACTTTATTTTATACGCTTTCATTATGAGCTGTATTGATAAGGACACTTATTTTTAATGAATTCACAATAGATTGGTCATGATTCAATAATCATGACCAATATATTCTGAGTTCTCTCATAATCGTTAGCACTCTCATAATCCCAATGGGTTATGAGAGTGAGCGAATAGAGTGCACCTGTGTTTGGTCATGATTCAATAATCATGACCAATATATTCTGAGTTCTCTCATAATCGTTAGCACTCTCATAATCCCAATGGGTTATGAGAGTGAGCGAATAGAGTGCACCTGTGTTTGGTCATGATTCAATAATCATGACCAATATATTCTGAGTTCTCTCATAATCGTTAGCACTCTCATAATCCCAATGGGTTATGAGAGTGAGCGAATAGAGTGCACCTGTGTTTGCTCACACACTTGTGCACTATAAGATGTCCTGCGCATCTGGCTAGTCTCCGATGAGACTTGGCACCGTGGTCAAAATTCGGCTAGGAGGACATTATACATTGATCATCATCGTCATCATCAGCCGTTTAACCAGTTCTGGGCTTCGCGCCATGCTGGTCATTTCCCTCGGTCCTGCTTGCCTGTGTCAGTTTGTACCACTTGATAGTCACGGTCTTAGGGACGGGTATCGTTGAAACATCACGTTGGTAGACGTCCCCTATTTCTTAATCAAAAAAGCAACACTTAAACGACAAAAATCGCTTATCATGCTATCAAAAGCGTTTTTACGCATACGAGTTGAATAAAAATTTTTGAATTAAAACTTACAGTCGAATTGAGAACCTCCTCCTTTATTTGAAGTCGATTAAAAATGTTCAGTAGCTTTTGTCACTGATTGTACCTACCGGAAATAAAAATGTACTGCTACAATTGAATCCCCAACCAAATACCAGCTTTTACAGCACCATTGGAATTGGCAAGCAACTTTGTTTCCGTCGAATATGCGGCAGAAACTTGATTTATGATTGATTTCCCATAGCATACGCTCTCCTTCAAAGCCAGGAACGAGAATAAATAACTACACGGAGTGTGCAGACGATAGATTAGGTTATAGATGGTTTGTTTGGTGTTCGTGATTTTGTTAAGTGAGCTACAGCTAACGACAAAAATGGTGAACGCATTCATAAGCATTTTTGTGTTTAGTTTTTGAAAATGACAGGGTTCACAACTTTAGCCATCGACTGTACAGTACGTTGAACATGAGCGATCAGAGTTTCAACATTAACAGGCGGTGAGAAAAGAAATAATTATTTTTACTTTTAGCTTGTGGTGCGAAAATTTTGGTGCGAAACAGCGCTACACCTAATTTTCGCGTGGTGATAAATGATTGTAAGATGTAGGTACGGAAAAACAGGAAATAAAACTTAACGGACACCTATTTGGAAAATCATCGATAAGCTGTATTCGTAGGTAGTATTTACAAATTGTTATCAACGTCATCATTAAGCAGCTGGATTTTATCCACTACTGCGTAACTTTCGCCACAGCGCCATTATCTTTGGAAAATGTCTTGAAACCCATATCAGAGACGGCATATTATGGATGAAACTAAAAAAAAAACATCTTTCATATCTCTAGTGTAAATGTACCCTTAACCACTATACCATATGTATAGTTATTCTGTGCCACTGTATACAGTTATTGGTCCGATCGAGTGCAACGGAGATAGAGACCATTAGCGTGTATGCTCACTGCAACCATTTAGAGGTTAAAGGTTAGGACGTTTGGTCCTTCGAACGTGATATCGGTTTTACATTCTGTTCAGCGGATTTAAAAGTACTGTGTATTTATATTGACCGTTTTATAAAGGAGTGACTCATTTTTAACCCCCGACGCAAAAAGAGAAGGGTGTTATAAGTTTAACGTTGTCTGTGTCTCTGTCTGTGGTATCGTAGCTCCCAAACGGACGAACCGATTTTCGTTTAGTTTTTTTGTGTCATAGATAATATTATCCCGAGTGTTCTTAGCCTTTTAAGATTTTTAATTTTGTTCTTGTTGAATAATTAACTTACACCGTAGGCGAATGAAGTTTTAAGTTCTTTGGTCTTATATGAGTCGTGTGAACTTAGTATGTTCTAACAGCAATAAATTTTTATCAACGATGTAGAGTTAGCGGGTAATATTTCTTAAATATCCGTGACCTTCTTATTTTTAAATCGATGTAGGACTAGTGACTAGCTGGTCTACTATATTTTGCTAAATGGGGTTTTTGATAAGTGATCCTTTTGAGAGGTAATAAACTTTTTAGACCCTGGAGCTTGTGAACGTAATATGATTACCGATCGAATCGACATAATAAGTCACTGGTATTTTCAGCAAGACATCCATATTAGGAGAATAGGCCTTTTTACCCAGAAAGATATTTCACCCCATTTGTTCAGTCCAAAATGTTCTTTATCTTGAACATGATAACTAAATTGATTCTTCAGAGCATTCATTTCCCTTGAGAAGCCAAAGGCTTTACCTAAACCAATTATCATAAACAGCTGAACTTCATAAGCTGCTCCGTTCACTAACTACCTTACTTAATCAAAGTAATCTAATCCCTTCCGCAATGAAATTACAAGTGATTCTGCCTGTAAAGCACGGATGTACAAGTTCAATTCCCAGTGGAACTACTTTTAATTAAATTGAGAACTCTACCTGCGCTTTAAAACTCTATAAGTGATTTCGCGATAAACTTTGAAGGAACTGAAACAATACTTAGCCACTTGCGATGGTGGATAAGTTTGTTGTGTTAAATATTCAAGATTTTTTGAAAATACAACAACGTTCCTAAATTAAATGTTTTAAAAAGCTTTTATTTAGATATCTTTTCGTAGATTAGAAACTATTAAAATACTAATAGGTGTAATATCAGTTATCTAGTACTCATAACACATGCTCTACTTAACTTGAGGCTAGATGATGCTGTGTGAATGATCCAGCATTATTTATTTATTTAATTTAATATCAATTTAATACCTGGGTGTTGACAGAGACTTTGTTTGACTTACTGTCATTTTAGACAGACCCTAAAAAGAGGTTAATGTGTAACTTAAATATACTTATAAAACTAAAATTTGAACATTTCCATATGCGTCATGGGCACTGAAGGTGTTTCTAAAATACTTTGAAAGAAAGTTTAATGTGAACCTGAAGCGAACCTTTGGGGCCAATTGGCAATTGATCGATGATCGACGCTGTCTGTATTTCGTTTCAGCGAATTTTAATCGCTAAATTGTAGACTTTTTCTGTAATTTTAACCAAAAAAATATGTATAATCTGGCAATAACCACGTAAAACATTATTATTGTTGGCTTGTGCCAACAAGGCATGTTGCAATGCAGAGCTAAAATTGTAATTCGGCGCCAAATGTTTTGTGTTGCATACTAAAATGTAACTGCTGACAGAAATTCTGATACTTTTTTCAACTCAATTCTCTAAAGCAGGTAGATATTTACATGCTTCCTAAAGCCTATAAACATCCTCTCGATGTTCATTCTCCATCTATTCAGTTCTATGGTAAAAAAGGTTTTACATTTTCATTTTTGAAGAACACCTCATTACAACTAATCCAAAGAAAATTATCATTCAATAAATGCATTTGTTTTCGCCAAACGCAAAACACGAGATGAGATAAGTCTCGAAGCATGGCCGTTAAAAGCCCACCTAACCATCTTACCAGAGCATTAAGTTCGGCCGTTTCTTTGCCAAGACAGCCATTGTCCTGGATACCGATCTATTGTGCCGTTAGGTGCGGACAATTCTCTTTGGATATTGAGGACATTAGATGCTTACGGTAATCGCTATTTGATTACGGTGTTTGTGTAGTTTATAAAACGTTTGGCAGACTCTTACGGAATATCGAACGATAATTCAAGTAATCGTATGAGAACTTACCTTCTTACTAGGTTCTCTGAATATTTTCATTACTGGGTACACTCAGCTACGGATAGACACACTTATCAATGTTTCGAGGTATCACACTCAGTGATGAAAGTGTTTTGAAGACGTTAAAAGTCGAAAATGATTTCAGGACCTAACATTAACTTTGTAAAAGCAATTGTTATTGTATAGAAACAAAGACGAAAAATAACAGAGCATAATTTGTACAGAACATTGTGAAAGAAACGTGTTTCAGAAGGTAGGTAGGTTTCGTTCCAAAAACGAGTCCATATCACGAAAAGGGAGAGCAGTAGAGCAACTTCTTCCCATGTTAATGCCAGCTGAAGATTTCCGGCGCGCCCCGGAAACTGACGTAGCTTCCGGGACGTCAGCTTGTTTGCTACCAACCTACCTAATACCTACTTATCTGATGTGAGCCTCGCGTGTCGCCTGCTTATCGGGCTGAATGGGGAATTTTAGGTCGCTTTGAAGAGCTGAGTGGCTGTATCTAGGTTTCCTAAATTAGCTATGTGGAAGGCATTTGAAAAGTTTGTTTTTGAATCTAGCAGTGATGTTGGATTTAGATTTACTATTTTTCCAGCACAGATTGGATTTGTCACTCTGATTATACAAAAACAATACTAGAAGGGAGGAAAACCGGAATTAACTTCGGAGCTGTACTTGTGAAAATATTTCGAAATCGTCCTTTTCAACAGTTTCGAGATTCAACTCGTAGGAGAGAGTGAATTTTGAATAAAGTGCGTTAAGTCAGCACTTAAATTATGCTTGCGTAATAAAATTATTATATTCAGGTCTGACCTTACATGAGCCACCAGGTTAAAAAATATTTAAAACAATCTTTCAAATGGCCTATAGCTTGCGATAGGACCTACGTTTATTTTTGCGCCAAAAAGGAATCTAGATTTCTTTCTAAACAGTGAGTAGAAGACTGCTCATAAATATCCTTACTTGTTATCCAAGTAAGTTATTTAAAAGGCCATTTTTGCTGTTCCAAGATTAGTCCGATAGCTCAGCATAGTTAAACAAGAACAAGTAGCAGAGCTGGATTGCTCTAAGACTTACATACCTTCAGTTTGATTAGCTGACCTTTCAGATCCTTCAGTGCATTTACATTTCTGTTTAAAGACACTGATAAACTAAGTTATGAATCAAATTCACAGTACAAACTTGCTATAGGTTTCCAAATTAACATTAAAAAATGGCTCCTCTCCCTGGCCTACGGAAATTGAAAATCTAATTAAAATCAGATGAAAACCAGAAATGCATCAAGTACACACACACCAATACACACGCTCAGATACTGGTAGCTCCTGAGGCCTGGACTGCTACAGATTGGTGTCCCCAAGAGCTCCATACACACACACACATCCTCACACACACACACGTTCTAACACTGATAGCTCCTGTTGCCCGAAGAGACCGGTATCTTCAGGAGCTCCACAAACACTCAAACACAAACACAGACAAAAAAACACAGACTTTCAAACACTGGTAGCTCCTGTTGCCCGAAATAAATAAACATTTAAACATAGGTGTGCTGTGGCCGAGCTCATAAGGAGTTTCGAGACACACCAATGTCGGCGACACATTCCGGCGGGTTGGTGCGACATGTATGAATATTGCACCTGACAGTGGTGTCAATTCAGATGTCGCCAAAACTAAACTAAACTAATTTGACAGCACCGAAAATTACGGCAACGTTTTTAGATATACAATATAGAGTTTTCTACCGAGAGCTAGCTAGCGATAGCTTTCAGTAGCAAACTCGCAGCGAGCTAACCTGCCATTGAAAACCTCATAAATACGCTCTCAATCCATCTTATGCTTAGGAAAGAACCTATAAAATCATTATAACATGTTTAGCAGTATGAAGTATGAATAGACCAGCTGCTGCTCATAGTTTCGCACACAGGAAAAATAAAATTAAACTTCTACAAAAATAATGATCCAGCATTATTCTTCACAACCTTAACACATTCAATGCCCACGACGCATATGTGGTTCTGACACACCTGCGACCTGCGGCCCGTTCCTGAGCAGAGGCTGAGCAGTAAATGCGTTAAAGATTATTTTTGGAGGCAAAATGTAGCCTTTGTCCTTTGTTTGTGCTAGCTATCGAAATGGTATATATTTCAGAACGTTGGTCCATGCCAAATTTAATTCTGTTCAGCCATCTAGTTGTGAAAAAGTAACAGACTGACTGTGTGATAATGATACCTATTTTCAATTATATAGAAAGATAGATCTTTTATTCGCTTGTTATGTTTTATGTAAAGAACCCGTGGAAGATGGTCCCCAAGATACAGGTTCATCCTAGTTTGGGGATCAACGATGTAATGTAATATATGACAATGTAATGTATGTAAGTGTAATAAATGTAAATTTAAAGTCTTAAATCTATCTCAGTAAACATTATTTGGTTCCATACACAGACAGCACACGAAAAGATTAAACTTAACCAATAAAGTCCTACTAGTTTAAGGCAAATTATAGGTAATAGTTTAGATGATTACCTATATCGCATTTATACAAAATATTAGTATGGATTAGTATAGGCTTCACCAGCGAAAATAACCCAATAAAACCCTGCTTACTAACATTAAGTCCAGAGCAAGGGACACATCTGGTACCAAATCAATTTATTGCCGATACGTGACGCCCGCGGACCGCACGGATATGTGTCAATGAAATACAGTTTTATGTGCTTATTGAGGTTAGTGTTGGATTTTTTACGTTATTATGGACATGTTGGAAATGTTTTACTACCCCCTCATATTCATGATGTCTTGGTAGTGATCTAGTTGGCTTTTAAATTATTAGGGAGTGTGTACCTAAGTTTAAAGTCATTTACAACGGGATATTTAGCAGAGACTGAGCAGTAAATGCGTTAAAGATTATTTTTGGAGCCAAAATCTAGCCTCTGTCCTTTGTTTGCGCTAGCTATGGCGATGGTATATATTTCAGAGTGTTGGTCCATGCCAAATTGAATTCTGTTCAGCCATCTAGTTGTGAATAAGTAACTCAAATCTTAAGTAATACTCAAATCATAGTAAATATCCGGTTGTAAATGACTTAATGTTAATAACTTAGTGTTGATAACCATGATGGATTTAAAAGTTTTACCTAAGTTTAATTATATTATTAGTTTTTTTTAATTAAACTGTCCAACGTCTAAGAAAAATCCTTCCATTTTACACGACTGTCTGCAAAAATGCGTAGCTTGTTCAGTCAAAAATATATTCACCTATTTTCAAAAGTCTCTAGAAAGCTCCTTGGATTTTAAAAATCAAAATCAAAATCAAAAACTCTTTATTTCCATAAATACAATAAATGTACACTTAGAAAAGGTCAAATTATAAAACTATACACTGACACGGAAATAAAGTGATATTTTTGATTTATGTCGCTTCGGTATGTAGACAAAAGTAAAGAAGCGACGAAGAAACCTTTAGCCTGTTAGTTGTTATTCTTCGAGTTGGAGCAAAACCCGTTCCAAGCTTTTTTATCTTCTAGATAATCTGATATTTTATAGTAAGCCTTTTTGCACAGCAAGGTTTTGACAATTTGTTTGAATTTATTTACTGATAATTTTTGCAACTCACTAGGAGTTTTGTTGTAGAAGCGTATACATTGCCCTTTAAAAGATACATTAATTTTGTGTAGTCTAGTTGTGGGCACAGCGAGTTTATGTTTATATCTGGTATTAAAGTTATGTTTATCACAATTTTTAGGGAACAGATTTTTATTTCTATGAGTGTACAACAAGTTTTCATAAATATATTGACATGGTACTGTCATTATATTTATTTCTTTGAATTTATCACGTAGGGATTCTCTGGGACCCATATTATAGATTGCACGAACAGCCCTCTTCTGCAGCACAAATACGGTGTTAATATCTGCAGCGTTCCCCCACAGCAGTATGCCATAAGACATAATACTATGGAAGTGGGGAGTAAAATAGGTACCTGTCGATAAACCAGTAGCTAAGTGTATTAATGTAGGCAAACTCTAGATTGAAGCAACAACTGGGAGCTGCCAACCCGTACGGTGTAAAAACTGAAACTTTGTAGCTACGAGTAACAAGAAAAGTCGTTAGCATACTCAACAACATGCTTTTAAAATTCTTGCGCACTTTCTACTTAGATCAGACGCTAGTTGGAAAGCTCTTGTTTTTCACATGTGAAGATAAAGGTGGAAAAGCAATTTAAATGGAAAGTTTGTTGAATAAAATAGTACGTAGCCCACTTAGAGTTTTTTGAACCTACGTGATGTCCCCGATTGCAATCAGGTTTTGGAAAAATAGCCTAGCATTTAGATATCACCTACCTTGTTTATTTAGCAGAAATGGAGAACCGAATATTCCAATATTAAGATACCTCTATTATCTAGATAAGAGTCCTTGTTTCATATAAGCAGTGGTTCAGTAACAAAAGTAATATCGTTAAATGTTGTTCCTACTCACCAAGTCCATAAGTCCTTCTCATAATAAACATTATTTCTTATTTCACCATAAAATTCTTTCCTCGTAATCCTTATCAAATATCAATCTAAGTTGTGGATAGTTGGTATCGATGACGCGGAGGAACTACACTTGGCGTGATGGATGGTGCGACATCGCTCTGGCGGGCTTAGAACTCATTGAGGGGGAGATTATACAGGGACGTTGACGAATTGCAACCACTCCACACGTAGATAACACTATTCAATCGATTTAAAACTTCGGACGGCGTAGCCGGTAGATGAATTAGGTTGGAGCACTAACGAAATTTCGGGCGGAGGGCTGCTAACATTGTTTTCTACTTTATTCGAGCATTTTTCAAATCATTTGATACCTGGCGATTGGAAGTTGGAGAACTCGATCGGAAGTGAAACCTGTTGACGTCTTTGGATGCAAACTTTTTAGTGCATCTCTGAAACAGGCTATAAGCAGATTTCACGAAAATGATAATGACGAACCCCACTAACCTAAATACAAAACGGAAGTTACAGCAGTAAAAGCTCACAAATTTCAAATGATTTAATATGAAAACTTTCGTCATAATGTGCAACATAGTTCGACAATGTTCTAATGATTCAACTTTATGGCAAGAATTAAATTTCATTTTGTGGCCCATGAATTTATGTGAATTGTTGGTGTTCTAGTAAACGCGTAAAGTTTGTTGTACAGCCTCAAAGTTGTTGAAACAAAATTACAGAGCCAGCCTGGTTTATCGCTCTACATCCCTGGGATGTATTTGTTTATATCAACAAACGAATTCGCGAATGGGGCATTCGATTTTTACGACACATCATCTGAGAAGTTGAAATGTGTACAACTTTTAAAACAGGAAGTTGAGGAGACGGAGGGAAACATTGCTTCGTATTTATTCTCTTGTTGAATATTAAATGTTCAAAGATTTTCAAGAACGAGAGACGTAAATCCCGTGAATTTAATTTAGGCTTGCCTATCTTGTAAAGCTTAGAAGTCATAATACGGAAAAGTTAAGCGATTTATGAAACTCGTTACACAATTCCATAAATTAAGGATTCTACTTAAATTAAGTAATTTAGAAATTCACAATTGTGAGAGTTTTATGGAAGAAAGTCAAGTTTTTTACAGCTGCTATAAAAAGTAAAGTTTCCTTCATTTTTATGTGAAGCCGCAACGTTCATGTGTCAACACAATAAACTGTATCAGGGTCATGAAAACTGTTTTACTATGAAAACTGGGACACAACGAAATGTTTTAAAGTCACACGCGACACGACATTGCTGCAATGACTATTGTTGCAAGCTGCAAGTACCCCACGAGGTATAAAGTTTCTACACGAGCAAAGTAAACTGTAAAAGGCAAAACTTTTTCTACGAAAGCTTGACAACATGACCTGAGTGAACCTTAGATGGTCAATTATCCACTCAACTGAGACTTTATATGCGACCAGAAATAAACCTTTACCAACACAGTTTTATTTTATCGATACTTTGATAATTCAGGTCAGAGGTAGTTATGAGGCCTTCCCTCTAGGTTTTATTTCACCAGGAACTGAGAGTTATAAATTTGTACAGAGCTTTACCAAGAGAGCAAAATGTAACACAGTTTGGATAAATTACTCGTAAAATAGTGGCATTTTCAAACTCAAGTAGAAATAGGAGTACCATGTGATTCGCAATTATAAGAAACCTATAAAAGGCGAAATGACGATAAATGGATAGAACAATACTTGGAGGGATATACATTTGTCACTACTTCTCGACAAAGCTACTCAACGAATCAGGCTGATTATTTTTCATACATGTAGGTATAGACCTGAAATAGCACATTGGCTTTTTACCCCATAATGACCGAATTAGGGCATTGAAATTCAGGTCGCCTGGGATAGAAATCCATAGAAACAAGGCGAGATACAAGCCTCTAAAATGTCTTATCTAAGTCCGAGATTTTGGTATGTTCATACTAACTGCAAAGGGCTGGTAGGTAGACGCAGTTCCCTTGAAGCGAGCCATAACGTGTTATAGCCTTTATTTTACGATGCAATACGCACCGCACCGCACTTTGCTAGTAATTGAATCGCAGGCGCTTGCCGTAAATGCGGATTTGCTGAACGCCACGGCGCAACAAAAGCTCTCTTACAAAGTACTTACCTTTCTTAGACTGATTGAAATCAATCGTAAATTTTTATTTATAAATTTGATAACCTTTATGGTGCAGCGGGGTAGCTAAATGATGCTGTGTGAATTGTGCAGCACTATTTATTTATTAACATAACGATTTTATTTGAATTTATACAACACCCTGTATTTGTATGTATCGGAAATATTTTCTTGTTTAGAGAATACCACTCGTATTATATTTAATAATGTCTACCTACCGTTAAAGCGCTGTGGTATTAATGTATTTTAAAAAGCACAGGGTCTTAATGACCCCGCCTTGCAGTCCATATTACCTTTTATGACCTTGCAAAATACAGGCACCGTTGGGTTATTATAACACGAAGAAATCGTCATCACTAGCGATTCTAATTTTACACATAATATGATTTAAGTTAGGGACAAAATTTCAGTACTGTTTCTAGAAATTACCATGCCACAACTTCATTACACCAACAGAGAAACTTAGGCGCTGGCTTGTCGAGCAGACATTCCACACCTTCAATGAGCTCACAAGCCTGAAAGTGACAAACTAATTCGGTCATAGGTACTTGAAAATGTACCTACCTGTGATTTAAATTGTATAATTAATAATAATGCAATTTCAATTATCTCTACTTAATATATTTTTACTAAGTAATTTAAGATAATTTATAATAATGATTGTACTATTATCTGAACTGTAATGTACTTATTCCATTAAAAATAAATGAACTGAGACAGTAACATAACAGCCAAAGTCACTCAGCAAGCTTATTGTCTCTACTTACTTGGTACTTGGTTGGTACAGTCAACGGCATCATCTATAATCTATATCTATACTAATATTATAAAGAAGAAAGATTTGATTGTTAGTTTGTTTGTTTGTATTGAATAGGCTCCGAAACTACTGGACCGATTTGAAAAATTGTTTTACCATTAGAAGACCACATTATTCCTGATGAACATAGGCTACTTTTTACCGCGGGAAAATGCTTCATTCCTACGCAAAACGGGTAATAGGACAACGGGTCCTATTACCCGTTTTGCGTAGTAAGTAAGATTGCAGCTAGTTATTAATATTTTCATTTCCATAAAGAAACCAGCAATTTGTATTTTGGTTTTAGATACACAGAAAGATTAGGACTTTTAGGACGATTTTCCAAATAAATCGTACCAACCGATCCTTCACAATATATTCGTAATGTCTGTTTATTTATTTCATAAAGATAGTTCTGCTTTCTGACTTTTTGCTTACCTACTGTACGTAACTTAAGCTGCAAGGTGGGCTACGTTATCTGTGTCTAGGTGCACTTACTACTTAACTTGCATTTCCCACGGACATTTACCTCCATAATGCATGTGAATAGGTGTCTTGCGGCAACAATACAAAGACGTGATTATGACAAAGTAAAGCACTAAATGTTGCAAGCTATGGCATTGTGCAAAAGCTTGCCAGGAAATAATTGTAATTTCGTCGATAGAACCGCAAATATTAATGTTAAATACTACCTACGTACTCACACGGATCAGCGTGTGCCTTGTTTGGCCTAAAATAGGGTTGAGAAGTCGCTATTTTGGTGTAGTCTCAGTAGTTTGTGATGTCCTTTGCAATTTCACGCATGTAGTTTTTGCAGATTCGCTCTCTCAGCATCTTTCCATTAAAAACATTGGCATCACAAAAATTTTAAACATTTGTGATACCAATGTTTTCCGCAGGCTCTAGATAATACAATTTTCCAACTTGCCCTGATCGATATTCTCATTGCAGATATTTTTTTGGTAGAGTTCTGAGCACATCTAGCAGCCCGGAACTCTACCAAAAAAATTTTTGATCGATCGAGGCGAGACAGAAAATTTTATTATTAGTCACGCAGGAAACAGGTTGATATAATGCTGGTAAATATTGTACTTCAACAACTTTATATACCTTCAGCGAAAACATCTGGTAGCCTAGTAGCTGTGTTTTTTTAAGCCCCGACGCAAAAAGAGAGGGATGTTATAAGTTTAACGTGTCTGTTTGTGTTTCTGTGTATTATATGTATCTGTCTGTGGCTTCCAAACGGATGAACCGATTTTCGTTTAGTTTTTTTTTGTGTGATAGATAGTTTTATGTATGAACCGATTTTCGTTTAGTTTTTTTTTTTGTGTGATATATAATTTAATCCCGAGTATTCTTGGCTATGTTTCATGAAAATCTGTCGGGGAGTTTTCAAAATTTTGAATTTCGTTTCTGTTTGCAATTTCGTCGACATTTGTTTTGCCCTTCAAGGTTATTATTTATAATAAAAGTTACAAAATATTGTTCCCCTGTATACAACCTTCTTTCCTTGGCTTTTTAGAAACAATTTTCACAAAATAATTACCTATTCAAGTTCAAGTTGAATTTCACTTCTATTTTACTTTATCTACTTATGATAAGCATAGAATTGTGAGGCGTTGTGGTAGAGTAGCACCTTCTATATTACCCAGGCGGGTAGTTGGCTATTTGAGTCTACCGCAAACCACAGTCTCACCTCAACCTCTACAGCTTTGCTGACATCTTGGGATTGCTAGTCGTATTATTTAGGAGAGAATTAAGTTCTAATTGTCTTTATGACCTGACTTTATAGCGTGTGTGCTATAAGGGTATGTTTTACGTCAAAGCAGAAGTGGGAGCGAATAGAGAATTGAGCGCATGTTGGTTGTGTGTCTTTGGATTCAGAATATGCGTTGGTAACATTAAAAACAATGTTCGTAAACAACGCACCACTAAGACGGAAAGACTTTTTTATAAAAATTTAAAACGTGTTTGTGCCAAATTGATGCGCACATGTCAAAACTTTGTAATATAAACAAGTAGATAGGTAAGTTTGGTACCCAATGCTCACGACGAGAAAACTTCAAGAATGTAGAGCGCGACAAATTATTATGCAAAGTACAAACTTTTCAGGCATAAGGAATAACTAATATAGAAAATGTTTCTGGAGTTTCGGTTAACTTTGGAACGAAATTACGACTTGATTCTAATTCCCTGTAGGTATCATTTGAGAAAAGGCTACTAAAGTTGAAGCAAAGCAGTTTATCCGAAACGAGTTATTAAAAAAATTTGCTTTATAATTAAACTCCTACTAAAATCATTTGGTGGTGTCATAGAATTGTTAACTCTTTCAGTACCTGATCGTTAATTAATAATTCCATAATGCTGGAATCGGTACTTTGAAAAAAAAAATAATATTTCGTTTTTCAAATCCAGACGCGCGTTGGTGTTAGCCAAGTTTGGAAAGAAACAGGCGATGCAATAGCAGTGCGTATTTTTTGGTACATAAACCGATCGTAAAATGAGATGAGAAATGACAATCAATTTGCTATCAGACCAGTTCACAAAGAGAAAAAAACAAAAGAAAGACAATCCAAATACAAAGACAGCCGACTGTCTCAGTACTTGGCCGTGATGCGTATCAAAACCAAAACAAATATGCATCGTATTGGAAGCAACCCCCTTCCTTTTCATCGCGTTCCGAACAGGGGGCGTATCAGACGCACAAAACATCCGATAGTGTTCTTTGCGCACAGAAGAAGCTAATTTTGCTTAAGTGGGCTACTGCGCTTGCAGGGGCGGGCCTCCCTAGCGAGTGTGTTTGATTCAAGGGTGGATAAAATGCTGCTATGAAAAATTACTAGCTTTTTTCTCAGGTTTTCAAGAAAGGAAATATAAGAACTTATTGATATTGTTTTTTAACATGGTACTGTCGTTCAGGCGTTCAGTCGTTTTGGAGTTGACTACAACTCCAAAACTTGTATTAGGTATATCTACACTTTGTGGCGACAGCGGTCCTTAACCTTTTCATCATTATCACGTTACCTAAGTACTTTCTTTGTATAACCTTATTTTAAAAGTTTTCTTTGCTTTGTATTTACAGGTGTCAAGTAAATTGTAAGTTAGTACTTAAAAGATTTAAGATCATTTGTAAAATAGATATATAATATTTTTAGTTTTGTTGAATAAACTCCTAATTATAATTATTACCTACTATATAATAATAAGCAGAAGTTTTACCCTCGATGGCACATTGTATAGACTGAAACTCCTTTAAAAAAACTACCAGATAACATAATAAATATTATAAAAAGATAACTCTATCTTTTTCTCATGGATCCCATTATTAAATCATCAACATTTCTTAGTTCTGATAAAATGGCACCAACCTTTAAATGTGTACCATCTTCCAAGTAAAAAAACCATAATCGAAATCGGTTCACATAGTATGACGAAGTTGGATTAACTGTATTTATAAAGAAACATGCATATGATTTATATCCTCCTTTTTAGAATTTTTTTCAAACTCAGCAAACATTGGCTGTGCAGTCTACCAGCGTCATATTACCGTCTTTAACACTTGAGCCCGTTGCGATGACGCGTATTGTTTAGTTGTAAGCACGCATGTCGTACTACCAACTTTATCCTTCAGCTGTCGGCGGCGCTAGTGTTAACATGTTATAGGAAGTAAGCAGTAATTTGGAGGTGAAACGGTTAGTTCCAATTTTATCCGCCTGTACTCTTAAACTGGTGGAACGCGCTTTGTTTCAACGCAATACTTATGAATTTCCTAGGGGAAGTTTTTATTGTGCTGCATGTACGTTATTAGCTAAGCATATAAATAGTGCTCAATACATAGGTATGGAACAATAGTTTATTGATTACCTGACTGCTTTTTGTATTCGGCTGTGGTTTTGAGATCGATTTTGTATGAATAATTTAAACACTTCGTAATAACTTTGATATTCTTAAATTTTTCATGAGTGTTTTTAATACCACTAATTCTGTAATGAAACAACGTGTGTCATGTTTTGGTGAGCAATTTTTATTACTAAGCTTTTTCCGAGAATTTTTCCCGATTTTCTTAGATAGGTACTTCCGAAATCTGAAATGTATCGCTATGTGTGCTTAAACTCGGCCAGTATTTTCCGATTATCTAAATAACGTTTATATTATCCGAGATAGTGCCACTATTTAGAATTTATTACCCTGTTACAGTGGTGGGTGCATCCCGGGTAACATTATGCAGTCTTCGTGTAAAGGTTTTCTGATTAGACGCAATATTTTATAATATAAATAAATAAAATAAAATTATTCTTATTTCCTACTTCTAATGTACCTAACTACTTACATAACTATCTATTTATAAACTTTAATTAAGTTAGTAGTCGCCTTTTTTGGTGTAGGCGTAGTTCCTTCCAAACTTTTCTATCTCTGACCTTTGTCATCCAGTTAGGACCATCTCTCTTCATAAAGATGTCTTGCTATCTCTTCTCAGGATGACCTCTAGATCTCTACTTAGTCCTTGGGATCCACTGTGATTTTCTTAATATTAGAGGGAAAGTATTATAAACATTGTAGATAGACAATATTACTGAAAAATGACTTCATTTTGATTTTAAAAACACTAAACTTTTTATACTTATAAATAATTCATCTACCAATTTGCTCTCAAAAGGATTGGTAAAACTCCTGACAATCACTGAATTCCTGAACCCCTACTTTACACGACTTTTTTCTCCCAAATCACCATAGGTAAAGCGAGAATGTTTGCTCATTTTTCATATCTTACTTTCGTGACCTTGTAATCAGGGACTGAATTCAGTTAGAGCAACGCGACATACATTCCGTTGAGCTTGCGAGTCGCTCCTGACACGAAATTGATTCAGTAGACGACGTGAGTGGACTACGACCGTCCGAATGTAAGCCAGCAACGAAAGTTTATGTTGACGTACTGTAAATTTAATTAGCTTTACGTGCGAGTGAATGACTCTTGTTGGAAAGTCTGTTATTAGATTGTTGTGAGTTGATAATACTGGACGATTTCACTTGGATCATCTAGTTCCAAAGTAGATATTATTATGAACTTTAACTAACTACGCGTCGGAGGGCATCAATGGAGGCGGTTAACACAGGATCGTGGTGGATGGCACAAACTTCGGGAGGCCTATACCCAGCAGTGGGTAAAATCCGGCTGTGGATGATGATGATGACAACTAACTATAATTAATAAGGGCAGAAGCCTTGATTCACAAAGAAAATTACGATCAAATAATAGAAATAAATTAGAACTAGTAGATGCGGTTACCTACAAGATAATGCGATGCCATATTCAGCACACCCAGTTCCACTCCTAAACGTGCCTCCCTAAGCTTTTTTTTTTCCTTTTTTTTTTTTTTTTTTTTTAATCACCACGCTAGTCACCTGACTAGTGTACTTACCCATTTCCACTGCGACCACCTAGTCGCAGTGGAAATGGGTAAATACAAAGAGAGAAGCTGCTCCCTCCACCTGCAGGGCTATTGAGACTCTCTGCTACCGAATCATCAACACGGAATCTGAGACACATTCGCGCGAAATTCAAATATTTTATTGGTTTTTTTTATAATTATATATATTGTTTAGTAGCACTAAATCGAAATTTGTTAAAACATGGGTGCATAATTTTTTTTTTATTATTTATTTAAGAGTACTTTTCTGGTAATTTAACTTCTTGCAGAACGCAGAAAATATAAAAACCGCTAGAATATTTGATTGTTAGATGACCCCGGTAGCGAGTGTCTGAATAGTCCTACTGATAGGTTCTGTTAATCGGCTCTTACGACATCCACGGGCTGAGTGTCAGGGGTTAATTCTTACGCCACGACCGACCTACAATAACCTTCTATACACCGCAAATTATTTTCTTCAGGACTGAGACTTCAGACTCGTCTTTGATTAAATAACTTCATAATAAAAACCTTCTCTCTCAGTCCGACGACGATCGAATTAGTGAAACGAACTAGTGAGAACAAACGAACATTTGACTCATAAAATTTTTGTGTTATCTAAAAAAAGTGGTGCCAAAAGAAAGAACATTGAAATGTCCGGTCATGAACTCCTAACCGTTGTACGGTCTTCTCTATTATACAGTCTACTTGAATGAATTTTATAAAAGCTTACCTACTAATGGCAAAATGAAGACTTATAAAATGTAATATCTAAAAGCTAAACAAATAAATTAAATTGTGGCCAATCTCCGTCTGCGAGAAAACAAAATAAGTAAGGAAAGACTGAGTGACGATTTTTTCACAATTTGTTTTACGAGACATTATCTTTGCTTCGAGACGACGACGAGACGCGGAAAAACAAAGAGTTTGAGAAGGGCTCAGATAAAGAAATGCTTTTGAAGTCCAAAATGTTCCCGCTATTTATTTTGTTCACATTTGAACAAACAAGAATACAACAACACATTTAAAATACAAAGCTAGGAATCTAAAATCAGCTAGTAAAGAGTATTCGATTTCCTAAAGCTTTCAGCAGCTCTGCTATATTTTATTGAATGCAGAAATTTGAGATTCGTCAGTGGTACCTAGTTAAACCGATGTGAACTCTCGAGTTGAAATTATAAGGATGAAGATCATTTGAAATTACAGACGCGGAATAAATCAAATAACTCTACCATAGGCAAAAACTCTACTAAAGGCACTAGGTGCTTTATTTACAAGTCTCACACCATTAACAACTGGCATGTCCCCTATGGCTAAAGAAAATAAGGGTGGCATAAAAGGTCGCTTAGAGCCAAGAAACAGAGACATAGTGTCTGCAAAGTTATATAAACATCATTATCGAAGAAATATCGGTTGGAAATACCATCGTCAGCTTTATATTGTTTTCTAAATCGGAAGCAGTTGTGCCTGTAGCTTCCGGCGTTTCAGGTTGTTTTGCGAGAAAATCCACTTTCTTTTTGATTTCTTTTACGTCGATAGTTGAAAATAAATGTCCACCGAACGTGGGGAAGGTGTTTTAATGACTATTGTTTCCTGTCTACGAGTAATTGAATACAAGGGTGTCTTTTCCTATGGGAGCGATTTTTTATAACCTTTTATTTCCATTTTGATTTTAATTACTGTAAGCGTCATAGATTTAGGTAGTTGGCTCTTGTAGGTAAACGTTTTTACGAGATTCAGAATCTAAATTAAGTATCCTCACATAGTATTACACCACAAACACCACAAAGAATCAGGATACCTTCTCTGTTTCAAAAGGTTTCAGATTCGAAACTAGGTATCCTAATTTTAGTTTCACAAAGATTCAGCATACCTCCTATAGTTTTTAAGTTCAGTTTATTTGTGATGCATAGCGTGAACTTTCAAATTAGGAGACCCTATTCGTTGTAAACGAGGGTATACGATGCGATGTTGCACACACTTGTCAAATGATTGCCGTCTCCAGAGCGCGACTGGCACTTGAGGGAAATTACTCTCTGAATGTAGGCACTATCGGGTGAAATAGAGATGCACCGCGGAAAAAGATACTGTTGTAAACATAAAGTAACGAGATCATCTCAATTAGGCTGCTGTTGGTAGGATTGGTCCCGTCACTAAGATGTTTGTTGTTTAATATTAATCAATAGACCCGGCGTTGTCAATAGATAACTATTTCCCCCTTATTCATGGCTATAAACATCTTATATGCTAGCAAAGCGAAATCACAAGTTTTATGAAAGCAAGAAGATCAAATGAAGAAAAGATACACCTGTGGGTAAATGTAGAATAGACATAGAAGTCTACCTTTTTTTAAAACCTAGAAACTAGATTTTTAGTAGCATTGATTTTAGCAGTGAGTTGAAAAACGCATTCAATAAAACATCGACAGACGACACAGCATGCACTATCGCAGATATTTCGTGTGCCCGCAACCTGAGTGCAATCTAGCTCACGACTCGGGGCGGGACGAATACAATATCTGGGTTCCGACTAAGGGCTCCGTAGGGAGTTTTTCGATAGCTTTCAAAGGGAGCTTCGCGTCAATGTGAATGAGTAATCGACGCCAGGGCTCGCTTTATGACGCTTTGTGTGATTAGGAATGGTAAATGGGGGAGATTTTGATGTGGAATGTCAGACACTTGAGATTTGTGTGGGTGTTGAGCTTGCGATTTAAATTAGCTTGCTCGTTTTAAGAAAAGAACCTTATCGTTCTGTGAAGTTTTCAGCTAGAAGTAAGCAATAAAGAATTTACTTTTGATATACCTACCATATAATCCATCTTTCAAGGACCAACAACAAGCTAATCAATTCATCTGAAAATTTCAATGATTCAATGTGCCATAATGTTTCAAACTTTTCTGAAACCTTAAAACCAAGAAATGTAGTAGATAATTTGCATCACGCCTCCGCACATCAACAGAAATATTTTCATCCTAACACCTTAGCCACTACTCGTTTGAAGATTTATTTCTCATGCCAACGACGATTTGCGACAATTTGAGAAATTCTTCCGGTAGGCTCATAATCGGGGTCAGCAGTAGCTGTGTATTTGAACCATATTTATTTGAACTGGAAAATACCTTTCAGCCTCTTTTGAAATGTTGGAAGCCTGAAATTCAAATTTGTTTGAATATTTAACGGATTCAATACCTGTATTGTAAATTCCTGGATCTGATCGACTTCTTAAATGCAACCATGGACACTAACTGATTGCACTTCGTTGGTTTCGTCGATCATAATGACTGTTTTCAGGTTAATTTTATCTATCATCCTACTAATATTATTAAGCTATAAAGCCGTAAGTTTGTGAAATGTGATTTCTTTATTACCTAGGATCCCCAAACTACTGAACAGATCAATATTAAATTTGACGTACGTGTAGAACATAGCCTAACTTAGATAATAAGCTACTCATAATACGTAAAGTACTCGTGCGAAGCCGCGGGCAGAAGCTAGTAAGCAATAAACAAAGCAAGGTTGAATTTTTTTGGCACGGAGAGCAGGAAAACTTTAGCTGATTTCGACTTGTAAATTGACGAACCACATTGACGACCAATTCTGGTCTCGCTGTCAACCGAAAATACAACTGTCACTCACACACTAGCAAGTATCTGATTATAAGTTATGTTCCATAATTGAATACTTATTTTTGTGTTCTTATGGTATTTGTGCAGCCCATATATGCTACAACCTTTACAAGTTTGAGCACATCATCGATAGCTTCATTCGCTAAACAAGCTTATTATCTTATCAATTCTGTAAGCTAAACCATTACATATAGTGTTACGAACTACTAACTTTATGAAGTTATCTGAAGTTTCTTCCCTATAGAAGATGGAACTTGAATGCGAAACCGTAGATAATGTAGAGAAAACAACTTGCATAAGCTAAGTTTTCTTGGGCAACGAGAGTATTAGATAATTACCCCAAGGAAACCCACCAGAAGATTTTTAATTGAATTACATTTTTTACCTCTCATTTATTTAACTCGCAAATAACATAATATGTAACTATGTTTGTACGGGTGGAATCTCGTAACTCCATTTTGAAGTACATATCTTCAACCGATTGAGCTGAAATTTTATAAACTTTACGTTTAGTTTAGATGAGAATGCTTTAAATTATTAAAAGCTTGTTTTAAAAAAAAGTGTTTAAGGCACGAGTTCCTACAAACATTATTGCCATAACTAAAATTAGTCTAATAATACAAATACCTAAAGGTACTTTAAACCTGATTTAACATTAAAAATGAAAACAACATAATTTATGTACATTAACATATCTACTGTTATGGGTAAATAACACATCAAGTCTCAAAAGTAATGTTTGCATCGTCGGGCGAGTTTCATATACATTTATACTGTACAATATTTGTGTAGCATCGCTAAAATATAATCAACGTGCTGCGTCCATGTTTTCAATATGCAATGAGTCGAGTCGCCATTTGTTATTCCGATACAACAATACGGTAAGCACGAGTTACTTGCGTTAGCAGATCGAAGGACACACAAGGATGTGCCTTGTCTTATTAGTGCTTCGGATTATGTTTTTGACTGGTATTTTAGGAACAAAAAATAGTTTATGTTACTTTATAATTTTGACGTTCGTGTAACTTTTTAATACGTTTATCTAATAAGTTTATAAGTATCTCGACCGTGTATAGGCTGTTTTCGTTTGCATTATTCAAAATATAAAAAAAACTTATTACTTAAAACAATAAAAATTTGGACAGTTTGCACCTCTAACCAAGTACCGAGAGCTTTCAGGAAAACTTGCCAGAACTCTACTAATGCAAGAAGTTACGAAAACAGCGACAAGCAAGACGAATACTGGTCTGGGTGTTTTTATAAAAAAGATCTATCTGTGTAGTGTATTGTATTAAGTATATTAGTTATCTAGTACCCATAACACAAGCTCTGCTTAGCTTGGGGCTAGATAATGCTGTGTGAATTGTCAAGCATTATTATTGTTATACTTACTTCACACTAATATTATAAATGCGAAAGTTTGGATGGAGGGATGGATGGATGTTTGTTACCTCTTCACGCCAAAACTACTGGGGGGTGATTCACTATGACCAATGCAAGCGTGTTACACACCTACGACAAGACAACGGCGTGGAATCGGACAAAACCGTATTCCGCATGCCCTAGTTGTCATTTCTTACCGCGACACGGCACGATTTGAACTGTCAAATAAACGAGCTCGTTCATAGCGTGTTAAGGCACAGATTAGCGTGTTCCTGCAATAGTTAGTATGGATCGTTTCGTCGTTCGTATTTTGAGGTTTTAATAAAATCATTTCATAAAATGCAACCCGTAAGATATCTTTTGTTGATTGTGTTTATCAAAGAACACAATAACAATAACACAATCCTAAGGAATGATAAAATTTTAGGTTATGATAATCAAAACAAACGTTCCGAAACTAGTCATGACTGACTTGAATGAAGTTGAATGTATTTACAAATCATTATTTTTGGGCTTTTAATTTTCAAATCACACTAAAATATTGTAAGCTCAACAATTATTGATGGTTGAGCAAGCTTAAAATTCAAAATATTTATTATTTGGAAACAAAAAATAATTTATAATAAAACCGTAAATTTTCCGAGTAGTCCGAATGTAAGATTTTGAACGTACCGTGTGAAATAATCGAAAAACAAAACACGGGGCATAGACAACCAGTCTTGTGGCATGCAGAATTCTCTTTTTCGATTCCACACTAGGCTCGTTTGAATCGTGTTAATGTTTGTTTAGAACACGTTGTGACGTCACACGTTTTGGGCATGTTATCTCTTAGGTCATAGAAAATCATGCCCCTGAACGGATCAGGCTGAAATTTCGCATACAGGTAAGTCTAACCCTGGAATCAAACATAAGCGACCGCGATCAAACATAACTTTTATCCCATAAATCAGTTCCCATTGGATAGAAATCACCTTTAAACGTTTCCATAGAAACAACGTGTGCGAAGCCGCGTTGCGCAGCTAGTAGCAAATAAAACTCATGCTCAGGACACAATGCAGTTTATGAATATGTAAGCAACGAAGTATACCATCACGAAGGATATTTAACCGTTGGATTGATAGACTCCATTTAAATGGTTAAATTATTGGCAGAAAAGCCACTATAGTGCATTACGATGTCGCGGAACAAACTTCAAAAGCAAATTGCAAGCATCGCACAATTTATCTCGCTCCACGATGAAAGCTTCTATTACGTACCTACATACTGCCATACCGAAATGGATATGTGCACTTAAGTTCTCTACCAATCACGTTATTACGTCGCACTAGCTAAAATGAAGGGACAACCTTTTGGTATCGACATACTGTCCTTATTGCTCTGATAACAAAAACCTGTGTCGATAGTGGTGTCCATAATCTAAGCTTGACATGTTAGTAGTATCACCTCAGTTGTAGAAAGCAAAAGTTAATGTTGATTGCAGGTTTCTAGAGGTCTATAAAAGGCTTATTCCAGTTTTTTCCTCTTGGAACTGGAAACTTAATTTAAAAACCTATAATTCCACTTTTCTGGAAACTTTAATTCTGGAACTTTAGTTCAAAAAGTCAAGAATTCCTCTCAATGATTTTTCTCATTCCACTATTCCCCGATTTTTTTTTCTAGGTAGAAAACTGGAATAAGCCTTGTAAACTGGCAAATGGCGACCTTAGTGGCACAGCTGGAGTAGGTCCGCAGCGACGGAGGAGGGCACAATCTCCGCCGCGGGACAGATGTTTGTACGATGAGCAGATATTTGTTCTGGGTTTGGGGGTTTTCTTTGTCTAATAACAAAGATGATTGTATTGTACCTATAACAGTTGACTAGAGATTTATTGAGCAGAATAACACAAGCTCTGTTTGTTTTGGGGCTAGATGTTTCTGTGTTTATTGTTTAGCATTTTTTATTTATTTATTAATGTATTCCAGTTTTATATATTTAATGTATATATTGTATAATTTAATTTTATATTTGTTGTTGTTGTTTATATTATTGTGATATTGTATTTATTTATTAATGTATTCTTTAGGATAAATATATTATTATGGGAGTCGATGTATGGAGGCGGCCCAGAGGACCGATATTCTGGGCGTCGTTTAGGCCCGAATAGCTGCCTATGACTATGATGACAATGTTCAGAGGTGGACTTTTATAGGCTTATGATGATGACGATGAAGCATAAATAATAGAGAATTGAAAGAGTTTGTCGGATTCGATAGCACGACTACTTTACCTGGGTAAAGTGACTATACATATCCATTAATAAGATATTACGTACCTATTGTAGATAGTTATCGAGCTATACGAAGAGGCAGCGTATTACTTAGTACGGGTTTTGCGCATTATCTTACGAATACTTCTGTAGTTTTGGAATTCCTATACATTTTACTACAGCGCCTTGCAGCACCCCTTCCAGATCGAGAGGAACTACTTTTCGTAATATGACAACGACCCAATCATTTCATACAAACTCGATGATAGTTTTCGAATGATTTGTTGCACTTTGACATGATAAAGGTAAAACACGTTTCAGCCACAGCAGAGAAATAGCGTCACTCGACCCTTCTCTTGATTTTAAAAGCAAAAACGAATCTATGTGTGAGTTGACCAGCACACAACTTCAGTGCTTTCACGCACACCAGCGCACGTATACGAATAGGAAAATAAGACGTATTTGTCGCATTTTTTGCCGACACCTTGTTTGTGTCTACTATCATCCAAAGCCTTTTTCTTCAAAGACATCAATGGTTCTCAATTAATTTTATCGTAATCTTATTGTGGCCATCGGTACGCCTACAGATGTAAATTAAAAACGAATAACATTAACATAAATTATAATAACACTTCGTGCTAATTTGCTTAGACCCGTACCTACATAACTAACCCCCTACGTGTGGGTTACGTGCGCTAAAGCAAAAACTAAATAAATAACTCGATTTTATATCATACCTCTCCTGTAATAAATACGTTGTTCTTACTTTTTTATGAACATGAAATTTTATACTTTGTGACCCTTCGATAAAACTTTTATGGTATTGAACTAAAAATTCTTATTTCTTGAGCATCATCGTATAACGCTCTACCTATAAAAATATCAACTTATTCTGCTAGTATCTGGCACAGCGCATCAGCATTGCCATACAGCGGGGCAATGCAGCCAGCGTCTTGGGAACGCTTCCGACTGGTATTGATATGGATCAGTTGAGCTACCTGTAGATTGTTTGCAACAGTCTGCAGTTAGCTCAATTGTTTCAATGTAATTTATTTCTATTATTTGATTGTAATCTTCTTTGTGAATAAAGGATTCTGCCCTATAAAAAAAACTTATTCTGATGTCAGAATAAGTTTTTTTTATAGGGCAGAAGAGGCTTGTCAAGTGTATTTTTAATTGTATATTTAACTTTTTCTAATCAAAAAGTAGAATATCTAATAAATAAAACGGGTAGTATTTCGGGACTATCTAGCAGTCTTCGGTATAAGAGTTAGAGTATAAGTTCCTTCAGAAAAATGTCTTAGGCCAAATGACATCTTCGCTTACAAGTACCTTATGTAATTGTCATTGTAACTGTCGTCCCATCGGATTATAAGAAAGAAAAGAAAGAAAATCCATTTATTGGCTCACACTAAAATAATAATGATAACACAAAAAAAATCCTTAAAATATATTTATAAAAGTATAATTCCGGTGTGAACCAAAAGGTCCTGCCTCAGCTACATGTTGCTCAACATAAATTTGAGTAACGCTGGTTTTCTGGCAAGACCTTTGGTGCGTGCGTGTCCACACGGCTTACAGACCAAACACAAAAAATAATAATATTTTAACAAACAATGTATAACAGTAATAAATAATAATACCTATTTAAAAAGTAAGTTAGGTCTAGTGACTTCCCTACGACTATCGTTCAACACGGGCCCACTCAATCAAAAACAAATAGAAAAATAATCCGACAACCAGTGCCGACCAACGTCCGACTAGACCAACAACTGTGTCTATTATGAGAGTGAGCATCTGGCTAGTCTCCGATGAGACTAGCCGTCGTGGTCGAAATTCGGCTAGAAGGACAGTATTAGTGTAATTGTACATAAAAATAATAATAATTTCTAAAAAATTTACATCCTGGACTAATGGATTGTCATGGTAGGTAATTCAGAACATCAGAATAAAGCTGTGCGTCCATCGGATAGCAATCGAAGCGTACGCACGTAGCGACGACGACGCGGCGTCCGTATTTACAATATGCCGATAGCGGGCCGCCGACGTACAGGGGCATTCGTAATGCTAAAGCGAGCGCTACGAACGATGGCAGGTGTCCCTATCGACATCTCATGCATGGAGCTGTTCAAGAAGTACAACATCCTCACTCTTACCGGTGAACTTATCTATCAGGTGGCTCTGTTCACCCACAACAGTGTGGACCTGTTCCAGCCCCGTGGCCGAAACGCCAACCGCGCCCTGCGTAGTAACAAATACTACTACCTAAACACAAGCTAAAAAAATCTGAGAGGTCGGTATATATTATGGGTCCTTCAGTATATAATCCTGACTGGATCCGGAATGCAGCTTCTTTAACTATTTTTAAGAAGAAATTACGAAAGTGGCTTATAGAATTGGTTCTATATGACATAAATGAATTTTATAATTTGCCCTTATATTATTTATTATTTGCGATAATATTATTTTCATAGTTAATGGTTTAATCGGGTATTTATCGCGTACCTTTTGTTTTTATATCCCCTACGTTTAAACCATTAACTATGTTTACAAATCGCGAAAGTTTAAAAAGTTTTATTATTTTCATATTTAATGTGATGACATGTAATAATGTTATTATGAATAAAATCTGTATGGTACGTCCACTGCTTTCGGATTTTGCATCGGCAATATAGGTATTTTTAAAGAGCTCTAGTTTGTCATCGTCAGAAATACCGGTCTCTGGCATCGGTATTATCCGGATGCAGTCGGAGAAATCAATAGGTACAAAGCAACAAATCCTTACGCTCCGTATGCCCCGATTCCGATACAGTGGAAGCACAACCTTAAAGTCCTGAAAGACGTAGCTTCTCAATAATAATCATTCTCATCACCGCCTGTTGACATCTACGAAAGATGATATATCTTCTTATAATTTGACACAAAATTTACCTAGGTGAGAAACTAATGAAAATGCCTGGAGCACATACATACAGGGTGTTAGTTTATCAAAGTTAATTTTCCAGTTTGCTGATTGAGTTTACTTCGTCAATCAGGGTTCAAAAGTTTCGTCCATTATCACATTTGCATAGGAAACCTGTAGACATACAGTTTATAGAAAATACATTGTTACTACAATTATGGTATAATTTTAGAAACACTGTATTTTCTTGTTTCTATATTTAAGATGAACAGAAAAAGTCACCTAAATAAATAAGATTAAAAAAAATTAAGAATGTGAGAGTACCTACGTCACGCATTTCAATTTTTCTCATTTTAGGGTTTCGTGCTCGCGAAACTCGTAGCGCTGTCTATCTTTTTTTCCCATTTGAATATCACATCCACTACCGCAGCTATTAACTTGAAATTTAAAATAATAATAAATTTCGTACGCCTGTACACATTGAAAGAAAAAAAAAATAAAATTTTCAGCAAAAATGTGATGTCGAATTTTTAAAAAAGACCTAGACCAAGGCGACGTCAAGAGACCAAGGTCAAGTGAGATAACAAATTAAAGTTATTGTTTTGGAAGTCTTAAAATAGTTTTTTGAAATTTCTGTTGGTTTCACACATTTTAAAATATTTTAAAAAAGCTCAAAAATATTACCGTTCCCACCCTCAATCTCCGGTTGGAGATAGAGGGCGGGAACGGTTGCAGAGCGATCCATCTAAAATGATGTATGTAAACACTTGTAGATACGGATTTATATTTCATATGAAAAATATACAAAAGTCTGTAAGTTTTCACTTCACTTTTTTAAAATTTACATTAAGGGAGATAATAATTTTAAAAAGTTAAACACTACCTCATCGAGTGGGATATCAAATTAAAGGTATCAGTTTGTACATCTCAAAACAGTTTTTGAAATTTCTGTTGGTCTCATAATTTTTGAAATATTTTGAAAAAAGTCGAAAAATTTACCATTACCCCTAATCTCCGAAGTTTGCAGAGCGAGCCATCTGAAATGTAGTTATTGCATTACTTACTGTTTTAGGATATTCATAAAAGTCTCTAACTGTTACATACTTTAAGTAAATATTTGTATTATTAGCAAACAAGCGAAAAATATCTATGTCGAAGCGACGCGTGACCCGTGAGCTGGTCAGTATCTGGCACAACGCATCAGCATTGCCATACAGCGGGGCAATGCAGCCAGCGTCTTGGGGACGACGCTTCCGACTGGTAGTGATATGCATCATTTGAGCTACCTGTAGATTGTTTGCA
Source organism: Eupithecia subumbrata (assembly GCA_949316285.1). Lineage (NCBI taxonomy): Eukaryota > Metazoa > Arthropoda > Insecta > Lepidoptera > Geometridae > Eupithecia > Eupithecia subumbrata. The sequence goes on from OX438643.1 coordinate 25,076,022, forward strand.
ACAGTCTGCAGTTAGCTCAATTGTTTTAATTGTTCTAGTTCTAATTTATTTATATCATTTTATTATAATTTTCTTTGTGAATAAAGACCTCTATAGTACATAAGTATATGATACTAAAAACCTAAGGAGAACAAAGGCAAGCAAAACTTATAAATAAAAATTACGTCTTAAAACGCGTTTTCCCTGTAGTGAGATAATGTGTGCTGAAAGTATTTTTTTTTTTGTGATAAGGTAAACATTTTTTTTTACTCCAGCTCTTCAGCAGGGCTATTCACACTCTCCTTTACCAATAGTCAATTCAAATATCTTAACGCCTTTGCCTGAATAGTCCTGCTAGTACCGGTTTTCTATAAAAATTCAGTCCTTTATAAAGTCTTATCTCGATTACGAGAATTCCAGCCGAATTCCACTCGTTATCGCAAAGTCTCTTTGTGACGAATTGAATTAGTAAACTAATTATGAATTTTATTTACGGTACGTTCTGAATAAAGCAAAGTGAATTTAAAGGGACCAATCTCAATGTTTCTAATCCTGAACCCTTAAGATTTGTAATTAAGAGGGACCGTGTAAATAAATTAATAATTTCTACAAAAACATAGCTATGACATCACACTAATATTATAAATGCGAGAGTTTGGATGTTTAGATGTTTGGATGGTTGTAGACTCTTTACACCAAAGCAAAGTTACCAAACGGATCGAGTTGCATTAATAAAATAAAAATAATAAATAAAATATTTTATTTCGGATAACAAAAGATCCATAGTTTGTAAGTAAAAAAAAACTTACTTATTAAGGGTTAGTAACTCACACCAAAAAATTAACTTACAGTAACAAAAAATAAAATAAAATTAAATTAAATCACTCTCCCCACGAAACATTTCCATAGGGGAGAGTTGATTCATGTGGTTCTAGATCTGGATTAACACTTTCATGACCCAAGACGTAGATGATCTCTCCCAGCCCCGTGTAGCGGCGGCGGCGCGCCCCTGCGTACTCACCGCCGAGTCTAGGCAGTGAATTCGTAAACCTGATGACCAATAGCCTATATTGGTCCTGATGACCAATAGCCTATATTGGTCCTGATATAGGCTATTGAGGTGAGGAGGACGCAGATCTGGATTAGCGTTTAGGCAACTTTTTATCCCGGGAAAACACTTACGAAGCTACAGGCAGAAGCTAGCAAGTAATAATATTACTTTCATAATAGTTAATAATAATCTACAGTAATTTATATCTATCTGATATATTGCTGGGCGCTTCACGCAGCGTCATCTAGCCCAAAATAAGCAGAGCGTGTTTTATGGGAAATTGGCGATTGGTTTCTAACTTTTTTCTGAAATTTTCGAATGAACTACTATTTATTGATTTAATATGCTAATTTATATAAATTATCTGAGCGTCTGGTCGAGGCCACGCGTAACCCGAGAGCTGGTGAGTATCTGGCACAGCGCATTAGCATTGCCATACAGCGGGGCAATGCAGCCAGCGTCTTAGGGACGCTGCCGACTGGTATTGATATGAATCAGATGAGCTACCTGTAGATTGTTTGCAAAAGTCTGTATATAGGTCAATTGTTTTAATTGTAGGTAAACATTAGTTCTAATTTATTTCTATAATTTGATTGCAATGTTCTTTGTGAATATAGATAGTCATTTACATAAATTATCATAATAAATCAATAAATAGTAGAAAATAAAAAAAATATTTTGGTATTTATTGCTACAACCATGATTGTATGACAAACTGGGACAATTTGTACTTAATAATGTGACCAGTCAAATTTTTTGTTAAAAATAAACAACTATGAACACAGTAAACATTTAAAAATCCCAATCTATTAGCAACGTAAAGGATTCGAATCACATCCAAAGTTCAGAACGTTACAGGTTATTGCACAGTTTGCAATACCAATTCCAGTCAAAATGGAAATCGAGTTACAATCGAAGGGTAATCAAATTTTTAATCTGCAATAACCCAATTAATGTCGAAACGTATCTATAAAATATACCGAGGAAAAATCGTGGACCATGGATGGAACAGAGATGATTTTTATAACGAGGTCTTCGGAAATTAGGTCGCTTCTAGGGCTTGACTGCAGATTTTCTTCATCCGACTTTATAATTAATATGTTGGTGTATGTTTTTCATTACAATTTAACTATGACGGGTATTTGTTCCGTTTTCATAAAATTTCCTGACATTTCAATAAAATTTTCCTGACGTTTCAGACACTAAAAAAGGGTTGTAATTTAAATTATTTAAAACCTTAATGAATTTTTCGTACTTTTTAGTCATTGCACAATTTTATTAAAAGATTAATTCGCTTTGTTAGCACCATTAAAAAGTTTAAATGCCTGCAAAGGTTAAGCCTATTTATCGTTGTGTTGGTTTAGTGTATTTAATTTAAATTCATTCTGAATTTACTATAGTTGTTCAAAATACACTTCTCTACTCTTGTATCTTCCTGCATAGACTGCTTATAACGTTATAACCCATATTTCTACCTAACTCCAACCCCCTTCTTAATTTTTTCCATCCGACTTTTGTAACGAAATCCCTAGTCAGTTGGTGACGAGCTCACTTGATGACAACATGAAGGGCTCAGAACCTCTTCATGGGTATAATATAAGTAGGTATAAGAAAGAGCACTCCGTGAAAAGAGGTAGTTAAGGCTTATGAAGCTTATACTCAACTTTTTCTTAGATGTTTCTTCGGGATGTCTTGCTGGCACGTTTTGAAAAATATTTGTGCTTCCTTGCCTTGTGGCTAAAAGGTTGCACGTGCTTGGCAAAATAAGATGTACAGTTTGCACACCATTTAATGTAATTAATTACCATTTCAGAGTACTTCTTTCGTTTTATTTTCTTTAATTTTCTTGAAATTACATTCCAATGCCTTAGACTGTTTTGTAAATTTTTACATTGAAAACTAGAACAGTCTATGAAAATGATTGTGGTTCTTTGGAAGAAGAGTCGGCCTTTAGTTTGGGATAACACGTGTAAACCCTAGCGCCTTTACTTCTTGGAAGGACATCAGTAAGGGCCGGCTCTGCAGCGACATCACCGGTGTCCCTCAAACGGCAAAAATACGCTAATCTTGACCAAGGTCACCTATTTGAGCCGTTTGAGGCCCTAGGTCCTGAGGCACACGCAATATAATAAATAATAAAATAACAACTAAATATTTTACAAAACTTCTCATAGAGTCCACACGTGATCGAAACGAATTAGCATTGCCATTCAACGTGGCAATGCTACTGCCAGCATTCTGGGCACACTGCCCGTGACGGTTTGGATTTTAAGGAAATAGATTTAGTACAAGCTGTAATTTTTTTTTTTTGAATATTTTTGTAATGTTTTTTGTAATTATTGTAATGTTTTTTGACTTGACAATCATCTACATTACCATTTAAAGTAATATAACAAAAAAAAAACTATTTATGACTTCAAAGCAATGGTGGTATTCCTACGATACAGAAAAACATTCTCTACTGGGTAATATGATGGAAAATTCGTTTTACGTCATTCTTTATTTCGAGACTTCTTTTAACCTAAAGTCTAGACTCTATATTCTGAATACTTTTATTTTCCGACTAGTCACGAATACTCAGTGTTCAGGGTCTAGATTAGAGCAAAAAAGAACTCTTAGGGGAAATTACCTGTAATCTGAACAATGTTCACTCTGATTTAGAGATTCAATCTGTTTTTGCTTCTACACATTTTAGATCAAAGGACTCCGAATAAAGTATTTAGAAAACGTAGATAAGCTCTACCGAGTAATAATGTCGTCATTATTGAAGAAAAATGTTTTACCAAAATTATTTAGAGAATAAATTAATATTGGGTTTCGACCTACAAGGGGTACAAAACGCAATAAAGAGACAAAATGTTTGATATTTACGATACGGTAGGTCAGCGGTTCTCAAACTTTTTTAGGGACAGGCCCTTTTGGACATTGAAATATTTGGTGGAGCCCTAAAACAAGTTTGTAAGAGAAAAAACTATATAAAAACGGCGAGTAGAACGAGTCTCGATTTTTTTGTAACGATTGAGAAATTTTGAAAAGGCAGAAAAGACGAAATAAAAAGTATTCAACCTATTTTTAGGGTCTAAATAAAAAAATATCGCAAAAATTTTCGACTTCGATGGGACTTGAACCCACCCGACTTGAATCCTTCCGTCATTATTTTATTTAGAAATTACCCTGAGTGTGGGGTTACGCACTATAATAACAAAATACCTATTTTTAGGGTTCCGTACCTCAAAAAGAAAAAAGAAACCTTTTAAGGATCACTTTGTTGTTCGTCTGTCTGTCTGTCTGTCTATCCGTCTGTCAAAGCCTCTTTTCTCAGGAACGCGTGGAGGAGGTATCGAGTTGAAATTAACATCAAATACGCGAGTCCGTAACCCCTTGAAGCCTCAATATGAATTAAACTTCTAGGTCAACGCAATGAAAAATTACAGACGTTTATGTCCGAATATTTTAAAATTTCCAACATGCACACAAAACCTATAGGGCACTTCCGTAAACCTAGAATCATGAAATTTGGCAAGAAGCAAATCCTTATAGCCCAAATACAGGAACAAATCCGAAAATGGTAAATTTGAAGTTTATTAACAAAAAAATATATTTTTTTTAGTTTCGCTATGGACCAAAATATACAGGGCACCTACTTTCCGTTGACCTATAATCATGATATTTGACAAGAAACGAGGTCTTACAATTATACGAAACTCTTAGTGCGCGAGTCCGACTCGCACTTGACGGTTTATTTTTAATTATTAACAGTACTGTCGCGGAGCCCCTACAGATGATCCTTAGAGCACACTTTGAGAATGGCTGCGTTAGGTAATACCAACTTGGCAAAAGATACTTTTATGAAAAGTTTTAATATATTCGTCTAGAAAGTTTTGTTTGACTTTATCACAAAAATCTCCACACAGCAAGGAAAAACAAAAAGTTTGTTAATATTCAAACGACAACAGGCTATTATTATTAAACTTGAAGAATCTCTTTTTATTATTTGCTTGGGTACAAGTTTGGCTTGATGCTGAAGCTTGTGTTAGACTGTTGGCTTAAAAAAAATTGTTTTTATTTTTATGTATGTTAGATTTAAAGTATATATTGATATGGATCAATCTATATATATCCCTTACTCTCCCCCTTTCCATCTAGGTTAAATCTGCTATACTTGAATCACCTTGAATGTAGAGTTAGTTAAGGAAATAAACTCTAACAATATCATGTTGCAAAAGGAAGGTAGTACTAAAGCGTCTATCATCTTATTACACTCGACTGTACGCTTTCTTGCAGGTAGGTATTAAAATTTCAACTCGCTCTTACTTCTTTTCCTATCCATCTTAAAGTTTTATGGGAGATATTGTCTTAGATAAGTAAAAAGACCTTTTTGTTTTGTACCAACTGTAACCTTTTGATTTCTTATGTTCTGCCTTCGTATTTATGTGTCCTTGTTCCAGAGTTAATAGTTAAGTAGGTAAAGTAAGTTAAGTAAATTTATTCACAATTTTATCACAAATACATGCATCCTACTACTATTATAAACGCGAAAGTTTGTAAGTATGGGTGGATGGATGAATGGATGGATGTTTATTACTATTTCACGTAAAAACTTCTGAATGTATTTAAATTAAACTTTGCAATAATATAGCTTATACATCAGAATAATACATAGGTTACAATTTATAAAGATATTGAGTGAATTGTCCAAAATATGACGATAAGTGTCAAGTAAGTAGGAAAAAATCTATCATCTCCGAGTTATTCTGGCGTGCGCTGCCAATACCGCTAGAGTTACACATATGTAATGTATGATGGAAATTTTTATCTTAAATAGTCCTACAAAAAAGCCCGCCACAGTATATAAATGTGATAATTTTTATGTCATAATGTCAGTTCTTTTCTACGCAACGCTAATATAAGCTACTCGAAATACTAATCCTGCGCAGACGAAGTCGCGGCCACTAGCTAGTACATAATACAACAATCACATTACTTAGATGCAAAATTTATTTATCAGAAATCATAGAAAATTACAGTAACAGAATAAAACAATTACAACTAATATAAACACTTATATCTATTTCTTAAAAATCTAAGCCGTCACCAGAAGGCAGAGTGCCCAGAAATATGCTGGCAGCAATGCTATAATAATACACAACTATAATACTATAATATAATACTATAATACTTCTTATAGAGTCCACAGGTGATCGGAATGCTGACTTCTATTTCGGTCAACGAATTAGCATTGCCATTCAACGTGGCAATGATGCCAGAATTCTGGGCACTCTACATTAACTTAGAATTATTCTTACTTTTGCTAAATACGAGTACATTAAGACTTATCGTGATCTCACTTTGATCTCTACACTAGGATACCCTGTGCAGAATCAACAGTATGTTAGTTAGAATATATCTCCAGAACATAGTAGGACCTTATATTTATATTTCTACGTAGTAATATGGAGCTGAACGATCCAAGGATATCACTTCCACGACATTTGATACGTTATTGCGCTATAAACGAGCGTTAAACCCTTCCCGTCTAGTCAGATCCAGGGAGCTGTACGAAATTGTTGAGTTTTATCGTAAATTTTACTTTACTCACAATGACCATCGTTGAAATATGTACTTAGACATAACCATACAGAATACCACTAATGAAAATATGATACAATAATTATACTAAAGGGCCTAAAACTGCTCCAAAATTCAGATATATTCCGATATAGTGGTATTCTATATTCCATATAGAATACCACTAACTATTCCATATAGAATACCACTAACGAAAATATGATACAATAATTATACTAAAGGGCCTAAAACTGCTCCAAAATTCAGATAGCTATTCCGCATTCGTCGTAGTATAGTTATAGTTTAAGTTTAGATAAAGATTATGTATAGTTACCTATTTTGTACTAGCTGGTAAGGAAAAAATTAAGCTCTTTTTTTATTTTTATTTATCCGCATTCGTCCGGCTGCGATCGGACCGTTGGTGAACCGTTGAAAGTTTTTTACAACGGTACACCTCTCAAATTTAACTTAAACGCGCCTAACTTTATATTGGTGACGGTACACTTCAGAAATTTGGTACTGGCCGTTATAATATCTATGGTGTAGGTATGTATATGAGTGTCTAGAAATAAATACAAAACACTCGCGATTTGGCAGAGTAAAATTTTGGGCTTTGATTGCTGAGCAGCAATCACGTAGTTACTGTGAAACAATTCATTACTTAAACGAAGACATTGTCATAAACTATATTTAAGGCATTAAATCAATAAATATTTTACGAAACATTTCATTACATAACTAACATTGGCAAAAAGTACAATATTTTCAGGCATTTTAAATGAACATCCCTACAACATAATAATATCTATCGAAAAGTATCTTCAGATAGGGTTACGACGTGTTTTAGTGGTTTAAAGTAGCTGACAGTCGCTATTCCTTCCGCGACAGATCACTTTATGACGGGTTGTCTTGTCTCTCGCTCTTTATTACCATAGATATTGTAATGGTAAAGAGGGTCTGGAAAATACCAGTCATATATTATAAGTTCTTTAGGAACTTGAATAATCTTTGAAGAATAGGGAAGTAAGAAGTAAGAAGGGGTAGTAAGAAAAGGGCTTGAGAAGAAATAGAGCAGTAATGCAAGTTTATAATTAGGTATGTTAGTATACTTTCTTATAAATATTCAATTAAAAAAAATGTCGTGAAAAATACGTAAATAAACGAGATAAATACCCGTGAATATTTAAAATAATGTGTTCTGATCGCGTAAGTTTAAAAAACTTTATATAATTTAAAATCAAGAAAGTTTATTTGTGTAGGCTTACAAATTTTTAATCTCATTGACAAATTTTAAACTAATTTATAATATTTTACATCATCATCAGCCTAGCCCATAATATATAGCTGTAACGACATTGAATTTCTTAGGTACCTGAGGTATTGTCGGTATGGAACTGAGCAATTTAGGTAACTAGAACTGACTAGAAGTGCCTACTTTTAGCTTATCTGGTAGTAGTCTTTTCATCAGTAGAGAACTTTCCTTTTCAAGCCTAATTGCTCAAAAATTCAATTCGAAACTACTAAAAACCAAACCAGAAAGCGAATTTCAAAATTCCCCGTAAATTCAAATTACGAAAGGAAGTAAACAGTTGGAGGAGCGTCGCGTCAAAGAAAGAGCCCCAAAGTATATTATGAGGCACTACGTTCTACGAGATTGCTGAATTGCCTTCAATTTCCGTTTCCAAGTGCCCCTGAGATCCCTTCAATAATGTCATGCACGCATTCTGCGATGGGAAGAGTGCACCAATGAGTGGGGTAGGGAAAATTGTTGGAAATTCTAATGCATGCCAGTGAATTTGAAAAGTGCTTTGTTTATGAGTTTTTATGGGATAGGTTGTCTGAATTTGGTTTTAGGGTGGAAAAATATGGTTGGTGTATAAAAATAATACAAAAATAATTTTATTTTAAAAGACCTGACACTAACGGGCTTGGTGTAAGTGCTACCCTTTTTCACCATGTCGGCAAAGGAATTTCCGGCTTCCGTTTAGAGGTCTCATAAATGCTAAATATTAGGTCTTGGAGCCGCTAGGAGAGATTACTATTATTCTTCAGAGCTTGAGTTTCAACGTTCATTCGACAGCCCGTGCTTTTACCGATGCACTGCCATCTGCGATGTAACATGTCCTATTTTGCGGCTCAAATCTTTTGTTCCGAGTTCAACTTGGCATTTTCTGCGATAAGCATACTTCGTTAAGGCACTGCTCGATGGTTGATCTCCGTTGTGGATCTCTGTTATAGAGACCAGTTCCAGGGTTTCTCTCTGGGACGGATGCGCTGGGCGAGGCTTGGGCTCCGGGGCGGCCGAGGGCGTGACGGGCGTCCGAGGCGGGCTGTGATCTGCTTTTATAGCGTCAATGTAAGTTTCACGAAAACGAAAATTTCAGTCCCCTGAATGCGTCCATATTGTAAATTTAATATGTTTGAATATTAAGATTGTGCGAACAAGTTCTGACTGCTCAAACGAAAATATAATGAAGACCCAAGCAATTTTAAGCTAGCCTCAAATAAAATTTAAAATGAAATAGAAATTTCCCAAATAAAACTTCGCTATTTCATTAGCATCGAAAAATAACCTGGACTCTCGCATTGTTAGAGCGAAAACGGATAGATAAGAAAATTATACGCCTGACAAGCACATTTTCCACAGAACTCGACTCTTTGATTCGATTTTCTTGAATGGTTTGTCTACCTACGTACTTTCAGTTGATTTGATCAAGGACTTTGATCAGGTACCGATCAGGCAGTTATGTTGAAAGGTACTTTATTACAAGATCGGAGTACTTTATGATTATTTAGTAGGTATTTACATACCATGGATTCTTCTTCAACTTCTTTGATTGCTGCGGCTATACCTAAGTATACGAATTATAATGAATAGTGTAAATTTTTATTTAAAAACTACGCTACCTAACTATACTAACTTTAACTGCTAACCCTACTTTATGCAAAAAATTACTTAAAGTGAGAGTTTGGGACAAATTTACAATAACTTTACATGATGTTTTAACGCAAGTGACGAATTTACTTTCAATGTATGTATTGAGTGTACAAAAATGTGACGAATTTACTTTGTGGCAAATGTACAACAACTCTGTAAAAACTACTCGCAAAAGCTTTCGAATCGAAACGACAATAGGTAGGTAGGTATAATTGCCAAATCAAACCGAAACGTACAGTAGCACTCGCTGCCCGCAATTTATTCCTCTCACAAACATAGACCGCGCTGATTCAATATTGACACTGGCTCGGCTCTGTGGGATATTCCCTAGTGCGAGTCTAGCTTCCAAGATACGGTGCTTTTTGAGTCGAGCACTAGTTCAGGTCTGATGTCGAGATTGCGGAATGCTACACTGAAACACGAGTAAATAAGTGCGTTGAAACGATGCTGGAACTTTGTTACAAGTAGGTTGGGTATTTTTAAAAGAAAAGGACTAGTTCTGGAAATACTGCTATTTCTGTTGAACGGACGAAGGTTATGAATTGTTAAGTTTTTCGATTATGGCACAGATATAATAATACTAATGGGTTAACTCAAGAACCGATAGGAATAACACTTATAATGTTAGATGAAATCGTTGATTAAGTTTTGCACTTCCAAACAATTTTCTTCGCTCTTTTCAGACAGAATAATTTCAAACATGCTCTACAAGGTTTATATATTACGATCCTTGAGCCTGCGTGTACGTAACATGTAAAAGTGAAACTTTGGTATAGAAAAAGCTAAGCTATTATTTCCCAAGTTTTCCAAGTAGGAGGAACAGTACACGCCGGAACACATTATTAGAAGTCAATTACCAGGGTAACATGAAGCGCAAGGAAGCAGAGTACCCTTGAATTTACACAATATTGCTATAAAGAAGAAGGAAAGCTGAGAGAACAGAACATTCATACTGACTGAAAAATATTGGTTTTTAACTTCACATAAATTTAAACCCTTAGGGCCACTTGCGTAAGGATATTTAAATAGACGCTGACTGAATTTCATGACTTAAGTACGATTCCTGTTTTTTTTTTTTTTAAATAAGCATTTTGTGGTGAATGAAGATATTAGTTGAACGGGATTAGCTTTCTCGCAGTATACAGAAGATTCTGTGGGTAAAAGTAACCTAAACAATGTGTTTTAGATAAATTGTCAATGTTTAGGTTCTGGCTGACCGTACTTACCACCGATTACAGCAAGTTTTCCCCGACATCCCTACTGTTACACTGGCACCCGTACCTACTATACTCGTAATCCCCACAATTACTGCTTTTGAACTCATTAACTAAGGATTACCGTTGACTTTGAGCGATGCCTTCCATTCGTTGAGACGAGCCCTAATCAATTCGCATTCCTTTAAAGCGTGTAATTTGTAATTGTGACCAATCGAAATGCTGTAATCTGTTTCTTCTTGACGGAGACTGTCCTCGTCTGTTAGTAGCTATGTTTTGTAAAAGGAAAATCTAAGTAATATACGAAATTTAGTTTGACCAGAAATTCCTAATTCAGCTAGTAGGTACTGGAACTACAGCTGTTATAGAATCGAGTGGGGGATCACGGTTTCTATAGAAACAAGTTGAGTTGAGAGGATCCGTTTTTAAGATTACATTTTAATGGACAACATAACAGTTTGGAAAACAAGATTTTTTGTTACTCAAAGGCTTATATCACATTAATTTTGCAACAAAAACTCAATAAATTAGACAGGAAACGCCCCGTTGTCACCAAAATTTGGCAAAAATTCAACCATTTAAAACTTTTCGAAATTTTACATTCATGTTGAAGAAATTCCGCATAATCCAGTTTATTCTTACTTGTAAATAGGGTGACACAAGCTGAGTTGTCACCGAAACGTGGTCGAGACCGTCGCCGCCACGCGAGCACAACATTTATCATTTCAGAAGGAAGGCAGGACAATGATTTTTTATGGGCCCGCATCCGCGGTAAGCAAGCCGTCTGCATCGGCCCATTTTTCAGACCACGAAACGTACTTACGAATGTTTTTTGCTTAAATTTGCAGATTGTGGCCGATAATGGTACGGTTATTGCACCTTTTTCCGACAACATGGGTGAAAAGTGCCCCGAATTTTCGTGCACTTAGGGAAAATGGACGATAAAATACACATAGCCTTATTTTATTAACGCCTCGTGTTGTTAGTTCTTGAGCCTTTCTCACATTAGATTGGGTTTTAGCTGATCGATATAAAGTTAGGTAAATGCGATTTTATCGTTTGAAATTCGTTTGCAAGATAAAGCAGTCAACCTCAATCTTCTGTCCTCCTCTAAAATTGTCTTTGGACGTAAGTTTTTCGGATTTTGCAGGCGGCGAGTGATAAGTAAATCCATCTCTGAGAAAACTCAGAATTTGGTACCTAATCATTATTAAGTAACGGTACCAAGGTAGATAAAAATGTGAAAGTTTTTTTCCACGCTTATAAATTTTTCCTAACAAGTAACTTCGCAAATAAAACAAAGCCTACCATAACATAAAAGAAACAAGAAGTCATGCTGGCTTTGTAGGGTTATCTGTTCCTACATTGTTTATCGCAACTCTTGAGGGACAGTTGAAAGAAAGCGGGAAATCCCTGAGCAAAGTCACTGAGATTTAACAACCCTACCTGACGTAAATCTTTGATATTGTGTGAACATGTAAATTTTGTGAAAAGCTTTACCAAGTATAAAGCTCAACCTATCAGCTAAACAAATAATGTAGGTAGCGAGGAATATTTTTGATACGTCGATTCGGTTTTGCTAATTGAGAAAGTATGTAGAACCGGTACAGTCGAAGTCCAATGTTCCCCCTTAGGGGGGATTTCAGGGGGGAAACCTTTAATAACCCGAAAAACGATCTAAAGTAAAAATAATATTGCACAAAATTCAATCATTGAATTGAAATACTCATCGGACATCTATTTTTGTTAATAACGATAAATTGCGAGAGTTTCCCAACGCAGTTTCGTGAAGGATAGGAGTAATAGAACTCAACTGAGTAGTTGTTGATTCGACAAGTGTGGTTTAGTGGAAAAGTTCTACTCTCGACACTGAATGCTTGTAAAAATACAGGCTCTCGTAGATTGATTAGAGCGAGCTCGGGTCGGGAGAATTTTGTTGCTGTTTCGGGAGGGACTCACATCATGCCCTTTGCTCGAAATACACATTGTATTTCGAGCAAAGGGCATGATGTGAGTGCAACTCAGACTTGGAAAAGCTAGCGAATTATAAGAAAAAGAATTTATAAAACTGTTACAAGACTTACAAAAAATACTTATTGTACATGTATATAAGGTAAGATAAAACCACACTCTTACCAAAGTAAAATGCATGTCTAGTTAAAAAATTATGAACTTTACTTTGACGACCCTGGTTATTGAACAGTGTATGTGTATGGTTTTTGCACATAAAAAAAACATGCATTTGGGCAATATCAGGTCCTACCTAATTGTTAAGTTCATGGGCTTTTATTTGGGTAACTGAGTAGTCTCGTGTCAATTTTACATCACTTTACTGTGGGTTTGTTGAGTGCAAAAGTTCAACATCGTAACCTTCGAAAATCTGACGAAATCAGCAGATTTGAATTGTTTAAAACCAAGACTTTGAATCGACAAGTGTCGCCTAGTTTATTGGGAAAGTTTATTTCGATTCGAATTCACGCTGCAGTAAATAATGCCAAGTCTAGAATTATTCGAATACCGTGATCGCTTTTCCGACTTTTCGAATACGTTTCCGGGAATAAAGATCTTTTACATGCATTCACAGATGGGTAGAAAGTTTGAATTTTTAGTTTAACAAAATCCATACGTATAGATATATTATAACCTAATTAAGAGAGCTCCACAGATGTTAAGTTCTTTCACGGTCTTCTTCGTCGTCAAAAAGTATGATGATTACTAGCGCTGGACCGTTGGAAGTGCCACACGAGCTTGAAGACCGGTGCCATAATAATACCCAGCGTTGGGTGAAATAGAAAAATGTTGCAAAAATTTATCAAAAACCTTAGCAGGTAGAATGTGGAAAAGGCTCGTGAAGCTCTTATCATGCCAGTCCTTTCTGAGTTGAAGCTGTAATATGATCTCGTAACCTCGAGGTTTTTGGATCACATAAAAACGCCAGGTATGTTGTGGGTGTTTATTCTCATGATAAATTACATCACAGCACATTGAATAATAATAGTAAGTATTTCTTATTCTTTCTTACGTATATTGGGGACATTAGAAAATATCACAGAGTCTAATCTCTACGTTGGCAGATTCTAAAAGGCTACGCAACAGATAAGAGAGTCCCAAATGTCATGTCAGTTTGTCATTGATGAATTAGTAAACGTCACATTCTAACATAGAATAGAACATTCTAGAAATTCCTATGGTTTTGTACGCCTGCGTCAGTGATAAAAGGAAATATTTGAGAGCATTTGCTCGACTGCTCCTATATTCCAGTGGAATATGCAGTTATCAGGTCACTTGCCTGTCTTTGAGGATTTGCTCGACTGTTTTTAAGCAAGCATTATAATGCCTCTTGGCAACCACCAGGTACACTCTTTATTGGTTGTGCTTAGTAAATAATTTATTTGTGAATAAAGGCTTCTGCCCTAAAAAAATAATAGTAAGGGATAGGAAAACCAACGAGCGACTTCACTCTCCAATTTTTGATTTTTTACTATAAACTGATATTTAATTTAGCTAGTACTTAGCCTAATAAAAGTTTTGATTGAACATTATATATTGACAGGTACAGTTTCACGTACTGTTTAAAGTTTTAAACTCAATTAATCTAGAGAAGTTAACTTCGTTAGCTCTATAGAACAGATTTTATATAGGATTTTTTATGGTGGTATCCAGTCGCCAATTTCCCGTTGGTACTTCAAGTTTCCATTTAGAATGAGAACTGAGCAGATTTCTGCCAAACATCTGCAATCTGCATCAATAGTTTCACAAGTTGGGGGGTCAATCGTCTATGGAATTGGGCAGCCACGCCAAGTTTCACAGCTAATATACTTCTCGGAGGATCGATTATACAAATACACTGAGCTTGTGTGCAGCTTGCATGAAACTTGCAAGTGAGACGCCACAGATGAAGCTATAAGAGCATTTTCTTTGTAGTCTTTTCACGTATAGAGTTTAATTTCATACCTTGTTCCGTACTTTAAGTTAAATTACTAGATTAAGTTTAAACATGTCTGAGTAGACACTGATGTGTTTATGCATCATGCATGATCATCACGGAAGATCAGCGCTTTGATCTGATCTACCTACCACTTCTACCATCATAGCGCATGCAGAGTGGTAGCTGATTGTTTTTAAATCGTTTATTCAGTCAGGGTTTGTTCAATTATTTGAACATGCCACCAGTAATCAATATTGTCTTTGTATTTTCTTCATTTTTGACTGTATTTTAAAAATCCTGAGACAATTGCGCTTTGTATTTTTTTTTTACTTATTATGTTTAACCGCCACACTCAAATGGCAATGGGCGGGGCATTTGAAATTGTAAGCTTATTTATCTAATCTTAATTTTTATTTTTATTTTGATTTATTGACTGTGTTATTTTGAATTTTATTTAATTATGTGTGTGTGTGTACTATGGATTATTTAATTATCTGAAATAAATAAAATACAATACAATACAATACAATATTTGCCGAATGCATCCCGAGAGATGGGCTAGTGCCACAACACCCTGGGTCCCAGAAGGAAATCGCGGGCGAGGTCGGCCACGAAAGCGCTGGCGAGACAACCTGAACGCCTTCCTCAGAGATTAGTGGGAGATTGCGCACCGAGTGGAAAGATTTGGGGGAGGCCTTTGCCCAGCAGTGGAACGAACCAGGCTAGATAAAAAAAAAAGACGGGTTGCACTCCGGGAGTGCCGGCAGAAGTGAAAACTTGATTATTAACGTTGAGCATGTTTGATATTTTGGAATGGTTAGGGAATAATTTTGCACCAATTGATTTATCAGTATAAAAGTACTATCATTTATGTGGTAGAATACAATATTCATTTATTGCGCTATCGTACACAAACATGACAATTTATATTACATTAAAAACTGTAGGGGCTCGTCGAAGGTGTAAGACACCGACTAGGGCTGGTCAGGAATGATATCCAAGTAAAAACACTTCAGAACACTTCAAATCGGTATATTCAACCGTATACACTCAACTACGTTCTTAATACAAAAAGTCACTGCACTACACTTAATAATTCACTTTCGTTATTTTCCATATGACTTGTTCACTGTTTGATTGCTTAGAACTGAATGAATAATCTGCCAGAAGGCTCGGTTTTTATACCTATTTCTATCCTTTCTAGATAATTCTACGCGTTTCCGGAAGCTATACCTATCTCTTTCTTTATTCTAGAACATTTTTTTTGTCCTTGTCTTTCTTTTCGATTCGTTCGAGAAATTAATTATCTATAGATATATAAGTAGGTAGGTATAAGCGAGCCGGACGCTAGCAACTATTACGTAAGCTAGGGCCTATTGTTGTTGTCGGAAACTAGTACTATTATCTATTCTGTTTACCTAAAAATAATGTTCGATTTTGAACTCTATCTCAAAACAAAACTTCAAGAAATTTCCTAGCTATAATGAAGATATTGTCCTGCACAATTTTGAGCTTTATTCCTTCGGCATAATGTCGTCGTTGCTAACACTCCATCCGTCTTACGCTTTTTTGATCAGGTCACGTGTCCTGACGCGAGTTTAAGATTTTATACCCATTACAGAAAAAGTGCTCAACGCCGCTAAAGAAGTTTTCACTTCAAAAATATGTTTAACTAAAATATTTAGGCTCAGATTAACTTATTCGCATTGCAAAAAATAGTTCAGTTTACGGCACAACAACAAAGACAGTTTTGGCAACGTCTTCTAACACCTGATTTACATGCAACAGTGTAAACTTGCGCTTGTAGCTTTGTCAGAACCAAGCTCTTAAATAAAATTAGCAAATATCATGCACAGACATCTTCACGAGTCCGTTAGCACCCTTTTGGGTACGAGACCCTCGAAATTTCGCTTGTTACCAATCTTATTTAGACTGTTGCAAACAATCTACAGGTAGCTCAACTAATCCATATCAATACCAGTCGGAAGCGTCCCCAAGACGCTGGCTGCATTGCCCCGCTGTATAGCAATACTGATGCGCTTCGTAACAACAACAGTCTGCAGTTAGCTCAATTGTTTCAGTTGTAAATACTTTTTGTAATGTATTTTTATTACTTTATTGTAATTTTCTTCTTAAATAAAGATGTTCCATAGTAAAAAAAATAGACATACCTAGTACATTAATTAGTAATTAGTAGTACATTAACGATCGACCAAAATTACGAACTTTTTCTTCTAAAATATTTCTTTTTCGTGAAGACATACCATTGAAGTTAAATCCAACAATTCATGCAAATTAGTCGAGTGGGTCTTGTTATGCAATGCTTCCGTGCCATCAAGCGATTTCCCAAGGGCATGTTTAGGGAACGGAGCCATAATAGTAGGTACATTACTTTGTTATGTACAGATCCAATAAATAAACATCGTGATCTTTAGAGGTCAAAAAATAACCAAAAATCTTTACCACTTACAAAAGTTTTCGTTGATTTTTTATTTAAAGTTTAGAGCAGTTGGACCACTGCCCCGAAACGGTTTTTTTCTTGTCTTGTCGGGATAATGTAATCACAAAGCGACAAAGCCATTTCGTTAAAAAATAGATAATTATAAAGGTTTGTAACACAGCGATAGACAGAAAGAGAAGATTCTGTGATTAAAGAGTGGCAGAAAGGTCAAGGTGTTACTGGATCCTACTCATATTCAATTCGATTTGGTAGGAGCTGCTCAAAATCCTTGCTAGGAGAAGTGGGGAATGCATTATTGTGTAGAAGACCCCAAAAAGAGTTTCTGAACCAAAGTCATCTGTTTGCTCTGAACCTTTAGAAAAACAACGCACGAGTTTAAATGAGCACATGATTACTAATTTACACTATTAAGACCCCCATGATTTGACACTAAACTTTATCTTATTTTAGAATGTTTTCAAAACTGTTAGTGATTTGCCGTAATGCATTACTTAGAAACATTAGAAAGACACATACTTATGTAGGTAGGTACTTACACTTACTTGTTTCCTGAGGAATAATCTCTGCATCGTCTAAAACAAAGTCGCTTTCCCCTGTCTGTTCCACTCCTGATGAGTACAAACGAATCTACACCTACAACACCTGCTGTCTTATTCAAAAAATCATACATAAAGACATTGACACTTAGGTATTGTTTTAAACGAAAAAAGAAACTTAAAGTCACAAGTAAAACTTAAGAAGGTCGCATCATCTTTCTTTGCATCAACCAAGAACCAACTACGGAAACAGGAACATAATTTTGGAGGGAGCACAATTACATAACACACTTCCAAATGATATAAAATAACAAGTCTTCAAGTTTAAACAAAAAAATGGGCCATGGGCATGTTAAATACTAAATTAATTCTACAAACTTCTAAGGAATGCTAAATTAATCAATAATCGAGTAAAACTTTCAAAATTGTTACTGCTATAAAACTTTTTTCTTAAATATCATTAACCACAACTCGTGACAGTGGGATTTATGCAGAAGTTACGTGTGTTTAATTAAATAAAAAAAAAATCCTAACAAATTTAATGTACTTATTCAAGCGATTTTTCAAGCGATTCAAGCGAGCTTTGGATCATAACAATATCCTTCATCGTTGAGTGACTACATGAAAAGTTAATATCTATTTTGTTGGAACATAATTACTTCGCCAAACAAAGCAAATATAAAACAAACACACTGTGTATTATTTGCTTTCCATTATTGTCATGTATTTGTATTCGTTAAGTGGGTATTGTTGCTGTCTTACTAATTAATTACTGACTGAACCAATTGAGTCAATGTTGAGAAGTATCAGAATGTTGCTTTATTTACTGTATCTACGTGATTTTACGTAAATCATGTTGTTCGTACAACTAAGCAATTTCGTAATGTGGGCACATTTTTGAGGTTAGTAATTTTTTTTATTATCTTTAACTTACTTTCAGTAAGGTTAGGTTCTCATAATATCAAAATACGATAATATTTTAATGTAGATAGTGATATTTAGTAGATAATTTAACTCTTCCTCCAGTAATAGTTATCCAGCTAATATAACTACATAGTTAATACTAGTTTTAATTTATCTTTATTATTTGATTGGAATTTTCTTTGTGAATAAAGAAGTTATCTAATTATTGTAAATTCCTCTCTCAAAGCTCCACGGTAGATATAATTAAGCTTCCAATCTATTCAGTTTGCTCGCAGAAATAACCCGGTATTTACTAGTTCACCCAACAAAAACCCTTCAACATACCAAAAACATAATGGATCGCACATTATCAACAATCCAGCAGCTTTGCGAAAAAAACCCAACGTGTCTTCAACCGTCCATTCGGAACAAAAACTGAGGCAGAGCTTCCGACAAAAGGAAATTCAATAAGAGCGAATTTCCCGTGATTTACGACCACTATTTCCTCGTTAAGAAGCGTTCGAGGTATTCCGTATACAGAGTTCATAGTGAAACTGGGAATTGTGATTCTAAACAAAAGAAATTGTAAAAAAACTTGTGACTTTTCTGCAATTTTTTCTTACCGCCGTATCTTTAATAGGTACCTGTCTAAGTAATTGTAATAGTTACTGATCTATTCCTTATTATTGAAAGGTGCTTAGAAAAATTACGAACACGCTAGATCCGGATCTAGCGTGATCGTAATTTTAAAAAATTGCAGAAAAGACACAAGTTTTTTTCAGGTAAAAAAGCTATAAGCTGAGCAAGCACGGTCGATGAGCAAAATGACCTTTACGGTAAAAACTAAACTAAGAGTTGGCAAAGGAATCGGCATGGAACCAACAAAGAGCCAAATTCAATATTCCTATGGCTAAAATATACCTACAGTTGAATTTCATTCCATCCATGTTCTTTACATAATTTGCCTCGTTGTCATCGTGGATAAAACAGCTCTCGACAAAAACAGGTTGGATTGGAAATTGGAAATTGATTTTGAGGTCGAAGGAAATCGTCTCTCAACATTAAAATTAAAAGTGACCAATTTACCTTGTAGGTAACTAAAATAAATAAATAAAATAAATAAATATTTCTGGACAATTCACACAGCATTATCTAGCCCCAAGCTAAGCAGAGCTTGTGTTATGGGTACTAGATAACTGATATACTTAATACAATACACTACATAGATAGATATTTTTTATTATACATAGAAAAACACCCAGACCAACGGATCAAACTGCAGATCGTACACAAATTTGTTCCGAGGCGGGGATCGAACCCGCAACCTCTTGCGTCGCAGGCGGACCTTCGCCCGCTGCGCCAGAAAATAAATATTATATACGCGGTGTTCTCTGAAAGATAATCGGATCAGCAGCTGATAACTTTAATCGATATTTTTTTAGGAACAACATTACTTTAAGAATAGTTACATACTTAGTGACAACAAAACTAAATAAAGACTAATTTGAATAGATCCTTCTTCGAATGAGCCCATTTATTTACTACAATAGCACTATTTTCAAGGAGAGTTTGAAAGTGCTATACTTAAAAACTGAACTGCACCCAGAAAAGCTTTAGGATTATGCTACCCACCTAGAGACAAAGTAACGCCATTTCATCGATAACATAGAAGAAAATTGTGGTCAACATTCTAAATTTCAAAACTAGGACTTCTAAAGTACTAAGTTTATATTAATACTAAACTTTATCGGGAAAGGAACTTACAGAATTGAAAAATTAGGTCATCTGTGTCGAAGCAGAGATCTTTATTTGAAAAGTTTGAACTTTTATCGACTTTTACAGAAGTTGGTTTGATCTTGTTTGAATGTTCCATTGGATAATGATGTACGACCCCATGGTATTCATCGACTGCCTGTTTATGGAGAAACTACCACCTTTATAAAATTAGGTTTTTTTTGCAGGCAATTTGTTTAATGTGGTCACACTGCGAAAAGCATTATCTCCATTTGTAATTGCTCTTCGCAAATGTGAGAATTGCTAAATGAAAGATAGATCAAGCCTCAATCTTTTGGCAAAATGAATTTATTTATTTTCCCTCAGAGGATAGAGTACGATTTTCAATTTACTTAAGGTACTCCATGATATTTGCAAACATTCTTCTCGCTCGCTGGTTTGTTAGTTATAATAAACTAGCTGCTGCCCGCGGCTTCGCCTGCGTAGTTCCCGTTCCCGTGGTAATTCCGGGATAAAACATAGCCTATGTCCGTCTCCTGGTTCTAAGCTGCCTCCCCACCAATTTTCAGCCAAATCGGTTCAGCCGTTCTTGAGTTATAAATAGTGTAACTAACACGACTTTCTTTTATATATATAGATAATCCATGCTAATATGTAAATGCGAAAGATGTGGGGCGAATATGTGTAGTAAGTAGTAGATGAAAGTTTCGATTTCGAATAAGATAAATCTATACGTTTGTAATTGTCTGTATGTTTCCTTTTCACAAAGTAAGATCTTATTTAGATAAGGACATTGATCAAATTTCAAATAAAGACCTAAGCTACATTGATTAGGAAAAAACGCGGGCGAAACCGCAAGCAGAAGCTACTAAAATAAGAAAGAACGAAATTAAAAATTTAAAAAACCCCACGACAGATTTTCATGAAACATGGCTAAAAACACTCGGGATAAAATTATGTATGACACAAAAAAACTAAACGAAAATCGGTTCATCCGTTTGGGAGCTACGATACACAGACAGACACGTTAATCTTAAAAATAATAGAAGCCACTAGTCCGTAGCTAACTGCGAAGCTACCAACCGCCTATAACCATCCACAACCGCAGCCTTGCATTTCCCCAACCGTGTTGATCCTCATAATAACGAGCTTACACTTTATTTATTGAGTTCCTACAGGATTCTGCACTTCGCTCCACTTAATTTCCCCGCTACTTTGTATGCATCTTACATTCGAGCATTAGAATGGAGATAAGAAAAATGCGAGTAACTCTGCGCGCATAACTGTTGATGCCGAATAAAAGGATAAGCAAGAAATATTCAGTTTTCATCATCGATGTAAGTAAAATCGGGAGAATGGGGATAGCTTCTCGAAAGTGAAACGCTCAAATTAGGTCCACACACCTCAGTCACAGTCACAGTCGGACCGTCGCCGCCGGCGTTCGTGTTTCACGTGCGTATTGTTGTCTCGGTCGAAGTCTTTCCATATTTGTTGTTCACTAGGTACGTATATTGCAAAAGATTGTAAATACCGTGTCCTTCCGTTTAGTTGTAACACAACACAGGCCATTTGTTGAGTTAGCGCTTGGAGAACGTAAGTACCTTATCTACAAAATTTTACATACGAGTAGATCTATGGTTTTCATCAGGAATTTAAGAATTTTCGTAAATCACAATATTTTGTTTTCATCGAGTAAACTAAAGTAAAAATTCGTATTATTTTGTTATTAATTTCAATCTCATGTTTTCAAAGGTTCTGTGAAGTCGTACAAATAGCGGAGACTTACATACATAGTACCTACTTACTTAGTATGCTCCAGTTTACATAATTTGTAAACGCAACCCTGAAAATTGGTCCTATTCGCTTAGGATGGTGGACAACTGGCAATTTCTTGATTTTTGTCCCTAACCCGTTTTGGGTACTGGTAGACGTTATAAAAAGTAAAAAGTAAAGTAAAATATATTTATTTGACACAAGTAAACGTACATTGATTTAAATGATTCCATAGACCCCCGAACTAGTATAAAATATATTTCAGGAGTCAGTGGCTTCTCCCAAGTAAAACACATTTTGTTGTGTTAAAAAATATGTAAAGTTAATAAAGTTTATAGTTAATAAAGTTAAGAAAGCATAAAGTTATTATGGACAATTAATTGTAATTGTGTAATTTTGCTACATTTAATTCCATGGTTTTTTGATGTGATAGTTATCTTTTGCTAATTGAATAACGAAAGTTCTATCCAGGTTACCTAGATTTTCATGTCTCAAACAAAAACTGTTGAACACAAACTTTATCAAAGTTGAAAGTTGGTCCTGTCTTCTGAAGATGGGACTAATTACCTTCCTGTTACCGAAGTTTTATCTTTATAATCTTTTTACGAGTTTGCATGCAAGTGGTGTGATTACATCTTCATAGCTGTTCTCCAACACGCTTATTTTTTTTTGCTTTATTTTAACCTATTTTAAAAAGTCTTCTTTTGTTTTATTATTCCCTTTGTTGTGACTTAGTATAATCATTACTCTTACAGACTCATCGTTTCATGTTATTGAATATGTAGTAATGCCTGAGATTTGATTCATTTAATAAGGAATCTGTATAGGTGTTGCGATACCATACCATTCACTCGATAGACCGTCGACATTGTAGTGAACGCAGGGTCGATGGAAGGGGTGGCTCAGGACCGCTATTTGTGGCTTCTCATCTAAGGCAGGCCCATAATATGTGGACTTATTTTATTGCTGACGGTCAAGCGTTTGGCCACCAACTCACTTTAAAAGTGAAAAGGTGGCCTAAAAAGCACGCTTTACCAGTGTAAAGCGTGCTTTTTAGGAACCTATTTACCCTGTATTTGAAGACTCCAAGATTGTACTCTAACGAGAAAACTGACGTTCAAAGCTCATTCCACTGTTGGGCCGTGCATATTATGAAAGTAGAGCAGATTTTTTTCTGGACTGATATAAATGATGATGGTAATAGGTACCTATAAATAAGCCAGAGATAATTAATATAGCTTTTCAAAACTATCATAACCTTGCATCACTTCGAAAGCAAATGAAGACAAACCGCTGATAAAACTTTCAACCTTTCGTAAATACGTTTTCATATCTCATACATTTACTTGAGTGATTAAACCGCACTGCAACGTAACTAAAACCTTTTTAACGTACCTGCAAGTAGAACTCAGAAGTGTATAAACCTTTTTTAAGGCTCGCAACCGACTCTTAATTGCACGTAAGGCACGAAACGTTTACACTTCGTTTTTAAATATATTACTCCTGCATTTTTAACATTTTAGATAAAAAGTGTAGGGTTATGTTCGTAGAAAATCTGTTTTTAACCTACATTACCATTTGAAAGAAAGTTTACGTGATAGATACTCTTGCTGGTCGTTATCAAACTGGCTTCGTTCCCAAATCGCCACCAAGTAGGCTACCGTACAGATACAGGTAATACTTTCTATTGAATTGTTTACAACTCTGCCATGGCTAGGGCGTCCTGGTAAACTGTGCGTCGTGGTAGTTGTAAATACCTTTCCCAAGCGAAAACAAGGAAAAATCGCTCGTTCCGGAAAACCATTTGCTTGTACGACGCTTACGATCTTTTATTGAAAAGCAAACGCTTATGTTCCCAGTAACAACGTAACCACGAAGGTAACTCGGTAAGTTACGAGTATTACTGTAAAATGGTGGAATTTTTCTCTGAATAGGGACCCGGTTAGAGTCGAAATAATGAGGCGACGCGTGAATTTACTCGTACTTGTACAGTCCGAGGTGCAGCAGAAATAGTTAGATTGGAGTGGATTAAGGGAAACTTTTAGAACTATGGACTTAAATAATAAATAAATAATGCTGGACAATCCACACAGCATCATTTAGCCAAGCTAGGCAGAGCTGGTGTTATAGGTACCAGATGACTGCTATACATAATTATAATACATTACATAGATAGATATTTTTTATTGTGCATAGAAACGACCAGAACACCCGGAACAAATATGTGTAGGTTGTACAAACATTTGTTCCAAGGCGGGAATCGAACCCACAACCTCTTGCGCCGCAGGCATACCTTCGCCCGCCGCTCCACATCCGTCGACAAACTTTATGGACTTAATTGATAATATTGTTTTAGTTTGATTATTAGTGTGGATTTATGGTAAGGACGACAGCAAAGACGCATTTATGCAACAATTTTTAAATATAAAGGTTCAAAGTCATGAGAATAAACTCTATTATACAAAAATGCTTCCGAAACTTTGGTTCGTTAAGACCTTAATTTGATTATTTTGTCTGTAAAATAGTACATACACCAATGCGTTGAGCTACCTCTAGATTATTTGCAACAGTCTGCAGTTTTGAACTGTTTGATTTGTAAATACTATTTCTCATTTGTTTCTAGTATTCCAATATTTTTTTGGGTTCAATCGTTCTCGAAAATGAAGGACACCTTAATGCAACTCTGCCTTGGTCTGCTGGGTTGAGTCCACTCAACCGTGATTCAGGAGTTGAGCTGAAAATGTTATGATACAGTCACCTCTGCAAAAAGCGAATAGGCACGGAAGCGCCGACAAATTTGTGAACTTTTAGAAATTTACCTGAGCAACTGTATAAACTATCAGCGGGTGGCTGTGGGTTAAAATTTAACTGAGTTTTAAACAATAATTTGAATGAATTGTATAAAAGTAGAAGCGCACAGGTTGCGGTTCTTTTTTGATTTTTTGTAGGTCAGTCATATGGGTGTCTAAATAATGAATGTTTACTAATTCTTACTATGTGTTTCAAAGATCACTTTATTTCTTCCTTCCAAATCGACGACGGTGATGGCAAAAAGCTTTGGTAACCAACGAGTTTGTTTAGCACAAAATATACTCTGTCAAATTAATCAAACCAAGAACATATTTTGTGAGAATTCCCTCTACTGATGTGACAACGGAAGAAGAATATCATAATCCATTGGCCAAATTTATTGCGCAGTAAAGCTGATAGAGAAATTGGGCAATAGCACGAAATCTCCGAATGATTCGCCAGCGAATAAATCAGCGATCCAACTACAAATAGCTTGTGTAGGTTATTCAAGTCACTGTGGCGGTACAGTGTGACAGAATTTCAGCAGTAAATCGCAAGGAGCCATGTGACTCAACGCCTAGGGTTCCAACAAATTCTGGAACTTTTAGAACAAAATTTGAGTTTTAATTTGTGTTTTCACCGCCATCATCCATTTCATTTAACAGGGATAAGCGATAAAGCATTTTGAAAATTAATAATGAGTTTATTCAAGTAAGTTTTTGATTTATCTTCAGTTTGACCAAACGATTGAAATTTCGTTGGTAACGCACAAACAAAGAATAGGTACCTACCTACACAAAGAACAGTTACCTACTCTTTAAATACACACATATAATATTTAGTTTCGACGGTGGTTTAAGGCTCATTTCATAGGTAGAAAATTCTGCAATGAGAATACTACTAATACCTAATGTTTTTTCGTCGTCTTCAATATTCCTGTAGGCAGCCCTGCAAAGTCTAGCGCTATCTGCACCGACATATTTGGCAAGAGCGTCGGACCCCCAGCCAACTGTGACAATGCCTCGCAGAACGGCACTTATCTGATCGGCTGGCTTTAGATTAATATGTACTTACGATACTGCTCTATATTTTTTTGCTGTAATGCCAAAGTACTCTGCATTTTATTAAAGTTCTTAGGTTGTTTTATGGAAATGTTTCTGTTGGGTTGTGGTAATGCTAAGTGCGGTACATTTTACTACAATTTCTAGATTATGTTTTATGTAAAAGCTTTCTTTATTTTATTTGAGAATATTAAAAAGGAGAAACGGGCCTTTTTTCAAGAACAACTTCACTATTTTTACCTAACATGTCTTTTGGAGACATTAGTTATGAAACAAAACGGTGACGATCATTAGTTTTCATGTCGCTTTGGCAATACTTTTAGACCGATACTTTTCTTAATATAAAACAAGTGATATTTTTTTATTCTGTTATTAATATTTTCTTTGTTAGTCAATCGTATAAAACTCCTACTATTATGTAAATAATTTTTCGCCAACATTGTTAGCGTCGTCGCCATGGTCGTCGACTGAAGTCAGGACTGAAATGAAATGCTTTGGATATTTGACGCCGAAAGCATTCCAGCATAAAAAGTCGGGTTTGAGGAGTAAAGATGTACGAATGAACAGATAATGTAAGCAAATGATGCAATAAGCATGTTAGATGACAAACGAGAGAGCAAATATACCGATTTATATTCGTTTACACTTCTTGACAGCGATGAGATGAGTGAAAATGACAGAAGAAATATTATTTAATCAAAAAATATTCGATCAAAGATTTGAAGCCAGACTGATTGGCTCAGATGAGTACGAGGCAAGTAGAAAATTCCATCTGTGCAAAAGATATTAAGATAAACTAAGGTCGATGGAAGGTCAATAATCAAATAAACAAAGTAACAGATGAGAGTATCTAATGAGAGGTTTAAAGTCCAGACCAAGATGAGTTAATAAATGCAAAATTATTTAACTTGAAAGGTTCAGAAGTTATAGATAATAATGATTATGACCAAAGTTTCAAAGATAAGCAATCTACAGATAAACAAGAAGTGGGAAAGCACAGAAGGTACAATAGTATTATTGGACTGAAGTATCAGTGCTAAAGACTGAAGAACAAGCAAAGAACACCAAGTTTATTAAAACATAGAATTAATTTGGTGGTAAGATCGATTGACAAATTCTTACCTATTCATGAACGAAACCTATAATTTTTCAGGTATCTCGGCAGGGACCACTGAATCCAATACCAATCGTGACGTCATCAACAGAATTGTAGAACGTTGTTGAATCAAATAAAGCTCAGTTTACTGCGACACTTATTCAGACAGACAGTGGCACCCCGGAGAGCCCACTAAATGAAATTGCAAATATCGCAAACGTCAAAGTTTCTAGCTTTAGTGCTTTTCTCACTGTTTTAATAAACAAACAAACGGCCAAAGTTTTCGTCGCCGCTACTTATTGTTAGCTTGACCTCGATTATGGAAAATGAGACTTGTATTTTCAGGGCGAAATTCATAATTGTTTAACTTTCTCTTTATTTATTCTACAAAGTTGCTCTCCGCAGCTTGACCTCTCGGGCTATGAAGATTCGTTCACCGAGTTTAATGAAAACAATATTATTTTTTGATGCTGTCGCTATAGTAGTAGATTATGCACCGAGGGTGTAAAGCAGTGTACGTCACGGGCTTTATTGAACCCCGAGCGGAACTCAGGACTCTAGAATAACTCACGAACGAAGCGAGGGAGCTACTAAAATCCTAGACCTAATTTGTTGCATACTCCTTTTGTAAAAACTAACTATAAAAACAAATTATTTTCAGACATGTCTATTTAAACTTAGCTTTAGAATTAGTAATTACTTTATTTTTATGTGTGTGCAATGTGTCTTCAATTTTGGTTTCTTTTGTGTATCAAATAAGTACAATAAAGATTTTTTTTTACAGTCGTCCATTTCCACTGAAATAATGTTAACTGTAATGTTTTTTGCTACCAGTGGAAATTTCATAAATAGCCCTCTTTTAAGTTCGTGTAATTTTCATGTATTTGTATTAATATTTCATATTCTGTAATTTTTCTAGCTGCAAGTTTTCCTAAAATTTTAAAATAAAATAAATAAATCCTGAGTGATAGAGGGATTTAATCACGCCCAAGACAAAGACAGCTTTATGTACGAGTAGAATACTCTACTTTTCACACCTTCTGCGAGTAAATAGTAAAAGTTTGGTTACGTGTTTCGTGGCATTTGATTTTTATTCCGCCTTCTGAACAGAGGTTAGTTCGAATTTCGAAAAAATTCATTGCACGGATCTCCTTGGTAAAATGCGAAAACCTAATTGTTTTAGCCAAAAAATCGTCTTGTACAAATTTGGGGTCAGAACTAAGTAAGTCAGGTTTCACAAAAATCCAACGCGTTTCCAAACTTACCAATACAATTCTGGAAATAGGTAATGAAAGATCACTTATCGTGTTTTCGTATTAGACCTTCAGAGCTTTCGATTAGCTGCATTCACAGTCATGTAGGGCGATGATTGCAGGTTTGCGAGATCACCTGATGGTTTTCTGTTCGGTTTTACGGTCGAAATTATTTGGCCGCCTGCCGCGAGGTAGAAGGCTGCAAATTTGCTAAAAACAACACTCGGTTGTGGTTTTTTAACTCCATAGCGAAAATAGATGGAAGTCTTTTTTGAATAAAAAACGGAGGCCTACTCAGCCATAAAGTTTTCAGGAAATCCCGAGCCCTCATAGACTAACTACACACAAAGTACATTTGTAAAACTGGCTGTGAAATGGTGGTTATATTGCTATACCTAAAAGATTTTCGCACTTTGTACACATGATCGAGTGGTCAATAATGTAAAGTGCCTCGTTTGGTTTGTACCTTCGTTTGTACAAACATCAAACACTGTACGAAACTAGGTACCTTAAATAGGTGTAGATAGAGAAAATAGTAACATGTTCGCTTCAAATAAAACCACGTAGGTCGATGTCGGTGTTTGTAAAGGGGAAGGGAAGGGTCAGAAAGTCATTTCATTACTTGTTACACTAGTGTTCCTGTGTAAATATTTTTATGAAATGGCGTTGGGGTTAAGCATAGGTACCTATAGTACCTTGTCCAATGACGGGCAGCAAGAGTGGGAAATTTGTTTCACTCAAGTATATTATACCTGTAATATATCATCACTTACGCTAGGTTTAGATGTCATTTCGCTTTTGCAAACACCCTGTGTCTAAGGATGCGAAATTCAGAACAGTATGCCTTTTATTTGCCGATCGATAATGCGAATGCGAGATCTAGCATCAATTTTATATTTTATTACTCTCTTTTGCAATAAATTATTTTGCAATAATTATTATTATTGGTTTCTTACAGGAGTTCCAACATGTCGACATATTCAACGATAGTCTAAGTCATATCTATTTATGCCTTAGATCATATCTTACTTTTAAATGATATATGTTTTTCTATTTAATTTTTGTTTCTCCATTTTATTTTATGTTTTAATTATTTGGTTTTATTACAATGTATAATTTATAGATAATTTTTGTGTACTTTATTGTTAATTAATTTTATAGTTCTAATATAATGTATTTAGCGTAGTTAGTGCTTTGGTTTAGACTGTAAGCTAACTACTGTTTTGTTAAATAAATAAATAATAAATAAATTAAAGACTTTAATACGTAAGTATTAAAAAACCATAGCACTCTTACTAAATAGGTAATTCTTTCTTTCTGTTGCAATACCTCTGTAGTTTTAACGTCTTATACGTAAACTCTGTAAATCTCATTTATCCCTTCAAAGATCATTTCCAAACTACTTTCTATTCAGAACCTTTTTGGGGTAAAAGCTGACAGTATGTTGCTCATATTTACCTATAGACAGGGCAATAAAGCAATTTAGCTGACGTTGGGCCGAGTGGCAGGTCCGTGGCCGCTATGAATATCAACAAGGAGGCCACGTCACCGGCCTTTATGACGAGGACTTGAGCGGCGCCCATGCTGACACAGTCCGGAATGTAAGCGACACGCGAGCTTTGAAACATGTGTTATTATCACACTAATATTATAAATGCGAAAGTTTGGATGGATGGATGTTGGTTACCTCTTCACGCCAAAACTACTGAACGGACCAGGCTGAAATTTTGCATACAGGTAAATCTAATCCTGGAATCAAACATAGGCTACTTTCTATCCCATAAATCAGTTCCCATGTGATAGAAATAACCATAAAACGTTTCCATAGAATC
Organism: Eupithecia subumbrata; assembly: GCA_949316285.1. Taxonomy (NCBI): domain Eukaryota; kingdom Metazoa; phylum Arthropoda; class Insecta; order Lepidoptera; family Geometridae; genus Eupithecia; species Eupithecia subumbrata. Next base: position 25,106,139 of record OX438643.1, read on the forward strand.
AACGCGTGCGAAGCCGCGGGCAGAAATTAGTATTAAAATAATGCGTCAGAAACTTGAAAGATTGACGTGAACGAAGCCAAATGAAACACTTTATTTGCTAGTAGTAATTCGATTTATTGAAAAAACGTTAAAGGAAATGCAGAAGTATGACATATTATCGTTTCTCCTCTGAAAAACTGCCACAAGACAGAAAATGTAGTTCAGAAAACGCATTTTAATTTTTTACTTTTTTTATTCTTTTGTGATGTCGAGATTATTTATTCTATGTTCTGTCAATAATGTAATTCAACGCCATAATATGATGTTGAATTCAAAGCCATTGCTTCATTGGGCTGTTTTATAGCTTAAGAATGCGTTGATTACTTATACCAATAAGCAGGTTTTTTTTATTTCCTTTCATATACCTGCAAGTACATTAGAACATAGTTACATAATATTAAAACAAATTCGAAAGCCCGTTGTCAACAACTTATAGTTCGGTACCGACCGTGATTTCGCAGATAGTCGTCAAATACTTGTTTGTCCATGTGCTTAACAAGTCATTGCATTTGACGAATTGCTTAATTTGTCAATTTCGCAATTCGTCAAATCCTTGATTTATCATATCATATTCTCGTAAAAAGCTTAATTTATCATTTTCGCGATTCGTCAATTCAATTATTCTTCAAAACGTATACACGTTAAATACATAATTTAAACCGTGGTTAGCTACATGGAGAAGATAAACAAGTAGGTAGGTATATAAGTTTTATAATATTTTACGCCTCCTCTTTTGCCTTGTCATGGAGTCGAACTGATTTCAATATTGGTAATTTTATTAATTTTAATAAAGCGACCAATTTTGTAAATGTGAGTTATAAAATTCATTATAATTAAATTAAGCTAATCTGTGTAATAAAAGAAAGCAGTCCAGTTCATAAAAGCTATTTAAACCGTTCGTATCCGGTTATCTAAAATACCAGCTGGTTATAATGGTTATTTTTGCGTAGAAATTATCATGAGGTGCTTCAAATAAATTATTTATTCATTTTGAATGCAAATAAAAACATTTTAAAATTCTTCCTCCACTAAAAGCTCATGAAAGCTGTAGCAGTAACGTTCTTCGAAAATGAATATGCAAATTTCTAGTTTATTCCTAATCTGTCCTACGAATCGTCTAAAGTCCGTAAAAGTCCTCGATAATTATTTTAAAGTATGAAATAGTTTACTACTGCACTTAATATCAGCAACTTACCAACAGAGAAGTTTATAACACAAGATCGCCCTTCCTCTACCTGGTCAGAAAGGTAGCGACGATTTAATTTTAGTTAAGTATCCTACGTAGCTTATCTAAAGTTGTAAAATGGTTAGTGTTCCATAGAAAACTTACTGATACCGGAGCTATGAACTAAGTTGTAAACTTACAGGTATTGTGGGGTATCGGTTCTACTAAGAATCGGATTGTTAAAGTCAATTAGTTTTCTTGTTTACGAGCGCAGTGCAGTTGGGAATAAACCTAGTCAACCTCAAAAGTTTATTCCACTGCAATCTTGTTTTCCACCTACCTAATGACTGGTCTAAACCAAGTTAGTTACGAGTTTTACAGAAACATTATCGGCTAGGCTAGTCGGCACATGGTGTCCAAGAGCATCTAATCTATATATATGTATACTTATATCTATAAACTTATAAAATATTGAATCCCACTGATTTAGGCAACAACTCCTTTCCAACTTAGACCATGAACCATATTTATTGGTTTGGCGTCATCTGTTTCTTAACATGTTTTTATTTCAAACTCTACATTTTTGTGACTTTTGCGAATAAAAACAATGCAACTTTGATACTAGGAAATTAAATGCACTTAGGTCTTTTATTTTCCTAGTATTATATTAGCAAAGTTGGCATTTTAACAAAAATTTCCTGATTTAGGTCCTTAAGGGTCCGGCGACGGATGAATTTCCCATACAAACGTAGTACCAAAATGATTTGTAATTTGAGAATGTTTTCATCATGGTTTGCTATTATTTGTGTTAGAATAGTATTTATACAGGTTCCTACCATAAGATTTATTCAAAATACTTATCTACCTAATTACTAAGACAACATTCATTCTTTCATGTATTTTGTATTTATTTATTTAGCAACTAACACGATTATAATTAACCAATTACATTAGTTACATAGATTCAATTTTAAATAAAATTTACAATTATTGTTACTTACATCACACGTTTAAATTAGTCAAATAAATTGAGTTATTGGGAATAACATTAAATAACACATTAAATATCAGATTATCAATTACACAATTCAAATTAAAAATTATTTAGTCAAAGGTACATAAGATAGGTATGAAAGTTAAAATATTAAAACTAGGTACACCCATTCATACATCACGTAAAAATTCATGTAAAAATGCGATTAGGTTTAATTTCATTTCAAAAAGGTATTTTGAAAAAAAATTGTGGCAGGAACCTAGATAAATACTATTTTAATACAAATAATAGCAGAACATGGTGAAAATATGTTCAAATTAAAAATCATTTTGGTATTACGTTTGTATGGGAAATTCAACCGTCGCCGGACCCTTAAGTCATTAATAATAATAATGTTTTTTCTGTTCCCTGGATATTTACCATCATTTGCTTTATTTAGGACTTTAGTAAGTTTACTTTAACCATGATAATATTGAAAGTTTTAGTAACTAATTAATAAGCATACTTCTTCTAAAACATTAATTATCAGCGTATCTAGCAAGAATTCAACCAACAATTTTACTATGTTCTCGCACACCTTGTATAATCGACTAGACGATCCAATGAGGTGATTAGTCCTAGCACCTTATACATGCTGGTTATCGTTACAAGTGTGAAATATAGTGTGTTTGGAATAATTTATGATAAGTTAACAGTTATTAAAGGCACTATAAATTGTGAGGCAGAAAATTGCTAGCCTTTATTCATGCTGATTGGCATACATAAAGTATCAATAAACTTTGCATATGATACCAATATTTTTTTGGTGGAATAATTCTCGTTCGAGTCAGTGAGTCATAAAACATAAATAGGTATAATGGTGATTTTGAATGATAAGTTACTCAATATTTTTTAAAATTGTGCGTTGCCAGAACTAAAAAAAATAAAATGCTTCTTGTGAAGTGTAAATTCGTAGATAGGTCCCACCTATGAAGTATTAATTTAATATTATTATGTTTTAGATGACAAAGTGTATACTCGATTTAACTCAACTTTAGAATGCAACTGGTAGATAACGAAAAAGTTCTGTAAAACATTATTTGATAAAGCAACATTACTTCGCCATTAACGCAAAAGGGATTATCTACCATTTTCTATAAAGATGACTTATCTCGAATCTTTCGATGAAATGGAAATAAAAAGCTTCGTCGGTTGAAAGCGACTGTATTCAGCTTTTAATGGTATTTTGTTTACGTGCTAGCCTCGGCGACGATCAACTAAAATACTTGGAAAATTTTGAGAGAAGAGTGTGGACATACCTGCTAAGTTTTTTAACTTGAACAAGTAATCACTCTTACTATAGTTTTAAGCTTTTATCAGTCCGTTTATGATTATCACACTAACATTATAAATGCAAAAGTTTGGATGGATGTAAGGATGGATGTATGTTTGTTATATCTTCACACTAAAACTCCTAACTAGATCGGGCTGAAATTTAGCGTAACTATAGGTCAAAGACTATTTTAATCCCATAAATCAGTTTCTATGAGAACGAAATAACCTTTAAACGTTTCCAAAGAAATAACGCCTGCGAAGACGCGGGCAAATACTAGTAATAATTAAATAAGACGAAATTGCTTCAGTTGTGGCTTTTGATGGATCTCTCTTTCAAACGAGGCAAAAGAAGGTCAAATATTTATCGTATAGATTTAGAGGTATAATAATATGGAACTCCTCATACATAATTTTTATGTGTGGATTTTTTTTTATTTAAATTTTGGTCATCTTAGGTGCAGCCGAACTAGGTCTATCGAATCACACTTAATGAAATACGTTGGTGAGGTCTGAATTGTGAGAGCGAATTGTCTGTACCATGTTTGGAAGTAGGAAGTTATAAAATGACACATGAAGTGACCCCGCATCAGTTCATCAACTAATAAATCAGAATCACACACATAACACTGTTATATGTAGAAGTGACCCAATTATAAACAGTGGTAGAAATGCAATTGATGAGGTTATCGCTCGCTACTTACGGCTATTAGGTATGTCACAATCACAACGATGTTTATGAGACAATTGTCGTTTAGATAGAGCATGAATTGGTTATATTAATAATTTAATTTGATTTTCATTGTTTTTTTAAGTTCTGCGAGACAAATAGTATAGGTACGAATCCCTCGTTAATATTTTTTATTGGAGCATTTCATATCTTCTTTAATTCTTTATTGTATACAATGAATACAAAAATGAACTTATAAAATAGGATATGTACATAGGCGAGCTTAACCCTGAAAAGAGTTTTCTTACAGCAAACCTTAGAGTTATAGGAGAGGCGATGCAATAGGTAGAGGAAGTGTACAAATCTACAATAGGTACATACATATACTTATAATAAACACACTTATATTAAAATAATAATGACTAAATAAACCCAATAAATACCTTTATTTAAATATAATATAAATATGTATTTATAATATATATATATTATAAAATACAATACTAAGATACATAATACTTATGATAGTAGAAAGTGCTCTTTTACCTTTGTCTTAAATATGTTAAGCGACGGACTGGCTCGAATTTCATGGGGGATAGAGTTCCACAATCTGGCTGCTTGCGCGGCGAAAGAACCTCCAGGCCTACTGGAAAGACGGAGTGAAATTGCCGTCCTACAAGGCACACCGCGGGGAACAAGGAATTCAAATCGTTCGCGGAGGTATGTCGGAGCAATCGGGCTAAAGAGAATGAAGTAGAGGTAAGACAGAATGTGGAGATCGCGCCGCCGGCGTATGGGTAGCCACTTAAGTTTGGCCCTAAAAACTGACACATGGTCGTATTTACGCAGAAATGTCACACCAATCCGAGTATACGATCTGAGAGATAAGAACGAAACCAAGCGACTGCTGAGGCAGAGACATTAAGAGAAGAGAGGACTGAAAGAAGGATATCGTGATCGACAGAGTTGAAAGCGCTGCTAAAATCCAATAACACAAGTGCAGTAACCTGCCCATTGGAAATGGCCAAGCGTATGTCATCGGATATTTTAGTCAGAGCACCCACAGTGCTATGACCAGGACGGAAGCCAGATTGGTAACGACTCAATAGGTTATTACGATTAAGGAACAGAGAAAGTTGCCTTTGGACTACATTCTCAAGGATTTTAGAAAGAACAGGGAGGATCGAGATAGGTCTTAGTTGAGAAATAGAGGAGGGATTGGAGACTTTAGGCAATGGGATGACATTAGCAGATTTCCACAAACTAGGAAAACAGCTAGTCTCAAGCGAATGATTTATGATGTGGGATAATAAGGGACAGAGTTCAAGGGAGAGCAGTTGAAGCATCTGGACGTTAATACCATCAGTGCCAACAGCTTTCGTTGAAATGGAGTTGAGAATCTTTTTAATGTCTTCCTCAGCAATCGCTTCGAAAGTGAAGGAGAGGCATGGTGGGAGAGCTTGTTGGGCAATTGCGTTAATAGTTGAGGTTCGAACACTATTATCCAGACAAAGGGGAGATTTAGAGAAGTTTTGATTAATAGTGTTCAAGTCAAAAGGGATGTATGAATTATATGAGCCACCACCAAGTCCGATAGATTTGAGAAATTTCCACATTTGTGAAGGAGTAGAATTTTGAACAGAACTATGGATGTGACGTTTTCTAGCATCTCTACACAACTTGCTGCAACGGTTACGAAGCTTTTTGTAAGAACTGTGATTTTCCTCAGTCGGGTGTTTCTTGAAGCACCGTTTAGCCCGATCTCGCTTCGACATCACCTTCTTATTGGCTTGAGTCAGCCACGGAGCCGGAGGATGTTTCACTTTAACTATTTTAATCGGAGCATGAACATCAAATAACTTTGAAATTAACTTATTAAAAGAAGCAACCTTATCGTCCACGCTAACAGCGTCGATTATGGGTGACCAGTCTATATTGGAAGCATCGGCCTTAAGGCTCTCAAGATTGATGTCTTTAAAGCTACGCAGATGGAGATACTTCACTTTTTGCCTAGGGGAACGCACTTTATATGAAAGATACAGAAGATCATGGTAGGAGAAAGGAGCAGTAGTTTGTCCATGAGTAGCCACGCGGTCAATGTCAGAAACCAGAATAAGATCCAGAAGAGATGGAGAGCAGTTAGGAGCATAATGTGTGGCAGAGAGAGGGAGAATATGTAAGTTCACAGAAGAGAGAAGAGATTGGAGTTTGACAGCGCGGGTATCATTTTTTAATAAACAAGTGTTGAAGTCGCCGAGTAAGATTGTATGATCATAGCTAGTAGAAAAAGACTCAAGTTTTAATTCAAGAGAGGAGAAGTAGTCTATACTACTAGATGGTGGATAATAAACACCAAGTAAGATTTTAGAGTGATTAACAATTACTTCAATAAATAGATGCTCAGCGAACTTGGAATACTGCCCCGGAGATTGAATATGAGATCAATAATTTTATAGGGAATACCCGCACGCAGGTATATTGCGACCCCACCACCCCCCTTACCAACACGATCATTTCTTATCAGAATGAATCCTGGCAAAGGATATAGGGTAGACGGTAAAGAAGGCTTTAAAAATGACTGAGAGATAAGAACAGCGTCAATTATTTTATGGTCAAGATTTTATTTTATCTCAATGGTGATTCTACATTAAGGCGCTACCTCGACCCAAATCAGCGCCACCACTTATTTTAACTCATAGTTATGTTAAACGAAGGAATTTTCAAAAATTGATTGGCCAGTTTGTTATACTTATCATAAGATTTTTTTTTTAATGCCTCCATAAATATTTTAGTTTGTATAACGTAGGCAGTAAAATCGTTTAACCACAGGCGGAGATATCAAGTAACATACATACATACATTAAAAAAAAAAACATGCAGTCGAATGGAGAACCTTCTTCGTTTTTGATGTCGTTTAAAAATAAATGCAAATTGTTACGTATAGAAGAACGACAAAAGTTTTTTTATATTTAGTTTTTAGGATCATGGAATATCCACACTAAGTTGTAGATTGCGCTTTTAGTTATCAAGTCGACATGCGATTTCATAATCAGCGAGCAATGAATGCATCTAAACTAGGGTTTAGCACCTTTACAATACACTAACACCCCGTCATCCGTTCCTGGTAACAAACATGGGTATTTATTGTTGAAGAAGTCATTAAAATAACGTTCCACAAGTCGTAGCTGCATAAATCAGCTTTTGCAATGATCAACTCGTAGTTTGAGAATAACAATGGTTAATTTACGCAATTTACAAATTTACCTCAAAATAACCAAACTTTTCGAGTTAGTGTAGTGATAGTTATAGTGAAAATGCTTGAGTGCTAATTTTAAAGAACACATGTACCAAGTGTCTTCCCTTTATATAGAGACAATAAGAAAAGTGCCAATGGACACGTTTAAGTGATAAGTTTTTATAAAATTAAGTTAAAACAAAATTACCCATTAGTCAAATCTATGGCTACATTGTTATGTTATTCTAGTGTACTTAATTAAATAAAATAAATTAAAAATATAAATAATGCTGGACAATTCACACAGCATTATCTAGCCCCAAGCTAAGCAGAGCTTGTGTTCTACTAGATAACTGATATACTTAATACAATACACTACATAGATAGATATTTTTTTATTAAACATAGAAAACACCCAGACCAACGGAACAAATTTCTGCAGATCGTACACAAATTTGTTCCGAGGCGGGAATCGAACCCGCAACCTCCTGCGTCGCAGGCGGACCTTCGCCCGCTGCGCCACGGAGGTCGACAACAATTTATATGTTTAGATGCTAGAATATAGAAAAAAAAACAAATTCAGTTTGATGCTCTGGCTAACACAATAGGGGTTTCATTATGAACAATGTAGCAAAGCCCTGCATAGGAACTTGCTCTAAGACGAATAAATAATTCTCTAGTTCATTCAGTTGACGAAATGGTCAAAGTTGCTGAATACACCTGAATACCAGATGAAATAGGACAGAAGAGACAGAGCAGACCATGTTTCCGATGATAAAAATAATGCAGACAATTAATTTTAATAAATAAAACCAATAAAGACAACAAAATACGAAGAAAGTTTGGGTATTTTTGTCGTATTCAATTCATGAACCAATTTATCCTTTCCACTTACAAACCTAACTCGATTTCGTCCCCATTTAAAGTTACACACAGACAGTCAAAATTGGTGAAACAGGATAAAAGAAAGTGTGCAAAAGGATAGCAGACCGTTTGACAGCTCGTATGGGAACAACTGTATGCTAATTCTTACACGTTTTTGCACGAAATATACATAAAGGCAGAGGTGAAGCTTCTTCCAGTTGCACATTGCTTTTACAGTCAAAAGTCAAGCATGCACGAGAAAGTAATAAATAAATAACAAAATGATAAAGACAAATGAGAAGAATTGACTTCTCCTAAAACACAAGATTGGTAAGAAGTACCTCACCTTATAGTAATTGTAGACAGAAGCATCAATAATTCAGTTAAAATAAAGTTGGTAAGTAGAAGTTGACACTCTGCTTATTAACATGGGGTTTTGCCGACCATTTCGGTTCACTTGCTGTCAACCAGTTTGGACGGCGGCACTGAGTATTTTGTGCACAAAAACGTGGAAATTCACTGGAACAAAGCCTTGCGTATACGTTGATGGACAGTGCAAAAAGTCTGTGTTTGAGGAAGCTATAAATAAATCTGTTTATGCAATGATCAAGTACTGTCTCATTATTATGCAGTGAATTTATGCTAAGAGCCAAGCGAGTTACAGAAAAAGGGATCGTATAATAAGTCTTTTGTAAGGCAAGACCCAAAGGGACATGGGATATCCACGATTTAAATGTTTTATTTTTTTGGTGAAATTCATAGCAAAGCTCACCCGATTTTACAGTTTTTTGCTTGTAGACAGACAAACTCTTACTTAAAACCAAAAAGTACCTATAGAAAAACACAGAGAACGATCCTATTTGTACAAATTGAAATACAGAAGCTCCTATCCCTTGTCGATTCAAAATAAATGTAATAGCCCCACTAATGGAAGTCCAAGTCCGAGGTCATAAATAATTTATGCGCCATTCTCGGATTCGTTTTATATTAAAGAATTAAAAGAGCTTTAGACCGATAAAGCTGACTTATAAATCTAAAGAACATTATTTGAAGATTTTCGGATATCGCTTACCAAATTATAAAGTAATCTGTAGTTTTAATACTAATAAAGGTTCTGCATACTAATAAAAACATAATAAGCAAAAATACAATGTGAATTGGTAAAGAGAAGAGGAATATTTCACTTTTCCATCAATAACAATTTGAATATTTGTACTTATTTGTAATTATAGTTTGGTGGTTCGGCCATATCTTCAAAATTACGCTATATTAGTAAGACTTCTGTTTGAACTGACGTTTACATTGAGATTAATGAACAGACGACTTAAAGCATTTTGTACCAGAATTAATATTCCTGCCGTAGAGGAAGCTACACACAAAGCCGACACGGAAAGGGTATTAAACAGTGGCTTCAATAAACGGCCCAATAAGTTATGTAAAGTGCGGGTGCATCGCGTTACATTACAACCCCTACATGACGGTCGTGACGGGGAGACGCATGCGCGTGCATCGTCCACCGGCATATGCGGAATATTAAAGGAGGAAAGAGAAAAAAATTAACTTGTGAAGCCATTTTCGTCTATCGGCCCCGTCGCCCGCCCGTTGGGGCTTCTCCGATGCAGAGAGAGTCGCGCGGCCGCGCTGAGCGAACCACACCGCCACGCGCCCCTTCGCTGCGTCATTTATTTCACGACGATACAACTCATTCTGTACAGTGTTTTGACTGAAAACTTTGTGGAAAAATTCAGAAAAAACTTGCAGGAGATTTTTAGTGAAGTGATATTCGAAAAGTTTATTTATTAACGCCAGTGTAAAGTTATAAAGTGACCTGAACTATTTATCGTGATTGTGATTTGAGTGTCGCTTGTTTGTTTGACAGCTTTCATGTGAAGTTTGGAGAATATATCAGTTTAATACTGACTTTTCTGATTACCACTTGCAAAGAAGTACCTACTGTAATCTTTTGGACACCTTATCGCCACATGGTCAGACTTTTGAAGGTCAGTAAATAGTGAATTTATAGCTACATTTTTTTCTTTTATACGTAATCTCGATCAATCGAGTGTATTACGTGAAGGTCTTAGTTATTCGTTTTCTACCGCTCAACAGCAAGAGTTTTATTAAAATTTCACCTGCTTTTAACCAACAGCTGCACTGAATAACAAAACCGGATTATCAAATAACACTAATATAAGTGGACTAAAATGTACCAATTAAGATAACTTTTGACAGTAACGATAAAGGAACATAAGACTTCCTTTTATACGGCTTAATAAATGGGTAGATTACTTATACATTTTACAGATTACTTATACGTAGGTTTCTAAAATTTTAATTTAATTCCTCGATTAAAACAAAAAGTGTTTAAAACAGTGGACAGTAAGTTTGACAAAAACAGTATAAAATTAGGGAGATTAAAAATGAGATGTGGAATCGGAGGGCGAAAACCAACGGTTCAAATCCTGAGTAGGTCTTATCTTAAAATTTTGTAATCAATGCGGACGATCTCACGGGCAACAGTTAGTTCCTATTTGTATGTACTTTTAACAAGCAAATCAACAATTTATTCCTGAACCGATGGGTAACGACATGTACCTAGTTAGGTAACGGATTTACGGTACTCACAAAGTTCATATCCTACTATACGTACCTAACTATAATACTACTGTAATACTTCTTTGTACATAACTTCTCCTACAACTTTTAACGTACCGAAGACACATTAAATCAAATCTTCTACTTTCGAACCACTAACTAAAGAGCGTTTTAAAATAGACGTAAGTATAATAAAAATCCATACTCCAATAAATTTATCGGAAGACGTTCTTTTTATTGGAGTAACGAATGGTGAGATGAGTAATGGTGCAAGTTTTACCGATAAATCTTGCGTACGGAGGGGCTTTAGATGCGGGGGTAGTATTTGGCAGACCTCCCTTACATGTTAGTTTTAGATACACTCGACGAAATCGATTGAGCACAAAAATAAGCACTAAAGAATGAAAGTGTACGGAGTAAAGACGTAACAGCTGATAAAGGATCTAATAAGTTTGACAGGTCTTAGGGCTTTCTTATCTCGTAACAGAGTGATAAGGGCAAAGAAATGAGTCTTTAATACGTATTGAAGGGAAAGAGAGAGATAAAGAAGGAAGTTTAAGCAGATAGGAAGATATTCTACCTTATTTTGTTGAATTATCACGATTTTTTTGCCTGATTTCCTGTAACGTTACAGCGTCGTAAACTTCTATAGTAGGTAAGGTATGTTTAGCCATGCATACACTGTCTTTTCCCAGAACTTATACCTATCATTTATTATTCAGCTGCTTTTAAAATAACCTGAAATATGTATTTAAATTTGTGACAAAATTTGTTTTTAATTAGATATTCTGTGAAGCGATGGGAAATAACATAGAATTGTTTCTCAACATAGAGGTCGATGAAGCATGAAAAGCTGTGTGTATTTGACGAACTATTGTTCAGGAATTTAGTATTGTAAACGTTGGAGTTGTCGCGGGTAGACTTTCTATAAACAAGACAGGAATTCATTCAACGCGGAGGAAATCCTTGTTATTGGAACGTTACCTCATGTTTATTAGGCGATATTGTATTGAGTGAACAGAACCTTCCAAGCTTATTCTCCAATTGAACTTTACTATTGGCTGACTTGACTAAATACTTCTAATTGGTCTACAGTTAACAGATCACGTTATAGTATTATGATCAAATATCACACACAATGACTGTGTTCGTGTTTCTCATTTCAAGAGGACAATTGTACGGCATAAGTCATATCGTGACAATATCAATTGATACGGATCGCGATGATTATGATAATGGGGCAAGATGATTGTTGATTTATTCTCTCAATATAGGTACTTTAGAAACACCAGTTGACTCGTTGGTCACTATACAAATGTGTGGCCACAAAGCTCTTGGTTTTTTTTTAAAATAAAAATCAAACGTTGCTGTTTTGAGCAACAGCTAGACTGTTGATAGGTTTTTACAATATTTTTGCTGAGTATTGCGCTAATAGTTACTACAAGTACTTGGTTGGAGCTATTAGAACCGAAACGAAACGCTGAACCGAACCCTTTCGAGAGGTCGGGCCGGTATTTCTGAATATCGAATATCGACAAAGAAATTATCGATAGCAATAAAAAGGCGTTCCCACGATGCCGGAAGCCAGCACTGGATCGCCACGCTCCGGTACTTGCTCTTTCACCATTGTCCCTTTGTCCGTACTTACTTAGAGCTACGCCCGTCAAAAGAACGTCGGCTCTCATACCATCGATCTAGTTTGCCGCACTTAATTCCTATTGCAGCATTCGTTCCACACCATTTTGTTTTTTACACCGATCGCTCCGATAGGTCCCGCGATAGCGTGTCAGGCATTTGTACACGATTCGATACGAGCGCCGCGAAAACCGCCGTATCACGCTCCGCATCATGTTTTCACCCGCCAATAAATTCCATAACGGGTTCCGTAATTAATAAATTTTCGAGTTCACCTTACCGTTAATAGCCTCCATCTTGTCGTTACGGAGTTCAAGACACAGGAGCTAGAGACACCGGCAAAATTTGCATTCCCGCTTTGCTTCAATAGCTAACAGTGTAAAGACCACCCGCGTAGACGAGCCTTCAATTCAATACCAGCTTTATAGCTCCGAGATAGAATTTCAAATCAAAGGTCTCGCGTACGCTACCTATCGTTTGCAATAAGGCGCTCTACAATCAACTCACATCTTCCCCGCAAATTTCAATATGCATACGAACAAAATATTATACACTCGCTCCCGGTCTCTTCTCATTCAGAAAATTACAATAACCGCAAAGAAACAAGCAAAATAAAGGGATTTAATTTGCGGCGAACATAATATTTTCTGCGATGCTGCCGTAAAATAGAAGGAATCGGCCAGATTTTTTTAATCTTCGCTCAACATCTCAAATAATACAGCTGCAGCATTCGAATCTCATTAGCAACTGAAACAAGAGAAAAAAACTCGGAGCAATAAATTTTAGCAAGGCTCAAGTCGAAACATTTACGGTTCCTTTTAATTTGGTTGCTATTGTCGAGGCATCCCGCTGAGCGCCGCCCGTAAGATTTCTTTCTAGAATTCCAGCTGTTTTAAACATTACTTCTAATTTGTTGATTTTGAGAACAAATTAAATGTTACGGTCGATTTCAGTAGACATTTATTTTAAAACATTAATTTTATTGATATATTCACGTGTTTGTAGTTTAACAAAAGTACCTATGTTCTATAAAAATTTTACCGTTTTCAGTACAAAATATATTGTAAGATACATACATGCTTATGTCACAGGCAGTAAAATGTTCAATTGCAAGTACGTATAACAACTTTGTAAGCGTTTAGCCACTGCGCCTACCGCGATAAAAATGAATAGCCCCAACAATCCCTAAATAAAATCGGCAGGTGTTAGGGACAGAATATGTCGAAAGGTATCATAAATCAGACGGGATTTTGAGATACAGCCAATAGCTACTCTCTTTACATTTCGAAGAAGCGGTATTTATTTTAAATGATTGAAGTAATTCCGAGGGTTCAGCTGAGGTCTACGGAGGCGGGTGCGTGATGGATGACGTTGCATTTCTCTGACGCGCCGCTGAGACCCAAGCCTTCACTGATAAAATTAATAGTGCTAGTGGTCCCACTATCGATTGCAACGAACCGACGATAAACTCGTTTGACTGTCTGTACTCTCACATCAATCATCCCACGTAATTGAAAAACAGCTGCTTTTCAATTAAAACAATGAATTATATCTACAACCACCGAAAGAACATTTCCCAAATGGTTTTCAAAACGACGTTCATCTATGTGTCGGAATTTTATGGTTTAACACGTGTTTTGCGAAGAATCGACACCAACTGCACACCAGCTGTGGAGACAGAACGTGCCATTTTAGGCATTAAAATTCCCACACATAAAATTGAATGATAAAAAAAGGTTTTGCGCCCGACGGCCCTTTCCACTCACAACAAACAAGCAGGTAAGCGAATCTTTACGATCCTTACAAAATGAAATATGCACAATCCAGTATAGGGATTTTACATCTTATTACTGTTGCGTAAAGATCGAGTTTATAACAATGGAGTTTCACAGCGGTCTTCTCACAATATTTTGGTGGAATAAAAACTTTGTTTTCTTTTCTACGCTCGCTCGGTCAAATGTGAATGCTATGTCGGTGGTGGAGGGTGGCATTTTCTAGAGTAACGCTTTCAAAGCTGAAACCGTCTGGATATTGTCCGCTAGGACCCGCTTGTTTGCTCAGGCTTGGGTGTATACTATAATAGGGTTTGCTTCTTCAATAAAGTCACCGGAAAATAATATGCGCCTCACATGAGACCTAAACTAAAACACTTATTATTTATTACCAACAACAAAAAACCTATTATTTTCATCAAAAATATTCATTCCAGTTACGAAGACTTGGTGGAATCTACTAGCTTTTAGTAACTAGAATAACTAGTTTCTGCCCGCGGCTTCGCACGTGTTGTTTCTAGTGAAACGTTTTCTATTCCATGGGAACTGATTTATGAGACAAAAAGTAACTTATTTTATTCGAAGCTTAGAACTACCTATATGCCAAATTTTATCCTGATCCGTTCGGTAGTTTTGGCGTGAAGAGGTAACAAACATCCATCCATCCATAAATCCACACATCTAAATATCCAAACTTTCGCACCTATAATATTAGTGTGATGCGAACATTAGTATCTACCTAGGTATATGTTTTAATTAGGACCTACTTACCATAACAGATGCACACAGATCTTACCCCATGTACATATCCGACGATCCTATCTATACCAGGTTGTCCGGCAGAGATCGCTCTTGAACGATAATACTGCCAATTGTCACTTAGGTTATGATTATTTCTTTTAAAATTGTTTTTTAGTTTTAAGTGTGCAATAAAAGTATTTTCTATCTATCTTTCTATCTAATCTATCTACATGATACCATATGAAGATCTATAGAACTTCAAACGTGACTACATGATTATAAAATAGGAACCAAAAGCCCATTATTATAATATCCATCCTTGTCAAATGTGAGTCGTGACCGCATTTCGGCTAATCATTGTACGGTCTGTTATATTACCATACTGAGTATGACAGTACCGTCGAAAGCTTTGGTACAATCTATTACTTTCATAATGAAAATATGGTGTAGCTCAAGGTTCTATCTTGTCTATCACTTTTTTATTAATTGATTCCTTGACATGTTTTTCTTAGAAGTATAATTTTTTATATAGTGAAAAGGCAAACATTCGTGGTAATTTCAGTTATGTGTCTACAGGTTAACAGAAACAAATGGAAATCGCTGATGTCGTATTAGAATGAAGATAGCAATGGTCATTACGACACGACGCATTTACTATTTAAATTTTTAATACAAACATTGAGCTCACATCATCCGATATCTTTAAAGGGCCTAATACATTCCATTGTCACATAGAAAGCCGCCTCCGCTTATAAGTCGGTGGTCGGTCAAATCAAAACACAGCTATTCGAAAGCGTTATGAATTGATCGAATTAACCTATGGGAAGTTGAATAATATGACGATCAAAATAGTGGTACTCCCAGTAAGCTCATAGATTGAAATAAGTTTGGTTGATTTATTGCTTTGAGATAGAGTTCAAACAGACGGAATGAACGAATACCGATTAGTTAAATTTAATACATGGGTATTTACTTAAACGTGACTCATTTCATTAGTGAAAACTTCTTGGTCAAGCAACAATAACCGAATAACTCAAAAAGCTTGTGTTCTATAAAACTTTAGGTAGGTAAATATTCAAATGTTAAAGGAATGTTCAAAGCTGTCAAGTTATATTTTGAACGAAGTTCTTCCTCATTGATACCTCTTAGAGTACTTCTTGTCTGTTATTTCCGGCCGTACTTTACTTTATTTTATCACATCTTTCAAAACAGTATTTAATTTACCTCCGTTCGTTTTGAATTCATAACATCATTGTTATGGTAGTAACTTGTCTTTGTTTATTTTAAACATTCGACCGTGGCTGGTGAAGATTACGTTCCCTGGAATCGAATTTCCACTTTGTAGCAAGACATAGCTTGGTTGTCTTCAAAAAGTAATAACGGATTAGGATCTAGGTATAGTCTAGTTTCTTTTTCTTTTAATTAAATATATCTACTTTGATTTATCTAGGCCTAGCTCTCCCTCTCTTTAAATGACAAAGAGACTACAGGATATGTTTATACTCAACACGTTTAACCTTTAATCATCTCGCTAAGTTAACTACATATTACTGGGTCTTAAATTATAAAAACACATTCCTACGAAAGGAATAGTCTTTATTTTATTATTTTCATGCTTTGGTGTTTTATGTTGGGCTTGATAGTTACGTAAATCGTTTATGGCGTCGCTTTAATAATTATTCTGTTATTTACCAACATCGTTTAAAAAACTGTTAGATATTTTATTGCTATCTTGACAAGCATTATTGATTTGAGCTCTATCAAGCCGTAAACTATACGTGTTAATAGCGTTACGCATAGTTTCCGAGTTTCAACAAGAAAATCGACTTTATCGAAGTAGATATTTACATTTGAATAATCGATTCAAGTGCCTACATGAGTGTTAAGACGAAAAGCTTTTATCGAATAAATGTGGGTTCTGATATGATTTCAAATAAAGCTAAAACATCAGTACTAAACAACGTTATGCCTACGAGTGGCTGATTTCACAGCAATTTCTGCAATATTGTAACCTGTGACTTCGACCAATCTTATCTGGCTAATGGCAGTTCAAAGGTAGTTGAAACTGTTTGGAGCACTTAAATAGTCCGTAATAAAGCGGGTATCATAGCAATACAATAGGTACATATAGTGGAAATATGAAGGTACCTTGCTAGCTCTTTGGCGCTTTGTGAAGAAGCCCATTATATTAGGTCAAGTGGAAAGTAAACGCGCTTGCGGAAGTTACCTCCATTTGAAGCAGTCAACACTACAGAGACTCATTGTTTAGTAATAGACGAGTGATCAGGTCAAGATATGATTTCTACTTACTAGGACATCAATTCATAAAGATAAGCTTTAGTGAAAGCAGATTTTGATCTCAAATGACGTTCCAGATTTTGTACACTCCAGGGTAAGGACGTGTGACCAGATCGAAGTTTACTGCCTATAAAGTCTTTATGGCCCATTGTGACGATTATTGCTTTACCCTCGTGACTTATGAAGTAATAAATTCGATCTTTTCATACCGTTGCTCGTAGAATTCAACTCGTGCGAGCTCACTGAGTAAATAACCAACTTCGAACTGAATTTTGTAAGGTAAGAGAAAATTAAGGAGTTAACTTCCAACAATGATTAATGTCGTGCCTCTGGCTTGTCTGGAGCGAAATTGGATTTCATTTCGGCTAAAGAGCGTTTAAGCCGGCCGGTCTTGTGTGCGCTGATCAATAGATTAAACGAAAATGGACTGAAAATATCTTTGGTCTGGTACAAATAACTTATTAGCGATTGCATTGCAGCGATTGTCTGGTGGGGTCGGCGTTTGATTACAATCTCACCCGTGCCTGGCTCCAGTACGTACCTTTTGCGTATTTGCTACCATTTCGGTGGCTAATATTTAAAATTAATGGCTGCATTATATTCCATAACGGAATAGCACGACATTTAGCACGATACAATGTGAAATTTCATAGAATAACATTGCATTATTGCACAAAGGATACGAACAACGGGATGAATACATCTCTCTTAGATCGGCCATTTGGTTTATTGAAAGCCCTGGTTGCTCTGTCCCCGCCTTCTGAGGCATAAAGTTATTTTCACAACAAAGCACGCGGGGCCTCTGAGCTCCTTATATTGGACCTCTCTTGAGCCGACCCATTGTAATCTTAATGCCGTATTATATTAATGCGATAAACATCTCCGAGATCTGTGCTCTTTTTTGTGAATCATCTTGGTTTAATATTGGCATGAACGCGGTCTTAGACGGAAAACGTTTCTCTGGTTACGAGTATCTCCCCGATCGATCGGCGGGTCGTATCCAATTCTATTAATGAGATCTTTTCAAATTTCGTGGGGTATTCAGAGCTTTTTATTCGAGTTGTCGCTGGGAAAGTTTGATTGAAATTATGAACACCTATTATCTGAGATCTAAATAGTTGATAGATGTTTGTCATCTTGTCAATGTCACATGCTATTAAATTTATAATAGAGGAACCGTATTAAAAACACTTATGTGGGATGACAGGGCATGAAAATCCAAATTTGGTGAGCATTCTATGCGAGATAGCCAGACGAGGCACGCACAATGAGGCTTGCCGTGCTTGAATACTTGCCGTATTTAACCGCATCGTGTCACAATCTAAATTAAAATAGCTGTGTAACTCACATAATCTTTTCAATACACGGATAGACACGTAGATGGAAAGCTAAATGTAATCATTCATGGTCTCTTACTCTAAATCAGAAAGGTAAGAGAAAATACTTTATAATACTTGGCTACGATTGTGTTAAGCTGTTCTAGTTTCACTTTGGTGTGACTAAGTAGGTAAGTTGAGATTTTGTGGTTGAGGTTGCATCACAAAACACAATAGATGTATTTAGTCCGTGAAAGGAACTTAAAAAAACCCATTGTTAGTCACGCCCTATAGACCAAAATTGTGTGGATTTATTATGTGGTTTTACTTTAAATTATAAGTTAGTGGTTTCTCGGCAAATTCGGCAAACTGCCTAAAATCTATTTTGAAACTGAGGGCCTACTCGGAAAAGGAAAACAGAAGTTTCGTTTTCGTTGTCGTGCAACACCTGGGCCTGTACTCTTTGTTTGCCGTACTGTTTGATAGGTACCTTAAGTAAGTATTATATGTGTATTTATATCCCAAAGTAGATTTTTTGCAACAGTCTGCAGTTAGCTCAGCTATATCAATTGTAAGTAATAGTTTTACTTGGTTTCTATTCTACAATTATAATTTTCTGTGTCAGTAAATAATTGTATCCCAAACAACTCTATTAGGTACTCTATTCCAAGGAACAAAATCATGGAATCAAAAACTTGCAAAAGCTTTTCACATAATAACCAAAGTACTATAGAACTCAGGCAAGGCAACATAATGGATTTTACTAAGAAGGCCGGCAGTTCGCTACTTCAAATCGTAGCAAGATTGTACATTGTAGCAGTACCCTGCTGAGTAATCGTCAAAACTAAGCTTTGAAATGTCCCACTCCGGTTTTATTCATAATGGAATGAGAAACTTTGCCCGACGATATTTTAGATCGTGACGTGTGAATTATATTTTTATGGTAATAGTAGATGGAAACTGTATTGTTCATTCAAGTTTGTCTGTAAGGTGATAAATGTGATCTTGCCAATTCTATGAAATCGCAGGCACATGTTTTAAAACCTCCGCGGCCCGACTGGACCTATATGAAAACGCTGGCACATGTAGGTCCAGTCGGGCCGCGGAGGTTTTAAATGTTCCCGTGGTTCGGTAAAAATGGCGAGAGAGGGACACCGGAGAGGTTTTAGTGGGTATTATGTTCTTTTCAGAACGTCGAGTCCCACATAATTCTGGTCCCCCCCAGACCAGTTTATTCGTAAACGAATTTCCTCGCCGAATAAAAAAAAAAGGCACATGTAGATAGGCATTCGGCACGGCGCAAAATGAGTTATATATATCTTAGTATGATACTACGGGTATTTACTACAATAATATCTAAAACCCTAGAGTCGTGATAAACCTAATTTAAGATTGAATCTTTTTGACAAAAAACTTTATCTATCTTTGTGAGCGCTGAGACTGAGATATTTAGCATCGATTCTGTGACAAGTTTTGAAAATTCAAAGATACACCGTCAATTATTACAAACAGACATACATACCTACCTTCAATTTACATGTTTACACTTCGACGAGCGCTTTAAAACCCGTGGCAAAAGCGTATGATATTTTGTACTGAACCTTTTTCACGGTTTCACAAAAATTCTTTCTCGGTTTGCAAAATAATAATTAAACCTAAGTGTTTTTGTGCTGTAAAACCATCCACCTATTATAAAAAGTACCTACTATTAACACAGTAATTTAAAGGTATTCGGCCGATTCGATAACTTTATATTTCGAGAAAGACGTGCGTAATAGAGTTTCAGTTTTCCAATTTAATTTAAGTTTTTTGTTTGAAACTTTCTGGTTACATCTTTTAGAATAATTATTATATGTATTGAATTTTTAAACAAAATTTTTTTGAGAACGATTGATGTTTAATTAAGTACAATCTGTTTCACTTAAGGTTATGAATGTAAAAAGTCTTATCCATATAATTTTCCAAATTAAATTATTAGTTTTGTTAGTAGCTACCTAGCCTACTGCTGAAAAAACTATTTTTTTTCCAGTAGTCACATACCGACGGACCGATTGACGAGCGAGTTTGTGAAGAAGTCGAAACCAAGTTACTACTGTATTTTATATGAGCCAAACAAAATATCTCATTGTTCGACAAAAAGAGATTTTCTAGATACAAAAGAATTTTACATTACGTTTTCTAACTTCAACAATTCCACGACTATTTCATAAAGTCCCGACATAAAACTTCCGTTTTATAAATCCGTGCAAAAGTAGTCTGACTCGCTGCACTTACTTCTATTAAATGATAGTGTGAAGTTACCTTACGTGAGATACCGCAATAGTACCGAGGTTTCTACCTGAATAAATAATGACTGAGTCAGGTAGGTACCAAGTTTGCTACGACAAAGTTGGCGTAGACCACTTGTCTATTCGCAAGTTGGGACTTCCTGAATTAAATTAATATTTTGAATGCTTATTTTTGGAAATGGAAGAACTTTAGAGTGTTTATTTCTAGAGCTTTATCAAAGACAAATTTTTAACCGAATGGTTCCTTTCTGCATTGTGAAGTTTAAGAGCAATGTAGAGTTAGTAATTTCTCTTCAATCGGCTTTAGAGTGTTTTAAAGCGTGGAGAAAATAATTTCAGTGATTTGCTTTATATGATAAAATAAGATTACCTCTTTAGCATTTTTGGTTGTCTGACAAGATATATTTTAGTGTTTAGAGTTAACGTGCAATGTCTTAAATTGAATTAAAATTGAATTAAAAATGAACTCGCAGGTCTTAGTCTTCGCGTTCAAGTAACTTTGCGAAACCGCTTGGTTATGATAATTTACTACCGTTGTTACCCTAAGGACGTCAGACATGGATGTGTAATGTTATTAAACAAATAAGGATAGTGGCCGGAAGGGAGGTACTAACAATGATTGTAAAACTGTAGTTTATTTGATGGATTTATGGGTAAGGGTTCTTGCGTGGCGGGGCGACACGACAACTGACTTACCAACGGCTACGGCTGATGGGTTTATTATTAGGGCTCTTTTTACTGCTAAGGGCCTTTCATATACTTTTATGCGATGAGTTAAAATATAACAAAGGATGGACTCGTTTTGCACGTGCTATAAAAGTTTTAATAACATTACATGGCAAAACACAGTAGCTGCTTAGTTGCGTAAGTTGATATGAGACAAGCGTATTATATTTACAAAGGAGGTAAAAGAGGAAATGAAGGTTGTATAACTTGTACTGAAAGATACAAAGATAAGACAAACGACGACGAATAAAAGAAAATTGTTGTCAAAAGAAAAATAACAATACAGACTCCCAAAATAACAACGTAGCAACCCAAAGACATAGCGTTAACGTTATAATATAAATTATGATATGTATGCGTATTCGATACGGCGTTCTAAATACAATACAAATATTTCAGAAAACTCATTTGGAAAATTGATGAATAACACATCTATTTACAGATGTACTTAGGTAGGTTCCTATAATATAATCTTCTCGTGTTAACTTAAAACCATTACGGTAGGTACTAAAATAGCGTCCAGCAATTGCATTTGAAACAGCTCTCACTCGCGTGGTGTGTCAGGAGCTAACTAGTCATTCTTCAAGCCCTGAGGTAAACCCTAAGGTAAGCCCATTTAATTGGCTAGGCACGGCGTGTCGCCACGGCGTAAAGATAACCCGTATAGGGTCCGTAATTTATACTTGATTGTGAATTCACAGTTGAGTTGAATTTATTTATACGGCTGGAGAAAATTTAAGCGAACGCGCTGGAACTTTTATAATTGTTACAATTCACCATGTTGGTGTAAAAAAGGTAAAACATGTGCAAATGATAAAAAATATATTTTTGATGTATTTCGATGAATTTTTTTTATCCTTTTAGTCCTTAGTTATTTCGAATAATTCTTAATGTGGCAGCGTTATATGGACGCATCCAATTGATATTGATTTGCATCAGTTAAAATAATGTATTTGTTGGTCTGCGGAAGAAAAATAATAGCGGATATAAAAAGATGGTGAAACAAGCAAGAAAAGCAAACTAAATATGCACCGAGGTAGGTATTGAAGAATATTCAAAATCATTCTAGCGTTTCCAAAGGCTTCATGGTTATCCGCAACGTTTTATCATGTCATCGTCTGAAAGGATATTTTTACCTCGAGAGCCAAACAATTTGAAAATGCAGAGAGAAAATAGTAAAATATGGATCTATACGAGCGACGAGTTGCATTTTGAAGATATGTAATTCTGTTTTCATTCGAACCAATCATACAAAAAGAAGTTAGTTAGTAAGTTTAAGAAGTTTACTTACAATTTAAAGCCAAAACACAAATTTTCCGAAATAGAGAAAAGTCACAAGGAGTCATGGGCTCCCAAACCAATCGAGGGTGCGATAAATGTAAAGTTAAAACAAAGTGACTGACACGCGATAAAAACTGTCAACTCCAAAAATAATCACTTTGAAAAACAAACATCATCGGTTATCCTGTTTCAAATCTGAATAACTCAAAATAGCATCCATTTTTAGTGCAGGATTTTGGGGATTACGGCCTTCGCCGCCCGTCAGCAGCAAAAGCATAAATTTTGATTTTCGTCACGTACAGTCTGATACGAAACCTGGGTTAACTTCAAAAGCAGAATTTTCCAAATGTATTCCTGTTAGCTAAAGCCGGATATTCACTTGCAGATACTCGAAATATACTAAACTAATATTTATAAGTAAACTAACCGAATGATGCCAACATGCGCGTAACTTTAAATAAAACGATAAGTACACTTACTGAATCGTTATGAGCAAGTTTATTTTCTCTTGTAGCAGATTACATTTAACTAAGGAGGTTAGGTTAGAAAAAGACAAAATCGGAGCCGAGGCAACTTTTGCAACTCAAATCTTTTTTTTTTAATTAAACCATCTAGAATAAGTACTATAACAAAACCGTTATTCTAATAGACTTTAAAACCTCGAGCCAAGAGTTGCGGTTTGTATAACTTTGGCGCTAGTTAGATTCAGTCAATACCGTCTGAGCCCCTTTAGGAGACAGTTATAGATACATGTATAACTAAACTACCTTCAGGGAACTGGGAATTACAAGACAAATTGTTTGCTGTTGTTACGAAGTGTCTGTATTAAAACGTTCTTGGTTTCGGCAAGGAAATTGATCGAAATGAAAGTAACTTTTCAATTCTAGCAGATTGTTTTGTGAAGTTGGAAGTTAAATACTGCGCAAATAACTTTTGTTATCGAGGAACTTATGTACCGAGAAGAGCCTATTCTGAACGATTGCGACTAATTGCAATGATTATCCATTCTTTAAGTTTCAAATTAAATTCTGTCGTATTTTAAAATATTGTCCAAGTTTTCATCAAATAAGGGCTAACGGCTAACGGCTCTAGAGTCCGTAGAAATTCGCAAAGTTTTTCGACTCCTACGTCACTTGACCTCGTGGTGTAATTGGTTAGCAAATTCCCGTACTGTGGGAAGGATGCGGGTTCAAGTCCCGTCGAAGTCGAAAATTTTTGCAATATTATTTGATTTCTTAGAAATTAGCCAGATTGTGAGGCTTACGCACTATAATAACAAAAACCTTCGAATATTTCTTTCAAGATTTCCAACGCTCACGTTCTTGTCGCACCTCTTTTGCTTACACCAAGCGCAAACCACGCCTTTGCTACCATGTTGTGCGAAAGCATAACAAAGGTATTAGATGTGATTGTATTTTGAAGAGTGAGTGGCACGTCTGGATTGCCTGGTCGCGTGCCACCTTGTGCTGCCAAACAAATTGCTTGCGAACGTGTAACTTGCGTCGTTCCTACAAAACAAATGAACAATGTTAGGCACTTCCCCAAATGTCTATGGTGTAACATGCAATGGTATAAAATTATGCTTGAATTTATCAGAATCGCTAGGCTTGTACAAATCTAAGATATATTAGTCAGAGTTATATATATGTAGTTGTGTGGTCTACCTATAGCTCATCACATCATACATTAACAAAATTTGGATATTAAGGTAATATTGTACAAAAAAGGTTTACATTTTGTTACAGACATATTACATTTTTTTAGTTTATGCTCTCTGCCACTGATATATGTGAATCTTGCGACTCTAGGTGTCTGTTTGGCAAATCGTCCTGCGCATAGAGTTGAAATATAACAAAGCGTCGCAGATGTGGTATATGCAGTACGAAGTGGCACGTCTGGATTGTCTAGTCGCGTGCGAGGCTCAGATCCATTAATGTAGTCCGCCGTGTACCGCCGCCAAACAAATTACTGATGCAAACACGTACCAACACGCGAGCAGCCAAGCCTTTTGCTTCACAGAAATGTATTATGTTAAAGATGGAGGAGAGTATTCATTTTGGGTTGGATAAAATGTAACGGGACGTGGGAAGAATTTGGTTTTGAATTGAGAAGCTAAAGTAACGGTGATTTGTGGAAATGAAATACAGGTACATTAGTCGTGATTCGAATGAATTTAACTTGAAACTGAACAGCAAAATTTAAGAAATGCTATAAGTTTGTATGTACAAAATCCTAAAGCAATACGTAAACCAAGAGAAAGAAAATGTGATTTAAACATTTTTAACTAATATATTAGTGTTCTGGAAATATTTAAGATCATAACAGTATAACATCCCAAAATAGACTGATTCAATGGTCTAGTTACTTAACTGATGTCGCAGTCTGTTTGCGCTCCACTGTTAATGAGACAGCGGATATCAATTACAACCTTATCTATTATTATTCAGGTTCATTTCTATATTCGATTATTTCTGCATCTATCAATTTATTTCTCTTGGCGCGCCTTAGGTTCTATTTAGTCAGTAAGCAGACAGCTACCTGCTTGCCGATACAAATCAAATCAGGGTTTGCAAAGCCATTTACTTGAACACGTTGTTTCTTGTTCTTTTCAACAGCTGTTGCGTGTTTTTCTGGTACTTTATAAAACATGTTTTGTTTCGATATTTGGTCTAGTTCCTCTTGTAGCTTGATTCTATTCAGACTTTGAAGTGTAAGGTACCGTCTTAAATGTTTCAAGGTGTTTATGGAAAACTAGCTGGTGCCCTCGACTTCATCTGCGCAGGATTATTATTTCGAGTAGCTTATATTATCTGCTTTAAATACCAGAAGCGATTAAAGTATCTATTTTCATTTATCATTTTAGGAATCAAATGTTCATTTGAAATAAATTATCAAGTTCACTATTTTGGCTATAATGGCTTACACATAAGATATAGATAGATATATACTGTGGCGGGCTTTTTGTAGGACTATTTCAGATAAACATTTCCATCATACATTAGTAACTCTAGCGCTTTGGCAGCGCACGCCAGAGTAGCTCGCAGATGGTAGAGTTTTTCCTACTTACTTGACACTTATCGTCATTATTTTAGACAATTCACAAAATATCTTTATAAATTGTAGCCTATGTGTTATTCTGATGTATAAGCTATATTATTGTAAGGTTTCATAAAAATCCATGCAGTAGTTTTTACGTGAAAGAGTAACAAACATCCATCCATCCATTGTGTACGATCTGCAAAAATTTGTTCCGTTGGTCTGGGTGTTTTCTATGTATAATAAAAAAAATATCTATCTATGTAGTATATTGTATTAAGTATATCAGTTATCTAGTACCCATAACACAAGCTCTGCTTAGCTTGGGGCTAGATAATGCTGTGTGAATTGTCCAGCATTATTTATTATTTATTATTTTTTATTGTTTACAATATTAGTAGGATGGGACATTTCCCGTAACACCGGCAATATTCAAAAGATTTCGAACCTATTTCTGTATTCGGTACACTCTGTTGATACGAGTAGTTTTCGTTAAGGTTGGTACGAAAGCATTGCCATGGATATTCATCGTACCCGGCTTCATACCTCAATGCGTCTCGAAGTCACCCCGAATAATTTGATAAACGTTATTGTTATTGGCAGTGCCAACAAAGGTAAATTGTTTCCAGTTGCGCACGCTATGCGTGGGTGCTACTCTAAACACAGCGGCAATTCCATCAAGTTTACTTACCTATTACGTTACGTTACTTTAAAAGCTAAGGGTTGTTTGCATTATTCACAGGGAGCGAGGTTATGGTTGGTTTAAAAAATTATACACGAATTTGTCTTACTACAGTATTTTATAAAATACTTAACATTTTTTTTTTCATTCCAGGTAATGTCATCATCATCAAAAAGGAGTTAGTGAAAATAAAAGACGTCGGAAATAAGACATTTCTAGGTAATATAAAAAAAACACATACATTTTATCTACGGATAAGTTAGGTACCTGATAAGTAGACAGGTACGTATAACGAATCTTCTTTGTAACGATACCAACATGTTCACAAAACCATTTGCCAAATTTTATGTAATACCTGTGTGGTGCCAGAATTACATAATTTTCTGGATATTATCAACAAAAGCAACATTCTCGAGCACTACGATTGTTGGCAGTCGTGCCAAATAGACGTATAATTTTACTAGCTTCCGCTCCTGGCTTTGTTTTCATGATAACGACATTGTATAGGTCAACTAATACGGCACTGCTTGATTATAAATTTCTACTACATTGGATATCAGGTTACTTCCTAACGCCGTAGAGGAAGACGTGGCCAATGTGCCCATGTTAAAAAAAACCTGACATCTGAAACGCGCGATGAAGAATAATAATTGATAAGATAAATAAAGTAAAGTAAAATAAATTTTATTCATCATAAATAAACATAATAAAAATAATACAATCACATTAAATTAGAATTATTCTTATTTTTGCTAAATATAATTAAGACTAATCGTGATCTCACTTTGATAAATTTGAATACACAAGGATACCCTGTGCTGTAGAGTCAAAAAGTAATACAGTTTTAGTTTAAAGTAACATAAGATACTGAAGTAACGTTCGTTTCTTTGAGATCTTGCTTGTGTTGAGTATTATAGTTATAATGTGGCTCTGTTCAGTTCATACGACAATAATTTAAAATTCCTACATACCCATACCTATCCATTTTTTTTTTATAATTAGTAGCCCAGCAATGGTGTTGTTGTAGCGCCCCAACGGGATTCATGTTATGTTTTCACTTGTCTAAAATTTCTAGTTTTAAATATCAATTTCAACATCAAATTTGGTATTTGTATAGGTAACAAACTTTCTAGATTTCAATCATCCAACGAGACGTTAACCTCCTGAGCAGTTATATATAAGACTTGCCAAGCTGTTATATTCCGTCCATAACACATTGGTTCAACCAGCTCATTTGTTACATTTGTACCTAGGAAGTACCTATGTCTTGTACCTACTACGTTCAAGTGACGGCTCTTTGCAGCTAGGCGCACGTGCACAGATCTATTACGTCACCCGGGGGAGGTGGGGGTAACATGGCTCTACTAATTTCGCAGTCTCTGGAGCCGCCTAGCTCAAGCCGTCACTGTGCATTTGCCTGCCTGTTGCCACAATCCCTTCTTATTCAAAGGATTAGTCTTTTATGCTAATTATAAAGAAATTAAATTTTCAAACTTGGGACGGATGCGGATGTTATCACAGCGAGTGTTTTTACGATGCTGTTTTTGTGCTTTGGAAATTTTATTGAACGGTTTCTATCAATTTCCTAAGCGCTATAGTCTTCCTGTTTTAGATTAAAATACCTACCTACTTATCACTTCTCAATGAGCCAGAATTTAATGCCACATTATTCTCAAAATTTCACAAAATGATGAAGTGTCGACTAGATAAAACTCGACACTCTTAAATTGATGATTTAGCTTCTAATTTACGACATTTCTGTTTTTGTTTATGTCATCCAAAATAGCCACTGAACTCTTTCATTAGTACTAATTAAATTACTAAACAAGACCATTATAGTCGGACAGAGTCAGTTGATAAATAATAAACTTTTCACACTGACTAAAATAGTAACAGGAATAGTCTGTACAAATCTGTAAAGCTCGGAATGTGCTTTCGTGTCGCCCACTGAGTGTAGCTGTCAATTAGCCGCACGCTGCCGAGACAGCCCTAGGTAGTAGGGCTGTCACGTAGCGAAGATAATATTTGTATGTCTGTTTTCCAACGGGTTAGCATTTTTCACGCCATTCTGTGCGCTAGAACATTACGCAGTATTTTATGACTTATTGCTAATAAAAGAAAGTATTTACGCTTTTTGAATTATTTATTATCTTTCAAATCGATAATATTGTTTGCAATATATTTAAATCTATTAAAGATCTAGCACTAGTCACCTCTTGTGCTTAAAGAAAAAGCTATGCTCCAAACGAGAAGTAAATGCTCGAAGTCGAAAATTTTGCAATTCTTTCATTATTTTTTATTTTTTGTCTCCTCTTTTTTTATCGTAGCAGGTGGTTATTGAATGAAGACAATGTATCTTCACATTTATTGATAAAAAGTTTTACCTTACAACTACCTCGTTCAGTCAGCCACAGGAATTTTTTTTTGCTAGAAATTTTTATCCCAACCATAAAATGCATCTGTAAAGGGAACTAAAGCCCTATAAATTTAGTATAGAAGTGGAAATACGTTTTCATTTCGTTCCTTGAGTGCCACTAGCTGTCAATTAGCTAAACACTGCAAGCAAAAGACAGCTTTGCACTCAGGGTTGTCACCTTCAGAAGATATTAACCGCAAACCGCGCATTTAATCTTTTGAATCAATAAATTGCTATCTTTCCGTGCCCAGACGGTTCATTTGCAGTTATTTACTAGAAGTTTTTTGCTTTTCTAATAAGTAATTTGTGTATTACATAAGGGCTAATTTTGGTTACTCATGAGGTGACTTAACCATTACTTCCTTGTAAGATTAATTAACAAACCAGGATAACCTGGAATGAAAAAAAAGACTTTTAACTTTTATTTTTTCCTAAATTTCATCGATGGTTGAAGAACCTGGAAGCCTATTTTAACTACCCATTACGCAATTGCGTATTTCGTTCAGGAAATGTTTAGTACCAATTTGCACAAAAATCAAAACGAATCACGCTATTACGCAATGCACAATTTTGGAGACTTAAAACGGACTTCCTTTCTTTCTTTCCTTCGATTAGTTTTTGTGCTAATCTATCTTTAACGTGGATATCATAAGAAGAGGTTTTGCACGAAAATGAATCAAAAACTTCGGTTTCTGTAAGAACACAAACACCATTTTTATATATATTAACTATGTCTAATACAATGTATATTATCTATATTTATTAACTTCATCTTTTTGGCTAGTTTGTAAACTTGAATGC
The DNA here is from genome assembly GCA_949316285.1 of Eupithecia subumbrata. Classification (NCBI taxonomy): domain Eukaryota; kingdom Metazoa; phylum Arthropoda; class Insecta; order Lepidoptera; family Geometridae; genus Eupithecia; species Eupithecia subumbrata. Next base: position 25,136,004 of record OX438643.1, read on the forward strand.
CGATTGACCGATTCGAACTGGAGTAGGTACTTTTGAAATAATGAAGTGTTTATTGTTCGGGTGTGCTAAAACGCATTTGATTATTACCGCCATCATAAATCCTCAATACCGAATATTATGCAGTCACAGCGCTTTCTCCCTAAAGACCAAAACGGTTAAACCAACCAATGAGCTCGCGTTTAGAACATCGAATCAATATTTTGTTCTCTAAGAGTAGGCTAAACTCAGGAATGGTACTTATTATATTAATAGCTTGATGATCTGAACAGGCAGTAAAAAAAACTAGCATTACCGTCCAAGGCTTCATTCCGACGACCAACGCGATTTTTCAATTTAGTCATCTAGGTTGTCTATTTATAGTTGTACCACAGAGTAATGAACTGATTAATTCGCACTAAAATCTATTTGAACGGTTTACTTCTTCAAAGATTTTATTCGCTTATAATTTTAAAATAGTTGCTTTGCCTAAATTTCATTATAGGCAACCCTAAACCGGTAATGGTATTGTCGTGCCTATTAAAATTAGTTTCAGAAAATCAGAGATTGTAGGTAAAATTTGGTAAACTAATGATAGGGTTGTGTAAAAAGTTTTGCTTTGCAAAATTTACGGTGAACTTTTAAATTTATGCAAAATACAGCTTAAGACTGATTCTGTTAGTTAAAATGTATTTACTTTTTAATGTACAATACATAAACATGTTTCATGAAATAAGATCTTTATTCACTAATAAAATAAAAATAGAAATAAATTACAACTAGTATTTACAATTGTAACACTAACAATTGAGCTAACTGCAGACTGTTTCTCAGCTGTGCCAGATTCTCACCAGCTCTCGTTTCACGCGTTGCGTGTCGCTTCGATCTGACGCAAAGATTTTTTTTTTTTAAATCCTAAGAGCCTCATACCAGGTACACGTTTCATGGATATACAAGGAATTTACTTAGGTATTGTATTATTCTTATTTATGTTGTTCCTAGTTGCACGCCGCGGTGTTACCCGCGGTGAATGAGTCTGTGTTTGAAGTATTTGATCATCCTTCGGGAACACTGCACTTTTTCCAGATCAAAAGTAGCTTAAGTATTAATCCAGAATATAAGCTATAAGTTCAGCCGTTTCAACATGAAGAAAGAACCAACATAAACACACACACAAATTCATACAAACTATCACCTTTGCGTCAAAACCGTCATTTGATTAGTAGATTCACAAAGAGCGTTTTTGTGGAGCTTTACAAAATGTATCACCAAGACTCTGTTTTTAATAATTATTTTTGTAATTCTACGGCTTGTGAAAACCGATAACATAAGTTTTCAAAAAGTTTACCTTTCCAGAGAACCACGTAAAGCTCTTAACGTTAACAAATGTGAAAATATTAAAGCTTAATAAATGACTGGGCTTTTAAAAATGAGTGGATTAAAAGCTCTGGTTCTGAAATTCAAAGACAATCATACCCCTCATTTCGTACTAGAACATCATACAAACTATTAGAATATATTGCATGTAAGTACATGGTATGTATACCACAGTGCTAACTCACTAACAAGGTTACTAACAAAGAACACCTAAATACAGAAAAGGTACGCTCGACCGCAAACTAAGTATCGCAACTCGTCCCAAACCGCAAACACAAAGCCAAACACTTGTCATTCCGATCAACGGTGACTCCGTAAACATCCTCAAAAATGCATCCGCACCATTGAATAAAGGAGTCCAACGCAATCCACTCACGTATAAACTAACAGACGGACTGACGTAAGGCACTGTAGCCCAAATGCACATGGCGTAGTACCAACGCCATGTGCATTTGGGCGCTCTCTTTGCCCGCAACTTCAATTTAGTTAAAAGTACTAGGTGCAAGCTTGATCCAACTCAACCGCGCTCTGAAATTTGGTCTTTTTCAAAGTGAAACTTTTCGTCGAGATGTGCTAGCATGTGGTGACTGCAAATGCGAAATGCCGTTTATTTTCGGAGCTGGGCCCATTTGTGTTTTGGTGTGTTTTGGGAATGAAATTTGAATCTTGAAATGCCGATGAGAGACACTTTTGGGACTTATTTACTTTTTTGTGACTTATGCGAATATTTGAATGTCAGTAAACCCTAAGAAAATTGATTTAGACAACAATTCGTCTTACAACGCAAAAAGCATTAAAATTTGTTTCAATCAGTCATATCATCATTATGTAAATTTAGTTCTAATAAGTCACGTATGTCCCTGTGAGTGTAACATATTCTTCTGCCTTCTATGGTAAGAGGATACAAGCACATAAACAACATAACAACATGTTGTTGATATCCTGCCATAGGCGGTTGATAATAAAACACACACATTATAAGCTCAGTTATCGCTCCCCGATCGGCAATTTTTGTCTATTCCCATTTGTCACACTGATAACTAAACTCAAAATTTGAATATCGAACAGGAAGTGTCCTATCATAATAAACGGCCCACAGATAGTATCAGTGGTAACCGACGTATTTTAACCTATAACAGTAGACGAACAATCGACATGTGTTTCGTCAGCTGTAACAGAATTTACATCTATTTACTGCCTAAAGACTTGCATAGGGATGGGCTGAGCATTCGTTTATGATAATAGATTCGGCACCGTGCCTACCGCTGTCGAGTCAGGATGCCCAACTGCATCGGGCATCTTGACATGTTTAGTATTTACGAATTTAACTGGTAGTAAAATGCTGTAGTAGAATAATTTTGTAAACCTACAAGAATTTTAGGCGTACAAAAGAATTAAGATTGTATCTTGTTCAAATTTTCTGATGCAAATTCAGTTAAAAGTTCAAACGCAACGTAGACGATTGAATCCAAATACCAGTATTACCTACACGACCATTTTGTTCCATTTACCAAACAAAACCTTCTTGTTCGGCAAAACGAAAAGGAAGAGCGATGTTCAGTTCGTCACTAAAACCCATTTTAGTCAAAGCTGTGACATGACAATAACGCGTTAACATTCTGACAATGCCCCGTTAAAGTTGGAATGGGAAGTGGATACCATTTAAGCTCGTATTAAAGATGGGAATGGTCACAATGGGAGCATAGACCCTATTATTAATATGCCTTATCTTTGTGTTGTAATACTTAAGTTAATACATGTTCTCATAGGAATGAAGGTAAGAGGTTTTTGGATGCAGGTTTGAAATTCTTTTTTTTTTTTTTGAGAATTTATGGTTCCATTGAGTAGGTGTTGGAAGTTATAATCGAAACCTCATCTAAGAAAAGTCCTATGATTCGTTTAGGCGTTTTCTGATTTGCCAAAAATATTTCGACCAGACTAAAAGAGGGCACTATGAGTTTGGGTCTGTCAAATTTGAATAGCATAAACCATGCATCGTCTGACAATCGGGATTTTACGGATTTTTCGCGGGAGAATAGATCTTCCGCGAAAAATCCACCTTGTCTATTGAGTTCTAATGTAATAAAGGATTTTTTTGTAATCGCCTCAACCTCAACGTTTACCACCAAGTAGAACGTTTTGTCAAATTTATTTAGGTGCAGTTAGGTACAGTTTCAGAATAGCGGCACCGTGCTGTCGCTACAAAAAGCAAAACGCTCAATTTGTACCGTCATTATTATTAATGCTCATAGTTTTGCCAGCCATGAAATTACCCTAAAATATGACTTCGTTCACCTAATTTCATCCAACTAATGGGGCATTACGCAAGCCCGGTTAGAGGCCAACAAATATCCTCTAATAGACCGCGACTACATTGCACGCAACTCTGAAAGTACCAGAGATCATTAATAAAAATTTCGTTAAGGCAACAAGTTCCGCTGACGAAGCATTTTGATAAACTCCAACCTTATGCCGGGGGTTTAAGGCTTATGATGAGGCAGTTTTGTCTTCATCACCTGATGCTAAACGCAAATTATTCACTGTTTCAGTAGCAATAAGGTTGGTATTGTCAAAGCAGATCGTAATGGTAAGTTGGTTAGGGACAAAGGTTTTTGGGTAACGAAATGATTCTTCAGATATCGATTGGGTCGAAATAAGCTTGAAGTTCCTGCTTTGTAACTTTCTTATTTTGCAAGTCATCATAATTTTCGTTTGCATCTCGTAGGTTAGTACCTTTTATTACACATATTCAAATCAACTAAATTTCTATTATTAATTCAACAACCTAAAATTTCCCTATCATGACTTTACAGCGACAGTCAATTTGAGTTGTATCGAGATTTTATTTTGAAAAAATATTTATTTGTTCTTTCTTTCGATGACCAAATCTTTTGACCATCTTTAGTATCATTGCTTTTCTGATATCAATACCCTTTCAAAGTTTATGATAAATTCCTTCGAGCATTACGACCAAAATCGATTATCGATCGATTCTCACGATAACCCGTCGAACCTCTCAATAAATAGTGTCATTACATATTTTGTCACGGCGGGTTTATGAAGAGAGAAACCTCAGGCCTTTATGTTTATGATTTTAATTCTGGTTTTACGACGCCTACGCCTCTTACTATGAATTATGACTATCTATTCTCACTGCACGTGTTTGTAGAACCGAAATCTAGACACACGATAGAGTTTTAAAATACCAAGCGTGGAAAAAAGTAGCCAGCGACGACGTCCAGTGTGTAAGTATCTAACATTAATGTAAACTTAGTCCTTTTTCGACCACGGGGGCCAGTTTCATCGGAGACTAGCCAGATGCGCAGGACATATTATAGTGCACGAGTGTGTGCGCAAACACAGGTGCACTCTCTATTCCCTCATTCTTATAATCCGATGGTACGAACGATAGACACGACCAGGGAGAGCTCAGGTGCAGGACCAACGGCTTAACGTGCTTTCCAAGGCACGGAGGTGTAGCACCGCCAACTTCCTACTCCGGGCTGCTACTGTGAATTTTCCTTGTTAGAAAAACCGCAACAACAACTATTGGCCCTACCCGGGATTCAAACCTGATACCTCATAACCAGCAGCGGTTGAACAAACTAACCGCTAGACCAACGAGGCAGTTACCTAATATTAATTTGGCGTTGTTAAAGTAAAATAATGTTAAAGAAAAAATATTTAATTTATTTGACACAAAAAAGCTGCATAACTCGGAAAAATAGTCAATAAAATAAGATCACGTAAAATTGTATTCCTCCATCTGTCCGTCTTTACAAAACCTTCATAAGCAACGAATACTAACACAAAGGGAGACAAAAAAAAAAAAACATTTATTAGCCTCCAAAACAATATTTTGACGTCCACAAAAGCAGCTGTCTCTTGCATCCGTTATAATGATTATTGATACCTCGGCCAGACTATTAATTTGATGCTTTGACCTGGCTCAAACTGAGCGCATTCGAAACCCATTATGGCGGGCCACAATAAAGTTAACTGCTCGTATATCGAGTATCAAATACGTCGTTACGGTTACCCAAGTTGAAGAATAAAACATAATCTACCTCTAGAAGTTTTAATCAAATGCTTTTGCAATTAACAACCTAGCACATTTATGAAAGAAAACAATATAAATCAGCAATATTTCTCTTTCTGAGTCTTGCTTTTGACTTTATCATGTGATGACTATTACTTTATTTAATAACTGAAGTACAAGTAAAACAGTAGGTGGTACCTTATTTCGGGAAACTGTTTTGTATTTTTTTTTTCAATTTCATGAATAATTTAATCGCTGTAATCGCCATTATTGTATACCCACATAACACACTTCTCGTTAGATTAGTTAAATAATGTTAGGTTAGGGCACTAGGGTTACCTAGGGGATGCAGGGACCCTTGCCGTACATTGAAGCTATCCACCAGAGACGATTTTAGTAGGTAGACAAAGTCCACAATAACCCAAATAAATAGTACGTACCCAAACTGGAATAGATTTCCCAGCCAGCCAGCAAAAAATTGTATCTATTACGTTAGTTGCTTTAGTAAATATTGAATATTATGTACCGAGCTAGATACCACGGAGATGTGATTTACACTTACAATTGTGTATTTTGGTACCTTAGAACAGACGTAACATTCAATAACACCGCTTTGAATGTGTGCTTCCGGTAAACCTTCTGAAGGATCGTCAATCAAAATTACGACTTTAGTTTGAACCATTCTCTTGCCGCACCACTTGATAGATTTATGTTAGGTATGTGTATTTCAAACTGTGAAAATATTATTGCAGACCAGGAAGCGTATCACGGAGAAAATTATGCTTCCCACCCAAGTTACATACATATAATATAAATTAGGCAATAAAATAACTACTATATATAGAAACTCTAGCTTCCCTCGCTCTAGCTGTGCAGAGCCCAAATCTTAAATAATGTCAGTATTACTCGTTTTTTTATTATAAACTAACTTCTGCACGCGGCTTCGCACGCGTATTTTTGGTATAATAAGTAGCCTATTTTCTAAGTTAAGCTTTGTTCTAAATGTACACCAAATTTCATCTTGATCTGTTCTGTAGTTTTGGAGATCCTAGGTAACAAAAATTCAGATTTCACAACTTTCAGCTTTAAAATATTAGTAGGATAGCTTAGTGTTTCCGCAAAACATTCATATACAATTTAAATTAAGGAGTCAATTTATCTACTCATCGTACCATATATCTAATACTATGCGTCAATAATAATAAATAATACAATCCACAGCCCCAAGCTAAGCAGAGCTTGTGTTGTGGGTACTAGATGACTGACAATACTTTACACAGATGTTTATTTTTTATTATACAGAAGTATGTACCTTGAACACCCGGAACAAATATTTGCCGATCGTACAAACATATTTGCAGTTTGTCTCAAGGCAGGAATCAAGCCCGCAACCTCCTGCGTCGCAGGCGGTCAATGCGTAATCCCGTTGACGGAAGTGCCAGTCAATTAAAAAAGCTGCGGGTAATAATTGAAATAAAAATTAATTATTTAATGTAATGCGGAAAATTATTTTAAAGGTAGCTGTAAATTTTATGGACATTACAATTAACACCTAAAGCGTTATCTCGGGTCAATCTTCATTTGTTTGTAACACGCCACTTTCAAAATTAGGCTTTGATCAGGTTAGAATACATAAAACGTATAATGTCTTTAGACACGTAAAACTTTATGAGCTGCTATCAAATTAATTACTTAATTTATTAACTTAAATTGATTAGAAGTTTAGAGCCTTGCTGGCTAGAAAATATACGACATTATTGAGTAGTTCATTTTTTACGACGATACTAATTAAGTTTTGCTTCAAAACTGAGTCTGTAAGAGTGTTTGATTCTGCAGTTTGTTTGAGGGTAGTTTTACAGTGCCGCTCTGCGCGCTGATGAGTGGAGACGTTTTTCTCTCGATATTAAACGTGTTAAGTTGTCAAGATAGAAGTTCTATCATCAAACTATGAATTTTTACTGTGTGCCCTTAAGTGTTGTGTGAATTCCAAACAAACGACAATTCAGTTGGTCCCAGGAGAACTCTGATATCCCAATTTGTCGGTCGTACCACCTGGAACAATCAGTACCAGGTAGGTGGTGTTTGCTTTTTCGACATTACCAGAATATATGTGGCGCGGCGGGCGAAGGTCGCGGATTCGATTCCCGCCTCAGGACAAATGTTTGTACCTCAACCTCAACCTCAACAGCCTGTTTTGGTCCACTACTGGACGCAGGCCTTCCCCTGGTAAGCGCCTTATGTTTGTACGATCTGCAGATATCTATTCCAAGTGTTCTGGATGTTTCGATGTGGATTGTCCAGCATTATTTATTAATGTATATATTTTTACCTCTCCTCACCATTCTCTTATATATTTTTTAAACAAGAACCATATACCTACGAGTAGCTACCGACAGCAAATTATCTAAAGTTTTTTTACATCTTACGATAGGAACAGCTTTCAGCTATCCAGTTATTCTTGTTAATTATGACATGAAAATCATTATTGAAACCATACCAATGTGGTGATTGATATATATTATTTTGAGAATAGACTAAATTAAATGCTCTATTACCATTGCTATAAGCCTCAAGCTGAAAGTAGTAGACGATCAGATCATTGACTCCACCTTATAAGGTTTTTATTACACTTACCTACCTATTAGAAACGTTGTTTTAAAATCCATTAGAATATAACGATGAGATGCTCTTAGAAAGGTCAACGATTAAATACATACCACCTGCAGTTTCTGTGGGCATATAATTATGTACCTACAGTGAATTTTAAGGTAATAGCCCAATTTCTTTCAAATTTATCGTTAATACTATTTATCTGAATCAAAATGTTCTTTATATGGCATAAACCTGTTCAGATATAGAATTAATTTGAATATATATGAGCCGGTTTGTTTACTAAAATAATGAAATTAAGAAGAGATGCAATAAAACACAGATTTGATAGACGTAATTACAGTCAATTCTATAAAGCTTAAATTGGTTTGGGTATGTTTTCTATTTTCCGTTAGTTGTAAGTTATCTGATTACACTACAAAATAGGAAAAATCTTGGTTACTTATTCTAATTTTAACAAACAAAACAAATGATTGTCGAATTATTTATATAACTATATTCACAAAGTAATAATTGATAGTATTCGAATTATTAATATTGCTCTGTTCGGATAAGAAGGACAAAATGTACCATCACACATTTCCATTCATTTCAGCTTCACATTCATTTTCATTCATCATTCACAATCACATTTTCATTCCACTCAGCATTCACATTTTCATTCGCCTCAAAGTAAAATACCCTGTCAGGTCAGACACGGTAATGGTTTCAGGGCAACTTTTTAAAGACATAAAATAAAAAGTGATGTCAGTAGTCATTTATTAATTTTATTTATTTATTTATTTATTTAAAGACCAACAGTTATAATATTCTATGTTTACAAATAGTCTCTTAAGTTTAAACAGCCCTTACAGGTCTTTCAAAATATGATGATGACTTAATTATGCTCCTACCAAAATACATTACTTATAGAAATAGAAATATGAAAGCTTAGTGCAACAAAAATCCTCTACATAATATTTTTGATTATAGTAAAGGTACATATAATAGAATTAAGAAAACTGCATCTTAATTAATACAATGTTCTTTGTTTTTTTTTTTTTTTAATTAATTAGTTTGAAACTTATTACTTGTCAAGAGTGGCGAAACAAAGAGATTAAGTTATTATTTAATATTCGATTTATACATTTTTATCATATTATGATCGCCTTACTGGTTATTGGATAAAATTAAATCAATAACATCCCTCCTAAATTTTAGCTTGCTAGAATTGAAGATATCTACACTAGAAAAACGTTTATTATAATTTGAACAAATTCGGTACATAACGGCATTTTTGGCATAATTAGTGATACGAGTGGGCAGTGAAAATAGTATAGTGTGGCGAGTTCGTTTAAGTGGTACGTTAAAGTTCAATTTAGCGACAAGTGTGGGAGCATCGAGGTGACTATTAGCTATGTGATATAATAAAATGCCATCTAGTAAAGTGCGTCTGTCTTCTAAGGACACAAGTTTATGAGTGGTGCAACCATCTTTATAGTTACAATAAATCCTTTTTTTATAGTTTAGATGTTTGATAAATTTCTTTTGTATATTCTCAATTTTATTTTTATAGATGATATAGTTAGGTGACCAGATACAACTGGCATATTCTAGGATACTGCGAACGTAGGCAAAATAAACAGATTTAATGCAAGTAAGATCCGTGAAAGGTTTGCATGTACGGATAACAAAGCCCAGGTTTTTGTAGGCTTTGTTTGTGATATGATCGACATGATCAGACATCGTAAGTTTATCATCTAGGAGCACTCCAAGATCTTTTATAACTTTGACTTTATCAATATTAATATTATTTAATGTGTATATGTAATTAATAGGATTATTTTTACGAGTGAACGAAATTTGTTGGCATTTAGGTACATTGACAGTTATTTTATTTTTCTTATAGTAGTCAGAGAGGGTATTAAGCGTATCTTGGAGATTTATACAGTCCTGGACGTTGCGAATTTTACAGTATATCTTTTTATCGTCTGCATATAAGAGATGATTGCAAGTTGTGAAGCAACTATAAATGTCATATATGTAGGCATTATATAACAGGGGTCCCAAATGGGATCCCTGGGGAATCCCCGATGGTATGTTAACATAGTCAGACTTAAATCCTCCCACTACTACAGCTTGAGAACGGTTAGTGAGATATGATTCGACCCACCTTAATAGATCCCCATGTATCCCTAGATTATCCAGTTTCGCGATCAAGATGGTGTGATCCACACGGTCGAAAGCTTTTTCAAAGTCCGTGTAAATCACATCCACTTGCCCGCCCCCTTCCATATTTTCTAAAACAAATTGTGTGAACTCGGTTAGATTAGTGACAGTGGATCTTTTTTTAAGAAATCCATGCTGGGTATTACTTACTCCGTTCACAATTGTGCCGTAGATTTGATCATAAACAATTTTTTCAAAAATTTTACTAAATGTATTTAAGATAGAAATGGGTCTATAGTTTTCAATTTTAGATTTAGATGACTTTTTATGTATGGGTATAACATTAGCTTCTTTCCATTTTGAAGGGAATGTTCCCTCACTTAAAGATTTATCAAAAATAGTTTTTAGAGGTTTAACTAAAGCCTCAGCACAATTGTGAATGAAGATAGGCGGAATATGATCAGTGCCAGCTGATTTATTGATGTCAATTTTCCTCAACAAGTTAAGCAAGACGTCTTCGGACACGGTAACTCGACTAATCACATTAGTGTCATTAGAAGTGGGCAAATTTAATACATTGAGGTTATATGTATTAGATGGTTTTACAAAGACACTTTCGAAAAATTTGTTGAACCCGTTGCAAATATCAATCCCGTTATCGAAAGTTTCAGTGTTGAGAGTCAGTGACTTAGGATAATTGGATTTACCTTTCATAAGCTTAACATAACTCCACATTTTTTTCGGGCAAACTTTTATATCTTCTTGTATTCTTGTTAAGAAACTATTGTACAGTTCATTTTCTATTTTCTTTACTCTAGCTCTCAACATTGAAAATTCCTGATAATCAAGATGGTTCCCATAAGTCTTCCATTTGGAATGCGCTTTTAATTTATCTCGAATGACGTTAAGGAGCGCCTTATTGTACCAAGGTGGATACTGTTTACTATTTTTCATGTTACGTTTTGGGACGAACAAATCAATGCAAATAGATAATTCATTATAAAAGCAGTTAGTTGCGCAATCAACATTATCACAAGAGTTAAGGATGTTATCCCAATCCCGTGACTTGAGATAATCAGATATTTTGTCGTAGTTGCATTTTTTAAAATTATGTTTCAATGTGGAGACTTCAACAAGCGGGGTAAGTAAAATATTTGTAGGATCGATTAATAAACTGGGATGGGCTACGTCCTCTCGAACCAATGAAATAGGTGTGGATGCGATAGTGGAGGCCGAAAAGTTACTGAAAATGAGGTCTAATGTGTTTCCGTGTTTGTTTATTGTGTAATTGCTTTGTTCCAAACCCAATAAGTTAAATTCGTCTAGCAGTAATTGACTAGCCAGTTGTATATCCACGGAACCCCGTTTAGTTTGAATTGCGCCCAGCCGTGGGTCCCACTGAATGTTAGGTAGGTTAAAGTCTCCGCATACTAAAAAGTTATCATTACTATGTAGGTTGTATACATAAGAAACACTTTGTACAACACTATTTAATACCTGGGGCAAACAATTATTAGGTGGTAGGTACACTAAGCCAATATGTAAATTTTTATTACAAGAGCGATTAAATGAACTAGCCGGTAACGTTATCCAAAACATCTCAGTAGTAGGTGAGACAAAATTATTACTTAGGAGACTAGCTCCCAGTTCCCTACGTGCTAATATCATAATACCACCCCCCCTTGTGGTGTTAGTGAGAGCCGAATTCCTATCTAGCCGAAATACATCGTAACGCGAGTCACTTATTTCGCCGTCCAATATCCCACTGTGTAACCAACTTTCTGTGATTAAAATTAAATCGAAATTATGAATTTGTAATTCCCTATAAAACTCTAAAGTTTTAGTTCGAAGTCCTCTTACGTTCTGGTAGAAAATATTTAAATGTTTTACAGACATTTTAAAAGCAAAGTAGTAGATACGAAAAGTTTAGTTGATAATAAATTGCGAACGTAAACAGGTTTGACAAAACAATAGCTTACGCACGAATAACTGAGTGCGTCCGAACACAAAAGGTAGGTAGCAAAAGGATTGTGATTAGCAGAGTTAAGTAAATCTAAAATAATTAATAATAGTTCTATTGTGATGTAATATGTATGATTGTATCTAATTTGTGATATCCGTATGTAAATATTATTGATAATTATGCCAAAAAACCGAAATGAATTTTGTATGTCATTATGATAGTAGTAGGTGTTTTTCACATGTGAACATCTGTTAACTAGCATGTTATATAATAATGTTAAGATAAGGATGTAAGGAGTATATGGTGTGAAGTAATTATTACGTAATAAAAGTGCAAGTAAACAATACGATAATGTTAAACTTATTGCGGGTAGTGCAGTGACGCAGTTCATAGTTTGCCGTAAATTCATAAAGATTATGCAATTTAGACGACTCGTACTGATAACACACATTAAACATTTAGCGAATACTAAAGAAAAAGCTTCGTGCATAATAAAGTTTCGATCGAATGACAAGATACGATAATCGTTCACTTTATTTTGAGAAGGTCGTCCTCCATTGCAATTATTATCTTCGGCGAACTGTCCTCTTTTCGCACAGAAATAACACAGTTTTTTATCCAAACATGCTTATAGGAATTCGCGGCAGCAAGTTCTCTGGCCTTTTTGTATAAGGCTTTATTTTCCAATGTCAAATGTTCATTAACAAATATACGCTCTGAACCTTGCATTCCGATGTCATTACGGGTGATACCGTGAAAGCGTCGAACGCCCGCTAAGATGTTGTCCTTGTGCAGCCTATTTTTCAACTTCACGATAATGGTTCGAGGAACGCCCGGCTTCGGTTGCTTGGGCTGGATTCTGCTAGCAAAATCGATGTCGCTAGGTGTTATACTGACGTTGACCAACTTGGCTATCTGAACAAAAACGCTCACGAGGTTCTCGCTATTCGTCTCAGGTATTCCAATAAGCTCCAAATTGAGGATTCTATCCCACTGCTGTTTCTTCCGCGACTCCAAGGACAGATTCTTGTACTTGTTTTTTAGTTCCGCTAGCTCAGTCTCGCATTTATCTATCTGTTTGTACTGATTTTCAATGATGGATAACCTATTCTCGAATCCGTCTTGACGATTATTTACGAAGCTCATTGACGATTCAGTCTCATTCAACCGCTCCCTTATATCAGCCATGGAAGTCATTATAGTAGAATTGTCGGTGGTGATTTTCATCATCTCAGTCTTAACATTTTCAATCTCAGAGGAAAATTTATCAAACTTCTCAGCTAAAGCGCTTTCCACAGACGATTTGATCGTACGGGAAAGGTTTTCCATCATGTCTTGTTGAAATTGTTTCATGGAAGTTTCACAATGACAGTCTGATTTCAGGCCGTGTAGTCCGCGCTTGCGTATGTTAAGAAGGTTAGTTCTCGACAAATTGGGGTCAGAGTGGTAGCTGGATGGTGGTGTTCTCTCCATGGTTGATGGTTTTTAGCGATATGTAAACGGTACAGAAACTTTTGTGGTAGGACCTCTCTGAGTAGCAAGAGCTATCCGTCCCGCTCACTCGTAGCTTGGCACACTACGGCTCGAGTCGAAAGGTAAAAACTCCCGGCACTGTTCACGCGAAACTGTGAGCTAATTGCACTTGGTTACGGATTAAGATGTAATGAGTTTTATTGCACTTGTGTAAGTTAGTTACAAAAATCGTAGGAGCAAGTGACACAGACGTCCGTATAGAACGCCGCGCCGACGGTGTGTTTTTAATTTTACATAATAGATATTTTAATAAGACTCCATTTTCACTTATCTTTATTGAATATTCATTAAATAAAAGTGTGTTTTATGTTAATACACGCGGGTATCCTAGGTGGTCATTATTGTATCAGAATTTAATATCGAAAGTTAATAGCAGCTTGCCGCTGTAAGCACAGCTTATAGCTAGTCAGCTAGGTTACTTTATAGATAGGTATTTCTAACATACATCCAGCTTTTAATAATTATGGAAGGACATTTACTACCCAAGTCAAATTTGATGCAAATAATACGAGCCTGGTCTTAAGATATTTTCAGCCTTTGTTTCAATATCTGGGGCCAAGTGCTTCCTACTTTCTTCTTGATTTTTTTGTCAGATAGTATGTACTATCAGCGTCATCTTTTCAGGTCAAAACCTATAGATTTTTATTCAGTACAGCCAAGTTTTATCTTGGTCTGGTTATCTCAATATTGGACTGGGTTTGTCGGCTCTAGGAAAATTAATTTAAAGTGCATTGGCGTTGTTATTGCATACAAGTACCCATTAAAAAGATACACAAGTGATTCATCCTACTATTTGCATGGTAATGCAAGCACTTATCTTTGTAAGTCAGTTTTATTAAAATTAGCGAGCATATTATGGTGTAGCAATTTAATTCATACCAATTACCTACTGAGCTTTTACGCTAGCGGAAGTAATTAGATACGTTATTATAGATAGGATATACTTTTCTATTTACTACCTTTAAAGTTATTCATTTGATCAACATCCATTGTTTTTATATCTATGAAGAATAGTTTAGTTTTTTAATTTTTTAACCAATTATAAGTAGTAGAGATTCTAGCAGGAAAATCTGAAAAACTACATGTACATTTTTTTTTTACTCAAATAGCGTAAATAGATAGTTAACCTGCTTTTAAAATTTTCCGAGTTTCTTTTACAACTTTGAATTCTTTCGTTCACATAAATTCTTTCATCGTCATAAAGGCCTTAACATCCGAAACCGCGTCTCATTCAATGCTTTAATTATTATTATTTCATTCTTTTGCAATTTGTAAAGCTTTGTTCGTGCGAAGATTAAAGTACACGGCCACGCCCTTCTCTGATTGCCGTCGTCGATTGGTTGTTCGTGCTCTTTGTATCACCGCTTTGTTTTACCTTGAATTAGCGATTAAGAATTTTCTTTTCAAACGCGTGAGCTAGAGCCCGAAAGTAAACGCGGGAACTCTGAGTACCTACTTTTATGAGCTGGTGTAAAGAATGTGCCTATACACCCTATACGTTCACCCTATAGGCAGTCACTATTATATTCGCGTTGCACGTATGTATGTGACAGACCCTTTTAACTTCGACGCCATATTACATGTCGTCTTTTATTTAAGTCGTATGAGTACCTATGCTTGTACATTTCCTCAGTATCTTCTCAGCAGTGTCTCCTTTGTCAAAAGAACCAAGTGAGAAATGTCGTAATAATTATGTGTGCTTTTATCATTTTCTTATTCCGTGAAATTGGAATAATAGTAAACCGAAGTTCTTGTTTAGAGATCATAATCTTCGAAGGAAGAAACAAGTTGTGTAAGGTAAAGGAAAAGCTTCAATATCCGTCATCATTTATCATGCATCCATTGTTTGCATTTATCATGTTATTGTTTCTCCGGAGGATATAGGATACGAGAGTAATATGATTTGAAAAATTCAATGCAAGTTGTTTGAGAACGGGCATTGCTCTGGCAACTCCATCAATATTAAAATTTTCTTGAGCATCTAACTGACTACTGCGGTTATACTTGACGAAACTACGTCTACATAGTTGACCAAATTATTTGTACCAAATAAATTAAAACAGTGGTGGACTGAGTACCTACCTGATATTGAGTTTTCCTTTTTGTACAGACTGTCAAATCAAACAGTACAAACGGCGTTTATGATTACTAGGTCAAATGTAGAACTCATTGACACAAACTACAAAACCACGTGGAAAGCCCAGAACAAAGGCTTCATACCAAATATCTAACAGGAAAATCACCATCAATACCCATTCTAAGTAAAGTAGCGAATAAACTTAGGACAATTAAGTTGCTTTGCGTGCGGCACGCATGTGACTGGATGAGGCCCACATCATGGGGATACTAAGGAAATATTATGTGGATGGGCTTATCTCTGATTGTTTATAATCGGACCTTTCCTGTTACTGGTTTTAATTTGGATTTCACAGAAATAATAAGGCATTTCGTGAAAAATTGCAGGTTACAAGAGAGGTCGATGATGCTATTTATTTGGTTGTGTCTTATTTTTTCTTCTTTGTAGTCACCTCGACCTTGTTTTTGTGCAAATGTTTGTATCTTTTAACAAGTCAATCTGAGTATACATAGTTTCATAGTTTGTAATGTCAAGTAACTACGTAGAAATAAATTTTTAAAAGCTGCCGCGATTGTTTTTTAACCCCGACGCAAAAAGAGAGGGTTGTTATAAGTTTTACGTGTCTGTCTGTGTGTACCTGTGTATCTGACTGTGGTATCGTAGCTTGTAAACGGATGAACCGATTTTCGTTTAGTTTTTTTTGTGTCATAGATAATTTTATCCCGAGTGTTCTTAGCCATGTTTCATGAAAATCTGCCTGGGGTTTTAAAAGTTTTTAATTTTGTTCTGTTTCATACATTATTTATCCACGCTGACGTCAAAATTCCAGGCTTCAGGTATATGAAAATCACCAGCTTTTATTTACCTGACTATAAAATAAGTATTGCTATTTGAAACTAACGTAGCCACTACGAATTGCCAAGAAAGTCGTAAACTAAACTCTTTACACCCACGCCCATTAATTGTAACCAAGCAAGTTAAATTTTATAACGCGCTTTTTATATTCACTCTTAAGGCCAGTAAGCTGTTCAATTTATTTGCCTTAGTCTTAAAGGAATGCTCTTTTACACCTCGAGCTTAAGAATGCAGAATTAATTTCTTCAGCTCTAGTTTTATCTCTATCGACAGAATTTAAAAGGGGTTAGTAATTCTTAATGTTAATGATGACAGTGAGCCGTGGTTTTTTAACTCTTTAAAACGAATTAACAATCAATTCCTCATATTTTTCCTGCTATAAGAAAAATAGGTATTAGGTAGGTAAACCAAGTTTAATCCCAAAAAAATTGACTTCGACGGACTTACACCCGAAACCTTACCTCAGTACGGAAATGCACTAACCAATTGCGCGACGAGATCAAGTGACGAAAAGACTTTGAGACTTCCTTTGTACTCTAACGCCGTTAGCTCCTCCATTCCCGTTACAACACTAAAGTTACAATAAGTTCGTTTGACGAGATGTGTCGCGTTGCTCAATTCTAAGGTTTTTGATATAAATATGTACGTGAACCCTCACAGTCGGGGTAATTTCTATGAAATCTAATTATATCCCAAAAACATTTGATGATTTCTTAGAAATTACCCTGAGTGTGAGGGATTACACACTATAATAACAAAAACCTAAATCGAGTTTGTTCGTAACACGTCGGTAAGTTTTCGGTACGACATCAGGACGCTCGGTTCACGCTGTACCGAAACCTTACCAAGCGCCTATATGTATTTCTATGAAGCGTTCCCGATTTGGCGGTAAGCGCGGTACAGATCAGGTGCTGCACGCGTCATCAAACATTTTACCGAGCCGGACGAAATACACTCACACTCGAACATAAATCCTTTTTCAGGTACATACGCTTGCGGTCCATGAAAAATATAACTAAAATTTTAAATGTTTATACATGAACTCCCAATGGTCCATGAGATTTAACTAAAGTGCCGTCAGTAAAAACAATACAAGATGGTATTTCTTAAGTTTCGAGCGAGTCTTTATGCGAGTCTTTATGTCATTAGAGCGAAATAGACTACAGGTTTGAGCGAGATAGACCAGATCCAGACCTAGATGCAGGGCCGCGATCACGGTGTTGTAAGTGTAGTTGGCTATTGGCATTACGGCTCAAGCGTTAGCAGTTAAAACGTTAAAGTGCGTGTTCACCGGCCGGCATCGGACAATCCGCACTGGCCTCATCAATGGTTTGCCATAAAAGATCCGCACCGCACGCACGGAGCGGACTGTCGGCAATGCCGGCGAGGATTCTTGAAGGCAACTTTTCTGTTTAGTGCGAATGACGTCATTCGGATTGCCGATCAGTGGAAAACCTTGTCAGTAGAGAAATAATCAGTTTTGTAAAAAAAAAATCGTATTTCATTACCTACTTGATAGTTTATTAATACTGAGTTTTGAGTGAATCGATCTAAAGAACAATAATTTTCCATAGAAACTTTACCATCCTTTTGAACCCCTTCAGAGGTTAATTTTTGAATATTAGATTAGCCTATGTGTTGTTTGGAACTTAAATTACCTACATACAAAATTTCATTTAAATCGGTTAAGTATTTATGGATACGTGGTAGCAAACATTCACACAAACTTTTGTATTTATAGTAGGAAGTAGGATAGTAGGATACAAGTCAATACACAACTGTAAAGACGATTACCGCGTCAAAACCGCGTTTATAGTGGATAAGAACGGGCGAAAGACGTTACGGAACGGTCTAGTAAACCGTATGCATGTGAAAAGGACCGAAGACGACATTGTTTCACGAAGTCACAAGCTCTGCATAATTTTTTGCAGACAAGTGCGAAAGTGCAGGCGGTGCAGTAAGCTTTCGACATCCGAGCGTGCTGATGTCGTACCGAAACCTTACCGACGAATCAGAAATGGGCCTAACACACCATGAAAATATTTACTTTTAATATTAATAAATATTTGTCTAATGATCCATCAAAGCTTAACTAATACATTTCTATCACGCAAGGAAGCGTTATTATCAAGTAATAAATTAACACACGCCACACGACCGTTGAAATGACTGTCGTAATCGTAGGTTTATTTTATAAATTCATAGCTGGCTGGTGGGTAGGTAACTTCAAAATACCTACAATTTGCTTCTGTTGCTATTTTTCACTGCCATTTTTTTTAAATAATATGCATAAAATATCACCTCTCAGTCGCGGTGACTAACCGACTATCATTTGCCCGCGCGGGCCCAACAATGAATTAACGCAGTACAATAGACACAGATACAATTAAGTTTGGAGTGTTAAGTTTATAATTTGGAATATTATGAATATTTTTTGTTTTTACTCTACGAATATCAAAATGTCTAGTTGAAAGACATAAGCTGCAACAGTATTGAATAGTATTGCGTTGTTCCGATCATAACGTTTTATCTGATTTCATAATATTTATAATTTGAATATCAATTCCATCTCTGAATCTATCAAATTTGCATACAAAGCCATCTAAAAATGCAAAAACGCTGGCTCATTCCTTGCGAAGGTTTGAAAGTTCTTCGTCTGCGGTTTGATCAACGTAGGTTTACTAAAGCTATATCCACTTTTGCAGTTCTAAATACAATATCTACAAAATACTTATCTACCAGGAAATTGTAATTTTATACCAACCTTGCAGGATAGGACTTACAGCATTTTAAGAAAATGTGAAACCAAGTCAAAGACAAAACCTGAAACGTCTGCAAGAGGTGAAAATACCATAACACTGCTTAACATGTTTAGAATATTATGTACTTAGGTAAAACTCATCGAACAATTCCGTGTTCCAACATTACTATGTTTATTTTGTATAATATTTATACTTATGTTCAAAATTTGACATGTCTGGGCCTATTTCGTAATCCGTAAACGTCATTGATTTCTGATTGAAGCTACCAAAATAACAAGATAGAGAATCCATTGTATTAAGTATATCAGTTATCTAGTACCCATAACACAAGCTCTGCTTAGCTTGGGGCTAGATAATGCTGTGTGAGTGGTCCAACATTATTATTATTATTATTGTTCTTCCTGTTTGATTTTTAATTAAGAAATCTAAAAATTCAGATGTGCATTTGGATGAACTATATAATATACGCCTACTGTCGGCAGGCGAACCAATAGTAGACAAACGCTAAAACAACAACGCCAAATCGTTCCGTGACCTAACAAAATACTGACAAGGTAAAATAAATTTTCGTTTCTCAGCGGTATCATCGCAATTATTCGAATCAATGAACGCAAATCGATTCAATGCTTTACAATGCCCGCTTGTTGTTCAAACCCGTCTTTATGAACTGGTATTTCCTATATTTTTTGTGTTGCCGAGTAAATCAGCAACAATGGATCTGC
Source organism: Eupithecia subumbrata (assembly GCA_949316285.1). NCBI lineage: Eukaryota > Metazoa > Arthropoda > Insecta > Lepidoptera > Geometridae > Eupithecia > Eupithecia subumbrata. The sequence goes on from OX438643.1 coordinate 25,156,066, forward strand.
TTAGCAACGTTGCGCAATTATGTCTCTCGAGACAACCACCATATTGAATACCCCGACTCCAAACATTCCGATTTTCTCTCCTTTTCGAATCGATACGACAGATGAATGTTTTTGTTGTCGTACACTGTGTTGACGCCTTGTCCCAACTCAAATCGAAATCATTGAATTATTTAACCTATTCCAATATCATGGCCTAATCAGGGCAGTGTTCATTTTGGATTGTATGTTACCTTCGTAAATGTGGATAAAACTTCCTGACCTGTAAACTGACCATTTAGGTACCAATATAATTTGTTATTCTGTTAACAGTATGGTTATTTTTCTTCATTTACGAATCTGCTATGTTGGTACCAGTTTGCTGGTAATTACAACATTACAAAAACTCCTATAAATAACTTTTATATCCCTAGATTCATAGTAACAGCTATTCTTGATAGGTTCAACTGACATCAGATAAAAACATATTCCTCAACAAATTACAGCAACACAGTAGTTGTCTCGTTTAAACCCAGTCCTAAACCAGTACAAAATGACCGTCTGTCGTCATATAATGAGATCGACGGGCATCGTGAATAATGGGTAATTTGTTTAGAACAAAAAAACCTGCAAATGGGCTCAAGGCGTATAATAAAACGGAGATATGGCCCGGGTGGGTCGGATCGAGAAATGAATTTAGATTACAGGTTAACGCCGACTAAGTGTGGGTTCACCTCCACCTGTACTTGAAAAAAACTCGGTAAAAAACCGTTCTTGAATTCGGAGCGGATGGGTTTTTGGGCGTAGTAAAGGTAAACAAGTATTGCAATGGCTGACTGACTATAAAACATTCTATTGTTGCGCATGACAATATTAACTAATATGTTTTTATTTCGTTTATGCGTGCATGATTATGGTTTTAACAGTGCCTATTCCTAGCAACAAAATACCTATAAAAAGATTTATTTTATCTTCAAATGTTTGAATGGTAGGTGATCTATTTTCCCTGTAAGTACGCACAGAATCAAAGTCAATTCACTTGAATGTGTTCGTGAGTATAATGTTGTCAGAGGTGAACAACTGCATAATAGAAGTACTCTGTAACGGATGGCCCTGCTCTTCAGTTTGTGACGTGAGGACGAACCATTTTAGCCAGACAACTGACATTCTACCGCTTATTAAGAATGTTTTTCTCCCACAAAAACTCAAGAGTATTTTCAAGTTTGTAACTGTTTATGTTTTTATAGCCGCCGAAGCACCGGTATGAGAAAAGTTTTAGTTATAAGGCTTCCAAAGTTTGACAATGGCATTCAACTTGCCTTTAAAAAGTTTAAATATAATTTTAGTTTAATTTTTTATGGTTTCAAACGGCACGAACCAGTTCATGTGATCGTTTTGATGTCGCCGAACTTTCTTGCGTTTAAAACTGTCTCATAAAAGGAGTAATCTTTAACCCATGTTTCAAAAGTGTATTAATACTATTTATGGTGTCAACTTTACTGACACCTGAAATGCTCTTAGACAAAACGAAACGTGCTATAGCTAGCTAGGTATCGAAGTTGTTACCTATATCTATAATTTTTCTTTTTGACCGAGCGAACGAAATGAGGGAAGCGTCTCTGCATCAAGTCTAGCAAAATTTGCGTTTCTGTCAGTATGTCCGTAGCACTCCTCTACAGGTCGTATTTTACAACCGATCGGTACGAAACTTGGTGCACAGCTTCTATGATCTTATAGATTTTTTTGTCGTTAGGGTTTTTTGATTAAAGGCGTACTTCCTCCAAAAAAGGCAATAAGAACTACTAGTTTGTGTCTTTGATTCCTTCTAGCTGACTTTACCTGTATAACTCTCCATGAAGATTACCTACCTAGGAAACGTTTCATGAGTCCTTTTTTATTCTACTCGTCAGGTAATTATATTTTTAAATGACTACTCGTAGATAAAGGGGCAACATAATAAGCAACCAACTCAACCGCCGGTCGCATTTAACAAACCAAAAATAAAAGCTTTAACCTGATGTTAATAAATTTTAATTGCATGAAGTACAGGTTGCCGCCGGCTTAAGTGGTTACGATCTACAACCACGTACACAGGGTAATTGAAACAGCTAGTTCCTTGTAATAAGAAGTTACAGTTAAACCGTAACATATCGAAGCTACAGAGATTGGAACAAATACAGCAAGGAAACAACTCGAATAGAAGTGACAGAGCTTTGACGTTATTTCCCTGTGTATGTTTATATGAACTTGGTTGAGCATTGAATGGTATACCAGTTAAGATGATAGATGCTACACAAATTATGATTTATAATGGAATTAAAGTTTCGGATCATGATGGAGTAGCCGGTAAATTGGAATATGGGGTCAGAGCGTGTGTTATTGAAATCAAGTGGAGAGAAAAACAAAAGAAGTTACATACGAAGAAAGCTTTTGTTCTTATACATTTGATGATACAAAGAAAGACAATCCATAGGTACAGTCAGTCAGTCAGTCAGTCAGTTTTATATATTATACTAATTTTACGTACGTACCACTGAATTATTGACATTATGCAAAAAAAAACGCTTCCTGATTATTTGTTTGTAGTATTTTTACGACCAAAAAGGTCTTATTGAAATTTGGCAAGGATAATCACATCACAGTAACATTATAAATGCGAAAGTTTGGATGGATGTATAGATGGATAGATGTTTGTTACCTCTTCACGCCAAACTACGGAACGGATCGGGCTGAAATTTTGCATACAAGTAATTATAATCCTGGAATCAAACATAGGCTACTTTTATCCCATGAATCAGTTCCCATGGAATAGAAATCACCTTTAACGTAACAAAAAAATATATAAAAACAAAAAAATAAAAAAAACAACGCATGCGAAGCCGCTGGTATAAACTAGTACATTTTAAAATACTTTACTATAATCATAAAACGCTGCTTACTCTGCCCAAACTAAAACGCCCAATGTTCTGTGTGGTAATAAAGAAACTTCTGAGGTGTAAATCAATAGGTATTATTTCGTTTCATTAGACCCCAATGGAGAGTGGACATTTACGGTAGTCCGCACTCATTTGAGTGGACTGGCTCCAATAGTTTCGCCATTCTTCACTGTACTATCCATTTGTCTATGTCGCCTCTCATGTATCCCAGGATTGGACTCGTCGATTGCTTTAAAATACCGCAGGCTATAAAAACTTTAACAAATCTAGTCAATTGCATTAGCCCCAAATGGTAACGTCTGTAGAATACGATACAACAAGACTTACAAGCTTTTAACTAGGCTGACGATTCTTGTCGTAAAGAACGTGAAAGAAATAAAGGTATGTCCTTACTTGAGTGCGTACTTGTGGCGGATGTACCGATGTAACTTGACATAGCTCAGATGTATAGGTAGCGGACGTGATAACAAACTGAGCGGATAAATAATGTCTAAAGTTTCAGGGTTTCCAAAAAGGCCACTTCTGGACTATTAGGATTTTGGTTTGAACAGTAAGCGTCTCAGGTACCTATTCTACAATCATTCTTGTCATGATCAATGCGTTCACATAGTATGAGAAATTTTTCTACGTTCCACAACGTTAATACTTTCAGAAGCAGGGAAGTCTTCAGTGTTATTTTATGTAGAGGTACCAACTTTCCTTTTAAATTCTTTATAGGTAAATATATCTAGCGGATATTCCGCTAAAAGACGTCCGCAAGATAAACATGGTGCCTAAGTGTTCGGGCTAGAGTGGCTTCGCTCTCTGTATCAAAACCGGTTATACGAGAGGAATAGTTTCCAGTGTGAACTCTTTACAGTCTTCCCAGAACTGAGTATAAAGTTTCATGCTTCTGCCTTTGCAATAAAGGCGTTTTTTGTACAGATAAACTGAGATGGCTGTACGTTTATTAAACGTCTATAGTTACGGTGAGATGGTACATGCCCGTGACTAAATATGTGCCCACGCGCATCTCAACCTATAACTTTGAATAATACCTTCACGGCAGGTATTTTCGGAAGCGTAATTTCGTAATTAAATTTAAACGCACGGTTTACTCAGACGCCACATAATGTAATTTTGATTGAGTTTTGATCATGTTCTATAGCCTCTGTGTGGGGTTCATAAAGCGAGATTTGATTGTGTATGTTGTTTTTATTGCTTCTTTAAGTGACAATGACAACAGCATTTTACACTATTCTTTTTTACTCGCATTATTTTAGTAAAATACAGTTTTTTTCGTTTCAGGTATGTATCACCAAACTTGTCCCAATTTGGAATTGTTAAATATGGAATCTGTAAGTGTATCAGACTTTGTACTTCTTTTTTTGAAAGAACTATACTTGTGGTTTAGGCAAACTTCAGTTACAAGATTGTAATGTGTATTTAAGATCCTATTGATTCAATTTCACAACCATAAAATCAGTTTTTAAAACCTTGCCCTGCAAAAAGGCTTACTATAAAATATCAGATTATCTAGAAGATAAAAAGCTTGGTAAGGGTTTTGCTCCAACTCGAAAAATAAGAACAGGCTAAAGGTTTCTTCGTCGCCTCTTTACTTTAGTCTACATACCGAAGCGTCAGAAATTAAAAATATCACTTTATTTCCGTGTCAGTGTTTAGTTTTATAATTTGACCTTTTCTAAGTGTACATTTATTGTAGGTATTTATGGAAATAAAGAGTTTTTTTTTAATTGAGTGGGAAATATCAGAATTCTTATCTGTAATAGAGATATAAATTTGACTTTGATCTGACGTTCTAAAAACCTACTCGTCGATTCGTAAGTTAAGTTCTCTTTGACATTCATTAGTTTAAGAAAAATACCGCTCACAGATAATAGCTCGTTTTTTTACTCAGAGTACGTTTGTTATTTCGCGAAGAACGGAAATAGAATGCTTAATTTAGAATTCCTTTATCCAATGTTGTTTTGATTTTTTAGCCAATCAATGGAATTTGTTTTTGTTTGCTTGTTCATTATTTATTGGGTTTTCTGCGAGCATGCACATTCTTTTACGCAACTCTTTTAATGAAAAAAGCATCAGAACATTCATTGTTTACTGCCATCTTATTTATAAGAAGCTTCTGTCCGCAGCTTCGCACACAGTTGTCCCGGTATAAAAAAGTAATATCCAAGTCTATATCTATGCTAAATTTCAGCCCGGTCCGTAAAGTAGTTTTGGCGTGAAGAGGTAACAAACATCTAAACATCCAATCTTTCGCGTGTATCAAATTAGTATGAGAGTGTGACTACTTACCTATCATTTTTTTTCTTATTAACGTCTACAACTGAGCTAATAATATAAGGTGCTCGTAGGTAGGTAGGTACAAGATTTGTGGCATGTTCTATCTTGATCGAATCTCCTCTGATTGGAGGTCACGAGTCGTGAGGTCAGTTATGATATATTTATACGATCTTGCTCTCAATATTATGATCTGAGATGTTAGATAACAACATGACAAGCCAATCAACGCTAGTAATAAATTTCTGTACGAATTTTTTTCTTTATACGGGTGTCGGTGAATTTTTAGAGTAGGTAAAGGAAAAAAATATTGATCATTACACAAAAAACTTAAATTGTTGTTTTATAACTACACGTTGATTGATGAGTCGATGATATCACATAAAATTATTGATTCTTATATCCAGCGGTTGAAACAGTTTTTTTTAAGAAATTAAAAATATTTCTATATCACACAAAATACGCCTGATAAAAACTACTTTGTTTAAAAACTATTTTGCACCCGCCCCCGTAAAGTAAAGTTATTGCGAACATTATAGATAAGGTAAGTGAGTTTTGAATTTACTAATTTTCTAAATACAAGGAAGTATCTCATAGCAAGCCGATAGTCAGGTGGGTGGACAATAATTGACGCTGTCATGAAAACACGTGGATGCAGACAACACAAGTAAAACACGATGAAGTAAGAGCCTACATTGCAAGATTAGAGGCATACCAGTCGGAAATCAAAGATAGGACATGAAAAAAACCAAAGTATACGTACGTAGGTAGGTAGAATACGAATATAGTTTAGGTAACATTCGAGGTCTCTCTAACCAAAATCTAGATTTCACTTTTAGATCATCAACGGCCTATACATTCACGGAGAATGTTTTTGTAGATAGTGTTTGTTTTTCGGTTTTCGGTAGATGATTTACCTTACCTAACTTTACACCACTTTTAGACGGACAGTTCAGTTAAGATCTTGTCCAATTTTTCTGTGAAAGAACTCTTATTTAAATAAAAGTTCATAATCACACTTGACTTCTTTGTTATTGGCAACATGTGCCTGGTTCACCACTTTTTTATCAGTGTCCGGTTCATGTAAATTTCATAGTCATGGAATAGACGCGTAGTTAAGTTACACACCAATGAGATTTTTACCATGTCATATTTTATGTTTTCTGCAAATATAAATGACACTAATCGATGGCCATATTTTATAATGATATATTTTACCGTTCGGTCATCCTCATACCCGGAAGAGTTTATTTCTGTACCAAACTGGTCAACCCAATATTGAGTTATGAGATGAATAGTGAATCGGATGACCTAAATAATCCCATTCAATGAATAGAGCTGGCAGTGCCATATCAAGTTACAAATACATGTTATAAATTGAAAATACGGATAGAGTTTCGAGAGATATCATAGACATCTACCTACATAAAGTAGATAAATAACTATAGTTAGTCACGTATAATATGACAAACATTTTAATAATAATCTACTTTTTACATAGTTCTCGTTATAAAGTAAAATATTAGGAGGATGATTGCATGCATATACGTCACTAATATTTCTTATACGAAAAAGTATTTGATATGGCTACCGTATAACCACATAACCCCACGAACGGTTGACCATGTTGTCTAAAACCATAGTTTCATATTAATATTTCAGCAGAAAACCTGAACTAAAACAACTGCTGAACTTCCTGAACCTACATATTTCGCTTATTAAAATACAATTAACGCATATTCAATGGTTAAAATAGTACCTGATAAAGTTTATAGTATAATTAATAACATCAATAATTATAATGGGGTTGGAACATGAAATGTACATTTTAATTTTACATGTTTTAGAATTTGGATCAGTAATTGTAGGTTAGCGATTGTGTGATTGATGTTTCAATTTATTTGATGCGGAATATTGAATAGGTGTCCATTATTTGAACTAATAAAAGGCCGATTGCGAATTATGTTGATAGCGTAGCGAAGAGAGGCTTTGTGCTATTTACACATAGGTATTATTTAGGGGTACAAAATAAAAGCCTTTATGCCAAAGATAAATACTTTTCCCTATATTCGGTTCTAGAACGCCAGTTTTTTTTTGATACAACAAAGGGGAAACCCCTTAAACTATAATTATAAATATTGGTGGAAAATATTTTATCATCGGAGCAAATCGCAGAAGTTCGAAACAATTTTTATTATTGACAGCTTTCATTTAACCTTTTATTTATCTCTCATTCCTTTGCAAACTCGAATTATCACCATTTCGGCTGGACCTGTGCAATTTTGAAACATGTTTGCTTGTTTTAAGTGGTAACCTTGCTGTTCCCTAGTTGTTTTCTGTTACAGTTATCAGTTTTTGTTATGTTTTCTGACATAAATATCTTTTTTTACAAAAATATGTCCAGTATTGGTTGGCAGTATTATTTAACATAACTTAACAAGTAGGTACATAAATAACACAAATACCTAACGCCTTTCTTATTCAGCGGAATTTATAAAAGCACACCCACTTTACCATCCGCGATCAAGAACATAAATAATTTCAGCACCAAGGAAACCAGCAGTGGCCATAAATATCCTGTTAATGGCAAAAAGTGCAATATTTCCTCCTTCATCTACATTACTTCTGCAAAAATAACAAAATAATGTTCGTAGATTGCCGTGCCTTGATATGAAAACTGCATAGCTCAGACTATAATAGTGCTTCATTCGAAAACCAATCGTAAATAGGTTGGTTAGAACTTAGTTTGGTGTGGAATTTATCCGGCTATTTCAGTAAGTTCTGATTTGTTGTCGAGATTGTCGAATGATCCTCCCGACTGCAAGGACGTGGTAAAATAAAACTACGCTTCGTTTATGTTATCGATGAGTACATCCGCCGGTTATAGGCACTTCATTGTCATAAAACACAGGACTGACATGTGTTTCTTCGTTTAGTTTGATGGTAGGTAAATAAAATCTCAAATGTAAAATAATAGAGAGTTATTGTAAATGAAATCTACGAATCGGTATCCTGTATCCTAATTTACTTTTTATATTTTACAATGCGAAAGTTTGGATGGATGGATTTCTAGATGGATGGATGTTTGTTACCTCTTCACGCCAAAACTACTGAACGGATCAGGCTGAAATTTTGCATACAAGTAAGTCTAACTTTGGAATCAAACATAGGTGATTTTTTAACCCATACATCAGTTACCACGCGATAGAAATAACCTCAAAACGTTTCCATAGAAACAACGGGTGCGAAGCTCCGGCAGAAGCTAGTTTATTAAATATATTAAAATAAAACCAATCGAAGTTTGAATAATAAATTATAGCATTAATAAGTCAAAGTTAGTTTCCTATGCATTTTCACACGAAATGTTAACGAATATATATAATTCAGCGGTGATGAGTGCGATGACGTGCAAAATGAGGGACATTCTATAAATCGGTATTTTATTATTCTCTATAGTAGTCAAAAATTTATTCTATAGGTAGGTACTTGTTTAAACGACACTTTAAAAGTTTAAACCATGGAAGGTTTGTCTAGTGTCGACAGTTATAGATAGACTGCCTCGTTGGTCTAGTGGTCAGCCTGTTCAACCGCTGATTATGAGGTCCTGGGTTCGAATCCCGGGTCGGGCCAATAGTTGGTATCGGGGTTTTTCTAGCTAGAAAAATTCACAGGAGCAGCACGGAGTCAGGAAGTTGGCGGTGTTACACTCCCGTGCCTCGGCAAGCACGTTAAGCCGTTGGTCCTGCGCCTAACCTCTCCCCGATCGCGTCGATCTGTCGTCCCATCGGATTATGAGAATGAGGGAACAGAGAGTGCACCTGTGTTTGCGCACACACTTGTGCACTATAATATGTCCTGCGCATCTGGCTAGTCTCCGAGAGACTGGCCGCCGTAGTCGAAATTCGGCTAGGAGGACATTATTATTATTATTATTAGATAGACATTATTATCATATACAAGCTAAGTCTAAGTAACAACCCAACGTTGTTAGTATATAATAATAGTACGTATTCCTTGTTTATTATTGTCGGGAATTTGTTCCTTGTCTGGTATTAACTAGACCCACGTATTTTAAAATCGATAAGGCATTGGCATCTGCTCTATTTCAAGATTGTCCGAAGCTTCATTTTGAAGACCATTAATGGGATAAATGAAAGAAGGTTCGATAACCTTCTATATAATTCGTGTTAAAAACGAAATTAAAAAAGCTACCATCAGTATAAATGTGACATTTATTGAATCAGTTTTACAGTTTGACTGAGATAAGACTCAAATTCAGATGTTAGGTACCTAAAAACTTCTCAACAACCAATTCGAAATTAAACTAATTTTCAGGCAATACAAAATGGTCGCCAATTTTAACTTTTTACGGTCCGCTTATCTCAATTTTATGCAAAACTATAGCGTGAGCATTATCACCATTCAGATTACGGTGGTTCCCGCAGGTCACTTGTTCCTTTTTCGTGGCCGTAATTGTCTGAGCATGTGCCATTACCATAAAACGAAACAAAACATCGTTTTTTTTTGTTTCAACGTGCACGGACTTGGGAATAAAATCTCTGAACTTCAGCCAAATACCAACTGAACCACATTTGCGATAGCCTTTTGCGGAAATTACAAGGTTGAGAGATTGTGGCCCGTCTATTCAACAAAACTACAGGAGAAATAAAGTTTAAACCACAGGCTCAAACACACATAATATTAAACTAATAGAAGATGGCTGAAATTACTACTGAACATTTACAACAAAAAATACTCTGAAAGAAGTACCAAGGTACTTATTTCTTTTGACGACTTCAGTGGCGCAGCGGGCGAGAGTCCGCCTGCGACGCAAGAGGTTGCGGGTTCTATTCCCGCTTCGGAACAAATTTGTGTACGATCTGCAGAAATTTGTTCCGTTGGTCTGGGTGTTTTCTATGTATAATAAAAAATATATATCTTTGTATATAATGTATTAAATATATCAGTTATCTAGGACCCATAACACATGCTTTGAGTTACTTTGGGGCTAGATGGTGCTGTGTGGATTGTCCAGCATTATTATTATTATTCTTCTTTTATAGTTTTTTCAATAGGTAGTAAAGTTTTCACCAGCAAGACTAATAATTAAATAGTGCATCTGTGTAATAGTACTTATAAGGATTTCTGTAGTCACACTGAAACTTATGAATTTGACGTTCAATGTGAAAAGTTTCTACTTTTATCAAGCTTAGAATTTAGTTTTCGTCACAATAACATTTTTATGAGAGGAGTTGAGCCGCGATTTATATGGTGACAACATAACAAGTGACTCACGGTCACGAAACAAAACAGTAACGAAAAAACAAACATTAAGACGAAATGCCTAGAGTAGCGGAAATTCCAGTAAAACCAGTGAGTGAACTATAGTTATCGCTGGAAACATCTCTGGGAAGAATTATTATACTTAGGTATAATAATTCTTCCCAGAGATGTTTCCTATATATATGTGATATTAGTATCACGCCTTCGTGGAACGAACGAGCCTCAGCATTACTGAGATATTCTCAGAACATATTTTATACTGTGGTATCTCTTTGTGATTGTAATTAGATAGAGATCGGTGTGTAACAACTTGTATACAGAGTGTGATACTTGTAAACTATAGGGTGTGCTGATAAGTGAAAGGCTAACGATAAAATTTTAACTGATTCTAGTAGGTACATTAAGTATTTATTTACCTAATAAAACAAGAACAAGACTAACACTTGCGTTGCCTAAGACACACATCTTTTTGTTCCAGCTAATAAAGCTACGGTGCACCCATTCGGGTCATATCGCAGTGGCTGAGCAATGAAAGGGATAAAATCCCAAACTTAGTGGCCTTAAAAATTCTAATTAGTCCGTCAGTTAGATTATCAGAAGATATTGGACACGTATTTTTTCTTTTGTCGATTAAACAAAAAATAATGAAGATATAGCCAGTTAAAGGTCCGCGTGACGTCACACCTTACGACACTTTTTAGGAAGGTGTGACGTCACTAGCCCCCACTCCCAAACTTCGACGCGCTTTACTTATGTAATTTTTTTGTTTCATTGTCAAAGGAAACTTGTGTCCAATGAACCTATCTTCTTATAACTGACGGACGAAATAGAACAATATTTTTTTCCCAGGACACTACTCTATTCGCAGCTGAAAATAACTATAAGGAGATGTATTGTGTGTTGCTCTTGACTCACGCGCAAGGCCCGTGCGGGCTCGCTTTTGTATGAAATTGTTTATGGTTGGTTAGTACCACGCCGGAGAATATTTAATCTTTCGTAAGCGGCAGGTGAAACCTAAACAGTTTCTAAAAGGACACATTCGTAGATTAGGTCGGCAGCAAATGCTACATTCCAACTCGAGAAAAGCGAGATAAAGCTAAAGTCAAAGGCGAACATTCTTAGCTTTGAAATAAGTAGGTAAAATGTAGCCCGCAGGTCAAATGTGAGCTTGCTTGATAAACGATCGTGTTTATTTTTATTATACACAGTTTATTTTTAATTCAGTAGGAAGATATACCTACAGTTAAGACAATGCAAGTTATTCATACAAATTTTAGGTTTACATTGTTCAAAAAGATGATTTTGAGAATAAGACAATAAGTGAACAAACTCGTACCCTTAGAATAGTTTGTAATCCGATCAGCGAGATTGAAAATAGCATTTATTTTGTGTTATTTGATGCAACTCACTGAACTAATAGTTGCTACCTCTGAAACAATAAGCATTTATGAAATTCTATAACTCTAACCTAACTTAACCATCAAATAAAATAAAGATTCATAACCTGTGATGAAAATTAATCATTGTCTATTATTAAAACTGACCTCTTAATATTATACAAAGCAAAGAACCTATTAGTATCTATCGGATCAAATCTTACAAGTCACGCATAGATTCCAGCATCAAATCTAAATTGGCGAGATTTTATCAGTATAGATCAATATTGAATGTAAAAAAATGAACCGAGTTCCTACTTTTTCCTATTATGCCGACGAAGCTACGAACTATTCGAGATTTTTTACTGGAACGATGTCCTGAATACAGCCCTTTGTTTAAGCAGCAAGCATGTGAGTGTGATGATGTGAAATAGGGTCATCAAGCACCAATGAAGTCTGATGTAACTTGACCTAAATATGTATGGAAATTCAGGTGTTTGACACTTCAAGGGCGATGTTCTAAAGAGTGATCAACAGCTTTGTCGGTTTACAATGTATTACAACCTCTGTCAAAAACTTCGTCCAAGCTGCACATCATCGTAATACTAATTAATTAGTCTTTTGAGACAAAATACTTATCGCCTTAAAATTAAGTTATTTCAGATTATATTGGAATTATGTGTTACTTCATATGAGAGATAAAATCACATTTAAATGCGATATTGGTACGGATATTTTTATTATTGTCTCATGCCAATATAAATTGATCGGATCGGACTGAAACTTTGCCTCAATGTAGTTGGTTCTTTTATTAATAAAGAAAATTACAATAAAATAATAGAAATAAATTAGAGCTAGTATTTACAATTGAAACAATTGAGCTAACTGCAGACTGTTGCAAACAATCTACAGGTAGCTCAACTGATCCATATCAATAACAGTCGGAAGCGTCCCCAAGACGCTGGGTGCATTGCCCCGCTGTATGGCAATGCTGGAAAGTAGATGGCGCTGCTAGTATAAACATCGGCTCCGTATAAATTTATTTAAAAAAAATAGTTTAAGTGTACATTTTACTAAGACTTAACTATAATTAGAACAATAACGTTTCAAATCATAAGTGACAGTGTTTTCCAAAGAAACAATCTAATATTTATAGTGAAATATGATCTGAACTGCGATCGGTGTTAAAAAATTTTGAACCTGTAATTATTGGGTCAAATCTACAATGAGAGTCACTCACAACCAGTGCAAACCCAAGACCAAGTGATAACAAGCAACTTATAACTGATGTGTGATATAAATTACAGTAAGTTGTCAAAGAACATTTTCGCTCATCAAAAAATGTTTTGAGGGTGTTGTGATTAAAGTGTGACTCATTCCAGTAACGAACTTTAACAACAGTCCACGAACTTTCACATCACTTACGAAGTGAACAATAATTTCGACTTACATTGCATGATCAATCTGGTCGAGTGGTCTCACTGTACGACTGCTGATCAATCGGCACCGTGTTCTAGTCTTGACGAAGGTGTTATTTTTGCATGTAGATTTCTTCGCTAACACCATCTAGCGAGCAATAAAAGCGTTTCTATCGCCAATAATGGACCAGCAAGAAAACATCACCTTCAGACGAGCCCGTACGCACTTGAATATAACCAGAAACGATGCAAACATGAGTGTTGACGCGCTAGACGTCACCACAAACAGCCTTCCTGACGTCTCGATCGATGACGAACTTCAAACTTTATTACATAAAATAGAACAGCTTCAGATACAACTCAACAGCGCTCACGAAGAAATAGAGCAACTATCACTACAAAATAGAAAATTATCAAAAACGAATATGGAATTGACGAAAAAAAATGTGCTCTACAAAAAAATTGGCAATAGTCCGGCTAAATTTTTATCTCCAAATATGTCAACACCTCGTAACAACGCAAAACATCAGCAAAAACCGAAAGTCCACAAAGAAACGCAAACAGACAGTATATTACAAAAAGAAACCGAAGTTATGTCAAGCAAAAAATCACATAAAGAAACACAAACAAACACAGAAATAGCTAAACAAACTATCTCAAGAAAAGAAAAAGAAACACAAACTAATGTTGTACCAAGTATGGAAAAAATAACTCAGCCAAAATATCAAGATTTGAACCCGCACCCCTCTACTTCACTCGATGCGATAAACAATCTAACTCAAACTAGAGACAAATTCTCACCTCCAGTTGCTAGCCAGAAATTTAATAAGATTTGTTTATTAAGCAGCCAAAAATCATGTAATCTGCAACACAAAACTATCGTCGAGAATGAGCAGATGAACAGATATGACATCTGTCACTACAGGAAGCCAGTCTGTGGCATACTGCCTTTATTGGAAGGAATCGAGGAGAAATTAAAAGACTTCACGATGCAGGATTACTGTGTAATATTTCTAGGAGAAGAGGATTTTAAAAGTACGAATAATAACTTAGAGTTGGTTATGTATATTAGAGAAAAGCTGCTGAAAGTACTATTTACTAATATTATTATTTGCTTACCAACATTTAAATGCCATAAATATGCAACGATGTTCAACTGGCGCATCGAAAACTTCAATAACTTGCTCTACTTAGACAATGAAACGAAACAATATGCATATCTACTTGATTCAAATCTAAACTTGAATTACGACTACAGGATGTTCTCAAAAGAGAACGGAAAAGTGAATATCCATGGCTTGCGAATAATTGTTCACGACTTGGGAAAATTAACTAAACGTATAGCTGAGCAGAACTTTTCCTGTACTTCAAGCACTAACGAAGAACCTGCAGAAAAACAAGAACATAACGAGTTGCAGTTTTTTCTCGAATAATTACTTACACATAATGCACCAAAATATTGCAGGGCTATTTAATAAATCTGACCTATTGACCCTATATGTAGACGAAATAAATAACCAACACTGTATTGACATAGATGTACTCTGCATCACAGAGCATTTCATTTCAGCAGGTCAAGAAGACCTACTTAGCATTCCTAACTTTAATCTTGCAGCATGCTATTCAAGACCTAAAAACCGTGGAGGAGCATGTATTTTGGTCCGAAATGGTATAACGCATAATGAAATTAATGTAACAAAATTATGTGTAGAAAGTGTTTTTGAGTGTTGTGCCATCGAATTGGCGTGCAATGGCGTAGGCAGAAATTTCTTTTAGAAATAATTCCTTTAGATAAAGAGTACAAGCGTGGGTAATAGGTTCCTTTATCCAGTCAATAAAATGTCTTCTAATTGGCTAGGTGGGTGGAACTTGATTGATCTTGTTCTTCATCTTTATTTTATTCCTCATGATTTCTTTGAAGTGTTCAGTGACAGCCCTAACATTTGCTACCTATGTGTGTGTGCACTTACGTGTATGTGTTGTATGCAGATACTAATTTCGCTTTCGGCGTTCGTTTAACATTTCGGACGCGCGGCGAGTTTTAATTTGTGATCAATTATGCGCGAGCACTGTTATTTATAGTCGTTTTATTTTATTTGCCTTCTCACAGGGTCTGTGGGTGGTCCAATCACGATTTTTAGGATGCGGTGCCCAATAAGTTCCACTGATTGTGACCATAGAGCTAGTAATCGATTTAGTGTGAAGTGATAAAACATATTTTTACGGATAATAGTCAGTTTTTTTGAGGTTCTCGGATGGTGTTAGTGATAGGGTTACGTGGAAAACAAACGGATGTTTTGTTTAATAATAATAAGTTACATAAAAAAAAACTGAAAGCTACTACCCAAACAATCTAATAAAAAATAACAAGAATTCTCGGCATGTATATTGTGATTTGAGTTTATAATTTTCTATATCGTTAAACAACGGATATAAACGATAAAAGTATAAATCTCGAAGATGCAATTACTATATTTATTTGTTTATAGGATCTCACCGCCAGCAGTAAGTAATAAAGCTATAACCACCCATTTCAGCATGCTTATTGCTAAACATTCACCGCAATTTTCTTCTTGTATTTGTTTATAATAAACTGAACTGGGATAGTCGGTTCTGCACCTGGTTCGTGACTCATAATATTGCGTCTCGAATGCATTTACATAGAACTCAGAGAAAGCGCTGGTTCGAGCTTTTACATACTTATATAGTTACCGTACTAATACGGTTTCTTTGGATCTAGTGGTGACAAGACCTGCTCAATATTTATACTTCTAATATTTTTTTTACTCTACCTAACAATCAAAATGTCCAATCAAAATATTCCGAAATCTATCATCCAAAATAATCTTACTTTAATACCAGGAGACTAAGGATGAGGCTGGCGTGTAAAAGAGATGGTCCAGACCCAGAAATATGCTGAAATTGGTGGTTACAGCAATGGGTAGCATATCAATGGGCTGAATGATGGCGATGTATACTTAATATACGTTCTTAAGAATCTCTTTTCATAAGATGAATGATAAACATGGCGATTACACGGAGATCAAGGCATAATACAACTTAAAAAAAAACACAGCGTGATCTTATGATGCATAAAATGACGACTGACTTAACCTCCAGTGTCGTGGCAAGGGCACGGAAAATTGAATGATGATTTAAACTGCTAGCAGCCCGCTGGAAGCAAAATGCTCTGCAAATGTCGCGTTGTACCCTTCTACCTAAGTATAACGCGACATGGCTAGTCTCTGCAAATAAAAGTTTCCCGCCGAAGTAAAAATAAAGTTTTACGTCCATTCTATAGGCTAGTGCCTCGGGGGCTTCGAGAACGGCTTAGGATGTGGACGTACTAAGGTAAGGTTAGTGCAATCCGTGTAGAGCACTGCTTACAACATAAGAAGCTGTAATGCTGTCTGCTGTCTTTTGTTTCGAGTGCGAGAATTTATAGCATCGAAAATCGAATCGCTTTTATTTTGTGTGGTAAAGAGGAGGCGTTTGGTAGAGTCAACTACAAAAAACGATGAGCAAGATATACATATGTATCTCAAAAAAATGATTGCGGCCACGTATTGACATCAGAACATGCGTGATCAGATTATAGTGGTTCTCTGGTATCAAAAATTTACGAAATCATCGAGTATTTACCATGTGAAGTGAAGGGGCTTCTCTCGTCTCTAAATGTACATTAAAAGCAAAAATTTGTCATTTTCCCCATCAGTAGATAGATATTGTTTCAGTTCTCTCCTTTTTCGGTAAGTCAGCCATTTGGAACTGTATTCATCTACCTACATAATCGACAATTATTAGCTTTGACTTTGACCACGTGACATGAGTTAGACTTTTCCCCTCTTTAAAGTTAAGCAATATATAACAGCAAGTATAGCAAGTATATAGCAATACAAAGTTTCAATCACAAGTAGGTGTAAACAATGGCCAACGCCATTGTTTATTCTTGTGATTGAAACTTTGTAAAAGTAGAAGTAAAAAAAAAGTATTTTTTTGCACAATTCAAACAATAGTAATGATAAGAAAAATTACAACAAAAATGCCCAACAATTTGTTGACAGTGCCTCAATCCGCCGAGACTTGAGATTGCATATTTCAAATATTTCAATGGACCTCGTCCAATGGACCCTTGGTCCGTCCACTGGCCGGCCATTTTGTTATTCCAAGCGCATCGGCTCCCCACGACCGGTTAGCGGTAAATTGTTCTAAGTAATGTGATTCTAATTGAGTGGCTAATTCCTACCGACCATACAATTTGTTAATTAGCCATTAGGGACAGAACCTGGGGACTGTCTTTTGAAACCCCTGACGGTACCGAAAGTTTATTTATTTTTAATGGACTTCATAAAAACCGGTGTAGGTTTTGTGTAAATAAAAAGCATACCTACCCGCTGGATATTGTAAACGTTGCGTCGTAATTATGTTCATGTTACGGGTAATTCTAGAAAATCGAGTAAACCTATGGTTTACCTAACCTCCCTAGTAATACCCAAGTTTTATGGGTAAAGTCCGAATATCAGTTGAAATAAATTTTATTTTGGGATTTACCCACTCTCATCTAGTTCTATCCAACACTGGCTATACACAATATAACCCTAGCTAGATACATAAATAAATTTTATTTTGGGATTTACCCACTCTCATCTAGTTCTATCCAACACTGGCTATACACAATATAACCCTAGCTAGATACATAAATAAATTTTATTTTGGGACTTACCCACTCTCATCTAGTTCTACCCAACGCTGGCTATACACAATATAACCCTAGCTAGATACACCCGGGTAAACCTAGGTTTACTCGATCTTCTAGCTATACCCGTGACACAATACATATAATAAATAAATATTTAAGTACCTCTTGAAATAACAAATAATACATTTGAACTAAAAAAGCGACAACTTTATGGTAGGTAGGTATCATACGCATATTGCAATCAAAGAATTTTCAATTGCTCCAGGCTCGTTTTACCAGTTTAAATAATTATTGACTATGTATTCATCTTTCAATGAAGTACTATAGATCTTTGTATTGTACTGTATTGTATTGTAGATCTAATTAGAATATGTAGTGCAACCTATTTGCTACTCAACTAAATAGAAAATACATATAGAAACCCACATTTTGCTCTTTCAACCAAATTAACCATAAAGGTCTTCAATCAGGTTCTGTTACCTTTAATAACCGTCTAATTGCTTCGCTACATACCCATAATTTATTTTGCTTTTGGAGCAATAAATTTAAAGTATAGAAGCCTTAGAATTATCGTTGCGAGATAATGATCGGTGTTCGTCGAGTACAGTCCCTAGTGCTCTACCTACGTTTTTTAATTGGAGATCGAGAAGAACTCATCATTTTTCTACAGTTACTGTTAAGTGGCTCAACCATGAGCATTGTATTTTTACTACTTGCGCTGTTTATGTATGATTTGTCGGCTTTTTCTCTTCCATTGATCACATAAACAAATGGTTGAGTATATCAACAACGAATTTATTAAAATAGCATTGTAATCTAGCATCACTGAAAAAAAACAAAAGAGCATTATTATTAAGTTTGACACTCCCTTAGGAATAATGTTAATTTTAGTGCCTATTTAATTATGAGTTTAAGCTGGTCATATAGAAAAAACTATTACTGAAATAACACCTAGAAAATGCAATATGTAGTTACAAGTACAATATGTAGGGACGCTTCCGACTGGTGTATATGGGTGTTTGTTTGCAACAGTCTGCAGTTAGCATCAACTGTTTCAATTGTAAATACTAGTTCTAATTTGTTTCCATTATTTAATTGTTATTTTTTCTAAATAAAGATTACACGTAAGTATACCTATATCAAATAAACTTACAAACTTCATCAGTAAGCTATTTCTTCATAAGAATACAAAGTAAGCGTATAAAAAGCTTTTACTAAAATATTATACAGTGTAATTATTTAGGTCAATATTGTAGAGCGCTTAATAACGAGCCTTTTCTTCGTTATAATACGGTTAATAGCCGTGTAATAAGGTGCTTGTTTTCGTAATAGCTGAAATTTGGAGATGAAAGTAAATTTTAGGATTACAATTGAATTAGTCTTGCTTATTTTCAAATTTTGGCACCGTTATTAAATTGGACGAAGAAAAACAGATGTTTACAACTTTTTAAAACTTTCTTCGCGTCTAATTTTATTAACTAGGATGCGGTAGATAAATATGGTGTGAAGGCCTCATTCACCTTTTCTTCTCTTGGCTCTCAAGGACTGGTCACCTGACCCGTTAAGCGAGTGGTAAGAGGATATTGCAAGAAAAAAATACAGGCCGCATACAAAAAAGAAAAAAAAATCGAATGTGCATTTATTTTTCTGATAGCTGCTAAAACTGCCAGTAATATATTTGTAAATTCCTCTCCGGCTCACTCCTTGTATAGATTTGTGCGATGATAACTACTCTTTTTCAAAAATAAGGAAGCGGACAAAAGTAAGCGATGTTCTACTAAAAATAAAAAAACCTCAAATGGAACTGGACTGGCCACATTATGAGAACGAATAGAGAAAAGTGGACGAAAGATGTAATGGAATGGTATCCTAAGAACGGAAAAAGACGAAAGGGACGTCAATTCAAGAGATGGGAAGATGATCTACCAAAAGGTTGGAGGAGATCAGCTCGTGATAGAGATGAGTGGAAGAAACAAGGGGAGGCCTATGTCGAAGGACAAACTGACCAACAAACTGGTTGCTGAAAAAAAAATTATTTTCTATTCTATGTTTAAAAACAGCACTTACTTACTTATAATATTATGCTTTATATGTACCTAATGTAACATGGTCAGCGAATAAAGGCTTTTTGATTTGATTTGATTTGAACTACTCTTTTGGACTCTTTTGGAGGGCCTAACCATTATTGTCCAGCCATTTTGTAGCCATCTCTAGTTATTTATATCGACAATGATCATGACTGGTAATGTTAAATACCATTTAATAAAAACAGAATTCCTTTCAATAGCTGAAACCACCACATAATTATATCTGACGGCTGAAAACGGATATATGAAATGTTGTTGGATTACAAATAAAAAATATAAACTAGTTTAAACCGTAATTTTCGATATACAGCTTTATACCAGCCAGATAGCAATAAATATTACCAACTTATTGCTGACTGTGTTCAGAGAAGGCACAGGGTTTACTTTTTGTGATAGATAGAAAAAGCTAGATTAATATTTTATTAGTAAAGTATAATGTATTTATAAAGTTCGATGAAACTCATACCTTTACTTAATTCATTTTATTCGATACAGTTTTATTATCCAGAGAAGAGATTAATTAATTTTACATATTCATAGCACAGTTAAAATTATGTAACCATTGGTTATATTAATTGGCAGAATGTATATTTATTTTGCTATTCAATAATGAAAATTTAAAGAAAAAACTCTTACACCGACATAACATCAGCAATAGTAAAATCAGTAAACTGTTTGATTTTTGGTTCTTGGTTTCTTGGGGATTATGGGCATTACCACCCAATGATAGTACAAGTTAGGAAATGGGCCCCAGTTCCCGGCCGCCTCGTTATTGCTGGCCATGGTAGCGACCACTGTAACGGCGGGGCAGGGGGTGCTAGGTATCTCCAGGCTAGATAAGGCTACTTTTAAGGCTATCATTACTAGAAATTTAACCCTGGCTACGTTCAACGGACGCACTCTGACTGAGGCTTGACCACCATCTGGAGTTAGAAAACATTAAACAACATGTTCTGGGGTTATGTGAAGTCCGTAGAGACGGGGAGGACACCGTAATCTTAGACTCGGGCTATATTCTCTACTTTTTTTTACTTAAAAACATCACAGGGAGTAACTAATATAGGCTGATGATGATGTTGGTTTCTTGGGTAGGTATTTAAAAGTAGAGTCTAATTGACGACCTCTGTGGCGTAGCGGGCGAAGGTCTGCCTGCGACGCAGGAGGTTGTGGGTTCGATTCCCGCCTCGGGACAAATGTTTGTACGATCTGCAGACATTTTTCCAGGGCGTTCTGGATGTTTTCTATGTATCGTAAAAAATATCTATCTATGTAGTGTATTGTGCTTAGTATATCTGGTATCTAGTACCCATAACACAAGCTCTGCTTAGCTTGGGGCTAGATAATGCTGTGTAATGGTCCAGCATTATTACATGTCTGTTTAAAATGAGAGATTGACCTTTGACATTCGCTGTCACTTTTGACATTTGCTATTGATGACGATAATGATGAAGTTCATCATCATCATCATCGTATCTTTGCCTATATCATCATCTTTGCCGTCCACTGCTGGACATAGGCCTCTCCTAGTGAGCGCCATAACGCCCTGTTTTCAGCTTGCCGCATCCAGCATCTGCCGTCACTTGATCAAAAGAAAATATTTCGCTATGTACATTGAGCTGGCAATGTATCATCAACACCGAAATAACAATTGCAAAAAAGGTATCAGTAGTCCGATACATCGACCGACTCAGTAGTCCGGTTGAGTTAATTGTAACCGGACTACTGAGACTACACCAAATTTTCGAGGTTTTGTAACAATAGGTAACATAATAGGCATTTTATTCATAAAGTTATGCCATCTTCGTTGCCTAGGAGATTAGCATAGGTATAGTTTTCGGAAGTAATAAATATCCCAATAATAATAGTTTAGTTTTTAAAAATTAATAGGACTTCAGAGAGAAAGTAAGGGATGCAATTGAAATTTATCGACATTTTATATCAAAATCCTGTGTAACAATGGGCCATTGCTAATTTATATGAAATATTTTAATGCAATATTGAACCTTCTTTCTCATTCTTATAGAGACCCGGATAAACTCAGTTAATATAGCAATGAATATTCATGAAAAATAGTCGTAGTCGGCAAACCAATCACCATTTCATTAATGGACGGAAGATCGTCACCGCCCACGGTCGCCGACTAACAATTACCTACTTGGCACCCACCTATAAAATGTTATACATCATTCCAACCGCATAAAAGCCATTGTATGCAGTTGGAATCATGTATAACACATGGCATCAACTCAGCCATGTGATGATGTCATTTCACTAGTAAAAACTCCTTTGCTATCTAATCTCACCACAACCTTAACCTCAACAGCCTGTAATGGTCCACTGCTGGACGCAGGCCTCCCCCTAATAAGCGCCTTAATGGCTTTTATCTCATGGGGGGTAGTGCCCATAATCCCCACGCGGAGCATGCGCGGTGGGGATCGCAGTTTGGTGGTAGAATTATTCTGTAGGGGGCGCTGCTGCCCGCCCCCGGTGGATATCCCTTAGTCGCCTCTTACGACACCCGCGGGAAGAGTTGGGGTGATGCAAATTCTAAGCCGGCACCACACAGCTGATCTAATCACACACCAAAGTCGGCTATTCAGCCCGGGGCGGCGGGTTGGTGCGTCATTTCAGTCTATGAATATTCTCGGCTGCCGACATTTTTTGGCAATTTCTCGGCTGTCGACTCTGGTTCGCTTGTCATTTGTTTTTGGTAGTCGTTGGTAACAAGAGGTCTTTGAAAAACAACGAAGTTGCTGACCCCTTTCGTTTCGCATCTCTAAGAAATAAATGTCAGAATCATTTTCATCGTAAGGTAATCGAAAGAACGGATCGTCCGTCTTTTGTTTCGTGCGATCCGACGTCATCCGTCAACTTCGTTCGTTTTTCAAAGTAAACTTCTTGAACCCGAGGGCAGGTGATGTTTGTTCGTGGAACATCACTGCATAATTAACTGAATACAGGAGAAAAAGATAGGTAAGACAGAGAAAGATAGGTACAAAACTAATTTGCATCGTCTAAAGTCGAACTTGTGTGTCTTATCATTACATGGTTTACTTATAGTATAGATAGATAGGTTAACTCTCCTAATAATCTTAACGAGATAACTACACAACTAATAAGAAACTGTATTAAGGAACCAAAGAATTAGTTCAAAATAAAAATCTTTTCTTTAGACCGCAGGATTTCTGAGATCTCGACCAAATTAGGTGCAAAACGGTGCACTTTTTCTGTCATGATTTTTTTTGATCGTAATTTTTTTTGCATTCGTGTTTTCACAATTAAGGAACCGAAGAAAAAATTTTGAATTTCATTCACTTCTTGTTTTTTACCACGTGGTTTCCGTGAGTACCGAGATCTAGGCCCAGTTTAAGAAGCAAACCCGCTAGGTTCACCATTTAAGGCTGAACGAGTCGCTCCATACAAACGTGGCAGGGTAACTACAAAGCTGTTTGATGTTGACCATCCAAAACGTAGAATAACATCAATTTATCTCGTCATTGTCTATTTATGTATGCACGCGAAACCGTAAAAAAAGTATTAATTAAAAAAATAGAAGCTTCCAAACTTTCGTATTTCAACACCGATTTTAGCCCAACTTTGGGCGAAAATAAATAACATACAAAGAAAGAAAACTCTAAAATAAAGCCGTACCGATATAGTTTAGTTATTTAAAAGTTGAAACAAATTTAATTTGAAATGATACTTTTAATAGTTTTTCTAAAATAACCCTTGTGCTAAAAGTCGTTTCGCATTTTTTAACGCGGCTGTTAAACGAATAAATTGATTTGCCTTTCATCAAGCGCGCGAGAATGTCTATTATGTCAGATGAGAGGCATACATTTAGGCCACGCCCACTGATGAGTTGGACCGGACGACTCATGCAGCCTTAATACGTTGCTGTCACGTACATCATACCAGCACACAAAACTTGGCCTGTTTATTTATGTTGTTGTGCAGCGCAATTCTCTATCTAGACTTAAATAATCAAAGCCCCTTTACCAATTTATACGTAAGTAAATATACCCAAACATGCGTGAGCGCACTATCACGTGTCACATAAGTGGACCTTTAGATTCAATGCCAGTCGTGTTCAAACTTACAACCGCTGATACAGCAAGCAATGATTAAATTTATTTGTCAGAACCTGAGAACTCCCGCACCCTCATCCTCTCTTCAACCCACGCCAGCCTAATTAGTACAGAAATAACGTCGAGATTTGTCAACTTCCGAGTCTTTATAGCATTCCTTTGACACAAAGATGAACAAGCCGATGTCGCATGTAAATAGATCGTTAACTCCCTGTAAAATATCGTTTTGAACTCTGACGGTGGTCTCTAGAAATCTTAATTCTGTTCAAAATGTCATCATCTAGCTAGACAAAAGATTATTTGTGCAGTAACGTTTTTGTTCCTATTTCGAACCTATATAAAATTTCGTTAAAAAATTGCCAAGTATTGTGAACAGAAATTGCAAATCATTTAGTAAGCCACGAAGCTCATTGTTGTCGAACCATTTACAAACGAAACAAGATCGAAGATTACAATATGCCTATGTGGAAAGAACTAATGATTACACATCAATAAAGGAGAAGACTCATAACGAAAGTGGAGAAAAATTAAGGTGCTTAGCCTACCTACGGAAAGTCACCAAATAATAAATAATCGTGGTGTAGGGGCGCTCGGCCTTCCTTGCTTTATGTTAGCAGAGATATATATTCTTGTCTTCGTGCTAAGCATTCTAAAGGCCTGTCCCCATGTTAGCCGAAATTCCGCAAATTACATTTGTTTTATTTGATTTGACAACCTGTAACAAGCGCAAGCGAGCGAAAGCTCATCGTGACTCAGCGATGATATGCGTATGGGCTAAGGTGGACCTGACATTCACAAAAATGATATAGCTAAGATTCCGAGAGTCAATATTCCCGGAGATATTATTTGAAGCTCAAGGGGTGGCTCTCGAAAGTTATCTGGGATGGCTCTGCTAAGGCATGACCTCACAATCAAATGTCAAACAAAGTTTTATCAGAGCAAAGTTGACAAATAAATCCCTCGTCTTGAGGAACTTTTCTCATAGTCTAAGCAACGGCATATGATTTGACTTGACTTTTACGGGTTTGATATGGTAGGGTCCACTATCCGTCTTACGAACTGATTATATAAACTAGATAAAACCAATGGCTCTATATTAGGTCCCAAATACTTATCTCCACCACTTAGTGCGGTACCAATCACTTAGTTTGTTATCATTATCACCAAACAAATTACTAATTCGTTTTCTTGGAGCTGTGCTGTGTCGATATTATTTCCAAAATTTATGTTTATAAGTATTTCAATCTGATTTTATGGCAATATGATTTTATAATGTAGTACAATTTTAACGAGTAAAATGGTTTTCACTTAAAACTCTTTGCTGGTAATAAAATGAATATTATATGCCTTATTTTAAGCATTTCATTATGAGTATCCGATACAGGAGTAAAAATAGCGCCAGACAGAAGAATCGAGCCGTATTTTATTTTATTCCGCATGAGAAATGGCTACCTATCATACTTTTACATAAATTAAGTTTTTATGAGCTGAGCCAAAACTTCATTCGCATATTTTTGTGAATTGTTAAGTTGATTGTGTCTGGAGCCTAAAGTTTTACTTCAAAACTTGTAACTCAATATTCTGAACAAGAAAAGTAACCTAATTATTCATAGGTGAAGCGAAGAACTATAACAACTTTTCTAATTACGCTCACAGAGCTTTCGTTCTTTGCATCTTTATTCCGAGAGAGGTAAAGTCGAATTCACGGATTCCTCCGTGGGAGTCTTGCAGAGCTAATTTTATGACACTTAACATTTTAACAATACCGAGCCTCTATATATTATTAGTAGTTCTTATGTATGTTGTCAGGCATCCTTATAAGTATGAATCGATTGAACAAAGGGCAATACGGATAAGTACAAGAAGGAAAAATCTCGACACTCCTTTTCAGCCTAGGTTATGTTGTGGCATGCTTGGCATGCAGCATGGCTCTAGGTACCAGGCTTTAACTCCCTGCCTATTGATTTAAAAAGCATTGATAGTCCTAATATATTTAAAACCAAATTAAAAAAGCATTTGTTGGAAAATTGCTTGTACTCAGTAGATGACTTTAAATTTTAAATTTTGACTATGTAAGCGACCTCTAATTTTAATAGTATTCCTTAGATTTTAAGAGACATTTGTATTCAATTTCTTTATAATAAAATCAATGTTTTAATCGTTTAATTAATTATGTTTTAAGACCTACTCGTAATACTCAAATACAATTGTAAATATTGTTCATGAATAAATCATCTATGTATCTATTTATGTGGAAACCTCCCATGTCACACTAATCTCAGAGGAGGTTCCATAAAATCTGTAACTCGCCCCTGGAGAGTCTTCAAAATGAAGCACAGCTTGAGCCCACGTACCTTCGTTCAACATTTTTTCAGACTTGATCTTACATTATGTTAGATATTTATAAGTATTTTGGATTTTTAGGTGTTTGCTTAATAATTTAAATAATAAAATTAATAATTTTAATGCATAAGGTATCGAATCAATTTATTGACAGAAATATATTCACACTAATATTATAAAAACGAAAGTTTGGATGGATGGATGGATGGATGGATAGTTGTTTGTTACCTCTTCACGCCAAAACAACTGAACAGATTGGGCTGAAATTTTGCATACAGGTAATTCTAATCCTGGAATCAAACAAAGGCTACTTTTTATTCCATAAATCAGTTCCCATGGGATAAAAATCACCTTTAAACATTTCCATAGAAACAACGCGTGCGAAGCCGCGGGCATAAACTAGTGCTCTATATAAAAGTATGTTTTTTTCTGTTTCAGGTATGAAACGATGTTTTGAATTATGAAGCTTTCTGAGTCGTAAGTTGTGTAACTCAACACAAATTTATAGTCAAAATTACCTTACTGGTTATGTAGTTCAAAAACAGACAGGTAGAAGGTAAACAAAGAAGAGAAATCATTCCTAACTAGATCTCAGAGGACAAAGATCCATTGAAACTTCTCATTCCACAACTTCTCACTTTACAAATAAACCGACTCTCAAACGTACTAAATGAACAAAGATTTCACTAACACCTCAGTGTAAAGTTACTTTGAGTTCATTACACGTATTGTTAAAATACCACGGCCGAAGTATGCTAGATGGTTTCCAGCTGTTGTTTAGTAGAGCGGGAGTTTGGACTTGTGAGATCACATTACATTTCACTCCACGTTCTCGACGATGAGGATTTTAGCTGCGATCAGAGCATAATTGAAAAACTATGTATTAAATTAAGTACTTCAAATTTTATCGACATGAATGTTAACAATATTGCCAAAAACGCAATCGCCGATTTTATACTAGTAAGTACCTACCTAGATTTTTAGCTAACTATTATATACAGAACTGAACTCGCCGCTTGCGGGAATTACTCGCACTTTACGGGTTTTGTCTAGGTTTAGTTAAAAGGCGGCAAAACTGTTTAGGTTTACAATAAAAGAACTCCATACAAAATATTTAGGTCGATATTGTACAAAAAATTTACAAATATTTAACCTGTAACAAAATAAAATATGCAGCTGGCAGCACCAGCGCTTGCTCTATATCTGGCCAAAAGTGATGGATGACCGGAACATTTCCGTTCGAATTTTAAAACCGGGACTTCAGTAATGGGCCTGGTATTGTTATTTCAGTCCTCGGGAACTTAACGAATGGGAATGCTTAAACTGACGGGCCCACATATATTTTATAAGCGACCATTTGTCTAGAGGCGCATGTGTCTTACTCGTTGAAATATTTACGAGCTATTAGTGCAACAAGGACAAAATGACTCTTATCCCTTGCAAGAAACAACACGAGGGTAGTGTTGCAAATGACTGATTTAATACCAATGCAGGATTAAATATATGACGCATCTCGTATTTTCATGTATTTTGGTATCCTTTGAAGCCAGAATAGCGGCGTTGAAGCGTTTATTGCAGGAAACGCAATCAAATTAGTGAATAGATAAATGAATATCAAAATTATCTTATCATCGTGAGATCAAATAAAACTGCTTATGTTAAGTGCTAGTCGAGTTTTGGAAGCCATTTGATTAGTCGAGAACATTATAAAATTTGTCAACACCTACGTAACACTCAAGCCGGTTCACATCACAGCTATTGAATGAAAAGCTTTGACGCGACATTTTAGTTTATGTTCCTAATCAGTCAGCTAGTTTAATAATGGCCCAAGCCTAAGCTTCTATCTGTAGCTGTAAAAACAAAAAGCAATATCAACGCGATACTAAAACTAAACAAAAGGTAGCAATGTCAACAAAATTTGTCTAATGAATTAGCTTAATGGCTTCCACCCTTCGCAAATAACCGTAATAAATTGTTTAATTTATCAAGTGGTCGGTCTCATATCGGTTTAGTATGTTTGGTAGTACCACAGAAAAAAATCTAGGGGATCTCGTATCTCTCTCGCACATGTGTGAAAAAGGAGATGGAAGAAGTTTAATTCCTCATTGAATCTGGTTGTAAATCACGGTTCCCTTCGACCCTCGGCTCGGGTCTATAGATTGTGGCTCAGTGAACTGCTATATTAAAAGGCCTGTTCCACTGAAAATTGATGTTTTAAATTGATCTTTAATGACCGGAGTTTAGATTTCATTTTGAATTTCTAACCTATTATCGGCTAAAAATTCTTTTTTGAGCTGTGCACATTTGCATCTAGCAAAAGTGAAGTGCTGAAGATAAAGCGTTTTCATTTACTTGATTTTTGACTGTAAAGGTTATTTTCTATGGTGATATTTTATATACCATGAAATATATAGTTACTATTAAATATAAATTCAATTATCACAGCTCAAGGTAGTCACGTTTCATTTGTATGTCATAAACTTATTTCATCATGAGCGCTACTTTATTACCTTAGGTAATAATAAGCTTTCGAGATAATACTAGTAAATGCCAGATAACTTTGAAAGTCCACTATAAAATCATCGTAAAACACAATCACACTAACCTCTTACAAAGTTCCCTTATTACGCAAGATAACTTGAATATTTTGCTTATCAACCAATTTTATGTCGGCGCGCATTTTAATAAAAACTAGAATAACGATGCTTTTATTTAGATCTGGGAATGCCACTGTTATCTTAATTTTTATGTGGGTTACCTTTTAGCTAATCTCTAACAAATAAAAGCTTTGGGCTTTATGAGACCACCCGTAAACATAGCTAGTAGATGTTAGGTCAAAATAAATCATCTTATTGGGTATTCTCAAAATGAGTTGTAGACCAAGTAAATCATCATCCTCAGGTCAATTATCCCACAGGGCCTCGATAACTCTAATGTTGTTGAAACAAATGAAGATAAACGATTAGAAAATGATATAATTAGAAAATGTTGGTAACAATTCACGCTTAGAATATATCTCTGGTTCCTCTTCGACTATTTAAACTAAATTAGTCGATAGTTCAAACAATATTGTAATCCAGGCCCAGTTCATTCTCTTGAAGCCATACGATACGACACTTCGATTTCGTACTATTCAAAACTGGAATTTCCTTTGATCTTATGACACTGTCGACAACATCATCGTTTTTCTTTTCGTTCTTAGTAATCAAGTAAACCTTCAAATTCGCACTATTTGAAATTACAACCTGAGCATTGATTACTCTGTGTCGAAAACATCACTCATTCCTATATTGATACAATTTGGTTGCATGTCCTTACGTCAGTCCAATTAGTCCTGATAAACTGATATTTATGGGCTAGTTAAATGGTCCATTAAACATTCTCCCTAGTGTCAGATGTCTTGTGAAGCCATGATCAATAAAATACATTGAGCTCATTAAGACTAACGCTGATATTTGATCCTTAAATTCGAAGTTGGGTTCTCTATGATCCGTCAATTGTTGTTAGACGATATTATGTAGGACGATATAGGAAGGTATTCTTGTTAAACAAGAACAGTATAAAATAAACTTGACATTGTTTTGTTTTAAATAACTTGGTTATTTTATATGGCATTTCACTTAGTTATTTAGTATGTACACTGTAAGGTAGCTTTACAACGCTCAACGTTAAGGTTGAACGAGTCGCTCATCTCTCCATACAAACGTATAAGGGTAACTTCTACGCTGTTTGATGTTGACCATCCAAAACTAAGGATAATATCAATTTATCTCGTCATTATCTATGTCAGTATGCACACGAAACCGTAAAAAAAGAATTAATTAAAAAATACAAGCTTCTAAACTTTCGTATTTTAACACTGATTTTAGCCCAACTTTGGGCGAAAATAAATAACATACGGAGAAAGAAAACTCTAAAATAAAGCCCGTACAGACATAGTTTAGTTATTGAAAAGTTGAAATAAATTTATTTTGAAAAGATACTCTCAATAGTTTTTCTATAATAACCCTTGTGCTAAATGTATGCCAGATGAGATGGCATAATTTTAGGCCGCGCCCACTGATGAGTTGGAATGGACGACTCGTGCAGCCTTAAGCCTCCTTTGCCTGAAATTTTAACCGGAATTCAGCAATTCTACAAGGTGGCAGAAAAAACATGGCGATCATACTTCCATAACAAATTAAAAGTTCCTTAAGGCCCTAATAATTTTTAAATAAATTTTACATCTCAATTTTGAACACTAAAGACAACTTCACCAACAGAAGTTACACTGAAAACTGCACCAACCATTATCAAAACGTTCTTCTTGAAACATTATCTTGTAAATCGCTTAGGAGTCTACATGAGAACAGATGCCGCACTATTTCCCGGCAAGAGAATGTTACAACTTAATTTCTACAGACATTAGTTTCCTTTTCTGGTAACAAAGGGGAAGCAAGGAAAGTCTTATTAAATAGCTTTCGTAAAGTTCTGTCCAAATGTGAAGTAAAAATACTATTTGAGCATACTTGTTACAAAATGTTAAGAGTATTTGAGCATTATACAATATTTTGTCATTTACAGACACTATAAACCGATTGATATTGCCCTTACAGGGTACATGTACTTACCTTTAAGCTAATTACCATCTAAGCTAAAACTCTGTAAACGTATATGTATGCAATAAATAAATCTGAAATCTGAAATCTGATTCTGTATATTTAATTTAATTTTGTTTTAAACATTATAGTACAAAATAATATTAATCGCTCGCGTACCACCTAACTTACCTAGAACATAGCGACATCAAGTTTAACATGTCTACTTAAGACGAAATAAATAAATAGATATATCAAATTTTTATGAGACCACCACGGGATTATTTTAACAATCGGTAAAATCATCAAAATTGGATCACAATTGTCGAAAATATCAAACATACACCCAACAGAGAACCTTCTCAGTTTGAATTCACTCGAAAATGGAAAATTAATTCAGTAAAAATCACACTACTAAATGTGAAAGTTTGCATGTATTTACCTCTTCACGCCAAAACTACTACGGATCGAACTGAAATTTTGCATAAGTGTCGATTTAGGCCTGGAATAAAACATACTTTTTATCCCATAAATCAGTTCCCTTGGGATAGAAAATACCTGTAAACTTTTCCATAGAAACAACGCGTGCGGAAGCGGCCAGGAACTAGTATTATATATTTCATTTGTATGACAGAGTTTGAGGTGCCTTGTCTTATGTAGTAGCACGGAAGCAAAGCTACGGCCAATATAAAGCTAAAGTATAATAGTAACCGAGAAAAACACGCTGAGGTATGGAAATATATGGTGCTTACGTATCGCATGATGAATTGTATTCAATTTGGCCGGTGACAGCCACCGAAGAAGCATTTGGGTAACAAATTTCTTATGCTTAGCATGCACGCTATGAAAATATTACCCGCCAAGATATTCTTAGGAATACGAAGAAGAGATTAATAAATAACTGTTAGCTTGATGAGTGGATGTTTTTGTTTTGTTTTAGTTGGGAAACTTGACTGTTGTGTAGTCTACGTCTATATTTTCCTAGCAATATGTATTTTGTAACAAAAAATTATCTGAGCGTCTGGTCAAAGCGACGCGTGACCCGGGAGCTGGTGAGTATCAGTTAGCTCAATTGTTTCAATTGTATATACTAGTTCTGATTTATTTCAATTATTTGATTGTAATTTTCTTAGTGAATAAAGAGATATTGTAACTAAGTAAACAACCTATAACCTCTTAATTTACTAAAGACCTTGACTAAATATTTGTTTTCTGAGAAAGTCATTGTTTCAGTAGGTGCATAGTGGCTTGTCTTGAAACTTTGGAAGGTTTTGTCCTTAAAAATGCATACTCCTTTTTAGGTATATAGGTACATTCATAACCCTGTTTCCTTGTAACCCCAAAGGCATCACAAATAACTTTTTTTAAGGTCATAACTAAAATCACAAATTATACCTCGTAGTTAATAACTTAGTTTTATGAACGCGTAAAAGGAGGGCTGAACTCGGGGGAATGATTCCATTAATCATCACCGTAACGCAGGGGTGAAATATGTTTAAAATTAATACAACAAAGGAAAATATTGCTACGTTTTGAAATCATTTATTTTAATCTCGGAAAGTGGAAATGACATATTTTTGTTCCATATCCTTTTCTTGCGTTTCCCTTTGTAAAACTAATGGAAGGATAGCAGTTTTATTTTCCACAATTTAAATAAGTGATAGTGTTTAAAATCTAAATTTTTAAGTTCCTGATGCAAAGTCATTAAAATAAATATGTAACACGATTTATACTAATTTGTCAGATACCTGTTTACTTATATTACCTACGTTGTGTGCCTCATTGCGAGTTGCATAAAGTTATTTTCGAAGTGCCTACCTCATGTCACTTGCAGTATAGACAAATATGTGCACGAATAAATTAAGCTTATCATTTATTCATCTTAATAATTGGATTAACTTGTTATTGAAAACATAAAAAAGTGAATGAGTAAAACTATAGATTCCTATCATAAATCAAAACCATGTCGTCTGTCCCACCTAGATACAACGATAACCAATCACAGTAGTGGATTACGAAATGATACAATGCTCGTAGTTTATCTGCCTTCAATCTCCCAGTTGGATGTAGATCATAATTAGGGTGTGCACTCAGGTGTCACAGGAAGTGTTTTGTTCATATCGCTCTGTCGATCGCTGTCTAGTTGTTCTACAACCCTATATTACCGCTAATGTTTGAATTTCTAACGGATTTGTGATCTTATCGGTTCCATGTTCACTAATAGCTATTTAATAATGCACCAGGAATAAAATATTACATGGAATGCACATACAGATAGAGAAGTTAAGTCGCTTTACTCTGTATTTCTGGCAATCTCCAGAGGAATATGAGCACTATTGTGCAAGTTTTGTTTTAAGCTTGTTCGCGTTTTGCTCGCTGATGCGGAGTGTGTTGGAAGCGAGCTTTCTCCAATGTCGAGTTAAGTAGGTTCTACATATTCTGTGGACTATCTCCCCCACACCCCTTATCTCCAGCGGTTGACCCTTCTTGTCTGATTTAGGTGTCTCGCCAAACTGCGGCGGAAGCAAATTATAATCTTTTTCGTATCTTTATTTCTTGTTAAAAGTTAAACAATTATACGGCTTTTGAAAGATTAGATTTGAGCTTTCCTGTTTTTCCGATTATAAGCTGCAAAAAAGTTCTTGATCTTTTTTAATGATAGATTGGATTTTTTTTTCCTGGACTTAGATCGAACTCAGAAAAACGAAAATGAAGAGAGCATCAATATTGACATTGAATCAGTCTTTCCTAGAACACACGATAGTATGTGTGTCAATATAAGAATATGCATGAATCTCACGCATTACGCAACTCAACATTCCCAGAATTGTGGAGAACGTGAGTTGGGAGACAAATTGTACCCACATTTTTCCTTGAGACCGATATCTCATATTGAATATTCTAAAACGGTTTGATGCGGACGAATTTGTTTTGTATTTGCGAGTTTGGCAAACGTATTGTGGGCACAATAAGAGTTATTTGTTTCTGTATGACTACTTTTTTGGCAAGATTTCTCTTCTTATTTGTATTATTTTCCAGTAGTTTTTGCGTCTAGTATTTTAACCAAACACTGAATTCAGGTTTCCGTAGTTTATCTGTTCTGGGGTAGTAGGTATGATTTTGCATTATTTCTGGTAGATCTACTTGTTTATAAATTCATTTATCTTTGTCTCAATTATTCGGGTCAAAGATTTCCTTCATCTTGACGTTGTTGTTTTACAATATCCGGTTTAGTCTATCATTCCTTGCGAACCCAAAAAGATTATAAATAAATTCATTATTCAATCTCGTAATAAAGCTCGCGTTTTCAAAAGGTGATTCTAAAGCATTTTTGTTTTAACAAAGGGCGGGCCGGGGGCGTTGTTATAGGTCCCCCCAATCCGAGGTTGTTTAGTGAGGAATAAAAATAATTTGCTTTTCATTTTGTTTCATCATCAGTGAAGCAGGGTTTCAAAGGCTGGAGGGCCATCGATGCTCGAGCTGAGTGGCTCAGACTTTATTATTGGCTTACACTGGATCTGTGCACTCGGCGAATGCAAAATGAGGTCATGAGTAGAGTATGGATGTCAGGACGTTCCGTATGCTAGTAAACTATTGCATGCAAAACGAAATTAGCATCAGACGCACACTGAGAAATGAGCTTTATTGCAATTTCAATTCGGTATAACAATAATCACGTCTTTTGTTTCTACACTCTATATACTTTTTAGCAAATGGAAAGGTACCGATCAAACAAGCGCAGACAAAAGCTTGTTAAAACACTGAGCTGCCTTCGTAGTTTCCGTATCCGTACGAGCATTAGCGAAACCTTGTCTCTACAATGCGTGCTTACTCACAACTTAGCTTGTGTGCACGTAGATTGGAAATGTTGATCAATTACTCATAATGGACGTGGCTCAGTTTATGAGCATGCTAATGATCTCAAGTCTTATCTGGGTCTCTGGGTGTTGGATTGGATGAAATGCACTCAAATGACCGCTTTTAAACTTTTAGTAGCTCATCTAAAACCAATTAAGAGCTAAAGGAATCTAGAACTTTACGATCCAACGAGATTATTATTAAGCTAGTAAACCTAGTCCATAAAGTTACATATATCTTTCTGATGTGACGAATCTTTATCTTCATAAATAGTTCTTTATTAATTAAGGAAAAATCTCAATTCATTATCATTGAGGAAAGATTTGGCAACATTCTTGTATATTTCAAAAATTTTTTTAGTCATACAAAGTAATTTTTAATTGGAAATAATACAAACAAACAAAACAAAAGCTTCTGGCTCTAATATCCTTTCAAATCATCTCAAACAACGCCTGTTTGAGATAGACGACCTCCGTGGCACAGCGGGCGAAGGTCCGCCTGGGACGCAGGAGGTTGCGGGTTCGATTCCCGCCTCGGAACTAAATTTGTGTACGATCTGCAGAAATTTGTTCCGTTGGTCTGGGTGTTTTCTATGTATAATAAAAATATCTATCTATGTAGTATATTGTATTAAGTATATCAGTTATCTAGTACCCATAACACAAGCTCTGCTTAGCTTGGGGCTAGATAATGCTGTGTGAATTGTCCAGCATTATTTATATTTATTTATTTATTTAAAAGGTTTTAGCTATTTCCATTAGAAACTATCTCGTTGAAATTTGGAACCTAACCTTCCCAGTAATCCCACCTCGTTAGACCCAGGATGCCATTACCAAGAGAATTCATAACGTATTCTGTCCTGTGACCTGCCTACCTTTATTTGACCGTAAATTACACCACAATAACCGTTTCATAAGCCCGTTTCCTTGTATCAAATCCTTCTAGGCAAGCAGATTTATTAACCTAATCCCAGGGATCCCTTCATAACCGCAACGTTGTGAATGACTGGGCCTGTGACTGAGCTCACAACTCATTGTCTGATTCTAATTTTTTGGTGGATTCGCTATAGTTTTAGTAGTGGCCATTTATTTCTTAGCAAATAAAAACGAAATGCGTTATGTTGTATGGGGTAACAAACTCTTCTAAAATTTCCTTTGATTTTCTTCAAGTTTTGGACCATGCTACTGAAATGGATCAGAAGGATCTGATTCATATCAGTAGCATGGTCCAAAAGTCTTACATATAAGGTGAAATTATTATCAAAAGTTCCAAAATTTTACAATACTTATCTCATGAAAAATTT
Organism: Eupithecia subumbrata; assembly: GCA_949316285.1. Classification (NCBI taxonomy): domain Eukaryota; kingdom Metazoa; phylum Arthropoda; class Insecta; order Lepidoptera; family Geometridae; genus Eupithecia; species Eupithecia subumbrata. Next base: position 25,192,290 of record OX438643.1, read on the forward strand.
ACTAAGCCAATAAGGCTTACTTTCACTCTAATGAACTCTTTTGTTCATACAGCATGATTATCACTTAGTTTTTCTGTGCTCTCTAACTATTGTTATAATTTTATGATTGAGTTACAATAAAAACTGTTCTCAAATATTCATTACTAGCTGCTTTCTTACTACCCGTTGTCCTATTACCCGTTTTCCCGTAGGAATAAAGCATTTTCCCTTTAAAAAGTAGCCTATGATCATAAGGAATAATGTGGGCTTCTAATGGTAAAAGAATTTTTCAAGTCGGTCCTGTGTTTCGGAGCCTATTCAATACAAACAAACAAACAATAATTTCTTTCCTCTTTATAATATTATTTTATATTATGTATTTAATATTATTTAATATGTAAGTATGTGAAATTTTCTGTAGGTATGTTTGTATTTGTATTGTATGTATGTATTAAGTATATTCCTGTATTACGTGCACTACCAACTAGTAAGTGACTTATATCTTTTGGTAGTACCTAATAAGGTTGCCTGGAAGAAATTGCTTTGAGCAATAAGGCCGCCTATTGTACGTTTTTAGGGTTTTGAAGATCGAAGATCGATTTCAAAACCCTTATGGTCTCGCTTTGTCTGTCCTTTTTTCCCTCCTTAATAACTCAAAAACTACTGCAGCTATCAACTTGAAATTTAAAATAATAATACATTTCGTGCGCTTGTACAGATTTAGAGAAAAATAAATGAAAATAAATGAAAAATGAAAATGAATTTTTTCCATACAAATTGTGATGCCGAAATTTTAAAAGATACCTACAGAGTCATATGGGGTATCAAATGAAAGGTATTCTTTATACATTTCAAAATATTTTTTGAAATTTTTGTAGGTTTCATACTTTTTAAAATATTTCGAAAATAGTCGAAAAAATACCCATTCCGCCCCCCCTATCTCCGAAGGTTGCAGAGCGATCCATGTAAAATGTATGGAGCGTTTATAGACATGAATCTATATTTTACAGGAAAAATATAGAGAAGTTTGAAAAAAGAACACTTTTTGAAAAATGGTCAAAAAGGGGGGAAATAATTTTCAAAAGGGAGGCTACCTCACCGTGTGGGGTATCAAATGAAAGGTATCGGTTTGAAAATTTCAAAATAGTTTTTGAAATATCTGTAGGTTTCATACTTTTTGAAATATTTTGAAAAAAGTCGAAAAAATACCCATTCCCCCCCCCCCCCCCCCCTATCTCCGAAGTTTGCAGAGCGATCTGTTTAAAATGTATGGAGCGTTTGTAGATATGAATCTATATTTTGCACGAAAAATATAGAGAAGTTTGAAAAAAGAACACATTTTGAAAAATGGTCAATAAGGGGGGGGGGAATAATTTTCAAAAGGGGGAGCTACCTCACCGAGTGGGGTATCAAATAAAAGGTATCAGTTTGTACGTTACGAAACAATTTTTCAAATATCTGTAGGTTTCATAATTTTTGAAATATTTTGAAAAAAGTCGAAAAAATACCCTTTCCCCCCCCCTATCTCCGAAGTTTGCCGAGCGATCCATTTAAAATGTATGAAGCGTTTGTAGATATGGATCTATATTTTACAGGAAAAATATAGAGAAGTCTGTAAAAAGAACACTTTTTGAAAAATGGTCAAAAAGGAATAATTTTCAAAAGGGGGGCTACCCCACTGAATGGGGTATCAAATGAAAGGTATAGGTTTGGACATTTCGACCCAGTTTTTCAAATTTCTGTAGCTTTCATATTTTTTAAAATATTTTGAAAAAAGTCGACAAATTTACCATTACCCACGTTAACCGAACCACCCATTTAACCGAAGCATGCAGAGAGATCCATCTGAAATGTAGGTTGGTACCTACTATTCTTAGGTATTCGTCTAACCGGTACTTTTGGTACATATTTGTTGACAAACGTTCAAAACCCTCGGCGCGCGAGTTACACTCGCACTTGACGGATCTTGTTTTATTATTATTTAGATATAAGTTATTTTATTAATTTTGTGCAATAAAGTGTTCATTCATTCATTTATTCATTAGTATAAATTTAAATAAAAAGAAGACATCTACTGTATCTTTTCATCAGATTGTACCAATTATAATTTATATGATAATGCCGAAGAAAGTAAATTTTATGGACATAATAGTCAATCTGGAACTAAATCATTGGAAGGAATTAGCGAATCATAATCACCAGGTGATTATGTATTTACTGGATCCACGTTCAATAGCAATGACAGCATTAATTACTCGCGTACAGTGCAACGCAACTGTGGGGCTCTGCTAGATATGTTAATAATTTTAGAAAATTAACTTTAATTCGTAACGAATACATCCGACTGAGAACCAAAGTTATAGACATAGCTCAAAGAATGAAGCTGAAGTGACAGTGGGCCGGCCATATCTCGCGAAGAACCGACAACCGCTGGGATAAACGTGTTCTTGAATGGAGACCACGACTCGGTAAGCGTAGACGCCCTTCGGCCAGGTGCGATGACGATCTGCAAAAGCGTCAAGTTTTTATAGTGTTATCATAGAGTTCAAACCAAAATAATTTGGAACCTAATGAGTAACATAGTCATAATTTAATGACGAAACCTCAATGTTTGTTATTCTGCTTCCTAAATGTATTCAGTTAGGTTTGATTAACAGTAGTGGTCTAATTAATATTGACTTGGATGATATATTATTCTATTGGTGAAAATTTGGCAACCTTGTTATTTATTCAAATGATTTATTAGAGAAAATGTTTCAAATTAGTCGATTTCAATTAGCTGTGTTTTTGAAATTATTAATGAACAGTTTATTGACAAAGAGGGCCCACAGGTTTTAATAATTTGATTAGTTAGAAATCGGTTTAAGTGATCTACATAGTTCGGTTCTTTTGAGGGGTCTTCACCATCGGTAATGCAGTATGCATTACAGATGGTGAAGACCCCTCAAAATGTCTCAAGCCTTCATCAAGAAAATGTAAACAAACCGCTCCATATAGACTTCTTTTGTTATCTATAGCTCAAGTCATACATGTAGCAGGTCCCATTGTGTTAGAAGTCCTGCCAGTGACAACGGCTCTATGATAAATGGGCCCTAACAATTATCCAATTCGAAATTTCTGGGTATTCAAGTGCAGTTGTTGGTGATAGCTATTGAGTCTGGTCGCTAAAGGGTCACGGTGTTAATGGAGGCCTTTTGGGACGGTATTGAATGATGGGATGGAGTGGAATGGTAAAATCACTTCAATTTCCTACTAGATCTGAACTTTGGAATCAATATTCGGTACCCTACACTTAAATAGAAACCGGTACCCTAAAAGTAGATACTTAAATAGGTACTTAAATACCTACCTGAGGAATCTATGATGTCATTCGACGTTTATTAAAATTATAGTGTCATGTAGTACGCTTTATGTTTTTATGGTTTTGGATTTATCTTTTGGTCAGGTTAGTTCTCTCAAAGTCGAGAAAGTCTTAGGTAGGTTAAGGTTTGTATTTTAAGGGCTCTCAATAATACAGGGTGCCACTAAACATGTGTACAAACTAGCTGAAAGGGGGTGATTCTGGACCCCGAGGGGATCAACTTGTGTAGGACAATTTATAAAATTTAGATTTTTTTAGTTATATGTTCCTTTTTCCTACTTTCAATTACGTATCTAATGTTTTTGAAATTTCAAACGACATAATTTTTTGTACTAAAATTATTCCCTAACAAAACTCTGGTTTTGCTGAAAAACCAAGCTAAAAACATTTGTGAAATATTTGCTAATGTTCATTAAAGCATGTATAAATTTCTATCTTTGACATTAACATCAACTCAGTGAAAGGTTTCTTCACCGATATAATCCGTTTAAAATCAATGCCGTGGTATGAACTCATACATATTCACTTGATGTCGAATAATCTGAATGAACGATTAGGTTCGAGCATGCGTAGGTGTGGATTAACCTTTTAATCCAGAAAGACTCACGCCATCCAATTATAATTAAAAAATGGGAAAGAAAGAGTTGACTTGTTGCTCCAGAGGGTTCCAAATTATATTTTATGGGGGTGCTGCTTTATGCCAATGTTTAAGTATTTTGCCTAATCATCGTCATCATCACCCACTGCAGGGAAATAGTAGGTAAGACTTCACAGAGTTTTTGTTATTTACCAAAATTATGCTAGACTTGACGCCTCCATTGACGCCCATGACATCTACTGTGTCATCGACCAACCACTTTTCTCTAATCTGAGCGATTGCTTTACAATAAAAGCTTTAACCAAGCTTTTTCATCTATGCCGCGGAACTCTAAAAGCGTTATCTACGTCAGGCGCATAATTATAATGCGGCAAGTCAGGTGACGGCGGTTTTACATCGAATTAGGCCGCTAAGCAAACAGTTTTAGAGATCTTTATCGCATCCACTTATGAATAATAAGCGGGTATTGGAGTCGGTGCCTTTAACTTGTCCGTTTCTACTTAGCCGTAAATACATTAAGGCTGTGCATATTTTAAGGTATTGCTAAAGAATTAAACTTTCTATCACGTGTTCAATGAGGATCAGTAAAGTTATACATAGCCATTTCAATAAAACTAGTATCCACGTTATTCTTTATGACATAAGAATGATATATCTTTTTAAATTATCCAAATGGGACCATTAAGTACGAATATAAAGTAATAAATATTGCGCTGGTAAAATCAAATTACGAGGGTGTGTGTGACGTCACTCGCTCGGTCGCCGCCTGTTAACCGTAGGCAGATATCAGTTTTTTTTAGTGATTTACGCCGAAACTATAAGATTAGGGAAAAAAATTAGACTACCAGATAGACTCAGTTTTGAGAGACACGTCGAATGAAAAAAAAACCCACGATTGTGTGCAGACAGTGACTTCTAAAAACTCCGTTGCGTTGACTTCATAGTTAAAATCACTGGGCAACGGGATGCGAAGGGATCAGGCAGGACAGAGGGTGACAAAAATTGAAGAAAGCCTACCAACTTACGACTTAGTGGCTGACAGCCTCGTTGGTCTAGTGGTCAGCTTTTTCAACCGCTGATTATGAGGTCCTGGGTTCGAATCCCGGGTCGGGCCAATAGTTGTTATTGCGGTTTTTCTACCAAGAAAAGTCGCAGTAGCAGCCTTGAGTTAGGAATTTGGCGGTATTACACTCCCATGCCTCGGAAAGAACGTTAAACCGTTGTTGGTCCTGCGCTTGACCTTCTCCCCGGCCGTGTCGGTCTGCCGTCCCATTGGATTATAAGAGTGAGGGAATAGAGAGTGCACCTGTGTTAGCGCACACACTTGTGCACTATAATATTTCCCGCGCATCTGGCTAGTCTCCGATGAGACTGGCCGCCGTGGTCGAAATTCGGTGAGAAGGACATCAGTGGCTGACAAAGGATGTGATGATGTTGATGAAAAACTGGTACCTATTTGCTAACGTACAGGTTCTTTGAATCGAAGGCGCTAGAATTATGATGTATCGTCTGCAGCTGTATTTATATACTAAAGTTCTCACGCCTACTTCAAACCCCAAAAATTACATAGAATATTTTTTGCTGCTCACCAATTCATCAACTAGGTTACGTGTAAATAATATCAACTAAATTAGATAACTTCATGTTTCACGTGTTAGCCAGAGATCAAGCAAGACAGAAGCTTTCACAATTAAGCTATACAAATATTATTCCTCGAACTACACAAATATTATTTGAGTTGAATGGAAGAGATCGCTTTCAGCGATAAGGCCACCGATTGTGCGATACTTTAGCTTTAATAATAGTTTGTAAGATATTTTTTAAGCATTGATGGTTCAATAAAGATGTTATCTATCTATCTATCTATTATACGTAAAGATCTCTGTAATCTATATATATAAAAGAAAGTCGTGTTAGTTACACTATTTATAACTCAAGAACGGCTGAACCGATTTGGCTGAAAATTGGTGGGGAGGCAGCTTAGAACCAGGAGACGGACATAGGCTAAGTTTTATCCCGGAATTACCACGGGAACGGGTACTACGCAGGCGAAGCCGCGGGCAGCAGCTAGTTTTGTATAAAATACAAAATACTTAATTTAGTCCTTATCTAAATCTAAATCCTAGATAAGAGTCTAAGTCCTATATATATTGCCATACCCTACCTGACAAGGTACATGAATATTTACAAAACTTTGTAAAATTTTTGTTTTGTCATAAAAATACTGAATGCTGAATACAATTTCGTGAAAAGGTTATGTTAGAGCTCAAAATGTCTAAATTCAACACAATCAACCACACAACAGAATAGGCCGCAACTTTACAAGTACCGGTACTACAAATGGAACGTGACATGAGCAGCGTGAAATTAAAAAAAAACTGTTTCTTATTTTATTTACTGGGTTCTTTAAGTAGTATACCTGATAAGTATGTAGTTTTGTGATCATTGTGAACCATTTGCTAAGTGTGCGCAATCATGTCACTACAAACTTTGATGAAATTGTCGTTTTGAAGCAAAGATATTGTATCCCTGCGGAACGTAGTCATAGGATCTTTGTTTTGAAGTATATTGACATTTTTTGATTCGAGTTATAAATTTTTAACATGTCGATTGGCTCAAAAACGACAATAACATAAATCAAAGTTTGATTTAGCATGGAAAACCACTAATCTGCCAGTAATATTGCTTGAAAACACAGAAAATAAAATAAAAAAAACAGAAAAATGTATTTCTCGCGCGATCGGTAACTTTCTCCCTTCAGGTAGCTTCGTTACTCCATTTTAAATGCTAATGGAGTGTGTCTGGGAAGATGAATAATGAAACAACAGATGCCAATCTGGCATTCTGTTGTGCTGTGATTGAAGTGGCGTAGACACAATTTGCTTGCTAATTGAAATCGAGTCAGATAGTGGCTTTTGTAGCTATATGTAGGCTGATGTTGATGCTGTGTTTTGCTTCAGTTGTATCTGAGGGTAGGTCAGTACTTCTGCATCCTGTATAAACAGGTGTCTTCAAGAAAAAACTGATTGATATTCCAAATCAGTAGATTCTTCTTGTGCAATATTCTAAAAATGTCAAAGAAAATAACGCAGAACTTTCTTTTGAGGTTTTATTTACGAGGAAGTTTTTCACGGTTATTAATCTATTATTTCCACACTATCCCAATCCCAACCATTGAAGGGGTTTCCGTTGAATAGTTATAATTATCAAAAAACAAGGTATTGCCTATTCTCAAGCAATCCACAATTTATTTTTTTTTGAGAGTCGTTTTCCTTAAATTATTGTCAGCTTTATGCAGTAGGAAGCTCAAATCGACACGTATTGCGAATTCTGAAATAATGTCAAAAAATCACAAATAAGAGATTTTTGGAATATGTATGGGGTAATGTACATAAACATTATATTTGATAACATTATAATTGAGTTTGACCGGAAGGTGTGTAGGTTACAAACACTCGGTTACGTACATAAATAGACAATCTGTTATTTCCGATATTCCGATATAATTGGATGTCCGTCAAGGTGCATGTTTACAAGGAGAAATGTGTCTTTTATTGTAAGTCAATACACCCGCATGTGGGTGTCGGCTATTATGTAACAATTGGTGACGGTCAGTGTTTGGTCAAGCCAAGCCTCGGAGGGATAGTAAACTATACCATGAATAATGATGTATATGAACATTCTATCTGGTGTTCATAGATCTATGAATGTGAAATAGATCAGATACATATGCCTGCTTTTGTCCACTTGAGATCTTTATCAAAATGAGCGGACACAAGTAGTTAGCACTTTAGAAAATTCTCTTCTCCTTAGTCGTACACTTTTGGCACAGTGGTCGTACTTTACCGTGATATAAAGATGGGGTCCTCATGAATGGGTGCTCGTGCAATACGCCGCCATAGGTTCATTGCGTTGTGGAAGCAGTCGGTCTTGATGGACTATGTCAGAGAGGTTATCACCTCTGGTCCAATCATCTATGTAGTTGGAGAGCGACCGCAGTACCGTTTGCCATCCAAAGAAAATTGGTGAGCATTAGGTATTTTATTTTATTCAATCATTCCGGTGAAACTTGAGTTTATAAATTTAATTTGACATATCTCATGAAAAAAATTACACTTACCTAACCATGAAGGTCTTGGACTTTTAAAATAGGTACCAAGTAAGTTAATACCAAATTGTTCTACTTTCCGCGCTTTAAAAGAATGAAAACTATTAATACTTATTTTTCTAACGAGATGCTTCGTATAATTATGATTGAACTTCACTTGGTTAGTTTGTTTAGTCGTCAATTATTCCATAAGCTTTGAAAAGCTTTACTTCTATTTACACTAGACTATTGTACCATCTATCATTATTATGCCTCCAAGCATAAGCTCAAGTGACCAATCTCTCACGGGTGACTCAGTATATAATCATTTGACATATGTCTTCCTCGTTGAGTTGATGATGTTTTTATTGCGTTTTTATCGCTATCTTTTACTATCTATCTTCAATTGACAACGGTACTTTGACCCTGTTATATGATAGCTCTCATCATTTTGTTTTGAGATAAGTTACATCCAATTTTCTAAATTATAGGAGGTGCTACAACAATCTACGCTATGGCATTTCGACTGATCGTAAAGTTTATTGATATGAGTTACTTTATACTTCCCCAAATAGGTAAGTTACAATGATGTGTCAAATTTCCAAATTCCATGGATTCAGCTGTCTATCGAGCTATCTATACTTTGTTTTTTAGCTACTGGGCTTCATGGTTCTATATAATTTATTTGTCGTAGCCATCACCAATTAGTAGATATATTAGCAAAATTTACTTATTTTTAATAAATTTATTTCTTTTGTTCCAGATCACAAAAAATACTGCAGCATTATAAAAATGTCATAAGGTAATTTTTCCTTCATTACACATTCTATTTTTATGAAAAAAAAAAATATTCCCGCATGTTCTATACCTTTCATAATCCTTTGTGTGAGGTTCTACATGATGAAGCCAGCTTCATTATGAGTACAAATGAAATGAACAATGTATGTTGTATTTGTGATTAGCTGGTTTAACTCTGAATAAAATCTACAATTTTATAGTGTAGGCAGATATGCGAAGTTGCTCTTTTTTGCCACCATGCTGACATTAAAGAGCAACTTCGCATCTCTGCTTAAAATATACCAAATAAAAATTTACAGAGGTATTAAAAAAAAGCTATGATAGTATTCAGGAACAGGCCAGTCAATTTGTGAAAATTCCTTCGTTTAACATACTAATAAGATAAAATAGGTGGTGGCGCTGATTCGGGTCGGGGTAGCGCCATAAGGCTCTATTGTTATAAATATTGACGACCTCCGTGGCGCGGCGGACGAAGGTCCGCCTGCGACGCAAGAGGTTGCGGGTTCGATTCCCGCCTCGGAACAAAGTTGCGTACGATCTGCAGAAATTTGTTCGGTTAGTCTGGGTGTTTTCTTGTATAATAAAAAATATCTATCTAAGTGTACAATGTATTAAATATATCAGTTATCTATTACCCATAACACAAGCTTTGAGTAGCTTACTTTGGTGCTAGATGGTGCTGTGTGGATTGTCCAGCATTATTATTATTATTATATTGAAAGAAAAAATCAAATTCAAAATGTATTTTACATAACTACGACCATAAAAACTTAACGGGTGTAACCGATGGAGAAATCGAGGGTTATCAAATTTTTATTAAAAAAATATATCTTGGTATCGCTTAATTTTATTTATTTGCAACCATGGGAACACAGTGAAACGGTTTAGTTATTTAACGATCACTGCTCACAAAACTAACTAGGTTGTGTCTGCAATGAACCTTGGACACGTTACTCCCTCTGTTAAGTTACTTTACTACATTTCTGCCTCCAGTGTATGTCAACCTCCCACAGATTACAGATTATACTCTAATCCTCTCCTTTGGACTAAGCTGCTTTCATTGCTTCGGATGTCACGCTGAAGCCCGTCAAGTTACAAATCTGTTTTCGTGGAACATTGTGCGCTGAATTCATCCAGTTCCGGGAAGAGCAAACCGGAATTTTCCAAATTTCCCGTTCGGAAGAGATTTATATGGAAGTATCGAAGAAAGTTTGTTAAACTAAGTTTTTATACGTTTTTATAAAAATGCACATTTAATTGATTTTAACCATTTTGAAGCCCCGACAAAAAAAGAGAGAGGTGTTATAAGTTTAACATGTCTGTTTGTGGTACCGTAGCTCCCAAATGGATGAACCGATTTTCGTATAGTTTTTTTTTGTGTCATAGATAATTTAATCACGAGTGTTCGTAGCCATGTTTAAAAAAAATCTGTCGGGGTTTTTTTTATTTTAATTTATTTCTTGTTATGAGCCTATTTGACAAAAAGCTTAGCGCACGTTCACTGCCAAATTTGAGCGATGCGACCCGAAGGGGTGTATCTCTGTGCTAGGAGCAGTCCTACTTGTCCGTTTGCGTCGGTGGTAGCCGAAGCAGCAATATAGTGGCCATAAGGATTCTACCTTACAGTTGAAGTTATTTTATTCAAATTTACTTACTACCAGCATAGTATAGCCTATCGCTGAAATGACCAAAATTCTGCTACAGCTAGGTTCGTTGAAAATGTCAAGTTGTAATCGATGGCTAGCTAATGTGGGTTTAATGTGGGCTCGGGACGTGTTTCCGCATCGCCCCGCCAGATTAGTCTGTAATCCTCTTTCTTTGTATAAGTCACTTGGGGTGGCGCTCTGCTAAAATCTTGATTTGTTGTGTTTACTTTGATTTCAAGTCTGCCTGACATCAAACGACTACTGATCTGCTGTAAACTGTTAATCTGAAATGAACATGTGTCTTAGATCTGAAGCTTCATTTAGTTCAATGAAAATGATTTCAATTCTAGAAATAGAAATTTTTCGATTAAACCATACCGTGTAGGAATTAGCGGTTATTTAACATTTCCTGTCATTTTAACATAACCTGTCATTGTCTGTCACATCCAATATTTTTCTAAATTCAATAATTAATTTAAATTTACAAGTAAAATTCTTTGTCAATAAACATTTACAACATTTTCTAATTTATACCTTGTTGATTTTCTGAGTTGAGCAACTTGAGTTGAGCAAAAGGGAACAGAATGAGTTCGATAAAGAAGGGTCCCATTGCTCAATTTGTTCAACTGAGTTTCCCAATTGAGTTGCACAAAAAGGGAACTCGCGGGATTTTTGTACCTTTTAGGAGGTACAAAATATTTTAAATACCAATTTAAAAACTTACTGTAAATATCAAATAGATAAATATTTTATGAGACCCCAACACACAGATGTTACCTGTGAGAAATTCACAGAACTATCTGTTTTGTTATTCAAAATTCAAATAAAATAACATGTGCCAGTCTTTGGCCTTAAAATTTGTTTACCTTAGCCCTAACGATAACATCCCTCTTGCTAGGTCAAAAATAACAGTTCGCTCACTTTCCGACGGTAACTTTGCATACCATTTTTGGAGCATAATATTTTTGTAACAGGTAAGAACTTTTTTCATATTGTTTAGCTCATCATTTTGTTTAGTTTAAGCAGAAATGGTGGATTATTTTGGTGGTCAGGGTCACAAACTAAAGAAATGAAAAATAGTACCGTGTACAGTGGTATTTAAAAAAAGCTTTTCTAGTTAGCAGGGTGGGCAGTCAGAATTTTCGGTAATTCCTTTGTACATCAACCATAGATATAAAATAACATGCCAAAAAATAAGGAGTACCTAGTCGCTCGTACTACCTGCCTTATCAAAAATTCATTGAATCCTGCCTACGCGTGATCGTCAACCGTAATTATTATGATCTTTTCCAAAGATCGCAAACAATAACCATCGTTTCCATCACAAATGCATCAACAAGCCATCCTAGTTCAGCTGCACAAAACCGAATGTGGTCGCCGCTGTGGGAATTTGTTATTCTTCTGCGAACAAATAAAGTTGTGCCGTAGTTTCCTATTAACTCGTCCAGTCTGTAAATAAACGGGTCCTTTGTTTTCTAGCTAATTCATATTCATTGAACAACGATAGAAGATGTAAAATTGTGAGTTCGGAAAGTAAGGGGAAAAATCTTAGACTTGTGTTGAGCTAAATTTAATGATAAATAAAATATAAATCACTACCTTACAAACCTCTGTGGTTTTCTAGGTGTAATTATTATTTTGTAATAATCGTACACATGATAAATAAATTTAAAAAATATATATCTCAAAATTAGCGCACATTGTACATTTATTTATTTATTTATTGGTTAAACAAAATCCACAGCCCTTAATTAATACAAATGTACATAAAGTGATGTGTCCATAATTTCAATAAAAGCTTAGATTTCAACTTTGTATAAACTGCGTACTTATAGAATGGGATTCAGGATGACGTCACCTGTGTTTGCGCACACTCTTGTTCACTATAATATGTCCTGCTTATCTGGCTAGTCTCCGATGAGACTGGCCGCCATGGCCAACATTCGGCTAGGAGGACATGACCTCTGTCCTGCTCAGTTTGAATCCGATCTAAACGATACAACATGATTACATGAGAGATGACCAGGGAAAAAGGAAAATCGAATTTTCGTTTTCGTTCAGTTTCGTTTTCGTTATTGTGCAAAACCAACTTTGTGATGTCGCTTGCTTATGTCGCTTGCATAAAATGGAGACGAATCATGATTTTTAATCCCATTCTTTAAGAACGCAGCTTATATCCAAAATAAACTAAACAAAATCGGTGTAGAAACGATTTACTTTTGTTTTTCAGCGAAAAATAAATGAATTCACAGAAATATAAGCTTAGGAAATAAGTCTGACACTTTATTAGGTGAAACAGGTATTAACTTTCGTTTGAGGGCTGCTTTTACGTATTATTTTTCAGCAGAGTGAAACAGGATGATCTTATAGTCACTGTGACCTGTTTCTGTTACATACCAATTACCTTGACCTAGACGACCTGTGTGGCGCAGCGGGCTAATGTCCGCCTGTAACGTAAGAGGTTGCGGGTTCAATTCCCGCTTTGGGACAAATGTTTTACACCCACCACACCAACGGTTAAACCGTTGGTTCTGCGCTTGTCCTCTCCCCGGTTGTGTCGGTCTGCCGTCCCATCGGATTATGAGAGTGAGGGAATAGAGAGTGCGCCTATGTTTGGGCACACACTTGTGCACTATAATATGTCCTGTGCATCTGCCTAGTCTCCGATGAGACTGGCCGCTATGGTCGTAATTCGGCTAGGAGGACATTATTTTTATTATATCGGTTATCCACAACACACACAAGCTGCTTAGCTTGGGGCTAGATGATGTGAATAGTCCAGAATTATTATTATTATGTACCTGGTCTACTTACTCTTTGCTAGGCTGCATCTCGTTGGATATATTGAATTTATAGGTATTCGTTTGCATGTTCAGGTTTCTCACTCAAATTATTAAACGATCTATTTCTTAAGCATCTTATATTATCATTTTGTAAGTAGGTGAGATGTTGGAGCGCTTTGAAAGTCGGTAACAAACATAAATCCGCTTCTTCCAAGACCGAGAATTTTTCCAAGAACCTCTTGCTTCTGCAAACGAAACGAGTGCTCTCCTTGCAGTGTGAAATTTCACATGAAACGCATTTCTATTTCCAACTGTTGGACACAATAATATTTGTACATGTTTTGTACGGCAGTAAATTTTGTATTAGATAACTCCCACACAAATACGAGCACGTACAAGTTACTGGGCATTGCACTTTCGCATAAATAACACAAATGTTTGACAGTATTCCGGAATAGCTGACATCTGTATTTGTGGAGTGTTCAGCACTGATAAATTTTATTTATTTATTTTATTGTGCTTACGCCTTCGTGTTGTTTCGCCTACTTTATGCGTTGACAATGATATATTTTAAAGGTTTTTTTCTATGTTGGAGGTCTATCAAACATGTCTCCTTACTTCAAACTTTGAAAAAATGTCTGATAATCATTCGTTAGGTACTTTTGCTCGATTTGTTTCCTGTCCAGTCACTTTATGTCGATTAATCGGACAAGTCTGAATCACTCTATATATCCTGAGCCTTAAGATTATTGTAGCCTGTTGCGTAGGAGTCTGATTTACTTTACCGGTGCTATTTGACATGATGGTGGAAGCTGAATAGATGTTTATTGCCTACACGTTCCTGTTATTGTTATTTTATTACCATTATCCGCTGTATAATTTTTGGCTCGGTAGTAAGATACTTGTCTTAATGCTTACGAAGTACCTAATTGGTCTAGTTGACTATCTGATTCACGTGATTCGATTATCTGGTAACAATCGATAAAAACTCGAATGATTAGAGTTAACGAGGCGCTTCCCAGAGGCCTATGTTCAAAAGTAGACTGGTAAAGGCGGCTAATGAATCGAGAAAAAGGTTCTCCGTACCTAAAGTACTAAGTACCTACTACGAATACCAATGTCAAATTCAGGGATAGACTTTCTAGGAATTTTATGATCTCTCCCACACTCTCGAACCTTTGTATAAAACATTAGATTTACAGACTTAATCGGTTTTCATCTCAATGCAAAAAACACCCAGTGCTTTTCATTTTATGATCTTCGCTCTAGCTTTTCTTAAACGGTTCACAGTAGAAAATCCCGGCAAGCCTGAATGCATCATAAACCTGTGCGTGGCTTCCAAAGGATTTCTCGTATCTGTTTTTATTTCTCCGCTGGCTTTTTCAAAGCGAAACTGACTTTATTTCCCCTTTCCTGACTTTTGAAAGGACAAACTAGTGAGTGAGTGAGCGAGTTACTTATGACCAGGGTGGACGGGCGGGATAGAATAACGAAGAAAAGTTTGATCAACGGAAAAAATCTAATGAAATTAAATATCTACTGATGATTTTGGTAGGTATCCGATCCATTTTCATTTATTGGCGAAAACTTTTTACCCAGATAGCATAGACCAGTTCCAAAAGGCTCTGAGTTTATTTTTTGTGTGTTATAATATCAGTAACAAAAACTAAGCCAATTTTTTTGGGTTAACATTATTTAGGTATGTTCTGAAGCATGCATTTTGAAATTAATGTTCTAACTAAATAAAATACTGAATGAATTATGATGAATGCTGTAGCAACAACAATAAACATGAAAGTTGGCAGCCTGAATCCGCAACGGGTTGAATTCAAAATTAAGAAACACTTTTACTGTAATGAATGGACAGGGACGCCATTAAAATAGGGGGTTATAAATAATTCAGGCGAGGTTTGGCGTCGTTTCAAGACATTTCCACATGAAATTTCATGAGGATCATTTTTCCAGCGATGCGTGCGACCGACAACGGCGCGGACACGTCTCGTTCCTAGTATTTCATGAGTAAAATTGACCGACTCGCTCGATTGCCAATTTATTTAGGTAGGTTCTAGAGAAAATATACTGTGCTCCAATTCTAAGCCTACAAGGAAATTTTGGATTCGGTTGTTCAACCGCTGGCAATTCAGGCATGTATTATTTAACAGGACACATTTGTGCACTATATATAACACTAGCTGTACCCGCGACTTCGTTCGCGATTGCCTTACCTGCCGACTAATTAAGTTCACATTTAACCATAGTCTCTCATATTATGAAACGCCGCCGTGCAAAAAATCGTGTAGGGTCTACGGGGGATAGCATATTGTCATCTTCAATCCCATTCTTTATCCACACGACTTTTAGCTACGACTCGGCCAGCGTCAGTGTTAAGAAGTGTCCTACTCGTTTGACTTACTCACAGCTGGGGCCCTATTCTGCTATACTAATCGTTCACTATGACAGGGCTATCGTCACAGAATGACACTTTTTGGTATTCCACCTTGGATGAAAGAAATTATGATGAATGCAGATGGAGAGACGCGCGTCAAGTTTGAAACTACATATTAATTTATCTCGCGCGCACTATCTGGAATTTTATTAATCTATAAGGATTCTACGTGATGATTCTGCGACGATTCCATTGTCATACTGAAGCAATTGTTTTGCAGAATTGGGCTCCTGATCCATTTGACTGGACCACCGTAATTTTTTTTCGTTAGTAGGTAGGTACAGTTGGCTGTGTACCACAATAAAAAATATTTTTCTGCGGTCCAGTTAGTTTAAGTGGACCACAATAATTAATTAATTTAATTGTACACGAAGTTTGGTTGGAGTAAGACTCCAACCAAACTTCGCTGGACCAGCTAAACCACCATATATCATGTAAGGCAGGAACCTTACTTATTTTTCCAAGACCCACCACCTTAGTAGGTAGGAACCTAACTAATGGGTGCGTCTTGGAAAAATAAATAGATAGGAACTTACCTACCCTTTATCTACTAATTTTTTTCTTCAATCCTCAGATTATTTCATCAATCTACTGATTTTCTACTCGACTTTCTACTGATTTAGTCATATTCGATCTTGCATCTCTGTTTCTAACAAAAAGACTGCATGAAATCGGACGACGCGTAGACCCGTCGTGATGCGCGGTTAAAGAATTCTACTTTTTCCTCTCTCCCAGGGGAACCTTACTGAATTCCAGGATAAAATGTATTCCATGTCCTTTCTTGTAGTATGAACTCAAAACGTGCCAAGTTACATTCCAACTCATTACCTATGTAGTTTCGGCGTGATGAGCGGTGAAGGAATTTAACTTTCATCCCCTCTGCCAGGGCAACCTTACTGAATTCCGGGATAAAATGTATCTTTCCTCATAGTACGAACTAAAATCACGCCGAGTTGCATTCGAATTCATTAAATAGTTCCGTCGTGATGCGCGGTTAAAGAATTTTACTTTCATCCTCTCTCCCAGGGGAACCTTACTGAATTCCAGGATAAAATGTATCCCATGTCTTTCCTTGAACTCAAATCGTACCAATTCAGTCCAACTCATTCAGTAGTTTCGGCGTGAACGTGATGCGCAGTGAAGGAATTTTACTTTCATCCCTTCTCCCAGGGGAACCTTACTAAATTCTGGGATAAAATGTATCTTTCCTCGTAGTATGAACTCAAATTATGCCGAGTTCCATTCGAATTCATTAAGTTGTTCCTAAAGAATTTTACTTCCATCCTCTCTCCCAGGGGAACATTACTGAATTCCGGGATGAAATGTATCCCATGTCCTTCCTTGTAGTATGAAATCAAATCTTGCTAGGTTTCATTCCAACTCATTTAGCACTTTCGGTGTCATGCGCGGTGAAGAAATTTTACTTTTATCCCCTCTCCCAGGGGAACCTGACTGAATTCCGGGATAAAAAGTATCCTATGTCCTTTCTCGTGGTATGACCTAAAATCGTACCGAGTTTTATTTCAATACCATAAGTAGTTCCGTCGTGATGCGCAGTTAAAGAATTTTACTTTCATCCCCTCTCCCAGGGAAACCTGACTGAATTCCGGGATAAAAAGTATCCTATGTCCTTCCTCGTAGTATGACCTAAAATCGTGCCGAGTTTCATTTCAATACCTTCAGTAGTTTCGGCGTGATGCGCGTTTAACAAACAGACAGACAGACAGACAGACAGACAGACATGAATGAAAAAAATTGCAGTTTTGGCTTCAGTTTCGATAATAGAGTGACCTCCAAAAAAAATTTTCAAAATATCTTCAATGTACAGAATTGGACCTGTTACAGTTTTATTATAAGTATAGATAATGCTTCGCTCACATGGCCGTCGTGACTGAAATTCGTCTGGGTAATAATCATTTTACATGTAAGACGTCGAGACTTTTTGAACTCTTTCAGAAGTAAGTACCTGTGAAATTTGAATACATAACAGTACTTTCCAGATTAAATGTGATGAGAACCAAAACCACTTAAACTTAAATTTGTACGTAAATCGTTGGATTCATTGAGTTTACCTATTTGGCCATTTAATTGGTGCCTCCGGGCTTCAGTATGTCAGGATTCCTTGACGTTTATTCGTACTTAATTTATCAGAGTCAAAGATCAGAAAACCGTGGCTCTTCGTCACTGAAAATCTTTCATTTGCAAACAACTCACAAACAATTTTGCTTAAGCATTTGCAGACGCGGCTGATAAATCTCATTCTCTTCGTTTTCTGTAGCCGACGACGATGTTGGGGTTTTTATTTTTACATTCTAGATACCAACTTGTGATTTGATTTTACTGTTGTTAGTTGGTATGATTTTTACTTGTTCTGTAAATTTTCTTTCAACTTGCAAAGCGTGGTACTATTGCCTCCATAAACGAAGCATCGAACAATAATAAGATCATTGTGAAGTTTTTAAGAAAATCTTACCGTTGTCAATGCACACAGAAAGCTTGAGAAAAACTTTGGCAAAAAAGTGTTAGTGCGTTCTTTTCTTTATTGCACACATATCAGTGAAGTCACGAGTCTCCAATTCGGTACAAAATATTTAAGGTCCATCAACGGTCAGTCAATATTCTCTATGGAATTGGAGATTCACTGATACATAACTGTGACTTCACTGATGTGTGAATCGGCTTTTAGTAACGAGTTTACAGTGTTAAACAGACTCTTATTTATGTATGTGCTTAAATCAGTCTTGCTATAAACGAACTTAAAAATCATTGTAAGTGTAAATTATTTATTATTATTGTAACTTCGTAATTGAAATTTGTAACGTGTGTGTATTGTGTTTATAAGTGGTGATTTGTTTCACCGTTTTGATTTAATTATTTCAATTAAATCATAAATAGATTACAAAACAAACATGCTGAAGTAAAGTAATTTTCTAAGAACTTTTTGGTGGGATGTCTTCTGCTTTTTCATCATTGTGACAGTGTCTGTCCGAGCGAGTCCTTTATTTACCCTTGGACAGCCATGACAGACAACAATCTATTTGTAGAGTGGAGAAAAATGGTCATGGAATTCCCAAAAATTGTTGATTATCTTGAAGGTTTTCTGAAAGAGTGACGTTCTGTATTTTAAGAGATTCTTGTGCCGACATAATTATACATACAACATGAAAATTCTATTCTTATATTATTTAACACAATTGGCGCAAGACGCAGATGCAAGTATTATCCCCCGTGTCGTGGCGGTGCGACCCGCAGAGGCGCGCTGAGCAGTGAATGCGATATATTAACTGGCCTCTTTAATTTTGTATTCATTTTTCTCGAAAGTACACCTCCTTTTAAGACATAATTATTCATTGGTTTTTTGGGGCTTAAGCCGGAGATTGAGGTTTGGTTACTATCGTGCCTCTACCTTCTCAGCGCGAGGCCATAATGTGGCCTCTCAAAAAATACCCCTGCGTGGCAAGCGACCATATTGTGGCCGATTTGCGTGATTTTCAGCTTGTCTTTTGTTTCGTCCAAGTTTCGCTACGTAGAGTCAACTTTTGAGCCATGTCAATGTATTAAAAGTTGACTGACAGTTTCAAGCTGACGTCAAAACCATAAACAAACCAAGTTTAGAAAAAATAAAAAAGAAAATCGTAAATCCAAAATTGAAATCTGATACGCGCGCCATTTTTTTTATCGTTTTTTCGGTATTAAAATTAATTATAATTAAATGGTAAGGAAATGTGTTCTTTTTTGTTTTTAGTGTAACAATATGATGGCAAATCTCTAAAATAAAACTCAAACTGTCATAAAAACTGTGTTTCTTTTATGATTTTTTTTATAAATTCTAAAATTTCACTATATTTACGCAATTATAAAAATTTTAATTCAACCTTATTAGTTACGTTACACAACATCAGAATATTTAAATGCTATTTTAATGGAAATTTAAAGGAGAATCCAAATATATTTAGATGATAAGGGGTATTACTAGATAATAATCAAGAAATCAGCGAAATAATGCACCACATCCCATTTCCGCGCTGGCGGGCAGCATGCTGGCGAAAACCCTGCCACTCCAAGGGGTCAGCGCGTAGGGTCTGCCTTCTGAGAGCAGATAATAAGCAAATCGACCCTCTCCAAACAAGGGGGTTTTTACCATACTAACCACGATAGGCGAATTGGTGATCGCAGTTGAGGTGTTAAAAATACACAGAAAGAAACTGCTTTCCTTCCTTTGGTAGGTTCCCTTCCTATCCACTGCGTTTTACTCAAACCAATTTACTAAGTAATTATCGGAGGTACGCTTGTTCAGTTATTCATGCTAGTAGTTGCGGCTAGCTTTGGGGAAGTCGCCGCCCATCAATCATTTTCTCATCCACTTTATGTCAACTTCGAATTTTGATATTAAGATGATTGATCACCTCCTGAAGAGCCATTGTTATTGGAATAAGTTGAATGCACATAGACTTGTTAGGAGAAAACTAGTTTTTACTCAGGTAGAAAAAAGCTTTTCGTATTTTTCTATATCTATATCTATATCTAAGTCTATGTTAGTTGAATTGATAAGAATGATTCAAAGATATTGTACGCAACGATTAAGCCACGTGGACAGTTTATAACGTCCAAACTGTTAAATTTCAACTAGAGTGGAGCTACACTCAACATCTTCATTAACCCAGGCGCCAGAGTTCATGCCAGTTAGCAGATATATTTGCGGTGTAAACCATTAAGTTCCACCACACATTTGCACGTAACCACAGTAAATATGCACTCTCAAACTCACGGCGTACGTGTCCATACCTCGCTTCGCTACGTTTGACTCTACGCTCATTAAAATATTATTACACCAGCTAAAGTTTTTCCCCGAACCCATTCATTTTAACGCGTTAAGGTTGCAAATTCACGTTCTAACAGAAAAACTAGAATTCATTACTTTCGTGACTTGCAGAGCCACAATAGTGTTAATGGAGCTCGCGAATTTCTAACTGGCATTTTTCTTTTTATGAATGTTAGAAATTGTTAGAATTTTTGGTTACTTTAGTTACTATATACTTCATTGGACATTCTAGTATAGAATTTGGTTTCTGTGAGACAATTAAGATTAAAGTTAGGTAGGGTTCTTAAAGTTAGATAAAATATTTATCTACCATCATTTATTAGTAAATTCTCACTAAAACTCATAAAACCCTAAATAAGCTCACTAGCCCTTACCAGCAACTCCAATAGTGTCTAGCACTTAAATTACAAAATAGCTCATGTGTCAAAGCAAATATATTAATTAAATTATTCACAAAAGCTTGTCCACTCTGCATGAGTAGATTCATTAGGAGACGTGACTTGCAAATAGAAGAGCATTCAGGACACACCCAGTCCTTTAAGTAGAGTAGATACTTGAATTATTGAATCATGCCATTTACATTACAGTACTTTTAAATCTATGTTAACAACAGAATGGCAGGTACACTTAAAAACTCTGGTAGGTAATTAACTTGTTAACTTATTAGTTTCTTAACTTATCTAACTTTAACTTTAACTTATTCTCGAACCGAATGGTCTGTTAGGTACGTGACGATGGTAAGAGGCCCGACGGTATGACACTAGTCCCATGGGAGTTGAAGAGGCCCATTGTGTGGGACGCTACATGCGTCGACATACTTGCGCCTTCCCATCTTCCGAGGACATCCGTGAGGGCGGGTGCGGCGGCAACGAAGTCTGCTCGAAGCAAAGAGAGCTGGTCAGTATCTGGCACAGCGCATCAGCATTGCCATACAGCGGGGCAATGCAGCCAGCGTCTTGGGGACGCTTCCGACTGGTATTGCTATGGATCAGTTGAGCTACCTGTAGATTGTTTGCAACAGTCTGCAGTTAGCTCAATTGTAAATACTAGTTCTAATTTATTTCTATTATTTAATTGAATTTTTTTTTGTGAATAAAGGCTTCCGTTAACATGTTATATCAATAGATATATGAAAACTATAGAGCAAATCTTGCATCTTGTATGGTTACGTAAGCAAGCTAAACACCCTTTATTAATTATCCCCAGAACATCATACCGTATCTAAGCCACGCGTGTGCATAATCATTATGTGAACGAGTATTAAGGGCTTATAAACAAACACTTTAAATTGATTACAACACTCTGACTTGCAATGTAAAGAGCGTCACTGGACGCACCCACATCGCCACAGATAATAAATCGTGGAGCCTTGGGTCCAACCAACGCCTCTACTTTACTACATTAAAAGTTTCTAGTTTGTTATCAGTAGGAAAGCTTTGTAATTTGTTTAAATAAACACACTTAGAGGTGTAAGGTCTATCTAGGACACGACTCCAGATAAGAGTAGCAAGCAGAAATATCTACTAATAAGGAACGGCCTGAACAAACTAAAGATGCGCGACTTTGAATGATTTCATTAGAATTATTCGACTTCACAAATCATTCGAACCATTCGAATGACTAGGGCAAATTAGTAACCAATTGGTTTGTAATGGCAACTGCTCCAGTCGGGCAGTCGAACTCAATTCGTTATTCGACGCCTCTGGCCATTACTAAACAAATTAGTAACTTACTTGATTAGTAATGGTGACTGCCTGAGTCGGGCAGTCGAACTCAATTCGTTATTCGACGCCTCGATCAATTCGTAGAGGCATTAGTAATTACTAATTAGTAGTTGTCATTCGACTTAGAAGATTAGTATATTACTAATATTCAAGTCGAATGAGTAAATAAGTAGTCGTAGTTCATTCGACTAGCCAAATCATTCGCAGTCGCGCATTTTTAGAACAAACAGATGTGCATTTTTTGCGAATAACTTTTACTTGTCTAGTATAGGCCATTAATTATAATAACTAACTAAAAATCTTATTACTACTGGTAACCAAAGTTTATAGGAAACATAATAGAAAAATGGTGCTTCTGAATGTTCAAGATCCATCGGTTACATTACTCTAATTACGGCTAGATCGAGCTTTTATTTGTTTTTTTTTTTTTCGTTTATTGCCACCATAAACGTTTAAACTGCCCTAAATTGACCCATTTCCGAGCCCAGTATCTGTAAAAGACTGTAAATTATCATAAAAATTCTCAACTAATTAATAAAATGTAATAGCATGGCGATAAAAACAGTTACTGTGCTTTCATTAGCAGGTTTTTGATGAACTTCATTGCAAGATATAAACAGTATTTACTTTCACAATTCTTTTGTAATGAGAAAACATGATTCGCCTAAGTATTTTAGCCTTTGTGAAATCAAGCCTGAGTAAAAGCTTTTGAACTGTGTCCCAAAATCCCTCATTTCAGGTAGCAGAGTTTGTGAAACATTACGCAGAGCTCATTAGAAGAAATAGGCTGTGTTTGTTAGCTTGATACAAACTCGGTAATTCCAAGAAAGTAGAGAACCTAGTTATTTTTGATGAATAAAAGAGATGGGCATATATCTTGGCAAGAAAAGAAACTCGCGAAGTGAGTCTGTTTGACGTTATTAATCAGACGTAATCGCGCTGTACCAAATCTATATCTATACTAATATTATAAAGAGGAAAGATTTGATTGTTTGTTTGTTTGTATTGAATAGGCTCCGAAACTACTGGACCGATTTGAAATTATTCCTGATGAACATAGGCTACTTTTTACCGGGGGGAAATAGCTTTATTCCTACGGGAAAACGGGTAATAGGACAACGGGTAGTAAGAATACAGCTAGTTGGATATAAAAACTTCACTATCACGTCTCATTACTAACGTCAAATCAACTCACCGTCAGATTGGTAGTCGGTCTTTTTTGGTGGATTTATTTGTGATGGTATCAACCTTACATTTGAGCACATTTTCAAGACGTAAAACGGAGGTTCTCAAGTCGACGCGTATATACATATTTTTTAATTCTTTCCTCGAAGGTGGTCCCATATAAATTTGAAAAAAAAACCAACCCGTAAGAAAACAGGGGCTGATTGATTGTTCACTCACTGATTGTAATGTTTGACCACGCATAACTTTTTACAGAGTACTTAATCCGATTTTGATAATTATTTTTTTACTGGATAGGGTATACCTTGATGTGTCGTGATGATCAAATCAAATCAAATCAAAAATTCTTTATTTCCATAAATACAATAAATGTACACTTAGAAAAAATTCTTCAAACTAAATTAGACTCGAATTTTATCTAGATGTCACCACTAGAAGAATTTGAAGTCAGTTAATCGTTTTTTAAAACACGCCAAATTATAGACTCACAAATTCACGTCTTCTGTCTATTGATGATGCTAATGCACTCGCAGTAGACTATTGCCGATGGCTGCAATAAAATTGGTCTCATTCCCTCATCACACCATTTCGTAATTGGACCATAAAACTCTGTAAAATTATTGTACCCGGTTTTAGTGGCTTGCTTCATGGCTTTTTTATTCGCCCACTGGCTGTACCTTTTGTAATGACACTTTCATGGGTTAATAATTTGGGTACCACGTTTTTATATCCTGGTTAAAGTACGGAGAAAAATCTTCGGGGTCTATGATTTTTATGGTTTTCGGAAGGCCTAGAATAGAAACCTCTATGCATCGTAAATCGTTGACTGCCAAACTTATGAACGTGTTTTTATTGGTCGTAAAATTGTGTGTGTAAATATGAAGGAGACATTTTGTTGAAGATAATTTAAAATAAGCGGTCTCGAGTCAGTTTACGGTTTCAGTTTATGGAAAGTGAAACATAATACTTCTCTAGCTAATTGCTTGAAAAAGTTTCTTTTATAACGCTTTCATTTTATACCCAATTAACAATGTTGTTTTACACAACGACATTTTTTTATCCACCTGATTTATTAATATTTAAATAAAATCAGGTGCCATTGTGATCAAGTTTGTGGCCAAGCCAGGGTCTATTCATTATGAAGGAGAGAAACTGACACTTCGCCTGTTTATTTTAATGTCATGTATGGTTTGGGTTGGTCGTGTGCCTGACCTCTCCCCGCTCGTGTCGGTCTGCTGTCCCATCGGATTATTAGAGTGTAGGAATAGAGAGTGCACCGGTGTCTGCGCACACGCCTGTGGACTATTATATTGTCCTGCACACAATATGGCTAGTCTCTGTTGAGTATAGCCGCCGTAGCAGAAATTTGATAGATAAATAAATAAAATAAATAAATATTGGTGGACAATTCACACAGCATTATCTAGCCCCAACCTAAGCAGAGCTTGTGTTATGGGTACTAGATAACTGATATAGGTACTTAATACAATTCACTACATAGATAGATATTTTTTATTATACATAGAAAACATCCAGAACACCCTGAACAAATATCTGTAGATCGTAGAGGCGAGAATCGAACTCCCAACTTCCTGCGCCGCAGGCGGGTCTTCGCCCACTGCGCCACAGAGGTCGTCAATCGTACATAGAGTTACTTTATTGCAAAGATTTATTATTACTTTATTGCACCAACAATACATAAAACAATTAAACAAGAACTTAATACTATGTGTGCTGTGTGTGCATGTATATCTAGTATGGCACAAGCGGCGACTTTATCACAAACACGGATATCTTCTAAGCAACCTTTGGATGTATAGGATCGGTAGTTATTGAAGCTGATGGCTCAAAGTCAACGGCGGAAATTCAGGTGGAGCAAGTAGGACATCATAGGTGGAGGTTCGAAACGCCTTCAAACCTACACAAAAAGAAGAGAGAGGACATACGACGTATACAGATAGGTTGATGATACAGTTCTCCCTTGTGAATCTCCTAATAGGTTTCAGCGTCAGCCCGTCCAATCTAAACGCCATGATGGTTCAGTATCTTGTTATTTCTCAGTTTAATTTAAATATGTAAATTTTATTAGGCATAATACAGGCTGAGGACTCTTGAATTGCAAATGAATGTGACATTACGTTTTATAAGCTGGTAGCCAATTCGCCGGGTCGTTTCCTTAGTTTCAACCGGCACTGAGAAGATGAGTTACTTACATGTTTGTTACATACCTGTCGAGTACACGTTATTACATGCCTGTCGACTACTGTCGAGTACATATGAATTTGTTTCAGAATCCAATTTTTTGTAAACAAAAATAACAAAATCAAAGAAATATTGATGGAGAATATTTTACTAGGTACACATAGGAGCACAAGCTCGAAATAATGTTTTGTTTTGAAAGCTTTTGAATTAACAATGTAAACCTTTTTCACTGCGCTTGTGCATGCGTTGTTAAAGTTTGTGTTTACTTTGAGTTTACATTATTGTTTTCTGTTATCGTTATCAATTTTTGTGAAGTTTTCATTCATACATGCCTTTGTTGACATTTAATAATAATAAAATTCTTTTATCGCAGAAGTACAAGACACTTATGTAAGTCTCTCATTACCAATAAAAGCTATTCTGAAAATAGCTTCTGGTTTGAGTATGTCCTTCCTCTTACGATACCTGCAATACAGCTGTTTATTGAACAAGACTGAAGTGTGAATATTATAAATAATAAAATTGATGATAGGGTGATTGGTAGCTAATGCCAAGCTTCAAGGAAAACCTAGAATAGACCATTTGAGACATGGCTGTCTAAGACAAAGACGAGCTTGTCGTAGCTTGTTGTCGAACTAGTAATTACACTTTAATTAAAAACTCTTTAATCTTCACGTGACAAATCTTAAGATATGTACCCGGTTTTAACTGAATAACTTTTTTTTTTTTTCGATAAATAATTACTATATCTCAACTATTACTAGCACTTAAATACTTCAAAGTTGAATATCAGTGCGGTCTAACCGAGAGTGGACGGCAAATTTTCACTTAGAATGCTCACAATTTTAGACGGTCGTTTTATTGGATACACATTTAACAGTGACAACGAGTTATTTGGGTCGGGCTTTTAGCGAGATGCCCTTAGTCACTTCATAAACATTAGAGGAAGTTACTAACAGTGGAGCTTTTTATAGTCGCGGCACGACTCAACAATGTACTAAATTATTTTGGAATGTAGTGTTTTGGAGTTCGTTCAAAATTAAATTAAATTAAAGATCGCTTAGAGTGTTAATTTTTTTCCCAAAAAACAAATAATTTCATATTAAGGAATCGAAATACATTTCTTACTTCGGTTCATCTGACTTAATATTTATTTGTCTATACTAATATTATAAAAAGGAAAGATTTGATTGTTTGTTTGTTTGTATTGAATACTCCGAAACTACTGGACCGATTTGAAAAATTATTTTACCAATAGAAGCCCACATTATTCCTGATGAACATAGGCTACTTTTTACCGCGGGAAAATGCTTAATTCCTACGGGAAAACGGGTAATAGGACAACGAGTTGTAAGAATTCAGTTAGACTCAAATAAAAACAATAAGTTTAATTTTCTAAGGACCGAAAATAAACAAATGAAGAAAAGTTAACGAGAGGTTTTTTTTACATTCTTTGTTAAGGGCTTTGTCGCACATGAGCGTGAGGTTATGAAAACAGCCTCCAAATAAGTTAAAAATAAAAAAGTAAAGAAAAAGCTTTTTTCTTGGTTACATTATTGAAAAAAAGTTATCTGCATAAATATTTCCATTTTACTTGATCCAGGCTTTTTGCCAAATATCTTTCTTTACTATCGGCGATGAGCGAAGGACACTACGGAGCTAGAGGGTCATATTCCCAAAAAGCAATTTGTCGCTAAAGATGAAAAGGTTTCCTAAAGCCTAATTTCGTCGTTCACCTACGAAAACATTCCCTTTTGGATAAAACGAGCCTGACACAAATCCTTAAAAATGTGTTATTGGAGTCTTGGCCGATGTTAGGGTGTTTGCACACGCGTATAATAATGGCATATCAAGAACCCCGTGCTTACCGACCATAGACTAGCTACCTATACCTTTTTGAGGTATTAAGATGGTGTGTATGGTCAAATCTATAGGTGTGTACTATAAAGACTTTTGGCATTGACGAGTGGACGCAACGCAATTGTTTGTGTTTAAAAATAATCAAATGTCTTATTATTTGATTGTCGTCTTGTCTGTGTATCACGTCATGGGTCAAGAAAGACTACAAAATATGTGAAAAAACCTTTCGACTTTAAGTTTGCACGAGTTACATTTTTCATTCTGACTTTTGTTCACTGCCATAGAAAAAGAGACATGCAATAAATTGCCTATTGGGATAGAATAGACAATAATGACACCTTATATTAAAAAAAAAACACAGTAGCAGCCTGTGTTTGCGAACACACTTGTGCACTGTAATATGTCCTGCGCATCTGGCTAGTCTCTGATGAGACTGGCCGCCGTGGTCGTAATTCGGCTAGGAGGACATTATTATTATTATATTAATTATGTTGAAGGAATGAATTTCAAATAATTTACGCATGCGATGTCAAAGTGACGTAATTTTTCTCTTTTCTACCCTAGACAACCAACCCCGTGCTTGGGCTACTGCAAGCAATACAATTATTAATATATACTACAATATATATAATATATATAATATATGCTTCTTTACTTTAGTCTACATACTGAAGCGGCAGAAATCAAAAATATCCCTTTATTTCCGTGTCAGTGTTTAGTTTTATTATTTGACCTTTTCTAAGTGTACATTTTTTGTATTTATGGAAATAAAGAGTTTTTGATTTTATTTTATTTGACTTGCAATTATTGTAAGCTTACGTGCTTGCAATGTGAATAGGCAAGCGTCTTGACGTTTGTATGAAACCGCCCTAAGCCCGATAAAGTCACGTGGATACCTTTGGAAAATCTCGATCATAAAATGAGCGGATCACTTCATAATATTATAGGTAAGATTGTGTTTATGTTCATAATATATTGACATTTATGCGATGGTTCATCGTAATACGTGGGGTGCGTCTGAGAAGTTTAACCGTGATGGTAGATTGTGGAAACCTTTGGAGGGTGGTGTTATCAGAATGCTTTGTATTTTATCGATGGATTTTCTAACCGCTGTTATTTATTTAAACTAGATATAAATTATGGTAAATAAGTTGGTAGTTAGGTAATCGGCGATTGTTGTGTCTAT
Source organism: Eupithecia subumbrata (assembly GCA_949316285.1). NCBI lineage: Eukaryota > Metazoa > Arthropoda > Insecta > Lepidoptera > Geometridae > Eupithecia > Eupithecia subumbrata. The sequence continues at coordinate 25,220,967 of OX438643.1, forward strand.
AACTACTACTATAATTACACTACAAAAGTGACATAGGTGTCATACCAACTCGTATGGTCAAAAAAGTAAAAAGAAAAGAAGAGAATACTATGCGACTACGTATTTCATATGCTATGCTATTTACTTTAAATAAATTATATTAAAAATTGTTTATTGCATAAAAAGTACATGCATGACAATTATTTACGTCTCTCATTACCAATATAAGCTATTCTGAAAATAGCTTGTGGTTTGGTAGTGAGTGCTTCCCCTTACAATAATTACGGCTGGTTATTGTACAAGACTTTTTTTTTATTACCTAGCTTTTTGAGGCTTTTGTATCACTGCGGCCATGATAGGTCTATTGTGATCGCCAAGACTTAGGTATTTGTACAAGACTTAGGTTTACGTCTTAAATAATAATAATTGATAAGTACAGCATTGCTATCTTCAATCAATTATTGCTTTAAATATGAAATCGGAGAGTATCTAAAATATCAATTGAAGTAATTTATGCTCATATCTCTCTCTCACTCATAGTCTCGTCTTGCTGAAACTTCGTACTAAACTTGAATCTGCCTCAAGGCTCTACCATATACAAACAAATACAAATAATGATGCCTCCTAGAAGCCTACCCGCATAAATGTAAACAAAACGAGTCGTTAAGCATTCGCAATTACACAAGATTCATCCAATCGAGCGTGTCGAGACATCACAAAGATGTTTCAACACCAGTGTTGCTAACAATTTCCTGATATTTTTCCCTTTTTTATCCAAAACTAGTACAATAAAAAAACGAAAAAATGAGGAAATTGCCATCAATCCATTTTGCCATCTACCGCCATTATAGATTGTATCGTTAGCTACACAAATTCTCAGATAAAAAAATAACCTGACTAGTCTAAACCTATAAATATAAGGCAATCTTCTTGCAGTTTGTTACATAATATCTATATAATTTGTTGATGTTTTCAGCCCTTTTCATCCCACTGTAGGGTAAAATTAATTTATACCAGTACATCTACTGCCACTTAATATGGAAATAAAACGTATGAATCAAATTAAGTATGTTCTGTTTGAGTCAACAATAACTTAAAAAAAACTGTAGCAAGCTTCCAGTAGGTAACGTCATCTATTGAAGCATTAATATGAAATCTTATATAAAAGTTGGCAACACCACACCGCTCACTTAGCATAACTTCAAGAGATTCCATGTCAAAGACATTATAATTCAGTAAAGCTTATAACACACTAGAAACGAGTGGGTTCTCAGCAGTTATAGGTACTTCAGCTTTTTCGTGTTTATTTTCGTTTATACAAATTACTTGTGATAGCTTACGACTTTACTCGAATATACATTTTATGACACGATCTTATGAACCGATCTTTATTCACTGCGTCCTCTGACTATTTTAGTAATCAAGAGTTTTGCATACTTACATAGGTGTTAGGTATATAATTTATATTTATTTATTGATAACCAACATAGTGTACACCAAAACAAGCTTTGAGTTACCTTAATAAAAATCATGTAAGTGTCAATTAAGTGTGTTATAAACTTATAATAATAGGTAAAGACAGCATGCAAAAAATTAATCATGAGCGAGTAACATGTATACAGGGTGCCACGGAAAGGGTGTAATTCTGAACCTGAAGGGATAAACTTGTGAAAAAAGATTTTTGATTTTCGAATATATTTATTTTGCAAAAAAATAGGTTTTTTTTTCTTCCTATTCGTATTCTTTTACACGCACTCTTACCTAATTTAGGATAACAAAATATTTCACAAATGTTTTTGAGTGTTTTTTAGTAAAACCAGTTTTTTTAGTTTAAATTATCACCAAAAAAATTAGGTAAATCCTTTGAAATTTCAAAACAAGAATAATAAAGTAATAAATACAGGTAAAATTACAGAATTAGAGTATAAAGAAAATATTTCTATTAATTAAAAAAATATAAAAAAGTGCGAAATTCAAGAAATCGTAGAACAAACGTTTACCCCCTCGATGTCCAGAATTACCCCCTTTCGGGTTAGTACACCCTTTTTGTGGCTCTTTACTTTTTAGATGTCATTCAAATCAATAAGTCAAAATGAAAATACCAAAAAATAAATTAGACACGATAAATTCATGAAACAAAGTCAACATTTTGAGGAGGAAGAACTATTTTTTTTAATATTTGTCTTGAGCCTAGACATATCAGCAAAAGATATAATTTCTACAAAGAGATATCTGCGTGTTATTCATTAGATCCACCCATTATGGTTTTGTTCCCTTATTATTAGAAAGCGTATTTGTTCAACGAAATTGGCTGTATAATTGTTTTTACTTCAAATACTCCGACCATGTTTGGACAGTAGTAGGTAATTCTCGCTTGGTTTTTCCTACTTCCTTTTATATTTATACCCGACTTCGGCAACAGGAACGGTTATGCAGAAGTTTAATACGTCTGTATTTTCGTATTTAATTATAAAGGTATGAGTCATAAAAGCGCCTAGTCATATTAAAATATCGTTATTTTAATATGACGAGATGCTAAGGCGGTGTCAATCTATTCTTTCTAAGGGCCAAACCCCTACCCCTAGCATGGTGATGTTTTGTCTAGACAACATTAGAGAAAAATCCTTTACATTGCGTAAATTATTGAAATTGACGGTAAATTTCAAGTATTTTACGCATTCGATGATAAATCGATGTTATTTTTGCCTCTTCTAAAAAAAAATTCAGTGTTTGGCCAATTTGAGGGCTCTAAAGTCTTTCTGCTGTGTTAGTTTATATTAATTTCGATATCATTTTTATTCCTACTTTTTCTATAATTTATCTCCATTTTTTTGAAACTAAGCACGTAACCTAAACAATAACAACGATGCTAACCTACCTGTTGTTTTAACGTCACGTTGTAAACTAGGTCACTGAGTCAGCACTCGGCTACGTGACCAGAATTAAGATAATAGTGATTGGCACAATCTTGGAATAAATTAGAGATAAATTACTGACATATTGGAAGATAGGCACTGCTGTAAACTTAGTGCGAAGGTAGTGACATTAAAAGTAAAGTAAAAAGTGGTTTTACAGTCATAGGTATAATCGAATTTTTAAATTATTATAGAGAACGTCTTGATAAACCTAATTTAGGATTTAAGACTACCTATCAGAATTACAATAAAAAGTTACCTATTTATCTATCCATATTTATTTTGCCGGGACCCAGTGTTACAAATAGACAAAAAGAAACTTAAATTGCAACAAAACACAAATAATGGCCTCCACTCGGCAATATGGCGGAGCGGATCATTCCATAACGATGCTTTTCCGTGGAGACCATAATTTATGTCAAGCATTGAAGATACCTACGTCTTAAGAAACGTTGCACATTTTGTTCCTAAAATGTACAAAAAAATCATGAAGTCGTGTGTGTCTTTATTATCAGTGTTTGGTATCCGAAGGCAATTATTTCATTTTTGACTTGGCAAGCGAAACAAAATAGTAACTGATCGCTAGTTGACAAGATGAAATTTTTGATAACTCAATATCATTCTCCTATTCCTCAATCAATGCCTTCTCAGTTAACAAAATGAAACCTATATTTTTATACTATACTAGCTGGTGCCCCCGACTTCGCCTGCTCAGAATTAGTGTTTCGAGTAGCTTATATTATCTACTTTAAATACCAGAAGCGATAAAAGTATCTATTTTCATTCAGGAATCAATTCATTATTAACAAATGTGCATTTAAAAGAAAAATATCAATTTTTATTGTAGTTATGGTTCATTATTTTGGCTATAATGGCTTACACATAAGATATAGATAATTATATTCTGTGGCGGGCTTTTTTGTAGGTCTATTTAAGATAAACATTTCCATCATACATTACAGCATGTGTAACTCTAGCGATTTTGGCAGCGCACGCCAGAATAGCTCGGAGATGGCAGATTTTATCCTACTTACTTGACACATATCGTCATATTTTGGACAATTCACACAATATCTTTATAAATTGCCTATGTGTTATTCTGATGTATAAGCTATATTATTGCAAAGTTCCATTAAAATCCATCGAGTAGTTTTTACGTGAAAGAGTAACAAACATCCATCCATCCATACTTACAAACTTCCGCGTTTATAATATTATATTTTTAAGTACCCAGCTCACAGGCCAGAAGTAGTTTTTATTGGTGCTTGCTCTTTACCATCATCGCATAAATTATCACACCAAGTAGGTAGGTACTATTTGAGCTTTTTGCATTGCCGCCAAAGGCCAGCACTAATTAATTTACATTTTGATTGTCTCATAAAGTTGAAGATAATGACTGGACCACCAAGATCCTATCGATAGGTAATTTTTATGCGAACCTTTTACTACCTAATACAGGGGGGCTTTTTGAGATGGGAGTGGATGGCTAAGTCTGAAACCATGAGATTTAGAGAAAAGTCGTGAAAGGAATCATGGGTTCAATTTATGAGAAAACTAAAACTGCCACCCTCACATGTAACATATACTCGACGAGGACGACCTGTGTGGCGCAGCGGGCGAAGGTCTGCCTGCGACGCAGGAGGTTGCGGGTTCGGTCGGGATGTATAATAAAAAAATATGTACGAGTATCTATGTAGTGTATTAAGTAAATCAGTTATCTAGTAGGTACCCATAGATAATGCTGTGTAAATTGTCTAGCATTATTTATGTACTTATATTTTTTAAGAAAACCTTGTTTAAGTACAGTACCTAGTGCACTTTTAAATCTATTTTTATTTTGTTTCTTTTCTTTTTATCTGGGACAGTATGGCGACACCCTGCGGTACAGGTACACCTTCATAGGAAACACAATCCCTTTCGAAAATTAAAATAACACACTGTAATTAATCCAGCGATTTTGATTGACATTGATGGATAATTTATTTTATACATTTGGTAGAAAAATCTAAAAATTCGGACGATAATGTTCATCAAAATTTACTTGTTCATTTCCTAGAAACATAAATTTGCCATACAGCGGGGCAATGCAGCCAGCAGCGTCTTGAACGCTTCCAACTGGTATTGCTATGGATCAGTTGAGCTACCTGTAGATTGTATGCAACCGTCTGCAGATAGCTCAAGTGTTTCAATTGTATATACTAGTTTCTATTATTTGATAGTAATTTTCTTTGTTAACAAAGGTAGAAACATAATTATAATTTTCTTTTTCAATATCCTAAAAGCACTTGACATATACAAAAAAATATATCCAGAGTTTCTTTCCCATCTGCCCCTGGCTTTTTACAAGCCTATTTCAATCTTCCTCTATCCAGATTACTTATTAATCAGTGTGCACATGTGCCCGACAAAAAACCTATTATACGTAATGAGCGGACATCGTGGGGTGCATAGTAAATGAAAACACTTATTATTTTATCGCCTTGTGATTGATGATGATTACAGTAATGATGCGGACTGTGGAAATTCTCCGTCATTAATTGGTGTGAAATTAATTTTGAATTTTTATAAGTCTATTTTGTACGTGTAATACGGTATTGGTTTATATTCCCTTTATATAAATAATATACTTTATAGGACGGTAGGTAAAAATAAAAAAAAAACATAGATGGGAAAAATAATAACATAGATAAAGGTGATGACGTAATAACCAGCATTTTTACACAAGGTACTCAGCTATAATACATCTTTGAGATACCTAGCAGTTTTTAAAAATGTATTCGAAAGCTTCGATGTCGCAAAAATGTTTATTCAAATTTATTTTCCATTAAACCATTAACTTTTAGGTTTAATGGACCAACCTGGCGTTTATAAAATTCAAGTCACAAATTCCAGTCGCTTCATGTATTTTATTACAATTACGACGTCGTTACCACCGTTGCATGTTTTTTAGCCCCTACTGAGCGTAATATATTCCTTGGTAGGGAACATTAAAGGGGGCAAAAATGTGCTGATATCACGCGCTATGAGAATTCAAAAATACAGAAACTTTGAGAAATTTAATGGGAAAACATGCAATTGTTACATTTTTTGCTAACTTACATTATATAAGTAGATCTATATCAAAACATAAGTAATAAATATCTACGAATTTTGTGCAACATGTGGCAGGGCAATTACGGCTAAGACGTTTGGTTCTTGGACTATTTCCGCAAGAAATTGCTCATATCTCAACATTTTGTGGTGTAATAAACACGAAATAGCTGCAAATTCTTCAATTTATCGTCCCTTAGACCCTTCGCGTTGGCACCGCGGTTTACGCCTCCCTATATCGCATCTAAATCATCATCAACGGTGGGAAACATCTCGTAAAATGCCGGTTGACCGTCCGGACGCAGCAATTTGTGGCCCTACATGGTCGGAACAGAGATTGTCACGGGTTTCTGACCCGCAGCCGCCGAACTAATGTACGACTGTATGTTTAGGTCAGCTTCAAAAACGGGGTCGGGATATGAAATTCATATTTTAATAAGTTTTCTACCTCCATTAGTGGTTAATTTATGTTAGCTAAAATTTTACATAACATCGATTGTTAAGTAGAAATACCCATGATAGTTTCAAAAGTTTCAAAATTTGTTATGTTTAACTATGAAGCTGAGTACAATAATAATATAATGTTCTCTAGCCTTGTTGAAACAACCAACGAAACGAGCTAGAAATAATTATTTTTGTTAATGACTACGAACCTATTTACCTCCTCAGTAACATCACTAACATGTCAGTGTTCGGACGAATTTTATGTCCAATTATGCAATTTATCTGAACTAACATCGAAAACAAATAAAAGATACAAACTTACGGAGTATTCTTAGTAAAACTAATAAGACATCAACTACTACCCAAACATTTGTTAGTTATCAAACAAGTAAAGAATTGAATGTTCATGTAATCGTTTTCTGGGAATGTCTCCACTTTCTACCCTCGGAATATTCTGTCCGTTGCTTAGCAACCACTAAGGGTACGCCGCCACCCCGGTGACACTAGTTCACGGACACTTATCGTTATCGTAATAAATTGGTCTGGAATCCACGATATAACTCGGGAAAAACGCAATAAAAATGTTGATGCGGAGTCCCTTTGTGATAGAGCGTCTATGAGTTTTGATGTAGTGTGCGTATTTACATAATCGCTGTCGGTCGCGATTCACTTAGGTTACCTTTTGTTGTACTTTTTACTCTTTTCTCGTCTACCAGACATTTTCGCTGGCTTACACTCATTATGTTCTGAAATGGTAAGCTTTGAGAATAAAAAGACTCGCTTTATTTACACAACAAAAAATAAGTTTTGTAGCTTATCCACACCCCGCAATATTGCATTCAAAACCAACAGAATGCCAGAATCCGCCATAATATAAAATGTAAACACGGAGCAGTCCCCGATTTATTACCCGGCGACTGATGATGATATATCGACGTCGGCTGCTGTGTTGATCGTCACTTACCCTACCCTTATCACGGAGCATGTAATTTCGGATTCATTGCCCCCGGCCAAACCACGTCACGCGCGTCTTTTATTAAAATTTTATTTGCTCTTTCTAATAACGAAATTTTTCTTTTCAGGTACTGAATGGTTATGAAAGGATGAGACATGGAATCTCGAAGCGCGCCGCCAAGCCCCGACGAGTCCGGGGAGGCGGTGTTCGACAGAAGCAGGCGCTACCCGAATCAGTCTTCGCAGAGGCTGGAAAGAGCTTTTGCCAGCTGTCGCGAAACAGGCAGGCCTCGGCCTCATCATCGACACGCCACTTCAGAGCCGGCGCGACCCGACGATCGCATGCTCACCACGGCTGAAGTCCATGACTATCCGTCCTCGGAGTCTGGTATAGCCGCCGACTGTCCTCATCCACACAATAGTAATGCAGACGATAGCCCATCCTACGATCGCTCCGACTATGAAGGGGCTTCAAGTTATAGCCTTAGACATACACCGGACTATCATCACACGTTGGACTGCAAGCACAGACCCACAGATTTCAACCGCAGTCACACGCCTGATTACAACCATGGTCATGGATCTGATTGTGATAGGCCACCACGGTCTCAAACTTCTCGCCGGACTCACAGGAAACATAGACGAGAAGAAGACGATGGTGCTCAATCACTTGACGAACGCTGTGCCCGGGACTTAGACGAAATCCTTCCGGCAAGGCTTGCAGCAATCAATTTGTCAAGAGAACAGACGGCTCAAACGTGGAATAGAAGTAATATTGCTGCAACAATGGAACGATTTGAGCCTGTAGATCCGTATGCATACGCCTATTACGACCACCACTTATCAATGCCGTCATCATCAAGAAAAGGAAATCGTCATCGTGGTCGTGGGCTGCCTCGCGATAGAGCTGCTCGTCACAACTACGTGACACGGTACGGCACTGAAGAAAATATTTACGAAGAAATCACCGATGGGTCTCGAACATGCCCGAAGCATCGATACGTTCCAAGGCAATCTTTAGTTTCGTTAGACAGGAGTGTCGTAGAAGAGGAAGTGAGAAGGGTAGAGTCAAGGCACAAGAGGATTCTCGGAGAGCTAAATCTCAGTGTGGAAGCTATGTTGATGCCAGAATGTGAGTCTCCGGACTCAGAGCGAGCGGAAGACAGAGACAATATTGAAGAACTTTTACGAGTAGGACCAACAGATGAATTGTTATCCCCTGCAAGTTGTAATCCTCCAGATTTGGATAGTGGCTTCAGTGGAAGTAGCAGTGGAGCCAGCTATGTAGGCAGCTTGCGACGGAAACCCACAGGTTCTGTGCCGCACTTACCTGCCGTAGCATACGGGACACGAGGGGCAGGAGTGCGGATACTAGGCGCTGAAGAATGCGCTGCAGCACGATGTCCTAGAGATGCTACATCCCCTCGAAGCTCAAGCTGCGGCGATGCTAAGACGACGGGGTTTTGGAACAAAAAAGCGTGGAAGAAAATATCCGGATTTTCAAGCTCCAACAGCATTAATAAAGCCGGTCTAACAGGTGAGATTTACATAGTTCTTTGCATGTTATTTATCGGTAGAAGATTATAACAATGCCAGCTCCGCTTTATACTTACAAAAATATAATCTTAATTCTGTATTTAGCTCAAACAAAACTACAAAACATATTTTTACAACGTCACTAGGTCCAAACCATAACCCCATTACACCACGCGTCACAAAAAATATACCTACAGCAAAATTGCACGGACTATAAAGTTCCATTCTCACATAAAACGTGAATGAATCCGAGTGGTATCAAGTCATGAAAACCCTGAGAGCATCATTTCTTTTTTTTTTTTTTTCGCCCGCTTTCGTCCGCCCATAGGCGTTTTTCAGATGGACGCGCGCGCGTGGCTCAGTGTTTGTCGTTTTCATTTTGGTTTGTTTATTTATTTTGTTAACGGTGAGGCGTTTTGCATTGCAGGTCTGCTCGTTAGGTACACTTTCCGGCGTAAGTCCGGCTCGCAGGGCTCTCAGGGCAAGCGGCGAGCCGAACCCGTCAAATGCGATGCGTGCCTCTCGCAACGGTGCTAGCCGCACTATGGTAAGGGTCCCACACTTCACACTTTGCTGGCAGAAAGTACCATAAAATTATCAAACTTTTCTTTAAAAAACTTCTCTAAACTTACCTAGCCGAACAGCACTTTATATGCGCATAATGCTTTCTACCAGTAAATACCTGTTTTATTTTCTTTAACTTACATACAATTGGCAAAAGCGCGTCCATTAAAAATTTCATCGCTCAGTCTCCTTACTGACGATATTCCGAGTTTCCATTTTCTTTTTGTTTGTATCCCTCATAAACTCATGCTTATCGGTTACTACTTTAAATGTAATGAAAATATTTGTAACTCTGCGCGTATCGTTGTGGCTGGGTCAGAATCGATTAACAAAGTCGATACAAAGTTCTCTCATTAAGGTATCGAAGATATTACTTCTGCAACTTTGACTTGAGATAAGTATTGTTCCGCAAGAATCGAGACAATAGCGTGCGCTACCACTTAATTAAACCACGCCGATAGGATGGCAATACCATAGACCGAACAAGTTTAGATTAATCCAAGACTTTGAACACCTAGGTAGTTTAAATTGAAATGTCTTGGTTACAGATGACTCCTGTAGGCCAAGCCGAACTAAATCCAGAACAGCCACAATTCCATACAGGTTAATATTTTTTATCTCTATACACCATGTTATAAGACTCTGGAAATAAAGAAAACAGCAAACTAGCACGTTTAGGTTTTCAAAAATCTTTTGGGACTGCATGTTAATAAATCTGACAGGTTTCTAGAAAAATATAAAAATGTATAAAGGAGCACTTTATTAACGTACCTAGCTTCTAGCTTTTGTAACACGGGAGCTCTGCCTTTCACGTACTTTACTTTCTTTCTGCTTATGAATTTAATGACAGATGATGATATGAATCATAGAAAATCTCAATCTAATCAACAATTTTCTTTGTTATAGCTACTCCAACGGAAAACTGGTGGTGCCGTTGGATTCCCTAGCACAGAGCTGAGGGGCCAATGCCTCTCTCAATCAAAGCTTCGAACTCATCAGAGGGCCTTCTTAATAAAGGTTTTCACTGAGCAAAGTCAGCCTTACCAAATAAACCGATTGAAACAGTCGAAGAAAACCAACTTTTTAATATTTAGTAAAATGTTCTTGATCCATAATATACGAACACAATGTGGAGATGAAGATTTAAATGTATGTTTCGAATACAAAAAAGGAAAATGTGTAATAAGTAGGACTTAGTGTTGTAAATTACGTGTTATTCAGTGGTAGGGCTGTAAAAACATTCCATAAGGGTCGACAAAGTCTTAAAGACGACTTTAGCTGCAACGTGTGTAAATAGAGTTTCAAATCGAACGAAAATGGAGCGTATACGTCGAAGTGATAGAAAAGCCTAATTAATTATTTGTATTGTTATGACGATCGTTTCATAGAAACGTAATGACTACAGTACCCGCCTCGTAAAGATCGGTTCACTTTTTGAATCATTTTTTCGGACAAACAGCAATTTTTTTTTATATTATCGTTTTATATCAAGCAATCTAGTCTCACACCAGCGCAGTATATTATGTTTAACGTCACATGAGTTCCCTTATTTATTATTTTGTAAATACTTGAAGCTTTCATACGAGGCTAGCACTGTACATCGTTTTTACCTTTAAATTTTTTGTAGTTACTAAGGTTACGACAAAAAGGCTGACACACTTCATCAGATTTTTTATGAAAAGAACGCTGCCACTTTAGTAAAAGTCTTTTTTGAATAGTTTTGATATTTTTCTACATTATTTGGTCAGCCAGGTCAGCTGAGTTTACACGGATCGCTTTGTAACATTTTATAGCGATGTTCAACTTGAATAAGGCATTCGTTTTTCTAGAATCATTAGTATAGAAGTAAAATCTACAGCTCCAGTTAGCAATATAGTTTTTTTTTTTATTAATTAGAGCTCATATTTCCTTTACAACACAGCTTCGTTTTGTTTTATTGAAATCTTTGAAATCTCAGTTATTTATTGAGGACTTTGTATAATCATATTGAATATACCTAATACAAGGTAAAAGGTACCAATATCAATAGCACTTTAATACAATATTGAGTTTAAAAAAAAGATCTCATCGAATCATAATAAACACCAACAAAAATCTCTTTGAGCTTTTTTAATCATAAATAATTTCTGCAGCGGCTTTGCAGGTGTTGTTTCTATGGAAATATTGAAAAGTTATTTCTTTTGCGTTGAAACTGATTTATCATAGCTTTATTAAATTCCAGGCCTAGAACTAACTGCATCCAAAACTTCAACCGGATCTGTTTATTAGTTTTGGATCCAATGATTTGTCTGTTTTTAAACTAATAAAAAGCATTTGCTATACTAATCAATGAAAATAATTAATGAAACCGAAAGGACTTATCAAAGTTTGTTCAAATTATTTATTTGATGACTATTTTGCTTAGTGTAAATTTATTTCCTTAGTGCTAAATGTTACTTCTACATTGTTGTTTATAATTGTTAGTAGATAGTTGTATATTTTGTAAATAATAAAAAATGGTGCACTTCTAGATATCCTTGTAAATAGGTACCTTTGTATGTATAATGTCACAGCATTTATGTAATTTTATGTAAACGAATAAATCAGTATGTTGTAATTGTTAGATTTAAAAATATCTTTGATACTATTTATTTTCCGTTCATAATTAAAATGTTTTAAAATTAAATATTTAAGTCACGAAGATACTAATTATGTATTTTATTGAACCATCACAATTTTAAGGATTTCAAAAAGTTCGAACTCATAATATATTAATCACTAATAATAATCTAAGTCGTAGAAGAATGGTGTATTTCAATTATTTCTATTTTTATTCAATTAAAGATCAAGCATACGATCACTTTGAACTTAAACAATGTAAATATTAATTTTTAGTAAATAAAACTTCACACTATCAGTCAGTTGCTATTGGTCTAACTTTGTTATTTTAAGATGATTGGACTGATACAAAAATAATCTCGATGTTACATGGAAGATTTTTTCTGTAATTTAGTGATCGTGTTCAAGTCAGAAGAGATTTTTATTAAATAAATCGAAGAAAATGTAAATTTAGTATCATTTAAATTATTTCCTTTCTTAAAAAAGATTAGGTTTATGCAGTATCGTATTGGTAAAATATTTAACACAGCGAAATCATAAATAAACATCCTGATTTCATTCGCTCTTTTTAGGAGTCCTTTGAAAAAGCTTTTTAACCCTAAATACACCACAAAGCACCATCGGCATCGATGAGTATAAAATTTCTCAGCGGGGAGCCTTTTGTACTGCACAATAGTCTAATTGTTAATTGCCAATAAGAATAAAACTGCACTGAGAATTTATTCAACATTTTTTTTGTGCATTCAGCTGCTTTTGAATAGAGAAAGCTAATAAAAAATATTGGCGTACATGCTTTTACTTTTTATAATAAAGCTAATATATTTACCAACTTGTTGAAGGAACTCAAACCTGCTAAGTCACAAAATGAGATTTAAGTTTTGAAGCTTCTGAAGCAAACGTGTAAGTAATTTTTAATCAAAAAATATAGCTGCCCATAAAATGTTTTATCAGAAGCAACATATTTTATCCGCTCATCTCCAAAAATCACAAAAGGAATTCCTATAATCGAGATTGGCCTTTATTAATCTGTTATTCGTTCCCGCGGGACGGCTTCTGTCCAATTAATATCAGTATGGCGTGCTGGGATTTGTAGGTATTACATATCAAACCAACAAAAGGCTAAGGCTATGGTCGCTAATTACACAATAGTACGTAAACCAATTGACAATTTCACCTGTCCTGGACAACCTTTTAGTCATTGCTAGTCTATACCAATTCGTTACTCTCTCAGAATTACAAGTTGGAGTGGTACTGAACTGACCACAAGTAATTGTGTTGAAAACCGACAATCGCAGGAGTAAGCAGAGTCTTGACTACAGACGACGAATGAGCAGAGGTGGTTTAGAGCTCCAGCGGCCAGCAAATATTGGATGAAAAGGAGTAGACTTATCTGTCATGGCCAATTACTTATCTCTTTAATATGTCATGACCAGTGACGCGCACTACACGGCGTGACACGCCGGCGTACACGGTCATGACAGATTAAAGACGGCTTGGCCTTCCACCAAGCCTACCCCTGGTGGCAGGCCGGGACAGAACAACCTTACCACCAAAATAGTGCAGTCCAAGTACCATTTAACAGTACAAAATTTATGAACCATATTATACCTTAAGCATGAAGAAACTAGGTAAATTTAACACTTGAATCTCTAATCAACTCTCTATATGTCCAATCAACTTCTGCTCTCCTGGTAATTTGGGCACTATTAAATAAAAATCTTCTCATTTTATACATATTATATTTTACGTGTATATTTTCACTAGGGTACCACGGAAGACCAGCGCTGTAGTTGCTCACCGCGTAACTCACGCTGACTGGTAGCCCTTTTGGTGTGAATTTTTTTATTCCTGCTTACATCAATGTAGGTACCTACATTGTATTGTATGTGATCTTGTAAAAAAAATAAAAGAAATCTTGGCATATTATATGGAAATTATGTAGAAGGCAAATTAAATTGGTAGCTTTATTTCATTAAATAGAATCCTTATTTCCTCTCCATTAAAGTGATCCTTAGATGAATATAAATCTTCCTGAATCATGAAGGGTTGGTCAGAAAATTGGCTTATTATCTGTAAGAGGCAACACATATCATACAGATCGTCAATACGATTTACCAATTGGGGTTCACAAATTGAATGGAATATCTGTTTAGCGTACAAATTATTGTGATTTTTCAATCATTTATATTTTACGTAGCCTGCTTTTCAATACCTATTTAGAGACCTCAAACATTCATTCTGAATGTAACCGGGTTAACTACGAACCATAATTGTGTTGGGAGGACACCAACGTTAACATTGTCTGGCCTATTAGGAATCGGTATCCCTTTTTAATTTAATTCTGTCTTACTGATTGTTCATCACACTCAAAATTTTACCAAAATCTCAAGCCATTTCAAAATACCTCAACATGTAGGTAATGGGTATTTGCATTACAGTCAAACTTCCCAGCCGAAAACCGCATCGCAAAATTAATATTACAAAGTAAAGATAACTATGTAGGATCCTATATGATGAGTTTGGAACAATAAACGCCGCGGGCCCTTGTTTTTGTTTCCGAATCTACAAACTTACCTAAGTACGTACAGCTATAGGCAAAAGTAATTGCAGAAGGGTATATCCTCAGAAATGTGTTGTTTTAGATTGGGAGCTAACAATTGGGTTGGTGTAAGAGAATGTTGACCGGAAATGACAATTAAAATTTACGAAACAAGAAAGACATGGAGAAATCAGGCTGTAAATTATGATGAACAAAATGAATAAATAAATAAATAATGCTGGACAGTTCACACAGCATTATCTAGCCCCAAGCTAAGCAGAGTTTGTGTTATGGGTACTAGATAACTAATATACTTAATACAATACACTACATAGATGGATAATATAATTTTTATTATACATAGAAAACATCCAGAACACCCTGAACACATGTCTGCAGATCGTACAAACATTTGTCCCGAGGCGGGAATCGAACCCGCAACCTCCTGCGTCGCAGGCGGACCTTCGCCTGCTGCACCACAGAGGTCGTCATTTAGGCTAAGGCAGGGTTAAGGTCTTTAAGAGATCGCCAGCTGATGCTGAAATATTGCCGAAAGTACAAAAACCATCATCATCAACAGTCTTTTATCAGTCCTCGAGGTAGGCCTCTTTTGATAAGCGCCGTATATGCTCTTATCACTAGGGGCCGCTTATGCCACAATCCTCTGTGCGGATTAAGGATCGCAGTTCAGTGGTAGATTTGTTCTGCAGAAGGCGCTGCTGCCCGCCCCGGTGGATTTCTCCTCATCGCCTCTCACGACACCCGCGGGAAGTTAGGGACCACCCTACAATATAATGTACCTACAATGAATTAGAATTCAACAAATTCTAATTCACACGGCTAATACATTAACATACGATCATCTTAATATTTACAAAGAAATTAGAAACAAATAGGAACTAGTGCTTACAATTGAAACACTAAAGCTAACTGGAGACTATTGCAAACATCATAAATATACCTATGTGACATGATGGGAGATGAGAATGTTAGAAAAATGATTTTATTTCTACTCAGGCATAAATAAAATCATTTTTCTAACATTCACATGCAACGAAAATATACTTCTTCATGAATGGTACGATAAAAGCAAATTTAACAAGTCGATTAATTTTTTTATTAACACCAGCATGATACAATTAAATGTTGTAGTCCTAAAATAAAGATTTGTGCCTATTGTCAAACCGAAAACGTTTTTGGCAGCGACGGTACGACGCTACTTGGACTTGGGTAAACATTATCTGACTTGATATAGTCTGCCCTCCATTCGCTCCCGGCTAAATTAGTTTTTAACACTAACATCGAGGTAATAATAGTGTTATGAACCTTCGTGTTTTCCATTATAGAGCTGGTGCTCTTCGTGAGGTCTTGAATCTATACATATATTTACATAAACAATGAGTTGAACAAAACCATCTCCTGACGACATCACAAAAATTTTCAACATATGCCTACCCGTGAAAATCTTTAATAAGCTTTCTGCAATTTGTAAGTATGTAAAATAAGGCTTTTAGCCTCAAATAAATATAAATAAGGGGGAACTGACATAATCACCACGCTTGCCAGATGGAATGATGGTCCCAGTGGAGAAGTTAAATATACACAGAAGGATGTAACTGCTATTGCAGATTCCCTTACTAGTGTGGCTACACTCAAAGTCGCTTAGTGGTAACTTTAGTCCTTCCTTAGTAAAGATTTGAAAAAGTACACTTTCTTAGACGCCTTTTATGACATCCACAGGCTGAGATGGTGGGGTAGGTACTTGCGTCGCCACGACGGTCACCGCGAACATACTTCTTACGTTATGCTAAAAATCTTCGCTATAGGATTTCATGGTACCCTAACCCAAAGACAAGTATTAAAACAACAGATAGGTAGTCCTATACTTCATCTCTTTATCTACATCTCATGCTATCTTGAAACGATCACTAGTAATTATATTAATTTGTGCCAAACCATAAACAGTCAGTAATACAGGAGTTACAGTGTTAAAGTTTGGATTAATGGAGAGTGATCTGGAACCTATTCATCTTGTAACAAGGTGTTGGACGATCTTTAACATGGCGTGCTCAAGCTGGGTTTTTCTCTCACTCTCCGTTTAGACTCTCCGTTATGCTACAACAAAGTCTTCGTGAGGTCACGAGAACTTTATTATTTTTGGTTTGACATTCGAAATCACACTAATATTAAACCTAAATGCGAATTTCCAGATGTATGGATGTTTGTTACCTACTCGTATTCACGCTGATTTTTACATAGTTCTAGACCTGAATTAACATTTGTATTATAACATTTCACCATCATCATCAGCCTATGTTAGTCCACTGCTGGACATAGGTCTCCCCTAATGACCGCCATAGCGCCCTGTTTTCAGCTAGGCGCTATCTACTTTTTATCCCGGAAAAACGCCTGTGAAGCCGCGGGCAGAAGTTATTACTTAATAAACAGTGAAGAAAAAATTAAATGGAATAATTTTATTAATTATAAATACCAGTTCTAATTTCTTTCTATTAATTGATTGTTTTTTTGTTATTAAAATTCGTTAAACTATTCCATCTTTACACAAAATATTTTCGGAATTACCCATTACAGAGGACTCATGAGACGATATTTCTGAGGAATGCTTGGTCACAAATTTCTTTATTAGTTCACCATTTCAATCATCAAAGTGACCAAAACAAAACTACTTTCACCCTCAATTTCACTAATTAACAAGTTTCTTGGTTAGAAAGATAGTCAGTCACCTGTGACTAACAATATGGTAAGAAGCTAGTTCACTTAGTTAGTTAGTGTCCAGCCAAATTCTACGCAAAATGCTGTGGGTACATAGCAACTGACGACAGCTATGCTTATGAATGTCATAGGCTACTACGATCTTTGGTTTGAACGTGGTGTTTTATGTCTCTTTGTTCATAGACTGAAGATTAGTTGTGTTGGAAACTGACCATGAAAGATGATAACATTTTCAGTGAAACACCATTTTCTGATAGATGTCAAAAGAGTTTAAGTACGTGATGGGCAAAACATCGTAAAATGTACTTCTGCCGTCCACCAAAAATGCACCGTAGCTAGAACATAGTTGAGCAAGGTGCTTGCCATATACTTATTATTTGATCATGAAGAACCAGAGTATGACAGACTCACCACAAAGTGGACTCGGAAAACGCTGGATGTAAGTAGCGCACTATCGGCAGTTTTGGCGATCTTTGGAGGAGAACGACTTCCCGCGGAAGTATTTCGGATGATGACGATGAGAACCAGAGTGATCCAGCTATTTAACAGCTGTTTGAAACAAGTTAAACATGGTCTATGTTCAGTGAATTCTTTTGTGTGGTACCTAATTGTTAGTAGTCTGGAAACTGACAATTCGAATAGCTTATTTATTGAGACATATTCTAGCAACATTTAACCAACACCTTAACTCACCAGAGCACAAATTTATCATTCACTAACTGACCCGCCGCGATTTCATTCGCGTGGACTTTAGTAATACTAATACCCCAAGTAATGTTGGTTTCCATGTAAACATCAATGCCAAAGTTTTACAACCAATCCTTTACAATTTTAAAGTTATTATGAGAAAATCTATAAATGCCATTTCATCCTCCTAAGAATGCTTGTTTAAAAAATTACTTATTCGATTATGACCCCATTTTAATTTCCTTAGAATACGAATTTCCAAAATCCGTTCTGAGCGAGTGCCTACGTCCTGAAAGGAACCTCCATGCGAGTTCTAAAAGTTATTAAAAAAAGACCTTTGATCCCCTTAAAATACGAATTTCCAAAAATCCGATCCCATTTTTAACGGGTGCCTACGTTTTAATAGAAACCTCCATGCAAAATTTCAGTTTCGTAGTTCTTCTAGTTCCTTAGATTTCGTGATACGTCAATGACTCGCCTAACTTTGACTCCACACCATTGACCTTTAAGGAGTGAATTTCAAAAAACCCTGAAACACGTTCTGTTTATTTTAAGCCATCTTTCTAGGCTACAAATTTTGAAGGGCCAACACTTACGGTTCTGAAATTATTATAAAAACGACCTTTGACCCTCTTAGAATACGAATTTCCAAAAATCCGTTCTTAGCGGGTGCCTACTACGTCCTGAAAGGAACCTCCATGAAAAATTTCAGCTTCGTAGCTCTTGTAGTTTCAGAGATCTCTTGATGAGTTCAGTTTTTTCTTCTCTTTTATAAATATATAGATTCCAAAGAATCAGAACATTTGTGTGTATCTAGTCAACAGAAGACTAATAAGACCTATGACTGTGAGTGTATGGTTGGTCCCAATGTAAAACTCAAGTCTCTTAAGAGTCACAGAACCGCAGAAGAAGAAAATTGGATTTTGTAACAACTCGGCATTAACTGGACCTATCTTTGCCATGTGAAATTCGCCTACACATTAGGTAACCGTAATGTCACAGGGCATTGACCAACTTTAGTTCAAATTAAGTCCAGTCTAAAACCCTATAGAACAAAACACGTAAAACATTATGTGATAGAAAAGTTTTTAGTTGCGACTTGTGACTCCCGTTCTTATTGAATTTATAATTTTGTCACGTTCGCTACTAATGAAAATTGTTCCACGACGATTGAATTTGGCCTTTTTATTCCGTATAAGGAACATCAAACCTTGTAATTGGGGATTACGTACCGCGCGACAGTGACTGGAATTAGCATAAGTTTGCTACGTTGACGTTACGAGGGTTTATAAAACTGCAAATAATAGGGAGGAACACTTCTAGACACCAATTTAGAGCAGAGTCGTTAAGTCGTTAGTGATACGTGAGAGTAATCAAACCTATATTGTCGTCAAGTCAATATTGGTTCGACAAACAGGCGTCCAATAACATTTTCAGCTCACATGATTATGGTAAAAAGTTTTTACCATTTAACGATATTACCATAATACCCAGTTTTTACTAAAAACTGGGTATTATGGTAATATCGTTAAAAACATTTTCAAAATGCTATGGTACGAAGACATTGAAAACTGTTTGATTTAAAAAATGATAGTTGATAGATTTCTTTTGGATGATAGCGCTACAACTTTTTTTGATTTATGATCGCTTTTTCTGGGTCACAAACAACCCTGTATCTTTTTTATGTCTGTGTCTTAGTAGGAAGTATGTCTGCAGACTTTTTCTCTTGAGATTCAAAATGAAATTTAACTCGTTAGTTTACCTACCTGATTTTAATATAAATCTTTCCTCGTTCTCATTCGAAGGTCCCATGAATCTCAAGGTGAGAGATCTCCTGAAATTCTTTGAGAATAAAGCGTTCTTTCATCATCCACTCCTCCAAACCAGTCCTCCCAAACCACTTCAACACCGGCACAAAAGTAAAAAGTCCTCTCGAAAACAATTTGCCATTCTCAAAATTGAATTAAGCATTCGCCCTAATTGCGAGGCCTATGAAGACTGGAGCTAAGCCGAAAAGCTTTGCCATGAAATTTTAATTGTACCACAAAGAGCAAGCTTTTCCCGCACCAGCCAGGGTGTTGGGCTAAAAGTTATAGCTAAAAGAATGGCAAGGTTATTTTTACACTACGTAGAAATATTTTAAAGCAAAAAAAAAATTATGGAATGAGTTCTGGGAGTCTTATAACGTTGAAATTCAAAAAGACTCATAAAGACCAATCGCGTATTATGTTACCAAACTGATTGCTCTCGGAGACCAAAAACAAATGAAACAGTTATAAATAGACATTATAAAGCTTTTAAGAAGCGATACTCATAAAAAAGTCAAATTTTACAGTGATACTAATTGAAGTAAATTAATTGATAGAAAGGATTGACTGTTTGCAATAAGCTGTGCAAAGCTTCAGTTTGAATTTCAACAATAAATTCAACAGTCCAAAGTTGCGACAGAAATGTGAATTGTTTAACTGAACCCGGCGACTTTTTGTTCGAATGCTATTAATTGTGACGTCAGATGTTTTACTTGAGAGCAATAACATCAAGAAAATTCGTAGTAAAGCTTGTATCAAGCGCGTTGGGGGAAGTGCACTGCGTACATAGTTACTTATTTATTATATCTTATTAGTTGTTTTGCTGATATTTTTATTTAATTTTTAGTTTTGTGTAATATCATGAACTATTTTTATGCTTATGTACCTTTTATGTACCTACCTAAGTTTCAGATTCGGTTTGCTATTTCCCTGTGCTGTTTAAGAATGAAGTATAGAAATAAATGTTTATACACCAAGTATTTTTTAAAAGCTATTCTTATATTCGGAAAAATCTTGTTAATACGTCAACCAGCTCATCAGAACGTGCTCGTCTACTCGCCGTTTCCGAGTGGGAATCAGGACTTTGGTTAAATGTTCTGCCTTTCAAAAATCTAGGTACCTTATAGATAATAACACATTTCGGGTGGCCACCTCTTTGCGTTGTTATCTTTGCCTTATTGCACACCGTTGCCAATGTGGTGAAACCGTTAATAAAGTTGGTCACCATGCACACATGTGTCTCTCTGCACTCCCTGCACTAGAGACACATGTCATGTGTCTCTAGTGCAGGTGTGTCCCATCATAGTTCAATTAACGACATCATCCGTCGGGCTTTTACCAGCGTCAGTGTGGCAGCTACCCTCAAACCACGTGGCCTTATTGCTAGATGATGGTAATAAGACCTTATTTAGAAACCGTTTTCAAATGTACCTATGTCTGGTTTTTGATAACACAACATAACCAACGTCTTTTATTCATTTACATTTTATGCTACTAGTTATTTAAATATGCATGCAATTATTTACATTTCGATGTATTCTCCTGACTGAAATGCAGGGAACAGGGAAATTCAACTTAGAAATTATCCAAGGAAGAGATGTACGACCGACATCGGTACCACCTCGTGCTGATTGCATTACCGCAGGTATGGAGCTCTATTACTGTAGTCTAGGAATACCTATGCTGAGATTCTGAATGTGGTTCTATTCGTGGAATAAGACTGTTACGAACTTATGCAATGAATGTTAGTGTAGTGAGTTTTATTGTAAAATTGATAAGTACCAACGAACTTTCTGAAACCAGCAAACTACTTCCTAGACATATAAAATAACAGCGTTGTGTGAGACATGTACCATTGTATGATTTTATTTTAAATCCTTAAATTTTATTCCATACTAGCTGCATTCTTACTACCCCTTGTCCTATTACCCGTTTTCCCGTAGGAATGAAACATTTTCCCGTGGTAAAAAGTAGACTATGTTCATCAGGAATAATGTGGGCTTCTAATTGTAAAATAATTTTGCAAATCGGTCTAAAAGTTTCGGAGCCTCTTCAATACACACAAACAAAAAATCAAATCTTTCCTCATTGTAATATTAGTATAAAAATAAATAAATAAATAAATTATGCTGGACTATTCACACAGCATTATCTAGCCCCAAGCTAAGCAGAGCTTGTGTTATGGGTGCTAGATAACTGATATACTTAATATAATACACTACATAGATAGATATTATAGATTCCAAAGTTAACATGGTATTCGTTCCATTGTAAGACAGAGTAAAATAAATACCTTCATACTGGAAAGCCCCCCTGACGAGCTCACTAGACTCTTAAGCCCCACAAAGTGGAATGATAGCAGTTAATCTGCCTTCGTTAGCGGACACAAAAACAAAGGCTTTGCTGTTAAACCAGCCAAATAATTGTAGGCCTTCGTGCAGAGTGACTGAGAGCCGATATGCCCATATTCTCTACCCATTCTAATAACCCGCGGTGCTAGCGAGAATATAGATCCCTACTGTTCTTTTGTAAGTCCATCACTTTGTCCGTTCAAAAAGTAAAACGCCTTCATATGTAGATAAAGCTACACGTATACACATGGTCATAACGAATAAGGGCCCAGGAGTTTGACTTCCAAATCCCCCTTCCAACAAATATTTGCAGATCATGGAACATGGACAAATTTAAACATTGTTGTGTTCTGGTGTTGTGGGCTTTGTGTCGGTTTCGAATAATTTGTATTGCATAAGCAAATATTTGATTGGAGATTGTGCTGTGGACACTGACAGGAATCCTTACCTGTAATGTGTGTTTGGTCGATGGTTTTTACACTCAAATTCATTGATTTATCTAAGTATAACTTTTTATTGTAAAGCTGGTGGATGGTGGTGGTCTAAAGTTTCACCATTTTCAATAAAAAAGCTCTTTGCAGACCATGCAGGGGTGAAGTTGGAGATTGCTCCCTGAAAACAAACCCCTCACTAACACCAATCCGGTTTCATAGTTTCATCCGTATTAAATCAGAGAGCGGCCACATTTTAAACGTACAAATGGCTTGAAAAATATTTACAAAAACTTATCTGGGTTGTAAAATTTCGATGACTTGATGCGTATTTTTCCAGCTAGGCATATTGCTGGCGTAGTGCCAGATCAAATACTGTGATGCATGGTCGGAGAGGATGGTATGTGGAGCGACACTTAAATTTTAGATTTTACCAACAACAGAGTCCTTAGTATGAGTTGCGCATTAGTTTACGATACATTTGGCACCTTGTAGCGCCTCTACTGGATAGAGAGATTTTCATTTTACTTCCCATATTTTGACAGCGGTTGAATAGTTTCATACGATCTCTATTGTAGTTTTCAAATGATTTTGAGTTATCTGACAAAAGCTATAATTCGCTGAATATTTGTCTCATTCTTATTTGTACTAGTACCTAATCTCTCGGAGAGCGAGATAGCAGGTATACACCATCGAGCTCTTGAAATTTTTTCGTCTTCATATTTTGCACACTCATACTTATCATACAGAACACTCTTCGTGGATGCGAAAAATGTGGGTCGTATTTCATTTGAAGTGATTTTATGAAATGAGAACATCTCGATAAAAATAAACAGAAATTGTGACTTTATAATGATCGAGTCCTTTTGACGTGAGGTCGTAAGACTTAAACGGTAAGTATTTCATGAACTTTTAAACACACTTTGAGCTCCGTGTATGGGTAGATAAGTTACTACTCCAAAATGAGTAAATAACGCAAGTGAAATTAATATTTTAGTTCAACGAAATATGTGAAATAATGTAAAAGTGCACATTATTTATTACCCATTTCTTGAGCTTTTTCTTCTTCCTTAGCCAAAGTGAAAATGGAACAAGAACAAAGAACAGTATCCCTGATGAGAAGAACCAAGGAACTGCGTTTAAGACCCTTGTATGAAAAAAGTTACAAAGGTTTTAATATTCAAACGGTGTAATACATTTTTGTTGAGTGTCGTTGGGTGAAGTGGGGACCGCTCCGAGAGTTTCTGTTCAAGATACTTTTTATCCAATTGTCACGCGCAAAAGTACCAAAGTCTCTAGATGTAGAAATGGACCAGTGAGTTCTCTTCGTGATCACTTTTTGTCAAAAGGTGACCTTTTACGGTCAGCACAGACATCACAAAGAATGTTCCCTTTTTAAATTTTTTGGTTTTTGTGGATGTTTTCAAGAAAAATGTATTTTTAAATATAATTACAAAACTCTCCCCAGACACTCTTATGCCAATAAAATGAAGCTGAATTTCAAGACTTCAATCTGAAACTTGAGTCAGGTAACGGGGATTTATTTGAAACTTGGCCCGTAAAAACTTCTCATTGGAACTCGTGGGTAACATTACCGCAAGGTTGCGTGGCCGAGGTACCCTATCTGTACTGTACTTAGGTAGGTACAGTCAACAATCGAAGGAGATTACTAACTTCTCTACATTGACGAAGTTCTTGGCTAAGCTGATGGAAGTAGGTTCTAACTGATTGGAAAAGTAAACAAGCTAGGGAATTATGTTCTCTACCTTCTATTTTCGACTTTAATATATTTCGACGACCGAAGTGGCGCGGCGAGCGAAGGTCCGAAGGTTACGGGTTCTATTCCTGCCTTGGGACAAACGTTTGTACGATATACAGATATTCGTGCAACCCTGAACCATTCTGGGTGTTTTCTATGAATAATAAAAAAATTCTTGATTTTGTATTGTTTTTTTTTTTCTGGATATCTATTTTTTTATTTTACATCTCGGTCAGTCATCTCATCTACTGTGTAACTCAACCGCTGCTTAGATTGGGTCTAGATGATGCTGTGTGGATTGTCCAGCATTATTTATTTATTGTAGGTTATAGTCTATTTACTTCTAAGTGCATGTGATATTTATTCCGTAGACGATTTTTATGTCGTCGAAAACACTTATTCAGAATGAAAAATACTTAGCCATAACTTTATCCAGCAATAAGACATTAGTTTTTTAAGACAGGTTAAAAACAAAGTTGTATTATGTAAGTACCTCTAACACGTGGAAATTACCCCAACGATCGTTTCGGTCGGTATTATTTTTATTATGTCAGTCAAAAACGAATTCAATGGCAGACAGCTTTTCCGGTAAGAGCCATCGCGTATTTCCGGCATCGACCCTATTTACACTACGTTGAGGCGGTCAAAGAAGGGTGTATACAAGGTGTCCCATAATGAGTGAATAATACTGCAGGTGCATGTACGGGGTGGCATGGCCAATCAGACACAAAAACAAAAATCAAAAAAGTGTAACTGTTTGGGAGTTAAGTAATTTTTTGTAAATTTAGAAAATTTTGCACCACTGTTTACATTTTTGTTTACCATGCCCACAATTTAGGCAATAACTTCAGTTCTTTTTATGGACTGAATTAGGAAATAGTAGTGCTTATAAAAACATTTTTGTGTCTGATTGGCTATGCCACCGCGCACAGGAACCTGCAGTATTATCCACTCATTATGGGACACCCTGCATAAACCCTCCTTTGAGCTCGTATGCTGGTACACTTTTCATTCAATTTTGATAGATAGGTGTGGCTATACCAGCTATAATGTGTTGTTATGTTTCCAAATTTACCAGCGTTACACGCTGTCATGGTCACGGGATGACTGTCATCCCGTGACACGACAGTGTAAACCTATTGAAACGGCGGAAAAATAGGTAAATAAACGCGATAAATACCCGTTAATTAATACTAATAATAATGTAAATTGTTTGTTTTCTAGACGCAGCTAGTATTATATGTGTGTTTTTCTACCCGTATGACGTCACAGCACAGATAAAAATGGCTGACAGCGTTTACGCCTGTTTACGTAAAGTAGACTTTAAAAATTAAGTTTTTCGGTTTTCTAGGTCCTAAAAAATATGCTAATATTTTTTTATCTTTAATCGGACAAAAATTAATTATTAGAGACCTACTTTAAACAAGAGTCACTAGCCTATTAAGCCACATGTGGCCGACTTGAAAAAACTCCTCCAAAACTGAAGGGCGCCTAAATGATAGTAGGTACAAACGTACAAAAAATCAATAACCATACCCAGTAATCTGCTTAACATAGGTAAAACCGAACACGGGTAACATCTGGGTCATTACGACCTTAGGAACGTGAACAAGCACCTTTTACACAACCTGTCTTAACCACAATAACATGATTTTGCCCATGTTAGGGTCGCATGTTCCCTGAGTTTGGTAGTACCTTACCTTTACTTGTCTGATCGTGGTAATAACTTCATAACTTGTCCTTTAATCCAACGCAAAAAGAAAAAGGTTGAGGGCAAATCTATGAAAACGTCTAGGTAGGTGGGCGGGTTTCACCAGAATTCTCATTTTCTTTCTACTTTGGCATCTGTACCCATTCCTCTTGTATTTTTAAGGTCGTAATCCCAACAGACTGGCGCCAAATGAAGAGCTATTGTTTTACGAGAGAACTTACATAGCCAAAAGCTATTTGCATGCCTACTACGATTATGACTAGAAAGGACTTTTCTGATTACATTATGAAGTAAAAGGCAAGTGTCGAATGTCTACCACCCTATCTAATTCGATTATAGGTCTGCTAGCAGGGTGACCACAATTCATTGCGAATTCAAATTCTGTCTAAATTGTCACAGCGCTGGATTCTTACGAGTAATTCTGGGTTTTCCAAATCACACATTTTCCTAATTCCATTTATGGCGTTTTTTGATTTTTCTAAATGCTTACAAGTTCCGAATTTCCGCACTAGTAATATTTTTTTAATTATACCTAGATTTAAAAAATCTTAATTTTCCAAAAATAAATAAACTTCGACATGCTAAAATAACTGGACTTAACTTGAATCTAGATACCTACATAACTTTTGAAAGCATTCTTCAGCAAATAAACTTCTTAATTTTTTTTCACCTTTGCTTAGTCATAATATGTCGGCTCTACAACCAAATCAATCAATTATAGTACCTAAAACATCTCAAATAGACGGAATAGTTCGACGTATACTTTACTAAGCTAGGTTAAGGCCTTCTAAACTGGGTGTTTTTCCTCTGATCCAGTGCTTACCAGCAGTATCCCAAATTTTTTTTTTTGTATCTAGGACCAAAGTACTTGGGTAGACAAATCCAACGAACCCAAACTCGACGGGGTTAAGTCGTTTCGCTTAGGAGTTCCTATTGCCACCTTATGTCTCCATCGTCAGAACAGCTCGATGGTACCATGACATTACATTGTGACCAACCATACATATACATAAGTATGTTAAATTTCAGCTCAATCGGTTGATAATAACTGGTCTAAAATTCAGTTGCAAGATTTGTCCCACACATACTAACAAGACAAGCTTGTAAAAATAACAAAAGCGTTTCGTCCAAAAATATTCTTCTTTACATCAACAAATAGGACCGTTTCACCGTTCAAATGTTATCAGTTGGAATTATTTTCACCAAAGTAGAAAAGGAAACATTGTATAGAACGTTAGCCTCATTACGGGTTGTGGCGGCTCGCTTCTGAAAACTAAATACAATGTACCTAATTTTGTATACTTTGTACTGACTAAATATAGATATTTTTATTTTCCTTACAGAACATATTGTGTGTTACAGTGATACTGTAGAGTACGGTATAATTTTAACTTAGAACGAAAACCAACTTCGAAGTTAATAAAATAATTCTTGAAATAGGAAAATATGAAAGCTTCGCCACTATTATTTACCACTCTTCACTTCTACTACATACCAAAATTATTTCTGAACTAAAAATAAAGGAAATATTTCATCTATCTTGCAACTGGGTGGTTCGGACCCACCAAGACTAATTTACAACATTAATAAGGCGTGAAGAAATCGCCGCACGCCGCACACGTGGCGGATGCTGTATATTTAAACCTGTCGACTTTTTGCATATAGAAATCACATAAATATGACGACGAATGCAATATTTATGTTTTTTTATGAAATTCCGGATGTGGCATAACATGCTGCATTCGCAACTTGCGGGTGGGGTACGATTACAGACTCAAAAATAGGTTATGAATAAATTGTACTTTTTCAGAAAAAAAACTCTAACCTTTTCAAAGTAAAGACATAGAATCTCAAAGGATCTTAGTATATTTATTTCATAAACTATATATATTAGTATATTTAAGATTTATTTATTGCATACGTTATACATTATTAAAGAGTTTTAGCTTAGGTAGTAATTAGTTTAAAGGTAAGTACATGTTCCCTGTTAGGGCGCAGCAATTGATCTTCAGATTAATATTATATAATAGGTAGGTACATAATCTATTTATTGCTAGAAACATAGAAGTCGGAAAAATATAATGTCAGCTACATAAATCAAAACAATTGTAGTAATAACTGGGTGGGTAGGTATGTAATTTTTTTACTTAGGCAGCCAATTATCTATAGTTTAGACTTATTATTTAAAATTTCGTCAACGGAAGAAGTACGTATTACCGGACCCTTAAGGGGCGAACCTAACGGTTTTTGTTGTCAAACTAGGCCTAGGTCGCACATAATTTGGTCGAGATCTTAAGAAACCTTCGGTCCATTGAAATGACTAATGTTTTGATTCGTAGGTTATTTTATTACTAACCATTTGGTTGAACCAGTTTCTTCATAAGTTGTATAGTTTACTAGTAAATAAGCTAAAACTTAATTTTTGTGCTTAATCTGCTCTAAAAACGTATAGGTACTCTGCCCGCGCTCCTATGAACTCGAAATCCAATGAATATCCGTTCCACAAAATGGCGCGCACTCTAAACCTTTTA
Source organism: Eupithecia subumbrata (assembly GCA_949316285.1). Classification (NCBI taxonomy): domain Eukaryota; kingdom Metazoa; phylum Arthropoda; class Insecta; order Lepidoptera; family Geometridae; genus Eupithecia; species Eupithecia subumbrata. Next base: position 25,249,597 of record OX438643.1, read on the forward strand.
TCAAATCGTCGTTGTCGTTACATTTCATCAGGAAAATTCATTTCCTCCGTAAATAGCCTCAAAATTTACTCTAGATGAACACTCCTATAAAACGTTAAAACGTGCACGGATGACCACGGCCCACAGTCACCCAGACTCCATTCCAGACACATAAAAAATATCGACGGGCAATTTAATGTGATCTAATGTTTACAGTGGTTTCACCGGTGCGTGAAGCGGGTGCTAGACATTGAAAACATATAGCATATTAGATTTTAAAGTGGTTGCATTTTATAGTTTAGTTGAGGGATTTAAACATGCAAAATTGACTGACAAGCAAGAGTGACTTTATTGATAAGATTTTGACACAAACCACAGCAAACCCATTTGTTTCATACAACATCAGAAGTTGGCCTACTAAAACAACTTTATACTTAAACACACCACAATATAGAAAATAACTACAAAAACCAAAACAAGAAATTAACCAGTCCTACGATAAATTTCAATTCATGATTTGATTTTCTTCGATTACCTTTCATGATTTCACTGTTTCCACTCAGTAACGGCAGTAATTTTAAAACGTTCCCAGAATCAGCCACAAATAATTCAAAAGCACATTAACCGCTCACCCGCCTGAAAATGTACATCATAATGAGTGCAGAATACTATTGATAGCACTGCACGATGTAATTTACAAAGGAATCTGCTCTAACTTCATAAAATAGAGTTGTTTATCGCATGAAGCATTGTATACTGCAACAAAGGCTGTTCAGGCATTCATAGCTCGATTGCACCTATTCTTGTAACAGGTTTTATGATTGATTCCTGAATTATAAAGGAGCTATTATCGATCATACTCGTATCTGACGATTTGGCTTTGGCATCTCCGTGCAATCGCGATTTATTTTTATGTGTTGTACTTACCTATACGCACTCATACAACTACTGCTCGACGTGAACCAAACAAGGGGTTTTGTCAAGTCGTAAGTTTGTTTATTTTTTATGTTATATGTGTTACTTGATATCTCCGCCTCTGGTTTACTGATGAATGGTGAAAACCATTGTATATAGAATGATCCTAAATTGGTCAAAAACAAATTCCAAAGTTTACGGATGGCGGATCGCATAAAACAATGGATGAACGATCCGTTCGTTTTTGTGGGTTGTTCGTTTCGTGCGAGACGTCTACTGAAACTTCGTATTTCGTGTTAAAGTAGGCCTTTCTTCATTCTTCGTTTCGTCCAAGTGTTAAACTAAATTAGACTTTAATTATGTCGCCACTAGAAGAATTTGAAGTCATTTTATAGTTTTTAAAACACGTCAAATTATTAGTTGCTTTATCCATTAGACCGCGGGACAAATATTTGTATGACCGAAAGGTAATTGTTGCCAGTCGGGTGTTTAGGTATTTAGTTACCTAAATCTGTCATTTCAAACTTACCAATAACACAACTTAGCTCGAACTCTGGATACTTTCATAAACAATTATTATCTAAAAAGCAATTAGATAATCATTTTTATGAAAAATCCAGTTATAGTATTATTCTAGATGTTTATAGGTAGAGGTGATGAGAGTAATGAGCGCAGGTCTACCTGCGCTCATAAGGTGCAAAAACTTCTAGGGAAAATAATCTCTTTGTGCTGAGTTAGTTCCAATTAGAAAATGTTAAAGAAAATGAAGCTAAACTGTGTCCTTCGTTTCAATAAAAACAACAAATTGTTGACCTAACAAATTGTACAATAGCTTTATTTTATTCCAGACTATATTACTGTCCGGAGTTCCGTTAAAAATTAAACCAACAGTTGATAATACAATAATACATCTTTGTTGAGAGAATTGCTCCAGGACTCATTCAATTATTACGGGTGTTTATTTTCCTTAGGGGTGGTTGTCTTTGCCCCTCTTTCACCCCCTCTTTGGAGATAGTGACCCTCTATGTTTAATCCGCACTTTATAGAATTATCGGACGCTTTAATATTTTCTGTCAATATTGAGGAATCCCTACCTGTTTGCTCTGAAATTTCGCAGCCCATATTTTCGTTTGTAGGTTTACCTTCGGATTTAGGTGAGGGTTGGTAGGTACCTACTACTCTACTAACGAAAGGCTTTATCTGTGGGTGTTGTGGTTAGTCCAGCAGAGCACTTTTGTGATTTTTAAAATCAGCTGAGACTTAGAAAATACTAAAAAAATATATAAATTACTAAGGATTTAGTCTAGTCAAAGTCGCATTTAGTTGCAAGATCTAATGAACTTCAATCGGTAAAAAAAATCCCAAAATTACCCCTATTTCCAATGTTTTATCATTATGACTAACTTACTACTGATATTTTACTTTTTTGTATTTAACTAAAGACACTTAATATTTCTAAACAAATTCACAGAGTTAAAATGATTTTCTTAATCACTTTGTTTAAATACTACAGAAGACTACAGTGAAACACGAGCGCGGCGGCTTGAAAGGCGCGCGTTGGCCCTTACGCCTACTGCTGCAGGAGTATTCGCTTTAAGTTTGTTTGTTCACAAAATATTTTTTGACAGATTTTTTTGACTTCTAATAGGTGCATCTTTTGTCACGCTTCTTCTAGGAAAAGCTATTTGGCAAGCGCAACATTTCAAGATGTTATTTCTGGCTAATTTCTGCCCGCGGCTTCGCAGGTTGACAGTTTTCTATCTGATGGGAACTGTTTTATGGGATAAAACGTTGTTTAATAAATTTCAGCCCAATCGGTTAAGTCGCGAGAAGAGGTAACATCCAAACTTTCGCTTTTATAATATAAGTGTGCCGTTCATAATTGCACCGAGTAAGGCGTTTAGAGATATTCTAGTGAAAAAGTTGCTTTTCTTTAATTTTAATGTTTTGAAGCGTGTAATGGTCCAGATTATGCTGGCTTATTCAATTTGCAAATATAGAAACTTTTAACACTTTCTGATATAACTTGTAACACCGAAAGAATAAAACCTTCTTATAGAGAATCTTGCATGAAAAAATAAAATATTCGAGTAAATCATAATAGTGCGGGTGTGAGCTTGAAGTTGATGGGATCAATTATCGATGATTTCATAAAGAGATAGATTTTCGATTGTTGTTGTTCTTTAAGGTTTACATTTAAAATTTTCTAGTTTAATGCCACTATGGTTTGTAGTGTCTTGCAAGAACATCAATTTCAATAAGATTTAAATAAATTTCCGAACTTTACCGGAATGGGAAATGCAGACCAAGTATTGTTAACTGAACAGACTAGATAGAGTTTACGATTACTTTTTATTTAATAGAAGGTTCTAGAACGAAAACGATGGAAAGTTATCGATGGAATATTGACTTCCTTAGGACAGAGGGGAATGATAGAATGCTAGAAAAATAAAACAGAAATATTTGATAATCGAAGGATTTTGAATTTTAGGAACTCCGGAGAAGAAAATCTGATCGGGGAGTGTCAGTTGTCGTGGGGTTTTGGCTAGGAAGGTCGAAACGCTGATCGACTTTGGTATAAATTTTGATTGACTTTTTGCGCTCGGAAGCGAAGTAATGTAAATTCTATTTGATTTACTAGCTGCTGGGTCAACCTAACATGGCGAGCTCCAAGAAGGATGGAATTTTAGTGTTGTGTTCCTTCTGATCAACGAAGGTTTCAGTCCAGTGGAGCCAGCTATGTCTAGAGTTTGGGTGGGTGTAGGGCGTAGAGTCTTTGTTTAAATTCATGGGAATCTTAAATTCAGTAGGAAGTAAATTCATCAACGAGCTAGAATCTCCTCTGTGCATAGGAAATCCAGAGTGGGAAACTCTGGTCGTGTGTTACAGCTTAGTAAGTAGCTGTAATGCATGCCCTCTTGTTAGGTAGACTGTCTAGGGCCTGGGTTACCTTTGGAGTGGGTCCAGCTCTGATTTTACCCTTGCATTGGGATCAGAGAACTCCCCGATGGTCAGACCCCGAGGTTCCGTGGAGGAACTTCAACTGACGCGTCGGTCTTGTCTATATATTTATCTATACGCTACCATACCTCTGTTAGGTCGCTCAGATGCACCCGGCTCGCGAGCCAGTATCTGAGGGCACGCACACTGTTATAGAATAGGACAAAATCGGGCCTTACAACCCCGTATTCCCTAGCAGTGATAGTTAGTGGGCTAGGCATTGCACTCCGCCAGTCCAACATTACACACCACGTGATTAAATGTAAATGTGAAGCGACGGGCTTCTAGTTGGGGTATACAGGGCTTAATAGCATAGGTAGAATAGGTAGGTACACTGTTTAGGGATGCTAGGCACAAAACCTGCGATTAGAAGTTAGGATCCGGTAAAATAAATGTTAATTCTTTATATCTTTCCTGCGGAAAAAGCCACTCTTTCCGTCTACTCCTACTGGGCGCTCCTACTGGTAGGAGAACGAGGACTACAATGTCCTCGTACTCCTATCGTGATTTTTTTTTTTCTTTTGGAATAAGTACAATAAGCTTAATAATGTAATTTACTGAAATCAAAATTTTACAAATTCATGGGAGCATTTCCAAAAATGTACCAACATTAATATCGTCATGTAAAAGATACATTTGTGTATTCATAATCAATGTATCGGTGACGAGATCCTCTCGACGCCGTGCTGTCGGAACATCTTTGTCGGCTGTAGCCTTTTCGAGAAAATTCAGCAATTTTAATAAAGTAACATTTTTGACTTCCCTGTTTAGGACTGAATTCCAGCTTTCAGCTACATTGTTAGTTCTGTGCCTTTCTTCAAATACACACCACGTTTTTGGAAAATCATTCTTCATCCATGTCTTTTGGAAATATTTAAAGAAAATATCTAATTTAGTATCAGGGCCAAGAAGCCTAAACTGCTGTTGAATATAGAACCAACCCTCTTCGATGCGATTAGCGGGCAGCAGCGGAAGGGCAGTACAAAGAGCTACAAATCTTCGTTGAACTTTATTTTTAATTTTAATTACCTTACTCTTTTTCCACAAGGCCTTTGTCATGTGATAATAACAGCCTTTAACCACACTTGCAGGGAATTCGTCTAACAGTGCATTTATTAAGGATTTTTCGTAATCGGTATGAATTTTCTGCGGGTTCCATCCGGGAACTTGTGACTTAATAATTTCTATAACAATGGCATAACTATGCTGTTTTTTGTCTGGCATTAATGCAAAAATTAAAGGGACTGTATTCGTTTCATGAGAGGGGCCTTGACGATCGCCGTGTATAATGAGCAATTGGCTGAACGGTTTTGGGCAACTTTTAAATGTACCGTCTATAAAAAATTCTGAAAGACTTTCAAGTAGTTGACACCCTTGCTCTGTTCCAAATACTATAATTCGTGTATCACCGATATAATCTCCTAAAAGGAAATGATTAAATTTCTTAGGGATCTGAACTTTTTTCAAATCATCAAATAATATCTTTTCAGCTCCAATTGCCTTGTATCTAGAATTATATAAACTTGTTTTAATACTTCTAAGTTCCGGTACTTTTTCAACTAAATTGATCCCGCGATCTTTGAGAGGAGCAGTATTTCTTTTGTAAATTTTTGGTATTGGCGTATCGGATTGTTCAGCCTCTACTCTTGCAGCATATAGGGCTAAATCTATTTCATTTTTCAATGTATTAGCTTCACACAAATGACTGACAGTTTTCAGTATCTCTCCATTCTGGAATAAACATTAAAATGAATTTGTTGGTAATTTGTTAACACTTGAATCCTTGATACTGGCCACGGAGGTTGCCTATGTTTTAGGAATAGCTTGTTTATGTCTTACCTGCACAGTAATCGATCCTCGGCACTTGACGGCAACACATTTTATCTTAGATTGGCAACATTGCCAAATCTCACTTCCATTTGTATACATTTTTTGCTTATAAAACTGGTAACCTGCATATAGTAGTATAGTTCCACCTTTTCTCTTTATGAACTCAGGTTTATCCTGATTTAAGCTCATTTTGTTATAAAAATTATTCAATTCAGTTTGATTCAGTTATGGTTGTTTCATTGAATGACGTAAACAATGACTACCTATTGTTTAACTGACACTTGACAAATGTGCAAAATGAGATGTAATGCATTTAATGCAGTTGTAATAGTTAAAGAGATCCGTTATCTAAAGAGGTCTGTTATCATGGGAAGTGTCAAGGGTTATTTTGGTGACCCATCTTACATGTGTTCTACTCTATACGAGTACATATAACAAATATATGCAGCTTACTGTACATTAATAGGAGTCCGAGAATATGGTAGGAGAACGAGGACATATTTAGTAGGAGTACGAGGATATGGTAGGAGAACGAGGACATTGTAGTCCTCGTTCTCCTACCAGTAGGAGCGCCCAGTAGGAGTAGACGGAAAGAGTGGAAAAAGCCTAAACATCTATCAAACAAGAGACCTTCACGTTTTTGAATGTTTATTGCTAGCTAGGTTACGCAAGCCACATTACTTAATCCTATCGTTTCTCTATGTTGTAGACGGATGGTGTTACATCCCAGAGCTGGCTAATCTAAATTCTTATTATGTTTATCAAGCACATCCAGTAGACCCTGGATGTGTATTAAATTTTAACAAGCAGACTTGGGAGACCATTTACGTTCCAAGTCTGTGGAATTGTCTTCCGTTAAAACGGTTCTCTCTGCAAGCGTCATCCCGATTGTGGAAGAACTGAGGGTTTATTATGTCTATTGATTAGATCTACGGTTAGCCTGGAATGTGGTTCCACCCCGTTTACAGAAGCAGCAGCTTCTAGGTAGGTAGGTTGAGGTAGGATAGGTATAGGAGAGGTAGGTAGGTGTATTTGGGTCGCTTCAGACCATTCCCCGTAAAACTCTACTGAGTTAGCGTCTTTCAATCGCTTTGCACTTAAATGTCTGGTTACAACTGAGTACGGGCCAGGCGATAGTCTTCTACTTTCGACTGACCCCGAGGCGCTGAATATAATATTCTGAAAGGGGCACTTAATAGCAGATAGCTTTGGTCTGGACCTGTGTGGACCAAAGCAAAGTTCTCTGGTAACCGCACAGTGGAGGCATTGTAACTAAAATCATAAAATGATCCAATTATTATCGTAATCTATACTTAAATCTACTTCTTCACCTAATTGTCTTTACCTTGAATGCCCGAGGATTGGATTATACTCTTACTACGTAATTTAAGTTGTTTCAGAGAGAGAAATTTAGGTTTAACCGACTGTGAAAAAGGAGAGTTATGTTGTATCAGAATTTAAGAAATGATAATTTTTAGGTAAATCAAAGGCTTAGCCATTTGTCTGAAGTTCCTAAAAGAATCTGAGTTACTACTATACGACGTACGGGTCCTTCCGCTAGCTAGACGATCATTGGCCACTTTAAATCATAATTTTATTACAAAAGTTACGGTAAAATATACAAATCTAACTATAATAATCAATATTGAACAGGTAGGGTATGTTACGATGGTTTGGAGTGTTACAAGCGTACGCCACAAATTTACGACGCCATTCCGGTCACACTGCAAAATTGATCCATCAATCCGACACAAATGCTCAAACATATATATCAATTTCATCAATCTAGTTTTCATTTAGCAAATAACAGGTATTTTCATTACCTACGTCAATGAACTATTCGGCATCATTTCAGCTGGGTTCTATAATAAAGCGGTCGTTAATAACGTCCGTGATAAATATAGATGATTATTATATTGTTACAAATAATAATAATTTCTTCCTAGCCGAATTTCGAACACGGCGGCCAGTCTCATCGGGGACAAGCCAGGAGATTCGCAGGACATAATATAGTGCACAAGTGTTTGCGCTAACACAGGCGCACTTTCTATTCCCTCATTCTCATAATCCGATGGAATGGCAGACCGACAGGACCGGGGAGAGGTCAATCTATTACGAATAGATCTACCTGACTACGTGATTAAACGTGTTACGAATAGATCTACCTGACTACGTGATAGCCATTTCTTGTGTGCTATATCACGTAGTCAGGTAGATCTACGAATAGATCTACCTGACTACGTGATAGCCATTTCTTGTGTGCTATATCACGTAGTCAGGTAGATCTATTCGTAACAGATTGACCTCTCCCCGGTCTATTCGTAACAGATTGATAAGGATAAGTAAGGATTTTGATAAATTAAAGTCCTTTCATTGTGATTTGTATTCGTAATTAATTTGTAACGCGGATGACACAGTTTCGAGAATATTTTTATTATTGTAAATTGTAAAGCATTTGACCACCATCTATATCACTTAAGTACGCGACGATGTGCACTAAGATATAGTACGTTTTAAAAAAAATATATGTAAATTAAATTTATCTGACGGATTTTACATCTGGTTCTGAAACCCGGGCTTTACTCGAAAATGCAATACCTCATAACTTGTATGATGCAAAACAATGCGTCTGGCGATGAATTGTGATGTGATGAAAATAAATCGGTGCTTACAGACAAAATATTTATATTATTTACGTGAAACAATAAATTGATTGACAGTGGTCTGTGAATATTATATTACTTGTGCAGTTCCGTTTAATATACCTACATCAGCAGTTAAAATTCGTCAGTAGGTAGCGTTTAAAAAATATTAAACATTAGGTACTTAGATATACCTATACTTATTTATTGTACTGAAGGCAGATACTACAAAAACCTCTTAAAATAGCAAAGCCAAACCTATCTGAAGCTAGAAAAAACAACATTAAAATATTTTACAAACATTGTAATTTTCTTTTTTAATATCAGACTTTTGCATACCTTTAGATTGGGATCGTAAACGTACTGTGTGCAATTTAGGTTTATTTCGTGCCATTTTGCTTGAAGCACCCAATGTTCTGGTAGGTACCTACCTACAATTTCATTATGAACTAGACTGAGCACAACCCGAGCGCCTGAATTACCTACAACCGTTACAAACTAGTGAAATTAAATTTTGGAGCATTTTATTTTGAACGTTGAATTGTGCCTTTGTTTTTATGTGGATACCAAATTGCCATGCTTTAGCTCAGGTGGTATATTAATATTTTCTGATATAAAATGTAGGGGTTTTACCCAGGATACAATCTATCCTTGCTAAATTTCATTAAGATCCGTTCAGTCATGAAAACAGCAACAGACGCAACATATTCTTCTGCGTTTAAAATATATAAACTAACTTCTGTCCGCGGCCGTGCACGCGCTTTTCATGTTCTGAAAATCGAAAGTAGCTTATTTAGTATGTCTGGTCATGTATGTAGGTACGCCAAATTTGTTTTTGAGCTAGTTTAGGAGATCGTTCAAACACGTTCTCATCTTGACTCAAAATCAAAAACTTTAATATTATTAATATTAATGTGGAGACTAAGTATAGTTTCGAAGTTTTTTTTGTGTATATAGATAAAAAATCGTCACTTGACCTCGTGGTGTAGTCGGTTAGCAAATTCCCGTACTGAGGGAAGGATGCGGGTTCTAGTCCCGCCGAAGTAGAACATTTTTGCGATATTATTTGATTTCTTAGAATTTATCCAGATTGGTTAGGGTTTACGCACTTTAATAACAAAAAAACCTTGCATACAGATATTTTCAGTCAATTTCCAGGCTGTTTCGCTGACAAAAAGAAAATGGAAAAAAACTACAGCTCACGGTGCTATATCCAATTTTACTGCCATTCTGAATTGGACGCGTTCACTAGATCGAAAAGGCTTGTTGAAAATGTACAATGTCCCTAAATAGAGATAGGTCCCCTGGGCTTATTCCTAACTGCACATGACTTAACATAAAAAATATATGTAAAGATGGGATTTTATTTTGAACTAGCTTCTGCCCGCAGCTATACACGCGTACGAAATTTCATCTTGATCTATTCAGTAGTTTTGGAGATCCTAGGTAACAAAAATTTCACATCTCACCTACTTTCGCTTTTATATTATTAGTAGGAAGTGGGATTTGGTATTGATAAAAACATAAATTGTCACAGGTGTTTCGTAATTATATGGTAGGTTTCATGACTTATCCCTCCTAAGTAGTATGTGTCATTCATAAAAATCTGTCCATCCTATATACATATGTCACTATCGAATTTCGATCTGATATATAGGTACATATCAGATCGAAACTCGATAGTGACATGTATACACATATGTAACCTTTGTTTATGCAAAACCAGAGATATAGGGCCACCACCACTCTATCAGATATCTAGCGTGTAACCAATACCTCGCCTTCCAAGCAGAAGGCGATGTATAGCTCATCAATAATTAATTGATCAATAGGTAGATACATTCAGCCTCATAGTTATGGACCTGACAAGTTCCACGTTTTCAAATTAAATTTCTTTTTAATTACCAATCAAATTTATTTGTTATAAACATCTGTTTACTAATTTAATTTTACCAAAAGATTTTAGTTTTTAATTATTTCTGTATGATATGAATAGGTTTCAATCTAAACAATTCTATATCGAAGCTCTATATCGATGAGGCCCTCCGCACCTTTTTTATACAAGAACAAAATTTAAAATTTAAGAAACGCCTCTACTGATTTTCGATTGATGATTTGATATACCTACAGATACACAGACAGATATACCTACAGATACACAGACAGACACGTTAAACTTATAACACCCCTATCTTTTTGCGTCGGGGGTTAAAAAAAGAGTGGTTAGGAATAAACCTAATCGGATAGAGGCAATCAACACCACGCAAACACGGACACTGTCCTCTTATTTACATCCATGTTTTAAATCAACAAAACATCGTAATTGACTGTTTAAAAATTCTGTCAAAAATTGAGAAGTATACCTGTTGTTTGCCTTTGCACCGGTGTTTACTTACCATGATGAGTGGACGGTATCGGTGACGACAAACATTGATTTTTACAAATGCCTCTCTTTAAAAATAAGCCTGGTTTTATTTGAGGTACCTACTTCATTATGCAAGCGGTAACTTGTTATTTACCGTTGTACCTACTACTTATGTTTGTTATTTTCTATGTGATTTGGGACTGTGTCTTACATAAATCTCTATTATTATAAAAAATGTACCCTGCTTCGAAATCGGAGCGTACGCATCGTCGGTATTTACAATATGCCGATAGGTTGCGTCTACTGCTTTCGGATTTTGCATCGACAATATAAGTCAAAATCAAAATCAAAAACTCTTTATTTCCATAAATACAATAAATTTACACTTAGAAAAAGTCATATTATTTATCTAAACACTGACACGGAAATAAAGTGATATTTTTGATTTCTGTCGCTTCGGTATGTAGAGTAAAGTAAAAAAGCGACGAAGAAACCTTTAGCCAGTTACTTGTTATTTTTCGAGTTGGAGCAAAACGCGTCCCAAGCTTTTTTATCCGCTAGATATTTGAAATTTTATAGTAAGCGTTTTTGCACGGCATGGTTTGGACAATTTGTTTGAATTTATTTACTGATAATTTTTGCAACTCACTAGGAGTTTTGTTGTAAAAGCGTATACATTGCCCTTTATAAGATACATTAATTTTGTGTAGCCTAGTATTTTATTTATCAATTTTATTGTACAGTTATTGTATTGTTTTGTCATCGCCAAGCTCGAGCGCTTTGAAAATACTTAGAAATAAACATAAGCTCGCTGTGCCCACGCACAGCGAGCTTATGTTTATTTCTAAATAAAAAATATATAAAAAAACATAAAAAAATATAAAATATAAAAAACAATAAAATTGAACCGAAAACACAAACACAGAAACAGTTACATAATGGGTGGCCTTATCGCTAAGAACTATTTCTTCCAGGCAACCTTTGGATGGACACGTAGTTATTATACATGTATAGACGGTGGTACCTATTATTAGCGATGCTTCAAATTGATCGTCAGTTTTAAGGGTTTTTATCTACCGCTTGACTATTTTTATATATTCAGGCCAAAATGCGGGTACCCCCCAGCTTTGTGAATCGCTTAGACGTTGCTGATAATCGGTCATTGTATTGCGGGTAGAACGAAGACTCATTCCTTAGCTGTAACTGATCGAGAAACGGTGTCGCGTCATGTAATTATTCTAAATGTATAGTTGTTGTTTAAAAACTAGTTCTTTCACATGAATATAAAGTAATTAGCTTGATCTAATTGTATTATTTGGAAATCCCTGAAAGTAACCAGGTATTGACCTGGATGGAGTAAGTATTTAACATCAGAAGTGCTATGTGAGAACCGACGTTGCACAAAGGCGAATGGTATGTACTTACACAACATGATTTATATGTTATTACTTGCTGTTTTGCGAGTGGGTAAGGTACCTACCTAACATATTAAACGCTGGGTAGAAGTCGCCAGTAAACTTGCTGACGTGCCTATGCCTACCTACGTACATTTTACTCGTAGGTAATACCAAAATATTCAAAAAGGACAGACATTTTCAATGCAACATTGGAACCTAAGACCGCCGGCCCACTGCGGCGCACGTTGTGCACGGCCACGCGGCGGATTTTAGCTGCGTGGGTTCGTTGGTTTGACAACGTGGGTCTGGGTCTACGTTTCGGCAGTGAATCTACGCACGCGTGTACTGCGTGAATAGCGTTGACGGCGTTGAGCGGCGTGGGCGCGATATTCGAGTAAGCCAAGCCACGCGCGTAGCAATGATAAATCATTTATCGTATTCGTGTGTAGCGTGTTCGTGGGTAGCAATACGGGACGTTATGACACACGTACGTAGCTTCTCCGTGCGCAGCAGTGGGGCTGTGGCTTAAGTCTATTGCTGTAATTGTGATTATTTTGTCTACTTTGTGTATTTATTTTGTTACGACTCGACAACAGTATGAAAAACCGGCCATGTGTGAGTGGACTCGCACGGGGTTTCCGTGCCATCGTACAGAAGCAGAACAGAGCATCTTGCAGAAGAAACAAAGGAAATCTTAGAATGAACTTGAAGCCATTCCTTGGTACCTATATGTAGGTACTTAGACTTGTAAGGCCGGTACACAGTTTGTACTAATTTACAGACAAAGGAAGTAAAGCACCTACGTGTCGAATAATAAAATTGAGTCTAGGATTATCCGACCTACTACTTACCTACTCCTTAGCATAAATATTTTGGGTTAGTGAAGTTGGTACCTACATCTTTACTACCAACTAACTAGGCACGTATAAAGTATTTATTAATTGCTTATGTTATTTATTATGTATGAATGATGTTTGTAGTGTTTTACCGAGTTGAGTCGAGCAGTGGTTGAACCTACTTACCAAGGCTGATGGTCATACAGAAATTTACCAAGCCTCCCTAGGTATTTATATTTTTATGTTCGATCACCACTGACTGACCAGTTTGAGTTATAATTACTAACTTATGATTTATTTATATTCTAATTAAATTGGTAAACGAGAACAAGAAATTACCAGCTAAGTCGAATTCAAATCGTACCGTATCGTAGTTTTCATAGGCAGGTACAGGTACCTAAGTACCTACTTACTTATAATTCTCAATTGCTAGTTTTACTGTCAGTATGATGGTATGTATATTCAAGGAGTAAAAGCGAACTAAAGCTGGAATTTGCAATAGAAACAGTAGAGCTACCTAACTGCAGACTGGTGTAAGTAAACAATCTAGAAGTAGCTCAATTGATCCATACCTATCTATAATAGGTATCACGGTTACTACAATTTATAAATAAATATCTAATAACTGGTTCCTAGTAGTAAAAGTAAGTTTGAGCTTATCTTTGTATGCGGCAAATAAAATAGGTAGGTACCGGTCGTTGTCTCGGTAGACAATAATGTACAACAAAATATTGTACGGCACAATAACTTGTGACCAAATTTGTTTACCCTAATAATTCGTGTACATGGCTTCCGATTATCGTGGTGTGCATTATCATGACCGAACAATGTCAGGCTGTGCATTATTGACACTATTGTCGTGCATTATAGTGAAAGAGCCGTTGTATCATATCAGCATTTTCCCGTACCAGGTCGTAGGTACCTAGTTGAGACGCAGATTTCTGAGTGTCACAAATGTTTGGTTGGAGTCACGAAAGTCGAGGACACATTTAAAAAACGTGGTAATGTTATAATAATGAACACCTAAAAGCAATACTCTGTTAGAATAATAATAATATAATATTTATTTTGGCTTAAGACATGCTTCATACATGATAGATTAGCAAAGCAATGCACATCGCATGGGCAAACCGGAGTCGTATAGTGGGTAGTCAATTATACGTATTTGTTTTAAGACACCTACGTAGTTAAATTTAGATTTGAAAACAAAAATGATTTCAAAATTAAAATTGCTTAAATTGCAAAGAACAAATATTTAAATGAAAAACAGAAACGCAGAGCCACAGATGTGGTAAGCAGATGTCATAATAATTGCATATTAATAATAACAATAATGTTGAACTTATGTATGAAAGATGGTAACTACAATGAATTCTGATATGTAGTATCAATCTACCTATCAATTTACTGACCTAATTTGCTCTTTAGGGAAGTGCAATTTTCGGTTTAGTTACCTATTAGAAATATACCTGTTTTAGAGGTTATAGGTCTTGAGAGGAGGTTATTGGTAGGGGACCTATATACATTCCATACAAAAAAAAATATAATGTTAATTCCTGTACTATCACATTGGAATATGGCGTAAGGTGTTGTTACTAGTGTCATTTGGCACTTGAGTTGAAGTCCATTCAGTGAATCTACGTTTTTGTGCTCATTTCAATATTGGAACCGTCAGTAAAGGTTCCAACTTCATGGTTGCCTGATCAATTCTTTATTAGGAACTAAAACTCCGCTACATTCAAAGAAAATAAAGGTGGCACGTTGCTGTTCGTTGTCTAGGTATTTTATATTCTACACTACCACCACCTATTAAGAATAAAAATAAGAATAAATTTATTCAAAATAACTTAAGACTAAAGTGTTACAATCGAGTAAATAATATCATATTCTAATGGCATGAAAATAAAACAAGTGCCTGAACTAGGTTTAACCTGTATCTCAGGCAGAAAGTGCTTATAACGAATAAAATAATAATCACATCAATAAGTGGATAGTCATTATAAAACAAAGCAAATGGTGCAAATTAGTGAAATAACTTACTTGCTTACTATGCTAAACTAGTTTTAATAATAAAAAAATGCATACTACAAAATTATAGCCCAAATTAACAAGGCCAATGTGTTTTCTGTGCCATCGTATGACAAACTTTGTTAGGTATTAATTTTTATATTGATCAGTCGAGACTATGATGGAGGTTCAGTTTGAGGAATAAGAAGTTAAACAGTCTTTGGAGGTCCAGTTACCTCATGTTCGGTTACGTTGTGAACAGGTGTTGAGTTCTTGTTTTGTTTGTACCTAGTTCATGGTCGTTGCACAAATGGTTAAATATAATAAAAGTGCTTACAGAAAACTTATGTAGAATGGTAATAATAATTTATGTAATGGTGTTATAAACAAGCTCACGGGCTCCTAACTAGTTAGATTTGTGTTACAAGAGCCAAATGGCTATAGCCATATATGCGAGTTTCATTGGGCTGCACGAGGTGAATTGCATTCAGTATTCAATATTTTATTGCTTAAAAAAAATATTAGATTTTTTATCAGCATTAATGCAACATTTGTGCCGAAATCGTTAGAAACTAGAACAACCGATGTGGAGGCACGTTTCTATCCCACCCAGGTTTACATTGCAATTTGCAAGGCTAAGCTACACCAGACCAAACTGTTGGCTTTTATGTATAATTCAAAACAAATATAATCAACGAGTTGAAAGTTTCGAATACGTGTAATCTTGAAAGTACCTAAAAACAAAAACAAAAGTTGATAAGTTCCTCAATTTGACCTAGGTATATACTTGCTACATGACGTAGGTATATACATCGCAAGAAGAAGGGCTTAGTGTGGTATCATCCTATACATTGAAACACATATTGGCAGTATACAAAATACATAGCATACATTACCAAAAGACATGGACCTAAAAAGAGATAGCAACCAGATAAATTGTTGCGAGCGAGATGTCAGTCAAGACGCATGGACGCCGGCCGAACGTTCAATAATGTTCTTGCTTTTCCAAAAATAAAAATAAAAGTAAAATATAAATTTAATTATCGAAACTAACTTTCAAATACAACTTTAGCTTTGTTAATGAGTGAAACGTTAAGCTATGGGTTCTACTTTTCTTGCTTATTAATGAACCACAAGGTAGATTTTAGTAAACCAGAAGAAAGCATTCTTAACAATGTTTCAGTGAGTTTTATTTAATTTTGTTATGATTGGCGGAGACTGATGATGACTTTATGTCCGAGGCGACCACTTTCCGCGCAGTACCGAGAGAAAGAATGTCCCTGGACTCAGTATATTAGGACAAAGCCCAGTTGTCATATCACTGACTGAAGGAAACTTCTGTACTTACCTAACTGACACAAGTTCACTGTAGGTTTCAAACAATTCAATTGTTCCAAATTCAGTTGTCAAAATAATATTATGTTTATACAATACCTACCGGATTCAAACATTTTATATGAAACTACCTGGAAGTGAACATAAATCAATAATAATACCTAGATAGATAGATAGATAGATAATAGCTTTATGGTACCATCAATGCTTATGAAATATCTTACAAACTACTAATTAAATCTAGTGTGGCACAATCGGCGGCCTTATCGCTAAAAGCGATCTCTTCCAGGCAACCTAGATAGCGAAGTAACCCGTAAGTCATCGTCATCGTGATGTGAAGGTTCACCTTCACATCACGATGACGGTACGGGGGGGACGGGTGATCACAACCAGATTCCTTGCAGGATTGACAGGGGGCCACTCTGGTTGGTGCAGCTCTGTCTACTCCAACGGCTATATTCTGGTCAGAATCTGGTTTTTGGGTACCTATTTTGTTTATGTTATGTCACCAGATTTAGCACAACTCGATACGTAATTGGCGATAGCCCCATTATTATGCTAGCGAATTTGAGCCATATCCATCGAGTCATTAAATAGTGCGGACCTTATTTTTGCTTGTTCTAAAGTCAATAAACCTATTGGTGATATAACGCTGTTTGGTTAGAGATTCCATTGATATTGGATTGTGAGTGAATTTATTTTTCTACAAAGCAATGCCAGAAGTATGACCTACCTATGACTCATGGACTAAACAATTTTGTCGAAGAAGCGTAATCACTTCTTGCTGGTTTCGGTATGAGTAGAGTACCAAACGATGATCATTTATATTCAGCCTGTTTATCACTGCAGAAGATCCTATCCAGTTCAGACGATTTGAAGAGAATCTTTTGATTTTCCAGTGTACCATTACTTATTATCATATTTTGGGCTTATCATATTTTGAGCAGAATTGTTCGCAGCTGTTTGTTAGAATGTTTGTCAATTATATAGTAAACAATATTAGTAGCACTGTTATGTAGTCCCTATAAAAGATGCATATCAGAATGCATGCCCGTCCCCAACCAAATAAGTACACTGATAAGATGGAGTCCAAGGCCAATAACTGGTTTGGGCCCTTAAGGTATTAAAGGCCACTTCTCCGAGCCATTTGTTTATATTAAGTATGTAGCATTTTTAAATGAAACAGTCTTCCAAACACAGTATAGACCAAACTTATTGACGAAGAAATTTAAAACGTGATATGACCATAATAAAAGCTTGTTTTTGCTACGGACACTTGGTGCTTCTGCCCCTCAAAAATTATGTATGAAGATATAAGTGTCTGCAAGACTAATGTAATTTACCAGTTTATCACCACGGCAGTTAAGCTTGACGCTGATCCATTGTGTGAGAATCGCATTGGAGTCGTGGTGTTGAGTTAATAGTTTTTATATTACAGAACCTACAGCAGGCCGTGGCCCGAGGGTGGCGAACGGTAGTTATAAAACACTAACTAAACTTCGAAAAAACTTATGCCCGAGGGTGCCAAATGTACCTACAACAGGCCGTGGCCCGAGGGTGGCGAACGGTATTTGAACGATTGAAGGTGACAATAGACCGGGGCCCAAGGGTGGCGAACGGTAGTCATAATACAACTAGACTTTGAAGTAGCCTATGCCCGAGGGTGGCATACGGTAATTGACAGACAGAACCTTAAAAACAAGACCAAAGTCTTTGTACCGGTGGTGACCAGGTGACAAATGGTAGTCGGTAGAACCTCAACATAAACCAGCCCAGAGACCGTGTTCTGGTTGTTGGTAGGCATGCAATAAAGATGAAACGTGATGAAACTAGATGAATTGGAATAACACGAGATGAAACGATATAAATTGAGATGAAAAAATCAAGATTAAACTGCGAGATGAAACAAGATGACACGAGATGAAACAAGATGAAACGAGCTGAAACAAGATGAGACGAGATGAAACAAGATGAGACGAGCTGAAACAAGATGAGCCGAGACGAAACAATATTAAATGAGATGAAACAAAGAGAAAACTAGATAAAATGGGATGAACCGAGATGAACTGAGATAACTGCAGATGGAATAATAGTACTACTAGATTTTGAAGACTTCCAATACTCTACACGACCATGTGGCATGCATCCAAAAATGAAGACAAAGAAAAAACTGCGGTGAGCACTTTTCAGATTTTCGTAACCTCCAAGTTGTATCAACATGGCCAATACCGAAGATCGACCAACTTCTGCTTCAGAAATAATGAATATAGATGAATTTGTTTACGATTGCAAACAGTGGAAATTCCGACTATGAATGTTCCTTACGTTGGGAAAACCATGGTAGATTGAAGAGGCGAGGAGTGTGTCCAACGGACCAAACGATCAGCAACAGAACAATGTGGCACGGAGTTGTCTCAGCGTTAGATCCTCGTGTTCACAGTATATACGAGATTGTATTACTGCTTAGCAATCATGACAGAGACTAGGAAACGTATTCGGAGACTGCGTGTACAACAATGCTCTTTCAACATAAAGCACGAGAGATGAGGAAAGAGAGAAGATACGTCGCTGGTCGCTGCTGCATGCTTGGCCAAAGCGGACGCTGGATGACTATCTACATCGTTTGACGATTTAAATAATATACCTACTGAAACATATATGTATTATTATGATAGATATTTATATGATATTAGTTTGACAAAATTTTGTTAAATTTTGTGTTTAAAGTATAACAAGCAATTAAAATTGGCATTGTTAACCGTTATATTCGTTAATTAATTAAAATAAAATATTGCTTGGCCAAGCGTCACTCAGATCTACGAGTATTTGATGCAATTGTATCTAGGTTAACTTAGAAATCAATGATATATTGTATAGAAAGATAAAGTGTTTTTCCGATATTTGGTAAAAGTTAATAATACCTTATATTTCACAAAACATAATGATTATTAAAATGAGACCTATCTGACTGTATTATACATGATAATTTTGATTTAATATGAAAGATGTTTCCTTTTCACTTTTCTATTATAGCATAAAGATAATGCGACTCTGTAGTACCTTTTCTATTATTTAGATTAAGAGGTATCTGACTTTTCTAAATCTCTATTCGTATAATATTACGCTAATCTATGGTTATATAAATAATTCTTTCTTTGAGAATAAATGGAACATTTGAAATAACGAGTGTAATAAAATCAATGTATTTAAAAAAAATAAATCAAATAGAATGTAAAACATGCATAATTCTGCAATTATTTTAGAAATGATTATGTACTCAGGAACAGAAAAAAAAAATCCATGTTGGTCATTTCAAAACTGAATCCGCCATAGCTACTTAGAAATGGCAATTATGTTTAAGAAACATTTTAAGATTTGTGTTTTTTTTTTGTTCCGTCTGTCTATATAAAAACAGTCTAGCGGTTTGAGGTCAAACCATTATTTGGACGGCCGAGAGGTCAGGAATAGAGGCATTCCTGTAAACAGAATGGCCGCCTATTAGCGATGCTTCAAATTGATCGTCAGTTTTAAGGGTTTTTATCTACCGCTTGACTATTTTTATATATTCAGGCCAAAATGCGGGTACCCCCCAGCTTTGTGAATCGCTTAGACGTTGCTGATAATCGGTCATTGTATTGCGGGTAGAACGAAGACTCATTCCTTAGCTGTAACTGATCGAGAAACGGTGTCGCGTCATGTAATTATTCTAAATGTATAGTTGTTGTTTAAAAACTAGTTCTTTCACATGAATATAAAGTAATTAGCTTGATCTAATTGTATTATTTGGAAATCCCTGAAAGTAACCAGGTATTGACCTGGATGGAGTAAGTATTTAACACTATATTATATTATAGATAGAACATACATAAACAAATACTGATATATTATATGTAAATAAATACTAAGTAAGTATAGAGAATATAAACATTCATCATCATCAGCCTATATTTGTCCACTGCAGGACATAGGCCTCCCCTAATGAGCGCCATAGCGCCAGCTTGCCGCATCCAGCATCTGCCTGAAGTCTTTCACAATTCGTCATCCCACCTGGCCGGAGGGCGTCCTATACTACGTTTGCCGAGTCGTGGTATCCACTCAAGAACACGTTTGCCCCAGCGGTTGTCGGTTCTTCGCGAGATATGGCCGGCCCACTGCCACATCAGCTTGCTTATTCTTTGAGCTTTGTCGATAACTTTAGTTCTCTGTCGGATGTATTCCTTACGAATTCTATCCTTCAGAGAGACTCCGAGCATAGCTCTTTCCATAACTCGCTGAGCGACTTTGATTTGGTGGACCAACCGTGAGTGGTTTTAAGTTTTGTTGTATTTATTTGTGATCTCTTGTGTTACTTCTAGTTGGTTGCCCTTAATAAATAAATAAATAAATTACTTAGTTTTTGGGAAGCTCCTACCACTCCCCGGACATTCGACCATTTCTCCATCCAAAAGTTGCATCTCGGCCCATAAACGGGCAACTGTGTTGCGCTACCACAGTTGCACGTGTAACGCTTGTGTGAGGTCCACTTCACGTCCAGGGTCACTACACGAACATATTGTGCGAATTTATTTTGTTTTGTGGTTTGAAGTCACCTCTTGTGAGAGGATAATAAAAAATATAATAAGTCTTTGAGTTATTTCGTAACTACGTCAGTTCCGAATTAACTTAACTTCGTAATGTCCATGATAAAACAAACAAAATATCGAACACCATCAGCAGTATGTCAGAATCATTACCCATGCCATCTACACACCGTGTGTGAGCCGTACGTCCCTTGCATTTGGACCGCAATAAAACTCTCCCAGGGGCCGGCGGGGTGAGGAAGCTCGTCATGTCGGAGGAGAAGAGTGACCATTCTATATGTTAGTATTATTTTATTATACATATAGTATTGTTAAAATCCCTGCTCCTATTGTGAAATAAGTAATTTAGACAGGGTAGGCTTATGAAGGCATTATTAAAGACTGCAAAGCCAAATGAAAATCGGAAACAGAAAACAAAAAGAAAATTCAATATCGAGCTCTGTAAAACTCTTCCAACAAAATGAACAGTAACACGAGCTATTTAGCAATTAATACGAACATTTGACTCTCGGAACATAACAAAACGTCGATTGCTCATACTCATATATTAAGTTAATGGGTGTTGGCCTGGGAGACTCTACCGCTGGACCAAAAATGTTGGTAATTTAGGCACTGACAGTGATTCTTGAAGAGGCTTGAAAAATTACTGATACTTACTTGTTTCTGGACTCATTTCCGCAACTAGGCCACAGGTGGGCCCTTTTTGCGTGTCGGGTGGGGGGCTGCTAAACTAACCACCCGATGTCCTGCAGGAAGGCCAGCAGCTCGCTG
This sequence comes from Eupithecia subumbrata, assembly GCA_949316285.1. NCBI lineage: Eukaryota > Metazoa > Arthropoda > Insecta > Lepidoptera > Geometridae > Eupithecia > Eupithecia subumbrata. Next base: position 25,271,254 of record OX438643.1, read on the forward strand.
ACGCCGGTGCATGCATCCCTAGGCGTCCTCGGTGTCCCAAGGTATTGCAGTCGTTGGGAAGCAACGCTATCGCACTCTACAAGCACATGCGCGGCCGTCTCCTCTGCGTTCATGCACCCTCTGCATAGGGGGCTGTCCGTAATACCCAGATTAAATAGGTGTTTGTTATTCATGCAGTGTCCTGAGAAAATACCGACGATTTGCTGGAGATTGTCACGCTTCAGATTGAGGAGTTTTCGGGAGAATCTCGGGTTAAAAAAGTTACTGATGCCCGTCTAGTGTTTTGCACTGCTAGTTGCCTCCTAAATAGGTCGTCCTTCTGTTCTGTACTAAGCCGCCATAATTATTTTATTATTATCATACACTTTTCTCACATTAATTCTTCATGACTAGGCTTACTTATTTTAAAATAGTAGACTAAATATAAAAGACATTGTGACTATAATAATTACATTTGTTATTATTTTTAATTGAGATATATTTATACGAAAATACACTTTTTCTCGCTATGAATATTTCAGTTTCAGTTTCTTACCAAGGTTTTAAGAATCTTTTTAAAATTTCAAAAAGGCACGGCCACATTTTAAGGCTAGTAAGTTGTGCTTGGCTAATTTTTCAGAATATATTATAATCTAATTTTATTATCACTTACCGTAATATTATTGGCTTGCTGCCTTAAATAAATCAAGTATCCATGCCCTAAGATACTGAATACTAGACTAAGTCCAGTATCACAACCCTCAAGGTAGAGCGGTACTAAGCACGCCCTTGAATTTAACGATGCGGCAGCAGCACGAAATAAATTTAAATTGGGAGGCAACGGTCACTCCGGTGCAGTTAAATGCGCTTACAAAGTACCTTCCAAATTGGTTTTGTGAGTTAACTCTTAAAGTTCTTTTGGATGGATTTTGTTTCTGGCTTTGGTTACAAGGATTTAGATAGGTATGCATTTGTTTTGATTGAACGCAATTTACGATTTAATGTTATGTGAAAGGCCAGTTAAAAATTAGATACCACAAAAAATTGTGGCATAAATTTTTGTAAAAAAAAAATACCGTCCGATACAGTAGTTCAACTGAGTAGTTCAACTACGCCATCTTGATGTAAAAGATTAGAGATAAAGCCAGAGAGTGAATTTATAAAAAATTAAGTCCTAGTTTAAACCTGCTTGCATTTGTAACAGACATCGAGTTTAGTTGTTCACTTACTTACAAAGCGCTCGCCACAAGATTACATTTTCTTCGTAATAATATATTTGTTAGGTTAGGACGAGTTTGTAGAAAAAGCTGGTTTTTGACTATTTATATAAAGGAGAGGCGAGGATGATTTTTAACTATGCCAAAAATAATTATTCTTATACCTCGTCAATCAATTAAAGAGTCTCCACTGCAAATAAAGTAGGAATCTTCTTTTACATAGAATCTTTTCGGACATATATTTGGTTTTGTAGAGGACAAAAAAAATAGAAAAGTATTTTCTAATTATTGTCTGAGCGTCTGGTCGTAGCGACGCGTGACCCGAGAGCTGGTGAGTATCAGCTTGTTTGCAACAGTCTGCAGTAAGCTCAATAGTTTCAATTGTAAATACTTATTCTAATTTGTTTCTATTATTTGATTGTAATTTTCGTTGTCAATAAAGCAATGCTGTTTTATAAAAGAAACGAAGTACAATATTGTCTTCTTCAGCCTCAAGAAACAAATGAAAACGCAAATCGGCGTGACCAACCAGCTTTCTGCACAAATGCGTCCTAGAAGCGAATAAACTCGACAGATGCTTGGGAGTGCACATCCACGGTCGTTGCAGAATGGGATCAAAGATTGGCTCCGACTATCAGAACTTCAGAAATTCGCTGTTGCAAGTAATGAAGTGACGCTGAGTCGAAAAGGAACGTAGGATTACGTGAATCTGCGATATTGGTTGCGTGATGAAACTCGGGTTACTCGATACATATGTACTTACCGACTGTATTATGTTTATGTTCATCTCCAGGACTCCAGCGAACTTAAAAAACATAACCAAACCTCATGTTAAGTTCGGGGTTGAAGGTCCACAACGTAGGAGGATTTTTACCTATGCCTCTAATGCTTCCTTAGTTTGTGTTTGTGAGTATGATGATGTCCTCCTAGCCAAATTTCGACTCATTGGAGACTAGCCAAATGCGCAGGACATAATATAGTGCACAAGTGTGTGCGCAAACACAGGTGCACTCTCTATTCCCTCATTGTCATAATCCGATGGGACAACAGGCCGCACGATCACAAACCAATATTTATAGATTTCTGATAATACAAGTGTAAGATTTTGAAGACTAAGTTCACGCAGACATATCGCCGCTCCAACCGAATAAAATGGTAACCGACTATAACGATACAAGTGCTTTTATTTGAAATAATTGTTCCCGAGGTGTGATTACACCTTGTGAATTTTTTTCAGGCTAAACGTACGAGTAGTTCTCGAGTTAGGCTTTTTGTAATGGATTTTACTTGTATATTAATCGAAAAATAAAAACAACACTTAGATCCGAACAACATCGTATATAAAATATTATTTTCAATTTAAAATTGTTATTTAATTTTTAATTTTTAACTCTGAAACCGCAGTCGGCCATGTTGTGAGGCATTTTAGCAAATTTCATATCGGATTTTATAAGAGTGAATTCCCTATGTAGTCTGTCTATTTCACAATTATGGACGTTTGCTGGTATTATATTTTCTTATTGGTAATTTTTTTTCCCTGTAATTGGACAATAATTTATCTTTAAAATGAGTCAACTAGCCTATTTTACTTATTGTACTACCTACGTGAATCTGGGATATTGGTTGGGTGATGAAACTCGTGTTACTCGATACATAATTCCGTCAATATGATATATTATAGTATTGATGATGTTCATCGTATTGTAATGGAATGTGTTCGAAACGCAAACGAACGACTTCGTATTTTTGGAGTGGCTAAGTTATATGATGTTGGCAAATGTAACAGTACGTTATCTAATCCATTGTCTGATGAAGCCCGCACAATTTACAACCTTGCTTTAAGTTATTTTTGTACAGATTAGTTTTAGTTTTCATTTGTAAAAGATTGTAAATATGTATTAATTAGGCGAGGTAGTCGCTCAGCGACAAAGCCTAGCCAAAGCCTAGCCTAGCCTTATGTGTGACGTAAAAAAAAAAACTTCTGTCAAGTTCTACACTAACCGACCCGTCCATCCAAAGGTTGCCTGAAAGAGATCGTTTTCAGCGATAAGGCCGCCGATTGTGCCATACTAGATTTAATTAGTAGTTTGTTAGATATTTTATAAGCATTGATGGTACAATAAAGATATTATCTATCTACCTAGTCCCGTGCACCTTGCATCTTTCCGCCATCTTAGTATTTTAGGGTAAAATAAATTTTTTCTCTCTCAAATTCTTCATTCTTTCCACCAACTTCATCCCCATACAATTTTCGCAAGCTCCTAAGATTACCAAACATTGCCCTGTATCGCTAATGAGCAAGCACTAATTTCATTTAAGTCTCCATTATGCCCCGTGGCACCTTATCTCATCCCTCCGCTGTGCCTTCTATTTTCCTCCTGTTACCTCAATGAATTAAACCTGATATTTTTAGAAGGTATTTTATGAATACCTTAGACGTATACTACTGTATGTCAACTATTTCGAAAGCCGGACTGATGTGTTTCGATATTTTTTCCCAACAGTAAATAAACAAAATAGGTAAATTGATGATAAAAACAGGAATTTACAATCACTAATTTCTTTAAGTAAAATCCCTATGACTCTACGTGCAAAATTGCGAACCACAAAATTCTCTCATAAAAAATGCTAACCGTAGATCTCTATATCCTAAAAGTTGGAGGCAGAATTTCTTATTTTTCTGTCGGACGCTGTCCCTTGAGCGGCACTATCTCGATCCGCCTCTGTGTCCTATCTCTGGAAACCAGGTAGTAATTAACCACCCCTCAATTTACTGCGGGAAAATTATCTTTGTTGACCCACGCGCCTGGCGAGCCGCTTAATTTTTTTCTCATCACTTTGTAAGCGTTTTTCATGTACTCCTGCATTAATTAGGTAGGTGTTTACGAGGAAATTGCTTTATGCGGTTGTAATTACAGATGTACCTTTTTCAGGAGTGGGGGATTTCTCGCCGGATTTTCCCCAACTGACCTTTTGTGGGTTGTTCTGAATTTGATAAGTTTGTATGGTACTAGTTGATCGTTTGCTATAGAATTTTCTTCAGGATCTTTTCCCACAGCTTTTTTTCGACCGAAAAGTAACAATAGTTTGAAAACATGAGGTTTGGCATGGTACAATAAATAATCCATCCTTACTTTTGCATTTTTATTAGTGTCATTATTGTATCGGTGTTTCATCTCGGTATATTATCATCCATTTCCTCTATCTGTATTTGAAAAAGGACAACCTACAAAACGTGAATTTCAAAAAACTCACTTCATTATTGTCCCCAACTTTTATAGGTATCTATAGTAAACTGAAAAACCTTCCAAATAGAACTTCATTTTAGTAATGGTGTAACTACAAGGAACTAACTGGTTGGCCTCGAGCGGCTGTGCCGCGGGAAGCCACTATTGGCGCACTAATGCAACGTGCATTTTTAATTCATGTCAAGTGTCCCAGGGGTAAGTGCAGCCATGCTGGCTCAGCGCTCGTGTACACTTCCGAGCAATCTGAAAACGATCTACAAAGAGTAAAGAGAATGTTTTTTTTAACCTAATTTAAATGACCATGGCGGCCAGTCTCAACAGAGACTTACCATCTGTGCAGGACATTATTATTGTGCACAAGTAGAATAGAATGGAATTTATTTCGATAAAGTACAAAAGAAAACGAATAAAACAAAAAATTAATCGCAGATACAGTAACGTCAAAAGATTAGTGACACAAAAAGGTGGTAGATATTAAAAAAATATTAAATTTTATTTGCAAAGAACGGTACACTTACTCTCATAATCGTAGGAGCTTTCGTAGCAGCCTGGAGTCAGAAAGTTAGTGGTGTAACCCCCGTGCCTCGCAAAGCACGTTAAATATATTAATAGTTTTTAATGCTAAACATCAGTATAGAGTATAAAGGTCTTTATTGACTTACAAAACAATACACCTTATCTTTTAACTAACCAATAGTTTAACATCAACCAAAATTTAAATTGGTAGCATAGACAGACAAACGTCCTGTTGCTGTTATCTAGATCAGGAAGTTTTATACCACTTTTATCTGCGTGTTTAATCTCTGCTAAAATTGAAGCAATTTTTTCAGAAGCAATATTTGTACGTCACTATCGCTCAGTGTCGCATCGCACTGTACTCTACCGTTAACGGTCGGCGAACATGTCACGGAAATAGAAGTTGGCATTTCGATTTTGGGAGGGTTAATGCATGCCTACTGAATTATGGTGGTCACTTTTAAGGCTTGACATGTGATACGCAGTGCGTTGAAGCTTGTGAGCATTCGATATTGCTATCGTCCTGTATTAAGGCTTGTGCGTTTTCAAACTATTGTTATACTAACAAATTGTTATTTTGAAAGAAATTGAGTGTGACCGCTGTACTGCCTTCAGTAGGTACTTAAAACAAAAGTTAATTCAATAATTCTGGAGGTTTTTTGTTATTGTAGTGAGTAACGCCATACTCAGGGTAACGGCGCTAGAGACCATAGAAAGTCCCAAAGATTTTTTTTCACTTGACCTCGTGGTGTAGTTGATTAACACATTCACGTACTGATGAAGGATGCGGGTTCAAGTCCCCTCGAAGACGAAAATGTTTGCGTTATTATTTGATTTCTTAATAATTCTGGAATTCTCTAAACAGTGGGTTTCCTCAAGATGGTTATTTATTACGGCAAGCCAGTTCTCTCTTCATACCAATATTTCCAATTCAATAATATCCAGCGTTAGGTTAATCAACAGAAACAGGGATATCGAATGAAAGTAACGACTCTTGCAATTCGTTGAAAATACTGATCAGCACCGAAGTTTTAATTAAAAAAGTTAGGAAAACTTTTTTGTATGTTCAACTTCTACCGTGAGCCAACATTGTGGGTCAACCAACCTTGAAAAATGGCGGCCAAATGGGAACCTTCACAAAGAACAGTGTTAGATGATAAAATCTAGTTAGTTCATTTTGTTAATACTTCAGTTAATAAGACCGAATTTTGCGAACCCCGGATTGATGCAGTGGTTGTAAAGCTAATCAAAACGCTTCGTTTTTAAGGCACAAACAGTACCTATAGAATTTTTTTAAAGTTAACAGTGTATATAGCTACGTATAAACCAATCAAGATGCCACTAATAGAAACATTATTTACAATAAAAGACAACAACGTTACAGACACTAATTTCGAAAATAAACAAATAGACAAATCAAGTATGAATACACAAAACTAACCTAAGAGAGATACCTGTTTTTTAAAGTTATTCTTAGAGAGCGAAAATATGTCACATTTAGAAAATTGTTCAATAAGCAACCTACTTACCGTAATTTTCTATGAGACTTTGAGTTTCATCCATAAAAAAAACATTCAAAACTTTTTAGTACAACATTCCCATTAGGAACCAAAGTTCTTACTACCTAGTAACAGATGCACACAGATCTGACCCCATGTACATATCAGATGATCCTATCCATACCAGGTTGTCTGGCAGAGATCGCTCTTGAGCGATAAGACCGCCAATTGTCACTTAGGTTATAATTATTTCTTTTTAAATTGTTTCTTAGTTTTAAGTGTGCAATAAAAGTATTTTCTATCTATCTATCATTCCCCTAGACGATAGAGCTTATGCCGAGCATAAACCAAAAAGCAATAAAATCATGTAGGTACTTATTTTTCAATGATGTTTTGTTTTGCTTCAAATATTTCAAAGCATCGGTTCAGTTACAACATAACACTATGACAAAGCTATTACAGTGTTTAGACACAGCATGCAGTGTCAACGCGACAGGGTGTGTGCTTGAAACGTCAACACCATGGTACTGGTACGCAATGACAGTGTTTGCACAGTGCACCCTATCCATTTTGCTGAAATAACAGACTAACATGTTAGACAGACAGGTACGGACACACTTTCATCACGAATGGTATGGATCGGAATATGAAACCGTAACATTGCAGCATTATTCCTTTGAATCAAATTCAAAGGAATAAAAATAATTTTTTTTTGACAGAATGTTGACGAAACTAAAAAATAAACAAATCACGTCCATTTTTTTTTCAAACCGAAAGTTAATCAAGTTGTGTATGTACAAAAAATATTTTGCCGTCTACCTCTATACTTTTATGCATGTATGTATGTAGGCATGTATAGATAAACCATTCTAAAAATGCCTTTTACTATAAAAACGATCGTAGTTTGACGAATTACGGTTGTAACGGATGAAACTTTGGTGTTCTTCCAACACAAATAAGGTTAGTTTTTAACCCGCTTACATCCGTAATGAATGCACGCCCCCTCCACAAAACGTCAGAGGTACCTACACTCGGCGTGCATTTTTAGAATGGTTTATCTCTACGATTGAAGATAAAGATATTTATTTGCAGAAAACATGTGTATAAAAGATGACAAAAATATAGTTGAAACTACATGCTTGACCGATTATGGTATGCAAATTAGGTTAAATTATTGCATGGTTAGATGTCATGCATTTAATCTAACCATGCAATAATTTAACAACTATTTATAATTTATCATTTAAAAATTCGTCAAGACTATAATGACATTTTATAATTAACATTTTTTAAGTTTTATTTTAAACATTTGTAAATTCATGTCTATATAGTCTAGGTAATTTATTATAGATTTTGGTAGCAAACAACACCAACAAAACTTTTCTTCATTAAGTATTGTTTTTACAGGGTGTGTTCTTATCCTAGTATTGTCCCGTCTGTTTCGACTAACAGAATCAGATAGCCGGGGGAACAGATAAGGATTGCTTTTTACAAAAAGAGCTACTTCTAATATGTAAAGTGACGGAAGTGTCAGAATTTTGTGCTTAGAAAATAATGGTCTACAGCTAAGTGATTTTTATGTTGATTGTATGTACAGTCCTTAATCTACAACTGTGTATGTTTTAACATAACCATACCAATATTGATTTGTGGTTTTACAACTGTTAACTATTATTTGCAGCTCACATAAGTAATGTATGAATAGAAACTAGTTTTAAAAGCACCTCCTCAAAACATTAACTTAAATACCAACGAAGAGATAACGACAAAACTGCTGAACATGAACCATTATCAAAAGCGCGTTTACGCCTTGTAAAACGCCGAAAACGCTTCTGGAAGATTTTGTCCAACGATTTCGTCGTTGCCCGTACCCGTGTGAATGTAAAAGGCACCAACGTTCATTGCTTAACAGGGCATAAGATAAATTGTACGTTTGTTCCTTAATCGAGCAGCATTAGGTACGTGTTACGTGCGGAGCGAGCACGGATCCACACAAACGATGAGTTATTGCATGGCATCAATTACTGGACACAACGGTCAGGCCACGGAATAGTATCGTCTGGAAAAGAGACTCTAAAACGCGGGAAAAATCAAGTGATAGGGACAATCAATGGTTAATCTATATTTCCATACTAATAGATTCGGAAGTAATTCCGTATTTTGTCCCTCTTTCTACCTACCTACCTTTTCACGTCTAGACGGCCGAACGGATCTACATAATACACATATTAGATCCGTTCGGCCGTCTTTGTTAAAACAATGATAAAGATGGTATCCCGGAGATGGGGATTGTTTTTCCGGGACATAAAGTAGTCCAAGTTCTCATACAGTACTCATACAGACATAGACTAATAATTATCCCGAAAAAAAAAGCGTGCAAAACCGCAGGCGAAAGCTAGTACAGTGATTGTCTATTAGGTAGCATAAACAGAGTTGGCAATTAAGGTCATTTATTTGTTCAGTGTTATTGGGCCGACAGGTTTCATGACTTGACAATGTTTACGTCACCCGAATGATTTAACTAGGTAACCAAATTATATATCGATTATATCATCTCTGAACTTTACGACGTGCTCTTTATTTTTAACCCCCGACGCAAAAAGAGAGTGTGTTATAAGTTTAACGTGTCTGTCTGTGTATCTGTCTGTGGTATCGTAGCTCCCAAACGGATTAACCAATTTTCGTTTAGTTTTTTGTGATAGATAATTTTATGCCGAGTGTTCTTAGCCATGTTTCATAAAAATCTGTCGGGGGTTTTTAAATTATTTAATCTTGTTCTTCTAAAAACCTTGTTGCCAGGCTTGGAAGTGAATGACCGTACCTGCAAACACATTTAGCTATTACGTCGCCCGTTTCTTTCCGAAATTGGCTGACACTCTATCGCACATCTCGATAACATCAAACTATCTGTAGGTAGGTTTTAATTTTACTCGTAGCATTGATTAATTTTTAATTTACTAAGTAGGCTGATGAAGATAGCGCTTGTCGCTTCTAAGTTTTTCACATCCCTGTATGGTATTGTAGAACAGAGTTTACAACGCCTTAGAGCCTGACTAACAACATCACCATTTGAGCCATTGTATTGGTATTCACTGTAGATATTGTCAATTTAATGTTATGGGCACCTTTGTTGGGTAGTGAGAATTAAGGTGATTAATTTTTCCCTCATTTTCGATCATTTTTAGTAAATGTATGTACAGACAGCGTCCGAATTTAAGTAACCTTCCTGCATAACACAATGCATGTTAGCAACCGGTTTTTTTTATCTATGCGTTCTGTTTCTATGTAACCGAAATAAAAATTTAATTTATTTTCGACTTTTATACTCCTACGATTAACAGGTTTGGATTTAAACCTGCATGTGTTATGCAGGGGGTTTACTTAATTCTGACGCTGTCTGTACATGCATTAATTATCATATTAACGGATATTTGATTGCCGATAAAATAATCCTCTCAAAGTTTATGACAATAATATTTTAAAACAGATTTTCTAAAAACTTAAAATAGTTTGGTTTGTGCAATTATCACACAAATACCAAAATTACACCACCAGTCGATTCAATTTCTACCATTTATTATACTACTATTAATAAAATGCTGTTTTATTTCCGAGAAATCCAATAAAACTTTATTACCACATAGGTTTTCGGAAACCGAATATCTATCAAGCTACTCCATTAAAATTGAAGTTCATCTATTTATTATTTGCTTATCAATAGTTTTATGGATTTTGCGAAAATTATGTTATGGAATCCCTTATTACTTGAATTTTCACACTGCTCTATTCATCTCTTCAACAGTCATGATATTCTTTCAACGTCCTCCACATTGGAAAAAGATGCAGTAAGTCGTCAAAATATTTATTATTATATCAGCCAGGTGTGTCATACAGATGTGACTACAAAGAACATTCAAGTTATGTTTGTAAAAAAATACTGAAGAATTTATACAAAAGTATGCGGAATTGTGTAAAAAAACAAAGTACGAAACGTGCGAATTTCTCTGATATCCACCTAAAATCACACAAAACGTAGACGTGCTCACAAAAGTAAGTAATTAATTTTCTGATTAAACTTTTTGATTGAAAAGCGTAGACAGGGACATTCGTCGTTAAATTTAAATGTAAGAAGCAATGACACAGTTTGGTTAACACAGTAACCTAACTCACCCACGGCCGTTTGTGTTCTAAATAATTGTAGAAGGATGGAGGAGTGGATCACCAGTTTTAAATACCCTTTTTTATCCTCTATTAAGATACGAATGACACATCAATTAGATTTCTGCAAAAAACATTCATATTTTTTGAAGTCTCAACGAAGCTGCTCTTTCAGTTTATTTAAGGTGGTCATTTTGAAATATATTAGTATTATTATTATACTTATATTTGGTTTTTTTTTCAAATCTATGTTAGTAGATAAGTTTTGTTTGTGGCCATGAAACAGTTTCTTCGAATTCGTTTTATGTCACGAATTCTTAAAATGTAGGTACAATTTGTGGATATTTGGGTTAGAAGACATCTCGTGCGCTCAAAAACTGACCGTACGGAATTTAATTTTGTATCCTTGGTGTATCATGATCGAATTTTTATCATTTGGACACTATTTCGAGACGGAACCCTAAAAAAGTAAATACAATATACTCGCAGTCAAATTATCCTCTTCGCTTTAGGGTCAGGGACAACTGGCTCGTTCTTGAACTTCGAATGAATTCGGGCGAGTTGCCCACAAAGCATTTCAAAAATGGGGGAACTCGCCCGCAGGCCATTTTTTAGGAAGGCGAGATGTCCCCTACCTAACCCAAGTATCCCTACACGATCTGTTCGACGAAGTTAATACAGGATTTACACTGTAAGGTAGCTGTTTAACATGGGTGAATAATTCGTTAACGGGCAATTAATCTAGGTAGAACTCGTAAAAGCCCTATAAAATGTCGAGTGCGTACTTAAATTAACGTATGATAATTAAATTTCTTTGTGAAATGATTATCTTGAGCTTAAAACATGTTTTTAACTAAACTTGGTTATAACCAAGTCTATGTTCTTGATCTCAAATCATGTTCTATTCTAGAGAATCCAAGATATTTTATGTCAGCAAACACATGAATGAAAACTTTACAAAAACTGATAACTAAAACAGGAAACATAAAGATTATGTAATATAATATGTTAAGTACTGAGAACCAGAACACAAATTTTAAAGAGGATTACGCGTAGCAAAAAGTTTTTCAAATACAAGTATGAAAACGGACGAGAGATGAATGAAAGCTTTTAAAACCAAAAATTGGTTTATTTTCTGCTATTTACTCCGATGATATCAGTGTCGTAAATATTTTTCACCAAATCTTTAGTTTCATAACACCTTTGTTTACAGAAAATATCTCCGATTCTAGAATCGAGCATAATGAAAAACTGACAGAGATAACTTCATAAAGTGAATACCAGACGAATATTGTCTTGAATAAGAGATGATGTTGTCAAGCTGGCAATAGACAAGGAAATGAAAAGCTTACGAAATGCAAATTATGTTCAAAGTGGTCATGAACAAAGTGTCAAAACCCTTTGATGCCATATATTTTTATTAGGGACGCAAGTTAGAGCTCACTCAAGGATCAGTTAAGTGTACGATTGTATGTATGTAAACAGGGCGTCCCACGGCCATGCCACATGGAGGGAAAGTAACATAAATATTATAGATAAGAAATTTTCAAAAATAAGAAATGATTTGATTTTGAAAACAATTTAAACTACATTCAAAGATTTTTGAATATTCGCCTGTTTGAACCGGTGGTAATCGAAACCGAACAATTGTAAAAAAATCATTCGTAATTTTACGATACTCATCGAAAGGTTCATTCATAAGGATTATTTTTTCCAAGTAACACAGCATCATAAATAAATCTATACTAATATTATAAAGAGGAAAGATATGATGTTTGTTTGTTTGTATTGAATAGGCTTCGAAACTACTGGACCGATTTGAAAAATTATTTTACTATAAGAAGCCCACATTATTCCTGATGAGCATAGGCTACTTTTTACGAGTGCAGTAAAATGCTTCATTCCTACGGGAAAATGGGTAATAAGACAACGGGTAGTAAGAATGCAGCTAGTATATTATAATAATAAAATCGTTTATGTCTGAAGATCTTACCATAAATACCATAAATTGTTATTTAAGAATAATACTGTGTGCTAGACCTATTTCTCCATTTGGTTCAACTCCTCGCTCTTACTAAGTTTAGTAACTTGTGATGTAAACGCGAGGGATCTCTCGGCAAATAGCTTGCAGACAGCGTTTAGGTTTAGTAACAGTTCAGATGCAACGATTTTTATAAAAACAAAAACAAAAAATTTAAAATAGAAATAAGAATAAAAGAAATTAAAAGAATATATAAATAAAGGCCTTCTTATCGATTTCGATGGCAGCGACCCTGAGATTACGATTCCTATCATGAGCCCTTACATGGCTCGCTAGACCGAACTTAGTCTTGAATATCCTAATACACGTATGACAGTAGCGTTGCCCCATAGAGTTATGGGTGTACGTGTAGGAGGGCCTTGGACTCTCTTTTCGTATCTGGCGTATTGCGTCTAGCGTCTCAAGTCGATTTTCCTGCTGGTGTAGGTATTAGATCGCCAAGATGACCTTTGGGAAGCAAGGCTCCTCCCAACACCCCGGGTCAATAATACAAGTAAATTAATAGCCACGATCGGAACCAGTTCCGTACAAGTAATTTAAAAGCCTCGTATGGAACCAGTTCTGAAACTCCGGTTCTGTAGACGGCCGAAGGGATATCGCAAGCGGTTAGGTGACGCTTGAACAATCCATAAAGTGCAGATGTTGACCGCCGTGTTTCCGCTTACCTTCTGCCATCTCCGCTTATAAGACAGCTTTAGGTAAACGGCGTTCATCCATGCGAAGGACATGCCCGCCCATACCACCTAAGTTGCCGTTGCATCAGAAGTGCTTCCTGCCGTACATTCCGGATCGACGCAGAACCTCAGAGTTATGTTTGTATGATTGTACCTAGTTATAGATCGAACCTTTTCGTACAGTACCAATGCAAAGCTTCCTTAGCATCGAGGATATTAAAATGTGTCGTCCTGGCCGAATATACGGCCACGGCGGTCAGGCTCAACGGAGACTGGCGGCCGTGGCCAGGTGCACAGGACTCATTATAGTTTTCAAGCGTGTGTGAACAGGTAGACTCGCTATTCCCTCACTCTGAAAATCCGATGGGACGGCAGACCGACACGACCCGGGAGAGGTCAAGCGCAGGACCAATGGCTTAACGTGCTTTCTGAGGCATGGGGGTGAAACACCGTCAATTTCCTGACTCCGGCCGTTAGTCTGTTATTGTAAATTTTCTTGCGAGAATTATCAATTTTATAAGGGATACCTAACCTACAACTATAGGTAGTTGTAGGTTAACCCTTTTAAAATTTATTTTTCTTTTTCTAAAATAGAACACGATGCCATTGCTTGATCTGTGGAAAAGTAGGTATTAGGATTTTTTTTACAAAATTCGATTCGTTTAGCTATAATAGCTACGAAAGGAAACGTGGTTTTGAAGATTTCAAAGTTAAGAAATTTTATTTCTCTGTTGTTTTTACTATGAAGTTCTTGAGGATGAATTAAGTTTTCAGTAAGACTTTCCCAGAATCGTTGTATCAAATCAGCAAAGTATTGATCCCTAAAAGAGCGGCAGCGATGGCAATACCGACACATTATTGCCTAAATAAGGACTCGTATGCCTCATAAAATTCAACTTCCACGAATCTGTGAAATAATCAAAGTATTATTGCCTCGTAAATCTTTATCGGTACTTTCGACGGCTTCGTCTATACGAAAGTGTGAATATTTGGTGAGCTCCCATCCATTTTTATTACACCAAGGTCGGTTTTGATGACCCTAAAAATCTCACTATGATTTTATGGTATAACTTATCTACTGGAACAGTGAAAGTAAGATGTTATAAGAAGGCTAATAAACGTAACGGGATTCTCCCAATTAGGGAACATTATAGGGGCTCCTGTTTTACGGGGATTATGAGCCGTGTTTTATCGTTTTTGGTTTTAGAGTTCTCATAAAATAGGCAGACATCCCAGAGGCATAATTTTTAAAGCTCTTTCATTTTAGGGTTAATGTGATCACAATAAAACCAAATTTTGAAAAGTTGCTTTACTATCCTAAATGTCAATTACAACTTACAAACATATATAATGTCAATTACAACTTAGTTAGACAACAAGTATCTGAGGTAAGTTAGGTAAATTTGATGTAGGTAGGGAAATTCATAAAAAAGCTCTACAAACAACTTTCAAAGTATTTCTGCGGGAACACTGAGAAGAGTTTCGAAATTACAAAACGAAATAAGGGGAACTTGATTTAATTAAAAAAAACTCCGTTTCCCCAAATTTCAATCAAGGATTTAGAAACTCCAAGATAACTGACAAAACATGCCTCTATACATCAAACCAACAAAGCCGTCTTTTTAAATATAGTTCGCGGTAGACTTCTCCTAAATGAAATTTAGAAGCAAGCCAAAACATCTCGAATTTTCTACGGCCATTTTGTACCACCATTTTGCTGAAAGGTTTTGTGAGACACGGTCAACCCGGCCTTTTCATTTTGGAGATTAATTTTAAATTAGATTACCCACATTTACAAGTGGATTTGTAACTCTACCATTTTAATTTGTCCTATTTGACTTCTACCTGGTGGATTGAATTTCAGAGCCGCGTGGTTCTTTCAAGGGGGCGAGACGGCTTAGGGGGTAAAAAATAAAAGTTGGTTCATGTGAACATTATACCTGTACGTAGAAATAATACCTAGACATCTTTAGTGATTTCGATAATAGTATACCTATAGGTATTATACGTATTATTCTATTATTATTATATTATATGGATCAGTTGAGCTACCTGTAGATTGTTTGCAACAGTCTGCAGTTAGCTCAATTATTTCAATTGTAAATACTATCTAATTATAATATAATTTTCTTTGTGAATAAAGGCTTCTGCCCGATAATTATATGTGGTACATATTCATGTTTTCGAGACATATTTCTAGGCTTTCAACTGCTCAATGTCAACTCTTTATGCATCACCAGCTAACATGCAAAATTTTGGCAAAATTTTGATCTTCTGAAATCGGTTCTTATCAGTATCTCTTTTAGTAAACAGTGCGACGTTTACAACCGCACGATGCAACCATAAGTCTGCACTGAAATGTAGCGGGAGAATTAAATATAGTCTCCCCTCTATTCACAGTCCGAGTCGATACAGAACCGAGTGATCGAAATTGAGTGAAACGTCAAAAAGCCCAAAAAGCGATACAATCCTTATTTTCTTGTCATATTGAACACAATACATGCGCAAACAGAAACATATTTTACCAGTTTGTCCAGCATCACAAAGCAAAAAGAATAACGCTAGTAATACAAAGGTCGACAGTCCGGCCCGTACAACGTTTCTATTCAATTTTCTATCTGTACTCTGGGAATTTTTCATCGGCGTAATCCGTTGCAATCGCGCCGGAGGACGGGTTGACAAAGCCTACGGCCAGGCCAGAGGGATTACCTAATAGTTATCCCTGGGAATAGATAAAACAAGCACAACTGCCCCTTTTACTTTTCTAGCAATTGACCCCTTGTCTGTATAAAAATTGGTAGACATTGGCACGATTTTTGATCCCCAAAACACGCCCATAAGAATGCAAAATTTATCTAGAAAGGCATATATATATTTTTATCTATATAACTATATATGCTAGATAATGCTGTGTGAATTGTTCAGCATTTTTTATTTATTTATTAAATATAACCTAACGAGGTTCAACCTTCTAAAAGCTATCCTTAACGCATTCACTGCCCAGCCTCGGCGTGCGAAGGAGCTGCAGATAGACTAGGTACGTGATGAACCATGAAAGTGTTAAAGGGTTGTTACAGAGACTCAAAAGTATTGCCAGTATTAGAAATTGAATTTATCTGGCGTAATGTTGTGTTTAAATAGAGACCAAAACCATAAAACGGCTGCGAAGTCCTGAAACAGCCATTTTAGGCATAATGTCTTTACTAGATCCATTAAATTAAACGTTACTTCAGGGATCACTATAAATTGCCAGTAACGAACATTTCCCTTCTAAATAGAATTTAAATTAATTTTAAATGGAGTATTGTTTGAAAATGTCTTCGTACTCAATTTAGAACTATATTTTTTCTGGTTTCAAATCAATCCGCAAATAACATGTCAAATTCATTTCGTTATATATTTTTTCAGGTTAGCAGTGTTTATTGTATGAATGTTCAATGTTCAATAAAATAAAATAATAAAAACAAGAGTCGTGCGGAATTTTATAAAAACAAGAATATACGTTTGTCTTCAGCGAGTGATAGGTATTAGGTTCCTAAATATTTTCTTTCAAAGCTTACACACGCACGCACTCGTTTCGACTATTGCTGTCCGCCGAAAAATAAGCCTAATTAGATATATTTCTCTCTGCCGGGAATCATTAGGTAAACGAACAATGAACATCTAGATAAGTATAAATCTTATGAGAGATTGTAGCTACCATTATTATTACAAGGAATTGTACATTTTCCCAACTTATATACACGAAACATTGTTATTCTTTTAATAAATCCCTTTCTTATTTTATGCCCACGTTTTTATCAAGCTCAAGGTATGTGCTTTACATCTCCGAAGGGTTTTATCTCTTCCACTACATGCCTGCCCCGGGGTGTTTGTTTCCCCCGATTGATACGCATTAAGTAGGGGTGCTACCTTGCTTTGTAAGGCTAAGCTTAACGATCGGCGCTCAAACGTCCAACACCGCTACCGCATGGTACAAAAATGAGCATCCGATTATGGACTCTAACTCGTAATTTATAAATGAATTTTATATTGACGGCATCATATAACAGATCAGCTCACGGGCCACAAGCCACCGGCAAGATCGTTTCAAAATAAGGCTGCCGGCCTTGCCTGGCGGGTTAGTTGTATACTGCTTTACGAATTTAAGCTGCCTCTAATAGGCATCCAAATATTTGAATACACTTTTTTGTATGCGACTGTACGGTCCAGATCTGCGACATCCTTAAAAAGGGTCTTCTTCCATAGGCGAGTGTATGACGGCGTGTACACGGTCTTCTTTGCTAGTAGACTGTTCGGGGCTACAATCTGCATCCCATCGAATAGACCTACTATATGCATCTACCGAATGCATTGTTTTAGAATAATAATAAGTACTGATTTGTTTTTAATTTTTGACTATTGTCAAAGGAATCAAGCCATCATCGCGGCATCGTAGAATCTTAGAAGAATTTGTTTTTATCTGGCGTACTGCGGTTAATTGTCAACAATACGTTACTAGCCCATGGAAGTAATCTCGAAGATTTGATTTTGAGTTGAAACTTTACACACAGTGTTGGGATGAAACAGGTTCAGTGTCAACCCTACCACTTTTTCAGTTGTCGCAACATGTAAATCCCGAAATGTATCATCAATGCTTATTGTAAGCGCAATTGATCAGAAGTTCTGAATGCTTTGTGTATCAGGGCGTAAAGTTTTGTGTTAGGAAATGTCATACCTCCTACCTATTGGAAATTTGAACACTGAAAAATGGGTTTGTTCTTTTGTTTAACGTAAAAAAAACAAAAGAAGATCAATTTGATAGACTTTTGTTTTCGTCCATTATTAATTTTTGACATAAAGTTAGGATTCTAAAGTTCTAAGGGCTACTCGTAGTTCAGACATGGCGGAATTTAGGCGGATGTAAACCGCATGGTTCCACAATACGCGAGGATTGAATGAAAGTGCTCAGACAGGCACGGTGAGTGTGCGGAGTGAGGTAGGGTGACAGCCGCTTCATTTCTATAACGGAAGTCGAAAAACCAATATTTTTGTAGACGATACGCGCGAATTCCACGGAGCAACTGAACGCATCGAAAGCAAGTCATAGAAATGGATCAGCGCGGGCGACCGTAAATTTTCTAGTGGTCGAGTGGCGCTGCGGATGCATGGCCCGCGCGGTGTAATATGAACGTTCTATAACGATGCCATTAGGTACACTGCGTCCTACGATATTGACGCGATCGCGCAGCGGCCAACTACTTTTCAAAATGTATGGGCCACCGCTTCACGATCGCGCCAAGTTCGCTTACGTAGGATGCGGCCTTACATACAATAAGCTCCGCGCGGTTTGCGCCCACGCAGAGCTATATTTGAACTTACTCTTAGTTGGCTTTACGTGAAATAAAAAGAACTAGGCTTCATGTCCGTTGTAGGAGAAAACACATCATCTCATTCAGCTATTCACACAATACGCCACCAACGTCTTTAAATTCATCAGTATAAATTAGGCAGCTAATTTATAAAAGCGACAAATTCCAGTAAAAGTATTACAACGTAGCTTTCTTAGCCCCAAGAGGAAACTCTTTATTTTAATCCTACCCAAGAAACGGGCTATATTTATCACAAGGGCATTAAATAAGGGTTATAATAGAATAACAAATGCCTCGCCGGCGGCGACACGGTGGCGTATCTCAACAATCCTCGAAATCTTCAGTTATAATAATTTACATTTTAATTAGGAAGTATGAAGGTACGTAAATGTAAAATGTAAGTTGTAATAATATTGTAGTAGATAATATAGTAGATAATAGGTAGACATGGTAGAGAACTCTTTGGCAAAGGGTGCACCATCGCTAAACATTAAGTAGGTACCGACTGTGTTTTGTTTGAGAGGTTTATAGCTGCATTGTTGTAGATAATGACTGTGAACGAAAAGGTCATGCCATCCTGCTTAGGTCATATCGGTCAAATTCGTATTTAACAAAAAAAACTCAAACGCGAGCTGTGTCCATCATCATCCAAGAGATTTTAAATTCGGACGAGATGCGAGTGGAAAGTGAAGTGGACATCACGTCCGCGGATGAGTTTGAAATTCGGACCAGATGTACCCTAACTCAAATTTAAGCACGTCGCATCTAGTCAGCAAAATCAGAAAACTGTTCAGATTTTATTTGAGCTTAAGTATTCGGGTGTAGGTGGGACAGCAGCGTGGCATGATGAGGTCTTGACTTAAACCTACTTAATTTAAGTCAAGACCTCATCATGCCATCATGTTTAAATAATAAAAAAAACTATATTTATTTGCAATCAATTACTAAACCTAATTATTATTTTTATGCTTAGCAACATTATCAGGGCCAAACAAGGCCCTTAAAAGATTTACCGGTTCGCTTCTCACCTTCAATTTGCTTAATTTATATGGGACAGGTGAGCTGTGCTTTTACGGCCATGCATAATATTTGACTAGGGAATTGCGGGTCCCTATAATGTTATTCAGGGGCTAACAGTATCCTTCAGGTGTGGGTGTTATGAGTATGAAAAATTCAACATGTTTTGCAAAGTTTTTCACCGTCGACAAGGTCTTCTTGCAATGCACATCCGACGAAAATGCTAAAGATAAAAAATAAAATGTCAAGTGCGAGTCGGACTCGCGCAGGTTTCTCGGTCAGGTAACTCGGTTCCTTATACTTGTAAGACCTTGTTTTTTGCCAAAGATCATGTTTTTTGCCATTCTAGGTCAACGGAAAGTAGGTACCCTATATATTTTGGTCTAGGGAGAGAATTAAAAATAAATTTTTGTTTTTAATAAACTACAAACTTACGTTTTTCGGATTTTTTCCTTTATTTGTGATGTGACCTTTCTTCTTACCAAATTTTATGATTCTAGGTCTACGGGACCCTATAGGTTTTGTGTGCATGTGATTTCCTTGAAAATTTCAAAATATTCGGACATAAACGGCTGTAACTTTTGATTGCGTTGACGTAGTAGTTTTATTTATATCGAAACTTTAAGAGGTTACGGACTTGAGTATTTGATGTTAATTTCAACTCGATACCTCTACGCGTTCCTGAGAAAAGGGGGTTGACAGACGGACAGACAGGCAGGCAGACTGACAGACAGATGGACAACAAACCCTCGGACTTATGTAGGGTATCGACTCCAAGGGAAGCAAATAAGTAGGCTCTGTCAATACCTGCATATTTGCTCCTCTTGAGATCCTCGGTCAAATCTGCCTTCGCACCCGCCCTTACGGATGTCTTCGGAAGATGGGAAGGCGTAAGTGTGTCGACGCATGTAGCGTCCCACACAAAGGGCCTCCCCAACTCCCATGGGACTAGTGTCATACCGTCGGGCCTCTTATCATCGTCACGCAACAGACCATTCGGTTTGAGAATAGCTGGAGTCGAAGTGAACATTTATCCACAACTGTAATGTTGGGGGCTAAACTATTGAATTTTACAATGATATTGTTTTTGTCTACACTAGAGTCCGAAATAAAAAGCTCGCACTTTGAAAAATTTAATTCCAAACCTATGTATATGTCGAAATTAGTCTGTGATGATTTTTTGATCATCTAAAACTGTGTTCACCTCTCCACCTAATGTTCCGTCATCCAAATACCATACATTGAGCTTGGATTGGAGACGTTGAATTATTGGTTGGATGGTAAGGCTAATAATATGGCCGGACCAAGAGGGTCGCCCTGCTGACAGCCAACAGCGGACGAAATGACTTTTTCCTATAAATTAATTTTGACAGTGAACCAGAAGAGGGTAAATTTCTACAATTTAGTCTTTAATTTATTTTATCAAGGCGCCCCTGTCTACGGAATTGAAGGCATTTAAATTTAAATTATGCTTTATACATCGACAACAACATCCAACCATTCCCTGCGAAGACCGTAGATAGAGAAAGGATCTTTTTACCAGTCGACCTTGAATGCATATTAGATTCTTACAAACTAGATTGCCTTTCGACGGTATAACAACAAGACTGACGGCCTTTACCGACTGAAGTAAGGCACTTCTACATGTTCACCACCGAGTTTATAGCCCTATTTTGTAGGTGTTAAATGGAACTAGCATGTTCGGCGGGCGTGATATCATCACAGATTAAGGGGCCTTCCACACATCGCACCTTTATTTTCAAACCGTCACTATACAAAATGCGGAGATGTTTTGTTTTAGTTTTGAGCGCCATCTGATGCGCCTCCTCGACCTCTATATTGTGCAAGAACACCCAGGGTCAGTTTGCACTTTTATTCGCTAGAGAGTGTTAGTGTCATTATGACTTTTGGGTGTGCACGCACTTGCTGTTCATGTTAATCCAATTAGAATACCTTTGACCGTTTTTTTTTTCATTTTTAAATCAGATCGTAGAGTTTTCATGCAACCAACGTGCAGAAGGTACTTCAAGGTCTTTGACGGCACTCCTGGCTTAAAGTATTGCGAATCCGAGTTACAAGCCTTTAATTGTGATGGTTGATATTTCTAAGAACAAAGGCTTATTTCAAACAATTTTAGACCTCAGCTAGCAGTAGTAAAATATTTCAAAAAAACGCTAACATGATTTCCTTTGATTCTTAAAACGAACTCATGTGACAAAAAGTTAGTGATACTATCATGAGATCAGACGCCAGTGCTTAGATAAATCTAATATAGGCTTTATAGCACTTCTGAGTCATGTAACTGTAATGTAATCCTGCTAATATTATAAAGCCGAAAGATTGGGAAATATGAATTTTTGTTACCTAAGATATCCAAAACTACTGAACAGGTCATGATGAAATTTGGTGTACACTTAGAACAGCTAACTTAGATAATATGCTACTTATTATACTGAAAATACGCGTGCGAAGCCGCGGGTAGAAGCCAGTAATTAATAAATGATCTATCCATTACAGTTTTAACACTAGCTAGAATTTCCCTTCATTCATATGAACTATTAAAAATCTACAGTAAATACAAATAGGGCCTTATAATAGGTACTAGGTTTTAAATAAAACTCCTTTGTATGAGAATTAACTTCCTAGTGTAGCGCTATAAATAGCATCCAGATAACCAGGTGGCCTATTCACAGTTTTAAGTTATTCCCATAAAAAAACCTCTCAGGTACGCCCCTCAAGCTGGGCCTAAATGAAAATATACTAGCACTTTAGGACAGATCCGCCTCGAAGCGGGCGAAGTTTAGCACTAGAGTGGACAGATCACGGTTGTTTCGGACTCCGAATGAGTAAAGTGTACTCATTCCGATTCGAAAGCAAAATAAATCTATTTAATGCATTTTTATGCTTGTGACACATGGGTATGTAACAACATAGTTATTCTTGTAATTAGTGGTTGAATATTTTCCACGTCGAGTCGATATTATTTCGGTTTTCATTAGCACAAAATAAATTGCATGACATTGAGACACATTATAATAAAACGTAGGGACTAAACTGACACAAAAAATAGGATATGACATTTAACCCTAAGGTTATTGTTAACTATTATCTGTTAATCAACAAACTAAAAGGAAGGGGTCCGTTTTATTTTAATGAATTCCAAAAAGCATCTGATTATCAAGTATGTATGTATAATGCTCTACGCGGTGCTACGCCGTAGAGCCTCGTAGCACTATCCTACTACACTATTATGTCATTGTAAATAAAAAACCAAGTACCTATTTAAAATTTTATAAATCTCGTAAAAAGGTATTTAAAAGTATAAGTTAGTAAAACGACTGCAAATGAACACATATTTTTAATCAATGGAATCACACTATTATTATAAATACGAAAGTTTGGATGGATGTATGGATGGATGGATGTTTGTTACCTCTTCACGCCAAAACTACTAAACGGATCGTGCTGAAATTTTGCATACAGGTAATTCTAATCCTGGAATCAAACACAGGCTACTTTTTATCCCATAAATCAGTTCCCATGGGATAGAAATCACCTTTAAACGTTTCCATAGAAACAACGCTTGCGAAGCCGCGGGCGTAAACTAGTAACATAAATCTTTACCCAAAAAATTACAATTATTAAAACAAATAACAACAAGTAAGTATTTACAATTGAAACAGCTGACCAAACTGCATACTGTTGCAAACAATCTAGAGGTAGCTCATCTGATTCATATGAATACCAGTCGGAACCGTCACCAAGACGCTGGGTGCATTGGCCCGCTATGCGGCAATTATGATGCGCTGCGCCAGATACTAGGTTACTTAGGCCTACCTTTATTTATACATGATAATTCGGAGTTTTTGCTTATTTTCGGGGTCATCAGCAGAACGCTGGCCCATCCCTAGCTTTAGTGATATCGTAAATCGTGCCTCACATGTTTTCCGTACTCTGAAAATGGCTTAACTCATTTTGTCAATTCTGTAGATACTTTTTCTTTATTTCTTGCAAGTTTTTTTTTATTTTGTGATGATAAAATTGTTATATTTGAAGATAGTGAAGCGGACAAATGTTTTTTAGATTGTCCCATTAAGCATCATGACAATAGGATTTTCTTTTTATTTAATTTATATACTTTTTATTTCAATTTCATGTTAGTTTTCTATGTTTCATTGTTTGCATGAAATTATAATTAATTCGTATACCTAATCGGCAAGTCACCGTTTTAATTAATAATTAAATAAATGACCAAGACCAATAGGCTTAGGCATCTGCGCTCTAAAAAAAGACCTATATAAACAACTAGCTGCTGCCCGCGGCTTCGCCTGCGTAGTTCCCGTTCCCGTGGTAATTCCGGGATAAAACATAGCCTATGTCCGTCTCCTGGTTCTAAGCTGCCTCCCCACCAATTTTCAGCCAAATCGGTTCAGCCGTTCTTGAGTTATAAATAGTGTAACTAACACGACTTTCTTTTATATATATATTAGGTCCTTACATATGAAATTGGCGTTTTTCGTACTGGCCACTTTAATCACAAATTTCTCCTCTTTGGTAAGGAATTCCAAATTCAAATTTGTACAGCTATAGACTCGTGTATTTGTGCTTCGATGATCGTCATACATTTGTTTTTTTTCTTCTGTTTTTTCTGTTTGCGTCACTCATTTTACAAAATGGAAAACTTAAAATATCGCATTATTTACGAGTACGAGTTCCGCCGTGGCACTAGTGCTGCGGAAACAACTCGAAGGGTGAATGATGTGTATGGCGGTCGTGTTGCAAAAGAAAACACAGTTCGTTTTTGGTTCCAACGTTTTCGTTCTGGAAATTTCGACTTGCAGAACAAGCCCCGTGGACGGCCTGAGACTCAAGTTGATAATGAAGAGTTGAAGGCTATTGTGGAAGCGGATCCATCGCAAACCACGTCCGAGTTAGCTGCAGGCTGCGGTGTTAGTGATAAAACTGTTTTAATTCACTTGAAGCAAATTGGGAAGATTAAAAAGCTTGAAAGGTGGGTACCTCACGAATTGACTGAAGCAAACCGGCAAACGCGCGTCGACTGCTGCGTTACATTCTCAGTCTAAGACATCCTCCGTACTCCCCGGACCTTGCTTCAACAGATTACCATTTTTTTCGAAATTTGGATAACTTCTTGCAAGGGAAAAAATTCAACTCCGATGGGGCAGTCCAAATCGCCTTCAAAGATTTTATTGATTCCCGTCCGACTGGTTTTTTTAGTAAAGGGATCAATGAACTACCTATAAGATGGCAAAAGTGCATAGAAAATAATGGTTCATACTTTGATTAATTAAATATATTATATTAAAAAATATTCGACTTTTTGTTCCTCCCATACAAAACGCCAATTTCATATGTAAGGACCTAATAGATTAACAAAGAATATGAACTTTTATTCATGTTGTTTCTTGAACTAATTCAATTACCAGGTCCAAATACAAACGATATTTAAATGGATCTATCCTTTTTAATCAGTCAGTATTACTTAGAAATAATACTCACCTACTTCCGATATTTTTTTATTTGTCGCCGTCTTCAACGATTATTTTCACAGGGTTTCAAAATTAAATTCCATCCTCTTACCACAGAGGGGGAACAAATTGTAGAATTAAATTGTGATAAGTCTCAAATTGTGATCAAACCGCGCAAACTCGTCACTTGCCGGCACTCGCTTGGAATGATCTGATTAGGCTTGTAATTTCCTGTGTCGCTGACGATTCAGAGCATTTCACTAAACATTCCATCCATATTAGATACCTAAATAGAAGCCGGGGAGTACTTAACGGCCTCCGTGGCGCAGCGAGCCTGCGACGCAGGAGTTCCATTCCCGCCTTGAGACAAATGTTTGATATTTATTTTGGGTGTTTTCTATGTAAAATAAAAACATCTATCTATGTAATGTATATTTAGTATTATAATATAGGTTTAAAGAACTTTATTTCTCATAAAAACATTACAGTTCACTTAAAATGAGATAAATTTATACAGTAACTGTGTACTAAAACTAACTTTAAGTAGGTAAACAGCTCCTGGGATTTGAGACTTAACTTAATTTTACTTTAATATCTAATCCATAACACAAGCCCTGCTTATCTAGGGCTAGACACTGCTGTGTGAATTGTCCAGCATTATTTATTATTTATTCATTGCTTTGGCTACCATCCGTCATGTAGGCTTACATGCCTACATGACGGATGGGAAACCGCTAGATGCGGGTGCGCAGGACCGGTCATGGTGGCGATCTTTGGGGGAGGCCTATGTCCAGCAAAGGGCGTCTTACGGCTAAAATCATGAGGATTACAAAAACAAGATTAAAGCTTATTTATGTTACGATAGATGTTATTTTAGAGATTACGCACAAAGTGAGTACATAACCTTGCCTGCATTCTTCGAAATTCATTGAAAAAATGTATGTATCCTTTTTTACTTAATTGATAATGTTATTTGAGTTACTTATATTGGCGATAGAGTCAGAATCCAAAGAGAAATAAAAAGAAGAATAAATAATTTCAAAGCCATATGTTTTGGAAATTCGATTAAATAATTTTTATATCCATAAAACAACGCCCAAAAAAAGCTCCTAGCCGATTCTTACACTGCCGTTATAATGAATTCTTTCAAATTGAGAGTGCACCTGTGTTTGCGCGTACACTATGCACTATTTCCTGCGCACCTGGCTAGTCTTCGTTGAGACTGCCACCGTGGCCGAAATTCGGCTAGTAGGGTATCACCACTTTCCTTATCAAAGGTACATCACATGAACTAATTATTACTCTAACTCTAAAATAACTCTTCAAACTAAAACTACATTATGGAGCTAGCTTAAATTTTGCACAGATGTAGGTCCACCCCTGGAATAACACATAGACTTTACGTTTAATCCCATAAAACAATACCCATGGGATAGAAATAACCTTTAAACGTTCGCATAGAAACAACGCCTGCAAAGCCGAGCAGAAATTAGTTCTCAAATACAAACGAACAAAGATAACTATCCAATCAATACCGATTAAACCAAGCTTATACAGGGTTATTCGTAATTCACTGACACTGCGTATAATCAGGAGAACCTTCAAAAGTCGTCAAATGCCTTTGCCAGGATAATATTTAAATCAATACCGTTAATAGGATTTAAGTTGAAATAGGGGTGGGTAATGGAATTAGTGTCGTGTCACTGATCATTACATACTGACTTGGTTTCTCGGCGCCATGCTCTTGATTTTGTTACTGAGTTCAATAGATTGTGCTATAAACATACTTTTTTTAACTTGCTCTGTGAGGGGCACATTTTGAAACTGAATTTTAGACCAGACCTTTAAATTTTTCCTCAACCGATTTAGGTGAAATTCTTCATTTAAATGTAAGTTCGGTGACAATGTAATGTTATGGTACCATCGAGCTGTCTGATGATGGAGACAGACAGACATTGACCGAAACGATGTAACCCCGTTGAGTTTAGGTTTGTTGGTTTTGTCTTCTCATATTCTTTCGAATTTCCGTATAAATCTTATATTAAAAAAGTAAGTTTTTGCATATTAATGTTATTAATTTTGAAGTCAGATTTCTAAGGGAAAATATACGAAGTAAGAATATTACTATTAGGTGTTTGTTTCATCAATTTGTCGTTCTGAATTAGATATAGACGGGTTACGAGATGAAAAGGTTGAGAAATGGGAAGTAGTACGATTTGTTTGCACATATCTTAAATTCGTTAGCTAAAAACAATTTTGTTCGAGTATGCGGAATGACGGGGAAATTTATTATTTTTATTTATTTTATTTTCAAATTTTAGGAAAACTTACAGCTAGAAAAATTACAAAATATGAAATATTAATACAAATACATGAAAATTGCATGTACTTAACTGAGGGCTATTTATGAAGTTTCCACTGGTAGCAAAAATTGAGCACCATTAAAAATGAGTTCATGAGGTCCGATCCGTAAGAAGAAGCGGAATTACAATTCCTTATAGTCCGATTAATCGAACCAACCGGAAATAAAGTTCATGTGACCCGATAGGTAGGACAAAGGCAGTAGGACCACGTGGCCAGAGGGGACAAAACTCCTGGTTGGTTGATATTTTGCAAAGATTCGGTTCTAGTCCTGAATTAACATGAAGCAGATAAAGTTGTGCGAATCCACAAGCTGAATCAAGTAATAAATAAGAATATTAGGTATTTGTCAATTTATTGTTCAAAATTCTATTTCAAAACTATTTGAACAGGTAACTAAATCTTCAACGTAATTAAATATGAAACCAAGCTTAAAAACTTTAAGCTCGTTATGTTAGCAATCTTGTCAAAGGTATGCCACTTGCTTTGAGATTCTAGCTTCGTAGGGTCTTAATTAGTGTTAATCTCATGATAATAAGCCACATATTTCACTAATTGCTGGTAAATGAAAGATGTGGAAATGTTTTTCACCCTTGACGGATGCAGACATCTTGAAAAATTAAATTGAGTTTGTTTCTGGTATTAATTATTTTTTGTTGAGTGATGTTTACGTACAATCTTGTGTAATGTTATACCATTTTCATAAAACATTTTTATTTTCAAAAGATCTCGTTAAGTCTCAGTGACAAGTCATTTCAATTACAGTGTCGTGTTTTTATCTAAATAATTTATGTCTTTCCGAGAATAAAATAAAATGTGAGTGAATTATTTGAAAATGTCTTACCATAAATAATGGAAGTGCTTTACCTGAGTATAACCTAATTATTAATTTAATAATATGTTTTTCTGTCCCCCTTGCGTAGCGATTTCCGTCTAGGCTAGAATAGAGAAAATGTTCATTGCAAAAAGATGCAAAATATTGAAGTTGAAAAATGATTTAAATATTTTGCTTTGATGACGATTTAACGTCATTGTCACAGATATAATAATACTATACTATATATAACTATATAATTGTGTTGTAAAATTTGTATATTCTGACCGATTTGTTTTGTATATTCTGACCGATTTGTTAGCAGTTCGTCCAATAAGCGTTTCGTCCAACAAGCGTTTCGTCCAATAATCAGTTTGTCGAGAATCCATACGCAGTTCGTCCAATTCTTACTAAATACTTTTACTTAAAATTATCCAAAATAGTTTACATTTCATATTCATTGTTTCATACATTTTTGAAAAATGACCGCTAATGTCAAAATGACAGCTGATATCAAAAGACTAGACAATAACCCTCAACTTGCTCTGAGCAATAACCCCTGTACTTGGCCTACTGACTACCTAACTAGACATTTATTTCAACTTTGTAGTGTACACAATAAATATTGAATGCTTTGTGCTAAGCGTTGTTTTAATAGGTAAGCTTTTCTTGTTCTGTTCAAGAGCCCGTTATGTTATTTATTTAATTTCAGCCTGTATTTATTATATTGAACCTCTGTGGCGGACGAAGGTCCGCCGGCGACGCAGGAGGTTGCGGGTTTCGATTCCCGCCTTGAGACAAATGTCTGTACGATCTGCAGATATTTGTTCAGGGTGTTCTGAATGTTTTTCTATGTATAATAAAAAATATTTATTTATTTTTTTATAAAAAGTACTTAAACTATTTTTACAGGGGCACCTAATGCAATAGTGTAAAAAAAAAATCTATTTATCTAGTGTATTGTATTATGTATATCAGTTATCTAGTCCCCATAACACAAGCTCTGCTTAGCTGGGGGCTAGATAATACTGTATGAATTGTCCAGCATTATTTATTTATTTTATTTTTTATCCCTCAGCAGAGCTAAGGCCTCCCTCTTTCTCTCTCTCTTCCAGCTTTTCCGGTTCCTAGATGTCATGGGCCAGTCTGGAAGGTGCACATCTAAGTCGTCCCGCCATCTCCGTCGTTACCTTACCGTTAACGTTAGCTTACCAAAATCCACTAACATTATGAATCCAACCAATTTTATAGAAATAAGTTAGGATGTACCCACTCCAAAAGCTATCGCAAAAAAAGACATAAAAAAATATATATCACATCACACTTCACACTAATAATTATAAATGCGAAAGTTTGGATGGATGGATGGATATATGGATGGATGTTTGTTACCTCTTTACGCCAAAACTACGGATCGGATCGGGATGACATTTTGCACACTGGTAATTCTAATCCTGGAATCAAACATAGGTTACTTCTTATCCCATAAATCAGTTCCCATGGGATAGAAATCACCTATAAACGTTTTCATAAAATAGTATATCATAAAGTCCTTTTGATCACAAAGACAAACAAATTTAGCATCAGTTTATAATACTTACCTCACCTCAACAGCCTATATTGGTCCACTGTTGGACGCAGGCCTCCCCTTGATAAGCACCTTATTGGCTTTTATCTCACGGCAATGCCCATAATCCCCAAGCTGGGCATGCGAGTTGGGGGTCGCAGTTCAATGTTAGAATTATTCGGTGGCGCTGCGGCCCGCCCCCGGTGGATTGAAATTTAAATCTTCTCTTCTAATTACTATTTTATTAGCATATGTCCGACCTTATATCTAAACAGTTCCTACCTTAATAATCTAACTTACGGCCAATACAAGATTTACATTTATTATTATTATTGATCTACTAGACTCTGCCCGCGACTTCGAACGCTTTTTAAAATAAAATCTATCTTATATGTCCAGGTCCAAAACTTTGTGTGCATAATTTCAGCCCGATCCATTCAGTAGTTTTAGCGTTGTCTTCGCCCAAACATCTCCACAACGTTACAGCAGCACAAACTTTCACCTTTATGATATTATTAGGATTGACTAGATGCGTGGTTGATCTATTGAAATTTGTATTTCTCATTAGATCTAGTTTTGAAGGTGTTCAATTATATGTGTAGATTATTTTCAGAGCCGATAAAGCCAGGGATTCACTTACTCACTCTCACTTTATAGCAAACTAGCTGCATTCTTACTACCCGTTGTCCTATTACCCGTTTTCCCGTGGGAATGAAGCATTTTCCCGTGGTAAAAAGTAGCCTATGTTCATCAGGAATAATGTGAGCTTCTAACGGTAAAAGAATTTTTCAAATCAGTCCAGTAGTTTCGGAGCCTATTCAATATAAACGAACAAACAAATAATCAAATCTTTCCTCTTTATATACAGGTACCTAGTTTAGATAACACTTAGTCTTTCTGGTCTAATTTTCTGGGCCGGGAAAATAATAATAAACGTCTTAGATTCTAGATTCAACGTTAAAAGATCCTCGTGGTTGAAAAACTCGAACTACATAAAATTCAACATTTTTTCTTTGGTTCCTTGAATGTGAAAATAAAATTAAGAAAAAAATTACGAAAAAAAACATGAAATGTTTCGCACATAACTTGATCGAGATCTCAGGAACTTTGAGGTCTATTGAAATGTCTTATGTTGTGATTCTTAGGTTACTACTAATTATTTGGTTCCTTAAACCATTTTCTTCATAAGTAGTTTTCTTGTAAATAAACAAGAACTTGATTTTTATTTTTGCGCTCACGCTGCCGTTCCTAAAACGTATGCTTTATCCCGCTCCTATGAAAAGGAAATCCTATGCCTATACTCGCAAAATTTCACGTAATGGCGCGTATTGCGCCCTCTTAAGTAAGTAAGGTATTACAAGCTGATTTCATTCGCATACCGTCCACGTTGTTTGCCTCCGCGTAATCAAAGCCTCTTTGTTTTACTAATGGATTAATACGATTTAAATCGTATCTCACGGAAATTGAGTTCAAATTGTTGTGGTAAATATTTTTGATAGAGTTTATTTACCTTTCAATTAAATTAACGGGGGATGGTGATGACATTTACTGGAGGGGACAATTAAATATGTAAATAAATAATGCTGGACAATTCACACAGCATTATCTAGCCCCAAGCTAAGAGCTTGTGTTATGGGTACTAGATAACTGATATACTTAATACAATACACTACATAGATGTCATATTTTTTGATATTTTTTACTATACATAGAAAACATCCAGAACGCCCTGGACAAAATATGTCTGCAGATCGTACAAACATTTGTCCCGAGGCGGGAATCGAACTCGCAACCTCTTGCTAACTATATAGTTTTTTTAATTATACATAGAATTAGTACTTTATTATACTACTAGCGACCCGCCGTACGGGTACAATGCTGATACTAAATATACAGAATCGGCCCCCGGCCGGTAACGCCACGGCCACGCGCCGCCGCAATCGCAATGTCCCTGCTTTTTAAATCTGTAATATCTTCGAAAATATTCATTTAAATTACATGCTATAAAGTGCGATATTGATCTATATTAAATGCGCAATGTTTTTAAGGTACTTAATTGGATTAGTACTTGTTACACCGAGTTTTATCTAGATATATAAAAATATATATATTTGTACGGAGTACCGCACGATAGGTAGAGTCAATGAACTAGGATGTATAGTTAAGCAGATTTACCTACTTAAACGCATGTTCTTGAACCAATTTGCTTACCTACGTACATATCTCTATGCAATTACTTACGAATATTAAATCAGTGTCAATCTAGCACTCGAAGTTTGAATTAGTACTTTATTTATTGTTAATTCAATTATCCTGTAGTTTTGAGTTATTTTCCTTTTGTTTTGTAGTTTTGTGGATTTTTTTTTTATAATACACGGCCATAAGGAAGGTGGAAAAACAACATTCTGTGTTTGTGATCCGCATCGTTCAAAAAAATTTTTGCCTGTGATACATGTTTTACCTACTTCATTGGACCAATCTGTCGACCTGTCGAGATGAGGAGGTGAGGATGATCGTTTGAAATGAACAAATTACGGCTGTTCAAAGAAATTATTCTTTATGTGGTTATCTATGAGTATTATCACAAACGATGTGTTAATAACTAAGTTTTTATATTTTATGTATGTTTGTTTTAAGGTATATATTACTATGGACCGTAGAATAAGTTAAATTAGATCTGTAACTTGTCTATGGTCTGAAATAAATGAATTATTATTATTATTGTTATTATACATACATATAAATTTAGAGCTTCCCACTTGAAAAAGGCTTTGCTCTAAAAACTCTGGCAGCTCCTGTAAAAGACTAACTCGGTTATATGCGGAAATTTTATTATGAGAATGCCCTTAGGTCAGATCCGTAATCCCGCCAACGTGACCCAGCTATGCTTATCCTATGTCACTTCAATCCGCTTATGTTAAAATAGACTTTATCTCTATCTCTTGCTGAATTCAAAACTCATTGTCTATAGTCTAATATACTCTTCTATTTCTTTGTGAATTGATTTTGAGATGAACAAATAGGGTTCAACTCAGAATAATCTTCGTCAAAATGAATTTAGATATGGGAATGGTCTAGGAAAAAAATAATGGTGGCAGCCTTGGTCTCACATTGTTTTTTCCTTTTAATTCTTTTTTAACACTGTGTTTTTTTGTGTTGTGAACCAATGAAAATTATCTTATCTTATCAATCCACACAGCATCATATAGCACCTACTAAGCAGAGTTTGGGTTTTGTTATGAAACTAAAATTCAAGAAATCGTACCTTATTTAACAAAAACCAATACTGATACGTCTTCTTAGTAACAGTCACACCATTATGTAGGTACTAATAGAACCCATTTTTAGGGTTCCGTACCACAAAAGGAAAACAGGAACCCTTGTAGGATCACTTTTTTGTCCGCCTGTCAGTCGGTCTGTCAAACCCCTTTTCTCAGAAACGCGTGGAGGTATCGAGTTGAAATTAATATTATTTACTAAATTGCATTACCTCTTGGCCTTGATAAAAATAAAACTTCCATGTCAACGCAATCAAAAGTTACAGCATGCACCCAAAACCTATAGGGTACTTTCCGTAGACATATTCTCGTAGAATCATGAAATTTGGCGAGCAGCAAGGTCTTATAAGACAAGTAAAGGGAAAATCCGAAAACCGTAAATTTGTAAGTAGTTTATTAATATAAAAAAATATATCAACTCTTACCTATGGACCAAAATCTATACGGCACTGCCCGTTGATTTCGAATCATCAGATTTGGTAAGAAGTCATAGAGCACAAATTAAAAGAAAAATCCGAAAACCGTAAATTTGTGGTAAATTCACAAAAAATAAATATTCTCGCCATGGACGAAAACCTACAACCTACTTTCCGTTCACCTAGAATAATGATATTTGGCAAGACACAAGGTCTTACAATTATACGGAACCCTAAGTGCGCGAGTCCAACTAGCACTTGATGTTTTATTATAATATTGGTCAGTAAAAGGAAAAATTCCTCGCAAAAATATTGGAGAAATAGGTAAGTCTAACATGACGTGACAGCGCCTAGCAACAGTGAAAATACCCTCACTTTCAGTCAATAAATAAATTACTGAAGCGAAGATAAGAAGGATTACTAAATCGAGTGGATTATCGACGGTCCTCTCCTGCTTAATCCATCTTCAAGTAACTACAAAGCTGCATTAAAACAGGCGGGTGCGGCGCAGAGCATTATTGACTCGTGCAAGGTGTTCTTGGTCCGTGTTGGGGGCTGGTATTTTAGGTATGAACTTAAAAGAGTTAATACGAACCTGCAGATGCAGGATGTCAAATCGGTCACCACTATGGATGTTTGCGATGACACGGACAACGCATCAATCGTCCTTGGTGGTAGGTACTGTTAGTCTGTCAACACAGACCAATAGGGTTATAATAAAGACACCATTTTATCATAAGCAATTTATTTCTTATCGTAAATGAAAGAAGGAAAGAATATAAATAAATCGTCTCACACATAAAATATACAAAAACATTTTTTTTTTTTTTAAAACCTTAAAATATAGACAAGTACCTATTATTTCTATGTAAACCAAAAAAACAGCTTCATGTTGCTCAACCTAAATATGAGCTGGTTTTCTGGTCGGATTTTAAATAGCCAGATAGAAAGGTTGCCAGATGGGAAGTACCTACCTTGCCAATAAAGCGGAGATGGTACCTAAACGGAATTCGAGATAAAAGAGTATCTAAAATATGTTACAGCAAACTAAACACAGTTTGTTCCTTGCATGAGAACAATGACGACTAACATGATCTGTCACTTTTTGCTCAAAAACCATTAAGGTAGTTCTGCTGAGCAAAAAAATAAAAATCATCAAGCGATTTCCCCCACATGAATTCTTGAAAAGCTGCAAACTCACGGACGTTCCGCGTCTTCCTCAAACCTCATTGAATCGTATGCACAATTTGATCAAACCATTGTGTCGTCGAGACCGATGTTACGAAGGTAATGAAATATAATGATATCGTGCGTCCCTTGAACTGACCTTTTTGTGATATTTGAAAGGAAAAAAGTGGCTAAATGGTATGGAAGTTAAAGGTCGTCGGTACATTGAAAATGTAGATTTTATACGCGATTTTATTGCTGAAAAGAGAAGTTCCTCGGAGACATCAATTTTATAGTCGTACCTCCCTAATAATAGGTAGCTAGGCAGCTGATATCGTTCTCACGACTTAATTTTATCCGTCTGTTATGTCTACTGGTTTACGCCCTCGATCAATGATAAAAAAGTCCTAGGTAGATTACAATATTTATGAAACGATGTTGTTCAGATAGGTAATAGATTTTTTGACTATGAGAGTGAGGGACTTGTGTGTGTGCACCTGTGTTTGCGCGCACATTTGTGCACTATAAATG
Source organism: Eupithecia subumbrata (assembly GCA_949316285.1). NCBI lineage: Eukaryota > Metazoa > Arthropoda > Insecta > Lepidoptera > Geometridae > Eupithecia > Eupithecia subumbrata. The sequence goes on from OX438643.1 coordinate 25,306,577, forward strand.
TCCTGCGCACCTGGCTGTTCTTCGTTGTGACTGGCCGCCGTGGTCGAAATTCGGTTAGGACTAACATCATCATCAGATTTTTTAGAATTTATTTCGAGTCGATCACATATTTAATTCCTTAAGAAACAGCAAAGATACCTATTAATTTTAATACATAAGCTCAGCCAAAAAACTTAAAATTATTATGAAACTGCAATACTCCGGGCATTATGCAAGAAAATGTTTGCCCTGGCCTGTCTGTCTGTATACCTAACGAGCCTTGCGGATGCGTTCCCAATCAGATTTATATCGAGGGGGATTAAAATTTAACGAGTAGTCTACACTGCCTCCACTCTTCTTTGTGATCGCGGCCTTTGTGTGGGATAAAAATGGGAAATGGAAAATGTTTATTTTAACCAACGGTATTTTCAACAAACGTTCTGTTAAAATTTTTAATTCGTTCAATAAATTCACGATTTTGCAATTGGAATAGAATACATGGGATAAATAGTTTAAGCTGGGTTGTAAACATGATTGGAGATTACAAATTTTATTTATTTTATTTATTTAGGCTCACAAAATAAGCATTTAAATTGTATACTTTATAGAGTAGATGCTTTATACTCTTGTAAGACCTGATCAGGTCCATTTGCCGACGCCATTTTCAGCGACTTTTCCCCGAGTGGGTGGAGTTAGGCCTATTTATTCTCTGGTCAAGTATTATCAATTTATCATACAAGGTGTTATTGATTTTCTGTTCACTTAAATTTTTTGTTCACTAGTGGAAGCAGTGACGTTAAGTTACACGTGTTGAGAAGTTGTTGTTCAAGCGAGCTGATCAAAAGTAAAATTATCGTAGCATTTTAAAAACATGTAGGTTTATGTTCAAGTTTTCTTGAAAGGATTGTTCATTCGAGAGCTAGTATATCGCAAGATTAAAGTACAAAGAGGGCAACTAGTTATTAACTTGACGGTTTTTTTATCATGACCTCATCTTGGAATAAAAGGTTTATTATTATTTAATCCGTTTTCTATAATAAATAAATAATAATGCTGGACAATCCACACAGCATCATCTAGCCCCAAGCTAAGCAGAGGGTCTATGACTTTGATAGTATGGGTACTAGATGACTGATATACATAATATAATACATTACATAGATAGATATTTTTTACTATACAGAAACAAACAGAGCAGCCAGGACAAATATTTGTAAATCGTACAAACATTTGTCCCAAGGCGGGAAACAAACCCGCAAACGCACCGCAGGCGGACCTTCGCCGCGCCACATCGGTTGCTACCAAAATATGCAAACATGGGTTTAAAAAAAAGCGTAAGCCCTATTCGAGTAAAAAATGCAACCGTCCATGAATACATTCGAAAAATACTCATGACGTGCCGTAAAAGGCTCAACCCAATAGAACGAAGTCTGATCAGCAAAATAGATTTAAACTCCGAAGGGCAGTGGACAGGTAACTTGATTAAAAGAGTGCGCTTGCATCCTGGTGCTACGGCAGGGACGTAATTAGGACTGGAGTAGGGGTTATTCGGGGACAAAAGAATGGTATAATCTTCTTCATATTTGTCGCCTCTCTTTTCTTTTGTTCGGGTTCGGGGGATCCCTTTCCTTAGCATAAGGCGCCACGTCATATGTATTCCGCTGATTCGTGTCTTGGTTGAGGCGAAGTTTTTCATGTTGTTTTAGATATTGGTTTTCCATATTGTGTTTATTTTCTCTTGAAACACGAGGTTTAGTGTTTTCAAAAATATAACTTTACTGAATTACATTCAATATCTATATACCTATAGCTTATCTCCACTGACTACCAGAGCAGCTAATTTAATTTAATTCGATCCGTTATTCCGTGATTTCAATACTGGAGTTCACTTACGCCTTAGTAATTGAAAATGAAGTTTTCCGAGACTTTCCACTGACGGGTTAAGTTAATTCGTCACAGATTCTACGACATTTATCGCGAAACAAAGACACAAAAGTGACACATTGCCAAAACTCCATACCACATCTGATTACGTCCCTGCCGAACACTGATGGTAATCCAACTAGGCCATGAGATGGGAGTCAGTAACAAAGTAATTTTCAACGTTATTTTTAGCAACAAGCTTCGATTTTTAACCAGCGTAAGCTCATCCAATGATTCCATTCTGTTTTCCTGGCCATTTGTGCAGTATTTATCTGGCAAGTTTTTCGTGTGTCGTATTATGTTTTTTTTTGCAGCAGTGTCTTTTTAGGATTTCGAGATCGGTTTCAAAATCTTTGGTCTGTCCTTTTTTTTCCTCTTTAATTTCTCACCTTTTCTTTCTCAGCAACTACTGGAGCTATCAACTTGAAACATTTCGTGTGCAGATTTTAAGAAACAAAAATTAAAAAGAATGAGAAATGAAAATGAAAATTGTCCATACAAATTGTGATGTCGGAATTTTAAAAGATACCTACAAGGTCATGTGTGGTATCAAATGAAAGGATCAGTTTGTACATTTCATAATAGGTTTTGATATATCTGTAGGTTTCATACTTTTTGAAATATTTTGAAAAAAGTCAAAAAATAGACCTAATCTCCGAAGTATGCAGGGCGATCCATCTAAAATGTAATTTGGTACTAGTATTTTTAGGTATTAATTAAATAGCGAAGTCTCTAACCGGTACCTTTAGTGCATATATGTTTAATTGTCAAACGTTCGAAACCCTCGGCGCGCGAGTAAATAAAAACAAGATCTGTCAAGTGCGAATGTTTCGCACTTGACAGATCTTGTTTTTATTTAGTCTGATTAAACTTGCAGACCTTATATAGCGCCATATCACCCTGTCTTCAGCCTATCCCAACATCTCTCAGCAGTTGGATGTGGGGGGGGATCATCCATCCCATCTGATCTGTTTCTCTATGTTGCTAGCTATAGTTTTATTACATTTTTAGTAATGAGAAAAATCGTATTTATTTCCAATGAAATACTGAAATTATATCCAGCATGAAGCGTGACTACTTTCATTTCATTATGAAAGTTGTAAATAAACCTCAGAAGTTTTCCAAGAACATTTTATGCCTATTGTAACAAAGTTCGTAACAAAATCTTTCGGTATCTACCGATTCCATAAACTTCGAGTTTAGGAACTTTTCAAATACAACGATCCTATTTTAAGCTTCGCAAAAACTTGTTATATAATTTTTAAGGGAAATGAGAACATTAGATATAGTGATAATAACAATAACCACCTTGTATACCATGTTTTATACAATAAAAATATCATTCATTTATTCATTCAGGGTTTTACTTTTTTTTTTTACTTAGTGCATAGGCATCTACTAAGTGCTCTTATGGCAGGAAACTCTCAAAGATTTGTTTGATTTCTAAATTGTACTGGTAGTTTGCTCCAGCGTAAAAATGGCATCTCAGGGCAATCTATCATGACAAAAAACCGGAAGTCAATTCAGGGTCAGGCCAGTCGTGGGCGGGTAAGATAAATTAACCTATGACGAGCTACCAGAAAAATGTTTTTTAATGAAACTTACGTAGGTAGGTAAAGGTTTTGAAAAAACTAGCAAGTAGATAATATGGTTAAGGCCAGGTAGTCCTGCAGCAGTAGGTGTAAGGGAAAACGCGCGCCTGCCAAGCCGCCGCGCTCGTGTTCTTTTGTAGTTATTTAAACATGGTGATTAATAAAATCATTTTATCAAGTCAAACTCTGCGAATTTGTGTAGAGAAATATTAAGTGTCCTTAGTTGAGTACAAAAAAAGTGTGATATCAGTAGTTCGCTAGTCATAGTATTGAAAAAACGTTAGAAAAAGGGGTAACTTTGGGATTTTTTTCTATCGAGTGAAGTTCATTAGATCTTGTAACTGAATGCGACTTTGACTAGACTAGATCCCTAAGTAATATAAGATATTTATGTACTTCTCAAAATAATTGTAATCAAATATTTTGCTGTTAACAAAAGAGGTTAAGCGCTCAAATCCAAAAATTACTGGCTTTGATTAATTACATACTCTACTACTTCACTTATTTTGTTTATTTGTTAATTGTACCAACTCACATAAAAAGGTGTTGCCTAGCAAATCTACTCATATAAATAGGTACAATAGTTGACAAACTTAAAACAGAAAAATAAACCGACAACTTTGTCCCCATTGTCAATAAACTAACCCATAGAGTTCTAAACCCGGCCTGGGTTGGCCGGAAATCGAGCCCGTCTAGTGTTTCCCGTGATATATTCGGGATATTGTTGCCCCAGCATAGGCATTTATTATCCCAATGTAGCCGCTATAACGCGCCCTAGATAAATATTGTGAACCCTTTTTTATGTCCGCGGATGCGTAGTGGTCTAATTTTGGATATATTTTGTAATATTTCTTGCGGAAATGCGGTGTAACTCGTAACGAATGTCGGTGATCCATTTAGAGATGTTTTACGTCAAGGAATATTGTGTGATATAGCGATTGTCGTCGTCTGAATTCGGCATGGAGCTTATCAGCTGAAGAATCGCAGCTTTAGCACAAAATAAAGGGGCTTTTTTAATCCTATATTGACAAAGAAAATTACAATCAAATAATTAATTCAGTTGAGCTACCTGTAGATTTTTTTGCAACAGTCTGCAATTAGGCTAATTGTAAATACTAGTTCTAATTTGTTTCTATTATTTGATTGTCATTTTCTTTGTCATCAAATAAAATAAAGAAATTAAAACAAGTATTTACAATTGAAACAATGGACTATTTTTAATTTTTAACTCACAATAATTGTTTCTGCCTCTTTCATATTATAATGAGTAAACAGTGGAAAAAGAGATGCAAAATACGAATGCTAGAAGTTTTATACCCATCAACTTATTTTTTCTTAGATAGCGCACCACTTGCTATGGCAGCCGTAATGCGACTCAAAAGGGCTTGAAATACTCGACAGCTTAAGCAAAATCCACTAGTATGGTTTTTCGTTCGCTAGCTGGGTAGATCGTTATTTTACAGGGATTTCGGGATTACTCTTGCATTCGCAGAGCTGATGCTTGTTGAAAACGCTGCTAACTTTTAGGAGAGAATAATTCGTGCATATGATCTTAGAAATGGCTTTCAACATATGTATTTCTAACCACATATACATGAGCGTATGTGGTATGCATGAATAATATTTAGAAACGTGATTCACAGAATACGAAAATCAATCAAAATGATATAGCTAATCTAAAAATTACCATATCTCGCTAAGAACCGATAACCGCTGGTGTAAACGTGTTCTTGAGTGGTGACCGCGACTCGGCAAACGTAGTGTAAGACGCCCTCAGGCCAGGTGGGATGACGATCTGCGAAAGACTGCAGGCAGATGCTGGATGCGGCAAGTTGAAGACAGGGCGCTATGGCGCTTATTAGTGAAGGCCTACCTATGCCCAGCTGTGGACTTGTAGGGGGTACTGTAAATGATAAGTCCTCCAACAGTTTGATCACAACTGAAGATATTTATTATGGTATTTGCGCATAAAGATTCCATTTTCCAAAGTTTAACACAATAATAGTTTAGCTAAGTCAATTGCCGGCTACATGAAAATATAGCTTAGCCTTGTTTCTAGTACATACAAAGGCCAAGCTTGACAATGACAGTTAGCCCCACTTGTTCACAATCGCCAGTTTATAATTACCATCCCCAACTACGCTGGTCAAGAGAAATTGACCCCTATTCCGTAAGCAGTTGGGAAAATTGGCCGAGGGATTTCAGATAGCAACTTTATGTTAAGGTTGCTAGAGTGTGTTACGCTAAGTTTCAAAACGGGGCAGTGACGTTGGTGCCTACACTGTATTACATTAAGAATGAATATAGGTATTAGATACATACATGGTCAGTCCAATGCTCAGAACAGGGAAATATCTAGTATATTTCCCTGTTCAATTCATCGATGACCGTTTAAAAGTCTTGTTAAATTCTCAACAACAAGAAATTAAAAATATTTTTTTAATAATATTTTTGAAAATATTAATATTTTTTTAGCAATAAGATAAATTATTATGACAATTACTACTGAAAATGCTTATAATAAAAATCCTAGAAAACTGTCTGAGCTCTCTGCGAACACAAAACGTTTCTTCGATTTACGTAGGTAAATATGGTTTTGATACTAACGAAACCCAGACAATCAATAACACAGAAAGCCTTTCATGGCGATGACAAAGTCGTTTAAAAAAGAAGAAAAAAAAGTCGTTAAAGACTGTAAGTGGTTATTCTTATAGTTGGACGTTTGAAACGTCCAGCGATTAAAAGACTGTAAGGTGGAACGACAGAAAAACGTCCCACATCATCAACATCAGCCTGACACAAGACCACAGCTGTACAGGCCTCCCCTAATGAGCACCATATCGCTCTGTCTTCAGTTTGACGCATCAAGCATCTTTATCACTGTAACCTCGCCACACAGGCTCTTCGGAGACCTAGTGCAAGGGACAGAGCTCTGCTAAGGTACATGATAGTCTTGATAATATTTCTAAGTTATGTCTAGTTATGTAGTATGTACCTAAAATTTAGATTTTTGATTTTGTTGAATATTTTTTTTCCTTTTCTTTTCTTTTCTTTTATGCAGTCTTTCGCAGGTTGTCATACCACCTGGGAGGAAGACGTCCTGGACTACGTTTGCTGATTCGCGGTCTCTATTCAAGAACACGTTTACCCCAGCGGTTATCGATTCTGCTGGAGATATCGGCCTATAGCGACTTACGCTTTCTAATTCTTAGTACCTTTTTTTTTATTCGGCGAGGAAATTCGTTTACGAATAAACTGGTCTGGGGGGACCAGAATTATGTGGGACTCAACGTCCTGAAAAGAACATAATACTTACTAAAAACCTATTTATTTAATTAATATTGAACGAGGCGCGCCTCCGGGCTACCCCAACGCATACGCTTGCGCCAGCCCACACAGTCGCAGCCACTTGCCTGCAAAAAAATAAAAGGAAAAGAAATAGTGCATTTTACACCAAGGCGAGAAAGTGATCAATTCCTACCGAGTGTGTCGCTTAAAACACACGAGGTAGGAATCGCACTTTCTGCCGAGTGATAATAGTTTATACTACACCTTCGAGGAAAATAAAAAGCAGAATTAAATTATTAATTGAAATATATAAACTTACCGCGCCCAATGATGTTGGTGAAACCTCATTGACCGCGCCAGCTTTTGGGTTCTTTTTTCAAAATATTGTTCGGAAATCGGAGGAGGCCTAATGGACTTGGAGTAAAAACTTTTTGTCGTTTGACCGAACGAAAATAACCATAGCTATACCGGCCGATCTTTTAGAAAATTAAAAAAAAATAACACGTTTGAAATGGATTTCCATACACTTTTTCCTCCCGCTAAAACACGTGAGTTTTTCCTCCCGGTTTCCTACAGGCCTGCAAAGACATACTTTCTATTCTATAAATGGAAAAGGAATAGGCAACTTTCCGAGCAGGTGTAGTATAAAAAAAATTCTTAGTACCTACCGCAATTGATTATTCGCATTCGCTCCACTGCAGTTACTTTGAGGCGAAGGGCGATGTTCTGATGACTCCGAAAACTGGAGTCTAGTTACGGATTGGTCACAAAACTAGAGCATCACAAGCTTGACGATTATGCCATCAAAACTAAGTTGTGAGCTCTAATATCGCTATATTGCGTGCTCGGCACATGTCCGTGCATAGTAATTAATCATTTGTTAGTTTGTACCTACTAACAACCATGCTGCAGAATAAATAATAGTGCCTATTACCCGCATGGAAGGGGAGTGAGCAATATTGTAATTTAGAGATCCTAATAATTACAAGTCCTTATGTTTTTAGTGCAATGTCCTATGAATCCCCATGGATTTATAGACATGCTAGTTAAATTATTACAATCAGTAAGTGATCATACAGTTGTCGCAAACGAGAGGCGACGGACCAATGAACGGCGAAAATTATATGAGTGAATCACTCACTCATTGTTGTGACTACGGGGTATCAGCATTTTAATTTTATTTACTTGTCATTAATTTCACGCAGGATATTTTTCAAAATCGTTTAGCATTTTTTTTATTCACGCATAAACCTCGATTCCCAATAAACTGTGAGCCATTTTTGTAAAACGATATTTTACAAAGTATCTGATTGGAACAGGCCATAGCCTAAAAATAGGCACATTTTCATTAACATCGTCGAAAAACAAGGTTTATTAGATTTTTTATTAGTCCTGTAATAGAGCTTCAGATAATTAATAAATGTCTGGGCCTTATCTAGTGAACCTACGCGTAATTTTGTTATACGAGTTTTACCCACATTTATCGTTAGTTATTATTTTTGTACTAGCTCCCATAAATAATTAACTTAATTTGGTCGTGTTGTGTCTAAGCTCTTCTAAAGGGTGCGTCCAGATTAGTAACATTTTTATATAAGTTATGTTAAAAAACAAGAACAGAACACAGTATTCAAATCTTAAAATAAAATACGTCCAAATTATAAAACATGTTCAAGAACTATGTTTTATAGCATATTTTTTTTCGCTGGACGATCATAAATATGTATCAGGTAGGTTATTTTACGTCCTGCTCAAAAAGGTTTATCAAAGTGTTTTGATTTTTTACTTAGTTGTGGCTAATTCAACTATAGCATACGTAGGTAGATAAAAGACTTTATGACCATGTCACTTTAAGTTAAGCTACTCGACGCCAGCTAGCTTTTCCTATTTCAATAGGCGCTCAGTCTTTCTCCCTTTCTATGAGAAGGTTCTTATGTTTATCATAGTGTTGCCAGAACAGGGCTCATTTCAAAGCCTCCAGTATCTCGCTGTAGCCTTCAGCTACTACAGCCAGTAGGTACTGAATTAGTGAGTAACTCAGCCACATCAAGTGTCAGTGAGCCACCACAATTGTCCAGTCTCAGTTAAACTAACCTTAATCTCAGATTAACCTGTTCCCAAATAGGACAGCAGGTTGTGTAGTGACTGAACTAGGACGCTGCAATGTTATCAAGATGATCTCAGATGATTTGATATATGTATGTATATGATACCATGATTTAAGGTATCGTATGAATGTTCCTAATGTTGGTTCTGAATTTTCTGGACCTAGATACTTAAATAGAATAATAAATGTTATATTTAAAGAGCCCAGTTCTCGCTGACTAAAGACGACCTCTGTGGCGCGGCGGGCGAAGGTCTGCCTGCGATGCATGCGGGTTCGATTCCCGCCTCGGGACAAATGTGTGTACGATCTACAGATTCAGTTCAGGGTGTTCTGGATGTTTTCTATGTATAATAAAAAATATTTATCTACGAAGTGTATTGTATTAAGTATATCAGTTATCTAGTACCCATAACACAAGCTCTGCTTAGCTTGGGGTTAGATAATGCTGCGTGAATTGTCCAACATTACAAAAAAAGTCTCCCCCTTTCTTCTGCCATTGTTTCCATCTAAGGCGTTGGTCTGCTGGTCGATTGTCGATTGGTCAAAGAGATGGCCTGTGTTGTGTAGCAACTAAACGAAAAGACACGCTTTTTTCAATCTTTTGCAATATACCAAACTAATGAACAACAGAGATGGAAAGACGTACCTAGACCGAAGTGCGACCGAGACAACAATACGCATGCGAAACACGAACTCCGGCGGCCGCCGGTCCGACTATGACTGAGGTGGGTGGACCTTATCAGACCTAACTTGAGCGTTCCACTTTCGAGAAGCTAGTTACCCTGAATTTTGCTTATTTCGATGGCTCATTCGCTGCATTTTGATTGTGAATAAAAACAAAAGAGAATCAACCAATAAGCGGCGAAAATAGTAACCACCTATGACTTATAGACCAACGAACATAATCTGAATCGAACAGCTGGCGTCTGGAAAATAGGTGCTACTCAAAAACAAAAGTAATTCTATTTTAAGCCCTACACTGATACTTCCCTGATTAAACAATCACTCCTTACACACTCGTAATTAACAGGACTTGAGCACTGAATTATTTACGAGTGTGTAACTCGTAATTAATTCAGTGCTCCTCACCTCAAACTCAACCTCAACAGCCTGTATTGGTCCACTGCTGGACGCAGGCCTCCCCCTGATAAGCGCCTTATTGGCTTTTATCTCATGGGAGATAATGCGTATAATCCCCACGCTGGGACTGCGGGTTGGGGATCGCAGTTTGGTGGTAGAATTGTTCTGCAGGGGCGCTGCTGCTCACCCCCGGTGGAAATCCCTTAGTCCCGCGGGAAGAGTTGGAGTGGTGCAAATTCTAAGCCGGCACCACTTAGCAGTTAGTGTTCAAGTCCTGTATTTTCCTACAATGCAGATTCTGAGATATTTTGTCACAGATTTTTAGCATTAACCTACAACATAAAGAACGAATAAATTCTGTAAATACAGCTTAGGGTTATTGGTAAATCACTGACACTCCGTGAACTGCAGGTTCTGCCCATCATTTCAAACACGTTTATAAAGACGCCATCTTCTCAAATTTGGTATTGGTAGTAGGTACCCCCTCTATTAAATAATCGTTCTTTAGAGAGGCTTTATTTGAAACTAAACTTAAAAACTCGACCCTGCATTGATAATGGCTGTGGGAGTGAGAGATCAGTCTTTAGTAATTCATTGGGATCCGCACCAAAGTGTTTTTTTTTTTCTATTTTTATCAGAGGTGATTTATGAAATTTAAAAAAAAAATAAGAGCTGGCGTCTTCACTAACGTGATCGCAGAACCTGCAATTCACGCAGTGACAGTGAATTACAAATAACCCTGTATAATAAAGTTACAGTAGAACTCCAATTATCCGAACTCCGACTATCCGAATCGCCGATTATCCGAATCACAAAAAATTAGAAGTGGATGGAGCGTCAGCCCGAGTGTGACCACTTGCAACTACTCACCGTCAAGCGAATGCGTGACCTGGCTGCCCGAAAACGGTTGAAGACCGCAAAACAGCTTACATTGACGGAGATGTTTAAAAAACAATGATTTTTATTTCTAAACTTGTACATAAGTACATTTTATTTATATTTAAAACATGTGAAAATTTCATGTTTCTTTCATTTAATTCAATAAAAAAATAGTGCAATATCAAAACGTAGCTTTTATTCTCTCCAATGGCAATTTTTTTTTTTTAAATCCGATTATCCGAATATTTGATTATCCGAATGGGTCCCGGTCCCCATTAATTCGGATAATTGGAGTTCTACTGTATAATCAAAACGGCTTTGATGAAACACAAACTGGCCCAGAAGGCAGTACGTTAGACAAAGTCATTTAAACTGTACCTACGGAGCTCGGCTCAGTTCTACCGCATTAGTTTGATCAACTAGTCTCTACTGTATCCCAAGAGTTTACATTTCATCTCAATTTAACAACTTATATCTGTTTCACGGAGGAATTTCATATAGAATGGTGTATTCTAGATACACAATTTCTGCGCGAAGAGGTAGTTCGCTTTGCATAGTTTCATTGAAGTGTCGAAGTCTTTTGTTTTTCAGGACAACGTAGTGGACACTGTCTTGAATTTCATATTTAGATTTTCTCTTTCAAAGAAAATCCAAAAGTGTGCAAAAAAAGGTAGACACCTTTTTTTTTAAATACTAATATAATTTGACGACCTCTGTGGTGCAGCGGGCGAAGGTCGGCCTCGGGACAAATGTTTTTACGATCTGCAGACATTTGTCCAGGGCGATCTGGATGTTTTCTATGTATAGTAAAATATATCTATCTATGTAGTGTATTGTATTAAGTATATCAGTTATCTAGTACCCATAACACAAGCTCTGTTTAGCTTGGGGCTAGATAATGCTGTGTGAATTGTCCAGCATTATTTATTTATTTATTTTAAAATTGGTGCATCCCTTAGGTAAAGCCAAAACATAGACTGAGATGTAATAAGAATAGAGAGACTAAGGTGTAAGCAAAACTGAGAAGATAGAAAATTATTACCTACAAGACTTGTTTATCCCAAACCGCATCTCTACTTCTAGTGCCCATGCAAGGCACGTGTATGGTATGGTATGGTATGGTGTGTGTACTCCTGTGTCCGCACTTAGACTCGGGTTGGTCCATTGTGCGTGTTTTGTTTGCTAGTACAACCAGCCTAACTCCGTCCAGAAGCGCAGAATCTTCCTGGGATCTTCACAGGCTTCGCGGAGTGACCTCGGGTGGTCGAGGATTTCGTGTCGTTGCGCTGTTACTCCCTTGCATTCCAGGACTACGTGGGCAGCTGATTCTTCGTTAGTGAGACACCCCCTGCAGAGAGGGCTGTCTGTTGCTCCGATGGTGAAGAGATGTTTGTTCAGTGGACAGTGTCCTGTGAGTGTCCCCACTAGGATGCGTAGGTCCGTTCTGGCAAGGCACGTGTTCTTCGAAACGTACCTACCTACGTCCTCCGTGACTACGTAGGTACGTAAGTAAGTACGTAATTACCGAACATTTCAGTTCTATTACCGGAAGGGAGCTCCCAGGCGCTCCATCACTTTAATAAGCGACACTTTCACGAGGACGAAAAAATCTTGAAGAATGTAGGTTATAAAAGGTCAGGAATGTAGTATTAAAATAACATCCTACTGTTACTCACGCTAATGCTCGTAACTAGAGCTTACGACATGTTGTTATAAGATGAGTTCCGTTACAAGAAAGTTGATAATGTTACATACTTATATAAAGTCATAAAAAAATTATGAGGCGTTTTCCAAAAAGGATGACTCTATATCCCTTAGAACTCAGTAGATAAAACTTTCTAAACTTTCGCGATTTGTTAACATAGTTAATGATTTTATCGGGTATTTATCGCGGACCTTTTGTTATTATTTCCCCTCCGTTTCTACCGCGTTACATCGATTGTGGTCATGAGGCGACTATATAAAATTCTTACGTAAATACCGGATAAAATTATTAAATAACTCAATAAATAAATAATGCTGGACAATTCACACAGTATTATCTAGCCCCAAGTTAAGCAGAGCTTGTGTTATGGGTAATAGATAACTGATATACTTAATACAATACACTACATAGATAGACATTTTTTACTATACATAGAAAACACCCAGAACGCCCTGGACAAATGTCTGCAGATCGTACAAACATTTGTCCCGAGGCGGGAATCGAACTCGCAACCTCTTGCGTCGCAGGTGGACCTTCGCCCGCTACACCACAGAGGTCGTCAATCGATGGCAGTATCTTTCGTGGAAGAATAGAGGTTGTTATTGGGATGTCAAGTCAAACTACGCACGGTCTGTACGTACAGGTTCTATGCCATTTTAATTCGAAAGGCCCATACCAAAGCGCCATCTTTTCAATCTGATCGAAAAATTTTAGACGTTAGGAAAAAGCCTCATCCTCTGTTTTTCTTCAAGTGGTTCTTTTTCTATTAATACTAGCGACCCGCCCCGGCTTCGCACGGGTGCAATGCTGGAACTAAATATACTACAGAATCCCCCCCCCCCCCCTCCGGCCGCGGTACCGCTGCAACCACTATGTCCCTGCATTTTAAAGCTTATCTTCGAAAATATTCATTAAAATTACATGCTGTAAAGGGCCATATTAATTTATATTAAATGTGTAACGTATTTTACTTAATTCGATAAGGATTAATGCTGTATTGCTTAAAATCGCTTCGTAAATAAGCCATTATTTCTCGTAAAAAGTAAAGGACATAAAATGGTTATTGTGGGTTATCCCTATGAGATAGACATATACCATTGGGGCCTTTTTTGTAGACCTTGTTAAGGTGTACAATACTGTAGTACATTATTTTGATATATATTTTAGAGTTCAGCCAGCGTTTGCAATGTAATCGCAAAAAAATGTGATTATTTACGACAACACATTAGAAACCTCTTAAATTATCAGTGTTTCTCTACTATATTATGCATGTATTATACATTATAAACCTTTCTCTTAAATCATTCTATCTAAATCCGTTGCGTAGTTTTAAAGATCTAAGCATACATAATGGACTGACAGACAGACAGCGGGAAGTGACTTTGTTTTATATTATACTATGTAAAGAAGAAGTCCAATGATCTAATTAATACATTGTGTATTGAAAGAAAACATTCCATGAAATCCGGCTTAGCGCGATGTGGCATTCGCAAACGATTTTCTTTTCAAAGGAAATGCGAATATGGAAACACGCGGAAATCGCATCACAGACGCAAATTAAATTTTACTGTTATTCAAATAACACAAAGGGAGTTGGATACAATCTTCGCACACATTTTATTAGTAAGCTTTCAATTTTATGAGTTCTCAAAATGTAAATAAAGGAGGATCCCATATGGAGTCCTTTTGTAATATTTTTACGGCGGGCAGTCAAAAGCTACGGGTTCTATTGTGATTATAGGGTCGTAGATATAGATGTTGGTATAGGAATGATGATAAGGGTTTGTTGGTCTTGTGTCAATAAATAAAGAATAGAAAAGCTTGACTGCTCCTTCGAACAAATTTGCTCGAAGTATAAGTTTAAGTGATCAAATATTAACTACACCGCAGTTAGCATAAGTACATGCTAACTGCGGTGTAGTTAATATTTCATCACCCGTGGCTTCGGTAGGAATGCTGAATGCTTCAAAAAGGAACAAGGATTTCTTAAATTTCCTACGTTTTAAATTTAATAAAATAATAAATAAATAATGCTGGACAATTCACACAGCATTATCTAGCCCCAAGCTAAGCAGAGCTTGTGTTATGGGTACTAGATAACTGATATACTTAATACAATATACTACATAGATAGATATTTTTATTATACATAGAAAACACCCAGACCAACGGAACAAATTTCTGCAGATCGTACACAAATTTGTTCCGAGGCGGGAATCGAACCCGCAACCTCCTGCGTCGCAGGCGGACCTTCGCCCGCTGCGCCACGGAGGTCGTCTGTTGTCAATTGATATTAACCAAAAATCTAGGCAACATGCCTGTAACCAGCCAGGCTCAAACTCATTGGCGTTAACTAACAGTTTTTTTTTAAATTGGGTTCTACGAATTATAAGTAACAAGCATGAACTGAATAAAACCGATCAAAATCAATTTCTTAGTTCTGATTTTCACAGAACGCAATTCAAAACTTTTAGCAAACATTTAAGAGTTCCCGAAACTTCTTTAGAATACCGATAAGTCACACAAAGGGGCAAAATATAAGTTTTCATCAAAGTTGGCTCAGTGGCGAGCGGAGGGCAAACAAATTCAATGACCACAAAAAAGTTATAGGAGAAACTTCATCAGTGCTCTGCCCGGAGCAACTTGAGCGTAAAAATATTACCCAAACAGCGTAAAAGAAAAAACTTGACGCAATTTCTCAAGGATAAATAATTTAGCATTTTGCGGCGATTTTTTAAAATGGAGTTGAAAATATTTAAAGGTCAGAGAAATATATGTATGTATATGATGTCCTCCTAGCCGAATTTCGACCACAGCAACCAGTCTCATCGGAGACTAGTCAGATGCGCAGGACATATTATAGTGCACAAGTGTGTGCGCAAAGACAGGCGCACTCTCTATTCCCTCACTCTCATAATCCGATGGGACTACAGACCGACACGACCGGCCAGGGAGAGCGAACCAACGGCTTAACGTGCTTTCCGAGGCACGGGGGTGTAACACCGGCAACTTCCTGACTCCAGGTTGCTAACGAATTTTTTTTGGTAGAATAACCCTAATAACAGCTACTGGCCCGACCCGGGATCCGAACCCAGGACATCATAAACAGCGGTTGAACAAGCTGACCGCTAGACCAATGAATCAGTCGTTCCAGTCCCATATATCATCATCATCATCATCATCATCAACCTAAATTAGTCCACTGCTGGACATAGGCCTCCCCTAATGAGCGCCATAGCGCCCTGTCTTCAGCTTGCCGCATCCAGCATCTGCCTGCAGTCTTTCGCAGATCGTCATCCCACCTGGCCGGAGGGCGTCCTACACTACGTTTGCCGAGTCGTGGTCTCCACTCAAGAACACGTTTGCCCCAGCGGTTGTCGGTTCTTCGCGAGATATGGCCGGCCCACTGCCACTTCAACTTGCTAATTCTTTGAGCTATGTCGATAACTTTGGTTCTCTGTCGGATGTATTCGTTACGAATTCTGTCCTTCAGAGAGACTCCGAGCATAGCTCTTTCCATAGCTCGCTGAGCGACTTTGAACTGGTGGACCAGCCCTACCGTGAGTGTCCACGTCTCAGCTCCGTAGGTCATGACGGGTAGGACGCACTGATTGAAAACTTTAGTTTTCAAGCATTGCGGTATGGATGACGAGAAGACTCGACGTAGTTTCCCAAACGCTGCCCAGCCTAGCTGGATCCTCCTCTTGGCCTCCTTCTCAAAATTATTTTTACCCAACTGCAGAATTTGCCCAAGGTAAAGTATACTCGGAAACAATTTCGAGAAGGTGGCCATGTACGACGACCGGTCCCGGATCAATGAGGCCATTGATCATGACTTTGGTTTTATCCAAATTCATGCCAAGACCGATGCGTCGCGAGGCTGAGGCTAGGCCGTCCAGCATCTGGTTCAGCTCCTCTAGCGACTCCGCCATTAAGACTATGTCATCAGCGAATCGCAGGTGTGAGATGTGGTCGCCGTTTATGTTGATGCCCTTACCTTTCCAGTCCAGCGTCTTAAACATATCTTCCAACGCGCTCGTGAACAGTTTCGGGGATATAACATCCCCCTGTCTCACTCCTCTGCGCAGTTGGATGGGTTTAGACTGCTGGCCCTGTACTTGGACACTCATGGTGGCGGCCTCGTAGAGACATCTCAGCACCTCGATATAACGATAGTCTACTTGGCATCGCTGTAAGGATTCCAGAACAGCCCAGGTTTCGACAGGCCAGACACAGAGGCTGATTATACTCTTCGGACTTCTGTATAATCTCTGTATGTCTTCTGTATGTCCCATGTATGTAGGTATACTAATATAGTGAGTAGATAGATTTTTTCATCATCTCTTGCACTTGCAACACTTTCCCAAAACTAGCATTTTGCCATATTAAGAAGTTTGTAAACTGCCCTACTGAACACTACTGACCAGAACGCCCTAGACAAATGTCTGCAGATCATACAAACATTTATCCCGAGGCGGGAATCGAACCCGCAACCTCCTGCGTTGCAGGCAGACCTTCGCCCGCTGCGCCACAGAGGTCGTCCAGAGTCGACAGTGTACATGTGAAAACGTTGCACGGTACGGCATCGCACGTGCCGTTTTGACGGCAACCGTCTGCATGTGAAAAGGGCCATAAGTTCCAGTAATGAAAATACTTCTTGTTTTGTCCGGTTCGGCAAAATGCCTGACGGCTACTGGATGACGCGTGCAGTACCAAATCTGTACCGCGCTTACCACCCCAATCAGGAAGGCTCCATAGAAATATAGGCGCTCGGTAAGGTTTCGGTACCGCGTATACCGAGCGTGCTGATGTTGTACCGAAACCTTACTGTCTAATCAGAAAACGGCCTAAGTTATGCTTAGCTTAGTGCTAAATATTGTGGTAAGAAATGTACAAAAAGAAGAGAAAAAAATGTGAGAACGCATCAAAAAGCACTTTTGAGTAAAATCAAAACTTAAAAGATTACATAAAGCGTTATTATAAAACGCTGCAATAGAATGTTTTTGCAAAGTCAATTGCGATCGTATCGGTTTTAGTTTTAGGCATCAATGGTGACTACGAGGAATCTCTAGAGACAAATAGCACCATAATTTCCTATTCTCATTACCTATTTGTATAGACCTCTGCACAAAGGGTATCCACGATGAAACGGCAAAGCTCACTCGATACATTTATGGCGCCTCACAAACGCAAATTACGTTAGCTAGGGATTTGCCAGTCTATTTATTGTTGTTTATTATTTAGGCATCGATTGAAGAGATTTATAGCGGAAGTTCCTGACGGAAGTGGTATAGGAACGAACTCGAAAATAATTTAAGATGTGAAGCATATTAATGCTAATTTACAACCGCTGCCCGATCGGTTTAGTTTTTATGGCGTGAAGAGGTAACAAACATCCACCCAAACATCTAAACATCTAAATTTCGCATTTATAATAGTGTGAAATAAGAGTGATGAGATTTAAGTTATACCTACTTATGCATAGTTGTATGATATGATAAGGGAGTGTGGAAAATGCATTTAGAACGAAAGGTTTTGTTAGCAGCAGGAAACAAGAACCTTTAAAAATGTCTTTTAGAATTTTACTTCAAGTAAAACAAGAACAAAATTTAAAATTTAAAAAACCCCCCGTCTGATTTTCATGAAACATGGTTAAGAACACTCGGGATAAAATTATCTATGACTTAAAAAAACTAAACGAAAATCGGTTCGGGGCATCCGTTTGGGAGCCACGATACCATAGACAGATACACAGACAGACGCGTTAAACTTATAACACCCCTCTCTTTTTGCGTCGGGGGTTAATAAGAATGCCAGACAGTGGTTAGTGCTACTGTAAAAAAAATCATTCATCAAAAATCTCTATAATATGTCCAGCGCACCTGGGCATCTATTACAATTCTCCGCATCCGACACTGTCGACAGCAATAATACGAGATCCGGCTGCTGAAACAGTGCACCCATCGAGTAAAAGCTAAGAACCACATTTTTACGCATATTTGTGTTATATATCTACTAGGTTGCCTATAAAATTATTGAAGATTGATTTTTGGAAAAAAAATATTTAATTGAAACAAGCGGCAACATTTTGATAGGCAAATTAGTAGATATATATTCTCCTTAACACAAATATGCGTAAAAATGTGGTTCTTAGCTCTTACTCGATGGGTGCACTGATTCTGACGCACGCAATTTTCGATTTCGTAGAATTGTAATAGAGCCTCTGAACTAGTCAGACTGGTCGTAGCATCCGTTGAGACTGGCCGTGGCCGAAATTCGGCTGAGAGGACATCATCACTCTCGAAGTTTGACTCAATTCAATTTCGATTAGTTCAAAATATTTTCCAATTCTATTTCCAGTTCTACTTACTTATTCGTACCAGCTCCTTATTGAAGCGACGTTCTTATTCATCTCCTGTGAACTACAGCCTTTTCACGACTGTATATCTCAATTTGAATGGCAAGGTTCCATACTAAGTTTGAATACTAAATAGAAGCTTTTAGTTGCTCTGGCTTGGATAATTTCGATAGGTACCGTACCGAACCATTACCTAAGAAGTAGCGTAACTTCTGGATATATTCATCCAAAACAAGACTCGGGAATTTAAAATACGCAAACAGTATTTTAAATCTACGAGTCGTAGTAAAACGGAAAAGTTTTTGAGGATGTAACAGTTTACTACCGCGGAAAACTCATATGAGTACTAGATCATCTTCATAGCCTTATTTTGAAGAGGTTTTCAGTACTTACCGACAATTATCTATACCTAATACAAGAACAAAATTAAAAATTTTAAAAACCGCCCGACTGATTTTAGGAAAATTATCAATGACACAAAAAAAACTAAAAGAAAATCGGTTCATCCGTTTGGGAGCTACGACACCACAGACAGATACACAGATACACAGACAGACACGTTAAACTTATAACACCCCTCTATTTCTGTGTCAGGGGTTAGTAATAAAATTTGACTATTTTCTATAAGCTTATTTTGTAAGGCTTAGAACCAAATCTCACAATCAAATTATGATGAACTATATTTTTTTTGTAGGTAGAGAACTTTGTGGGTACACGTGACAACCATAACCATGCGGTACCTATTGGTTGTGTTAATAATGTACTGTCAGTAATGAGCAATTAGGCTATTAGTAAACCGATGCTGCGGAAAACCACATGCCCCATGTTACATAACATACCTACACCGGAAATCATGATCAGCACCTAGAGAGTGTACATTGTACCCAATTATTCTAATAGGATATTTTTAGTAGAAAAATCAGATTAATAATTTTTTTTATGTTATTAGAATTAGCAAGCTGAAGTGGCAGTCGCCATATTTCGCGAAGAACCGGCAACCACTGGGGTAGGATGTTTTTGAGTGGAGACTCGGACTCGGCAAACGTAGTGTAGGACGCCCTCCGGCCAGGTGCGATAACGATCTGCGAAAGACTGCAGGTAGATGCTGGATGCGGCAAGTTGAAGACAGGGTAGTATGGCGCTCATTTGGGGAGCCCTATGTCCAGAGTGTATATTGACAAATCCCCCTTAAGTGGGTAAACTGTACCATGTACGTGTCTACAATACGTACCTATAACCTATAACCTTGGCTGCCTCGTTGGTCTAGCGGTCGGCTTGTTCAACCGCTGATTATGAGGTCCTGGGTTCAAATCCCGGGTAGGGCCAGTAGTTGTTATTGGGGTTTTTCTAGCAAGAAAAATTAACTGTAGCAACCTGAAGTCAGGAAGTTGGCGGTGTTACAACCCCGTGCCTCTGATTTTCATGAAACATGGTTAAGAACACTCGGGATAAAATTATCTATGACTTAAAAAAACTAAACGAAAATCGGTTCGGGGCATCCGTTTGGGAGCCACGATACCATAGACAGATACACAGACAGACGCGTTAAACTTATAACACCCCTCTCTTTTTGCGTCGGGGGTTAATAAGAATGCCAGACAGTGGTTAGTGCTACTGTAAAAAAAATCATTCATCAAAAATCTCTATAATATGTCCAGCGCACCTGGGCATCTATTACAATTCTCCGCATCCGACACTGTCGACAGCAATAATACGAGATCCGGCTGCTGAAACAGTGCACCCATCGAGTAAAAGCTAAGAACCACATTTTTACGCATATTTGTGTTATATATCTACTAGGTTGCCTATAAAATTATTGAAGATTGATTTTTGGAAAAAAAATATTTAATTGAAACAAGCGGCAACATTTTGATAGGCAAATTAGTAGATATATATTCTCCTTAACACAAATATGCGTAAAAATGTGGTTCTTAGCTCTTACTCGATGGGTGCACTGATTCTGACGCACGCAATTTTCGATTTCGTAGAATTGTAATAGAGCCTCTGAACTAGTCAGACTGGTCGTAGCATCCGTTGAGACTGGCCGTGGCCGAAATTCGGCTGAGAGGACATCATCACTCTCGAAGTTTGACTCAATTCAATTTCGATTAGTTCAAAATATTTTCCAATTCTATTTCCAGTTCTACTTACTTATTCGTACCAGCTCCTTATTGAAGCGACGTTCTTATTCATCTCCTGTGAACTACAGCCTTTTCACGACTGTATATCTCAATTTGAATGGCAAGGTTCCGTACTAAGTTTGAATACTAAATAGAAGCTTTTAGTTGCTCTGGCTTGGATAATTTCGATAGGTACCGTACCGAACCATTACCTAAGAAGTAGCGTAACTTCTGGATATATTCATCCAAAACAAGACTCGGGAATTTAAAATACGCAAACAGTATTTTAAATCTACGAGTCGTAGTAAAACGGAAAAGTTTTTGAGGATGTAACAGTTTACTACCGCGGAAAACTCATATGAGTACTAGATCATCTTCATAGCCTTATTTTGAAGAGGTTTTCAGTACTTACCGACAATTATCTATACCTAATACAAGAACAAAATTAAAAATTTTAAAAACCGCCCGACTGATTTTAGGAAAATTATCAATGACACAAAAAAAACTAAAAGAAAATCGGTTCATCCGTTTGGGAGCTACGACACCACAGACAGATACACAGATACACAGACAGACACGTTAAACTTATAACACCCCTCTATTTCTGTGTCAGGGGTTAGTAATAAAATTTGACTATTTTCTATAAGCTTATTTTGTAAGGCTTAGAACCAAATCTCACAATCAAATTATGATGAACTATATTTTTTTTGTAGGTAGAGAACTTTGTGGGTACACGTGACAACCATAACCATGCGGTACCTATTGGTTGTGTTAATAATGTACTGTCAGTAATGAGCAATTAGGCTATTAGTAAACCGATGCTGCGGAAAACCACATGCCCCATGTTACATAACATACCTACACCGGAAATCATGATCAGCACCTAGAGAGTGTACATTGTACCCAATTATTCTAATAGGATATTTTTAGTAGAAAAATCAGATTAATAATTTTTTTTATGTTATTAGAATTAGCAAGCTGAAGTGGCAGTCGCCATATTTCGCGAAGAACCGGCAACCACTGGGGTAGGATGTTTTTGAGTGGAGACTCGGACTCGGCAAACGTAGTGTAGGACGCCCTCCGGCCAGGTGCGATAACGATCTGCGAAAGACTGCAGGTAGATGCTGGATGCGGCAAGTTGAAGACAGGGTAGTATGGCGCTCATTTGGGGAGCCCTATGTCCAGAGTGTATATTGACAAATCCCCCTTAAGTGGGTAAACTGTACCATGTACGTGTCTACAATACGTACCTATAACCTATAACCTTGGCTGCCTCGTTGGTCTAGCGGTCGGCTTGTTCAACCGCTGATTATGAGGTCCTGGGTTCAAATCCCGGGTAGGGCCAGTAGTTGTTATTGGGGTTTTTCTAGCAAGAAAAATTAACTGTAGCAACCTGAAGTCAGGAAGTTGGCGGTGTTACAACCCCGTGCCTCGGATAGCACGTTAAGCCGTTGGTCCTGCGCTTGACCTCTTCCCGGTCGTGTCGGTCTGCCGTCCCATCGAATTATGAGAGTGATTGAATAGAGAGTGCACCTGTAAACACAGGCGCACACACTTGTGCACTATAATATGTCCTGCGCATCTGACTAGTCTCCGATGAAACTGGCTACTTTGGTCTAAATTCGGCTAGGAGGATTTACTATAACCAGTCAAATCGGGTATCCGCCGCCTCCTCCGGATACCTTGATCGATGCTTTAACTTGAACCTTTAAGGTTAAGAAAGAGTATTGAAATCCTATTTTTGCAATTTCAGAGTTTTGTTCATTTCCCACTGGTGAAAGGAAGCTGGTGGGACGAGCAGGATAATCATGCATATTTCGTGAGACCTGTAGCAGTCGGTCAAATCAGACTGCGGATAATGACGATGTTTGTCAGTGTTCAATACACGTGCCTATATTTAGCAAGGTAATTTAGACCTTAGCTATGCTGGCTGGATATATTAGCGTGCTGGCTTAGAATTTGTACCACTCCAACTCTTCCCGCGGGTGTCGTAAGAGGCGACTAAGGGATTTCCACCGGGGGTGGGCAGCAGCGCCCCCTGCAGAACAATTCTACCACCGAACTGCGATCCCCAACCCGTGGGGATTATGGGCATTACCCCCACGAAAAGCCAATAAGGCGCTTATCAGGGGGAGGCCTGCGTCCAGCAGTGGACCAATACAGGCTGTTGAGGTTGAGGTTGAGGTATTTTATACCTTAAACAGCTTGTATGTAGAACTTTACACATCTTGAGCGATCGATCCACGGAGCATATCCCGAGCGAGTGAGACGGATGCTCGGACACATGCAGATTCTTGAAAAATTTATGGAACCAGTTATGAAAAAAGTTTAATTTATCAAGAATCTCGTAAATTATCCACCCATTCACGCTCCAAAAGATACTATTGGAAGCTACGTAACCACAGTGGGAAGAGAAACAGCTAGGTACATCAATGTATAATTCACCGTGGTCACACGCGTTCACAGTACGACTCGATAGCTGGGCCCGTACTTATGGCCTGTACTCGTAAAAACTAAAATCGTAGTTTATGGTTCGCTTTCGTGCAAATGATATAATGTGGGCGGTGGCATGGTAGTTTCAGACTTCGTTTTCCGAGTAGGCTCTCCGGTTATAAAAGAAGCGAGGGTTACTACTGTAAGAGCTCACCTTGCGAGTTTATCGCTGACAATAGCACCGTAGGCACTATCTACTGTTTCTTTCGTCTATGGACGATTCTGCAACGATATCATTATCATAGTAAAGCGATTGGTTACCAGCCCCAGCCATCCTTTTTAGTCTGTGGCGATGTACGTTCTTCAAAACTATCTGTTTTATATTCTGCAAACTCATGAGTACATTATGAATTCAGAGTACAGGACGCGAACCGCACTCACCCTGATGAAGTCCCTCGTTAAGGGATGAAACGTTGGTGTTCTTCCAACACAAACTAGGTTCGTAGTTAACCCGCTTACATTCATAATGAATTCATCAAACTACGAAAGTTTTTATAGTAAAACTCATGACTTGCTGCAGTAGGCAGATAACCAGCTGTTGCTTGCAATCTGTGGCGTGGCGATGCACACCAACCGAGTCGACCCGGCCGGACCCCAATAAATACCCCTGACCTGTGTTCATTAATTTGCCTCCTGTCAAGTCTGTATCTGAAATTGTTGATGTTTTGCGAGTATCCAGTCTAAAATTTATTGGTTCAATCATTCGTGCACCTAAAGTTGAGGGATATACTTCGGAATTTAGTAATTGGTTTTTGCTGTGTGTTTGAGTTAGGTTTGTACAGGGATATCATCAAACTTTGATTTAATTATATCTGTTAGCTACAGTATATAATTATTATGGTTAAGTATCGTTATTTTCAAAGGATACAGAGATAGCGAGACTACGCTGGAATCGAATTTTAGAATTGGTGGTTTGATTGACGGTCTTATGAACGACGCAAAGATATGCAACCATCTTTCTTAGCACCAACGCAATGCCAAATTATGTTCCTTGTAATATTATTTAAAATATTTGTACTGCACCCTTAGAAACCTGTTTATGTACGATATTGCAGTCGTATTAGCTATACAAAATAAAACGTCTTTATTAGTAAATTTTTTGACAAAACGTTGCAAGCCTATAAATGCAGCTAATTTGAAGGCGCCCTTAGGGCGGCTTCAAATAAGCGGAGTAGGTATTACTAAAGTCCACGCGACTGAAATCTCGGACGGGTCAACTAGTTTATAATATTACTAACCGACTATACCCACGGCTGGGTATTATGGCTAATTACGCGTCACCCGAGAGCTGGTGAGTAGCAGCGCATAAGCATTGCCATGGCAATGCTGATGCGCTGCGCCAGACACTCACCACCTCCCCAAGACGCTGGTTGCATGCAGATAGCGACTTAGGGAGTTGGTCTTGGAAACGCTTCCGACTGGTATTGATATGGACTAGTTGAACAACCTTGATCTTTTGCAACAGTCTGCAGTTAGCTAAATTGTCTCAATTGTAAAACCTATGTAGTTCTAATTTGTTTCTATTCTTTGATTGTAATTTTGTTTGTTAACAAAAACCCACTCTAGTTCCATAAGTGTTTACCTATTAGGGTAGCAAAAGATAATAAATCATACACGTAAAAATCTAAATCTAGGTCGACACACAAAATATGGCAGTGGATAAGATAATTCTAAAAATGATTACTTTTGGTAACAAAAAAACCGAAGGCGCACGCTGACAAAACACAAATTAAATAAACCTAAGCCATCAGAAAATGAAAGTAAGATATGAAATTTATTCTACCTAAGTATTTTTCATAGCGAACACAATTCTTGAAGTGTTTCTCTGTTTTGTTTTCAGAGAAATCACGAGGAGCCCCGAAAATTTATCGTAAGATTTACTCAGAGGGTATAATAACAAACGTATAAAAACTTTTCGGGGAAAATTATTAGTTTTTCGGACCAGCAAAGTTTACAAAAGACTGAAAGACAAGGATGATACTTTCATAATTTTTTCCGCGTTTTAAAAATGAACGACTGTTTTTGTTATGATCGACGATGGACGTTTCTTGGTTGGCCGGCCGGGTCCGGCACTGATACCGAAACCGACATCGGTGGACGCAAAACGCTATGTCCTAATTGCAAAGTCGTTTCGACGACAAAATCGTTCGTTCGCATTGCCGTACGACTAGTAGGAATTTCCGAAAATCAGACTGTGGATTCAAGCCCACAGTACCTACCAATCTTATCGTCTATAAGCGCTTAGAAACCCCTTTCCAAAAACTAATAGATACAGCGTGTTACTATTAAGGGTAGATTGCAATTCCGTAGGCACCCACCTTAAAGGGCTCGACAAAATGGTCGGTATATCGAAAACCCATTGGAGTAATTTGAGGCGAGCCGAAACGACATTGTCGCTTAAGCGATTCAATCCGAACGCGACCGCGTCGGGACCTACACGACGATTTGAATTTAAGCGATTTTATGTAACACCCTGTTGCACTGTGCAGAACATAGATTTGGTCTGTGGGTGAAGCGCCTGAAGCAAAGCCTATTTATTCGTCGAAGCGTATGTCTATTCTATACGGATTTCTGTCGCAATTGCTAGCGTAAGCGATTATATACCTATATTACAAGAAATGTTCTATGTCTAGACATTCAAAAGCAATTACAATCACAACAAATCTGGCTAGTCGAATGATCTACAACTACTAATTTACTCATTCGACTTGGAATATTATTATTATACTAATCTTCAAAGTCGAATGACAATCACTAATTAGTTATTACTAATGCCTCTACGAATTGATCGGGGCGCCGAATAACGAATTGAGTTCGAATGCCCGACTCGAGCAATTATAAATAAATAAATAAATAATGCTGGACAATTCACACAGCATTATCTAGCCCCAAGCTAAGCAGAGCTTGTGTTATGGGTACTAGATAACTGATATACTTAATACAATACACTACATAAATAGATATATTTTTTTATACATAGAAAACACCCAGACCAACGGAACAAATTTCTGCAGATCGTACAATAATTTGTTCCGAGGCGGGAATCGAACCCGCAACCTCCTGCGTCGCAGGCGGACCTTCACCCGCTGCGCCACGGAGGTCGTCAAACACGGAGGCAATTACCATTAGTACATTAGTTACTAATGGCAAGTCGGGCAGTCGACGCGAAATCAATTCTTTATTCGACGCCACTCGCCATTACTAACCAAATTAGTTACTAATTTGCCCTAGTCATTCGAATGGTTCGAATGATTCGTGAAGTCGAATAATTCGAATGAAATGATTCACAGTCGCGGATCTTTACAACAAGGTATCCTTATTGAATAAGAAGATATCCGAGAGCACATAATGTTTGATACTTTTGTAGAAGAAAAATATCAAGCTTGTATTCACGATAAGATAATTTATGAGCTACCTTCCAATAGACAACATAGACTTTCTAAAAACTCTAACCAAGCTCTACTTTTGTTGCATCGTACATGACTGAACTTAGATATCAACAAAATCATAAAGCTTACACCTCAGTGTAAATCCAGCCACATTTAGTGTCGTCATTCCAGCTATACGGGCTCAGCGATCGCCAATGCAATAATACTCGACCAATGTAATACGTGGAGCTGCTTATGTTATACCATTTATGAAATACTTTTGTTCATCATCATCGGCCTTGTTCCGTCTATAGAGACGATTTAGGTAATGATTAATGATTAATTATTAATTATTAATTATAATAATTATTTAATTATTTAATGATTTAGGTAACTTTTGTTAGTGACTGATTATACTAATAGGTAGTGGGTTAATTCTAGAATAATGGATATTTTTTTCCACAAAGGGGTTAGAAAATAAAAATATTGGTGGATTTACGACACCGGTATTATCGGGGTAATTCGCAGAAGATACAAACAATAATTGTTGGTTTTGAAAACTACTGAACGGATCGGGCTGTTTGCACGCGTTGTTTCCGTAGAAACAAAGCGCTAGTTTTGATTAAATTTGCTGTAGTTGTATAGTTTCACGATTCACTAATCATATTTAACTGGCTTAATTCAACCCTGGTTCTACAAATAAAAGAAAATCATGTGTTTTAAAATTGCAGCAGAATGTG
Organism: Eupithecia subumbrata; assembly: GCA_949316285.1. Classification (NCBI taxonomy): domain Eukaryota; kingdom Metazoa; phylum Arthropoda; class Insecta; order Lepidoptera; family Geometridae; genus Eupithecia; species Eupithecia subumbrata. The sequence goes on from OX438643.1 coordinate 25,334,206, forward strand.
CATAGTCAATAGTCAGAATGTGCATAGTCACAATGTGCATAGTCAATAGTATGTTCTATGTAATAAAATTGTGTATGTGGGTGCAAGCATAAATATTGAGTGGTTTTTCCATGCTAATATTTCCAAAACCAAAATCAAAAACACTAAAGAATTTCTGGAGCCGAGCAGCTGCAAATCAGCCGTAGTCCAATCAGCTGAATTTATGGAAAACATTCGAGAATTTTCTCGTTGATTTACGAACGATTGCGGAACGAAAAATCCAATTGCGCGAATTAATATACCTCCGTTCGTGCTACCTCTACCTCCTTCGCTATGAAAAATTGAATCACGGCAAAGGATAATTTGTCATTTTAATGTTTTCATGTCCGCAACCTTGCTATTATGGATAGACGATTTATAACGCATGTCATATGCCCGAGACCCTTTGTGTGGGATGGCGAAAATATCCAGCGAATACGGGAGTATTTGTTTTGTTGTTATGTGAGGCACATCATTCATTTTATCACGCTGAATCCTTGTCCATCTTACTTACATGTAATCTTTCATTATAAAAACAGGTATAAGAATGTCAAAATTCTGATGTAACTCGGTAAATAAGTATGAATATGCTAAACAAGAATACGTGGAATAGGTTTGCACTTTCTTGAATGAGTTTCTGAAACAATTAAAATAAATTAAAACAATTAAAGTAAATAGTTCATCTCTTGCATCACTTGCTTGCGTGCATGACAGGTTTTTCGCAGTACGAATTATCCTATTATAATTATAAACGCGAAAGTTTGTAAGTATGGATGGATGGATGTTTGTTACTCTTTCACGTAAAAACTATTGAACGGATCGGGCTGAAATTTGGCACAGAGATAGACTATAGTCTGAAATACCACATAGGCTATATTTTATCCTGGAATTCCCACGGGATTAATTCCCCAATACTGGGGGTCGTAACCCATCACAGAAACAGCTTCTCCCGTATGATGCCGCGCCATCTGCTCCGGCTTTCAGCGGAAAGCACCTACAAGGCAACGGAAAAGTTCGTTTAATCTCAAAAACCGTGCTCAATGTTTTCAGACACCAATAAAATATGACAGAAGCTGCGACAATCCCAAACAATATTCCACAAGGCGACTGTACCTACTCCTACATCATAAAATTGGACCCATGCCGACCAAGCCAATCATTTACTTTTACGACAGCCCGCCTCGATAATTATGTCTCAGTAATTTTTCCCATTTTCAATATATCTTACTTACGTACCTTTTTGTAGGGTCAGTCGGGAAACTTATATTGTTGGCCAGCACTTGTGAACTTGGGAAACTGCTTAAAGTCATGTCGTGTCATCGTGTTACGAACATTTTGGAACGATAATGTTTAGGGGAAAATGTTCTTGTGAAAGGTTTGATATTTTTCTGGGAGATTTTCTGTACAGCCGAGATAGGATGTACTGCTAATTTATAAGGTTAGACATTAACGAACGCCTGAATAAAAATAAGATCAAACTGGGGCGTGGGCTTTCACAGTTACTACAGTCATCCGATATGGAAAACATATGTATGGCTATCACAACATAATGCTAAGCCGGACGCCATTTTGTAGCATTTAAGTTTAATTACATTGCTTGTAGTTATGTAGTTAGTAGTAACATTAGTGATGGGTAATTTATGAAACTAGCTTAATGCAATTTTTGTAAATGCTATAAATATGCTATGCATAGAACCAGCCGCTACCATGATTCTTTTACTGTGATAGCACCCAGACTCTGGAATGCCCTTCCCCACTCAATACAAGCCAGTCCTTCACTTAGCGTATTTAAGTCTAAAGTAAAAGAGCATTTTCTCTCTACAGTCGTAACAGATATTTATATGTAATATATATTTAGATGTATTTATTATAGTATATTTTTAGGAATCAGAAGCGGATTTATTTAAAAAAAAGAAATTACAAAGTTACCTAAAACGATTTATTAACAATTAAATTAACAAAATGAATAACTAGGTAAGTAGAGCACAAAATAACGTCCGCACAGGGCAAAAGGCGCAAGCAAAGTGAGCGCGCGCCGTAGCCAGCGCGCTTTATATATCCGACCGGTCTCTTGTGATTCACGCGCCTTGGTTCTCATCTAATACGGCTTCTCCTGATACCCTGGAGTCACGTCCAGGTTCTTCTTCATCATCTAACACTGGCATAGATCTTGAAGATGGTCCGGGTTCATCAGTGTCCAAAAGCGGCATGGATCTAGGGCATGATGCAGGTCCACTGGTGTTGTCACTTCTTGGAGGTTCTGGTTGGTCTGTCTCAAACTCTGGTGAGTTATCATCGTTACTAGGGCAATCAGGATCATCGGCAGTATCTGCAAGTTGATTAACGGATTACAAAAGTGATATTGGGTACCAAACTGAACCCGACAAGGTTAGATCGTGTTAAGTAATGTTAGCTCAAGTTAGCATTCAAGATCACTACAGTGAATTAGTCATGATCTCATCAATTTATGATCCTTAAGGAACACAAACCAATAGAGACTGATTTAACAAAAGATAGGGTCGACCCAAACTTGCATGCAAAACGAGTAAATAACACTGAGCACCCAGGTAACTGAATACCTCTCAGTGACTTTTCGACATAGGCTCACCCCAAAGGGCAATTAGGTCGCGTACCGAAAAGATTTCGCACTGAGCACCCAGGTAACTGAATACCTCTCAGTGACTCTTCGGCATAGGCTCACCCCGGAGGGCAATTAGGTTGCATACCGAAAAGATTTCACACTGAGCACCCAGGTAACTGAATACCTCTCAGTGACTCTTCGGCATAGGCTCACCCCGGAGGGCAATTAGGTTGCATACCGAAAAGATTTCACACTGAGTACCCAGGTAACTGAATACCTCTCAGTGACTCTTCGGCATAGGCTCACCCCGGAGGGCAATTAGGTTGCATACCGAAAAGATTTCACACTGTACCATAGGCCTAAGAAAGCCACATGCCTACAGTTGCTACTGGTAAAACAAGTACAAGACTGCTGCGGCGCACCTACACTTTGAGCTCACCTTCAAAGAAAGCAGCACATGTCTCAGGGGTCCACTCGCCCCTCCAGGGTACCATGAACTGGGCGGCAGCATATGTTGTCTTTCCATACGACCCAGCCATCAGTTTTAACTCGTAACGACCGTTACTAAGTACCCTGGTCACACGGTAGGGTCCACGCATACCAGGATCCAACTTTCCCTTAGACTGGGAATACTTGATGACAAAGACCATGTCATTTTCATGAAATACTCGTGGAGCGTGTCTGTCCCTATTAACTGTAGCGTCCTGCTGAGCCTGGTTCCTTGTCAACCGTTCGGCTGTCCTTTGTCTAAGCATCTCCCGCCTTGACTCGCGATTACCCGTATCAGAGTTTACAGAAACGTCTCTTACCAGTGCGCGTATTGCCGGTGTAGCACTCTCGTGGCCAACCAAGAGGTTAAGAGCTGAGGTCTGAGTTGTTTTCTGTTTAGTGAGATTTATTATGAGTTGAAGTTGCCAAACCTCATCCGCCCACTCGCCCTTTCGGTGATTAGCAGCAATTCGTAACATATTTAAGACTGTGCGAACGTAGCGCTCTACCTGACCGTTAGCGTGGTGCATCTCGGGTGTAATACGATGCACATCTACTCCCAGCAGCTGCATCCACGAAGTGAAGTTCGCCGACTCGAACATGCGTCCCCTATCCGATACAACTAACTTAGGTGTACCAAACAACGATATAACTTGCTTAAACACACGTTTAAGTTCGTACACATCTTGATTTAATATCGGACACAGCAGACAATATTTCGTGAATGCATCGACCACAAGCATGACAAACTTGTAGCCCTTTGACAGGGGGAGAGGCCCCAAAACGTCAACATGAAGAGTATCGAATGGTATGTCGGGCTTTTCCCAAGATGTAATGGGTTGCAAAGGTGCACGAGGTACACGCTTGTGTGCGATACATGTCAGACAATGAGCAATATATTTTACAACAAAAGTTCTAAGGCCAGAAAACCAAAAATGTCTTAAGATTAGGTCAATTACCTTATCCGAACTTATATGGCTATGTTCATCGTGAAAGATTCGGAGGAGGCTCAAACGATGTCCCTTTGGAATGTAGCACAATAGCCGCGATTCCTCACCTGTTGGTGTATATCGGTAATAAAGGATGTCATTTTGTTTTACGTACCTTGTAGGGTCCAGTTGACCCTGTTCCAAAGACTGGATCATGGTTTGAGTCTCCTCGTCACCTGCTTGTGCTACTTGTGCCCAGTTCCGAGGGCGTTCAATGTTATTAACATGGCAAGGGTTACGACTAAGATAGTCCGCGTGTGACAACATGACGCCCTTTCTGTAATTAATCTGAAAATTGTAATCCTGTAAAAAGATCCACCATCTTGCCACACGCGGTAACAGATCTCTTTTGTTTTGAGTCGCCTTTAAGGCGTTACAATCGGTAACTACTGTAAACTGTATGCCTATCAAATAGTGTCTGAAATGTTTCAGAGCCTTCACTACCGCCAAAGTTTCTAGCTCATAGGAATGGTACTTTGGTTCCGCCCCTTTTGTAACCTGACTGTAGTAGGCGACTACACGCCGACTACCATCCTCATGAACCTGGTGTAAAACAGCACCATAACCGAGACTACTGGCGTCTGTGTGTACTTCAGTAGGCAACTTCGGATCAAATATAGCTACAATACAAGCCGTTTTTGTCGAGTAGCTGGGAATATACTTACGAAAGTATCCCGCCAAGCCGAGGAACTGCCTCACCTGTTTAATATTTTGAGGGATAGCTGAATCGACTAACGCCTGAATCTTACCCGGGGCGGGTCGTACTTCACCATTGGAGATCACTCGTCCTAGGTACTCGATTTCGGTGCATAAAAACGAGCATTTCTTTAGATTTATAGAAAAACCTGCTCCAGTCAAAGTTGAAAGTACTTTACGCAAAGTCTCTAAGCCTTCTGAAACTGAGGAAGTTAGTATCAAACAATCGTCGATATACACCAAAACCTTTCCCTCCGAGATTAAATCCTGTAAAGTCTTACTAATGATCCGCTGGTATACTATGGGCGCATTAGCTAGCCCATACGGCATTTTGAGCCATTCATAGTGAGACTCTGAGGTGACAAACCCTGTGAGAGGAATGGAGGCTTCATCTATGCAGATCTGATGAAAGCCAGTCGCCATGTCTAATGTCGAAAAGTACTTACTTTGCCCTAGGCGATCGATGTGGTCGTCGATTAAGGGTAGCGGGTATCGATCCTTGACCGTGATGCGATTGAGGGCGCGAAAATCGACGCACATGCGGTCAGACCCATCCTTCTTCTTTACTAAAAGGATGGGACTCGAATAGGGGGACTCTGATTCACGGATAATACCCTTGGAAAGTAGATCCTGAATAATGGTACGTACCTTGATCTTCTCATCAAACGACATCTTATACGGGCGATAATATATCGGGTTGTCGCTATTTACCCGAATATGCATTTTACCTGTGGTGACGGTGGAAGTAGCTGTACCCGTAATCATAAAGTCTGCGTACTCGTCCAAAATACCTGTCAGCTCCTCCAAGTCACGGCCGGTTACAGCCGTCTTCATCGGAGGCCGCTCGCTCGCGTTCACAGCCGACACTGTCGAGAACTTAGGATCATGCATGATACGCTGGGAATCTTTTGTTCTCACAAACGTCACACCTTCGCGGTTGAGCACATCCGTACCTATGATGATAGGGGCTGTGTACATGCATTCCTTAGGCACTACAAGTAAATCGACCTCCAAGGTTATGTCTTGCAATTCGACAACGAGGGTGACATAGCTATCTACTCTAGTAAGGGAATGACCTATGCCCTTTATTAAGCGGTTTGTCGATTTTTGTTGACAAGAAAAGTGGTTCACAATTGATGACGAAATGAGTGAAACGTCTATGGCGCCACTGTCTATCAAGATATCTACAGGTATACCTTCGATCACGCCTACCACAATATCTTGGCGAGTAGTAACAGGCCTTGAGCAAAAGTTAACGTTACTCTTATTACGTTGGTCGGAGCGTTGCCTAGCACGGCACTTGCTGATGTGATGACCCACCTTTTTACAGTAAGCGCACGTTATTTGAGTTATTTCCGCCGAAGTCTCACCTGCGGTTGGCTTGGTTTGGTCCGGGGTACCTGCATTGGAAGACTTGGATACCTTGGGACAGTTAGCTTTCTGGTGTCCGGTCTCGCCACATGAAAAACACTTACCAGACTGTGCCTTTAAATGCCTAGGAGGTGGTTTGTTACTGGCGGCGACCCTGTTGCCGTTGTTGTGACCTGTTGGGCGACGTGCCATACCTATATCCTTGACCGTCTCCTCGGGCTTAGAAAACGTCGAAAGGTAGTTCACCAAATCATTTGGCGAGAGGTTGGCGTTGGTCGTGGCAGCTTTGACGTGTGGGTCCTTGATACCGCGTAAAACTATGGCCGTAATAAGATCTTCGCTAAGACCTTTTACGATTCGAAGACGTAGTAAACACTGACGGGCGTATTCAGCGTACGTGCGGAACTTGTTTGAATCGGTTGACATCACTTCGTACAAGATGTTGGCTACGTCGATCTTTTTGACACACAAACATCTAAAATCTCTTTTAAAATTTGACCATGAACGATCGTCAGTAACCCACATGTCTAGCCATGACTTCGCGTCACCTTTCAAACAATTTCCGACACGACACAGACATTCATGATCATCCCATCGATTGCTTAACCTAGCCCTATCTACCTCGTCAAACCAAGCATCGACGTCATGTATACTGGGGTCGAAATTGGAAACGTAATAACTGCGACTACTTACGGATTTGAGCGACTGGATAGCTTCCACTATCTGCTCAGTACCGTTACCAAAAGAAGGGGCGGCCGAGCCCTCCGGCGGCGGCGGCGGCTGCGGTGGCTGCGGCCGTGTAGTGTTCTGTGTCTCTAAAGCCTGTATACGAGACAACATGGTGTGCAACGAATCGTGACTATGACGATCACGGCGGCGGCTCCGACTCCGATAGCTACGACGGTGGTCACGATCGTAGCTATCACGATCACAGCTATAGCGGCTGCGACTCCGATAGCTACGACGGTGGTAACGATCGTGGCTGTCACGATCACGGCTGTGGCGGCGTCTGTGCCTCCGAGCCTCACCATCACTGTGACCCGAACCATGATCACGAGACCGCGATGCATGTCGTGACCTGCTGCGAACTGAACTAATTATGGAACGCCGTCTGCTGCGACGCGGCGTACGTACTCGCGACAGGCTACGCGAACGCCGACCTCGTGATTCCCTGCGAGGAGAGCGGTGCCCACGTGGACTCCGCGAACGCTGTTCGCGTGAACGTGACCTAGATGGCCTGTCCATTTTGGAACACGTAGGACAAACACAAAGATACACAAAAGACACACAAAGAACACACAAAATAAATTCAACAAAATAACACGTGGAAAAATGAGGTTATGAAACACGCACTTTGCGGATGTAATTTTTTCTTTTGATAAATGAATAGACCGAAAAACTGAATTTAGTGGGTAAATGAGCACTTTATCCCACTTCTGATTTTAGGAATCAGAAGCGGATTTATTTAAAAAAAAGAAATTACAAAGTTACCTAAAACGATTTATTAACAATTAAATTAACAAAATGAATAACTAGGTAAGTAGAGCACAAAATAACGTCCGCACAGGGCAAAAGGCGCAAGCAAAGTGAGCGCGCGCCGTAGCCAGCGCGCTTTATATATCCGACCGGTCTCTTGTGATTCACGCGCCTTGGTTCTCATCTAATAATATATATATTTAGTTTAGTTTACGTATTTTATTTTATTTTAGTTTGTTAGTCTCATATGTAGGTTTTATAATATTATTATCTGTGTAATGTTTTCTTTCTTGTAATGTACACATTCTATCCACACTCTTTTCATAAATTCTCTTTTTATCCATAGGTTTTCTGTTAGAAAACTCTTTTAGGGTTAAGCTCGCCTTTGTACATGTCCATTATGTGTAAACTTTTATGTATGAATTATCTTGTGTGTGCAATAAAGAATTTAAGAAATAAAGATTTTCTTATTCTTATGCTTAAATACTTTGGGTAGGTATTCAAGATTAGGACGATGATGATATACTAATCCGATCCAAACAAGGATTCTTCGCTGTCAAATATTCACTAGCTTCACTGGACAAGCCAGGTCGCTCAAAATCGCCTAATTTTCTAAATAAACCCAATTATAAATAAGGTTTATTTAGAAAACGAGGCGATAAGGTCTAGGCATTACGTGAGCTGTATTCTCGGTCCTATTTTCATCCCAGCAGGCGTTTCAGATCGCAGCAGTAAAGCCCCGACGACCCTGGTTTACTGTCGGTAGTTCAACGTAATGATCCCCTGCTCTCCTCACCCGTTAATTAAGGTTATTAATCCAAAGGCACGGCCACCTTGTTTTCGCTAATTGGTCGCAATTTTATTTCAAGAGTAAGCCAAGCTTCACCTTTCATAATTACGTTTATATATCAAGGAAGGCACGTGAGAATGCGTGACAGGACATTTTTGAGCTGGTAACTAGGCTGTACTTGCTACACAGTGCGGTGCGGTGTTGGAACGCATCGTAAAATAATGCTGCTTACTCAAAACTTAGCACTCTTACGATGTCGCAGAATCTAATAAATATTTCTTAACAGCAATACTTAAAAAAACGTTTATTTTCAAGATGAGATCAAGAATATAAAGAAACACTGCTAAACCATTGATTCATGTAGAAAGATTAGCGGCTGATCATCTTCGCTCGGTGATAAATTAGATAGAATCAAATCGCATTTAAAAACTCTATTGAACATGATAATATTGTTTATCAAAATTTAAACAATCAGAAATAAATCACTACATTCAAAAGTCACTATTCGTATTTATTAATTAGATTGACTAAAATCGCATTTAAAAACTCTATTGAACATGATAACATTGCATATCAAAATTAAAACAGTCAGAAATAAATCATTCCATTCAAAAGTCACTATTCATTTTTAAAGCCATGTCACCAAATGGTCAATTCAGAAACGCATTATGTGGCATAGCTCTTAGGAAAAAAATAGGAAGGAAGAAGAGTAATTTCGTTTGGGATTAGGTAGGTAAATTACTGACGGGCAGCAGTTTTTGCGAGTTCTGCAAAATTGTGTCAGTCACTCCTCACTCCACGGCTCTACATCATTCCATCACTCTACGTTCAGTTCCTATGTTACTCGGATAACCTAGTTCTACCCACCAAAAACTAAATCTTTAATTATTCTTTTCTTTGAACTAGAGCTAGATAAATAAATAAATAATGCTGGACAATTCACACAGCATTATCTAGCCCCAAGTTAAGCAAAGCTTGTGTTATGGGTACTAGATAACTGATATAGATTGTATATAATCGTCTGTATGTCGATTGTCTATAAGTCTCTATAGATATTATAGAACAAATCTCAAATACCAAGCTGTCTCTAATTGTAATGAATCTATCTATATTGTATTCATGCTTGTTGTTTTTGCTAAAAATAAAGTTATATTTATTATTATTTATGTTATTTGTTAAGAGTTTGGGGGAGACCTTTGCCCAGCAGTGGGACAAAATAGGTTAGATAAAAATGTTATTTATATGGATATCCTAGTTTTACTTACCAAAACTAAATCCTTGAAATTCTACTCTTCCCTTTGAATTAGAGCAAGATTAAATATAATAATGAGCAAAAAAAATAAATCGAGATGAAATCAGTTAAAATTATCCCTTTCCGTTTACATTCTAGGAATATTTACAAGTTCCTTTAAATTTTTATTCTATACATCCGTTTCTTTGCAATAATTCAATAAATAATTTAATAAACTGAAATGAAGTAACCTTCCCCGTTTCGGTATGCAATTCATAAATAATTTAAAACAGGTAGAGTAAAATATTGCATGCTAAGTGAAACCGAAAGAATGGAAGGTAATAGAATTATTTTTCTGAGCATCCGCCGAATCAGCGGGGGTCCTTATTCAATTATTAAGCGGGCGGCGTCTTATTCTCATAATTTAGGTAATATTTTGGTTTGATTCCACGATCCTTTTAATCCACTCACATCGTAAGGAGATGTTCTACTCATTTTCAGGCTACAGCCATAACTAAAAATCGCCTAAATACATGAATTCACACAAAACTAAATAATCTACAGATTATATTCAGTTTTCTGTGAATAGGTATTTATTTACGTATTATTTAGAGTATTTAGGCGATTTTCACTGGCTGCTGGTATGAGCGCTGGCAGCCGAGCAAGAGTCCAGCTTAAACCTTATTGTTGTCTTGTACTTTGTCCTGGATGTCTTCGTCTTCCTATTATGGCTCAAAGTCGCGCAAAGATTTTGAAACAAAATTGGTATGGATTGTACGAAGGTTTTAGTCTATTTTATTCATGTTTCTCAATCTATTTGTTAATTTTACCATGAGATATATGTCGTCTCAGTGTTGAGACCCGTTATGTCTCGAAACTATAGGTATATTTATTATTTACTACAGCGGGCGAAGGTCCGCCTGCGACGCAGGAGGTTGCGAGTTCGATTCCCGCCTCGGGACAAATGTTTGTAGGATCCGCCGATATTTGTTCAGAGTGTTCTGGATGTTTTCTATGTATATTAAAAAAATATCTGTCTATATAGTGTATTGTATTAAGTATATCAGTTATCTACTACCCATAACACAAGCTCTGCTTAGCTTAGGGCTAGATAATGCTGTGTGAATTATTGACCAACATTTTTTTTATAGTAGGTAAGGTAGTCCTAAAGGTGGGTACTGACCTGTGTTACAGGGCGTAATGTACCATTCGCAGCGAACATGATATGTTACGCCGTGTGCTAAAATCCGTCTCGTTGCTCGTTGCGAGCGCCCTTTCCCCGTACTGACTGCATGAACGCTCGCTGTGTAACACGTTACGCCTTACACCCCGTAACGCCGGTCAGTACCCACCTTAACTGAAGTGTACCAAGGTTTTTGTTGTTATAGTGCGTAAGCCCACACACTCTGGGTAATATCTGGGTGCGGGGTCTAGTCCCGTCGTAGTCGAAAATTTTTGCGATATTATTTGAAGTTGTACACTTCAATTATACAAAGAGTCAATCAAAGAGCCTTCTGTCTAGGTACTGCTACTGCTACGGTCGATGATCAGACGTACTGTGCAAGCCATGCAATCCTCTTGTCTTAAGATCTCAAGATAAAAAGCACACATTCTAAGAAACATTTCGCTATACCAAAACGGAATCTGTGTGGAATCCCTTCGAAATCTTAGAATTCGTCCTTCGGCGTTGTTTACCTATGTTGCTGCGGGCCATCCGCCCGAATCTTCCCGTTGTAATTACCTTTTACAGTATTAAAAGAAAATTCAAGGTAATTTTATATTTCGTATAGACTTAGTTAAAAGATTTTTGGTGGTCTATTGGGAATTAAAATTTAGGATAGTACGTATCTAGTTGATAGTATACTTACAAAGAAAATAATCTACAATTTCTTCTGCCTTCTAACATTAAGTACTTAGGTGTAGATAATTAAATTCGCACTATAGCCCAATCATACCAATGTTGTCTTGTTATGTATCTTCATTGCCAGAAATACCCTATCCCTAGTTTAAGCTTTTAAAGACAACGAGACCGAAACTAAGCCTTTCAGATGCTAATGAATTCCGACCATCACGTTCGAGTCGTTCGGAAACCGCGTCGTGCAACAAATCGCATTTTACAAGCCCGTTCGGATATCGGAAAGCATTTTATCCATTTACACAATAATCCAACATGGAAGCGTGCGCGTGATCTCATTGACAGTGAGCCGAGTCGGGGTCGCATTCAATAATTCATGGTGTCTGAATGTCCTGACCCGTTGTGAATAGTGCGGCTTTGGCTATAAGCTGCATTTACAACGGAATGATGAAATTCGGTTTTATTTATCGTAGCCTTGTATTGTTTACGAATTATTAGAAATAAATATAAATAAATAACTGTCGACAAAGCATCATCGAACCCCAAACTAAACAGTGCTCTAGGTACTTACTAGATAACCGATATGCCAATAATCGGTTTAAGAGTTGGAAAAAAAATTGTTGTTAGATTGCAAAATGGTTGACAGAAGGGCGCAACACCCAGTCTGTCAATGGCGCTGAAAAATGTAAGATGAGTTATTTGTTTGATAAATGTTTTATGTTGTAAAAAAGAATATAGCCCATGTTAATGTGATGACCTGTTTTATTTCAGTAACACAGTTGATATTATATTAGCTTTCAATACAAAGCTTTCATGGCTATAACGAAAATTACTACTCGTACTTAATAGGTAGATTATATTTGGCGTATTTCTGCTAGCGCGCCCAAAGTTTGAATTGTATTGCCAAAATATCCAAATATGGACTAACTAAACTACTACTGGGTTAAGCTCGCCTATGTACATATCCTATTATAAAAGTTTATGCTATGTATTAATTGTGTACAATAAAAATTACAGAATTACAGAACTATCAATGATCAAATCGATCAATGATCAAATATCTTGTCAAATAGTTCTTTCTCTTGGCTGTAAGTCGATAAAAATAGATTGCCTCCAGACGTTTAAATATACACCCGTAAAACATTTCGGTAAAGGTATATTCACACAAATTACTGACTGACAGGTGTTTTGAGAAAATTGACTGCTTACATGCTAACCAAGCTGATAAGCAGAATAAATAGTCATAATGACTCTCGCTCGAACCAATGATATCAATCTCTTTAGCGTAGGATGGCGCTCGATCGATACGATATCGATCGGTATGTATTCATTCTAGTGTAAAAGGCGTAGGCGCATTCAACGGATATAGTCAACAAATACTCGATTGTTATGACTTGTGACGTTTATGTAAGTTATAGTACTTTTATTGCATGTAAATTGTACAATATTACAAAGCTGTTGCGTGCGGGTGGTCCGATTAATAAAGATTTAACCGTTTATAACTTAAATCCACACAAAATAGAATTATTAAACAAAAATATTTTTACCGATGGTAGAACAAAAGATGATTCTCAAGTCGACTATATTTCAGAGTTGTAAATAATGTATTCGGTACAATTCGGTCAGATCAATCGTGACATCGAAAGAAAAGCCTAGATGCATCATTTGAATTCTAAGGTTTCATGAACTAAGAATTTAAAATATTGTCCAATCATTGAGGTATATATTTGCAAACTTATTGTGAGGTATTGCAAAGATATCATAAATAGCCCTCAGCTAAGTACATGTAATTTTCATGTATTTGTAATAATATTTCATATTTTGTAATTTTTCTAGCTGCAAGTTTTCCTAAAATTTGAAAATAAAATAAAATAATAAATAAATAAAATAGTGTAGCACGCCCTCGGCGCAGGTGGGATGACGATCTGCGAAAAACCGCGGGTAGATGCTGAATGCGGGAAGCTGAAGACAGGGCGCTATGGCGCTCATTATCGGTGGCGGCTATGGGCTGACTGTTATGATGATGATGAGGGAAGTCATTTCCCCACTGTAAACAAATCCCCTTACCTAAATATTACAAGAGTTTAGGAATAGCTAAACACAAAAGGCCGTAACGATCGCGTAATAACCGGAAATAACATGTTAGCAATCACAAATACCGGAAGTAGGCACGCGTAGTATTCTGTACACAATCTAGTGGTTAATTACCGACGTAGATCAACAACGCAGTGCCACAAACATATTTATTTATTGTGATAATAACACCATTACATATCATTATAATATATGTTGTTAGCGACGCTAGGTGGTGAGTAAGTACCTATTTTATTAATTATCTCAGAACCCAAAGAAAAAAGCTTTAAACTATTCTCAAAACATTAACCTACGCGTAGGTTATATTTTTCGAGTGTTTCTATGTGGTTGGCTGTAATTCTTTATTACCTCGAAGCATCAAAACGGCTGTAGCGATCTTGATAAATGGGGTATGAAAATACTAGTCTGGACTCCTTTGTGGTTTGTAACTACACTTGCGAGCTTTAAACTGGAATCGCTTCAAGGGTTGTTCAAGACTAATTTTTTTGCAGTTTCTTTGCAGTGAACTATGAGTTAAGTTATGTTTTCCCTTACGCAGGATTTATTGGCGACGATAAATTTTGATTTAATGCACGATAATGTCCGCTGCCACACCGCAGCAGTGACTAGACAGTACCGACAGACGTCTTCCATGTCGGCATTCCCACACTAGACTGGCCAGCCCTTATTCCTGACTTGAACCCAATCTGGCATATGTGGGACGAGCTAAAACAGCGGATACGAGGGAGAAATCCAGCTAATCCAGCTCCGGCGCCGATAGAAGCCTATAGATGCAACTTCGACCTATTGCAATAATTCCCAAAATTTAGGTAGCCAATTTAATTAATTTTAAATTTTCTTGATATCACTTGAAAGGTAACAAAATTACCTTTCAAATGATATACCGTTTTTTTGTTTTGATCAACTCGCGATGAAGCGATTCCATTTTAAAGCTCGCAAGTGTACATTATGTATACCTTTGAAATGGGGTTCATTTGAAAAATGTTAAAAAAGCAGGGTACGAGTCGAGTCTTTTACAGTAATCAATTAATAAGGTACCTACTTGTTCAACTTAAAAGTACTTTGTGATACTTTTAAAATGTTATTCACATATCTAAGGATTTGGAACAGGATACAGCCAACTCACAACTTGTATCCCCTACTATGCAGAGCAACTAGAGAAACTTGAGGCGGTAAAAATTTATGAACTGTAAACGGTAAGGATCCTACTATTACCTAGTTATGTTTGTAGAACGTGCAATGTCCCTAGGATCTTATTTTTTCTGAGTAGATCCGTGAAATTTACCATGATTTGTGTATTGAATTTTACGAAATTTCGGCATGATCATGAGTTTATCTGAAGTCATTTGCGAGTAAGTTGTAATAAGCAAATTATCCTACCCATGTCCTATACGCTCATTTTCTGCCTTTTCATAGCAAACTGCATATATGATTTTGCAGTGTGCCGAATTTTATGTAATTGTAGTAGATTTTTTAAGAAAATATACTTAAGGTTCACACGCAACGCAATTCTGGGTCTAAAATACAAACATATTATGTACATATATGTTTGTATAATATTTTGAAGAAAAACTAGCTCCGTGACGAGATTTTTCTTTCTCTTTTTTCCTGCCCCTGGTTCCGTTGAGAGTTACCTATTTATGATTATTGGCGACCTCCGTGGCGCAGCGGGCGAAGGTCCGCCTGCGATGAAGGAGGTTGCGGGTTCGATTCCCGCTACGGAACAAATTTGTGTACGATGATGTGTTTTCTATGTATAATAAAAAATATCTATCTATGTAGGGTATTCTATTAAGTATATCAGTTATCTAGTACCCATAACACAAGCTCTGCTTAGCTTGGGGCTACATAATGCTGTGTGAATTGTCCAGCATTTTTTTTATTAAAGATTGTCAATTTTTCCTATCCTTTAAATATACATATAATTTGGGTAAGAAAAATTTACGAATTATTTTTAGCTTCTTCTTAACCTAATTTTAGGTGTGTTTTCTTATTATTATTATTACTCTGACGAAGGATTCCCATGACAAGCATTCTCTGAAAGCCCATTAATTTATAGGCATCCAAACTCGAGATAAGCCCCGCTTTGTCACGGGGGTTGTACCTAGCTACAAATTGCCTTACAATAATACATAACAAGCCTATTTACGACTGGCTTTTAAGGATTTATTCTGAACGTTTTGCCTTCCCAACGCCTCACACATAGCTTTTCCCAGCAGGTCACTTGAGACGCAACTATTCCAAACGTCTCATGAAAAGTGATCGTCTCACGTGAGTCATTAATGTCCAATGTCCATGTAAGACAATCTCATTCAACCACTCATGATATTCTGACTGAGAACATCATGAGTGGTAGAATGAACGAATAAATCTGAAATCTGGAGGACAAACAAACAAAAGAGATAATATAAAAATACTTATTATATAACGGAGTAGGTACTTTATCTGTCTCACTTGTGGGCATGATTGGGTAATTTCAGTTGAAAATAGGGCTTGAAATATAGACACAAGGCTAGGGCCTCTGACTATACGAATCGCGAGACCGTTTCTACATGGTTTCTATGACTTTCTAGTACTTTCAGCTACGATGATTGAACAAGAATTCCACTTATCTAATTCTTTCCGTTTCTTCTGTCCTCTCGTAGAATTGGTCTAACGTCAAACAATAGACGTTGGTAATCCGCATAGATAATAGGCGCGTTGCAAGATAAGTAAGGAGGTTGTACAGGACCCTTTAACACATTCACTGCGATAGACAATGAGAGTGTTAAATAATCTAACATAAACGTCCGTGGCGCAGCGGGCGAAGGTCCGCCTGCGACGCAGGAGGTTGCGGGTTCGATTCCCGCCTCGGAACAAATTTGTTTACGATCTACAGTAATTTGTTCCGTTGGTATGGGTGTTTTCTATCTATAATAAAAAAATTCTATCTATGTAGTGTATTGTATTATGTATATCAGTTATGTAGTTAGTACCCATAACACAAGCTCTGCTTAGCTTGGGGCTAGATAATGCTGTGTGAATTGTCCAGCATTATTTAATTATTTATTTATTCATTTATTTATCTACGACATATAGAATAAACAGATGCATGACATGGATGCCATGCAACGTTCGTGATGAAACGTAGGAAACGTCGGATGGCGTAGCTACAATAAATGTGACTCTTCTCTAGGTCACTCTGTTATCATCATAGTTATCTTAACAATAGTAAGATATCCATGGTTTTCATATAGATTCAAGAGTCATAAAGCGCCACGTACGTTGCGTAGTGTGGGCTCACACCACGCAAAGTACGCGGCGGGTCTGTTATTTCGGACTTTATTTACCTAATTTAAATAAAGTATAATTTTCAGAAAGATTCAGTACTTATATTTTAAAGCACATAGCAATTAATTCTTCTTGTAGATAGCAATTATTATCGTTAGCAATTCGTCGATGATTTGATAAAATATTTCAAGTATTCTCATTCTTATTGCCTCGTCGTTTTAGAAAAAGAATATTAATAGAAAATGTTACCTTCAAAAAGATGATAAATTGATAATGATATCCTTGTTTTTTTTATAGAATTTGACAGCAATCAATTTCCTGTAAATCAGAAAGCCAAGAAAGCCCAAGTGCTATTGACAAAATGTCAAAGTTTGTCAATGGAATAATTTATCTTGTTAATCTGAAAGATCCGGCAGTATTTGATATTTGCCAGTTAATACACCGACATGAAAGCAATGAGTTTTACTCTAGAAACTAGGCTTTCATCATAATACCATGTGGTGTCTTAGAATTTGCATCTTCCAACTCTTCCGGTGTCGACGGAAGAGGTGATTAAGGAACTCCGGGAGCAGGCAGCAGCGCTTTCTGCAGCACAATTATACCACCGAAGTATGATCCCACATACTCCATAATCCATAATCCCCACGCTGGTGGGGATTATGGACACTATCCTATGATAAAAGCCAATCATGTCTGTCTGTGTATCTGTGAATCTGTCTGTGGTATTGTAGCTCCCAAATGGATGAACCGATATTAAGTCGCTTATCAGCGGGAGGCCTGCGTCCAGTAGTGGACCGATATAGGCTATATATGTAACAATAAGTCCCTTAGAAAGTATTATTAAGTAGAATCAACATTATAGGCCGCTTCAGCCTCAGCCTTCAGCGACGAGAACGTTGCCACAAGGAAATTTAACTTAAATTTCCTTGTGGCAAAATAATTTAAGTAATCACCACCACGAAATCGCCATATTACATGCTCACAGAGTTGAAATAGAAATACATATGTGGTACGTTGAGACCAACGCCCGTAGAGGTGCACACTTCAGTTGTATCCATCATAATCTCATAAGGTTCAAGCAAGACATAAAATCATCACACTAATATTATAAATGCGAAAGTTTGGATGGAGGATATGGATGTTGGTTACCTCTTCACGCCAAAACGACTGAACGGGCTGAAATTTTGCATACGGGTAATTGTAAGCCTGGAATCAAACATAGGCTACTTTTTATCCCATATATCAGTTCTCATGGGATAGAAATCACCTTTAAACGTTTCGAACTACGAAACTAGTAATAATATATGTCACGGTAGAATCTATTTTGAAACCTTTTAAAACCATCATGGTTATTAACACTAATTACAAAGTCAAATCATGGTAAATATCCCGTTGTAAATGACTTTAGTATTTTGAAACCTGTGATTAGGATCCTAACTTTTCCGCTTTGACGCAATTATTTTTCCGAAAACCGTTATTTGAAAATCCAATCTTATTTATGTTGATAGCAAGCAATTTGCTCATTCATTTTGTAATTTTGTTTTCGTAGGTGCTGAGTCAATTATGCCTTCTTTTTTCGAGCATTCAGAAAATATGAAAAAGCTGCGAATATTAAATGAACACGTCCTTTGATGTCTATCTTGTCGCTGAATTAAAACGGATCGGGGATTTCGAATAAGATACGTACCATAAGTAAAATAGAAATCCTAGTAAAATACTACTACTGCGTAGATATCTAAAATAATAATATTACAAATTAATGCTGGGCAGTATAAACTGCATAGCAGTTTAATCAACATCTAGCACTATAATAAGTAAACGAGCTCAAGTTATGAAAATCAGATGGCAAAAACAAATATAAGTAAAATCCAAATCTCCATAATTCCATTCATCCCTCCCGCATTCGAACATACATACGTCACCTTCGCCTCACCACAAAAGGTGTCTCCTGTTGTCCAGACTCTAACGAGACCAGTCTCCTGAAGCACTGGTGCTTTAGGAGCTCTTAACAACACATCACACACACACATATTTACAACACACACTCCTATACATACACGCGCGCTCACTGAAACACACGTCGCGAAACCACTGAAATAAATTTCTCAGTTTATTGTGTATATTTTGTTTATTTACCAGTTTGTTTTCTTGTTAACGTTTCTTTTTATATATCAACTTCACTCACCTCTCTGTTGTAAATCTTTACTTTTTCTATGTAATCCTATACTTGGCCTTATTGTAGCGTAAGTCTTATACTGTTTTATGTAAAATGTACCGCTGTCAAATTACTTAATAAATAAATAAAACATTCGACCGATAATTTACCCAAGGCTCTACCTGAATTTAAGTTTTAGTATTTTTTTTTTGGTTTCTTATGGCACAACTGCCTATACCAACCAGTTGTGTCATGGAATTACTGATTACTTCCCATCTATTACTTAACTATTATTATTATTATATTATATATTATTATCAACCTACTACAAAAAACATTTTATAAAGTCAAACTCTGCGAATTGTTTAGAAATATTAGGTGACATAGAGTTATTTATCAGAAATCATACAAAATTACAGTAACAGAATAAAACAATTACAACTAATATACACACTTATATCTATTTCTTAAAAGTCTAAAACCTACTACATAAATAGTATAAGCAAAATGTAAAACAACACGTCATCATCGCTCACGTTTCTTGAAATCCGTAACAAAAATTCTTGCTACAGTCAACGTGAACGGCTTATTCCAATGTTTTCGTCCACGTGGCATCCCAAATGGAGAACGTGAGGGAAAATTCCTGTAAAAAGTTCACTGGTCACTTCATTCCACGTGACTGGTTCTGCGCATTTTCTGTTCGACCTTTGCTTACATGTGGGCATTTTGGGTTTTTTACCTTTTAACACGCGGGAGCTAATTTCAGATTGATTGCTTTGCAATCTTATTTGCAATTGATATTTTTGTCTTTGTAGGTACCGCTATATAAGTCAACGGTAACGTTTTTTGTTACTTTCCTTGATTGTAAATAAGCAAATCTTTTATATCTAAGAATTCTATATAATATCTAATAAGAAATATTCGTCCTGAAATTATTATAATTTCATGTAAGTTTTTTTCCACGAAACTATTTTATCTGAAATAGAAAATATTTTGTAAATACGATGGTATTGAATAAAACTAGACTAATAAAACAGAACGATTGCCTAGTTTCCAAATTGAAAAAGTCTCAAGCACAGTTTCAATTAAAAATATGAAAACAAAAACATTGAATATTTATTATTTTGCTAACGAAATCCGCCTGTTAAGTTCTCTTTCATTAGTTGTAATAATATATCATAATGTGTTTATTTTCATTTCATGATCTCGGACCATATAGTGACCCGGTACTTTGGGAGGCATGCGTGGCCCGAAGCCAACTGCACATAGGCCCTCAACCTCACCTCAACAGCCTGTATTGGTCCACTGCTGGACGCAGACCTCCCCCTCATAAGCGCCTTGTTGGCTTTTATCTTAATGGGGGGGTAATGCCCATAATCCCCACGCTGGGTAGGCGGGTTGGGGATCGCAGTTCGGTGGTAGAATTGTTTTGCAGTGCGCACTGCTGCCCGCCCCCGGTGGATATCCCTTAGTCGCCTCTTACAACACCCGCGGCAAGAGTTGGGGTTGGGTGCAAATTTTAAGCCAGCACCACACAGCACATAGGCCCTATGAGAGTTAAACTAAAGGCGAGGGCTACACATAGTGGGTATCATCCTCGGGTGCACAATATGATACACACGAAGATGAAATCCGTCAGGTGTAGACACTATTGCAAAGGAAAATAAATTATATTATAATCAGCAAACGCTGTTCCACTCCAGGTCAAAGGCCTCCCTTCCCTTCTTCTCTAACACTTAATTGAAAGCAATTTACAGTTCCTATTTTAACAGAGCCATCGTACGTAATTGTCGAAAACGTAAAACGAAAAGTGATAAAAACGAACGTGTCGAAAAACGAACACTAAATAAACTATCCTTCGTGGATGTAAAGGCCGTTGATGATGATAATAACAGAACTTTGCGCTTTTTATTTACGAAAGTAAGTAGGTATTCCCTAGTTACAGTTGTCTTCAAACAAGTTTAAATAAACCAAACAGCATCCGCATTGTCGTTACGTTCAAATAGGTAAGTTCAAATCGGCAAGAGGGATCAAAAAGCAATCCTATTCGGACCATTACATCCACGGGTTCCAGATAAAGTCTACAAACGAATCGATGGAAGCGTTTTTCTCAATTGTATACCGTACACTACAAATAGAAGATCTCGAAGGGAGGGGAATGCAGTTTCGGCCGCAGACGGACCCTTTCGGACATTACGATTTTTGACCGAAACTATCCCAGTTTTGTGTGACTCCAATGTGTTGTTTAAAAAACTATTTTCAATTACTTACATTAAGTTAGATAAGTTGTGTAAGTGGATGTAAGTATAGGTATTATATGCCTATATCACTCTCAAGGCACCCATAACACGGTACTGCTTAGAGTTGGGTGAGAAATGTGACTATATCTAATAACATTATGGTAAAGCATTTTATACAGATAGTATTCCTGTTCTGACAATGGCGGTAGACTTTAATAGTAGAGAATGTGGTGAACTTGTGTTTGCTTCTTTTTGGGTAAGATTTCATCCAAAAAAAATCAGTTTTCAATATCAAAACCGAAGATCTTGTGAGATAAGCGAAACCGAATTTTCGGCCACCGCCGCACACCGTCCCTCCCTAGACGACGACGTATCTACAAATCCGTCGCACCAATTAGTTGGTAGTTTCAATTAGGGAATGTAATTAGGAATGCAGTGGGTTGTAGATGGTAGAAATAATCACGATATTGGCGCGGAACGAGGCCGATTTTACGTACTAATGAATTACCTGCGAGTCACAAATTAATTAAGGCACAGCCTTGGGACAGTCGCCCTGTTCGATGAAAACGACTTATGTTGAGATACTTCAAATTCTTTTGCCTTTATTGGTGTATAACTTTATTAACAAAGAAAATTACAATTAAGGAATAGAAACAAATAAGAACAAGTATTTACAACTGAAACAGTTGAGGTAATTGCAGACAACCAATATAGAGACATCTCAACTGATCCATATTAATACCAGTCGGAAGCTCGGGGCAATGCAGACAGCGGGCTGCATTGCCCCGCTGTATGGCAATGCTGATGCGGTGCGCCAGATACTCACCAGCTCTCGGGTCACGCGTTGCTTCGACCAGACGCTCTGATAAATTTTTAAAAACCCAGAAACCTCGGTACCCTGCTTCTCGACGCCAAGGGAAGCAAATGCGGAGGCTCTCTCGAAAAATGCATATTTCCGACTCCTCAGATCCTCAACCAAATCTGCTGCAGCACCAACCCGCACGGATGTCGTCGGAAGATGGCGAAAGATTATTTCTTCAATCTCTTACATAGGTAGAAGATGTATATCCAGCTGGATATCATACTAGCTTCTTTCGTATATTCCGTAATAATGAAAACCTATTAATTTTGTCGGTTTATATTCTACTACAAGGACGCTAAATTTAATCGTAATGTGTTCAATATTTTTGGACATATTTGGTAACAAAGATGTTCACAGCTTCACAAACTATCGCCAGTTTAATAATAATAAGATTTTAATTGAATCAATCCTTTAATCATTCATTTTAATACCAATAGTACGATAAAAGCGATAATAGAAAATAGGTAACTTATAAAATCGTTCTCTGAAAGGGCACAGACGCCAAATGTGAGGTAATTACTTTAAAATGGGCGATTCCACTGAGTAATTAAACATTAAAAATTACGGCGGGCAGTAATTTGTAAATGACTCCATCATCGGGTATGATCAGGACGATCAATCTCTTTCCACAGTGGAATAAATTATGCCGATGTATTCGGAAATCGTTCATAGCGGAACCGGTTAGCGCTGGACCGTGGAATGCACAAACATCGTGAGTAGAGTAGTACATAGTACTGAGTAGTACCTAGCTAGGTAAAATTAGGCTGCAAATGATGACGAATGGTTCGGTAAGGATTTACCAGCTAAGCTCTAAGCGCTCGAAAAGTTGAAGAAAAGAAGAAAGAATGTTGTGAAAACCGAGATCGCTTCGAAGCGATAAGGCTGCCTATTGTATTTATGTTTCTTTGTAATGTTGGTGTGCACTAAAGTGTTTTCGTATTTTTTGTAGTACCTGGTGAAAACTGATGAAACTTATTTGCTAAAAAGATTTATCTGTTGCGTTTTTCTTCTAAAACTTTATCCTAAACCTCTTATTTGCATCTAAAAGTTACAACCAATTTATATTCGCTTATCATCAAATATCTCAAGCAGGATTGGTTTCCCGCCACAATACGGGAATTCCCCTATCCCTACGGATTTCATCCCCAAGGAGGTTGTACCAGGACTTTATTTTACGTACCTCCCGTTTCAATGTAATAATCGCATTAAAAAAATGAATTAGACAATTGGAAGCAAAAATGAATTCGATAAAATTAGTTCCTTAATTATATTAAAAAACCCGAGCAATCAGATAAATTGTACGTTATTATCGCTGCCACCTCTCTAGCAAAACCCAAAGAAAAATATGTATGTCCGTGTAATTCCAAGTTAGGAACCCATCATTATTTGTTATTGTATCTTACGTAGGTAGAAAAATCTTCCGAAATATCCAATTGGTCCACCAATACAGACCGTAAACGTAGCTGGGTCATTCTTCGGAAAGGCAATTTTTGGTTGACTTTCGTGGCACATTTTTTTTTGTTGAAATAGCACATAATGATGAAATATTCTGAATAAAGATTTAATTTAAAATTTATCGGTAGTGGAGGGAACTTAATTGACTTTATGGTTACGAAGTAATTCAATTTTAAAAATATGGTATCCACGGAAATCAGTATTCATATCACCGAAATCAAATATATAAAAATATTGAACATTTATACGTTGAAACATACATTTTATGTGAATTAGCATATTAAAATCAATGTAAGAAGGATATTCGGGTTGGTTTATTAAAAAAGTAATGTTTTTTCAGTAGGCAGTAGATGGAAAATTTCTTAAAATTAAGCAGTACCTAATTATTTTATGTTTGCAGTTTTTTTCTAAGAAAGTATAACAAACATTTACACACTCTTAAGTCAATACAGTAAACTTTATTTTTTATATTTTTTTTTGTGTTTAATTTTAATTATTAGAGGAAAATCTGCTTCTCTCTAGCAGTTCGTTGTTGACGAAGATCTAATTCACTAACTGATTGTATCTTCCCTTCTTTCTTCTTTCGATAATACCGCTGCCTATCTTTTTCTTTCTGCACGGAATAATAGGGTTTAAAGTATAAAATTGCCGTTTTATTGTAATAGGTACTTCAAATTGACATAGAACCTTCATGGTTTGAGATTTTTGAGCGAAACTCTTTTACATGGTACCTATGAGGTTCTTCTTTTAAAAAATGTGCAACATTTGATTATCGACTTCCAGTTGTATTTTTTTTTAGCTTAGACAAGAAAAATGAATACTTCGAAAATTCGAGTGATTTTTGAATACGAGTTCCGACGCGGAACTAACGCGGCAGAAACAGCTCGCAATAACAATGTTGCGTTTGGAGAGGGGACTGCTAATGAACGCATCGTGCGATTTTGGTTTAAACGCTTTCGTGATGGAACGTTTGATTTGAAGAACAAACCACGTGAAAGACCGCCCACACAGGTGAATAAAAATGAATTGAAAGAAATGGTTGAAGCCAATCCGAGCCAAACTACCCAGGAATTAGCGGCATGGTTTAACGTTAACTTACCAACAATATTGACTCATTTGCGTCAAATCAATAAAATAAAAAATTAAAAACGGGTGCCTCATGATTTGACTGATTTTCAGAAAGAAATGCGTGTTGAAACTTGTTTTGCCTTGTTGAATCGATACAGAAATGAAGAAATATTGGATCGAATTTTGACATGTGATGAAAAGTGGATTCTTTACGATAACCGTTCGCGAAAAATGCAATGGCTGACCCCAGGTCAAACTCCGCAATAGTGTTCTAAAGCAAAGCTTACCAATAAAAAGGTAATGGGTAACTATTTGGTGGTCTCAGCATGGTGTTATTCACTATAGCTTTCTCCGATCTGGTCAAGCAATAACGGCAGATGTCTAATGTGCCGAACTCCGAACGATGATAGCAAAACTAGCAGTGAAACAGCCCCGACTCATGAATCGATGTTCATCATTATTACTCCATGATAGCGCGAGACCTCATACAGCACGTGAAACGGCTTTAACTCTACAATAACTGCAATTAGAAACCGTTCGTCAACCTCCGTATTCGCCAGACCTCGCTCCAACGGACTACCATTTTTTTCCCGATTTGGACAAATTTCTCCGTGATAAAAAATTTTCTTCTCAGGAGGCAGTACAAAATGCTTTCACACAGTTTGTCGAATCTAGATCACTAGAGTTCTATCACAAAGGCATAAATGACCTTCCTATTAGATGGCAGCAGTGTATAGATAATAATGGTAATTGTTTTGATTAAATAAAAATGTTATTTCAAAAAAAACTAATTAAAATTTTTCAATACAAATCGGCAATTTCATACTTTAACCCCTAATATTTCTCTAGATTAAGCTTGATTCGGGCTCTCTTCCGTCTTTCAGCCAATATTTTTGCAACTAAGCGATCTTCTCGTGAGTAGACCATATTCCCAACGCACTCACTGAAAAAACATTATTAAAATTAACAATATAAAAATGTTAATCGACCTGCAGATTAGGTTTTCGTTGTTTTAAATGACATTTCGTGTACATTTTGTCCACGGAAAACACGAAAATCAATACCACGAAAATCAAAAATATGTACAAAATCGTACATTATTTCCTAAATTGCTGGTATATATTACTTTGGTATCTGCAGTCGAAATAAGGAACCTAAAAGGCATCTGTTATTACAATCATTAAAACAATAGGATTAGTATGAACGAATTTAAATTCTACATGGTAATCAACACTTGCGGTATACCAAGCCACGGAAAGTGATTACTTACCTTAATAACAGATGGACGCGGAGACATAGAGATGTGTTGTCCTCACCACTGATGGAGCGCCACTGATAGTTTGTCTCGGTCTAACAACTATTCACGCAATTACTAAAGTACAGTTTATATGAACAAATTAGTGCGCGCCAGGGGTATCAACGCCAAACGTCGGACGCAAAGTTATCTAGTTGTAACTTATCAACTAAAACTTATTTTTGCAAAGTAATAGTGTCAGTTAAGCTAGTAACTATCTGTTTATTTGTGAACCTGTGTGAAATAGTGCTATTATTAATAGGAGATAATATAAAAATTTATTAACACTCGAACATGAGGTCCGGACGCACCACGAAAGTCAATATTTCCAAGGTTTTTATTTATTTTTTCTTATTTAGAATAAGAAAATTAAAAAACTGAAAAAGGCCTCCCCCATTACTTTTGTCTAACCTAACACCTAAAAAAACATCAAAGGGCTAGGGATACTTTTTGTATTTTTTTTCGAGCCGGACACGTATTTTTGAGCCTTGTGAGAATTACCCAGCTACCGTTGACGTCGAGATAAAAGGAGGGTAGATAAAAAATTGCCTTTCGACTGTGACCGGGCGCAGCTGAGCTTTGCATGTGCAACCCAGACGCAATTTGATAAATTATGCCAGATTGTAGAGCGTTGCGGGGAGGACATTTAGCGGATAAATAAATTATCACCCTAGTCCCCCAGAGGAATGTAACTTGAATTTTTGACAGTTTCTGTGTAGGAATTTGTGACTCAGGAACTTTGCTCCAGCATCGACTAAAATAAATATCAATGAGATATAGCTTGAGTTTTTGACTGTTGTTTGTGGAAAAAGGGAAAAGAAGATTGGTTAAGGAATTATTGAAAAATGGGAAAATCCCTTAAAACAAACAACAGGCGGGAAGATGGATTGATAAATTATGTAGGTACCTACCTAAGGATACGTAAAAACCACTGCCAAATACAATCCTTTCGTCACCATTTGTTCTAAAAACGTGGCCCATTTTGATTGATTAAGCTCTGGATACAGAAAATATTAATTTTCCTGTTTCGTAAAAGCTTTTATTTACATATATTTGATTATGTTCCTCAATATCCTATCTGGTGGGGAAAAAATACTGAAAATCTAGTACCTACCAAACGCGGAAAATGGCAGATGATGAAAATTTTAAATAGATTTTCACTAATTCCAATAATTATAAACTAGGTACTGCATATTATCATGATTTCAAAAACTGGAATGGATTCCTCATGAATGTTCCTCATGTTTAAAATTATTAGCTGTTTTACGTATATTGTAGACTATATTTGTGGAATCTTTATAGGGAAAAACCGAAGGTAAAAAAAGTCCCATCTCCCACATTTTAGGTTTTTTATAACAAAATACGTGACTTTGTATAGAAACAATAAATACAGATAGATAAACTATAAAATGCTTTATCATGATTAGTCAGCAGTTTTACTTACTTCCTTTAATTACTACCTAAAATACCTACCAAAAATGATGTATTTCTGTTTCTCTATTCACAATTAACTATAGGCAACAGGATCAGCAAAACCTACAGAAATTTCAAAAATTATTTTATGATGTTATAACTACCTTCCATTTGATACCGCACTTGAACTGGTCTCTTAAAATTACGACATCACAATTTGCATGGAATTTTCTTTTTTTGTCTTCAAATTTGTACAGGTGCACAAATTTTTTTATTGTTTTATAAAATAGTTTTTTTTTTATTTATTTTTTTTAATTTCAAGTTGCGCTTTCAAGCTCCGGTAGTTGCTGAGATATATAAAATAAGAGCCGAGTGTGGCGACGTGGAATACAAAAAAATAATTATAGTATATAACTTTCAAACTTATTTCAGAGTACTTTGTTACCTTAGCGGACTTGCCGCTCGTTGTGCATAGCGAAATGATAAAACTTCTCTTCAAAGAGATTACATGCCGGAGCCGTTTTGACAGCCCGCCTCAAAATGTAGGGTGGAAGAAACGATTCAATTTCAACAGTATTCATAGAATGTTTGAAATTGATTATCTTGGAATGTTGGTAAGTAATTTATTATTAGGGTAAGTATAGACGCAAGAAAAGATGAAGAAAATATTTTTATCGAATATTTTTTGTCTCTTAGTTTATTAAATTATTTGGTACAAGAAAACATGATAAGCCAATGCTACTCTACTGGAATAGAAGCATTTTTTTCAATTTCACACCGCACAACAAATGGCTTTGTCGTTGAGCAACATAGCCTTATTGGTAAGTACATATTTACAATATTTAACAAATGGTAAGTAAAAACTAATCTCTACAGAAATAACTTAAAGCAAGTTTGTAAATTTTGTGGGCGTCTTCAAACAATAAAATAGAATCTTGAAAGACTTTGCTGGACTCTGTCTATTTTTATGAACGCAATAACTCCCTGAAAACCATAAGTAGGCACTGTAAATATAAATCCTATTAAAGTCTAACCGAAACTTCATAATTTTACTCCAGCTCTTAGAACCTTTCATTTATTCCGAGCTCTAGATGTTATTTTTAATATTTTTGCTAGCACTCAAAACTTTTACTCAACAGCTATTTAAGCATAAAACACTCATAAAAGTATCTTGGGTTCTCTCATTTTACACTATTCGTGAAATAATTCCGTCGACTTTGCTATATTCGTGGCAATTTTCTTTCTCTCAAGAAAGTGCAAGGATCTTTGGTATTCGTGCGATCGCTTTATGAAGGAATAACAGTCCATAAGGTTAGCAGCTAGTTCATTTTCAGCAAGAATTTGTATAGGTTTTATATTCACGCTAATATGCGAGTATATTTGATGCCTACTTACTTAAAATTCGAGTTTAATTGATGAAACTTCCTGCTTATTTAAGAGCAAGGGCACTTCTTTTATGACATTTAAAAATATATTTTCTTTACAGTGCTCTTCATTAAGTACTGAAAGTGATGAACGCTTTGAAAGCAGTAGGTAAGTAGCCGAAGATTTGACTGGGTTTTTTCCACAAAACTCTAGCGCAAGGCTAAAACCATATGGCAATTTTTTTCAAGATTGAAATACCTCCTTGGTTTTAAGTCACGTAGATACCCAATTTCTAAATTAGAGCGTTTATATGGAGTAAACCAGACATTTAATACTAGACTGTGTCCCCAGCTGGGGGTACTCAATAGATTTGCATCCAGGATCCCGGACAAAGCAGCGCGAGACGATAGGAATCCCGCAATTCACTCCTTAAACTAAATCCCTAGATTAGAACGTGGAGCTGTGAATCCCGTACAATGGAATTTTCCATTAATGAAAAACGGTAGGGTGTGTAGTGTGTGGTGGTTTAATCTTGTGATGTTATTGGATGTATAGTTGGTCTATATAGATATTCTGTGCTAATACTACGTATTTGAATAACGTATATACATATGAATAATTTCTAATGAAATTCATATTCATTGGTTAGGTTTTTAATGGCAGAAGCCTTTATTCACAAAGAAAATTATAATATAATTAGTATTTACAATTGAAACAATTGAGCTAACTGCAGACTGTTGCAAACAATGTACAGGTAGCTCAACTGATCCATATCAATACCAGTCGGAAGCGTCCCAAGACGCTGGCTAGGTACTTTATAAGCGAAGAAAAAATAGAATCCAAGAATTTAAACAAATTAGAACCAGTATTTACAATTGAATTTGTTTGCAACTTTAGAAACACAATATCTTTCTCGTCTAGAAACGTGATTGGATAGAAAAACATCGAAAAGCTTTTGAATAGGTTTTTCCGAGTATTTGGATACAAAAACTTTATGATGTTTTCGCTGTTTTAGCTAGTCAGAAATGATCGAATTTATCCCGAAAAAAGCAACCCATTCAAATTATTCCTCGAAATTTATTTTTCCCATGAACTTTCCAAACGCAATTGCTTGTACGAAATTAAAAAGAAACAATAAAACCCCATTACAACTCCCATAACAAATCGCATAAAGCTCCAGTTTAATCACATATTTTTCAGAGAAAAAGGGTCCGATGCTACAACTTGCACAAACAATAATAAGCGACAATTGCAAGTGGCGGGTGTAAATGAGACTTTTATTTTTCCTTTTGCGATACAATGAGGACATTTACCTTGCAATATAGCGGGGACAGAGAGAAAAGGGGAAGGATTCAAATGAGAAAGGAAGAAACGATGCTAGAGCTCGTGCGAATTGGGTCCAGTGGACAAGTCTACGTAAAATCAACGTCAGGGGATTTTTTTTAATTATAACTCCACCTCAATGAGATTATTAATTTTCACTAAAGTTTAATTCTTATATGAGACGTTTTCCGTGTAAAATTGGAAACGCTGAAACAAAGCGTTGTTTTTAAGAATAAAATAGAATAGAATCGTTTATTCACAGAATACATGTCAAATATTACAATGATGTTGTTGTATCAGTGTGTTATCAATGTAATACTACCAGTCTTAGAATAAGAAGACTTAGAATGATAGTTGACACAAACGAGGTGAATCTAAAAAATTGCGACTAAACGTCGCAATTTTCATTTTGAGCCGTTAGTACAATACTTGAAATGACGCGGAAAGCAGCTCTCACATAAAAATATAAAAATGATGTGTTGTGCGGTGTAAGGGTATTTAAACACCAGTAGCAAGAAAAATAATACGGCAAATATCTCATTCTACTAGTCTACACACATATTACATTTGTAATTTTGCGTAAAACAGTCATCAAAACTCATAAATAAATTTAAAAATTTCGTCCACCATTTTCGTGAAAATGTTGCTATGCACTGGGGAAAAAATACCCCGGTTTTGTTACTTAGTATAGGCACAGATATTATAATACTATGTATAGGTATATATAAATAGTTGACTGCCTCGTTGGTCTAGCGGTCAGCTTGTTCAACCGCTGATTATGAGGTCCTGGGTTCGAATCCCGGGTCGGGCCAAAAGTTGTTACTGGGGTTTTTCCAGCAAGAAAAAATCACAGTAGCAGCCCGGAGTCAGGAAGTTGGCGGTGTTACACCCCCGTGCCTAGGAAAGCGCGTTAAGCCGTTGGTCCTGCACCTGATCTCTCCCCGGTCGTGTCGATCTGTCGTCCCATCGGATTATGAGAGTGAGGGAATAGAGAGTGCACCGGTGTTTGCACACACACTTGTGCACTATAAATGTCCTGCGCATCTGGCTAGTCTCTGATGAGATTGGCCGCCGTGGTCGAAATTTGGCTAGGAGGACATTATAAAAATAGTAGAGGAGAGGGTGGACTTCACTCAAGTTAGGACTTAGAAATCAAACTGCGCGGAATATCATAATTTTAAAATTTCTGTCACTCGACGATATTCTGAATAGATTCATATTGTAAACTACGAAAAAAAAACGAAACCTTGGTTTTTTTTCAGTGTAGGTACTTGTCTAACTTGGGCATTATTATTCGTGGAAAAAATGCTGGTAGTGGGTGGTGTGATTTAAAAGGAAAACTGCACAGCTACAATATATTTACTAGTTGAGTACTTAATAGTCCTAATCAACTTAAAATATGTAGGTACTTTGGTTGGTAAAAAGGAAAATTTGAACAAATTTTGTTGAAAATAACTTAATTAAGGTGGTTCGATATGTAAAACAGGTAAATAAGTTTGTTTAGATACGCCATGAACCGTGCAATTACTTACACTTGTCTAAAATATTTGAACGTGCAATATCAGACCGCATTTATAACTACTTAGAAAAATATAATCTCCTAAGTGAAAATCAATACGGCTTCCATAAAAACTCCTCAACAGCTCTTGCTATTTTTAAGTACAACCTCGAAACCCTTAACTATATTAGAGACAAATACTATGCAATAGGTATACTCTTAGACATGAGTAAGGCATATGATAAAGTCTCCCATAAAATACTTATAACCAAACTTTTTGAAATCGGAATCAGGGGAAAAATACTAAATTGGCTGAAATCATACCTCCTAGACAGGAAACAGTTTGTCCAAATTGAACATTGTTGTAAAAATTCAGGGATTATACAAACAGTAAAATCAAAAACAATTACCATAAACAATTCAATTCCACAAGGAAGTGTTTTAGGATGCATTCTGTTCCTAATCTACATGAATGACCTGCCTAAAATTGCTGACTCCTGCTGCATCCTTTTTGCAGACAATGTGTCCCTTCTTTTCAAATGCCCCCCCCAACCCCATTAAATTTCACTTATCAGAATAAATGAAAGTTTTCATAACATAACCACCTGGTTAGAAGCTCACAATTTGGAAGCAAATACAAAAAAGACAAAAATCATACAATTTACCCCGTACCAGAAAACACCTCTAGATCTATCTCCACTAACAAGTAGCTTCAATATTGAAGAAGTCCAAGATCATACCCTTTTGGGCCTAAAAATTGATACTCACCTTAATTGGAAAGGACATATAGAAAAAACCAAAAGCAAACTATCACAATTTATTTATGCCTTATCTATCTTAAAAAGTAACACAAACATTAAAACAGCTTTAACTGCCTACTATGCATATGCTTATTCATGGCTACGCTATGGCATAGGTAGTAATCTGGGGCAACAGTGTAGATACAAACCAATTATTTATATTGCAGAAAAAATGCCTTCGTATTATTGTTAATATCAGAAGACGCACCAGCTGTAGACCACATTTTATAGAACAAAAATTACTAACTTTGACTAGCCTTTATATATATGAAACAGCATTATTTGTTAGAAAAAACCTGAATTTATACCAATTTGATAAAAATCCACGAAGAAAAACAAACCTCATCCTTCCAACACCTAGACTTGAACTATACAGACAGAGCCCTTTTTACATGTCCTGTCCATTAAAATACATAATAAACTACCAACATTCCTTAAATCTGAACCCAAACACCATAATATTCGCATCAAAACTACATGAATTGCTTATAAAAAAATGCTATTATGACATAAAAGACTTTTTTGAAGACAAACTATTTGGATAGAATCCCTACATTTTCTTTTTAACAATGGAAGAGCTTCGAAGTGTTCTTAATAATATAATAGGTTATAATATTGATTAATTATAAGATGTTAAGTATAACCTAGTCACACAAATTAATAAAAAGTAAACTATTTTGTTAAAAAGTGTTATTGTACCTACCTAAGTAAATTTATATTATTCTAAACTACACAAATGTTATTTATTGTTCATAAAAGATCTCCTAATTTTGTATAAAATACAAAATACTTAATTTAGTCCTTAACTTAAGTCCTAGATTAAGATATATTGCCATACCCTACCTGACAGGGTACATTAATACTTACTGTATGTAATATTTTTGTTTCGCAATAAAAATACTGAATACACTGCACGTGGTCGAACACGCACTTGACCGTCTATTTAAATTATTGTTCCGTAAACGATCGGAGCCGATCTTATTTTGCGGACTTGGAGTAAAAACTTTTTGTCGTTTGACCGAGGAAGAATGATAGTAACCAAAGCTACTAGCTGATATTTAATTAAAAAAGAAATAAGATAATATCGAAAATAAAAAGTTAGATGATAAAAAAATAAATGGCTTATTTTTTTAATTGAAACTTTGCTTCAGTTACCCAATTTTTTAGGGAAAATGCTATTCACTAGCAACATTCAATCATTTGAATGTGTGAGTGAGAACACTGTATTAACGTGCTGTCAAAACACACATAGATCGGTTTTTGGTTGCATAAATTGTCAAATAGTTGATTGACACTATCCCTCTGCTGAGACAGCAGCGAGTTTTTACTCTATGCTACCAGTAATGTTGGACTGGTGTGTGAATTTTAATAAACCTACCTACGTAAATAATAACAATGGTTAAGAATTAAATCAAAAATGTCTGATCTGCCCTAAATTAAAATATTCCTCCACGCTATAAAAACAGCGAGTCAGTAACCATTTATTGAGTCTATTTTTAAACAATGGCAATGGCAAGTCCTTTAATTCCATTGGTAACTTATTAAATATCTTAATTGCCATGCAAAACGAATTTCGTGCGAAAAGCGTAGAGTGTTGATTTGGCATAAAAAACTTCTTTTTATGTCTAGTATGCCTAGATAAAACTTCTTCCTTAGTTTTGAAATAATATGGGTATTGTTTTACGTTTTAAAGTGAGAGTCCCCAAACGACGCTCTACGTCGTAGCTTGGCTACGTATTCGTAGCATGGCTGCTGGCTTAGTCGAAGCTGCTACGATTTTTATACAATGTAAATTTTATCTGCTTCATTTACTACAAGACTTGTGCTTTTGTATAACCAAGCAAAAACGTAGTTTTATTCATGCACCATTCGTGTAGATTCATATATAGTAGCAATACTTCATAAATTGCCTATAGGTACTGCCTTACGGAAATAAAGCAGCAAAAGTTTTAATCACACACTTTATCAAAAGTCGATATTGCCATTTACATCCGTAAAAAGTAAAAATAAATCTTATCGAATTTTCATCTCCTTTCAGGTCTTGAAGTGCGAATGCTTCGAAGCAATTGGTGCTCTTTTAGCTGCCCTCTGATTTGCATTACCGGACACAATGCAAGAGTGCTTGTGCCCTACTCGAATGGAATCTTGAAGGACGGAAAATTGAACTTTTGAAGCAAAGTGCTGTCTCTCTGATTTTTGTGAGATGGCAATTTTGCCGCTCTCGGTTGGACATCAAAGAGAGTCTGCTCGCTATATATTTTTTGCAACTGCGGCTTGTTTAGAATCTTTTACTGGGCTGGTTATAAAAATACACTAGGCTAAAACCTGTTTTTAGAGGAAACCAAAGTTACCAATATTAGATTCTTTTTAATATTAATTTCTATGGAAATGATCTTACTTCTAAAAGTAAGCCTTGTAGCTGGAACAGTTCCTAGAACATCAGCACTTATAGTTATTAAAAGGAGGATTTGTTTGTTTATGAGTCTGTGGTAATATATGTGATAAAAGCCAATAAGGCGCTTATCAGGGGGAGGCCTGCGTCCAGTAGTGGACCAATACAGGCGGCTGAGGCTGTGGTAATTACTGGAACGTACTGGTCCCATTTAGGAAATTCTTTCACAGCAAGCTGTCCCAGGAGTGACATAGGCTATGTTTTATTCAGGTACCAACGCGCGAAGCTGCGAACAGAACCTAACTATAAATAAATTACATTCTTAACCGACTTTAAAAAATGAGAAGGTTCTATTTTGGGCTGTATGTATGTTTTAAACTTTCATGTACGAGTATTCCACCGAGTTATTCACTAATTGTTGAACAATTTTGATGATTAAGTATTTTTTTTTGTAAATAGGTAATAATCTCGGGGCAGTCTTCCGTACTCTCAAGGGATTTCTATCTGACCCGCAGAATTTAAAAAACAGTGAGGACATCAATAAGGATTTCGAAGTCAGTTTTTAGTTATATATAAGCTATAAGTAATCCTGCTAAGTGTGGATGGATGGATGGATGTTTGTTACTCTTTCACGTAAAAACTACTGAATGGATTTTAATGAAACTTCACAATAATATAGCTATAGCTAGCATCAAAATAACACATAGGCTACAATTTATAAAGATATTGTGTGAATTGTCCAAAATATGACGATAAGTGTCAAGTAAGTAGGAAAAAATCTGCCATTTGCGAGTTATTCTGGCGTACGCTGCCAAAACCGCTAGAGTCAGACTAGAGACACATAATGTAATGTATGATGGAAATGTTTATCTTAAATAGTCCTACAAAAATGCCCGCCACAGTATATATCTATATAATATGTGTAGGCCATTATAGCCAAAATAGTGAACCAAAACTACAAAAAAAATTATAATTTTTTCAAATTCTTATTTGGTAGGTAGTAATAAATTGATTCCTAAATGAAAATAGATACTTTTATCGCTTTTGGTATTTAAAGTAGATAATATAAGCTACTCGAAATACTAATCCTGCGCAGACGAAGTCGCGGGCACCAGCTAGTAGGTACTAATGTAAAATTTCAGAAATCAGTACGTAGAAGGTGTACCAACCCAACCTTGTCGCTTCAAACCAAACTCTGCTACGGACGCTAGGTACTGAACAAAACAAACTGACCAGACTAGAGTATTTCACAATTTAACACAAGCTCGTTACTACCTTTCACGCCACATATCCCACGTTGCATATGCAGATTACACACGAGTTTAGGACAAACTTCATATCTGAACGTACAAGGTGGCACAGAATTTTGAAATTATCTTCGTGAAACAATGTGCCTGATATTTTACGGATGATTCCTGATAATTTTCCTATAACGCCAGAGGCCTTATGCAAAGGAGTTTTACATAGTTTTGGAAAACTATAAAAGTTTTCCTTTTATTTCCATAAATTTAGTGCCTTACTGTGGCCCTTACCAGATACTGAGAGAGGTATTTACTACTTTTTAGTATGACTTACTACTTTTATAGTACTTATGACTTACTGCTTATAAAGTACGATTTAATTTTTAACTTTCTGTTGTGGTACTATGGAAACTCACACTAGCCAAACTATTTTTGCAATATTAAATTTGTTTCGCAACGTATTCTTCATTTAGTTTTTTTTAGGTTAAGAAAAGATCAACGATCATTGAAAAATACGTAATTCCAGTCACTTCAATAATTAAGGGTAGGTCACCTAATCCAGAATTAATGGATAATTGACGATAAAATAAGATATTCTTGGTCACCTTGTCCGACAGCACAGGTGGGAAACACTCCGACCACCTGAAATAAGGCTAATCTACATTCTCAATTACTGAAGCCAGTTGACTCCTTTAGTTCCCTATTCTTGGTCCAGCGTCTTGGCGGGTTAATGTTGGCAAACTTTAATCTTACAGTTTGATAGCGCAGCGTGCAAGCTAGGTCTTTACAAGACAAAAGTGAATGTAAGCGGGTTAACTACGAACCTAGTTTGTGTGCGAACCGCACTCACCCTGATGAAGTCCCTCGTTAAGGGATGAAACGTTGGTTTTCTTCCAACACAAACTAGGTTCGTAGTTAACCCGCTTACATTCATAATGAATTCGTCAAACTACGAAAGTTTTAATAGTAAAAAAAAGACAAAAGTGATGGGTTCTAGACCTTTATGAATCATAGTTGGCTACACCGCCACTTACCATCAGGTGAGTTTGTGGTCAAACGGACGTCTCAATGATAAGAAAAATCACACTAATATTACTAATCCGAAAGGTGGTATGTTTGTCACCTCTTCACGTCGAAATTACTGAACAGATCGGGTTGTAATTTTTCATAGATTAGATCTGTAGGTAAATAGCATTATAGGCTTTTTATGTGTTCTCTGAAATTAAGACGGTGTTTTCCTATAACTAAGTTTCGCAAAAATGCTCGTATCTTAGCAACCGTTTGCAATATAGCTACAAGAGTTACATGTAGACTTTCCAGATCTGTAGGTAATAATACTATGGGCTTTTTATGCCCGGGAACGCATGCGAACCCGCGATGAGAAGGTAGTATATTATCTTTCGAAGTCTTATTTCTAGTGTTGATTTTCGTGCACATTTCCTTTTTTAATTTGGCAAGTTGTTGTAGCACTATCTAGTGCTTTTTCTCCATGGGTTACAAATGACGCAATTTTGACAGTGATATTTCATTTTATTGAATTCTATTTCCATCCTCATCTAGGTTTGAATTAGAATTCAATAAGCTTTGTTCTAAAATTCTCATTAGTTAACGTCATTATCAATGGCGCATTGGATCGTCATTCATCGCCACTCGAGAAATCAAAAATATCACTTTATTTCCGTGTCAGTGTTTAGTTTTACGATTTGACTTTTTCTAAGTGGACCTACATTTATTGTATTTGTGGAAATAAAGAGTTTTTGATTTGTTTTGATGTGGAGACAAAACGTGATCCGTCGTTGCATACAATGCTTCGTTCTAAAATACGGCCCTAAAACCCGCTTTCATCAAACTTTTCGAACGTTCCTGAACAGAACTTTAAACTCGATCATGCCGAACTAAGTTTTCTGTTTGGTATTCGAGTCAGTTTTCCAGACATCTTTTTCTACGAATTAGTACACAACAACGGCTTCACTATAGTCACACTTCACACTAATATTAAAAATGCGAAAGTTTGGATGGATAGATGGATGGATGTTTGTTACCTCTTCACGCCAAAACTACTGAACGGATCGGGCTGAAATTTTGGATACAGGTAATTCTAATCTTGGAATCAAACATAGGCTACTTTTTATCCCATGAATCAATCAGTTGGCATAGGATAGAAATTACGTTAAAATGTTTCCATAGAAACAAGGAAGCTGCGGGCATAAACTAGTAAAAATATAATCCTACTAATATTAAAACCGCGAATGTTTGTAAGTATGGATGGATGGATGTTTGTTACTCTTTCACGTAAAAACTACTGAACGGATCTTGATGAAATTTGGCACAGAGATAGATTATAGTCTTGAATAAGAGATAGGCTATATTTTATCCCGGTATAAAGATCACTAAACTTTTTCTACCCCATGGGAACTTTTTTATGGGATTAATAGTATTTTATCCCAATAAACAGTTCCCATGGGATGGAAATTACCTTCAAACGATTCCATAGAAACAACGTGTGCAAAGCCGCGTGCAGAAACTAGTCAGTCATACTTTGGTCCTGTCACCAGCAAACAAGCTATCGCTGCGATGTTTGACATCAGACCATTTTTCACCCTCAAATAAAGAAACGTCGGCTGCAATCGGACCTTTATCATTGTCAAAACGTTTCGTAAATCAAAATAGTCGTGTACGTACCTATTGCTGGTAGTGAATGATAGATACCTATCAGTAACCATTACCTACTGAAAAGTATCTATCAAATCAAATATTATCCAAAAAAAATCTATTTTGACGGACACCGACGAGAAAACGAAGTACCTATATGTAACTTTGGTCTTTGAATAGGATTGGATAAACTTCAATGTTTCCTCTTTATGTTGACCAATCAAAAATTACACCAAATGTCAAAATTGAGAGACAACAAAAAAGACGAGTATTGATAAAAAAATATCATAACCTACACGGTACCTACCGGATTTCTCGGAAGTTCAGAATCCCTCCTTATCAACTCGAAGTGAACACACCCTGTACCACCAGCCTACATAGGTACATTATTGAAAGTGAGCACGTGTATAAACATAATTCTGTAGCTTCATGATTTCCATTATCCTCTGAATTTGTGTGGAAACAAAACAGACGAGTTTCGTACGCAACGCAATGTACGCTCGGGTTGTACCGTTAACTTTGGCCGTGTTTTGACTCGTTTAATTTATTTACGGAGGGGAGCAATCAAATGTTTGTATTACTGGGAATTGAGTTTTGCCACTTTTCCATAATTATACGTAGGACTTAGCTGAACTCTGTGACTTTTGATTCGTTAACTAAATCCCTGGACATCAAGTTCAATGGTCTAATAGCTAAAGTCAAGCCATCTGTGATGGCAGCAAATATTTTCATTATGTCTACCATAACATTTTAGTAAGTAATCTTCATCATCTGTCGCTGATATGTTCCAACGAAACATGATTTGCACGAAAATGCTCGGATCCTATACATCATTTGGTTAATTTTAGGTGAAGGTTTCAAGAGAACCTTTCAAAAGAAATGCCTGATAGAAAAATAAAAAATGACAAATGAAATGTAAAAATTAAAATTGAAATGTATAACTGTTAAAACGGATATGCCGCACACAAGCGCCGCCACCTATTTTCAACCGACGAAAAACGGAGGAAGTTCTCAAGTCGACTCGTATATATTTTTTTTATGTATGTTTATATGTAAGTACCTATGTATTATTATGCATAACTTCTTACAGAGTAGTCCGATTTCATAATTCTTTTTTTATTGGAAAGAGTATACCTACCCCGAAGGTGGTCCCATTTAAATTTGAAAAAAAAATCCAATCCTAAGGGTAGGAAAACAGGGGATGATTGATTTATACACTCACTGATTGTAATGTTTGACCTCGCATAACTTTTATAGAGAGTAGTCCGATTTTGATACCTAATTCTTTTTTTATTGGATATAGGTCGATGTATCATCAAACTAAATTAGATTTAACAAGATGTCGCCACTTGAAGATTTTGAAGTCGGTTTATCGTTTATTAAAACCGCCAAATTATTACTTATACCTACGTTAAACACAAGAATTTTCAAATATCCAATATACATTTTGTGATACCTATCCTAAACTTTTTTTAAAAATCTGAAATAGTTTAGTTTCGTATAATTTAGAAAGAGAAGCGAAAACAGAGTTCGGTGGCCACCAAGACGCTATTCTGCATAATAAAGGAAATAAAAGAAAACTATTGTATGGGCATTAAAATAAAACTTATTATATGTATCATAAACTGTACAATCGACTTATAAAAATGCCTTTGATTGACATAATTATAAGAAAGAAAAGGCAGCGGCGCGACTTTGAGGCATATAGAAGCGCCTTAATGAATGAAAACTTGTGTCAAAAACGTTAAAATATCTTCCATTCCATGACCCACTACAGCTCTTATAAAGCCTTTGTACTGAATGCCTTCTAGTCTGGTGAATTCTATTCTAAACGCTCCTATTCAACTGCTCGACTTACCAAGACGCGCAAAGTAAATATTCAACCCATCTCAGATTTTTCAACCATCGCAGACATGTTAAAAAGCCGTAAAGATATGTTCAGAAGCGGTAAAATGGGGTGAACGAATCTAATCTTGGTAAACGGGATTCGAAATGTGAATTTGTGTCTTCCCCCATGGCATTAGAATTTCATATTGAATCGTGTCGCTGTTATGGATGATTCATGTTTGTGATTATACCCGTTATGGGAGATTAGGATGTGTTTACATAAGCACTTTAGGCTTGAAGTGAAAAATATTTTTAGAAAAAATGGGATTGTCTGGATTAACGAAAGTGAATATTATTTAAAGTCGAACAGCGCTTTCATAAAAATACTACTCTATTATTTCAGCAGAAGTACCTATGCATGCATTTAAAGCTTCTTACACACGTCTACAACAGTTGCTTGCCTACTTGCCACTTGAATTTGGTGTTCAACGCCTTAAAACAGTACAATTTATCTTTCTTAAAGCAGAGTTCAGGATGTTAAAACGAGTACCTATGTTGGTCTTACAAATACCTTGAACACAAAATTAAGTATTACCACAGCAATAGCTAGCTTAAATCTCGATAGGGTTTTTTGTTTCTAAATTATTTAAAGGACTTTGGGTCTTTGGTATAACTATGGAATTTCTAGCCTGTTCTGTATTTGAACCCAACAAAATAGGTAGGTACTTAAAGCTAAATTAAAAATAAAACTACCCTAAACAATTTTATTACCCCATCACTTAGTGGTGCGGCTTAAATAATTTGCGAGAGTTTGGGAAAACTTTACTATAACTTCACTTGTTTTTTTAACGCGTGTGACGTATTTGCTTTCAATGTATGGAGTTTACAAAAATGTGACGAATTTACTTTGTGGCAAATGTACAACAACCCGGTTAAAGCACAGTATGGTTGGAGTATTATTTAATGATACATTATTTTTATTATTTATTTATTTATCACACAAAACACAATAAAATGCCAGCTAAAATTAACATACAGAAAAAATAGTTTTAATCTACATTGTAGCGTAAAAATATGTGTGTTATACTATAATCAATACATTATACTCAATGGTCAAAATACCATAGACAAGAAGTCACCTCGTCTACCAAGGCCTTATTACAATCAACCGTATAACAGAACAGAACTTCAACGAAGCTGCTACTCAGATTAAAATATTAAGCTGCAAACCAACTAGGTACAGTAGAGCGTACCAACTTAATATACCCGCATTTTCTCTCCAGCAATCAGAATATACCGTGGTCGTTAAATATTCATGCATACTTGCCTCAGTTTCTGCAGAAACTAACAAGTTGTAATAT
The DNA here is from genome assembly GCA_949316285.1 of Eupithecia subumbrata. Lineage (NCBI taxonomy): Eukaryota > Metazoa > Arthropoda > Insecta > Lepidoptera > Geometridae > Eupithecia > Eupithecia subumbrata. The sequence continues at coordinate 25,376,012 of OX438643.1, forward strand.
CTAGAGGGGCTTAGGCGTTTCGTTGCGTTCTCCGGGTGCATTGGTAAACTTATTTCTACGTGTAATATGCTAGAAAAGGCAAAAATAAGTGGAAACGTTTACCTTGCGTTTGGATTTTTAAACTTGTGCGAAAAGTTTTCCCTATTAAATCTACGCGATATTCGCTACCGAGAGTGGTAGCGAAACTAGAGAAACATGGGTATGCCGTACAGTACACAGGGTACCTACATACAACATGCCCGACGAGGACGGGATGACGCGCGAAACACACATTAGCACTAGGAATTTGTAAACTTTATTTTTTACATGACATTAACGATGCCCATTTAAAGCTGATCTATTTATTCATTTACATATTTTTGTATCTGTATTCTTAAATTCCTTGTTTATTTTCAATATCTTAGGTTTTTGTTAGTATAGTGCGTAAGCCCTCACACTATGCGTAATTTCTAAAAAATCAAATAATATCCCAAAAATTTTCGACTTCGACGGGTCTTGAACCCACATCCTTCCGTCAGTACCGGAATATGCTAACCAATTACACCACGAGGTCAAGTGGCGTAGGAGTCGAAAATCTCTGGGACTTCCTACTGACTCTAGAGCCGTTTGCTCCACCTACAGGGGAAACATTGAAGTTTATCCAATCCTGTTCAAAGACTAAAGTTACATTTAGTTCGTTTGACGAGAGGTGTCGCGTAGCTCAATTCTAAGGTTTTTGTTATTATAGTGCGTTAGCTCTCACACTATTTTGTCTGTTTTATGACTGAATTATAATTTAAGCAACCATTTATATGTAACTTATATAATTGTAAATTGACGTATGAAAGTGTGCCTTCTGTGTGATAAATAAATATGTATGGGTATGAAACAGGCAAATGTTTCGCTGCCGCTCTGGGTAGCTAATACCGCGTTGGTCTGAAGAGGCCTTGATGTATCATTGCTAACGATATTAAGTTTTTCAGGAATTGTGTTCTTATGTCTTCCAACAATCGACAAAAGATAATTCAGGTCATCTTACCATCGTTGGACGTCGGACTTACACGAGAGGGAAGGAATAAGACATCAGGCACAAAAATTTTAAGTACTAAAGTAAAGAACTTTTAATTTAAAAAGGCAAATGTAATTTAGAAGCTTTAAATATAAATTAGAAGCTTACTGTGAGCTTAATAACACATTTTATAAGTTACTAGCTGCATTCTTACTACCCGTTGTCCTATTACCCGAAATATAAAAAGTTCTTTACCTCCATTCTTTAAATTTTTGAGCTTGCCACAACTTATAAGGCAGGTAATTAAATGTCAACTTAGGCCCAGAAACACCCAAGCCCTGTAAAATATGTCCACCACAATATCTCACGGGAAGTGTCCCGTGAGATATTGTGGCGGACATATTTTGGCAGTGGCCACTAAAGTCTGCAGAACCACTTTCAGGACCTGCAAATTAAGTTAATTGCTTTTTTAATTGACCAGCACAAGGTTCCCTAGAGGAAAATATTTTCATTTCCACCCTCAGTGTAGGGTTTAATAGGGGAGAGAAAGCTTGGAATAACAGACAATGTGTTACAAGTTTTGATCCGTGGAGTAAGAGTAATTATCAACGCTCCCTTGTGCATGCATAAATCATAGAGAACGCGAGACCGAGTCTTTTATATTAAGCATAAAACGAGGATGCCAACTTAACACATTTTTATTTGCAACTAAACAAGATTATTTCAGATAACCGAACAAGTAAAAAAACAAACTTCATTTGAAAATCCCGTTTTTTTAATTATTTATTAAGAATTTGTTCAATCATTATAATATGCCACCATTGTAAAGTACACAACTTATAATAAAAAGCCGAATATAAAGCCGAATATGTTTAGTCCTAAGACTACTTAATCCCACATGATGCAATGCGACGACTTGCAGTCGCTGAGTTGTTTTTGGGAACAATACCTACCTACCTATCATTTACTCTAAAAATACTGCCAAAATATTTGCAGAACATGCATTTCACGCACTATGCGATAACGCAACGCAGCCGACCGCGTGGTATCATTCTGACATCAATTTACGGTTAAAGATTCGCCCCTAAAACTCACAAAATACCCTCAAAAACAACCCTTTCTCCTAATTCAGGCCAATAAAGTCCAATTAGAGAAACCGACCAATATTTTCCAACGAACAATTGGCGGAGAGTCAATTAGTTTAATCTAATTAACTGGCCGAGTGTTTCAAATAAAAGAAAATATTGTCTTTTCCCGGGAGCTTCGCGATTGTCACTTGTTAATAGGCTATCTTAAAACGTTTTCATGGTTTATTTAACATTCGACGACCTCTGTGGCGCAGCGGGCGAAGGTCCACCTGCGACGCAGGAGGTTGCGGGTTCGAATCCCTCCTCGGGACAAATGTTTGTACGATCTGCAGACATTTGTCCAAGGCGTTCTGGATGTTTTCACTGAATAAATAAAAATATCTACAGATCGATGTAGTATATTGTATTAAGTAATTCAGTGACCCATAACACAAGCTATGCTTAGCTTGGGGCTAGATAATGCTGTGTGAATTTTCCAGCATTATTTATTTAAAAAAAATGTTTGCATACTTTGAACCTAAAGTAGATGCGATAGTTTATTTACATATACAGGGTTATTGGTAAATCACTGACACTGAGTAAACTGCAGGTTCTGCCCATCATCACGAACACATCTGTGAAGGCACCAGGTCATAATTCTTAAATTTGGCATTGGTAGTAGGTACCCCCTACATTCAATAATCGTTCTTTAGAGAGGCTTTATTTGAAACTAAGCTTATAATCGGCTCTGCACTGAATTAACAGTGGGACTGTGAGATTGGTCTTTAATAATTCATTGGGTTCCGGATAAACGTGTTTTACACCTTGTATCAGAGGCGATTTACAAAAAAAATAAGAATTAAGGCTAGGTATTTCTGCAGCAGTAGGCTATTTCTATTTCTATTTCAGTGCGCGACTGATCGCGTTTGCCAAGCCGCCGCCGCGCTCGTATATTTTGTAGGTATTTAAATATAGTCATTAAGAAAATTATTTTCTGTGTCAAACTCTACGAATATGTTTCAAAATATTTAGTGCCTTTAGATAAAGTACAAATAAAATATGTAAAATATCAGCAATTCAGCCATAATATTGAAAAATCATTACAAAAACGGGTAACTATGGGATTTTTTTATATCGATTGAAGTTCATTAGATCTTGTAACTGAATGCGACTTTGACTAGACTAGATCCTTAAATAATCTACATATATCTTTTTTTCAGAATTTTAAACGCTATTTTCTATGTCTCAGATGATTTAAAAAATCACAAAAGCGAGGCCTCTGTTGCAATACCTGACCCTGGCGTATTCACGAACGTGTTCGTGATCATAGGCAGAACCTGCAATTCACTCAGTGACAGTCAATTACCAATAACCCTGTACAACCATTAACTGAACAAAACTTAAAAACTTTTATTAATACGAACTAAAACTTCGTAAACTTTTATTAATACGAACTATAAAACAACAAGGAAAAATCCCATTCTGATAACCAGTAGGTAGTAAGTAAATACATTATAAGGTAGAGGAGATACCAAGTAACCAAAATACACCAGAAATAGACTGAGAAAAATTACATAGGTTTAGCAGTGGGTAGCATAGTGCGTAAGCCCTCATCATAACATAGAATCTAGGTACATCATCATCATCAGCCTATGTCCACTACTGGACATAGGCCTCCCCTAATGAGCGCCATAGCGCCCTGTCTTCAGCTTGCCGCATCCAGCACCCGCCTGCAGTCTTTCGCAGATCGCCATCCCACCTGGCCGGAGGGCGTCCTACACTACGTTTCCCGAGTCGTGGTCTCCACTCAAGAACACATTTACCTCCCCGGTTGTCGTTTCTTCGCGAGATATGGCCGGCCCACTGTCACTTCAGCTTGCTAATTCTTTGATCTATGTTGATAACTTTGGTACATAATCTAGGTACATAATACCACTATATAGAGTTTTATTTAGGTACAAGATAGGTAAAGATTGTTCCGAAGAAGTTATTTACCAAAGACATATTGCTATTGGCGGAATATGTAGTCTAACTAGTACGGAGATGTTCATATCCGGTCTACGAAACAACATCCGTTAGAACATCTGTGTAATCTAGGAAGCTATTTCGAATTAAACATGAAAGGTGCCTACTGAATTCAGCTTGTTGATCTAGAAAAAGTGTGAGCACTAGTTTTTAACTGATTTGGTAAAATAATTTTATCATTTAAGGTGGATCGTTTCGTGTTGGCGCGAGATGCGAATTTTTTGTATTTTTTTTTCGAAGTAAGTGTTATGTGGTGTGGTTTATACTACACTACTCTATTATTAGTAGTGGTACTCTATTTCCCCCCCTTGCACTTATGAGCAAGGGGGGGAAATAGAGTACCTAGTGCATGTTTGTTTAGGTAGTGAATGTGTGTTTTTTAGGATAATAAGATGTTATTAATTTATGAAAATAACTTAACGTTAGTGAAAACGGATAATAGCAATCTTGTATGATAAGTACCCACAAAAATTTGGAACTGTCTGTGTTGAGAGTGTAATAAAGCTTTTGGTGCCAATAAAGCTTCTGTAGAGGGGGAACGAATTTTGTCATTTTTCAATGGAACGTTGTCACGCCTGACACATGCAAAAACAACCTTTGAAATGTGACAAAATTTGCTGTGCAACGAAAAGCAGTAATACTTATGTGAAATGCTGTGTCTTTTTATTGCACAATGCACTTAGAACCCGATTTGTCGCAAGAGAAACGCTACAAAATAGGAAAACTCCAATACAATTTCGCCATTTTTGACCCGAAAATAATCCCTGCATCAGCGACAGACCGCATCTCCCTTGATTTTGACGAAATACGTCCAACCATACATTTAAAAACCCTTTCAAAACATCCCCTACATAAACATGCAACCCAATAAAGATAGCAGAGGTTGTATTGTAGGCGCAGTTGAGGATATAACTCGTTTCGCCTCCCACGAGACGCAATAACACTTTACAGTCAAATATCGCGCGAAAGGGCACGGCATTCACGCACGGCTACATTATTACAAATTTCTGAACTTTTACCATTGAGTTTGTAGAAATTATGATTTGAAATGAAAATGTAAGGCCTACCGACGAAGTTAATAATACCCTGAAACATCAAGTATATTGCTAGTTATTAATTGTTGCGAGGTAGGGTAGGAAATGATAGATAGGTTTAGGTTTAAAGAATCTTTATTTTCTCAAAGAACATAAATACTGTTCACTTAAATGAGAAAAACTAATTTTGTACTCATATTTAAGTATCTACTTAGGCTTATATTTAAGTTCGAGTTTGTTTACCTACCTATTAACATGATGTACAAACTACTTAGTACAATACAATAGATAGATAATATCTATATTGTACCATCAAAAACTTATAAAATAACTTACAGACAGTAACTACTATCTAAATCTAGTATGGCACAATCGGCGGCTTTATCGCTGAAAACGATCTCTTCCAGGCAGTCTTTGTATGGAGAGGATTGGTTATTATTCAAGAACAAAATAAAAAAAAATAAAAACCCCCCCATCAGATTTTCATTAAACATAGCTAAGAACAATCGGGATAAAATTATCTATGACACAAAAAAATAAACAAAAATTGGTTCATCTGTTTGGGAGCTACGATACCACAGACAGATACAGAGATACATAGACACGTTAAACACCCCTCTCTTTTGCGTCGGGGGTTAAAAACTGAAATGAAGGGATGAATTAATTTTTTCTTTTTCTTATTCTTATGTAGAAACAAGGTTAAAGGGAAATTGGAGCGTAGAATATTAATAATACTAACACTTATTCTAGAACTACTGAAATTAGTACCTACATACTTGGATGGCAAAAGCACAAGACAGAGATGATCATAGAAATTAATAAATAAATTAATTAAAATTACTGATATTCTTAATACAATAATAGATAGATATCTAATTGATGACAACACTAAGACAATAAGACATGATGTCCATGATGGAAACTAAACTAGCTTCCTCTATCAGGCGGTTTTTCAGGGAATTATTGTGGCTTTATATTTTGTACTTTCAGCATAATCATAGCTAAAACAAACAACTTTTCCTTCATCATAGAGAACGCCATAGTAAATAAATAAATAAAATAATACATAATGCTGGACAATTCACACATCGTTATCTAGCCCCAAGCTGAGCAGAGCTTGTGTTATGGGTACATTAAAACTGATAAGTCAACTCAATACACTACCTAGATAGATATTTTTTATTATGAATAAAAACATCCAGAACACCCTGAACAAATATCTGCAGATCCTACAAACATTAGTCCCGCGGCGGGAATCGAACCCAACAACCTCCTGCGTCGCAGGCGGACCTTCGCCCTCTGAGCCACAGAGGTCGTCATAGTACCAAACTTCTTTATTTTTTCTCAGAACAATCTCCCTCCAATAAAATAACACGTTATATCTAAGTACCTACGAAGATCAGAAAGTAAGCAGGGCCTAGCCGGACCTTCATAACGGCAATATTACGCAGGGGGGTGCGAATAGGGGTCTAGGGGGTGCCAATAGGGGTGCTGTGCCCGTGCCAGTTCGTTTGGTGGCCAGTCACGTAGGCAGGCCAGTCGGTAGCCGATTGAGAGCTGATCAATTGGCTATTTACACAAGAACACCCATGTTATTGCAGAGTTTGAAGTGTGTGAAATCAAATGTGAAATAAATAGGTACTTACTTCCTATTTTTACACCAATATTATAAATAATATCGCGAGTCTGGATTGAGGACTCTTCACGCCAAAACTATTGAACGGAACAGCTGGATTAACCTTGATTACACAGTAGGCTACTTTTCAGCCGCGGGTAGACGTTAGTTTTACTATATCATACATATTTATTTGTGATTAATTTCTATCACGGAATCTAGTTTGTTTTGATGGCTCTACGAATGTCGTCATTTTGTTCTGTCAAGTTGCATGCAAGGCGAAAGTGGCTAACTAAAGAACACGAATATTTTAATGTAAAAATTGGGTACATCATCATATCTCGCCACGCCAGCCTTAACGACATCATCCGGCGGGTCTTTGTCACCGCTAACGTACCAGCTATTCTCGAACCGAATCGTCTGTTGTGTGACGATGGTAAGAGGCCCGACGGTATGACAGACTAGTCCCATGGGTGTTGGGGAGGCCCATTGTGTGGGACGCTACATGCGTCGATACACTTGCGCCTTCCCATCTTCCGAGGACATCCGTGAGGGCGATAGCGGCGGCAGATTTGACCGAAGATCTCAAGAGGCGCAGATATGCAGGTCTCGACAGACCCTACACATTTGCTCCCCTTGGAGTCGAAACTCTAGGTCCGTGGGGTACCGAGGCTCCTCGGGTTTTTAAAAAAATTATCTGAGCGTCTGGTCGAAGCGACGCGTGACCCTCGGGTCACGCGTCGCTTCGACCAGATGAATAAGAGAACTGGTGAGTATCTGGCGCAGCGCATCAGCATTGCCATACAATGCAGCCAGCGTCTTGGGGACGCTTCCGACTGGTATTGATATGGATCAGTTGAGCTACCTGTAGATTGTTTGCAACAGTCTGCAATTAGGTCAATTGTTTCAATTGTAAATACTAGTTTTAATGTATTTCTATTATTTGATTGTAATTTTCTTTGTGAATAAAGGCTTCTGCCCTTTTTCTTAACATCATACATAAGTAAGGGTCTTAAATTTAATTTAAGTAGGTATCAACAATCTTATCTATTTCAGACATACGATAATATTTTAACAATTCAATTGTAAAGGTAGAGAATGTAGAAATAGCGACTCTATCCCACTTATATTATCTAACCCATACCCTCTACCTACTACTTGGAACAGTTTGAACCGATCCCTCACACGCAAACATAGGCCCAATTCTGCTAACCAATCGCAGAATCGTCACGTAGAATCCTTAGATTAATGAAACTCCTTAAAGTGCGTGCTATGCTATTTACACGGAGAGATTGATTGAATGATTTTAAACTTGTCAATTTTGACGTACGTTCCATCTGTAGTTTCTTTCATCAATAGTAGAATACCAAAACGTATCATACTGTAAAAAGAAAATAAATTAATTCAAGAAATCAAAAATCAAAAAGTCAGGTACAAACAACTTAACTAGAATAAACTTAGTTATATAATCGAGAAATATATTTCGGCTTTCTTTATCGAGAAATATGTAGCTGTACCTTAGCAGAGCTCTGTCCCTCGCGTCCCTCGCCTGTGATAAACCTATCTGTGACAATACCATGGTCATAGTGAAATTACTAGTTTAGTAGAATAGGGCCCCCGAAACTATGTATTATTAAGGCGGGTACACATGCGAACCAGTCGGCAGTGTGACAACTAAACAATGATTGTTGGATTAATAATGACGTAGACACGTGCACAGGGATTTGCGTCACACCGGAATGTCAGCAGCATGTGTTGCTGGATATTTTAATATCTTGGATTAATTAATTTAGAATGGAGTTGGTATAAAACACACTCTGAACCAGATTAGGGTGGAAGGGGAGATAGCTCTGTTCAGTTTTCCTGTTACATACTATGTTATCCCATCCTATACTATCTTATAAAAGGTTGCCTAGGAGAAATCACTTCTAAGCGATAAGGCCGCTCAGTTACTTCACTCTACTTTTGTGTTAAATGTCTGTGTTTTTTAGGGTTCCGTACCTCAAAAGGAAAAAAGGAACCCTTTTAGGATCACTTTGTTGTCCGTCTGTCTGTCTGTCCGTCTGTCAACCCTCGTTTTCAGAAACGAACGAAACGACACGTATCGAGTTGAAATTCACGTCGAATACTCAAGTCTGTAACCTCTTGGAGCCGCGATATAAACAAAACTAGAAGTTTTGTTTATATCATTATATATATAAACAAAACTAGAAGTTTTGTTTATATCGCCCAAAAGTAAAAGTCACTCAAAAGTTACTGCCGTTTATGTCCGAATATTTTGAAATTTCCAAGGGAATCACATGCATACAAAACCTATAGAGTACTTCCCGTAGAACTAGAATCATGATATTTGGCAAGAAACAAGGTCTTACAACTAAACGGAACCCTTAGTGCGCGAGTCCGACTCGCACTTAACGTTTTATTGTTTAATTTTGGTGTAGTCTCAGTAGTCCGGTTACAATTAACTCAACCGGAATACTGAGTCGCTCGATGTATCAGTAGACCGGTTGAATTAAGTAACCGGACTACTGATACCTTTTTTGCAACTGTTATTTCAGTGTTGATGATACATTGCCGGCTCTGTTTAATATCGAGTTATGTATTGTAGTGTATACCATATACCTAATCATCTGTATATTTTTTATCTTTAAATGTGTTAAATTGTGGTTGCTTTGTAGAAGCTAGTGCGGTAGTATATCATGTTTATTTGTTTGGTTGCTAATCTTTATTCCAGTCAAGTCTACATCAATCAATTAAATTATTTTCTAAGTAGTATTCAAGTATATCAGCCTTGATGCGCAAAACGACAACCTAGATCTTGTGTTGGTTTTTTTTATTTAGAGAAGGATTTTGTCGCTTTGCGATCATACCGTCCCATTAAAATCATGACAAACAATTAACAACTATTTATAACTACACACTAAAATAAGGAAAAAAACTACCAAGCTAAAGAAAATAAAATGTACCGTAAAGTAGACAAAAGAACATAAATAACAACTTAAGAGTTAAGACCTAATTCTGCCAGTTTATGCAGCATCTCGGATTCACTGACAAAGGTTCAGCTAAAGTGCTGTTTATACGGCCGATGTCAATGGTACTGTACCTGCCGAAGCAGGTTGTTCTGAGACTCTCGTTCCGGACATACTTCAGCCATTTCATACCTTGCGGCTTAATTCGAAATGTAAGTAACTCTGAAGTTTTCGGGCATAGCCAAAGAATATAAATCTTTGGGCATAGCCTCCGTCGTGGCCCTCTATTACACTCCGTTATAAGAATAAAAGTGGAGCCACTATTGAAATAATCCAAACACAATTATAGTGCATCTTTACTCTACCCGAGCCATTCTCAGCATCTCTATCATCCTTTCAGTCGAGTTGTCTGCAGTTTTCTTCACAATTCCTTTTCCGTTCATAGCTTACAGGCAGTACAATGCCCAAGAAACAAGATGCATCCTTTTTTATTCGTTTTTCTATTGTACAATCAATCTTTGCACTCAACTGAGCACAAATGGAATCTTTTTATTCTTCAGTGGCCACCATTGATGGTGACAGGCGGTCATTTATTTTCGCGTCCATTCAAAGATACGTTCATCTATCAAGCACATTGTCTCGCGGTTGATAAACCCTATCTAATAGAAAATGGATGTCACTGTAACCTTTTCCCTAAACGGTTCTATTTTGGGAAATTCCATTAGGTGTCTGACCTTAAATGGGACAAGTGTCGGAAAGAGCGATGGATTTTTGTTCATAAGTACCTACTAGAAACTGGGAAAAATTGGTCAAGTGTCTGAAGAATACTACTACTCCGAACTATATCTAAAGGTTTGATAACGTTACTTAATTCTCTTCTCTATTTTCAGCAAATCCGGAAATCAAAAGTAGAAACCTAAAAACATTTATGAATAGAGACATCTACAAAGGAACCTGCAAACTAAATTCTAAAGCCCACTTGAAAAGCTTACACTACTCAGTCAACGAATAGGTATATTCTACTCGTACAAAATGTGTAGTTTTAGTCGAATTTCATAGATGGCGCACTAAAAGCTTCAGTCCGTGTTTGAAGATGGCGCTAGTGTATAATCCTTGGCTTGATTTTCAAACTTTTTTTGAGACGAGAAAGAAACAAAAACCTGGATTAGTAAAAACGCAGTTAATAAAATTATGAATTCAAATAATTTTATTAACTGCGTTTTTACTAACTGGGATAATGCTAAACAGTCATTTTATGGAAATCGGCTCATAGGGACATTGTGGTAATGGTCATCCAGCAACCCACCGTAACCAAAAGCTATGCTCGCCACCAGAGAACCTACATCAACTTTTTTATTTCACCCCTAACACTAGAAAAATCTTCCAAGATGAGACCCATCAAACAGAGATCCCGCCAAATAGGCCGGAGGCATAGAAACGTGGTGCAATCGTGGTACACTGACACCAATCCCGATGAGAACCTCTGATTTGACCCGAAGCATTCTTATAAGGAACCAGCCCGTTACTCATTCGGCTCCGTTAGGGCTGTCAAAGTTAGCGTGGGAACAGCATTTTGGATTCTAGGCAGACAATTAGAATAGTCTTGATAATTTTGTCAGTGATTATAAGGCTCTATAATGTCCGTATATTCGATGTTACATCGTTTTGGCGAGAGTTTGGTGAACCCCGGGACTTTACGATTTTGTTAATAATTACAATTTTGTCTGAAAGGTACCATTACTAGTCTAAAGACATGAAAGAAAGAAACGCTAGCATAGAGGTGTTGTTACAGCCCTAGAAGTCGATCGCTAATCTCAAGCAATGGGATCCAAAGCTATCATCAAACATCGGCGGAGCGAATCGACGTTTTGCAAATCTACAGAATGCATCTCAAATTGAGTTCTTTTACTGAGCACCTTTTACTTTTAGCTTGTTCGAAATCAATTTCACTGCTTCTAGGCAGACCTAGTTGGCTGGTGAGAAGTCGAGGAGGTGGACTTGAAGAGCGAGATAGAAGGCGAACTGGCATGAAAAGACTGCAGGACTGAATGAAATGACAACTTCTGCTTCTGTCTGCTATCAGAGGCTAAAATCCACTTCGGGTCGCTAAGACAGCGGAGTTTGGAAGTATAAAAGAACTTATACTTCGCAACCTGACTCGCGTCTATTCCGAAAAAAAGCTTTGACTCTAACCATCTTAATTTGCCACACAGAAACGAGTGAATCCAATTTATTTGAAGGTTGAAACAATAATCCTTGATTGATACTATCAATGGCCTTTTTCGTTAAGTTTATTGCTTCAATCATTTAAATGGTGATCCAGATGGAAAAAAAAATCTGTGCTTCATGCCCATTCCATACATGCAATTGGGTACTTACTAGGTACCCACATGGGTAGTTCCTACTACCCATAAAATTTATTCGCATAGGAATATTCTCAATCGAATAAGTTTTTAATTCCGGAAAAATAATGCGTCTAATTTATAGGTCCACAAAAAATATTATTTTCGCAATAAAAACGTTAGATTTAGATGAAGTGATTCATCAAAATGAAAGCACCGGTTTTCGCGACGTTCCCCACATGACGATGGTCTATGACTCACGATGCGTAGGTTACCATCTATGTCAGTGTAACTGTAACTGTACCAGACGAGTTTTTGTTGAGTTTCTGTGCAGTATCATATTCAATCAGGGTGCCACTCAAATACCTTGAACTAAAATATAGTTGCGAACAACTAATGATATCTTCCACTAAAGTATCTAAAACAATTCTTCTGCTCGCATAAACCTACAGCATCTTTAGTTCCTAGATGCCCCCTCTTCTTCACATGATATAATTTAAAATTGATATATCGTCCGTGTTCTCAACTTGGGTTCGAAATTGTTAGATCGGTTGATAAGTAGGCACGCTAACCTAAGTGTTTATTTTGTCGATGTCATACGACCTCACAAAATGTTCGGTAAAATATATCCATTCCTAACGTTATTTTAGTGCCATGATTCACTGAAATACCTAGTCGAAATAGCTGACCTGGAAACGTTTCACTGGCTGCGCAAAATAAACAGACGCCTCTTATCTGGTTTGCAGTGATAACGGACGAATACGCTTTTCAAGCATGTTTTCAGGAACATCGTTTATCAGAGTCAATATTATGATTTGTTTCTACATCCAAGCACTTAGCCACACTGACTCTTCCAAATTTCGATTGCGAATTTAAAAGAGATTATTATGGTTTAAAATTGGTATCTCTGTCGATTTTTGAGCGTCTTATTTTTTCTCTCCTCTATGTTACTTCCATCCATTGCTTGTTTTTAACCCCCGACGCAAAAAGAGTAGTGTTATAAGTTTAACGTGTCTGTCTGTGTATCTGTCTGTGGTATCGTAGCTCCCGAACGAATGAACCGATTTTCGTTTAGTTTTTTTGTGACATAGATAATTTTACCCCGAGTGTTTAAGCCATGTTTCATGAAAATCTGTAGGGGGGTTTTAAAAGTTTTTTATTTTGTTCTTGTTGATAAGCTTCTTTGTAATTTTTAACTGCTCCACTGTAACAATACCCAATCACCTCTAGCCTTCGACAGATATAAGTACTATGAACTTGATAATCCGAAATAATTGTTATTAAATCATATCACGCAACAGTGTCTTACAAAAAGCCGAGTTGAAACGTTTTATTATAGGCACGTGGCATGTAACAACTCCTTTGCACGAAATCGTGGCTTAACCTTTTCAGAAATCAATGTCAACTGAATTTTTAATCGTGATAACGACTTTTGGACATTGGGCGGTTATAATAGATTAATAATCCATGCGTGATTCATTTCCAGTCAATTGTGGGTGTTCTTTTCATTGAATTGAATCAACATTTTTGTGAGTAGTACTTATTACCTACATATTCTATACACGCTTCAGGCCGCGGCTTCGCACGCGTTTATCCGGGAAATAAATCCTTAAATGTCAATCCAGGTAGACCTAAACCTTGGAATTACATCTAAGTATACAAAATTTCAGCTTAATCCGTTCAGTAGAACTTCTAAACATCGATACTTTCGAATTTATAATATTTAGTGATGATGTGATGTGAAGGCCTGAATTTGCCGCGCTTTTGCACGTTTGTCACCATCCTAACTTCTTCAACACTCGTGTCAGCGTTTTCGACGAGGTCATCATGTTAATTCTTACTGAGGATCTCATGTGATGCGCCTCACGATGTCTCGCCATCTTTCTCTATGCTTGGTCTTTCTACGGCACTCTGTAATAAAACATGGGTGATCTTTCGCAGAGTCTAGTGCCCACTACTCTGACTTGCACGACAAGACGCTCACCATCCTTAGCTATGTATTGGTTAAGTCATAATATGAAGGAGGTCTGTGGTTAGTCACAAACTCCTTCACATAGTTATCTACCTCCATTTTATTTTTATTTTACACTAAATTAGACACCTACTTACCTCAGCAAGTTTGTGGCTATCTGCTTTGGTCTTGGATGATTGATGAATACCGAATCTAAAAGTTTAGCCTCCCTTTTAGAACGGGAGCCGATGGCCAAGTGTGGCGACCTTCAATGCACTCCCACTTCTATTGACTCATTTCGCAGCGCCCACTCCAGTATTTGCATAGGCTTTGTCTCGTGACCTTCCTGCATATATTTCGGTAATCTAAAACGATGTTTATGCTCCTGATTCTGTTACAGCTATAATAGTATATTTGGGTTATGAAGGTACTTAGGACTCGACGACCTCAGTGGCGCAGCGGGCGAGTGTCCGCCTGCGACGCAAGAGGTTGCGGGTTCGATTCCCGCCGCGGAACAAATTTGTGTACGATCTGCAGAAATTTGTTCCGTTGGTCTGGGTGTTTTCTATGTATAATAAAAAAAAATCTATCTATGTATATAATGTATTAAATAATCTAGTATCCATAACACAAGCTTTGAGTAGCTTAGGTACTTTGGGGCTAGATGATGCTGTGTGGATTGTCCAGCATTATTTATTATTTATTATTTATTTACTTAATATGTAATAATGTTAATGGTTTATTTGGTGGGTATATTTAAAGCGAGTAAGAAATCTCGCAGGACCCGAAGAAACTGTCTAACACGCTGCCCAACGCAGATTTATAATTTGATCTTTTTTTGTTTTTTGTCGGGATAGCGTGCGTCGAACGAAATGCCGTAGTTCACCCGTAAATTTATTGTATTTATGGTAATAAAAGTTCTTGATATTGATTTTAATTTTTGAGGAAAAATAGGGTTCTCTAAAAGACTCAAAAGAACCTTCAATGACAAGATTCCTTAGGCTTAAGTACTTAACTATAGGTATCTACGGAATAGTGCAAGAAAACAAAAAGGTGTAGGTAGGTAAGTACCTAACACTGCTGCTCCTAGTTCCTCTTTAATAAGTTACAAACAAGCTATATTTATATAAGATAGCAATCAAATTGCCAGTGACTCTACATCTGATAAGCATAAAGCACCCAAATAGCGGGCAAATGCCTAAAATCAGATAGGTTCGATACTTAAGACAGGCAACAAAACTATGGCAACAACCCAAAACCAGTTCCAATGCAGGAATTTAGCATAGTTCCAAGTTCCAACACCCACGACTGATAAGATTCGAATGTAGGGTATCGAGGCACCGTAGTCACATGCTAACTGTCACCCGTAACTTGGGTGTTGAACGGAGTAGAAGGTAAGGTAGAGCAGCTGGAGTATGAACCATAGTAGAGTCTGAATTACCAATGTGTCAGTGTCTACCTATCAATGTATCTATGTAACGTTACATAACGTACAGTTGATTAAGCTGACAGAAATTACCTTTTCGATAGTCAAAACTTACGCTCTCCGCAGGAATTGAACAAAAACAAACTATTTCTCACGGTTTGCAGACTCAGCAAGGACAGGTGTTCAAGTTTTCATCAGATCTGAGACCCCTGATAATTGTCTCAGATCTGAGTCCTAGTACAATTATCAATAGTAGTCATAACAAGTTATAATTTAAGTCACGAAAACACAAAACAAAAATCAGTTTCTATTGCTCGCTCACCTGACTCAACGAAACTAAAGTAAGATTATCTGATTGATTTCAATAAATCATTACTAAATTAAATTCGTTTATTGATTCACACAACACAAATATCCATAGATTAGAGTAGAAAAATGTCATCACACCACCAAACAAAAGTCGTAAACACCAAACAAAATTCAAAAGTTTCTTTCAAGTCTAGCATGAACATAAGGTAGATAGGAGGAACATTTATATGTCTAACCTTATACATTACGTAGGTTCCAGTTGTAGCTACACAAACCTAACATTACCTACATACAACATACATTACCTTAGTCGTTCTAGGCGAGATAAAATTGCAAATTCCTTGCCTCTAGCTATAAAATTTAACGCATAAAATATAAATCGAGTTTCATTTCTTATATCATACGTCTACGCACTAATCGCAGAGCCTTGAGTGATGTGTATCTGCCTATAATTATCTTCCCCTGCCGACAGCAAAGCATGATAAATACACCTACTGTATGCAGTATACTATTATCTTACTGACATCACCGTTGCACAGAATATACTGATTTTGTAGATGCCAATGGAAGCAGAAGAGACACTTTAGGTTTTCTGAAAACATTATCAAGAATTTTATTGGTTTGGCTACGATAGGTACCTACAGGATTCGACAGAGTAGAGCTATCTGCTTCTGTCAGAAAAAAGTAAGCAATCTTCATAGGTACAAACCAAATAAGTATGCATTTTGTTTGATTTGCAAATCTAATGGAAAATAATCAAAAATACAACTTTTTGAGAACTTTCAACCGCGATGTTAGTAAATGAAGTAAGGTAGTAGTAAAAGAAGGCGGCGGAGTTTTATTAGCTTTTCAAAAGAAATATCAAGTTAACTATCAGGCAACTTAGGACAGTAGAATGGAGGATGTCTTGGTAAGTGTTTTAACAAATGAATAAACTTATCTTAATTTGCCTACTCTTATTATTTAAGGTCCGAATTCACTAAACACGAAATCGTGCTCAGCTTGAGCAACAATATACTACCCATGTTGATTTGAGTACAAAGACGTCATGCAATTTTTAATTTGATGTGGGTTATCGCTTACATTCAAGCAACTTTGGATGATTTTTTTCAGGTAGTAGACAACTGGCCCTATCGTCAATTATCTACCGGCGAAATGTACCCAACCCAGAGTTTGCTGTAATCAGGTCTTAGTCATTTCCTACTTACAGCATGACGACATGCTGGAGGATCAAGCTGAACTATCGGCCATTTCTCTTCCATAATAATGTATTACTTAAATAATATATCTGTATTTTTTTATTATGATTATCAGTCATCTAGTAACCATAACACAAACTCTTCTTAGCTTGATGCTAGATGATGTTGTGTGGATTGTCCAGCATTTTTTTTTTGTTGTTTGGTTTATGAGAAAAAAATTAATTTCATATGGATTTCCAAGTCTTTGTCCACCTACTGATACTCTACCAGTCATCGCTAATGTGCCGCTAGTAGTACAGTACCTACAGCTAGCACCGTGTAAGGAATTCGCAGTGGCTAATTTGGGATTAGACGGGTCCGTTGACGCCGCGCCGGATGTCGTAAAATGCATCCACAGTTCGTTTGGGCATTGGGCAATAGAGGGGACGTCCTGGCTTTGATAAGGATTATACGTGATTTATGTTGTAGGAAGTGGTTGGGAATCAGATGGTTGATAAATTTAAAGGTTTGTTGTGTATGAGGTAGAGTTATTTTTTATAGTTCCTGACTAAGTTTAAAAATAAGAGGTATTAGCTGTTTAGATAACTGTACAATTTCTACGATTGAATTGTTTAATTATTGTACGTTCGAAATTGATAAAATTGTTGATAATGATTTTAATACTTTTTATGCGGATGTTTTACACCATTTTACTATAAATATTTTCTATTTCTCATGGTTTTGTCGCTTTCTTGACAGATTCGGAAAGTAAAACTAAATTAGATATTTAAAAAAGCCCATACTTACTTATAATACTTGTTATTCGTTTTTCTCATATATAGTTTCACTGGGTCAATGTCGTAAAAACGAAAACGGAAGAACTCTAAATTTTTTGGTTATAATTTGTCCTTGATTTTTGTCATATGAGGATCGCCGGCGCTACCACAGCGTATTTTACAACCATCTAAATAATAGAAGCAAAAGTAATTCTGCCTGTCTGTTACCTTTTTACATCTAAACGGCTAAACGGATTTCAATGAAATTTAGTTGGGATATAGATCCCCGATCCCGGAATAATATAGTAACTTCAAAAACTCAAAATATAACTTACAAACAATAACTTCTAATTAAAACTAGTATGGCACAATCGCCGGCCTTATCTCTGAAAGCGATCTCTTCCAGGTAACCTTTGGATGGACAAATTTTCTATCCAGGATAAGAGCGGGCGATGGCAAGGGCAGTATTTAATGGTGTATTGTTATTTCGACCCACAGTTTCTCCACGAATTTGAAATTGGTATTTCGACCCAAAATATAAATATACCTAAACTAACACGACATTGAAAAGCATCGGTAGACGGCAAACTCTTCAGATGAGTCATTGAAATCCACATCAAGCACCCACTATCATAATACAGTCTGTTGAGCAACTTAATAATTGGACGCGGGCGCAGGTTTTATAATTAAAACGAAGCAGGTTGATTACACAGTCATGTATTCGTAACTGAATCACAACCGACATGAGCCATGAATTTTGATTTTTGACTTTAAATTTGGAATTCAGGAAGCCTTTTTGCACATCGAAAAAAAAACTACATTCTATCGAAGCTTTTGCAAGAAAGAGGTTTATTAGCATCGTGAACGTACGAAAGAGGTGAGGGTGTACTAAGGAGGTTTATTGTTATTCTGAAATTTTGTGAAGTTGTATTGTGTGAAGGATTTCCAAAAACGTTTTAGTGCGAACTTGCTAACCTACCAGCAGCGGTGTGTATAATATATTCTGTAATTTTCCATCAACAATGTATTCCAGCAGTAGTAACTGCGTCATGTAAACACAGGCGTAGATTATTCTCTGTATTTTAAGCTGTAATTTATTCTCATCGATTCTTAGCAACCAAAACACTCATCCCGTATTTTGATTGAATTTGGAGGACATCCAAATAATTGTTTTAAAAGTTAATGAAAGCTTTATGGATCGTGGTTAAATTAAATAGTTATGTTCTAATGTAAAATAATATAGTCCTGGCGTAGGTACTCCGGGGTAAACGACGAAATAAAAAGGAAAGAAAAAGGGGGAGCGTGAAAAAAACTGGCAGTTTAATTATGAAAAATAAAATTTTCCTTGTAGGTAAGTTAAGCATAGGTCTTCTACTCTACCTACGCATACACGTGGTGTCTAGAATAAATTCACTTTTCACTATAATACTTCATATATAGTTTATTGCATCCATAATTAAAGGATTACATAAACATGAATATATATAAACTCTCTTCGTTGGTAGCGTACATATATTTATTTATTTATTCCATAATAACAATATACATTGTGAGTGTTTTTTTTTACTATAAAAACTATCGTAGTTTGACGAATTCATTACGGATGTAATCCAATCAATCCAACACAAATAAGGTTCGTAGTTAACCCGCTTACATTGTGTGTGTTTATTATGTATTTACGTATGCCTACATTGCCTACTATCTAGTTGACTCTAGCTACTTTTATCACGATTAGCAATCGCATCTCTACAGGAATCGACCAATTTCTCATCAAAAACAAAAAAGAACCAAATGGTAGAAACAGTACCTACCTACCTACGTAGATGAGGTACCTATATAACTACATACCACACCCATCCATCAGAAAATCTCTAATACAGGAATGGTCCAATTCCTCATATAGAGACACAAAAGGGGTAGGTGCCAGAAACATTTTATAAAATACAACCGCCAAGTGCGAGTTGACTCGCACACGAAGGGTTCCGTACCGTAACAACTTTTTCTAATTTGCACTTGTTCGGAAACCCCTTTAAATTTTCAACTTTAGTATATTTTTAGTGTTTTCTTTTTCAATACACTTAAAGTGTCACTTATTTATAGAAAGTTTCATCTGTCTACCTATGATGGTTCAAGTGATACACAGCCTTGACAAAAAAAGATAAAAATTGGCAAAAGAATTGTATGAAAGCGCCTTTTCATTTGCATATTTACCATATTACCTATTTTTATTATTTGTTTTTATAGCGGCTACAGAAATACACATTCTCTGAATATTTCAACTATCTACCTCTTACGTAAATTACTACTAGGTATACTCATACGGTTCATGAGATAGAGCCCTCTGACAGACGGACGGACGGACGGACAGCGGAGGCTTAATAATAAGGTTCCGTTTTCACCTTTCGGGTACGGAACCCTAAAACCTGTACCTACGTAGGTAAAGGTTACCTACCTACCACACCCATCCATCGCAAAACCGGCCCCAATCTCGCATACCAGTTACCACTCGAGTCCCTGACCTTGTTCCCCATGCGTTTTCAATGCAGATACCTATAATAACGGGAGAATGGACATTCTTCCGCACAGCACGGTCAAAAACCTGCCGACTGCAAATACCGTACCAGTACCATATAGTTATTCATACTATACCTACGTTGTTATTCTGTGCCAGTACCAAACTTTGTAATCCGCGCGCGATCATATTGGATAGTACTATATCAAACTGAAACAAAAGCGGTCTGATATTTAGTATGACAAGGTTTATAAAACACTAGCTGCATTCTTACTACCCGTTGTCCTAGTACCCGTTTTCCCGTAGGAATGAAGCATTTTCCCGCGGTAAAAATTAGCCTATGTTCATCAGGAATAATGTAAGCTTCAAATGGTAATTTTTTTTCAAATCGTTCCAGTAGTTTCGGAGCCTATTCAATACAAACAAACAAACAATCAAATCTTTCCTCTTTATAATATTAGTATAGATTACCTACAAAAAACACTCGTTCGCCATTTTGTGAAAAGTTTTGACATAAGATTTCGCGTTCATAGGAGCGGGACAGTTTTTGAAACGGCAAAAGCGCAAAAATCAAGTTTTTGTTTATTTACAAGAAAACTACACAACTTCTGAACTGGTGAACTGGTTCAAGGATCCAAATAGGTAGTAATAATAATAACCTAAGAATCAAAACGTAAGTCATTTCAATAGACCGCAGGGTTCCTGAAATCTCGACCAAATTATGTGCGAAACAGTGCACTCTAATGATTTATTTATCGTATTTTCACTTTCAAGGAACCATAGAAATAAAATTGAATTTTATGTAATTTGAGTTTTTTACCACGGGAATCCCGTGATCGATCGTCATGTTCGAGGTGTGGTGCGGGTAAATTTTAAAACAGCGAATGCTTGATGTTTTGTAAATGCTCATGTCTATAGGTACCTACTCACCTTTCCCCCTCATACATAACAGAAAGAAAGAAAGAAAATCAATTTATTGGCTCACAACAACTTTAAACAATAATACAAACACCTAAAATACAAAAATAC
Organism: Eupithecia subumbrata; assembly: GCA_949316285.1. Lineage (NCBI taxonomy): Eukaryota > Metazoa > Arthropoda > Insecta > Lepidoptera > Geometridae > Eupithecia > Eupithecia subumbrata. The sequence continues at coordinate 25,397,233 of OX438643.1, forward strand.
TAGCCACCATGTAAACCAAAAGGTCCTTGCCTCAGGTTAATTTTTCTTTACAGAAAATAGAGCAACGCTGCTTAGTTCAAAACGCTGTATCAATTTTTTTCTGATGTTGTTCAGTTTTCTCAAACGTGAAGTAACAGTTTTTCATTCAATATTAGGTACACAAATCTCACATCTTCATCATGCAGGATGAATATTATTATGGTAGAAGTAGCACATACCTGCGTTTGGTTCGGTAATGTTTACTTACGCGGAGCTTCTGCGAAACTGCGGTTTCCGGCGAGCGGCGTGTGCGCAGAATAAAGCTCGACATAGACGGAAATTAAATTAAATTCATTCATTTCAGAAAAGGTCCAAGCGATAAATCAGATAAGAGCATTAAGAGCATTTATACACTCCACTATAATGTACCAATTATGAGCAAGTGAAGCTTGTAAGAATAGATAGTAAAGTAAAGTAAGAAATTATTAATGAAGTATATTTTTGAGGGATCTTTTTTACTCATTCGCTACTCACCGTTTGCATGAATTCCAAATAGTCTATTTCAAGTCCAAGTCCATTTCAAGTCCAAGTCTCTGTGTTAATATGTTCCATATAGTCCTTTTCAAGTCCAAGTCTTTGTGTTAATATGTTCCATATAGTCCTTTTCAAGTCCAAGTCTCTGTGTTAATATGCACAATTATAACATTGCTTTTTCGTTAACGCATTTGCTACCGAAAGGTACGATATTTGTAGGGCGCGCCCCTGCTCAATAAGCTATTTTGGAGGCCAGAAAACACGTTTAGCGCGTTAGTGCACTAACTGGGTCTGATGTCTCTCAGTTTGCATAGTGTCGAGATGCCGTCTATTTCAATGGAGAAAGACATTTAGTGCTCTGACGGAGAAGTACAAGCTGAAAGGAACTTTTTTGCAATGAAGCTAGAATGTAAGATGTATTTATATTACACCAGAAAGTTGCTTATTACTTTTCTAAAGATAAGGTAGAAAGTACGTCATTGCAGGCATACTAAAATTCGGGACGGAAAGCTCTATGGAATTTTTTTTCACATGCTTTTAGCGCGAGAGAAAACTGTATGTAAATCTATTTATAATGAGTTATTTTTTTTTTCTATGGCTATTATCATAATAGGTCAAAGGACAAAAAGTTTTTACTTCGAATGATATCGGCCTCTTTCGTATTCGGAAAAATAATTCAAAAACAGAACCATGTGAAAATTGCACGTGCGTGTATTTATTGCTACTTTAGAGTTTACAATTTCAATTTACTCGTGTGATTTTGAAAATTCTAAAACGATGATTTTTTCTCTCTAGGAATTAGAAAGATAAATAAATAGAATATTCTTTATTGCACAAAAGTTTTACATGGGCGAGCATAAATATACTCGTAGATAGCATTCTCTACCTGCTAAGCATTGGGTAGTGTGGAAAACAATTTGGTAGTGCTAGATTACAAAATTTCAATGTACTGTTTTTTCCGGTCTAGAAAGATAGGCACGATGGACTTATTAGTTTTGGCTATAAGCAGCCTTTAGGGCAATAAAAAAGCTAACAATAAAACTATTTTAGTCAAAGTCTCTCTTTACTAGTTATGCCCATACACATGTACATACTAGTTTATGCCAACGGCTTCGCACGCGTTGTTTCAATGGAAACATTTAAAGGTTATATCCCATTTGAACTGATTTATGGGATAAAAAGCAGCCTATGTTTTATTCCAGGTCCAGAACTACCTACATGCAAAATTTCATCCCGATCCGTTCTGTAGTTTTGGCGTGAAGAGGTAACAAACATCGACCCATCCATACATCCATACACAAACATCCAATCTTTCGCTTTTATAACGTTACTAGCTTCTGCCCGCGGCTTCGCACGCGTTGTTTCTATTGAAACGTTTTAAGGTTATTTCTATCCCATAGGAACTGAATTGTGGGATAAATTGTGGGATGAATTATGGGTTGCCTATGTTTGATTCCAGGGTTAGACTTACCTATATGCAAAATTTCAGCCTGATCCGTTCATTAGTTTCGGTGTGAAGAGGTAACAAACATCCATCCATCCAAACTTTCGCATTTAGTGTGATGTGATTGTCATTAGTTATTCTAGAGTTCCTAGTTCTATTTCAGGTTAAAAAGTAGTAAACTTGCCCTATATGTTGTAAGCATTTCAGTGGAAAACCGGCCTAAATGCGCAAGCGCAGGATTCCGTCCTCATCCGGCGGACGGAGTCATCGAAACACTCTCATAAAACTCGGTCGTAAAATTAAAAACGTACTTTCGCAACGTTTGGCAGTACAACAAGGAAGATATCAAAGCAAATAAAAACCGGCCAAGGGTGTGTCAACATGGTCAGCGAGAGTCCCGTACGTTTCACACAGGATCGCTGGGGTTTAGCTGGCTTATTCCTTATAGCTTGTTAACAATTATTTGACTATTCAACGATCTTACCGATTCAAAGCTGTTTCGTAGAAATTTTTCAGCTCTAAGACCGCCAATCGCCATTGGAAATTGTTTCTTTGTGCACTATAGAAAACCTATCTCTTAGTTGCTGACGATGAATTAAAAAACTTAATAACTAAAAACAATACTTAACAAAACTTAAAAATAATAACTTTCGCAATTTGTTAACATAAGTACTTAATTAATGATTGTTGTGACAAAACATTTAGTAGACTTCCAAAACGACAGAAATTTCAATAACTACAGTAAACATTATTGAATTAGCCCACTGTTAGTATACCCTAATAAAATGATTCAGATTTCACCAGGTCGGTCTTAAACCTTCACTGACTGCTCTACCTTGATGATTTGAAAGCTTATGAAATAAATATAAATAACTATTAAGTTCACTAAGACTAAAAATTATAAAATTGCACTCAGTAATGTAAATGTTGATGTAACTACGCAAAATATATTCACCTAATAATAATTTTTTCAACAAGGTTTTTGTTTTGTGTGTCACACTCGGGAAATTTTTAAGAATACAATATATCAAGTCCAAGTATCGAATTCGATTTTTTGTTGGATATTGTTATTTAATTTTCTTCATGAAAAACAGTAGATCGATTTCTTGGCAAGCTGCCTCGAGATGTTGTGCGAAGTAAACTTGTACGTCGCGTCGTCAACTCCGAACTGAGATCTCGCGAGGTATTTTATTTCAACCGACGAAAAACGGAGGAGGTTTTCAAGTCGACGCGTGTATTTTTTTTTATGTATGGCCAGGCATAACTTTTTACAGGGTAGTCCGATTTCGATAATTCTTTTTTTATTGGAAAGGGTACACCCCGAAGGTGGTCCCATATAAATTTGAAAAAAATCCAATCCTAAGGGTAGGAAAACAGGGGATGATTGATTGTTCACTCACTGATTGTAATGTTTGACCACGCATAACTTTTTACAGAGTAGTCGTATTTTGATGATTATTTTAGTGGACAGGGTATACCTCGATGTGCCACCAAACTAAATTGGACTTGAATTTTAACTAGATGTCGCCACTAGAAGAATTTGAAGTCGGTTTATCGTTTTTAAAACACGCCGAATTATTTCACAACTTATCTATAATTATGTCTATACTATACCTTACTTTCTAGACAGGGCGCTATGGCGCTCATTAGGGGAGGCCTATGTCCAGCAGTGGACTAATTTAGGTTGATGATGATGATGATGATGATACCTTACCTCCCAACCTACCTACCCGCTTCATGATCATGGCTCTACCATTCACAAGGTAAGGTGCCTGTCTAGTTTCAAAAGTAAAAATTCGCTTATGATGTCGGATATAAAGAAATTATGGCGCGGTGGACGAAGGTCCGCCTGCGACGCAGGAGGTTGCGGCTTCGATTCCCGCCTTGGGGCAAATGTTTGTCCAATCTGCTAATATTTGTTCCGGGTGTTCTGGGTATTTTCTATGTGTGAGAAAAAATATCTTTAAATGAACTGTATTTATGTTCTTTGAGAAAACAAAGATTCTTTAAACCGTATTGGTTCATCCTCTACGCACCAGTATAACCTCAGCATCACTTATTTTCTATACTAATATATCTACAACTTGCTTCTGCCCCCGGCTTCGCACGCGTATTTTCCGTATAATAAGTAGCCTATTACTATTAGGGAAGTTAGGCTTTGCTCTATGCGTACGCCAAATTTCATCTTGATCTGTTCAGTCGTTTTGGAGATCCTAAGTAACAAACATTCAGATTTCACAAACTTTCGGCTTTATAATATTAGTGGGATAGATACTCGGGTTTTATTTATCTTTAACACTAATGAGAGAGAGAGAGCAATAATTTATTTACCCAAAGAAAAGAACACATTAGCAGGCACACACGAGTCTACGTAAGTAAAAGTACATATTTTAGGCAAAAGACGACACAGATAACAGCTTATTTAGTAGGTAGGTACTTATATTTACAGAGATGGTCAAGGGTAAAATGGGTCCCTGCCTCAGCAAGATGCAGTATTTAAGCATTTGCCTAATACTGCGCTGGTTTTCAGGCAGGGCCCTTGAGAAGTGACGTGCGGTAAGATAATTCTGTTAGATGCTTAGTATTGTCTTTAAACATAGGTAGGTAACATAATCGTCTATGAATGTAATGTATAACTAATGTACTAAATACCTACCTCGTCGACGGAGATCTCATTCGTTCCACTCACTCGATCAAATAGATAAATGATCCCTCAACATCCGTGCGAGTTTTGGGAATCACTAATGATTCCTTTGTTTTTCTGTTTGTATGTTAACATTCGCTTTTAACCCTTTAGCTGGAACTAATGCGTTTTAAGAATAGTTCGATTGTTTGTTTATATCTGGTTCATTTTTCTTGGATAGTCGGTAACGTTGGCTGAGTAGTTTTTAGTGCGAAATGAGAGGATCTTTCTTTTACCTTAGAAACTCAGAACCTATTTTTAGTTTTTCTTACGACTTCTCATGTATTCGTTATTAGAAAAAGTTAGTTTAGTAGAAAATTACAATAAAAGAATAAATAATAAATAAATAATGCTGGACAATTCACACAGCGTTATCTAGCCCCAAGCTAAGCAGAGCTTGTGTTATGGGTACTAGATAACTGATATACTTAATACAATACACTACATAGATAGATATTTTTTATTATACATAGAAAACATCCCGAACACTGAAGAAATATCTGCAGATCGTACAAACATTTGTCCCGAGGCGGGAATCGAACCCGCAACCTCCTGCGTCGTAGGCGGACCTTCGCCTGCTGCGCCACAGACGTTGTCAAAATAGGAACCAATTACAAATTAGAACTAATATTTACAATTGAAACAGCTGAGCTAACTGATCCACACCAATAAAAATCGTTAAGTGGGGACGCCCAAGACGCTGGCTGCATTACCCCGCTATATGGCAATGCTGAATCGGCATTGCTGATACGCTGTACCAGCTCAAATAAATAAATAGGTACCTACATAATCTTTAACCATTCTTATTTTTGTAAAAAAAATATATATAAAAATAAAATAAAAGCAAGATGGTTTTCTAAAAAAATCTAACTGGAAAAAGGAAAATCGAAATTTCGTTTCCGTTGTCGTTCAAAACCAACTCTTATGTCACTTGCATAAGATAAGGGTTTGCACGAAAAATTGTCAAAATCTTCGTTTTCTTTTGGAAGTGTACGGGCCTGGTTTTCTAAATTTTATTTAGCGACTATAATCCGCGCGTCCCATCGGATGGGGCTGAACCTTGTCAAAGTAAATAGCTTACGTCACATTTCAGCTACAATCCGTTGGCAAAATGAAATGGAACCTTGTAAAATTATATGTCCTACCGCATTTGTGTCAGTTCGAAATGGTTGCAACCGGCATAGGCCTAAATTGCTTTATCTGTTTGGACATCACTCGTAAGAAATCACAGTAAATTCAATACGTGAAAACGAATGCAACTTGTGGATATAACGCCTCCAATGATTGGCGTTTCTGGATCAGGGTATTATGTTATTTCACGGTGTTTAGCATTTAGTTCGAAAGAGATAGGTATGTTCTAGCGGTACTTATCAGTTCGTTTCGCACGATATCTACCAATAGTTTCTACTTAGATACGGATACGTCGCTGATTTTGGCGCTGGTTTTCAGTTTTTTTTTTATTTTTTCGTTCGATGCCTTCGGTCTTCTTTCGTCATCTTTATTTTGACGTTAGGCTTTGACAGGGTTTTTAGGGTTTCGAGATCGGAGATCGGTTTCGAAAACCTTATGGTCTCGCTTTGTCGGTCCTTTTTTCCTTTATTAATATCTTAGCACTACCTCACCTATTAACTTGAAATTTAAAATAATAATACATTATGTGCGCCTGTACAGATTTGAAGAAAAAAAAATGAAAAAGAATGAAAACTGTCCATACAAATTGTGATGCCGAAATTTTTTCATTACCTAAGGACGGATGTTTAACTCCCACACCGACTGCTAATTTAGGGCATAGCCGTTTTTAAGTTTAATTATAAAAAAGTCTCTCTAAAGGACGATTTATTGAATGAAAGTTATACCTACAACAATCCAAGTTTGTAGAATTAAGACAAATTGTCTTTACAAATATGTTCGTGATGATTGGCAGAACCTGGAGCTCACGCAGTGTCAGTAAATTACCAAGAACCCTGTATAGATCGATGACTGAAAAAGCCAATAATACGTGCCTTAGGCCTGTTTCACTATTTATAGCTTCTCGAATAATTATCAGGTGTTCTTCCTAAAATAAAATAGCTAATCTAATAGTATAATGTAACACATTATGTAAGAGAATCGATTAATTCCGACGTCGGAGAATTCTCACGAGCATTTTATGGGTGTTTTGATTGATAGGTGTACGACGGCGGCTTGCATTAAGTTTCGCTTGTTTTTTTATAAAACACTCAATAACTGAAGGAATTTTAACGAGGTCTTCAGTTTTACCTTTGACAAGAGCCGAGAGTAAGTACCTGTATTCAGTTCTAGGACATAAGATACTTTATGTCAACAAAGGCATTTATGTTTGTGCCCTGTTTCCCTATGGTACCTGCTTAGTATAATTTGTTTCCTTTATTGTTTTTTCTTGTGTTTCTTTTCTATTATTATAATTTGTGTATTTTTCAAGGGTGGCAAATAAAAAAACATGTTAAAATAAAAAAATATGTTCAAATAATTGAACAAACCCTAAATAAATGATTTAAAAAATGAAAACTTTACAGAAAACAACAAGGTAACAGCAAGATAACTACTAATATAATAACAAAAACAAAAACTCCAACAAAGTATACACGCGCTCAGCGAAAAAGGTGCTTCGAGTTCAGACGCCGACGGGATATGAATGAAAGCTATCGTAGTTTTTTTTACAATTAAATTAACTTAAGTACTACCTATCTAATAGCAGAGCTTAATGATTTTTACAGGGTGCGCTTGATGGATACTAGGGTGCTATCTAAATTATTATAGCCACACCACTGAGTGCTGCGGCAGTAAAATTATTTAGGTTTTAGATCCGAAAATGGGTTCGACCTTCTTTGATTTGTTGATAACATGTCGTTAATTATTTTCCACAAATATTCTTTTACAACACTTTGTTTACAACTTACTTTTGTAAGCTTTTGTTTACATTGTACTCTTGTTTACAACTTACTTTTGTAACTCCTTTGTTTACAAAAAATATCTTGGATTCTAGAACCAAGTGCAGGTACGTACACGTACTTACTTGAACAAGAAAAACAAGTGCGAAAGTTTAGTGCGTTTCGGTGTCAATTTCACATCGACAAGCAGGCATAACTTCGAGTTAACTACCTCGTAATTTCTTTGTTTCTCGAGTTTCTTATGAACTTTATGCCGTGATAATCTTCCAGTAGAAGTATTCCTATTTAGGCACTAATTTTATGGGCACCACATTTACGGCACCTATTTTATTCCCAGTTAGGGTACCCACAATGAAGTAGTTTCTAGTGATGGGGTTTTGATATAACCAACTGTAACTTTTGCAATTAGATCTTGATATAAAATAAACATAGTTTTAAAACTTCGTACTAGTTAAAAGTACTTATGTGCCGTCATTACTTTTCAAGGGTTCTGAATAACGACGACGAGTACTATAATTTAGTATCTTTAGAAAATAGTACTCTGGGGTAGTCAACTTCAACTTCTTTTTTAATGGCCCAGTTCCCGAGATATCATGATCTGAAGTTTGACAGCTGTCATCAAAAATGGAGATCGTATAGTACTCTTTTGTCGTTTTCTCTTTATTGTGTGTGTTTGTTTATCATGTAAATAAAAATCTACCAAGTCTCCTTGACTTTGATCTTACGTAGGGTACTGCAGATGAACGATGCACGTCTTGGGTCATGAAAGTGTGAGGAATGTGGTGATCTTTTAGTCAAAAAATAAAAATTGTTTTGAAAAACTAAAAACAGTAATGTAACAACAGTAAGTAATGTAACAGTAATTGTTTTTTAAGTTTTGCGGAATAAATACTAATTCCTCAGGAATAAGATTTTTATAGGACCACTTCAAGATTATTTTCTACACAATATACAAAATAGACTATTTTCCCTCCTCTTGAAGTTAGAATTTAGCCAGTACTCCCTATGTAGCGGCGGCGCGCCCCTGCGGATCGCACCGCCGCCGAGGCTGGGCAGTGAATGCGATACACTTTTGATTTGACTAAATCACATTGCATAGCATCTTCATTTTACTACTCGCTCCATTCTTACTACCCGTTATCCTATTACCCGTTATCCTATTACCCGTTTTCCCGTAGGAATGAAGCATTTTCCCGCGGTCAAAAGTAGCCTATGATCATCAGGAATAATGTGGGCTTCTAATGGTAAAAGAATTTTTCAAATCGGTCCAGTAGTTTCGGAGCATAGTCAATACAAATAAACAAACAAAAAATCAAATCTTTCCTCTTTATAATATTAGTATAGATATATGTAGATAAAAACAATCGTAGGTTTGACGAATTGATTACGGATGTAAACGTTGGTGTTCTTCCAACACAAATAAGGTTCGTAGTTAACCCGCTTACATCAGCATCTTTATTATTCAATGTAAGTAGGTTGGATTATGCATTAATCACATTATAAGTCGTAGGTAGAACTTGTCTAAAAATAATTTAAAAAGTTTGAGAACATGTCATTTACTGTTATTCCCGTAAATAGTTAATACCAATAACATAAGTTTTATTAACATAGTTAATGGTTGCGATGCAGGTTACCAGTTAAAAGCTATTTATATCGAAGTGTTAAAACTGTTTAACGAGATCGTAAAATGTTTAATATTAACCGAAGTTGTATCGAAATGCTGGCTAAATAGGTAACTAAAGATGCCTTTTTATTTAACGTTAAATAAGCTGATTTAATTTATGCATTGAATAAATATCGTAGTGTTTTGTTTTGCTTATATTTTGAATGGGTTATTTGGGGTTGTAGGTGTGGTACTAACTTCTTTTTCTGTACTAACTTCTTTTTTTTTTACCTTAAAACATAGCCAATTGAGAGCGAAAAAAACGTTAGTGAACAAAGGCCATAGGGAGGCCTTTGTTCACTAACGTTTTTTTCGCCGTAGTATTAGTTTGTTTTTGAAGTCCCGTTGCCATAGAAACCATTAGGACCGGAGATTTTGAAAATTACCTTTTGTTTTAGATACGTTTAACCGCACACATATAATTTCCTTGAAAATCGAACTTTTGGTGAACCACCTCAAAATCAACTTTTAGACAATAACGAAAGAATCATCAAAATCTATCAAGAATTGGCGTGATTTTTCAATATTATTAGTGTTGTTTTTCAAGCTTTACGGGATAAATACCAACCCCCTGGAAATAAAATTTGTATGTGACTAATTCGAGATCATTCATTATACAATAGTGAAAGAATCAGTAAAATCGGTTTACCACAGACGGAGAAATCAAGTAACATACATGAATAAATAAAACGTACAGACGAATTGTGAATCTCCTTCTTTTTGACGTCGTTTAAAAAAAATTACTACCTACCCATGTGGTTTTAATGAATATAAAATAATAAATAATGTCCTCCTAGCCGAATTTCGGCGCCAGCCTAGCCAACTAGGCTAGGCTCCGATGATTCGACTAAGAAAGTGGCCGAAATTCGACTAGGAGCGCATCATCATCATAAAATTACAAAAAAAGTCCATTCACTTCTCTTGAATACTCGATGAAACCAAAATGATTCAATCTTACGTGGACGTTACATTGAACCGTGGTTCACCCGAACGGTTTTTGCATTCAAATAAGAATGACGTAACGCCAACCGTTTTGGGTTGAACGCTTCCGTTTATGACGGACACAGGTGTTTTCGGTTTGTCATGTTAATTAACAAGGTATTTACGTTCAATTACATAAGAATATTTAATTATATAAGAATTTTTAATGATGTTTGTATTCCTTTCACGAGATAAACTATAAGGGGCGCGTTTATGTCTTTTGTGCTGAAAACAAAAATTCTTCCTTCACGAGGAAGGTGAAAACAATGACTATGCTACAATGCTATTGCAGCTACCCCTCTAAATTATTGTTTTTATTTTATGATTGTATGTTATGTGATTTTGAAATTTAATTATTTTAAGTATTTGACTTGACTAAGTGTTCTTTGTGAACCCATGGTATTAATAAATAAATTGAATGGTTTAAAGTGCGCGTCTTTTGTACCGAAAACCAGAACAGAGATTTGTATTTTGTCTTTCTTCGATTGACTTGTTACTATGGCTAATTGATATATTATTATTTAGGTTTACCAATTACTAAAGAAAATAAAACAATAGAAAACACTGTAATTGGGTAATGACGAAAAGCAGTTTTGACGATACGCATAAAACACGTAAAATTACATGATAATCATTGCAGACAGATATTACTCTTGTCTTTAGGCCTCGAATATGCTAGAAAAAAAAATAATTTCTTTGGACCATATATAACACGATATATTACACTAATACTTAGGATACAGATTATGGATAAAGAACAAAAAACATATACAAATAGTGTGTTACTTAAGGGGCAAAAAAGGTCCTGTCTCAGCATCATGCCGCTACAAGCCGAAGCTAGTAACGGTGCTGATTCTATACCAAGAATATTCAAAATTATTGTAATTTTCTTTATTAATAAAGCTAGTTAATTATTCTTTCGGTCAAACAAACTGAACGATTATAGGCACTAAACTAAATGCTGCATACTTTCAAAATACATAATCATTTTCTCAAATAAATTACATGTTTGCCTTGACAGATCTGAAAGGATTTAATCAATGTGCAGCAACCTAATAAAATGATGCAATACACATCATTCAACTAATGAAAGAACCCAAGTACTTACCCTACATGTAAACCATTGATAGAGACATCTTTGAGGTAAGCCGACGGTTTTAACTGGGCCAGAATGGACCTACGAAAACTGGAAGTCGTTTTAACGGTTCCCGATGGCTTGTTCCCAAGCGCTCCCATGTTTATATCCCAAAGAAATAGCTAAATTGTAAATCCTACGAATATTATAAGGCGAAAGTTTGTGCCGTTGTGAAGATGTTTGGCCAAATACAACGTCAAAACTACTGAATGGATCGGGTTGAAATTAGACACACATTAATAACTGGACCTGGAATACTATATGGGTTTTCAGTACAAAAACCGCTAAAACTTCTGAAGAAGCGAACAGATGCAATGACAAGACGAATTAGACGTTCATTGTTCAAGCTGATGAAGATGTTTGGCCATATACAACACCAAAACTACTGAATGGAAATTTTGCACACATAAAGAGCTGGACCTAAAATAACATATGGACTAGTTTCCATTCCAAAAACCGCTAAAACTTCTGAAGAAGCGAACAGATGCAATGACGTATTAGAAGCTCATTGCTCGGGCTGGGCGACTTACGTCCAAAATGTAAAAGTTGAATGTATGAAAGGAAGGAACGCAGGCCTATAAATAATAGAATCCAGTGGTATTTTATATAAATAAAAAGTGTAGTACCTTTTTTCTGTTGAGCTGGTGAGTCTCAGTATATCAGCATTGCTATACAGCGAGGCAATGCACTTCGGGATGCTTCCGACTGGTATTGATATGGATTAGTTAAGCTACCTGTAGATTGTTAGCAACAGTCTGCAGTTAGCTATTGTTTCAATTGTAAATACTAGTTCTAATTTGTTTCTATTATTTGATTGTAATTTTCAATGTTTATAAAGATGTTTTCTGTACCTTGTCAAAAAGTAATGGTGGGTCTAAGTTAAGAGCCTTGGGGACAAATCCCTTGCGACACATGAGACGAGTGACATTGTTTGTTCCGGTCACTAAAATGTTTGGATATACTCAGGCTAAGATGTTAATCCAGTATGAATATTATCTCTATTTGACCCGTGTGAACCCTCTACGTTGCAAGTAATTTATTCTGAGAGCCATTTATTCTTTCATGTTGTTTGTAGTTAAGTTTTTTTATGAGACAACAAGTCCACTTAACGTTTTGATAAGGCAACACTGCATTGGAATTATTATATAAATATTTTACGCTGGAAACCCTCTGTGAACGGATGGCTGATAGGGTTTAGCTACTCAAGAGGTCAAATAAAAGACGGTTTTAAACTGAAATACTACACACCCAAGCGAGATGCTTAATGTAGTAGTATTTCAGCAGCCACTTCAAACCGCGATGAGAAAAAGGTATATGAAGTTCCATTTTACACAGTAAAATTCACATGATTCGAGTAAAATCATACGAGAAGTCTCAAGTTAATTGACTAGCACAGCACTAGCCTAGAAAAGCAAATACTACAAACAAGGAAATGTCCTAACCATTTGAACACCGTAAAACAAACATTATCTTGAAGTGAAGCTCATAAGTAACTTTCGAAAGGCTCGAAAGCAAATCGTTTTCCCCGGAACAAGGCTTGACAAAGGGGCGTCGTGCGTCGACGCAGCGTAGCCGACAAAGGAACAGGCTGCTATTTGTCAGAACCTACACAATCACAGGTAATGTCACGCATACTGATGTGATGAAGAAAGCTGCCCGGAACATGGATATTAGTCAGGATTTGGATGTAATAATACAGCATCCGCCAGCGGCTTCGCGTGTGCCGTCGCCTGTTCTGGGGAAACACAGCACATTCTATGAAACGTTTTTCGAGATTTTTGGGCTCAAAGGCCAAAAGTTAAGCTCCCTACTTATGACAAAGAATTTCAGAGATCACCCCTACAAAACAAACTTTTTTTTGCAGATTTTTTGCGGGTCAACACACGATAAAATCTGCAAAAAAGAAAAATGTTATATGATACAATGTATATGTAACATTTATTTGAACCGAAAGCATCCGAAAGCGCGAATTGAACAAATGAATTTTGACGATTAGTTCGACTCGGAACAAGTGTATTTGTCGGCAAGGCTTTATACGATTTCATACAAAGAATTCTAAAACCCGCATCCACCTATTTTATTTCAAATAATTTTATCTCGTAAAACATATTAGTGAAAGTGAGATATTTACGATCGTAGCAGTTAATATCTATCGCACACGATTGGATAAGGGAGAGTTTGATAAGTGTTTAGCCATAAACTTAATGAAGGGCTCCAATAAAAAAAGAAAAAATAAATGTATAGGAACTTTCCTTGGTAATTCAAATTAGTCTAATGAATGGAGAGTAATTATTCATTGAGCAGGTCGATATCAAAGAGAAATTCCTAATTTGTTACGTGAAAGTTAGTTTTTTGTAAATAAACATGTATTCAATACAAAATAAGCGTGTTATTAAAGAAAGATGAATAAAAATCAGTTCTCTGGTTTTTGTTTTCTCCTAATTAGGAACCAAGTTAAGATAGGAGTTAGGAAAAATAGCAATCTACCTATAATAATATCTTGAGTGAGGGGAGACCTGCCATTGATATTCATACACAATGTTAAAATTGTTTTTGAACAAATCCACTGAATTTGTCCAGCAGTGGACGTCGTTTTGGCTGATATGATGATGACGACGATCTTGAGGAAGTATACAAAGCGACGATAATGGCCTCCATACAAATTACCTCAAACACAAGCACTGTTTTCTTTCAACAACAAACAACAAACTCATTCACAAGTTCTTTGAACACAAAAAATCGGAGGAAAGACTGCTAAAAATAGATCTAAAAATAAACTTCTCAGAGTTGTCTAACCAGGAATTCGCACTGCTTCCTTTAGTTCCCACATGGAGGCGAGGCTTCGCCATGACTCACTATCCAGAGGTACGCGCTGGAGGTCAAGAGCATAGACTACCTGATGAGTTGGCGTATGCCGCAATTCCATGCCAAACACCATGCATGCAAATTGACCGTTTATTGTAATTGATATAGAAATTAAATCAGGATGAGAGCCGAGTTTAATGACGGTTGAGAAAATAGCTACTTTTATAATTGTTGTCTGAAGAAAGAAATTTAGGATGTGATGGTGGATGATACTGCTAAATTAAACGTATTTGCAAATTGCCAAGAATTCCTAATGCGATAAAAAATGATTACCTTGAGAATAAGTAGGTACATGACAAATAAGTACTTTATTATAATCTTAGCTAACACTACAACAAAGTCGTCGCCTAGTAAAGATTAGGAATTGTACCGTAATAATAATAAATAACGTAAACATATATCTGATAATAAATAAATAAATAAATAATGCTGGACAATTCACACAACATTATCTAGCCCCAAGCTAAGCAGGGCTTGTGTTATGGGTACTAGATAACTGATATACTTAATACAATATATTACATAGATAGATATTTTTATTATACATAGAAAACACCCAGACCAACGGAACAAATTTCTGCAGACCGTACACAAATTTGTTCCGAGGCGGGGATCGAACCCGCAACCTCCTGCGTCGCAGGCGGACCTTCGCCCGCTGCGCCACGGAGGTCGTCGATAATAAGCATAGACCAAATAAAGTACATCAATAGACCAAAAAGGACTTGTAAAACAGCAAGGCCTCGGCAGAAGCAGCTTAGAGCTCTCATTACCGAGTAGGTGTACGAAATGTTTTGATCTTCCAAGAACATTTTGATTGATATATCTCTCCCCAATTATGACTGGAAAGACCAGAACGCCCACGTCTGGAACGAATGATATTAGTCCACGGTCGAAGTGTTAAATTCGGATAAACTTGAATGTTTGCAATCTTATTAAATTAAAATAGAAAAATTAATGGAAAAGGTTAATGGCTGCTCGCACCTTGGCTCGTTGACAGGCAGCTATTAATTTTTTGTTCTGCAAATTATTAAGCAAGTCTTTTGAGTACCCTAAGGATAGAGTTAGATAGATTGATAGTGTCACAAAACCTTTTTATCTGTAATTAATATAAATAATACTGGACGTATTTCACCCAGCATAATCTAGCCCCTTAATTAAGAAAAGTTGATTCGTTCATGTACGAATAATCGCTTCTCACTACTTGGCTCTATATTACTCAAACCAATATACATAATTTGTTTAGATGTTTTCGGCAGAGTACACATATTACCTTAGTAAGAGGATCTTTGAGTACATAGACAAACAATTTTCTGTCTACCACATGTCACTGCTACTAGACTACCGCCTACAACCACAAGAACTCGAGGACTCGTCATGTCCATTCTCATTTCTCACGACAGTGAAGTGGTAAGTGGTATCAATGGACCGTAGCCGCCTACGCTTCGACTTTCATTTCGGACCGATCACACGTCACAGATCATAAATATTGAAGTAAGTGACCGATGTCTCGTCTTTGTTTAGGGTGCTCGTGCACAAGACAACCGAGACGGCGGCGGCAGTACTATATGTTTATGAAGTTATTTTGTTGGTCCTGCGCTTGACCTCTCCCCGGTCGTGTCGGTCTGCCGTCCCATCGGATTAGGAGAGTGAGGGAAAAGAGAGTGTACCTGTGTTTACGCACACACTTCGTGTCTTTAAATTTGTTTTCTTCTCAGTCTAAGTTTATTATGTATTCTGTGTGTCTCATAACAAATAAAAATATGTATATTCTATTGTGTATATCCTTATCACAGTAAAATACATGCAGTCGAAAGCAGCCAAGTATGCAGCGATCCTAACATATGATTATTCTAAGCTCTTATGCGAATGTCTATGGTACTGGAGTACCATAGACATTCGCATTGCCGGAACCCTCACGCTAAGTACAATTTCGCATACCTGTCATTCCCATCTGAATGGTACACAATTACTGCATGAGATTTATTATTGTAAACATGGGTTCAAAGTCATCACTCGCAATCAATGCAATCTTCAGGAAATCTCGTGTCAATAAATCCTTCAATCTGCAAACTATCATTAGGATATATAAGTTTATTATAAGCTAACGGTTTGGCAAGGTCGAAACGTAATCTACATAGGTAATTGCATAGTGCTCAGATTAAAAACCTGAGATTATTTATAATCGGTAGTTTAGTTAGTTATATGCCGAATATTAATGACATTTTGATCGCTATTCATAAGTTTCTCAAGAGATCACCATGTTTAGAAAGAGGAGAAACGATGTAATACAAACAAACACATATAACAAAGTGTTATGACAGTTGAATGCAGTTTATCAAGCGAGAACATCAGCAAAAGAAGCGTCGAGTTAACGATTGATAACTGAGGATGGTTAGGGAAGTAGATGAATACAGGTGCAGTTTTGGCATTTTCGAACGAAATCTCTACCTTATGATCTCTCTCGCTTTACATACTTAGATGACAGCATTTTGTAGTTTTCCAAAATGAAATAATTTATCGTCGTATTAGCAAAATACAACTTATACAAAAGACGACTTAGAACCTTTTGTATAAGTTGTATTTGCGTTTTATAGATCAGTTGAGTTACTCTAGATTATTTGCAACAATTGAAGACTATTTAGGTCACCTGTTTCAATTTTTAATACTAATTAGTTCTGATATTGCGAAATCTGTGTTAGTTCTAATTTGTTTGTATTATTTTGCTGTAATATTCTTTGTTTTTAAACTTTTTAGTTCTGATATTCCGAAATCTGTGTTAGTTCTAATTTGTTTGTATTATTTTGCTGTAATATTCTTTGTTTTTAAACTTTCATCTTAGACACAAGGCATATTCATCGATAAGTCTAACATCTTTAGGTACGAGTAGGTACTGTTGTTGTCTACGCTACTTTGTAGAATAAATGTCGTTGCAGATTATTTTATGCATGTTGCGACATGGTATGTAACGGTGCGATATTATCAGTATTACGGTGGAAAGAAAGTGAGAATTGGTTGAACTATGAAGAAGTGCCTTGGGCTGGATGTGTGCTCGTTAAAACTTCCAATGGTTTTTTACTGCGCAGGCTACGAACCTGTTGTAGCCCACACACCGTCATGCTTTCCTACATTACTGGAGGAAGATTGATGGAAACAAAAGGCCCAGCCTGATGGAACCCACAATGAAACAAATAGTTTTTAGGCTACGAGGTCAAATCGAAATAAAGAGCTGTGAGTGTGTGAGGTTCTTTTTTAACGGGCCTTAGGCGTTTGGGCTAAATGAATTCCTTAATTGAAATTTTAAATATTTTCTGGAAAGGATCTATTTGGTAATTTAGTTGAGTCGTACAAGGAAAAGTCACGTACAGTTCCTATTTAGGACAGGACAGGACGAAAAGTAAAGCGCGACATAAGTGTTTCCCAAGATAGCAAGGTCCCATCCCAACTCCTTTTTGTGGTAATTCTGTTAAAAGGGTCAAATTACTGACACCAAAGCAATGTTTACCTGCCAGTGGACCAATAAAGGAACAATCTATAGATAGGTGCGAAGCCTGCCAGAAGATAAGAACAGGTAATGTTTTGGTCCAAATGTAGGGCAGATTGATAAACTGATAACAAGCATGCTGATAATGTCTCAACCGTTTTCAGGTGCAGTACATTTTGTAGACAAATTGTCTGTTTTACTTTGTACTGGTAGACAATGGAAAGACATTCTTGGATAGTTAAGGATCGCAAATAAATATTTGTATTCAACCAATTATTCAACTCAATTCTAGCACTGCAATATTTGTATTGAGCTAAACTCATCCTAATTAATTATACAACTTAATTAAAATTACACAATTATATAGTGAATCCATAGGCACTAGTTAGAAATCCGTTTTTCAGGAGCATTGGTTTCTCTCATTTTGTAAACTGAAGTTTTTTTTCATTAACAAATAACCAATTGGCAAATTAATAATTTGTCTGCATTTAAAGACTTCACCTAAATCTCAACCTCAACAGCCTCTATTGGTCCACTACTGGACGCAGGCCTCCTCCTGATAAGCGCCTTATTGGCTTTTATCACATGGTGCCCATAATCCCCACGCTGGGCATGCGGGTTGGGGATCGCAGTTCGCAGTTCATTAAAGACCCGCTTTCATATGGGTTGTTAAATTGATTTTAAAAGCATTTAGCCAGCCTATCAAAATTAGGATTCTTGTGCAAAACCCTGAAGAATGAATCTGAACTCATGTTCAGATCACGACATCATAAATACGACTGTTCTATGGATTAGTGGAAATGGAATACCGGAAGTCGAAAAACCGGAGAACGGTATACTGAAAGTACACGAAACCGCAGAACGAAATACCGAAAGCACATGAGGCCGCTTAGCGGAATACCCAAAGCACACAACACCGAAAAACTGTGGACCACAATAGATCACAATCTAGAATGCACGCTATACCGAAAGATCACGAAATCGAAAGAACGCTATGTCAAAATTTTCCTCAGGGTCTCAACTCACTTTAGTTTTGTGATATCTATCAATTAATATTAAGCTAGAGTTGTCTCTTCTTAGAATTACTATTTGAAATAGTGATTATGAAGATACACCATGAAGTTCGTAAATGTCAGAATGCCTACCTGTTCATTACGTAAAGGTAACAGGTTCTCTGGCCATAAGGTGCTTACCACTTTCATTGTTGAACACTAAAAACAGAGAAACTCGGATCCCAATAAAAACAGTGGCAATAAAATGTTTCTGAAAACATTGAAGATCCGAGAAAGGTCATGGTTACTTATATAACGCCACAAGTGAAATTTTCGCGACTTTTTCAACTTGAATATGTAAAATCTTCAAGACCGTATTTATTTCTGGGGTTAGCCATTGTTTGAATAATTGTTTATTTGCCAAAATTCAAGGTAAAGGTATGAACAAGCTTGTAAAGTGTTCAATAAATATTTTGACTTCATTCGTAAACCTTTGCCGAATTCGATGAATAAATAAACACGTCTGATAAAACAACTGCATTTATTTTCTGCAAGGCTACCACTTCAGTAAAAGCTATCCAGATTTCAAGTATACTTAGGTACTAGTCTGTTCTCTGAAAAACCAACATAACCTTAAGAAATAAGTAGGCAGACAAATAAGAAACAAATTTAAATAAATAATACAGCCAGCGTCTTGGGGACGCTTCCGACTGGTATTGTTATGGAATGGAATTGAGCTACCAGTAGATTGTTTGCAATATTATGTATTGTCTGCAGCTAGCTCAATTGTTTCAATTGTAGGTAAATACTAGTCCTAATTTGATTGTAATTTTCTTTAATAAATAAAATAAAAACAAATTAAATTCAAAATGCCAATGAGCTATCTATAATAATACTAGCTGCTGCCCGCGGCTTCGCCTGCGTAGTTCCCGTTCCCGTGGTAATTCCGGGATAAAACATAGCCTATGTCCGTCTCCTGGTTCTAAGCTGCCTCCCCACCAATTTTCAGCCAAATCGGTTCAGCCGTTCTTGAGTTATAAATAGTGTAACTAACACGACTTTCTTTTATATATATAGATTACAGAGAGGAAATATTTGTTTGTTTGCATTGAATAGGCTCCGAAACTACTGGACCGATTTGAAAAATTCTTTTACTATTAGGAGCCCACATTATTCCTGATGAACATAGGCTACTTACAGCGGGAAAATCCTACATTCCTACGGGAAAACGGGTAATAGGACAACGGGTAGTAATAATGCAGCTAGTATTACTATACTAAGTATAGTAATACTAGCTGCATTATTGTCTTGTATATACAAGTCTTGTATCATTACATTATAGTGTACCTACCTACTGGTACACTTTAATGATACAATCACGACCACGAGTAGGTAACATCTTAATTGACCTGCAGTAGGTATTCATATTCAGGCCCAAAATAAACACAAGATGCACTTCTTAGATCGTACAAACACAACACTAACTTATGAAGTTCTCGAGTTTATTTAAACCATGTCCAATCAAATTATCGTTGAAATTCAGTTCGAGGTTGCATCTTCTTTGTCGAACGCGAGTTAGGAAACGATCTCATTAAGGAAATGATAAATTCGAGTCAAACGGATATGTTAACGACATAATTGATACACTGGCCCTAAATTATTAAAAACGTGTGAAAAAACGGGAAAAACATCATTATCATCAGCCTATATCAGCCCATTGCATGCTTACTGGCTAGATTTCGATTAAGTACGAATAAAATTGAATAGGTAAGTATCAAACTCCGGTAATTATTGATATGGATCAGTTTAGCCACCTGTAGATTGCTTGCAACAGTCTGCAGTTAGCTTAACTGTTTCAATTGTAAGTACTAGTTCTAATTTATTTCTATTACTTTATTGTAATTTTCTTTGCGAATAAAGGCTTCTGCCCCACTCAAACTCCGGTAAGGTACATAAGTCCATGGGAAAATAATTCGACTTCATAAACAGCTGGATGTCTCGCTTCTGGTGTTTTTGTTGATCCGCAAAGTCCTTTCAATCTTTAATTTGATCAACCACATGCTCCGTGTATTCGATGGATCACATCAAGATAAGATAGAAGAAAATAAAACAACGCGAAATCAGCTTGGGTGGTCACAGCGGACAACCGCCATAAAACCATTATTACAAGATACATCGCATTTCATGAATTATTAACGGTGGCATTACGCGTCGGCTCTTTGTGAAAAACGAACGAAGGTGGGTAATGTTTTAGATTTTATTTGCGATGAAATCTACTATTAATTTCTTTATTTTGAATTTAAACATCAACAGTGAATTAGATTGCACTCGGTTCCGGACAAACTAAGATTTTTCGAATTATTTTCAATCTTCCAAACTTCCAATTACAATTCTTCATTTTCAACTGCTTTAGTGTATTATCTACCTAAGAATTTTTATTGGTATAGAATAGTGAACAGTAGGTACAGGGAATTTTACCTTATGTTCAAGTTTCCGTATAATTTTGTTGTTGCAAATCAAAAATCAGTCTTCCAGGTAATTAAAAAAACCTAAATCTTTGTCTTCACTCTACAACAGTCAACTGTAAGTGAATTATATCATCTTAATATGAAAGAAGAGTCCAAGGCCTTCTAAAACTGGTCGGCGGTCAAACGACTCCAAACTGTCTCAGCGAAAGTGTGTGAACGTCGGTCGTTCTTTGCATAATTTCTTGTAATTCATCAGCATGCTGTAATCTCAGTGGGTGGCAATACTTGCGAAGAAATTCTAGACATGCATTGTGTAAAATGAATCGTGCAAGTTTAGAAGTAACAAGTAGGTACGTAAGTAATACAATTTATTTTAATGACGAACGACGTCATTACCGTATGTAATCCATTGGCGGTTGAAGACTATGGTAGAGCAATGGTAGAGCAGTTAAGGGCCTTAGTGCTTACCTACTTAATGACTATTATTTTCTTTATTCACAAAGAGAATTACAATCAAATAATAGTAATAAATTAGAACTAGTATTTACAATTGAAACAATTGAGTCAACTGCAAACTGTTGCAAACAATCTACGGGTAGCTCAACTGATCCATATCAATACCAGTCGGAAGCGTCCCCAAGACGCTGGCTGCATTGCCCCGCTGTATGGCATGGCCGATGCGCTGCGCCAGAAACTCACCAGCTCTCGGGTCACGCGTCACTTCGGCCAGACGTTCACAATTGGTTTTAAAATCCATAAGAGCCACGGTACCCCACGGACTCCAAGGGGAGCAAATGTGTAGGCTCTGGCGAGACCTGCATATTTGCGCCTTTAGAGATCAGGTTAATGACTATTTTTTTATTTTTCTGTTTGTTTTGATGAATGTAGGCAACTTTAGTTGTTGTAGTATGTACCTACTGTACGTTGTACCTATCGATATACTTTTTTGTGTTTTCTGATTTATGTAAGTACATAATTATAATGGTTTAGCTGGCTGGCTGAGCTGTTTGCATTAACGAATCGTAAACTATTAAGCTTATTTTATTTGTAACTTAACATTCGGGCAAAGATTCGGGCAGGCGACCGTATCAAATTTATTTAGATAGGTAGGTACTTTTATTTATTTAAAGGACTCCTAACAGAAAAATCACATAACATGAAATATTACAAACCAAAGTTAGTCGGTCTAGTGTTCTTCTAATAAATGGGTGCCTCAGCGTGTGCAAATGATGGTTCGACTACGCGTAAGCTAACATTGTGAGTGTTTTAGAATAAAAAAACTGAGTAAAAATATTAATAATATGAATACATACAGACTAATATTACATACATAGATAGAATCTTAAATTAGAAAGGAACACAAATGTGTTAGTCAAATGACTATGTTCTGAAAATGAGATCAAATACATAGGTTATCTCTACTAATATTAACTTATTATATTACTGATCAAAAGTGATCATGCTATCTCGACAGAATAGCTACATAGCTATCACATGATAATGATGACAATGCGACCGCACCTGGCCTTACAATTAATGAAAGTGCAGAAATATTTTCGATCGATTCGGAGAAATGCTCGTTAGCAATATTCAATAGGTAACATAACATAAATGCGTTTGTTTTCGCAGGTGGTGCCTTACTCAGCCTCGTCCACAGCAAGTTTACTTCCGACTTATTGAATTATTGAAGCTTACGTACTGATTAGCATATTGCTTAAGAAACTTAAGTTCTAACCAGGAATTAATGAACTGGTAATTAGCAAGCTCTATCCATCATTGCAAGTTCTTAGGTTTCTATTTTCCATCCTCATATGGTAATTTCACTGATTGGTGAGATTTCTGAGAGACTTCGCAATTTTACCTTCCTAGGTACTGCTCAATCCATAAACTAGTAGATAACCACGTAGGAAATCACTGTATTAGAATATCACAGATGTGTGAGATTTACTTGTGCAACGCTTGCATTTTTAATAGGTCAATGCACTCACGAGTCTTTTGTGGTTACCATGCACTTTTAACTTTCATATCTCCTATCAATCATGAACATTATTATCATCATCACCACTGATGATACATACACATTCCACCGTCCACTGCTGTAAGTAGCCCTTTGTACACCGAAGTTCTTAACGTCTCTTGACTCTACAGACTCCTAGGGCAAAAAATCCATGCCAATCGGCCACCATTTACTCTTCCTTTGTTATTTGCTATCACGCATGTTTGCAACAGCACCACGATCTCACGACCCGCCATAACGTTTACCATCAGGGCACCGTCGTCACGGTTCGACCCATGCTTTGCATCATACAGATGAGACTTGACGAAATGTTATGACAATGTAGCAACTTCCGTATTGTCTTGTTGAAGAGAGTTAACCCGCACAAATGTGTCATGAACTCGTGGCCTATTGGTCTTCCTAGCGGTAGTTATTGATTTATAGAAAAGACTAGCTGCTGCCCGTGGCTTTGCAAATATTTTTCAAGTAGCCCATCCCCGGGATAACGTATATACCACCCCGCCAAATTTCAATTCAATTAATTTGAATTGCTTACTGTTATTTGACATTTACATGCTTAAATTTAATCTAGTTAGAGAGTTTCAGATTTTAATTTAATTTTGTAATGATAATTTATTGAATGTATTCAGGAGCATGTGACATGAATAATTGAAATCTGTTTTATGGTAACTAACGTTATACATAGGTAGTTGTAGTAACATTTATGGTGAACAACCAAAACAAATTAATTGAATTGAATCGAAATCCGTTCAGCCGTCTATGCGTGATAAGGTAACAGAAAGACAGAGTTACTTTCGGAAGACCTTGGTGGGTGGTGAAATATGGTACCTAAGTCTTATCAAGCCTCTGAAAAAGTATGACAACGACGGACCTAAGGATGCAAATCAGGAATCTGGCTAAAAATATACTAATGATGCCCTCGGCCAAATTTTAGTTGCAAACTGAAATTTGTTTGTACCAATTAAGTTCGTAGTTTTTAATCAACTTCAAAGGAGAGGGTATATCATAGCTACTTAGGGTCGGCTACACTTAAGTAGTGTTTTTTTTATTTTTTATTATGTATGTTTCGTATAGTCCGTCAAATTTTTTTGCTTTAAAATCATCCCGAGATGCTCCCATAAAAACTTAATTTTCGAGGAATTAGAATTTGTCCAACAAAACTTAAAAAACAGAGAGAGAATATTAAGGAATTAAAAAAAACAGTTCAACACATTTAAATTATATGACAAGAAATCAATACATGATACATACTTTACTAGGTTTTTAGAACCTGCTTCTGGCACCAGTCTTCACAAAACAGGGTTTGACAATGTTTACAAGGTAAAATCCCTATCTTAGTCTATCCTTTGTCAAATTGTCAAACACCTTTGTGAAGAAAATAAATAACATTTTATTAGATTATTATTATTACTTTACTTTATTAGGCTGCCATCAAAGACATTTTCCAAATGTCTTTGGCTGCCATGGATGCATGGGAACCTAACAGGAAAAGAAATACACTCTCAAAAACAATTGAATTCTACGATCTTAATCTTAAACTACCCAAGTATTGATAAATAAATAAATAAATAATGCTGGACAATTCACACAGCATTATCTAGCCCCAAGCTAAGCAGAGCTTGTGTTATGGGTACTAGATAACTGATATACTTAATACAATACACTACATAGATAGATATTTTTTATTATACATAGAAAACACCCAGACCAATGATGATTAATGATGATTAAGAGTAACGGCCAATGACCTTCGAGATTCCTGATAAAACCTTTCTACCACAGAATGCAAAGCAAACATTTTCTCACATAGTTTTTCCTACATTTCTAATCTCTATCTAAATAAAGCAACCGTTAATGAATTCCAAGAAATAACAGTCGTCAGAACACGTTCAATCAATAGGTCCGCAGTCTAATATAGAATCTTGACGTATGTAGGACAAATGGTTTACCAAGTTACGTTGGGTCTTTAAGCTTGGGACAAGCTGCCTTTTACAGATCCAGGAATGCTAAATCTATTTCATTACAAGTTTAAGTTTTGTCTTTAGTGTCTAAGTTAGTACACCTAGCCGCCAAATATTTTATATGTATGCAGGTCTCAAAATACCTCTCACTTCACCAGGGCTAACAATAACCGTAGAAGTTGATAGTTACAAAATGAAAGTCTAATCTTGTTTGAAAGAAATTGGGTTATGTAACGTTATTTAAAAAATTAATGCAGTGAATATAAATCAAGAGGTTGAATATGCAATTAAGTGGACGTTTTAGACGTTTCGAGCATGTACACAAATAAACTAGGTATTTTTAGAAGGTTCCTCTAATTACAAACGAGTTTCTTCAAAAATCTAATAAGTTTGTAGAGAACAAATCCAACCGAAAATAATGGTGGGAAAAAGCAAATAAAAACTGCCTATTTCAAGGCTTGATGGCTAGTGAAGCCCGCGACGTTGAAAGGCAATTTATCACCCAGCAAACTTGGTTTGCTTACACAATCAATTCGCAGTTTGAGTTTGCGATTAAATTCAATATTTGTATTGACAATCGCTAGCGACTGCTTAGCACTTTTCGCAATTCCTTTGTTTGTAGTGCAATATAAAGGCGCAGGTTATAAAATACAGCTCTATTGCCCGTGCGGTTAATCATATAGGGATTGGTCGACCACACACAAAATAATGAAAATTAGACATTAAGTAGGCTATCAAAGCTATGTACAAAAACTAGGTAGAAGGTATTGATTAAAGTATAATTTAGACAAAATGCATGAATTCCATAAATTAACTTCCTTATTTTACGGAACAACCATCAAAATATAATAAAGATGAGGACACGCCGGTGGTCATTAGGCATCAAATAGAATTAGATGATGCCATTTCACCAAGGCCGGCCGAAACATTGGTCATCCAAACTGCACATTTATTAACACTTCCGCAGACATTTATCACGCGAAAACTTTGCCTTGATGATTAACGAAAACTGGATCGATTCGCCGTGCCTATTCGCACTCCCACTCGGAAATTGGTCTACAATGATTTCTTTAATCGAATGTAATCTGCTCGGCCCACATACAAAGAAAAGTGAAACCATAGGTCATCAGGCTTGATTAATGGTGTCATTCGGTAAAATACATTTGCGCATGACAGTGATTTATGAAGTGAGCAGTCCTAAAATTTGAGCGGGGTTTTGCGACAACGGATCAAGCGAGGACTCAAGAGCAAGCAAGTGACACGTGTTTACGCAACAAGTCACCGAGTGTAATTTACTGGTGTGGTGACCTCAACCTTGCCGCCGACTGACTCCGCTGACAAACGCAAAATCACAATAAAACAACCGAATCCAAGCACCCACATGTTTCATGGATTCGCGAATTGGGACGCACACGATGTAAATTTTGATAGCCTTTAATGTTTGTAGCCTCGGGTTTTAGTTTAAGGTCGTCCTGTTTTTTTTGTATTATGTTTATTGCATAAAGTACAAAGTGATCTGCGATTAATTAATGACCAATAAATACCATAACGGTGCAGTATACGATCAAATTAAGCTCCGCTGGCGCATATGTTCCCATAAGAAAGATCCAAAAGCAAGGTCTGACATGAATGGGATAAGATGTTTTGTAATTTTACGCTTCGCCATTTGACATGGTCAAACAATGTAGTTTTCTCGAGTTGCAAGGTCTACCATCGCGAAGGAAATTTATCGCAAT
This sequence comes from Eupithecia subumbrata, assembly GCA_949316285.1. NCBI lineage: Eukaryota > Metazoa > Arthropoda > Insecta > Lepidoptera > Geometridae > Eupithecia > Eupithecia subumbrata. Next base: position 25,424,081 of record OX438643.1, read on the forward strand.
GATGTGCAAATTTTATGGTTTACATCGAGAGCTATAATTTGAAAGAAGCCTCCTTGCCTTTTCAAATACCTAAGCTTTTACCTTCACTGGTATTGCACATAATTACTATGTCTGCTGGATATTCCTTTCATTCAATGCTATGCAGCCAAGTGCAATCCACCACTTCACTTCAGTGTTATTGTTCAATGATTCTGTTGAAGCAGATTATTGATATCACTTATTGACCCATATTGGGAGGACGATATCAAAAACATAGCAGGACCGCACTGGATACTGGAGGCTCAAGACAGGAATAAATGGCATACATTGGAGGAGGCCTTCACCTTAACAGGGCTTCTCGTGAATGAAACCTAGGAAATGATTACCTAGATAGAATTATATTGATAACTAGTATTTTATATGTGCGCGAGCTGCAAGCAGCTCGCGGCGGCTGTGTATATTGTTTTTTTTTCATTGTATTCCCCTTTTCGTAACCTACATAATCGATTTCATGGAAATTTATAAGCAAGAGTGGGTTTTGCGATATAAGAATATCAGCCATTTTGGATTTTCAAATGGACATCTTTTTCGTAATCTACATTGTCGAGTTAGTCGAAAACGATATCCATGTCAAATTCTTGGATGGGGTAGGGGGTTCAGGGGGGCTGGGGGTGAGGGGTCACAGCACGGCTCGCTTCGCTCGCCTTGCTGTGTGACGTGAGTGATGACGCCCGCCGCCGTCATCAAATTCGTAATCCTCGCCCCCATGTTAGTCGAAAACGATAACCATATCAGATTTTTTGATGGGGGCGGGGCTGGGCGCAGGGGGTCACAGCACCCCTGTAGTCAACGCTCGTGCTGCCACACGGCAAGGCTCGCTTCGCTCAGATATTTTGATGGGAGGGGGTTCAGGGAGCCTGGGGGCGTGGGGGTTAACACAGCAAGGCAAGGCTCGCTTCGCTCGCCTTGCTGTGTGACGTGAGTCGTATTGCGGTTCGCTTCGCTCACCGCAATCCGACACACGCCCGCCGTCATAAAATTCATAATCCTCGCCCCCATGTTAGTCGAAAACGATACCCATACCAGATTTTTTGATGGGGGCGGGGTTTTGGGGGGGGGGCTGGTCGCAGAGAGTCACAGCACGGCTCGCTTCGCTCGCCGTGCTGTTCCCCTGTAGTCCCCGCTCGTGCTGCCACACGGCAAGGCTCCCTTCGCTCGCCTTGCGGTGTGACGTATTGCGACACACGCCCACCGACATCAAATTCTCGCTTCGCTCGCCTTGCTGTGTGACGTGAGTCGTATTGCGGTTCGCTTCGCTCACCGCAATCCGACACACGCCCGCCGTCATAAAATTCATAATCCTCGCCCCCATGTTAGTCCAAAACGATACCCATACCAGATTTTTTGATGGGGGCGGGGTTTGGGGGGGGTGGCTGGTCGCAAAGAGTCACAGCACGGCTCGCTTCGCTCGCCGTGCTGTTCCCCTGTAGTCCCCGCTCGTGCTGCCACACGGCAAGGCTCGCTTCGCTCGCCTTGCGGTGTGACGTGTGACGTATTGCGACACACGCCCACCGACATCAAATTCGTAATCCTCACCCCAATGTTAGTCAAAAACGATATCCATATCAGATTTTTTGATGGGGGAGGGAGTTCAGGGAGCCTGGGGGCGTGGGGGGGTAACAGCACGGCTCGCTTCGCTCGCCGTGCTGTTCCTCCGTAGTCGCATTGCGGCTCGCTTCGCTCGCCGCAATGCTCCACCGGGTTTAGGGAGAGGGGGTTCTGGGGGCAGGGGGGGGGGGTCACAGCGCGGCTCGCTTCTCTCGCCTTGCTGTTCCCCGTAGTCGCATGCGGCTCGCTTCGCTCGCCGCAATGCTACACCCTAAAAAGTGGTCCAAATATAGGCTAAAAATGGCAAAATTTCAGTTTTTTAATAAAAAGAAGAGTCCAGAGGGGCGGGGGGCGAAAGTTTATTTTGCAATTAAAATGGTATTAAACCTTCTACACGATCGTGAAAAAATTGTTCTTCTAGCTTACTTCGTTTGGGAGATATCAAAAGGGGGGGTGAAAAAGGGGGCGAGAGGGGGGGGTGATTTTTTTTTTCTTTCAATTGGAGAAGAGACCTTCTATACGATCCCGCAATCAGAACCCCTCTATCACGACGGCATCTCGTAGCACTCTCAAAAGGGGGGGTCTTGGGGGGCAAGGGGGGGGTGAAATTATTTTTGCAATCGAAATCACTTGACCCCCTCTATACAACCCCCTTAAAATTATTCATCAGTATGACTCCGTTACGAAGCCCCCTTGGGGGGCGGGGGTCCTGGGGGGCAAATCTCAAAAAGTCGGAATTTTCCCTAGGTCTCCTTGACCCCCTCTGTACATTTTTGCAAAAAAAAACATACCTCCCCCTCCACCATCAGGGAGAACAATTATGTCAGTCAGTCAGTCAGTCAGTCAGTGAGTCAGTGGTAATCGAGCTATATAGTATTATAACTAGCTTTTTACATGTGCGCGAGCTGCAAGCAGCTCGCGTCGGCTGTGTATATTGTTTGATTTTAATTGTATACCCTTTTTCGTAACCTACAACCGCGATTTGATCGAAATCGATAACCAAGAGTGGAGACTGCGATATAAAAATGTCACCCATCTTGGATTTGGAAATGGACATCTTTTTCGTAATCTACGAGTTCGAGTTGATCGAAAACGATACCCATATCAATTTGTGGATGGGGAGGGGATTAAGGGGGGGCTGGGAGTGAGGGATCACAGCACGGCTCGCTTCTCTCGCCGTGCTGTTCTCCTATAATCGCATTGCGGTTTGCTTTGCTAACCGCAATACGTCCCCGCTCGTGCTGCCACACGGCAAGGCTCGCTTCGCTCGCCTTGCGGTGTGCCGTATTGCGGTTCGCTTCGCTCACCGCAATCCGACACACGCTCGCCGTCATCAAATTCGTAATCCTCACCCCCATGTTAGTCGAAAACGATACCCATATCAGATTTTTCATGGGGCGGGGTTCGGGGGGGCTGGGCGCGAGGGGTCAAAGCACGGCTCGCTTCGCTCGCCGTGCTGTTCCCCTGTAGTCGCATTGCGGTTCGCTTCGCTCACCGCAATACGTCCCCGCTCGTGCTGCCACACGGCAAGGCTCGCTTCGCTCGCCTTGCGGTGTGACGTATTGCGGTTCGTTTCGCTCACCGCAATCCGACACACGCCCGCCGACATCAAATTCGTAATCCTCACCCTATCGTTAGTCGAAAACGATATCCATATCCGATTTTTTGATGAGGGAGGGGGTTCAGGGAGCCTGGGTGCGAGGGGGGGTAACAGCACGGCTCGCTTCGCTCGCCGTGCTGTTCCTCCGTAGTCGCATTGCGGCTCGCTTCGCTCACCGCAATACGTCCCCGCTCGTGCTGCCACACGGCAAGGCTCGCTTCGCTCGCCTTGCGGTGTGACGTATTGCGGTTCGCTTCGCTCACCGCAATCCGACACACGCCCGCCGACATCAAATTCGAAATCCTCACCCTAATGTTAGTCAAAAACGATATCCATATCAGATTTTTTGATGGGGGAGGGGGTTCAGGGAGCCTGGGGGCGTGGGGGGGTACAGCACGGCTCGCTTCGCTCGCCGTGCTGTTCTTCCGAAGTCGCATTGCGGCTCGCTTCGCTCGCAGCAATGCTCCACCGGGTTCAGGGGGAGGGGGTTCTGGGGGGCAGGGGGGGGGGGTCACAGCGCGGCTCGCTTTGCTCGCCTTGCTGTTCCCCGTAGTCGCAGTGCGGCTCGCTTCGCTCGCCGCAATGCTCCACCCTAAAATGTGGTCAAAATATAGGCTAAAAATGGCCAAATTTCAGTTTTTTTATAATAAGGGGGGTCTAGAGGGGTTGGGGGCGAAAATTTTTTTTGCAATCCAAATGGTGTTAAGCTCTTCATACGACTGTGAAAAAAATTTTCTTCTAGCTTACTTCGTTTGGGAGATATAAAAAGGGGGGGTGAAAAAGGGGGCGGGAGGGGGGGTTATTTTTTTTTACTTTCAATTGAAGAAGAGACCTTCTATACGATCCCGCAATCAGAACCTCTCTATCGCGACGGCATCTCGTAGCACTCTCAAAAGGGGGGGTCTTGGGGGGCAAGGGGGGGTGAAATTATTTTTGCAATCGAAATCGCTTGACCCCCTCTATACAACCCCCTTAAAATTATTCATCAGTATGACTCCGTTACGAAGCCCCCTTGGGGGGCGGGGGTCCTGGGGGGCAAATCTCAAAAAGTCGGAATTTTCCTTAGGTCTCCTTGACCCCCTCTGTACATTTTCGCAAAAAAAAGCATACCTCCCCCTCCACCATCAGGGAGAACAATTATGTCAGTCAGTCAGTCAGTCAGTCAGTGAGTCAGTGGTAATCGAGCTATATAGTATTATAATAATTAAGAACATTAAATTTTAATTCATATTAATGCATGTACTGATAGATGATGATAATTTCAACATAATTTTTAATGCATGTTTAAGATAGGTAATGATTAATCCAACTGTATTTCGAGGAATACTAGGCTTTTTATTTTATTTATATAATGACCCAGCAACTTCTATTTGTCATACAATCACCACGTCCAGACACTGCATCGAGTTAATCGTAAAATTAATTGCTATAGAATGTTATTGTGTCAAGGCTACGGGCTTATTTTATCCACGACAATGGAAGGTTGGCCTAAATTTGAAATAGTCGTGATGATGGGGATTATCGGAGCTTTGTTTGTTTGGAATGGATGATTAGTTTCATCTTCATCCCATGTGTTCGATTCAAAGGACCTTGTCTAAAACTTTTGAGGTTCGAAACATTATCAATAAATATCTCATCTACTGGCTATCGATCGGCTATTGATTTTTAAACCAACCATATAAAGATCAGATGGTATTTGAAAATACTAAAATATTTTTGGTTGGGATCTCCTTCAAACAAATTTCGTGAAAAAAATAATTCAAATATAAATCAGATTATTCTGATAAATTTTCATTTAGAATGCTTTTACTTACTCAAGATAAAAACCTACTAAAATAAATGGGTTGGTAGGTATTCATAATGATATTGATCAGACAGATGTCGATAAATTTAACTTGCATAATAACCTTAAGTAGATACTTAAGGTGCCGCCCGTTTTGTATAGTGAACCCACAATAACAGGACTCTTAAGCGCCTACGCACTAATTAAGTAGTACTTTCTTTGATTTATCTGTCTTCAAAGAACCGAAAACTTACGTAACTATGGAAAGTGAACCTGTCGAAAACGACCACTCATACACCATTGATGTTTTGTCAGAGTCCGATTTGGAAAGGATAAAAAAGTGGTACGGAATATTTACGGAAAGTTGTCACCGAAACGGGAGACACAGCGTTCGCTTTCGTCGATCGAGTGCGAAAGTCGAAGTATTGTTACCGATTGTTACCGACATACCTGACCTTGGTAGCCCACACTCCATCGTGACTCTATGTAGAGCAAACGAAAAGAAATAAATTGCAAACTTTTTGCGAGCTGGCTTATAGTGAAAGTATGTACATAAAAAAAGAGTGCCAAGTTGTAATAGGTTCTTAACTAGCTTTTATTTGTTGGAAATTGCGAGGTCTTTTAGACGATCTGGACTATTGTTCTCAATTTGTTTCAATAGATTCTTTCGATAAAGAACAATCAGCGTCTATGTTTTAGTCAAGGGTAGGTACAGAGGGTAACTCATCAACTTTGCTGGGTACATTACCATATCTACACATACCTGGTTACAGTACATTCATTTGTGAGAGTTAAAGCCAACATGGTAGAAAGGTGTGTTAGTTTATTTTGCCGCTCATTTCTGTTAAAAACAGAGCAAAACATGCATATAGACACGGGTAATTAAGATTGCATAATTCCTTTCCTTCATATTCTCATAACAAACATAAGCAGATAATTATAATACCTATAGCTTTTCACACGGACTTGAGTGGTTTCACATAAAACGCCTCTGACCATTATCGACTCAATATATTTCTTTGACCATAAAATTAGAGAGGTCTTTGACCAGCACAAAAAATATTACGTTGGTAGCCGAATAAAGAAAATCGCCTGAAGCATTCTAACATCTGAAGGCGTACCATCACAATTTCTCTACGACGCAACCTTACGTAATTCAATTTTTCAATTAATTTATATCTACCGGGCATATCTTTAACAAATGCGAGCGAGTTCGTGGACAATACAGACTTTCCTGGAACTCATCGTCATATAATAAGTCTATCAATCAACGAGATATTTCTATTACGTATGTTTGCATTCATTCATAGAGCATGACTGTCGCCGTCATACAATGTGGGTCCTGTACACTTTCTCTGGTCTTATCTTCTGAGCCCTCGAGCAGTCGTCCGGATACTCGGGTCTGCCTTCCTCTGTCTTATGTAACCGGGTCTTTGTTTCCTTACCTACAGCCTCGAGCTGATTATTAGTTAGTACCACTTGCGCCTAACAGGGTTAGCTCATAATTAGTTCGGTTGTTATGCAATTACTGACGCATTTTGCACTCTACCGGTGAGTTTTATCGTAGAGTGGTGGACTTAAATCAAGGTACCAAAATAGGACTGCACTCCCGTTACAAAGATAGATTTTGTCTGTTTACTATAATGTCCGGTCCATTTTACAACAAATAAATAATGCTGGATAGTCCACAAACTAAGCAGAGCTTGTGTTATGGGTACCTACTAGATGACTGATAAGATACATTACACAGATTGTATGTTTGATTATACATAGAATTACCCAGAATACCCGGAACAATTATTTGTACCCAGATTGTACAAACATTTGTCCCACGACGAGAATCGAACACGCACCTCCTGCTTCGCAAGCGGACCTTTGCCCGCCGCGCCACATTGGTCGTCAGACTAACAATAAATTTGCAAAAGACCACCAACACAGAGTTTCCGCTTGTCAAGCCCGGCTTAGGCGGAGGTAGGAAAATGGGGTCATCAAAAAACTTAAAACAAACCATCAAGGTTAAGATGGCATGCCTGATTACAAGAACCACGTAACGGTTGAGCCCACATAATACCACACGCAAGATAAATAGGGTTACCAGAGCGGGTGCCTCCATAGCATACGAATGCACGAAGTATAGGTTACGAAAGGTATAGGAAAGAAGGTGCGATAGTCTTTTGTTTTTTCATTATAAGTGACTACGCTGATGGAAAACTCTGTGATACATATCCATATTGATATAGAAAGGAAATCCTACCAATATTATATAGGTAGTCAAAAGTTTGTGAAATGCAATTTTTTTTTGTACCTACTATGATCTTCAAAGACTACCTACTGAACAGATCAAGACGAAATTTGGCGTACATTTAGAACATAGCCTAATTTAGATAATAATTATTATAGCATATATAAGAAACACATACGCGTGCGAAGCCAGTATTCCAATAAAGGAGCAAAGAGCTTTGCATGGCCATCTTGTTGTTAGATTTAATCTACCAGCAAGATGGCACGACTGACCATGACTGGCTGACTGCAAATGTTGTAGTCAGTTGGTTGCTATCAATTCGTTTTATACGGTATTCTACTAGTATTTTATAGCACAAAATACATGGACAAGTACCCTAAGGTACTCGCAAATTACGGAGATAGTCTATAGCCAGTATTAATCGTCGGCAGAGTATACGAAAAACCAAAAACGGTTGCGCCAGCTCTGGTTGCGCTATCTAAAGGCAGTATCGCTGTTTACGATTATTACTAAACATAATACGTGGGATATTCACTCAAATGATCTCTTTCGAAACGTCTTGATGACTTTATTGTAGTGGATGGTAATCTATTTTGTAAAGCTGCATGGTCGTTACAACGGCTTCTTATGCCAATCCTTGACTCTCACAGTTCAGAGGAAAGATTTAATGAAATATCTTCCATCTATTGGTATTCCTAAAAGGAATCTCGGTCATTGAAATACCTAATGTAAATAAATCAAGATAGTTCGTTCGCCTTGTTTTCTCTCACTCTCATCCCATATCTACTTTAAATAATTTTAGTATTTATGATACAGTTATAAAATGCAATGACGATGATATCAACAAAGAACCCGAACTCATAAAAATTGAAATATTGCATCGTTCCATGTCGCTCAAGGGAGACAGACAGCTTTGGTGGGCAAAAAGGGCATGCAACTACCGATAGACCTGCAGGCAGTAACGCATAGTTGTAATAGGCAAGAAGAAAATGAACATCATCTTAAGAAATAACAAACTAAGACAATGTAAAATTTTAAAAAATTAACACCATCGAAGGGTTGATGCTATTAATAAAAGGCAATATCCAACGACCGGTGAGAAACTAATGAGATATATCGTAGGTACTAAGCAAACACAGATAAGAAAGAATAACAGTAGAAGTAGTCGGAAAAGTGGAACAATAGCCTGGAGCCTGGACAATGCACTCTGCACTGGCTGAAGTCATAAATCAAAAAGAAAAATAAATAAAGTATAATTTTCTGGCTATTGATGCTTGCCTGCCGAATACCTATGTCATAATAACCCAGCGTCTTGTGACGTATGAGAAACTTCGCAGAGATCACGTTAAGTAGACGGATGTGCCAATCACCACTCCATAAAAGACGCCAGATTCTGCTTATCATCATAAAGAAAAAGAAACAAAAACAAAGATAACGAAGATTCTAACTCTGTGCCGTAAATGGCCACGAGAGAGCAAGTAATTACGCTGTGACGGGGGCAATTATAGGCGATAACTTACAAGTGTTACAACACAGTTTATTACGCCTCTATCTCACTATATTTACAAAAGTCCACCAGTCTGTTGTAAAGATAAAAGCCCGTTACCAAGACTCTACCTGTTTATTAAGTAGATATGTACGCCTTTCGTCATAATCCAATTAATGGTGAGATTGGCGTTGCAAATCGGACCAACGCAAAATGCAAATGGAACCAACGCAAAGCTAATATAGAACCTGTGGTTTGTAGAATATGGATCAGCTAAAAGCCGATTTTTTTCCGTACTGTTGTTACAATGGCACGGAAAAAGACAGAATACCAGAAACTTCGTGCAAGCTTTAGCTTTAAGTCGGTTAAATGATCAATCAATACTGCATAACCTACTTGATTCTGGCTAATCTAACAGAAACTCTGATATTGGACTACAATCGCTTGCCTTTTGTACTAAACAAGTGAAGTCGTACTCTAAAGCAAGTTCTTCTAAGTCTGTGATTCTGCACCATGCCTCTCGATGCCTCTACATGGCTCGGAGTCGTGAGCCAGCACAATGCGACCGGCATTTCTCCAATAGATTAGTCATGCGAGTGTTGTGTTGCAATGCTTCATTTATCGCACATTAATATCTCGATTGCGAACTCTTTTAAAAACTTTGCATGGTGAATGGAATAGTTGTATTCTCTTTGCTGCCTATCTACTGCTATCTACACTGCATGCAACAAATACGATCTCCATTCTCTGTCTCTCTCTTTTTTCTTTTCTGTCTGTTTTTCTGTTGGGCATAGCCACTTAGGCGGGTCATAGGAATTAAAATACAAGACGTGTTTCCTAATCTAGCCTACCTCAAGTACCTATTTACACAGGGATTACCGACTTAAGTCAGAATAACTGAGTGTTAGAATGCTATGTAACTCGGTAAAATCGGTAAACCTTGAAGTTCGCAAAATATTTTATCAGGATGTCTTGTTACAACTCTCCTCGGCACTATTACGGAGGTAGCTACTTATCGTTTTATGAACTCTAATTGAACTGCTCTTAGACTACGCTAATTACGACATGACTAGCCATTTCAATTAACGCAATCTCTAATTGCAACCGGAACTGAGATAAGAGGACGGCATGACAATTTGACGCTGATAAAAATACGTCAAGCTTGTTAGCTTTCTTGTTTTCTAACTTGTGTTCTTACGACTCTTACGCAGTCTGTTACGGCACCCACCTGCCCATTCATCTTAAAAAATACAATTTAACAGTCATAATCGAGGCATTGAACTTGCGGCCATAGATCGTCTGATTAATCCAGAATACTTTCACTTCAGCCAGTTTTATTCATCCTCATGTTGCTTAGATCCCTTGATAGGTTACAAAATATTTGATTGTGCAATTTGCTGCATTGTACCTGAGCATCCTCAAATATGGGTTACGCAAAGATTTCATATAAAAATTACATAGGTTCTCAGAACCACTTACATGGTAGGTACTATTGGTTAATTGGTTATGGCGGGCTATGCCCGAATATTTTATAGAAGTCACTGAAGAAACCAGCATCTTCCCCAACAACGGATCTAGGTAGGTACCCCTGCAAGTTATTGTTTTAATTATAGCCAGGATGCTTATTTAATGAGATGACGAACCTACACGAATTAAAATAATCAAGAGGAATTGTTAAACATGAGTCAGCAAAGAAGACAATCATAATTGTTATTCTATTGTGTGCGATGAACTTTCGGTCATTTTTCTTGCCTAATGAGACGAATTCAATTCGCACGACTGTCTTGAGAGTGCATTCCAAATAAGTACAGCAAAGGAAGAAATGGCTAGTTCTTCATAATATTATGAAACAAGTAGGTACCTACTTTGTTTAATCTAATCAACAGTCTTGACATGTCATAATAAACTTTTATCGGTAATTGGCATAAATTACAAGATTACCAAGGCCTATGATTAAAAAATTTATTCTAAGGCCGCTTTATCGCTAAAATGGACCGACGCACGAAATTGATAGTACCTTCCTACTTATATTTTCTTTGATGACCTTAGCAACTCTACATAATTCGCAAGAGCCAATAGTACGCCGAAAAAACCCGTTTCTCGATGAACCGATATTCGGTTATACGATGATGATCCTCAATGATGATGATGATGATGATGGCCGCGTTGACAGATCAGAGGTTGTGGACCAATTTAGCGCTTTTCAGGGCAGGCCAATGTTCAGCAGTGGACTAATAGATGCTGTTGATTATAAATGGCAAGTGAGGTGTGAGTGCCCAATAAGGTTTTACCTCAGTTTATATAATTATAACATCATTGCCTATACCTATTCAAAATGACTAAGTACCTATTATTAAAGATATCACCTACCTATTGAAGCTATTACTTATTTTCTGAATTATCCAAAAAACCAACATTGATGTTGGTTTTTTGGATGCTGTTTTGTGAATATTTTATGTATATCAACTTTAGGTCCGCAAGAATTCTGTTTAGTGAGAGTTTAGTAAAGACAAAAACCGGTGTTTCGCAATTGCATATGAGAATGACATTATGAACTATGAGAGTGGAAACTCTCAACCATTGACTTGTTCGCATGTAACCGACTAGTATTTTAACGTCATTTTACAGTCGTAGCCACTGTTTGGAAGAAAGTGCAAAATGGCCTGAGAGCTTTCCACAGTAGCGTTGGCTGCTGCGTCTAGCGTTTGTTGTAAAAAATTACGAGGGCAGAAGCCTTTATTCACAATGAAAATTACAATTAAATAATAGATTCAAGTTAAATAAAAATTGTTTTCAAGTTCTTTTTATTTTATTTAAGTAATATTTCTGTATATGAATATATCAGGGCAACAACACTATTCATTAGTGGTGTCGTTAACAAATGCTATTTGTTAACGATACCTCGGGGGTGTAGTTTTGGGGATGTCGTTAACAATGAACGAAATAAATTAGAACTAGTATCTACAATTGAAACAATTGAGCTAACTGCAGACTGCTGCAAGCAATCTACAGGTAGCTAAACTGATCCATATCAATACCAGCCGAAAAAATAAAATTATTGAGTCTATATCCTTATAAATTAAAGTCAAAATTTTTCCGATCATACAACAAACTTTTGTGCCTACAATCTCATCAACAACAAAGCTCTACCATCATTCAACAAAAAAATCCATAATCTATAGTTCCCGTATGAGAACCCTGGGAGGTCCCCAACAAAGGTGCAGGCAGCTAGATCATTGACCCAAGCGTCGGCGACGCGATTGATAAGGCAGGTTAAATGGGCCGTGCTGCCGTGGCCTATAACAATACCCCTTCTGATACATGCTATTCAATTCGCTAATGCCCCCATAATTGGTTGAGTGATTTACTGGAAATGCGCTATCGATTTGGTGCGCGATCAGCTGTGACTGGTCGACAAAATTGTAAATTTTATAATGGTTATACCAGATCATAATAGTGAGGTGTCTTCTTTAGGTTTCGAGTTCGGTTTCGAAACCTTAAGGTCTCGCTTTTTCTGTCCTTTTTTCCCACTTTAATATAATAACTCAGCAACTACCGCAGCTATCAACTTGAACATTAAAATAATGCATGTAGTGTAAGTGGTCCTTTACAGATTCAAAAAATAAATGAAAAATGAATTTGAAACATTTCATACAAATTGTGATGTCTAAATTTTAAAAGAAATCTACAGAGTCAAGTGAGTTATGAAATGAAAGGTATGGGTTTGTTAGTACATTACAAGACAGTTTTAAAATTTCTGTAGGTTTTATATATTTTGAAATATTTTGAAAAAGTCCAAATATTACCCCCCCCCCCCTTCCCCCCCTTTACAGGAAAAAAGGAAAAATATAGAGAAGTCTATTTGATACCCACACACACGTTTCAAATCATTTTTTGAAATTTCTGTATGTTGCCATTGAACTACTATTACTACTTACAACTCACTGTATGTTGCATACTTTTTGAAATATTTTGAAAAAAGTCGACAAATTACCAGTTCCCCAAAACCCCTATTCACCGAAGTATGCAGAGCGATCAATCTGATTGGGTTGGTACCTACTATTCAAATAACGAAGTCTCTTACCGAGACCTTTACTACATATGTATTTGTATAATTGAGAAACATTTGAAACCCTCGGGACCCTTGACGGATCTTCTTTACATAATGCTATCATTATCGACAATGTAGTTACCGTCGTCGTCCAGGCGTAGTATCCTGCTGATTGTTGGATCTTATAAAACTGGAGAGTTACACGGCCTGGCAGCAAAAGCCAAACTGGTGATTCCAAGGCTATTAAGTAATTTGTTGTTGTACGGTCCTTCGTAATCTGGCGCCTTCCGAAGCGTCCGATCCTTTAAGATAAAAAGCTTTCCGAATGATTTAACTCCAATAAAATACCAAAGAATTAAGCCACTTGAGTCCCAGAATCAAGCACTTATCTGCTACAAAAACAGAGTGAAACAAAAGAACCGCCACTCAATGTGTTCGAGTCCGATAAGTCATCGTCTGCCGCCGAAACTCAGGACAATGTTCACATAAAAAGTTACCAACCAGAAAAAAATATGTGGGCACACGTTTCCATGAACCCACGATGTGACGTCTGCAACGACGAGATTCATTAATTGAGTTCGCAGCTCAACCCACGGTCTTGTTTGGGTAGTTTCTGTGCGAGTAGGTAGGTTACTATGTCAGGCACCTGGTAGGAACGTACCTAAGTATAATAGTGTCGCACCTAATAAAAGTTGGCTTAAGTAAAAACTTTAGACTGAAACTTTAGTCATCATGCTATTTTTACAACACATTGATAAGCAAAATCGTGTCGTGTTGTTTGTTAGTATGTAAATTAAGACCTAAATACGGCTCTAGACTCTAGTTCAAAGGACTAGAGTCTAGAGCCGGCTATACCTAGGTCTCCACTCTCCACTTTTGAAGAAGGTACATGTTCAACAGTTAACTGAGGTGGGTGGTAACAGCGGGATTGTTAAATAATGAACACGATAGGCGACGATAAAACATAATGTTGATAGTACTTACTACGAGAAGACGTGACGTGAACCTGGTGTCCAATGGAAACGCAGATAGTTTCAACTCTGAATCAACGGAAGTCGCCAAGCGAGCGCTGCGATATTTTGAGCAAAGCTCGTCGAGCATGCGACTTGTAGAGGTATAAATACTTATAGGTGGGCACCGCAGTTCACTTGATAGTCGCGCACAAGTACCTAGTAGCCACTAATCTTGGGCAATGACAAACTATCTCTTTACTTGAGTACACCCACACTGTTTTAGAGACTGCGTTCACAAATTCTTGGCATTTTTTCTCATGAATGTTATTGGTAATACTTACTTAAATCAAGAATACCTATACGATAGCTTAGGAGCAACAATTCAAACCAGTCGACAAGCAATTAAGGCATTGATCAAATGCAATCGTAAAGTATGTCTGTCGGTTCGCATTGAATGCTTATTTCAAACAATAGCGTTGACAAAGAGGTGAAATATTAAAGCAACACTACGCAGGTACCTAATCATTAACATTTATCCTTGGACCTAAATAGAAAGGATATCCGTTTGAACTGAATGAACTCTACACTACATCATGTACTCTACATAACTTGGGCACCTAGGAATAACCTGCTATGTGTATTGTCAATTGGTAGCACTAACATGAAAACAGTCAGTGAGGTCAAAAAATTATAATATCAAACTTAGCTATAAATATAAATTAAGGAATAGTAACATAGCGCACTAATATTTCCTGGCTCTTTGCTCTACCAAAGGTAGAGCCAACTGCCGAGGAAGACATTAAGCGCGGCCAAGAATTCGTTAGGTAGGTGCCTAGCGATTTAAATCTTTGACCAGCCTATCTTGCTTGCTATTGGTAGATCCTAATAGATGGTAGAGTACCTACCTACCTACAACAAAATTACCCTAGCTAAGTAACTACATTATATAATGTAAATAATAGGTAACGCGTAACTCAATGGAATAGAAATATCCGGTTCCAATCGTTCTCAAGGACGCACCCAACCCGCACCCTACATCCGTTCCGTGAATTGGGGTAAAAGTGTATTGTTACCAGCAAAAACACAGAACAGATGTTCCGTGGTCTCTCACGAATGGCCGACCTAGCTTAGCAGGTGAATCTGATGAATCCCTAATATTTATTTATTTATTTCTGGCAAGTTACAAGTTGAGTGATTTAGTCTTTCTAAAATCACAGATAAAAATTGTTGCAAGGCAAAAGTAGTCGTTAATTACGAAAATGCATTGAAAAACTTAACTGAACAAAACCTTGAACACTTATTCAGACTGAATGATCCTAATATTCTATGTAATGAAATAATAACCTTGGTACAAAAATGTCTTATTGATAATACTATAACTTCTCGGATACCTCGGAATAAACAAATAATAAAGCCATGGATTACACAAGGTATCCTACGGTGCATTTTAAACAGAAATAATATGCAAAAAAATGTACGCAACGACCTTTATAACGATACGTTAAAAATAACCTACAGAAGATACAGGAACTACTGTAATAACCTAATAAAAAAACTTAAAATAAAATACAATAGAGAACAACTAAATAAATCAGCGAAAAACAGTAAAAACTTATGGAAAACTATTAATAATATAACTAGCTATAAATCTACTAAGACCCCGAATATACAATTACTTAATACTAAAGCTTCACCTAAAGAATCAGTTAATTTTGCAAACTCGTTCTTCTCTAATATAGGAAAGACCCTGGCTGAAAGTATTTCTTTACAAAATATGACAAGCAATCATTCATCTTCTGCTAATGCTCTACCCTCCAGTCACGTTTCTTCTTTTGCTCTATTAGAAACAGATCCCATAGAACTTCATAATGTTATAATGAATCTCAAATCTGAAAGCGCACCCGGATGGGATAGCATTCCTTCTAAATTTCTAAAATTAGCTAAGCATATACTAGTACCAGTTCTATGTCATCTAGTAAACTTATGTTTTACTAAAGGTATATTCCCTAACCTACTTAAACAGTCGATAGTTACACCGGTATATAAGAGTGGAGAGAGAGATGATATTAATAATTACAGACCTATATCCGTACTGCCATCTATCTCGAAAATTATAGAAAAACTTATTAATAACAGACTGCTACTATATTTGAATAATTTTAAAATATTATCAAACTCGCAATATGGTTTCAGGCAGGGTACTTCTACTGAAGACGCTGTTGCAACGATTAGTAACCTTATTGTGCAACAAGTCGATAGCGGCAAAAAGTGCCTGGCGGCATTTCTCGACCTCAAAAAAGCGTTCGATACAGTGTCTGTAGAAATTCTTATCACAAAGCTAGAAAACATAGGTATTCGAGGAATGCCACTAGCACTTCTGACAAACTACCTATGTGACCGTAAGCAACGCGTTAAAGTTGGAGAATTTATAAGTGATGAGGAGACTATCAGCTATGGTGTACCCCAGGGGAGCGTACTGGGTCCAACCCTGTTTCTTATCTACATAAATGACCTTTGTAATCTCAATATAAAAAACGCGAATATCTTCTCTTATGCAGATGATACTTCTGTCGTCTTTACCGGCACATCCTGGAATGATGTTAAAAAGAGAGCTGAAGAGGGACTTCTTGAGATATCTCAATGGCTTAACCTAAATTTACTTACCCTAAATGTTTCTAAGACTAACTTTATGACGTTTACTAAATATAATAATACCCAACCCAATCATAACTACAGTTTAAAAATACATAAATGTAACCTTATTGACTCTTTCTGTCATTGTCCTAACATAGATAAAGTAACAACTACAAAATACCTAGGAATAATGATTGATCAACGACTTTCCTGGCATGATCACATCGAACTTTTGATGAAAAGGCTTCGTAAACTAATCTGGATCTTTAAAATATTACGTCACGTCGCAACAAAAAAACTAATAAACCAAATTTATACATCGTTGGCACAATCAATTCAAAATTACTGTATACCAATCTGGGGAGGAGCTAATAAAACCAAGTTCTTAGAACTTGAAAGAGCACAGAGGTCTCTATTAAAAGTCATGTATTTCAAGCCCTTCCGATACTCTACGAATGTACTCTACCAAGACGCCGGTCTACTATCAGTCAGAAAACTCTACATCATAAGCGCCGTTTTGAGGCTACATAGATCTCTTGAGTATGACCCCAACAAACTTAATAAGCGAAGAAGTGAACAAGTAGCTCCTAAAATCTCTACTCGGTCCCGGTTTGCGTCGCGACAATATGTCAAGCAATCTGCCTTTCTCTACAACGCAATAAACAAAACCTTAAAAATCTACCCTATGAATAATTATGAATGCAAAAAATCTCTAAATAAATGGCTATTAACTCTAAACTACGAAGAAACTGAAAAACTTTTGGAAAGTGTTTCGTAACATTATAAACAAACTCAACATGCTAGGCACTCACGCTTGCACACAATACACACATGCACACAACACAAATACACTTACAGACGTGCACAAAACACTAACACACACATACACTCACACACACACACACACACACACAGGCACACACCATACAATCACATGCTACCAAACTTTTGTAAAGCATTATTATCTTTCTAGTTTTAATTATTCAAATACGCACCTTCCAATATTATTATAACTGTATATTACGGAAGAGCGGAACCCTCTAATACAGGTATCTCTATACTTAAAAGAGGATTCCAAACCCATGCTATGTAAATTAATTTAAGTTTACTTGAATAAATATTTGTATTTGTATTGAGTGAGATCAGATTCGTAGAAACTCTTCCCAGTTAACCGGTAGAACAAAATACTATGATCAAATTGCGGTAAGTGTCCCATTAACACTTCACTTTCCCTACAACCCAGAATTTAAGGCGTTTACTCATCTGCCGGCGACTGCAAGTAATTACAGGCCCACGGGGGTGGTTACCCGGCAGTAATGATAAAGGAGAAACCTTTGATAGATCGCCAATGAAAGAATACTTTCACGCAAATTGCCCGAAAGTGTGCCGTGCGAAATGGTATTTTTCGAAAATACTTGCAGGTACGATATGACAGATTTCTGTAAGTGAGGGCCAACCACCCAATGGGTGCGCGTGCTTTCATCGCGGCCCAGCTAGTGTTTTACAATCATAATCAGGTAAGCAGGTACCTATTTTCTTGGTCATGCTCATGCATAAAGGTACCTACTATCTTGCGATAGGGAGCGATGTAAAATATTTAGGTAGGGAAAGTTGGCATCAACTTTTCGTGATGCGGTGCACAAGAACAGATTAAAATAACTGTACCTACAGTCATACTATCTTACTTCAGCAATGGAAAAAGAAAACCTCTTTATTGCAGAATGTAGAGTAGGTATCGGTACTGTCATAAATAAAATAACTCTATGCTGTAGGTAGGTACCTACTGGCACTAGGTATGTGATGGTTCCCTATTGTGTGGTATCCTATTTTTAAGTTTTGAACACAGGTTTATAAGATGAGAAAATAAAATTATGAACCTTTGGTCGTGTACATAACTACCTTGGTATACTTACCTACACTTATTAAAATGTACTTTTATGTACCTTGACTTTTAGAGTTATGCTATTGAAACTGCAGACTATTTAGAAAATATTTTATAGTGCAGTTAACAATAAATACTCTTCTGTGATTCTGATTCAAAAATGTAGTAATCTGGAGTCATTCCGGAGTAATGAATGCTACAATTAGAGGCTTTAAGCCTCCACCCCACAGCCGCGATTTTGAAGCGCGCCTTGTGTCGCGTGATTTGTTGCGATTTTGTAGCGGGATTCCGCTGCGTTTTTGTAAACCCATCAAATGCGAAATCGCAGCAGTATGTAATATTTTATGCGTATAATCATCACAAAATGCAAATAAATATCGCAACAATCACGCGACCAACATAAGACGCGCTTCGAAATCGCGGCTGTGGATGCTTTTTTTTATGCGTTACATCGAGTATTCAAAAAGTGAAGCAGTTACAGTTTTTCAGTCTAATTTGTCAGTATGTACATTACTGTCACTGTCATTCATTCGCAATATTATTTTGTTCGCTCACTCACATTGTCAATGTCAATTTCTGCCGAAAGAAAGGCAAGGCAGGCAGGCAGTTCTTTCAATTTTCTTTCATGCTAATGGTAATTACCTTTAAGTAGGTACTAAATAATAGATAGGACTGAGTGGCTTCTTCAGCGGAGTTTTCTTCTACCACTCGTATCGCGAGCGTGTATACGTATTGAGCAGGCAAGCGCAGGCGCAGCTTCAAAATAAACTGAACTGAACGTGCGTGCATTGAAATGACTTGCGCGACGAGGCGGGAAGGATAGGGGGCGCGCGGTAGGAGCGGCCGGCGGCAGCCCCCCACACCCTGCTTCACACCCGCACTCGAGCGAGAGGCGTCAGCCCGCCAGCTGCGCGTCTTGTGTTTTTCGGATTTTGCGGTGTGACGACGTTTCTTTCTCTATTTTGCCCGTTATTTTATTGAAGAATCAAGTTTGTTTACATCGAACTCCGCGTGTGAAGCTGTACTCTAAATTAAACAAAACAAAATTACTGGAGTGAACAGTGCCAGCCAGTACCTGGCTGATGAGTGCTTACGAATTCTAGTGCCTTTTGTTGAAAACAGTGGATTAACCTTTTGAGGTAGTGTTTGTTGACTGCGTTTCGGGCAAGTTTAGATGCTTTGGAGCCAGCTGTGACTGCATATGACCAGTGATTGTTGTCGTGGCCGGTTTCCACAGAGGAAACTTTCGAAACGTGCATAAAACAGAGGGTAATGCTTTCCTAGCGAATGCGGGCCCTGCCTGCACGCATTCCGCAGGAAGCAAGTGCCGGCAATAAGCATTTTACGGTGAGTAAAGCGCATTCAAGTTCATCGTACTTTGACCTAAAAAATGTGATGGCATGACAAAGACTTGGCCAGCCCAGTGTCAAATGTCAAGACGGCCTATCGCAGTGCAAGTGGAGAGAAGGGAATTTATTGCGATAGCATCACGTAGGTACCAGACATTACCATTCAAAGCATCCCTGGCTTGATGAGATAGCAAAGCTGAATCATAGCAGAGCTCTGTCATATAATTTCACTACTAGTTAATTGCGTCCTAGAAAACTGTTCCACATAATCAGTTCCAATGTGCGGTATTATTCAATGTGCATACTGATGAGCACCTGCTTTCAATGCTAACTCAATCGGAGCAATTATGTCCCAAAGTATTGCAGACACAATTTTATTTTATCGTTCTGATAAACAATGATAGATTTTTTTGTTTGTACCTGAAGGTCTATCTAGATTTTATTACTAGTAGGATCAAATGCTGTCAAGGATTTAAACTTTGGGGATAAAAATGCACCTACTTAATACATAACTTTACATGAACTCGAATACAATAGCCTGTATTTAAAATGTTCACTTTGTTGTTTAAAAAACATTGATGAGATTACCTGCCAAGGTTTTTGGTTTTATAGTGCTCTTTACACTTCAAAATTTTAAGAACTTAAATACTTCTAGAAAGATAGGTATCTCATCAGACTCATCACTCAAAAGTAATTTTTTTTTGTGGTTCAGGTCCCGCTGAGCCTGAAATTTTAACTTTTTGGGAAAGGTACTTACACATATTATTTTTCATAAGGTATTGTTTCTTGGTAACTATCTCATACAGGAAGGACACAATTTATTATCTACTCTTTTAAAGACTTCTTATCAGTTTTGTTTATAATGCAATTTCTTGGTGTTACAATTGTTCAGGAAGTCATTAGCACCAATAATTGGTGAGAAGTAATTATAAGAATCACACCCTGAACTGAAAGACAAAGCAATTCTTAGTTCACCCAACTATAAAAAGTCCTTGAAAATCGACATTTAATTGAAAAATATAGTTTATCCACTTTTTGTAATGAAATGACACAACACATTCCCAGAAATTAAATCTTCCTTTATCATCATCATCATATCAGCCCTTTAGGTATGTCCGACTTCTAGGCTAGGCCTCCTTCAATCGTTCTTCAAAAGTAATCAAAATACCTAGGTTCATCCTTGTTTGTGAGATAAATGACAGGGAACATTGGTTTGCTCAAAAAACCTCTAGCCGTAATGCTTTTTCGGTTACTTCAGGGGTACTTAATAATTAAATTATTATTTGTTCAGCTAATGTTATAAATTAGACTTGATACCTAGATCCATCAACACATTGGCCATTTGCCATACAATAGTATATCACTAACACTTGTATGTGTAAATTAAAATCAGTGATAATGACTGATGTTTTCATTTGTTAAATGAAAATGATTTGTTTTGTCTACAGACAGTGTTATTAAAAAAATGGTTTTTGTAAAAAATACTAAGTATAGAAAATAGCTTGTGGCAGGTTTTGGCAGTAATATTTTGTTTTATTAAAAGTATTGGTTGTTTTAAGAATAAAAGCACACTTTTTTGTCCTTGTTTAATATAACATGTAATCCAGGGTCCATCCCTGCCCGTCAAAACACGTTTACTGTGTGGACCACTGTTCAAAACTAGGATGTGATTGCCTCACAGTAGGAAAACTGAATAATGAAGTCTGACTACCTAAGTACTCTTAATAAAAGGCCCTGTCTGACCTTCATTATTATTTTATGTCCATGAGATAAGTAAACAATAGATAAAGAAATAAGGCTAGACAACACACACAGCATCTAGCCCCAAGCAAAACAGAGCTTGTGTTATGGGTAGGTACTTAATAACTAACTTACACAGTACCATATATAGATAGATATTGTTATTATACCTGAAAAAAACTCGGACGTGCAAATCGAACCCACAAACAGTCTAAGGCGGATCTTTCCCCCGTGCGCTACTGATATCATCATCACAAGTCATCATTTCACACATGCACAAAATATCACACATGCACAAAATAGTCTATGATGCCCTTTCCCAAAGTAAAGTTTTGTAGCATGTTTGAAGCAGTCAACTCTGTAGACTGAATGTTTGTCACAATAACCATTGTGATCTATTGATAAAATCATAATATTATTTGATGCACTGTCTCAAATAGATTTGTTTATAAGAGATAGACAAGACAAGCATCCCTTTTCCTCTGCTTAAAATGTAGATTATTCATCTATTGTATTACAATCATTAATCATTGGTTTGTTTACAGATCTTATGAAAATATTTAATCTAACTTTATTTGATTGTAATTTTCTTTGTGAAGACTTACTCCTTCTATGTAATTAAGATTATCTTTATTCACATCTTTATTATATTCACATTATTAATAAATGGAAGGACTTTTTTAATAAATGGAATCTCCAAGAACACAAACCATGGTAAATACCTATCCTATAAGTGATTTTAATCTAAAATAATAGTTTGTCTGAATGGTCATCTCCATCTATTTTTCTTTTTTTTCTCTTTTATTAAATCCATTAGTTATTTTCTCACAAAGATCAAATTAATCTCCTAACAAAGACCACCCAAACAACAGATGTAACCCTATAAATTTCCTCACTATCTCATCCTGTCATTTGAAACACTCAAACAAAACTAGATAAACCACAAAGAGCCCAACTTTTTAGTACCAGTATGGTACCAACTGTAAAAGTTGTCTTTAAAACATGTCTTCATCTATTTTTGGGTAGGATTGGGGAGTGTGAAGTTACAGGCTTATCTTTCTCCCATCTGTGACATGCTAATTGATATATCATGTTGAAAAAACTCAATTGCTTGCATCTGACTGTTATTTGTGACCAAAAATCGGTGGTTAACCAACCATCTTGCTAGTAGGCTTGATTTTTGAGATCGTTTAAATACAAAGGATAAACTTTCTGAGTTGCGTTTGAGTATTTGGGCGCTAGGTAGGTACTTGTCGTCTTGCCTGAACCAACCTTTTAATATAATTCCTGAAAGGGTTAATCCAATGTTCTACAGACAACTTGCCATAGCCTTTTCTGCTACCAAGAAGGACTAAAGTACTATGCAGATAATACCAACTTTCCTAAGCTCCTTTAATTAAGCATAAGCTGAATCCTTCAACAGTTAACGCCTTCCTTAATTTGTCCATGACATTGATCCAGGGCCAAGCCTTATACAACACTCATTAAACTTCACTCTTAGTCACATCACCACCTGTTAACTATTAACTAAGACTGACTCATTCCTAATTGCTAATTACGCCACTTTTCCCTACAATTGATTAAGATTGTTTATTCTTCAATTGAACTCTAATCAGCAGGCAATCACTGCAAAACAGTAGGTAATGGGTTTAATGATTTAATGGCTTCGTTGACATGCATGGTTTGTTTTCTTTATGAGGTAGGTTGATTAACTATAGAAGAGGACCTGATTAATAACCTTGAGATACACACCTGTTTGATTCTGTAGTTACAAGAATACATAAAAGCTATACATTTTATGATTTCCATAAACATTCATATTTATATACTGTTCACATACATAATATTATACATAAATCATTTACAAGAATACATAAAATCTATACATTTTATGATTTCCATAAACATTCATATATATATATACTGTTCACATACATAATATTATACATAAATCATAAAAATCTCTACTAATAATTATAAAAACAACAAGATGCAAAGCAATAAGGCACACTACCTGCATGAAATGGCATTGCATGCCAAAAGTAAAATCGAAAGTTAAATAAGCTCTTAATTTCATTTAAAACCGGAAAACAGCTATGCAAACAATTCTGTTTCGCGATAAAAATAACGAGGCAGCCAGTTGCGCCCCTCAAGTGGTATTTTGTCACATCTGGTAGCTTGGCATCAGAATTCTGAAGCCAAGCGTTCCTTTTCCCTTTTTTGTAAACCCTGAAGAAAACTGGCCAGCTAAAGTTATTTTAAAGGTTCTAGTTAAGTAATTGAAATAAATTTTGAGAGGGCTACCCCGAATAATGAAAGCCTTCAGCAGTTTTTCATTGAAATATGCTAAATTGTCATTTGAGTTAATGCTTAAATCTTATCCTATTAATTTGAAATGTATTTTTTCTTTCCTTCTAATGTACCAGTTTTATTTCCATAATATTATTTAAGTACTAAGCTATAAAATGTTTGAATTTCTCATGTCTGCAATCTCTTGGAGTGAACGTTTTTCACTATGATATTATTTCCGTACTGACTTTGTAGAATAGTTATGTTTTAAAACTTTTCAACTACAATTAGCTGATAATGTCGTATTTTACAGGGAGGCGAACGGAGCGGGTGGCGGCGCGGTCAGCGGGGGTCTGCTGACCATGAACGCCACCCAGGTGCAGTGTGAGCCCCACGACTCGGTTGTGCTCATTAAATGTAAGTACCACCACACCACTTGTACATTAAACCGTTGGCATGATGAATCAACGCACGCTAGCACAAAACTGTTATATATCTGTATACATACACTGCGCACGTAGTCATCTAGCATAGGAGAGATCTTCTAATCAGCAGAGGAAATAAACCCCAAAATCGCATTAGGTGCTTGCAGGCTTCTGGACTGGACCCAAGTGTCTCTACGGTAGAGAAAATAACTCCCCAAAAATGCCACACGTAAGTGCCCATTTCTGGTTCAAAGTGTTCACCTTATATTTTGTAAATAAACACATATCTGTTGTTTAAGCTCAAGATTGGCCATCAGCAGCATTGACCAATACAATATCAATAAAAGTCAATGTGATATCAACTATCATTTGTAAAAAGGCTTACTACAAAATATCAGATAATCTAGAGGATAAAAAAGCTTGGGACGAGTTTTGCTCCAGCTCGAAAAATAACAACTAACAGGCTAAAGGTTTCTTCGTTGCTTCTTTACTTTAGTCTACATACCGAAGCGACAGAAATCAAAAATATCACTTTATTTCCGTGTCAGTGTTTAGTTTTATGATTTGATCTTTTCTAAGTGTACATTTATTGTATTTAGGGAAATAAAGAGTTTTTGATTTGATCTGATTTGAACCGTACACTTGTTCCAATCTCCACACAAGAATTTGCTCAAACCTGTAATGCAGTACCTAACTTGCAACGATCTGACGCACGTACTAAAAACAAGTTTTTATGGAACCTCATGAACATAAATCCACGAGAACGGTGCTGGCAAGTGAGGTTCCCTATTGCTTTATTTGCACTTGGTTGCATGTTGCAACGCTGGATCAATACCACGTCAACAAACGAAACCAAGGTTTTGTACTGATACTACAAGTAACAATGTTCTGAAAGGCTGAAAACCTTTACAAGGATATTCACTGAAAATTATTTCATACCCAAAATAAACTCTCATAATTATCGGGTAAACGACTTTCTGAGAAGTCTACTTTATGTTCCAAAGCTGACCCCTTATGTGTCGTATTCAATGATTGACTTCCTGATTCGGGCCAACTAGGAGGCGTTAGGAAAGTGGACTACATGATTTTATTGGCCAATTCATCTAATGGGTTTGGCTACACTCCATTGCAATAAACATTAAGTATTGTTATTCTATTCCACTAACAGCAGACTCGCTTCAAAACTTCGTAGACATGCTTTATCCACAGTTTACGTTCCACGTCCGGTATTCCCTATTATTATCAACAACGACTGGATGGAATAGTACTTTTATTATAGTTAAACTTACATTCCTTATAATTTTGTTTCCAAACCATTTTTTTTTTATAAGCAAACTTACTTGAAGTTCTAGTTTCTTAACTTGATATATGGTGAGTATGCGTATCTTGACATAAAATCCATTTCATTTCAGTCAAGCATTTTCAACATCTGCACGCCATCGCTACTCCCTATTACGTGCATCTCATCACGTATTTCACTTAATAATGTTTGTCTACTATAAATACAAATAATAATGATACACACCCGTAGTATAAATAGTTGTTACCTTTTATCTCAGAACTTATTTACCTACCCAACATTAGCTGAAGCGTGATCATTAGGATGTGTTTTGTGCATCCGATTTATTTTCGTCTCATTCCCGGTCGCCATTTGTATCTACTCTATGCTCTCTCTGTCTCGTCTGTCTGAAGATTTGTCTAACGTCCCATTTATGTTTAAGAAATGTCGTTGAAAATACATTGTACAGCACGTGTAGGATTCGTTTTGTTGAAATTCATGACTTCTTGAGTCTGTTTGTGAAGCTTTTTGTCCAAACTGTTAAATGGAATGTAATACAGACATTAGTGTGAAACGAGGCGACATTTTCATGCAAATAACAAGAAAATAAACGTGATTTATGAGCTCTTCAATTCAATGCGACATCAAAACTGCGTACAGTCATTTGCGCTTGTCTCATCTTGATAAACAAAATTCTTAAGCTATTTTCGACGGGTGATTGAAGCCCTAAAACTACAAGAGCATTGCGAAATGGTTCCAGAGACGATCTCGCCATCGCCATTTCTAGAAATAGCCCCAATTGTGTTTAAATCCGTCACTGAAAGTTCCCCCGTCGTGCGTCGCTCCCAATTGATGCGGGAGCCTCACATTTTACAATTAGCTTTGTTTGTGCCTTAGTTATAATTGCTGGACATGAGCCAATGTTGCTGTTATTAATTTTTCAATGCGTTGCTCCATAGGCTCGGCAATTGTAGTGACATGTGCAGTCGGAATTATGTTAATCCGGCTTAGTTTTGACCCGACATTGCAGTAAGCAACACGCGAAACTGACGATGAATTTGTTAACTTGCGGAGGTCATGTGAGAAAATCTATTCGATTTTGTGCTTGTGCTGGTGTGGTATTGCGATGCAGTTTACGTTGGTGATTGTCGTAAACAAAGTGAAGTTATGTCCGGTGATCGAGGAAGAGCCCAAGAAAATAGGTATATCTAAGTTTGTTAATTGTGCTTTGTTTGTACAGATTGTGTTAGCCGTTAATACACTTTATCTTCAACGTTTTCAACGTAGCCTTTACTTCTAGTAGATTTTACCGATAAATAAAATATTTCGAAAAATCAAATATTACAATAATTTGGACTTGGTCAACGTACTTGACCTAGCATAAGAACTCTAACGATAAAAACTATTGTAGGGGAAAACCTTGGATTTAAAATTGAAAACAAGACGAACATTTGTGTTGCAACAAAAAAACAAACACTTGTACTAATACTTCTACTAGAACTTATCGCATAGAATGTTATACTAAACCTTGAATTGTTCGTAATAAAAGTAACGGGTAAATCTCAATCCGAGTTACAGAATAGACACAAAAAACATTGACACGAAACTACATCGCCAAATGCTTTTGCAGATTTTCCCAGGCTGTTCTCAGATCATTGAACAATTTAGAAGAAAGCCATTCAATAAAATAAACAAAGATTTCTTGAATGGTCGTGCAACGGTAGAAAGTACGTTCTCCCAGTGAGTGTGTGGACCAATCGTAGCGATATTGTAAGTGACGGTCTTAACCATCTGAATAAACGTAATTGAACAACTCCTATCGACCCATTGCCCTTATGTACATGGGAGTCGGGTGCCGCAATTGCCCTAACTGCTAATCATTATTTAAAGACGTTAAATTCAATGGAGATAAGTAGGCCATTTCCTTTGATGGCCCTGGCAGTGTTGGGAAATAATGTGATTGCCTGGACTGCATGCAGAACCGCGTCATGATGAATGATACTTCATGCACATTGTTAAAGACATTGAATGAGGATAATATCTCCAAGTCATAGAAGTAATCAGTGCTTGACAGAAACTTTCCTTTGTTCGTCATTTCAAGGAAGTAGGCTACGAGAATTAATCTTCCTATAAAAATAAGGTAATAAGGTGTACAACCTTCCTTAGTAAAAATTATTCATTGCGGTTAACTCCTTCCAGTTCAGGATAATTTCGTTAGTAACTGGTCAATGACTCCTCCATTAACGTCATATTCATCGCAAACCAATACGCTCACCTAATTGTCCGTCTGAGATGCAATGACCCCATGTTGTTCCCGCATATAGCGCCAGGAATTGTGTCAAGCGCATTACGGTCGAGCCCGATTGTTCGCTTGCAACGGCCTATTTGCTGCATTCTTATCTGAAACTTGTAATATTATGAATCACAAGCTCTAGGCGAGCGAAACAATGAGTCCGTGAGTGACGGGGCGCGGCGCGGCGTCTCAGATCTCGACCCACTCCGATACTGAGATCACCAGATAGTTACTGACCGTACATAAATCGATTCTTGTTACGGACCTGATATTTCGATATTTACATTTACCTACAACAGGTTGCCTTCCCATCTAACGGGGTTATCTGCACAACAAATAACTTACAAGCTCCCTTGATAAGTATCATTGTAATTTATTTTATTGCCGTGCGCGATTTCAAAAGCAATTCAATATATGACCGAGTGAGGCATGTGAATTCGTGTTGTGAAATTGGCCAGAAGCATTGCCCTCTCTAAGTTCAATAAAGTTATTGGCAAGCCTGCGAGATTCTATAGTACAATTCCCATTCCCTGCTGGGTATTCATTGAACTGTAAAGTAGTACCTACATCGTACTCATGAGCTCTAGGAACTGGGTGCTATCTCTCTGGGGCGATATGATTTATAGTCAATACCGAGCGCTATCACGAAAGGGAGGTCAACACTGTTCAGGATGTTATACGTCTTAATTTCAACTGCAATCTCTGCAGGGTTTTCACACAACCGATAAATGAGAAGCTAGAACAGTTACACGCTATTACTTCATCACAAAACCTGTTTTAAATATCTCATGTTCAAACAGTGTACTCAATTCCATAATAACTCCTCAAGCTATTATGCGCTCGGTAAATAGATAACTTTCACAAAACCGTAATATTACCATCTGCGCAAATATAAATCTACATTCTACATGATTATGTTCAATTTGTTGATGTAGGTCGTCAACCCTGTAAACTTGTCTAGAAGTCGATCAACGGTGTCAATCATCAATTCATCAACCGCGCAACAATCGTATTACCGAGAACCATCAACAGTTCATTGAGAAGTTTTCTGTTTAGTGCTCGATCAAACAGTGCGCAGGCGACACGTGGTCGCGCTTAATTATCGTCACTATTACAGGAATTACTTTGAAACTTGTTATTTAAAGTTGCTAAGTGAATTTTATGTGCGGTACGCGGTTAGTGTGAAGTTTTACAAATTTTAATAGCGGCAAACCTTGATCTTCAAGCTCGTGGGTTATTGCATAACCGGTGTGAATGTGAAGGTGCAATGAAATGGATAGACAGTGTGGTGACACGATGAAGCGGGCGAAAAAGAATGACAGAATCACCAAGTTCAAACACAAGCTGATTAAGAAACACAAGCTAAGTAGGTAATAATTAGGTTCAATCATGCGGGCAGCTCAATTAGGTTTTGTGGTTATGATTCAAAGTGGTTCGGTTAAAATTGAAATGGAACGGAAAATTCGCTTGTTTGTACAGATTTGTTTGCACATGTACCGTAACTTTACCTTTTCTGTACTGAATGGTACGAATAAAACATAAAGAACTCATACTAGGTAAATCAACGTTAAAGCAACGTGGTTTAAAAACGTGGTAGCCTCAAACACCACCTACCTACACTTGACTTCAAGGTCCGTGGCATGCCCAGTTAATTGACATTTCGTTTTTTGCAACAATATTATCTTAGCCTTCCAAAGTGTACAAATACACCTAAAAATTTGTGTTTTACGAGTGCTTGTTTATCTTATATTATAATGTATGCTTCTAAATTGAGTAAAGAGTGTTCTAAAACCAAAAATATTTAGAATAAATCTGTTGATAACATTTTTAATATCATTCAAGGCTACTTAACTTAGCCTGCGAAGTGAAAAGGATAAGTATTATAAAGATAATACTTAAGTTGAAAATTTTACGTGGACAGACTTTTCTGTGTGGCGATAAAATTTCTACTTAACCACACGTTCACACTTCAGTTTTTCATTTGGACCAATCCCATCCGCCTAATGTAAAGAAAACATATACTTAGTTAGTTGTACTTCAAATGTATATTGAATTATTACCATAAAATTATAAATCTACCTACGTTGCTTTGCTTCTCAAAGGTATTTTATAAGAAAACTATTTAATATTAAGCATTAAGTACACAATTAACTACTTAATCTGGTAACTTTAACTTATAATTATAACCAACAAACACTATAAATACTATGTTTTTAAATAAAATAAATTTTGAAATAATATTATTTTATTTTACAGTTTTTGGAAAACTAACAGCTGGATAACTATAATAACAGAAATGGTGGGTACTTAACGGCTAATTATAAGTTTCCACAAAAAATAATTAAATTGTTAGTTTAAGTCGAATAAATTGAATAAATAAAAAGACGGCGCTTTTGGTTCGAAATAATAGTTATTTGTTCAACAAGTGGCTAAAACTATTATTTTGTTGAAATTTCCGATATTAAATCACGAGCTAGCGAAGCAGTCTCGAAAAGAGTCACGAGCGTAGCGAGTGCCTCTAAAGTAGACTGCTGAGGTAACGAGTAATTTAATAGGCACGAAACGAAAAATATTTGCCCTCGAGATAAACATATAACATTTCACCACGACAAGTGAGAGAAAATATTTTGTAATTTATGAAAGAGCCAACCTTGAAGGGTAAAAATGCTACAACACACTTTCAAACCACGAACGGACGAAATATATTTTTCTATGAAGGTTACATTGTTCCGAATTCAAATTACGTTTTTCAACAAGTTGAATAATATTCGTTATTCCACATCATCATGTGAGCAAAACCCGTCTTTGCTCACTGTTTTTGAGCAGCAAAGTCAACGTTTTCGAGCGAATAGTGAAAAAAACTAAAACTAAGTTACAATGAATACCTAATCAAAAAATAAACTACTCAACGAGCGTTTAAGACGCTTGGTTGAGGTATTATACAAATCTATATCTACTACTTCGTTTTGAATTTGGACTAATGAACTATCTAGAGTTTTAAACGGATCCAACTAATCAGATTACCTGCGCTTAGGAGTTTCTTAACTTATAATAACCTTATGGTTTCCTGTCTTTGACCGTCTACGTTAGTTCCTTGACTACCAAATGTGCATTTCATGATTTTTCGGTCATTGACATGACCTTGGATAAATTTAGAGGAAGCAAGAATAAAGGACCTTCTAACAATGACATATTTTTCGACGCACACATGAAAGTATTATCAGTAGGTATGTGCGAGTAAACGGACTGATAAAATTCATGTTCATTACCAGTTTGTTATACGGGTATTATTGTACAGTAAGTAAATTATACAGGAATGACTTGAACTTTCACAAAATATTAGATCAGTAACGACAGTAACAGAATGTGTTAATCATCGCGAGGGAATCAATCAAGACTGGGGTTGTACGTAAATTTACAGAGCTGTACTCATCATCATCTTCAGCATTTGCTACGCCAGTAGCCCATTGGACCCATTAACCGAAGAGGTCGTTAAACTTTTGTGACTCCACTAGTAGCTAGTAAAGAGT
The DNA here is from genome assembly GCA_949316285.1 of Eupithecia subumbrata. Taxonomy (NCBI): domain Eukaryota; kingdom Metazoa; phylum Arthropoda; class Insecta; order Lepidoptera; family Geometridae; genus Eupithecia; species Eupithecia subumbrata. Next base: position 25,455,204 of record OX438643.1, read on the forward strand.
TTATGCGTTAGAAAAGTCTCCTTGGTCAACTACGTTCACGTTTTCATGTTATCCCATAATCAAACGTTGAACTAAACTCATTTGAATGCAGGTTTTCTCCTCTAATGATACCAAAGAGTACGTATAACCTTCGCCTTCCGTAATATTGACCTGTATGTTTCTGTTACAGATGAGCCCCGGTCTGCTGGCGGCAGTTGGGAGGAGCCCGTGAGCACGGTGCGCAACGCACCGCTGCGGCGCTCCCAGCGGCTCAACTCCACGCTGGACTCGAGGTTAGTATGGAGCAGGGCTTGAAAGCGGTATAGGTATAGGGTTAAGCTACCGGTAAAAAATTACGGTATCGTTTTGATTTAAAGGTAGACCTATACCGGTATACAATAACGGTATTGGTACAGGTATAAAATAACGGTACCATTATTTTAAGGGTACCGGTAGCTACCTGTATTTTTCAGGTACCGTAACGTAATTCATTTCGGTACCGAAAAACGCGTGAGTAAACGACGCTAGTGCTCTATTTACAGTTCGCTCGATAGGAATGCCACTTGCCTTGTCGAACGAGGTTTCACTCTAACACACTTCTTAATACACAGCTATGACGTCGCGGTCGTTCTTATATTCGTCAATTCGGCTTCTTTCCTTGTAAAAGGGAAGCATGGGGAGAATGCGAAAATATGCTTTTTATTGTTTCTTTTCATTCAGCGTGGAGACTAGATTGTCTACACTAAGTGCAAAATATTAGCGTTATAAGTGCCTTGCATTTGCATTTTTGCATTACAGCTAAATACTGAATTGACTCCTTTTGTCTAAGTTTATTAGTTTTAATTAAATAGTACGTATATTTTTGTTTTGTGTATTTTCTAAATTAAGGCAATAAATGATTTTCTATTCTATTCTATTCTAATTAAATACGTACTAATAATAATTTTCAAAAATTTTAAGCAGTGCCTTTTTTTGATTTCATGAAGGTCAACGACCTGTATTGCCAAGATATCTGGCATCTGGTTTTCTTATAACTGCTTGGTCCCTGACTGTGACAAGGCATTTTCACACATGAAAAACATTTTTCTTCACACAAGAAAAACATTATTTTATACCGGTATACATACTTGTACCGGTATAAATACCGGTATACATACCGGTACCGGTATAAATGCCGGTACATACTGGTACCGGTATAAATACCGGTATACATACTGGTACCGATATAAGTACCAGTATATATACTGGTACCGGAATAAATACCGGTATACATACCGGTACCAGTATAAATACCGGTATACATACCGATATTATTACTGCAATACATACCGGTATAAATACCGTTATTATTACTGGAAAACATATAAATACCGATATCGGTATACATACGGGTACCGGTATAAATACCGGTATACATACTGGTACCGGTTTAAATACCAGTATACATACTGGTACCGATATAAATACCGGTATACATACCGGTACCGGTATAAATACCGGTATTATTACCGCAATACATACCGACCGGTATAAATACTGGTTCCGGTATAAATACCGGTATACATACCGGTACTGGTATAAATACCGGTATACATACTGGTACCGGTATACATACCGGTACTGGTATAAATACCGGTATACATACTGGTACCGGTATAAATACCGGTATAGAAACCGGTATTATTACCGCAATACATACCGGTATAAATACCGGTATTATTACTGGAAAACATACATAACGATACCGGTATAAATACCGGTAAACATACCGATATGATTACTGGAAAACATACCGGTATAAATATCTATCTATCTATCTATAGCTGTCTGGTCCCTGACTGTGACAAGGCATTTTCACACAGGAAAAACATTATTTTATACCGGTATACGTACTGGTACCGGTATAAATACCGGTATACATACCTGTAACGGTATAAATACCGGTATACATACTGGTACCGATATAAATACCAGTATAAATACTGGTACCGGTATAAATACCGGTATACATACCGGTACCGGTATAAATACCGGTATACATACCGGTATTATTACCGCAATACATACCGGTATAAATACCGGTATTACTGGAAAACATATAAATATCGATATCGGTATACATACTGGTACCGGTATAAATACCGGTATACATACCGGTAGCGGTATAAATACCGGTATACATACAGGTACCGATATAAATACCAGTATAAATACTGGTACCGGTATAAATACCGATATACATACCGGTACCGGTATAAATACCGGTATACATACCGGTACCGGTATAAATACCGGTATAGAAACCGGTATTATTACCGCAATACATACCGGTATAAATACCGTTTGATTTGATTTTGATTTTTGAATGATACCGGTACCAGTATAAATAGCGGTATGTATACCGGTACCGTTATGTATACCGGTATTTATACCGGTATGTTTTATAAATAACGGTATTATTACCGCAATACATACCGGTGTAAATACCGGTACTTATAAAACATACGGTTTACATACCGGCACCGGTATACATACCGCTATTTATACTGGTACCGGTATGTATACCGGTATTTATACGGGTACCGGTATGTATTGCGGTATTTATACCGGTATGTATTGCGGTATTAATACCGGTTTTTACACCGGTATGTATTGCGATAAGAATACCGGTATTTAGAAAACAGACCGGTAATACCGGTATTATAACTGGAAAGCATACCGGTATTAATACTGGTATACATACCGGTACCGGTATAAATACCAGATTACATACCGGTACCAGTATAAATACCGGTATACATACCAGTACCGGTATACATACCGGTATACAGACCGGTACTAGCATAAAAAGCGGTATATATACTGGTACCGGTATGTATACCGGTATTTATTCTGGTACTGGTATGTATACCGGTATGTTATCCAGTAATAATACCGGTATTTATACCGGTATGTTTTATAAATGTTTTATAAATACCGGTACCGGTATGCATACCGGCATTTTTACTGGTACCGGTATGTTTTCCGGTATTTATACCGATACCGATATGTGTACCGGTACTTATACCGGTATTAATACCAGTATGATTTTCAGTAATAATACCGGTATTTATACCGGTATGTTTTATAAATACCGGTATTATTATCGCAATACATACCGGTGTAAATACCGGTATACATACCGGTATTATTACTGCAATAGATACCGGTATAAATACCGCAATACATACCGGTACCCGTATAAATACCGGTATTCATACCGGTACCAGTATAAATAGCGGTATGTATACCGGTACCGGTATGTATACCGTATGTTTTATAAGTACCGGTGTTTACACCGGTATGTATTGCGGTAATAATACCGTTATTTATAAAACATACCGGTATAAATACCGGTATACATATCGGTACCGGTATAAATATATACCGGTACCCGTATAAATACCGATATACATACCGGTACCAGTATAAATAGCGGTATGTATACCGGTACCGGTATGTATTCCTGTATTTATACCGGTACCGATATGTATACCAGTATTTGTACCGGTGCCGGTATGTATACCGGTATTCATACCATTATCGCAATACATACCCCCATAAATCAGTTCACATGGGATAAAAATCCCCCTTAAACGTTTCCATAGAAACAACGCGTGCAAAGCCGCGGGCATAAACTAGTTGTAAATAAACGCAGCCCGCCGCCGCCGCCGCGCCGGCGTGGCCAGTGCGCGGTGTGGCCCCGTGCGTGCAACGCAGTGAGGGATGTGGATATTTCGACCACGGCGGCCAGTCTCATCGACCAAGATGCGCAGGACATATTATAGTGCACAAGTGTGTGCGCAAACATAGGTGCACTCTCTATGCCCTCACTCTCATAATCCGATAGGACGGCAGACCGACACGGCCGGGCAGAGGTCAAGCGATAGACCAACGGCTTAGCCGTCTAACACCGCCAACTTGCTAGAAAAGACCCAATAATACAAATCTTGGCCCGACCCGGTATTTGAACACGGGACCTCATTTTCAGCGGTTGAACAAGCGACCACTAGACCAACGAGGCAGTCGGATAAAAGTAAATGTCCTGCCACAGAAATAATAGATACCTACATTTACTCTACGTTTATTCCAAAATGTTTAAAAATAAATGTCCATCCGTGCGAAGCCGGGTCGGGCCGCTAGTTATTAAATATAATTGCAACTTGGCTCAGCTAAGCAAACGGTTATACGAAATAAAACTTCGAAACGCTCGAGTCACACGACTGTCCGGTCTCACTCGCTCGACTAGAACGGAACTGGCTCGATAGAATCTGCAGCTGAGCCGAGAGCTATTTATAGTTTTCTCATTTCGGTACTCTTATTTTAAAATTACGCTACTGCTAAAAATAAAGCTATCGCTATTTTTCGGTATCGGAACATAACGGTACCGTTATATAAGGATATCGTAATATAAAGGTATGACGTCATACCGTTAACCTTTTCATACCGGTATTTTCCGGTTATTCAAGCCCTGGTATGGAGGACCTTAGTGGTTTTATTAAAGGGGGAATTCACATCGAACTTATCGAGCAATCGAATAAGGAAGTCAGACGATAGACCAGTTGGTTCTATCTGAATTGCTTTTCAGGACAAGCACATTTAAGGACCTGGTTTTATTTTAATAATTCTCACCGAACTCATGACCAACACCAACCTACGTACGATCTGGTACGATCAGGTTTAATGCCGCACAGAGCCAGCTTTCCTGTGTTTTGCTTTGCGGCTCCGAAGTAACTATTTACTGAGTAGCATTTTATACATGGTAGTTAAAGTTTGTGAGTTAAATTTTTTTGGTTGCCTGGATATTTGCTAACGTCGTCGCTACACGAAAAGTAACTAAGGTGTGGAAGCATCGAAAGCACGAAACATCACACGGAACTATCTCTCATTATGTTTCATTCATTATCATTCATAACCCATCATTGAACATTTGAAATCCATCATTGATCAAATGAAAACAAGCTGGAGATTGTTTTGCCCAGTAAATATTTCTAGAAAAATATTTTGCCACCTTAGCAAATCGCATTAGCTTCTAAACGGATAAAGGGGGATTAAGTGTATGGATTCATTACACAAGCCGTTACTCCCTTTTACCAAACAAAGGATCTAGTCTGAAAATATGTTAGTATATCTCGTTCTTCACAGCTTTAATGCTCTATTTGCCATCGGTCCGGTAAGGCTCATTTCAGTACCATAACCATGCTGATAGAGAATACTTTATATTTTCCATTTGATAGGTTGAATGCTGCTAGCCTTGGGTGATATGATATGATTACCTTACATTGTAGTCATCGATCTACGTAAAATTCGGGCGATTGGCTAGCTTCTTGAAAGTGGAAGGCTCAAATTAGGTGCAATTAGGTCCACCCACCTCAGTCATAGTCGGACCGTCGTCGCCGCTGGCGTTCGTGTTTCGTGTGCGTATTGACTCAGTCGCACTTCGGTAGGTACGTCTTTCCATCTTTGTTGTTCATTAGGTGGTTATATTGCTAAAGATTGGAAATAGTGTGTCTTATTGTGTTTATCGTGTTTAGTTGTAACACAACATTTATGTATTTCGGAGAACGTACCTTATCTACAGAATTTTACTTTTATATGTAGTACTTTGACTAGTATTACAGAAGTTTACTTTTAAATGTAGTATTTCACGACCGATTTGGCGCGGCGGACAAAGGTCCGCCTGCGACGCAGGAGGTTGCGGGTTCGATTCCCGCCTCGTGACAAATGTGTGTCTGGAGATTTAGATTTTTGTTCAGGGTGTTCTGGATGTTTTCTATGTATAATAAAAATATCTATCTATGTAGTGTATTGTATTAAGTATATCAGTTATCTAGTACCCTTATCAAGCTCTGCTTAGCTTGGGGCTTGATAATGCTGTTTTAATTGTCCAACATTATAATTATATTATTATTAAAAATTAAAAATATTAATTAATTAAGAGGCCTTTGCCCAGCAGTGGGATGAACTCGGCTAATAATAATAATATTAATTAATTATTAAATTATTTAAGAATTTATTTTTAAAGCTGGAGCAATGTCTTTTCGTTTTTCATACAATTATCTAATACAATAGTCCAGGTCTCCAGTATACGAAAACAAAAGGGGAACGCGCCAGCTCTTAACAAATTAACTATAGGGCTAATGTGTGAGATGTATAGTAGAACACCAATTTGCCTTAGTGTCTATTGAGAGTTGAGACAGTGTTCACAAATACATAAAAAATATATTTAATTGTGTTTGGAATCTATCGTTCTGTTCTATCTAACTAAGATTTCCGATTTGTTAAGGAATTCAAGGATTATTGTTAAAGGAGACATACATATTAATTGCATCTGGGGAAGACAGTAACGAAGAATTTCATAAGCTAGAAAATATGTTTCTAGCCGACGTCTTATATATAATTTAAAACGGTTCCAGCAATAAGGTTTCATTCTGTACACAAACTATATTCATGATGCAAACATTACCAAACAATTTATTATGATTGAAAACCATTACGGGCTCAAATGTTTATGTGTAGTTAACATTTACTGAAATAACATGGAAAAACAAATGCTTGCGCAGCGGCGACGGAGAGCTAATAATGATTGATAGCAAGACGGAATTAGAACCAATTCTCGCCTTTGAGGGGGAAATAGACTGCGCTGCTTTTATACAAACTTATTTCATGTTCAAGTTATTTTACCGTGATACCGGAATAACTTGTGTATAGATGATGCATGTAGACTTATCACGTTATGTTCACAGTCTTTTTATTATACTATTCCACAACCTATCCTTGATAATCTTCAATAAGCTTTCTGGTATTTATTATTTGTAACTCTGTTTATTAGCCTTTGGGTTTCCCTCAAATAAATAAATAACAACTCGGAAAGTACATTGAAATTTAGAATCGTGAAATAAGTACCTACTTCAAAATTGCCTTATACTGAAAACATGAAACTGTGCTCATATGAGTCTTTTTACTATATTTTAATGTGGTGTTTACCTCCTCATATTCACTCATGTCAATCAATCATCTTCTAAAAAAATGTACTATAACAGACTGAAAAAAAATAAGTAAAACAGTTTTCTTGGATGTCATCAACTTCCTATTGGGTATACTGTTGGACGTTGGTACAATTTGTCGATATGCCTCCAAGCGAGCCACGGAACTAGTTTGTATGAAAACGGCATCATGCGCTGAGCTCTTTAAGAACGCTTTGAAAATACGACTCGTGCACGTTTCATTTGTCTCGTGTTTCACTTTAACTGCTGCGACATTAGTGTAACTACAGCTTTATAACTACAGTGTATCTATAGCTTAACGATATAGCACTCTATGTAGGTAAGGTACTATTTATTGGCTACTTTTGAGTCACTCTCACTCGCTCTTTTGTCTTATATTACCGAGATTTCCAGTTTCCATCGTATACGTTTTAGTTAGATACTATTGCAGCTATTTCTTTATCAGTGCGTCGCAGTTCTGGATTTATACTAGTGGTATTATTTAGAGTATTTTAGAGATAGATCAGATCAGAATCAAATGTTTTAGTGTTTCTTTCTCCGGCAGCCTTACTTACATTAGATTTTATTCCTCTCTTTAACGCTGCGTGTCGGTATATTGTATACTGTATAAAGATCTGAATGAAATGCCTGAGACTATTCATAAATGCATCCAATAGATTAGACCTTTATTCCCAAGTCATTTACAAAATTATACGATACTAGCGACTCACGGACAACTGACGTGGCGAGGATAAAGGTGGCGTCTAGATCTGTGTAGCTAGTTGAAAATATCTCTATTCATAGAAATGTTGAACTTTCGGAATATCCCCATTACACATCCCATTGGCAGATTTACCCCAAGGCACCTAATGGATAACATGGTCAGATTTTGGTCGGCATTTCTATCAACTTTTCAAATGTAAAAAGTAGTTATAGCGACATAGCTATAATAGTCGACCTCCGTGGCGCAGCGGGCGAAGGTCCGCCTGCGACGCAGGAGGTTGCGGGTTCGATTCCCGCCTCGGAACAAATTTGTGTACGATCTGCAGAAATTTGTTCCGTTGGTCTGGGTGTTTTCTATGTATAATAAAAAATATCTATCTGTGTAGTGTATTGTATTACGTATATCAGTTATCTAGTACCCATAACACAAGCTCTGCTTAGCTTGGGGCTAGATAATGCTGTGTGAATTGTCCAGCATTATTTATTTATTTAGTTAGACATATGGTATCGTGAAGTTTTTTGTAGATATTGATGTTCTTTAATATTGTAGAACATTTTTGTTCTATCATCAATAGTTTCCGCAGCGCATGTGATTTATGGCTAATTTTTTTACACCTTGAGTTACATAATTGAAGTATTAGTAGGGATCTCTAATTTTTTCTAGTAATAAATGTAGCCTATGTTAGCCAGGAATAAAGTAGCATTCTAATGGTGTAAGAATTTTTGAAATCGGTCGAGTAGTATTTGAGTTTATTCGTTACAAACATACAAAAATAAAAATCTTTTTTCTTTATAATATTAGTTATACGATACATATTTATATCAAGCATTCAATTCTGATGTGCTATTTCAGTTTATAACATAGTTCGTATCATCTCGGGTCACAGCTTGCTGATCTTTAGTTATAACTGGGTACAAAGTTTTATCTCTTCAATTATCACAATAGATATTACCTATCATAACCTCATTACGCGCGGTCTAATTATCCTCAATTAGGTAAGTTTGTTTACAGCTTATGTTTCCAAGTAGATCTGCTTGTAGATTGGATATCTACGCGTGGATACTTTAAATATTTGCCTCCTCAAATTTGACGCCTTAGTTCATCATTTGATCGTTTATTTCAACAGAAGCATCATCTTTCATATTATTATCATCACTAGCGCCACCTCTGATTCCAATGACTGGTATATGAGTTTCTGTCAAGTGTCGCACTTTGTCATCTGAGTGTAGGTACTAGTTATACAGCTTGTGTTTCCAAGTAGATCTGCTTGTAGATTGGATATCTACGCGTGGATACTTTAAATATTTGCCTTCTCAAATTTGACGCCTTAGTTTGTCGTTTCATCGTCTATTTCAACAGAAGCATCATCTTTCAGAAATACGTTGTTTTTACTATCATCAGTAGCGCCACCTCTGATTCCAATGACTGCTATATGAGTTTGTGTCAAGTGTCGCACTTTGTCATCTGAGTGTTCTATAAAGTAACCTTCAGTATTGTCATTGTACAGCCGAGACCACCTAGGATTCCACAGTCATTGTATCAAGTAGGATGTAGTGAAGATAACATCCTACATAATTTATTAGTGGTCAACTGTAATTGTGGCTTAGGGCTTATTCATAGTTGAAGGCGGTTGCATGCAGACGACATTCATTCATTAGGCGACTAACCACCGAATACTCAAACGCAACTCAGATTTAAGCAGGTCTTAAGTGACCAATTTTTGACAGATTTTCATTGAAAACTGTCAAAAAATCGCGACTTGAGACGTGCTCAAACGTAAGTTGCGTTTGAGTATTCGGGCGTAAGCAAACTTAATGTGAGTATGAGCTGTCACAAATTCCCTTTCGAGAATATGGAACAGTTTCTTTACTTAATTTCTCGAATACCACCGTATTAAATTCCAGGAATGGTTAGACGTCAGATTGATACTAGGCAAATAATGTTTAATTCAATCCATTCCTCAGAACAGAAAATTCAAAAATGATCTTAATACCTATGATCTATCCGTTCAATCCGAAATATTGGCACCATTTCTGTGGTTGAAATGTTGAGACCAATTTGACTAGAAATAAATTGGTAAGCCTCGCGCAGACAGACCAGCAGTCTACCATCATGAATGCATCCTTAGATTAGCTAACAACTAACAACACGGAATGTGTTCGTTCCGTTCTCAAGTAGGTACCTACTAGGTACAAGTAGGTATGAGTTGACAGTTGGCATGTGCAACATCCCGTCGCGGTGTGGTCCTATCCCGCCCAACAATTAGCGCAGTCGTGCGGACAATTATCACGAATTTCCTGTGTCCAAACTGTAAATAGTCTGCGTATAGACCGGAATAAGGAGAATATTGTTCTAATAGGCATTTAGACCAATTTGAAAAAAACTATCCGCGTTGAGGGATCTGTTACGTCTGTGGAGTAGAAACACCAAGAATAGACAAAGATGGCGAGACATCGTGAGGCGAATGACAACAGCCCCTCAGCAAGAAAACACATGATGACGATGGCCTCTCTGTCTCACGAAGACAGGATGTTGCGCAGATAAAAATCAAACTATAAGAAATCAGCGATTTACCTCTTTGGCTTTGCAAACTTAATCAAAGATTTTTGAGAACTAAGAAATAATGCTGATACTGTAGCTCAGTCCAAGTGCGCAGTGACAAATGATATAGACAAAACACCTCAGTGTGTGAAATTACTTCGAGAAATTGAATGAAGGTTTCTATTGAATGTGGGACGGAGACATTGAAAAGGTCAAAACATAAGTGATATTTCACACCTTAACTCTGCCCTTTCTAAAGTTTTATGTGTTTAAATGCTCTATTCATAAAATGCCAAAGTAAAAGAGAAAATTGTGAAATCTTGATTATTGAATATTTTTCTCCCCCAAACCAACCAGCGAGGGGTTTTCGTAGATTTTAGATCTTATCAGAGAGGATAGTCCAGCCACCTGGCTATACATGAATACCTTCAGAACTTTACAGTCTTACGTACCTACCTACTTGTTCACAGTTCTAGATTGAAGCCTGACCTGTCCATGCCAAGGTTTCTGGAAGAGTCCGCTCATAGCGGGCTGTCCCTTGTACTCCAGCAATTCTTACTAGTTTTTACTCTTAATAAGAGTATCATTATTACTATCTGTCTGTTATGCTGTACACTAAAGTGTTTGCTATCTATTAGATAAGTAACGATGCTATAATGTTAATTTATATACACTGCAAATTTATCTATCTACATGACCTTTTGTGACACACGTAGCTCCAGTGCTCGTACGTAACGTACATGCCATCTACATAAGTATTAAAAAAATAATGTCAGGGTCAAATGAAACTGTAGTCGTTTTGCATTTGCGTTGGCGTCAATTTGTATATTTGCTGTGTGGTAATTATTCACACCCCTATTGTCAATATTAGCAACACAATTGAGACTGTTCTTTTAGCTCTTGTGTTTTGACTACCAATCAGATTTATTCTAAACAATCCAAATGGACATAGAGTGTATCGTTGAATACGTTTAAAAACTAGTTATGGCTACGTCTACACTTCAAAAAATACTTTGTTTTATGACCAATCTGAAAGTTAATTCATTAACACAAATTGTTTTGCCATTGACTGCAGTTTTTATTTTCTCTAATTGAGGTCAAATGCCTGTTAGCTTTACAACCCATGATGGATGTAAAGGAAATTACGTTTACAACGCGTGAACTATTATGGGCGCCATAATACGAAAATATACCAGAAAATAGAACACGATACGAATTAAAATTGTGTGTTGCGGCCGAAACGGCACATTTTATTTCTCGATTTTTAGCCGTTTCGATTTCCAAGTTCGCTGATTCGTCGTGACTGTATCTTTGAAATTATATTCTACATTGAATAAATTACAACGAGGAGTGCCATCGGGCTTGTGCATAATATATCGCGGTTATGACGCGTATCATAAGTTACCTACTTTATGACAAACCCACTTACCGCAGACAGTTCGTCGTCAATCTATCTTTATAGCTTTATTCTGAGATTTATCTTGTTGTTTAATTAAATCATAATGCAAGTACTGTTTATTACCTTATCTTGTCTAACCTTTTGCTTTGAGAATGTCCAAAGATCGCAGCTACAGATTTGTAATTAGCTACACCTTATGTGAATAGAATTTGTTGTGTAAACATTGCAAGTTAACATTGCTTCATTCTGAGGTCGACTCATGTCAAAAACATAAAGAAAATCAACCAGCAAATTGTAGGATGAATCTTCTAGTTAATTTTATACAATGAGAGGTAATTCCTAATTGGCATAATCACAAATGGGGATCGTTAACCTGACTCGCGGTTAGAAAAGTCAACCGAGCGTCGTTTGACCCTAGTGCCAGAAGACTGCTTGTTACATGCTCTATCATCATGCCATCAGCAGCTTGAAGAAAATAATGATATTCACGGAGGTATTCAAAGTTTGAGCAATTTAGAATGACACTTATCGTCTGTGAGGCTATAGTTAGGACAGGTTTTCAATTATTGGCGCGTCTAATTCTAAAATGTTTTTATTGCTGTATCATTGAACCAAGACGGTCTTGAATGAAATGAACCGTGGAATCGAAATCAGCATTCAGGTACAACAATTTCTAGTTTTATGGCTTTGATTATATTCTAACTGTTTCAGGAAATACCTTTGTCTTTGATTTGCACAAGCAATTCCCCCTCAAGCACCGTAACCGATACCTTTCAATAAAATTGCATTACTGATATTGCTTTGCGGAGTGAAGCAACCGCAAAGACAATGTATATCTTTCATCACTTTACCAAATATTATCTAATGTATTCTTGCTATTTTTGCGCTACATGTACAAATATGAGTATTGCCACTGTTGATGTTTTTCCGCTGTAAACTTGGACGGATTCCTTGCGCGCAAGAGTATCCGTCTCATCATCATTGTAATTGCTTTATTGTTATTGACCAATTGTTTGATCAGATGTTGTCAGTTTGATTATTTGATTTATGATACTCGCTATGTCAATGCCGGAGCAATTAATTGGCCTGATATTTTTGTCTCCCGAATAAGATTTCTTTGTTCTGGCCTGCCTCGGTGGAGCATAAAATTACGAGCCAACTTACAAAGGAATGAGGACAGATTTAGCAATAGACTTGACTCCTGACATCTCTACATTTACAGATCATGAATATCGGTTTGAAAGATGAATACTTAATGAATATAGCTTCTTTATGTTCTGCAATTCTTGTTATTGCGAATAGACATGAAGCAAAGCGCTTTTTGTATGACTATTTATCATATGATTTGTATTAATTTAGCCTAATCACTTTTCCCATCCATTCTATGCTTATCAACACCAGTTATGACACCACTCATGTAGTACAGTAGGGCAATAGTTTTCGGAAGCACTTACTTCCTTAGCCTTTAGCGGTGTGTTCATGACTCAAAACGGATGGTTACAAAACACCATTGGCCAATTTTATCATCGCTAATCAAACATCTTCCGTATAAGCTTAATCGACGGTATCCTGCCAATAATTCCAATCAAGTATCCCAGAGCAAAATAATAAATGCATGGTATCTTATTTACACATGGGAACTCAATATAATTGCATTCTCAAGGCGACGGTTGATGCGCAAGCGACCTTTGAATGTCTTATATCATCAGTGCAAACAATTAGATGCACGTTTGATGTTGCTCAGTGATGCAGGGAGGAAGAATAGACGCTTTGTCTTGTTTGCTTTAAATCAGATTCTAGATTGTAAATTAAGCTAGTTTTCTTCCCTTGGTAAGCTCACGACAGAACACATCAATTAGCTACATTCAAGCTAGTTTTCTTCCCTTGGTAAGCTCACGACAGAACAAATGAATTAGCTACATTCAAGCTACTTTTCTGTACTCAGGCCAAACTCAAAATACAGTGTTTGTAAGTTCCTATGAAAAATATATAGTCCAACTAAGAGCATTTTATCTTAGTTGGCGTCAAAATAGTTGGAATGATAAATATCTCATTCAATACAAACAAGAATGCATGGTAGCTCCAACATATCGAATTTGTTTAAAACAATAAATGGTACCTCATTGACATATGCTCTAAGTCAAAATAAATATTCACTTTGTCATATTAAACATTTATTTGCACGGGGCGGGGTTAGCAAACAACTTTGTTGCATTTAATCTCTGAATTAAATTAAATAACTTCTTTACTTTATAAGGCCAATTCATTACTTGGTAGAAGGAGCTATTACGATTTAACTAAGTTCTCATAGTCACAGAAGACAAGATCTTATCAGGGTCATATGGATTCATGTGCGTGATGATCACATTAGACAAGATCTTAATCAATGCAGTTTACTTAACCTAAAATAAATTTCTTGTTATTTATTTTATGACAGAATTTGCACTACTTGTCGATACGACTCTTTCCTACCATGCTGACATATTGACATTTTTATTCTCTACGCCGAAACGAGAATTTTTTAACGAACATTTTAGTTACACGACTAAAAATAAAATAGTAAATAATATATTATGTAGTTCAGCCCGTTACAGTCACATCCCACATCTGTTTCTTCGGATTGAGTAATCCGTCAGTTTATGCCGTATGGAATGTCGCTCTGCAAGTCTATTCCAATGAATTAAGGCGGAGTGCTGAAATGCCGACTGAATATATTACAGTTTATACTTACGCAATTGTGGAATTGATCATTTGTTATTGCACGCATTCTCCGATGCCCTTGGATTTTATCTATGAAATGAAGCATTACTATGATAATGAAAGTGGCACAACGGTCCCCTGTGTCCGCCCATATACAGTTCTTGCAATTTAGAAAATGAAATCTGAGTTTATTCATACGTTCCATTCCCCTTGATACAAGACTCGCCCAGTGAGATAAACATAAACATAGTTTTCGTATTTGTATCAAATGGAATTAGGCTATTTGTAACAGTACGTATTAGGAAAAAAGCATTTCCGAAACGTGGAAAAACATAGTTAAATTTCAGACGTATTCACTTTGATAAATAATGTGGTTACAATAGGAATTACAAATACTCGTATTACGTCTGCCTCCGTCATAGGTCCAAGAAACCCCAAGAGGCAATGATACTGTATTCAGAGGAAAATCTGAGCAGTTTACGTTACCATAAACTTGATATTTTATATCTATCATTCACCAATGCAACATCGCCTTGTAGATATTAAATTCTATTTCAAATAGCTGTAAAACGCGCCAACACCGTGAGCTCGGGTGCGTTCATTGCTTTTAGATTGGTAGCGTATTTAGCTACTCCGCTCTTCCATCTATAACCATTACTTTCAGTTTCTGTAGCATTCTCCAGTAGACTAGAGTATAATTGGTCACTTGGAGGATATTGTCCTTATATCCTAACTGGTGATCTAGACTTCACACTTCCTTATAGGAAGGATGGACGCTAGGCTTATGTGCATTGTCGACAAGTGCTTTATCAGCTCAAACTATAACAAAAATTCCGATTTTGTGTCCTTTTTAGAGGAATTTAAATCGTAGTCTATTTCTTTTTGGGTGAGGTCAAACAAACTTACCACTTTCTTTCTCATCTCAACGAGGAGTACACAACTCTACGCATCAGAGTGGCAGTTCTAGAAGTTTACTAAGTCACTCTTTTTTCTGCAGAACAAGTGGCCAGCTCCGCAACACGCTCAGCAGAGCCAGGGAGCTTTGCGAGCGATGGCGCAGCGGCGGTGCCACTACACCCCCCGCACCCCCGCCCGACGACGAAGGCGGAGGGAGGCTATCGCGCTGGTTCAGCGTGAGGCGAGGCTCAACACATCAATACGAGATGCACACCCACGACGGTGACAAGATGCCTAAGCTTCCAGAGGTTTGTGATGCTCATTTCTTTCTCTGTTAACTCAACGCTGAATCAACTTCAATCATTTTTTCCCTGCTAACCATAATCAGCCCGTCAATACGAGATGCACACCCACGACAGTGACAAGTTGCCCAAGCTCTCGGAGGTTTGTGATGCTCTTTTGTTTCTCTGCTGACCTCATGATGGCGTCCTCTTAGCCAAATTTCGCCCACGATGGCGCGGCAGTGGCCAGTCTCAAAGGACTAGCCATGTATGCAAGACATATTATAGTGCACAAGTGTGTGCGCAAACATAGGTGCTCTCTCTATTCCCTCACTCTCATCATATCAGCCCGTCAATACAAGACGCATGTCCACGGCAGTGATAATATGTCCAAGGTGCCTGATGTTTACGATGCTCATTTGTTTATTTGCTGAAATCAGCTGGGGATTAGGTAAAAAGTGTATAGAATCGAAGTTGTGGAGAATTTTATCAACTTTCATTATGTAGAATAACAAAATTTCGTCTTAACGGCCAGCAGTGGACTATTATAGGTTGATAATGATCCACAATCCGTAATTGATTGGACTATTTGGATGATGATCATTTGTTTCTCTCTTTATCTCATATTAGAATATCACAGCTGGGTAATTGGCCTCCTCTTTTAGACACCAGCTTAATCGATCCTACGAGAGTATCCACAGTCCTCTGGCCCTATCGTCTGACCATCTGGCATGAACCTGCTAATCTTAACTTCAGCAAATTGCCTGAGGTTTGTATGATGCAAGCCTATAGAATGTTCTTCTTTTGGCGGCGTTTTGGCTCGCACAATAATTCTCAATATTCATGTGGTTTCTTTTGTCTTGAATTCACTTAGTAGTTTCTTGCCCTCAAGGAAGCTATCCATTATAAACGCGACGCACGATGCCTCATCTAAAAAGCAAATCTTTACGGCACTTGCATTCCAAGGTCATATAAATTCAAGTTCACATCCACAGGCAGACACTAGTCACTCGTATAGAAATACTGTAGTCTATATTTGTAAACAAACCGTCCAAATCTAAACTAAAATTCACTCCGTTGCCGCGTCTTTTCATGAGCAATTTGCATTACTTGTCAATTTGACATCGTTTCTTCAATAAATATTGCTTACAATTATATTTGAAACTCGACGCCAAGCGAGCGAGTATTAGCTTTTTGTGTCGTGGTTTGTTTACAAACATTTGACATCGAGTTTGGCGAGTGTATAGAAACGGGTCTACCTTTTGTTTTCAAAGTCATGAAAGCCGAAGCTTATGCATGACTGACCGTTGTTCTCAGTTCTAAACATGCAAGGCTTTGCCAACTTTCTTCAATACCGTTATCTTCATAACATAAATGAACGTTCTCATCGTAGTCCATTCAGTACTAGCAGTTTTCAATTAATAGAATAACTTCTCTTATACCACGCAGTACAATGTAGTTGAACTAATGAAACGGACGTTGTGCCGTACAAATTGGTCATTGACTCATAAGTCCCGGCCAACGATGACATTTCTGGAATTATAATGCTCTTTTCATTGGCTTTTATCCTTCCATTTGTTTTGTCGAGTGTAAATTTTATTATGTTGTCCCATATGATTCATAATTTATTATTTAGATGAATCATTATCCTTCGATTGGAGTAGACATTGAATACAACCGCAGTAACGTGTTGATCGGCCGGACGCGTCTCGTCTCGCTGAGGTCTCAAGCCGCTAAACTAACAAATCTATTTTAACATGTGATATAATGATGTCAGCCTGGTATCCAGTGAGAAACTGTAGTGGATTCATGTATACGATTGTAATTTTCTTCATTCAGTTTATTTTTAGTGTTCCCGCGTGTTCAACGTGCGATGCGTAAATGTCAAAAGTTCTAGCACAGTTTTCGCTGTTTTCTCACGTTATTTACGTTATTTACCGGCCATGTTTTGCCCGTCGTGTATGAGGCTGCTTCACGAAAAGGCCGAGTACACTTTGAATTTCACAGTAAGTCATGTGATTCGTTGTGATACTTTTGACGTTTGCGTGTTTGTGAGACTGTGTTCCGATGACGCGATTCGTGACGCTCTTTCGTCGCGGCAAGGCCGTGGGTTGTGTGACGCGAAGATAATACCGCGTCCTTGGAGTTTTGCAAGCTATTTCTGAATCGACTCATCGGTGCTTCTTGAAGCTTTGTTCATGTGGAGTGGTATAGAGATGTGCGTGTGTGTTCCAGTTGGAAGAGGATCTGTTCTCATGCGGGGGCGCTCATGAGGTGCGAGGGGGGCGGGTTCCCCCTCCCTCGCTCGGCAGTCCCCCCGACGCCCTGACGTCGGTGCAGCAGCGCCGGAGACATGTCGTCGCGGCCATCATACACAGCGAGAATTCCTACGTCGCTACACTACAAAGACTAGTCAACGTAAGTGACAATTTACGACCAGTTAACTTTAATCATCAAGTTCAAGGATCTACAATTGCTTCTACGAAGCCCGTTTGAGTAGCAACACCGAGCAACGTTAGCTTTGCAATACGCAGACAAAGGCGTGCCAATGATTAATACGGTTGTGACCTTACTAGAAAATGCAATCGCCCCTTTACGGCTCAACAGATTCATATTCCCAAGCTTAAGTATTGTTCATTATCCAGGGTCAGGTCGTAACAAAGCGTCCCCATTAGAAAGCCGTGGCTTCATCGATTCGCAACAAGTTCGTTCTACAAATAGCAAGTAATTATCCGTACAAGGCACTGTTTAGACATTTGCATTGCGCAATTATCGTTTACCGAAATAAGCACAACACTGAACGGCCGAAGCACAAGACCGGTTCCCCGATAGCTCTAACGTACGCTGACATTTCTCATGCCGATGCCGGTGAAATTCGTGATCGGGAAGGAAACACGTTTAGATTGATAGCTAAACAACCGACAATTATAATTCAATCATAATAACGACAGTTCCTATTACATAACCCAGAATGTAGGTAGTCTCTTGTCAGTGCAGTGCTGCCACTTTTGTTTTCTATCAGGAGGTGTGACAGTCGGGACACCTCGTTTAAAACGTAATTGCGATTCAAGTCTCGCAACAGTTTAAGCTCTAGCTAGGTGTTAGTTAATTTAAATGAGATTACTCGTTCGGAAAGCAACCGCTGAATGACTATTGCGCAAGAGCGTGTCTTTGAAAACCTGTAGCAAACCTGTAGCTTGTTATGAGTTTATTGCTGACATGAATTTTATCAAGAACCTGTTGTGGACCGCTCCGTTCCACTTTGTGTGCCATCGTGGGCAACGCCCCTTTCGCATGACAGATGTCAGTTCTGCGAATTCGTATAAATTATTATAACTATTATTTAAATGTTAATTTCTCTTTTTGGGACATTTTCACGCTATCCTTTCTCAGCTCTTTCTCCAT
Source organism: Eupithecia subumbrata (assembly GCA_949316285.1). Classification (NCBI taxonomy): domain Eukaryota; kingdom Metazoa; phylum Arthropoda; class Insecta; order Lepidoptera; family Geometridae; genus Eupithecia; species Eupithecia subumbrata. The sequence goes on from OX438643.1 coordinate 25,474,155, forward strand.
TCAGCGCTTTCTTTTCCGTCTCGTGCATTTCTGTGACATGACAGCTAACTAGAAACAGAGTCGGGACAGACTTTTGTTAAAAGCGTGAACAAAAGTATGTAAATAACAACTTGTACTCCTTTGTGTGTGGAGTTTATGAGGCATGGATTTGCATTCGGGAAGTGGCACGGGCGGGTTGAATAGGCATACGCCTCAGAGCGGGGTCAAACGTACTTCCACTCGTTAAACGTACCGATCTTGCCATGAGATAAACTCTGATGCAATTCGACTGTTAGTAAACTTCGTCCACCATACGGGCTTGGTTGCATAGCACTGTCATATCATGGCAGTTGACAGCATATGCTACTTTACTCTCATAACACTCGTTCCATGATCTTGCATAATCGGTTTCGAGAGGAACCATGGCTTGAATGGAATAGCTGGTTTCCTCTTGTAGCTTTGCTCTTGTGATAACATCGTGGTGTCTTGTCTCAGTTGTCTGGCCAGTCCACTGCTGAACTTAGGCCTTAAGAAGCGCATTTAAGGCCCATGGTAATGCCATAATCCCCACGCTGGGTATGCGGGTTGGGGTTCTAGTTGAAGAACTCGATGTATATTTAGTTGTATTCGTACAGAGGGCTCCATCGATAGTTTAACCCCCTGCCATGTTCAAAGTCATTAATGTCATCATAATTACAATTGGATTCGATTATATAGAATCGTAAATTAGTTAAATTAACTAAAGAACAGATTAATAAATTAATTTACCGAAATATTCTAGTTGTAAAATATTTCTGTATCCATAGAATACTTATATTATAGATTGACGACCTCCGTGGCTCAGCGGGCGAAGGTCCGCCTGCGACGCAGGAGGTTGCGGGTTCGATCCCCGCCTCGGTACAAATTTGTGTACGATCTGCAGAAATTTGTTCCGTTGGTCTGGGTGTTTTCTATGTATAATAAAAATATCTATATCTATAGTATACAAGTTATCTAGTACCCATAACACAAGCTCTGCTTAGCTTGGGGCTAGATAATGCTGTGTGAATTGTCCAGAATTATTATTATTATTATAGAGATTTGCTTCAAACATAGCAGGGGGTTTACATACAAGAAGAATCACATTCACATTACATTCATATCTAGGGCCCGTCTAGCTAGGTCTACCAGGAAAATTTGCCTAAGTATTACGCATTGTTTTGCTTACTTTACGGCTATTTACATACCCCATAGCTAAGTTTGTTCCACTTCATAAATTTCATTTATTAATTATGAGAGAAGCATACACGTTATTTCTCAAGTATAAGTAGCGTTCTATGTGATGCTCATCTAATGTACTGCTTTCACCACTGCTTGCTTGAGCGATTTGAATATATTTCATGTACGATCGAGGAAGAAATGCTTTGATATTTGTAAAAAAAAAAACAGTTTTAGTGTGGCAATGAATAATGACTGCCTATTATTCAAAAGAGCATGCATGTATTTAAGAAAAAAGAATAAAACATAACTTTTTCTGTATTCGCAAGTGAAACTACTCTGGCCAAACTCAAGTTATAATGTTTGTAAACATGGTGCCACTACCTAAAATAAAAATCACATTCTTGAATGAATAAAATATTACACAAAAAAACTTAAAAACTTTTTGACTTAATTTATAACGTAATCAGTACAATAGGCGGCCTTATCGCCAAAAGCGATGTCTCCCAGGCAACCTAGGAATGGAAATAAAGATACAATATAATAAGATGGTGTTGTATCTTTGACAGAATTTCCACTAGTTGTCAACTTGAGCACTTTCCTTCAATGCTCTGAGCTGAATTATATTTCAAACTCGACGCCAAAACGATAATCTTGGAATATGGTGTTGTTGTGAGAACAAACATTATTTCTTGAGAAAGGCTTTAATTGGCTGCGAGCCTGATTGTAATGAAATCCCTGACCCCAGACATTTCTTTGCTATGATCAGTTATCATCATTATCAATCAGACTATAGCATTATTTCCCCGATAGTACCATAAATGTTTCGTTTACTTATTTCATGCTTCTATGATGATCACGCTTGAATGTCATGCAGCCGAGAATGTAAGTTCATTGAATTGTATCTTGTAATTTATAACAAGAATTGTATTGTGCGTAAAACAATAAAACTTATCGGAAGAATACTCCTTTCCGCGTTCAAAATTACTGTACGGATATTGATATTTATCAGTTGAACTGCCTGTAAATTGTTTGTAACAGTCTCCAGTTAGCTCAATTGTAAATACTAGTTCTAATTTGTTTCCATTATTTGATTGTAATTTTCTTTGTTAATAAAGTTATTTAGCATTAGGATAAATGCGTATTGAAGCTGATGCAACACAAAACAAAGAATAAAAATAAATATAATTACAATATTTATCAATCCATTTACGATTTAAAATATTATAAAGTCATGACATGCGAGTCAAGTCAATGCATTCTACAGTGCCTTATACGGTACCTATACTTGGTAAGTTTACTTATGACAACAATGCTCAAAGTGCTTTGTGTAACATGATGCAATCTAGGAAGCGAACTCGAGTTATTTTCATACACAACATTAGTTTAGTTGATGGCGAATTGTTGATATATGAGATTTTGTTTGAGGACAAGTTGCGCGTGGGCACGACATCTGTGCAAAATTATTTGAAATTTACCTGTAGGTAAACCAAAGGAATTACCACCGTAAACCTAGTAGGTAGGTACCTATCTTTAGATATAAATTTTTTTTTTTTCTTAAAGTAGAAAATAAGTTGTCAGAATTAAAGAGACATTGGTATCAATTCAGATGGCTCCAAAACTAAACTAAATTGACAGCACTAAAAAAGGATGGCATAATTTTTAGTGCTGTCAAATTAGTTTTGTTTAGTTTTAGAGCCTCTTTAATTCTGACCAATTATTTGAGCCATCCAAGCCAAGAATTAGCAAGCTAAAGTGGCAGTGGGCCGGCCATATCTCGCGAAGAACCGACCGCTGGGGTACACGTGTTCTTGACGGCAATCGTAGTGTAGGACGCCCTCCGGCAAGGTGGGATGACGACCTGCGAAAGACTGCAGGCAGATGCTGGAAGCTGAAGACAGGGTGGCATGGCGCTCATTAGGGGAGGCCTATGTGCAGCTGTGGACTAACAACAGCTGATGATGATGATTTGAGCCATCTTATTTGACACCAATAGTGTCCATTCTACCAATAGGTAGACGTCACGGCTTAAATACCTACCAACTCAGACCGTGGATGTCGAATGAGCTGACTAAGAGAACCTATCAGAGGAAGTCGCTACTTCTTGTGTATTTTTAACACCGACACTGCGATCCGCCTGCCAAGCGTGGGCGGGCAGCAGCGCCCCCTGCAGAACAATTCTACCACCAAACTGCGATCCCCAACCCGCATGCCCAGCGTGGGCATTATGGACATTACCCACCATGAGTTAGAAGTCAATAAGACGCTTATCAGGGGGACCAATTTATGCTGTTGAGGTGAGGTGAGGTTCCTTGTTAGGTGGAGGCTTGATCAGCTCTGGACTGACGATTTAGTGTCCATTCTGTTGGTACGCAAACTAAAATATTTTGACAGCACTTAAAAGTTCTTCTGTATGTCGATCGTAACTCTAAGCAGCCAAATTCAAGTTTAACCTTATAGTCACAGTTCAAGTGGTTCTTTGGACTCGTCAAAACCAACAGTAGTTAGTATGTTTACTTAATATTCAACACACGCTTAACTATTTTAAGATATGACGGCCTTATGAAGTTTTTATTCTCGCCTTGTTGCTTACACCACAGACTACATGATAGCTGGTGAGGATGGTATAATAGAAATTACCATTTTGACTTGTTTAGCCTTCTGTTCCGTGAAGTTTTTGTGGACTGTCTGTCAAGTAGGATTCTACGCCGCATTTTAGTTATTTGTTTCTCAAATGTCTTTGAATTTTTACAGCGTATCGGCCGTAACAGCGTCTATTTTGTTTTTGTTGAATTATTGAAAAACATACAAACTAAAAAATATTGTTTTTGACTAATAACATTGTAAAGGTCGGCTCATTTAAGTTTACGTCTATTAGATAGGATTATCGTATTGCTAGAAAAACTAAAGTAATAATTTAATGATAAGTGTTTTTTTTATTGCTTATAAATCTTTGGTACAAAACTGGCAAAAACAAACCAATTGTTTTCTCATCAAGGCTCATATTTATTTATAAGTTATGGGATTCACAGACGAATGAAAATATTCATATTTTTGCTTTATTTGATCTCACTTTACAGCACTTAATCCGTGCCGCTTAGATTTTCAATCCAACTCCGACTTTAAACTAAATTAGTTAAATATTTGACGTGCCGAAGTTTAGTTTCTAGTCTAGACTAAGGTCGTAAAGAATAGTTTTTTTCTGAATAACTAGGTAGGTGGTAGGGTTTATGTGTATTAGTATTAATAGTTTAGATTTATTTAAAGAAGCACCGCCGAAGAATATGGCCGCCAGTTCCATTGCTATTCTCGATAAGTTTCTATGTAAAATTCGTTATATAAGGTGATGAATAAAGTATTATCTATCTAATTATAACTAAAAATATCAATCCTATATACTTTTTAGCACATTCATGACTATTACTTATTCATATTAACTTTAAACTTCATTAAGAATGTAAGCGGTTTAACTACGAACCTAGGTTCGTAGTTACAGCAACCCGCTAACATTCATAATGAATTCATCACTACGAAAGTTTTTTAGTTTAATAACTTTAAACTTATTTCCAGGACTACAAAAAGCCTCTGGAAGAGAGCAGTCCGGCCATCCTGAACGCTGGCAAGATCCAGACGCTATTTCACCGACTGCCTGACATCTTGCAATGCCATCTGCATTTCCGCACCGCGTTGGCTGACTGCGCGCGCACGTGGGACCGCGATGAAAAAATTGGTAAGTTTAATTTGTTTCTAAATCAACTGCGATGGAAGGAAATGTTTTGTGGCGATGTGTGTTTGTAAGTTGCGTCTCTGAAGCCCAAACGCGATGGCGTTGAATTCGTAAAGATCCAGAGGTTATTTCACCGACTGCCCGATATCTTGCAATACCCTCTGCATTTGAACGTGGGGCCGCGATGAAAAAATTAGATCGATTGTATGGGAGAGTAGTTTGGGTTGTAATCTCCGTTGCCATCGCTTTAGTTCAATAAGCTGGAAGGATTTGGTCAAATGATGCGTTTAGCTTTTATTCGTCTAGATCACGAGAGTGACCTTTGCTTAAGTACTTATTTGTGATGTACGTTCGTAAATAACATTCGTTTTTTATGCTATTCGGCGGAATATTCCGATGCAATAGATATACGAAGACCATACCATAGACTTGCTTATAACATCAAGAAAATCTATTTCAAAAATGATGTTGATGACCCCCTAGCCGAATTTCGGCCACGGCGACCAGTCTGAATGAGCTAGCAATAAGCACAGGACAAATATAGTACACAAGAGTGTTTGCAAACACAGGTGCATTATATGCGACGCAGGAGGTTGCGGGTTCGATTCCCGCTTCGGGACAAATGTTTGTACGATCTGCAGACATTTGTCCAGGGCGTTCTGGATCTATGTATACTAAAAATATCTATCTATGTAGTGTATTGTATTAAGTATATCAGTTATCTAGTACCCATAACACAAGCTCTGCTTAGTTTGGGGCTAGATAATACTGTGGGAATTGTCTAGCATTATTTATTTATTTTTTAATTTTATCTCTATTCCCTAACTCTCATAATCGGAATGGGACGGCAGACCGACACGATCAGGGAGAGGTCAGGCGTAGGACCAACGGCTTAACCTGCTTATCGAGGCTCGGGGGAGGGGGTGTAACACAGCCAAAGTGCCAACTAATGAACAAGATACGGAAGTGGGGCTGATGGTTCTGAAACGTTGCCATCATTTCAGTTCATCGTCCCATCGTCCATCATCCTCTGATAAATAATGATCAAAACAATGTACTTAGTTCCAAAATTAAAAACAAAACACTAAAATAAGATGACACTCAAACCCGATTCTTATTTTGATTATGAATTCCAAGAGTAGGTTACCCGCTTCTATACGATCATTTACATGCGGGCTGTGAACCGAAAAATATATGTTTACTGCCACTAGAGCGGAACATCTATCAATCCTGTGACATTTATTGCTTGCTAGCTTTTTACCCCGGCTTTAGCTGTCTGAATCAGGAAAACTTATAATTATGTGTTTTGGTCGAGTTTTATGAATCTACCTCGGCTTTTACCTGAACAAAACTGAAGCTTCAAGGAAAACATTGTGGAAATTATGACGTATTTTGGTTGAACTATAATATCAAGTTCATGGTTAGTCAATTTCGTAATTAATAATTACCTAATTAGGCAATCAGCATAAAAATAATTAAACGAATGTGCAGGACATAATACGATTCACATTCGGTTATGTTATTCGATTCACTGTTATTTTCACCTAGATAAACCAACCAACAAACATTAATTCATGGTTTTAGAGAAGGAAGTAAATTAACACATTACTCTGTCCTCAAAAAACATTAGGAAATTGTTTCAGTAGGTTTACAGGAAACTTAAACAGAAATACTGTCCAGGAATCTTGCAAAAAAAATTAAACAGACAATTTATGAACTATTTTTTCCATCGTCATATCAAATAAAAAACGTAATTTGTTGTGTAAATGTGTTTTGGGATAGAATTGGAGAATTGGTCACCTCTGTGGAATTGCGGCGATATAAAAAAGTGGCGCCACATTGATAAATCAGTCATCCGCTATCCACTTCTAAATAAAATAATATAATTCGGGCCACTGAAATATAAAGTGTACAATAAACTTGTGAATATTATGTAAAAAGTACGCCCGCCGGACTTAAAAAGAAGTCAACAATCTACTCGGATTTTCAATATCGGCTGTTTAATTTTTTACATTTCTTATTAAGGCGCTTATATTCCTCAAACTAGCTCCGTCAAGGGAATTTTTAAAAGCCCATTGTACAGTTTATGATATCTGACATAATTTAATGCCCATAAAATAGTTTTCTTTTATTTCCTTTATGCAGTTTCCTTTATGCGAATAGCGAAATAGCGAAGTTGCTCTTGGTGGCCACCGTACTCTGTTTCTGTTTCTCTGTCTAAATTATACGAAACTAAACTATTTCAGAGGGATTAAAAAAGCTTAGAATAGGTATCACAAACTGTACATATTAACGTTATTATATGTAAAAATAGGTGGCGGTGCTAGTGTGTGGCAAACATGCGCCTTAAGAAAATGTGTCCAAATTTCGAATGTTGGGAATGGCCCTAACTGGCTTTATTTAAAGTTGGAGAAGACCAACTTAACCAAAGAACAGGGAAATTACTAGAACTCAACTCTATTTTGTGGTTTAAAATAAAGTAAGCCACAAAAATATCGATAAAACAGAAACACCGACTAATAAGAGACATTAAGTATAACAAAATGTTTAATTTGGAACGCCTCATAATGCGCAATGTCGTTTATTATGTAAATCGGAACTGATTGTTCCGTTTCGGTACATTAAATATTATGGCTGAGCGCAAAACGAATTTGTCAGTCATTTTTTGTAGGCGAACAACCTTCTAATTCGCCATACTGTGGAAAGATGTATCAATTTGAAATGGGTAGAGCATTTTCGCATAGAATTTCATGGTTCAATACATAAAATACAGAAAAATAGAATGTATCCCACTCTATTTTAAGTATCAATTTGAATGACTAATTTCCTGTTCTGTCCCGGTGTCTGGTTGCTGTATGACTAAGTTGATAACCCGAGGAATATTCATGTAACTGCACTGAAACATGTAGGTACGTTTTAGTAATTAATGGCCTTGGCTGCAATTGACTGCGTAAACGCCCTTTGTGAATGAAACCTATCTTCTACTGACTTTGGAAAAGCCTGGAGGTGATGGATAAAAAAATGTTCTCAAGCATTTGTATAGAATATTTGTACAGCATTATTGGCTTCCTTTCCTATATAATATCCTTAAATCAACAACACTGCTTAGGTCTATGCTACTTATACCTAACCTAGCTTATTTTTAACCCTACTTCTGGTCAGTCTATAACAGTCGGTGTGGGAGTCGCTTATACTATTTTCGTCGCTCTTTTTCGAATCTTTTCAGCTGTATTCTGAATACGCGCAGAAAAAGAACCAATATTATGAACGAGTCCGTCGCTGAATTTCAAGATTGACCTAAACTGGTCAATCTTGAAATTCAGACTGAATATATCTACAACTTGACTGATTAATTTAATTTTGTTCCTGACAGTTAAATTTCAAGACTAACCTTTTTCTTTACAGGCGAGGTCTTCCTAAGCGCGTTCTCAAAAGCAGTCGTCCTCGACGTGTATTCAGACTTCATAAACAACTTCTCTGTTGCTATGGAGCTAGCTAAGATGGAATCGAAGCGAAAATCAGCGTTGGCGGATTTCTTGAAAGTGAAACAGATCAGTGCTCATGACAGGCTGTCGTTCTTTGGACTGATGGTGAAGCCGGTGCAGAGGTTTCCGCAGTTTATTATGTTTTTACAGGTGAGTGAATATCTTTAATACACTGAAAATTAAGCTGCCTGGAAAATATATTTCCTTCGCAAGAATGCTCACTAACGCTCTATATGTTTTGTACGTCATGACCAAAACATATAGAGCGTTACACTCAGTAAGCGTTTTGTTCAAGAATTTTAAAACAACTATCAAAATAATGTATGATAGGTAGACTTATCTTTGTCTCTCAAGGAGACAACGCAAATGCATAGAGCATGAATCTGACGGATTATTTGTTAAAAGGGTTAACTACCTCTTATCTTAATATAAAAAAAAAACTTCGACGGGACCCGAACCCGCAACCCTCCCTCAGTACAGGATGCGCTGGCAATGACGACACAATGTCAAGTGGAAGATTATAAAATTTCTTGAAATTATCCTGAGTGTGAGAGCTTACGCACTATAATACCTACCAAAAACCTTACCTCTTATCAGTTAAGCTATATGGTTCGTACATCTCTAATATGCACAAACAAGCTCCCAAAGACCAAAGAGGTCATGGTCAGACAGAAGACACTGTGAAAGCAGTAGGGAGTCAGTGAATATAATTATCGCGAAACTGCCTGCCTGATAGATAACTGATAAAAAAGAATAGTCATTTACAACGGGATATTTACGATGTTTTCATAAAAATGGGTAGGTCGGTACCTATGTGTGCCAATAAAAACTCACTCGCAGTGCCTTCAGTTATTCCGTGATCATGGTGAATGAATCTGTGCCGAAATATTGGAAAGCTCAAAACTCAAATCAGAAATACAATTTATTCATGAAGCCAATTTACATGTCAATCATAGTTGATATCCCGTCGTAAATTACTTCAGTGTTAATTACCATGTTTGATTTAAAAGTTTTATGATAAAGAAGACGCCGAAGCCTTATACTCCTTTGGTTAGATATATAGGTACAACCCCAGCTTGAAACTAATATTTGACCGACAAATTAGAGCAGGAGGAACGTACTCAAGTCGAAAAGTCCTTATGTTTTCTTGATATTTTGTTATGTTTACAGGATTTATTGAAACACACACCACCAGGGCACGCGGACCGCGTCGCCCTACAACGCGCTCTAACCAGGTTGGAGGCGCTGGCCGAGGCTTTAAATGAAAGGAAGCGAGATGCAGAGCGAACACAGGTATAGTAGGATTTTAAAATTAACTGCGGCTGTGGTAATTGGAGTACTTTGTGCATATCACATATATACATCTTCATCACATAGTGTAAAGATATTATCTCTGTTAGTCGTAAAACAGTAACTGAGAAACAAATGAGTTACATGCATGCGGTTCACTTTATTAAAATATACCTTTTTTTTACATCTTTTCACTCTTCAAAAGTGCATGTTTCGATGAATATAATCAGTCAATTAAATTATCAAAAGAGATTGGACACATATTTTTTCTTTTGTCAATCAAACAAAAAATTACAAAAATAAAGCGCGTTTGGACGTGGAGACTAGTGACGTCACACGTTGCTAAAAAGTGTCGTAAGGTGCGCGGAACTTACTGGCTTTATCTTCACCATTTGTCGTTTGTATCGACAACAGAAAAAATACGTGTCCAATATCTTCCGATAATAATCTAACTGACACACTAATTAGAATTTTTTAGGACACTAACCTATTCATGGTTTGTTATGATTTACCAACGAAGCAAAACAACAATTTAGGATGCAAACTAAAAATGATCTTCTTGTAGGCATTCCGCGCAGCACTCAGGCGGCTGACGCGCAGCGGTGTAGCGGGCGCCGGTGGGGCCAGTACAGCGGCGAGGTTCGGCGCCGCGCGGTTACTGGCCTCGAGGGCTGACAAGCGACATCTGTTGAGACAGGACGATCTCTTGCAGTTGGTGAGTCTATTTGTTACCGTATTTTGCCAGCGCAGGGTAAATACCGATCGTTCTTACAGTCTTCGTTGTCCTCTATTCTTTTAAGTCTGTTACATCATAAATATTGTCCACCTTTACACACCTGCAGGCCACCAAATTATATCGATGAAAACTCTTGACTTACCATAATAACGAGATTATCACTAAACTTTTACAAACTGTTTAATGAATAAACTGAATTTTAGAAAAGTGGTGTCATCATTTTATTACTAGTTCTTTTCGCTGTAGCTCGTTCAGCTGATAATTTCGGTACTTACTAAAATCCTCAGAGTTGTGACAGAGTCAGTTTAGAATTATTTTTCTTTGCTATAGAACAGCCTACCCATAACTTGAGGGACATATGGTACATGTCAAGTTTAAATATAATTAATAATTTTACAGGAGTTCCACGCATCCGGCGGCCTTTCAAAATGCAAGCCTCGCCGGCTCCTGCTACTCAACGACCTCGTTGTATGTGTGTCGGTCGGCGCTAGCGGCGAAGATTCGGAGCGACTCGGCTTGAAGTGGGCTTATCCAGTACAAGACGTCGAAGTTATTGATACTGGGACCTCACCGACGCTTAGTCGGGTCCTCGCTCAAGGTAAATAGTGCTTAAAAGAAATGGAAGTAAAGTATAAATTGACAATCTCGGAAGTATGGAGACAACTCGGTGACTTGGCTTGAAGTGGGCTTATCCAGTACAAGACGTCGAAGTTATTGATACTGGAACCTCGCCGATGAACTTACATAAAATCCAATTTTCTTCCCAGGAATGAACCGCAGCGGCAGCTTACGCTCCTACTCAAGCGATGCTACCATGAGTACATCCACAGGCGACTCACTTTGCAGCGAGATGTCAGCGCTGATGCATGACTACGAAACGGTCTCTCGCATCGCAGATCTGGCTGCCTCTTTAAAGACACCTTACGGGGAACTCGCGCCGGAAATGTTTAAGACGCTGTTGCAGAATATACAACAAAGTATACAGGTAAACTTAGTTATACCCAGTTATACCCATCTACCAAGCTTGGTCACAGAAAAGTGGAATTGTGAAAATGATTTTTCACATTTCCACTTTTCTGTGACCAAGCTGTCACGGTGTTTCAGATTAAACGCATTTCTCCTCTCAGCCTTATAGCGTCTGTGACAGTAAAACAAGTCAAGTTGAAGTATGTAGAGTCTTCGACTTGACTTGTCTATGTTGTAGTGTAGACTATCGGTGTATAGGTAATTAAATGTTCACTACATAAAGAAGCTAATGAGTTATGAGCTAGGTAAACAGCTTATCGCTAGTGCAATAGCAATGTGATGTTAATTGCCATTAAATGGCAGTTTTGCCGCTTTGATGCTGGTGAATACAGGCACTGCTACTTCAATAGCAACCAAATTCTTTAAAACTTAACTAATTGCTACATATAATGTTACTCCTATATATCAAAGCAGGAGCGCGGTCATTATGGCGATCTTTAAGAGGGCGCACTGCACGCCATTTTGTGAAAAGGAAAGGCATAGGATTTCGCTTTCAAAGGAGCGGTACAGAGCATACGTTTTTGAAAAAACTTAGGTACTTTGTTGTGGTAAAACTTATGTAAGAAACTGTATTAAGGTACCAAAGAATGAATCAAAACAAATTCCTGAGATCTCTACCAAATTAGCTGCAAAACAGTGCACTTTCATGTTTTTTTTTTTCGCAATAATTTTTTCAATTTTAAGGAACCAAAGAAAAAAGGTTGAATTTTATGTAATTCGAGTTTATTACCAGGGGATCCCACGAGTATTGAGATCTAGGCCTAGTTTGACAACCAAACTGTCTGTTCGCCCCCTAATAAAAATAATAGGTCTATGCCTAGTGCGGAACGTCTTGTTGCTGAGATAATGAATACAATGATGATTCAAAACCACCAACCAAATTATTTCTTAAAGCGTGTTTTATTTTTACAGAAAAAAGACGATGAAATGGCATGGGTGGACTCTTGCTGCCTCCAGCTGAAAATCCGAGGTCGCGACGAGCCAATCACCTTCCGAGCCAGCGAGCCGGGCGCCAGGCTGGCCTGGGCGACCGAGCTACGCCTAGCTCAGTTGGCCCAGGCCTCGGCTAACTCCCCCGCTTGGAGGCTACCGTCGAACCAACAAGCGCCTGCCCATAAGATGCCTCTGTTCGTTGCCGCTACGCCTGCCTACTCGTCCAAATATTTAACCGAGGTATGTTAAGGTTATTAGACCGCCCGCTTTCTACCCAAAAAGTGGAGGGAAGGATTTGAAAACGACTGCTATGGCGTCTGCTGCATATTGTTGCTGTGTGGTGCCGGCTTAAAATTTGCACCACCCCAACTCTTCACGTAGGTGTCGTAAGAGGCGACTAAGGGATATCCACCGGGGGCGGGGGCAGCAGCGCCCCCTGCAGAACAATTCCACCACCAAGCTACGATCCCCAACCCGCATGCCTAGCGTGGGGATTATGGGCATTACTCCCCATGAGATAAAAGCCAATAAGGCACTTAGGCCAATAAGGGAGGCCTGCGTCCAGCAGTGAACCAATAAAAGCTGAGCTGAGCTATGGCGTCTAAAGGCTTGGTCTCTTGAACACTACGCGTTGCGTTATGGATGCGGTGCCGGACAAAGGTTTCTTCGTCGCTTCTTTACTTTGGTCTACATACCGAAGCGACAGAAATCAAAAATATCACTTTATTTCCGTGTCAGTGTATAGTTTTATAATTTGACCTTTTCTAAGTGTACATTTATTGTATTTATGGAAATAAAGAGTTTTTGATTTTGATTTTGACACATAATTGTATGAAAAACGTCTAGAGTGGTCTTTTGTTCCATCGCAGTCTGCGTCAGCGGTAAGGGGCAAGCACACTGTGCCAAACTACGCAGCGTACTGCATAGTGATCAAGAGACCAACGCTTTAGTCGTATCACATGACATCACGACATTTTATTCAAGAGGAATTTGAAAAGTTTCCTATGTTTAGCTGCTAAACCATCATATTTTAACGTTGTGTTACCAACACATTCACGCTAGATATAGACCGAGAGCTAAGCTCTCATACCTCAGCTGGGCTACAACTGGCTTCCGAAAATCTCACCCAATCGCACCGCAATTTTTCTACATGTTATCCCTGTTCACAGGTAAAATGCGGTTGTTTCTACACGTCATCAGGCAGCCGCGGCGCGTCCATGCGTCGCGCGCGCTCCCTCGTGTGGGTGTGCGCGGGCGGCGCAGACAGCCACGTAGCCGTGCTTACACATCGCGCCACTAAACTGAAGACTCTCGTGACGCTCGACCTGCCTGATACCAAGGTAATTGGACATGTCATTCCTCAAAGATGACCGAACTTTCCCGCGACTTTCACCATCGTCGGTACACCTCGTGTGATGCGAGCATTCCTTGCCCATTGGCACTTGATTTTGAAATATTGGGACCATGTCGCGATACCCACACTCGCATTTCTGATTCGATGTGATGCAGTGACTTCCAAGCATAGCCCTCTCGATTACCGTAAAACGGGGTGAATAGAGACTCCAGGGTGAATAGAAATGGACGAAATTCTTAAAACCGAAAAAACCGAGCAAGACATTGCCTGGCTGCTGGAGCAGTGGAAGTATCCTTAGTCCGTGACTGTCCACCTTCTGTGTGTCGATCTGACCTCAGCAAAAGGATGATTTGATCCAATATTTCGTCCATTTCTATTCACCCCGTTTTACCCCGTACTCTCTGTTTGATCTTTCTTAAGAGTTAAATTATTTACAATAGGATATTTACCACAATTTGAGTTTTGAGCTTTCTGTAGTATGTACTAGTACTAATCGTAGAAACACAGCGTGATCAAAATTGTTTTCTTATGCGGGAGTTTTTATATCCATGAGGCGTCCATGCTGCCTCTCCATACACTTGGCCTGACAAGAAACTAATGTTTGTTACGTTCTGTTCCAGGTTACCGCAATGGAGTACGCCAAAGGAATACGACAAGTGACCACACTGTGCGGCGACACAGTATGGCTAGGCACTGAAGACAAGAAGATAATCATATTCTCAGGCGTAGAACCAGAAAAACAGGAAAAACTCTCAGAGGTAATCACCGTTGCCGCCGTCACGCAAATCAAATACCACTGCGACGCGATGTTCGTAGGCCTCTCCAACGGACGCGTTTCAGTCTACAGGCGAAGTTATGACGACTCGTGGGCGCTCAACGAACCTCTAGCTATCGAATTAGGTGACAAACCAGTCAACTGCGTACTGGCAGTGGACGGGATTATTTACGCAACGTGCGGCCGACGGGTCTTCGCTATCAACGCACTAACCGCAGAAATAATGCGAATCCTAGAACTGAAAGGCGAAACTGAGAAATCTGTGAAGTACTTAGCCCATTCGGGCGTCGGACTTTGGACCGCTTTCTCCGATTCTACCTACGTTAGTTTGTATCACGCGGAGACGTTCGAACTGCTACAGAATATTGACATCGCTGCGGATGTGGCGAAAACTATTGGGGCTAGGGAAGGCAGCAAGCCTGCTCATATATCGGCTCTATTGGCCGGGCAGGGGTTGCTGTGGGTAGGGACCACGGCCGGAGTCAGCGTAACCGTTCCTCTACCGAAATTAGAAGGACTACCTCTGATCGGAGGGCATTTAGGAGTGTCCTATCACGCCCACGCAGGTCCGGTCACTTTCCTGTTATCTCTTGTATCGGATACAAGAGAAATTGACGTGAACGTCGTTCGACGAAACCTGTCCAACGCACGCGCTATGGCCGATACGGCTACGCTCCAAGAGTTCAAAGAAGAGGAACACGATAAAGACGAGAAACCGAAGTTAGAAAGACGGATATCGGAAGAAACCAGTCCATACAGACCCCTCCGGGTTCCTTCGGCTGTTGTCAGGCGGAAGAAACCGGGAGATGTCCGTCTCAGCAAGACACTGCCAAAGTGCGCGAATCTCAACGCATGTGACGTCTACGGTCTCTTCGGAGACCTAATGTTCGTAAAAGACTGCGTTGGTGAAGCTGATGTCAGCGGATCCGGGGGTGAATCGCTCAGGAGAAGCGACCCTGAGTTAGCCGCCATACCGTTCCGCGTGAGCACGCTAGATCGCCGGTTGAGAATGCGGGCGGGACGACCAAGAAGTCTAGATCTGTCTAGCTGGTCCGTCGACTCCCGGGCTTCCAGCTTGTGCACGTCCTCTGGAAGCGAGGAATCGATGGCGCTTCGTGGAGTCTCGCGCACCAGTTCCGGAGCATCGGGTGCTGCGAACCTCGCTCCCATCGCCATTTCTACACCTGACTCATCATCCAGCAAATCGTCTGCTTCCGACCGCTCGATATCCCGCAGCGACAGTTCAACGACCCCTGAAACTCGGACCACGAATAAAAGCGCAGCGAGAAGCCTACGCGGGTCTGATTACGTGGTCGGTGAGAGCGCGGCTCGGCGGTCGGTGTTCGTGGTGATGGGAGGGCGAGGCTACGTGGACTGGCGGCAAACGGCCGACGCGGCGGAGCGCCCCGCGCCGGCCGCTGACCCCAACCCGAAAGACGCGCATCTCATACTGTGGGAGATGAGATTGTGACATATGAAGATCTACTTTAGCTATTCCAAACATCGGCTGTATATACTTTTTGGGGTTCCTGTGGGGTGATTAAAATGTTTGTGTACACAACCGAAGCTAATTGTAAGCGAAAGCTATGAAGGCCCACTGTAGTGCCATGTCGAGTAAATGGCGGCCACCGGAACCCTTTTCTCGAAGTCCATTTTTGAGGCACTTTTAAACTATCCAATACCTTTGTTCCTAATCAAACCTAGGGACTGAAAATGATTTTAGGAAGTCTTTCTAACATAATTAACTTCTGAAATTTCTAGTGTCTAATCAATTGAGTTTATTTTATTTTCTTCTGCTTATTAGAAGATGGCAAATGCTGCACAGTGCGTTAGCTTCGGTTTTGAACAAATATTACTAAGATCATACCCCATTGTAAATTTGTTGTAGCCATCTGACTGAGGCCGATTACGGTATTTGATCGTTGTTTTAGGTTTCCAAAGGGCTAGATCAAAATTAAGCTTAGGTATACCCATAGCATCTTGAATATTCTCCATTTTGTGATCTATGGATCTGTTTTGTGTCATATTAGGTTGAACTGTAAATAGCTGGTCGACTGTACATTACTTCGAAGGACTATTATTAATCTTAATGTTATGTTAGGTTTATGTTTGTGCTATTTACTAATTGTTGATGTATTATGGAACAAGAAAATTATGTATGTGATAAGCTTTAAATTATTTTTCGATGGGCTGGCTATGATCACCCAGATGTTAACATTGGTTTATTGTGTATTTATAAAGAGTTGGTGCACTATATGAAAAAATATGTGATCTTTTGCTAATGTTCTAACCTTAATAAGATTTTGTCGAAGATATAATCTAAAGGCGTCGTCTTCAGTGAATTTGTTTATAATATTCCGCTTTACTAGAGACATAACCTGTTGAAAAATGTTATACCTAAAACCGCCTTATTACCATAAAAAATATTTTGTAAAATTGTAAATTTTATTTTTTAAGTTTACAACAGTTTTGTACAGAATCTTCAATTATGTTCGAAAAATTATTTCCTTATGAAATGTACTAAATTACTTAACTTTATATTTGTTGTAAAATATTAACCTTTTAAGCAGGTAGTTAGTGGCCTTATTTCTTGAAAATTTCCAGTGTGTTAACATTTTGTGTATGTTTAAGCTTTATTGTTAGACATTACGTTTAATGTCGCTTTAAGAATTAGACTGATTTAGCTTAAGCATTCAAATGTATTGTTAGTTCAATTTTAGTAAGTAAGGTTCGAACGAATTTTATCTGAAATATTAAGTGTTCCAGCACAACAATGATATAAATATCTCTATAAATATTGTTAATTTTCACCAAGCTCATTCTAACGTACTTGAAATAGCAGCTCAATATGTTTCTGTTGATTTTACAGTTAATTCATTAAAAAGTCTATAACCTGTCTGTAGTAGTTTTTTGGTCAGTAAATGATTTTTGCAAATATATTTGCTCAGGCCAAAGATGAATTTTCATTACCTTTGCAATTTTATATACCACAGGAAGTTTTCAATCGTGCCAAATTTTAAATGAGAAATGTACATAATTATTTCCTTTGCGAATCAATCTCTGATTGATGACATTGTTTTTCTTCATAGATTGTTAGTGCGATGGGCACTACACTCGCACGACTGTTCATTTATTTACTAGTTATCATTTACAAATATATAATTCATTTAATATGTATCGAATTTTTATATTGTTTTTCTTTAAGAAAACCTAAAACGAAACGAAATATCTCGAATGGTTTGTGAAATCTCAACTCTTGTTTAGGACTGTACAACATTGAATTTGATCTTTATTTATACTGCAAAACGTCACAACATGTATGTAGGTGTAAATAAATTTTAAGTTTATATGTATACACCTGTATAAAATCGTTTTATTACCTTGATACCCTCTTGAGTCCTTGTCTGCATACATTTTTGCTTACTAGGTTGTTAACTTGTATTAAAGGTAGGCACAAAAACAAAAAACATCATTTCTATGTTTGTCGAGTTTATTGATTGATTATAGAAATCACCGGTCTGATGAGATTTTGTTGTTGGGTGTTCAGTTTTCTTTATGGAATTCCTGTAGGGAAAATCCAATTACATTTAAAAAAACTCTATAGGTAACTTAATATACCTAAATTAATAAGACAAATTATCTATATTATTTTATAGATGCATAATGGCGCCCCTATTTCCTAGTCTAAGGATGGCACTGGGCTTAAAAAGCAAGTCTCAAGGGGAACAGATTAAGATAGGACATCATCACTATCAAGGCTGTAGTCCAGAAATGGACTAGAATGAGTTGTTGATCATGATGATGACTACCATCGACGGTGGGTACCTAATTAGGTCGGTATCGGTCGGTACGGTTCGGTAGGTAATTAGGTACTACCTACATTAACATACCATTATTCCTCTTGCATTCCTGCAAAGCTTCGTTGGCCTTACTGCAAGCTTCTATGTTATCTGCAGTAGAAGCGCACTGGAGGAACTGTGATATCTGGTAAGCACAAGGTCCACTCGGTTCCTGTCCTAACTGATAGTCTTGCGGCAGTCGGTCTTCAACTTCCCGCCGACGTGGTCCGCTAAAGAGGCTGCTTATCGCCTCACCAGCTAAGTGGCCCTGGAGGAGATGAGATAAACTGATTTCTACTACAAAATCCGGTAAAATTACTGGAAAATGACAAGTAGCACCATATCATAGCCTGAAGGCATGGCAAAACTTTATTGTAATATTTTAAGTAGGGGAGACCGGGACAAGACGGGATGTTTGTTATTGTGCAGGTCTCTAATACGCTGGGACCCCGGCATGGCCTAAGACGGCCCTGCGTTTAAGTGTGAAAAGTTAAATTAAAGGACAGATTACGATAGGTACATTTTGGCATCCCGTACCCCGGTGGCTCTTTTTTACTCGATATAATTATCTAATTACCTATCGGGTCCACAGGGAAATTAATTGAAATTCCCGTACACTAAGATTTAATCTCAAAAAGTAGGGTAAACTCAACTTACCACCGTCGTGCCGACAGTGACGCCTCCAGCAATAGCGGCGGCATCCCGGAACATAGACCGTTGTGGGGGTTGACCGTAAGCTGGTGGCGCCGCCCGTGGCCGCGAAGGCGGCGCGCGCGGGCGTCTTGGACTAGAAGCATTAGAAACGCGCTTCTTAATCAGTCCAAGAACGACCCCACTACTACACCCCGTGGATGTCGTCGTATATTTAACACCATAGAAATAAACATAAATATTGGAAAATCCACACAGCATAAATAGCCCTAAACTAACAGAGCGTAGGTACTTGCTCGAAAACAAGGTACTTTATATATTTTTTAAAAGTATGTTATCCCAGGCCACAAGGAAAAATTTATTCCATAAAGGTATGCAACAAACACCCTGCTGTGCTGCAATCACCAATCCGACTGCCAAGCGTGATAATTGTGACCAAACCTTGTTTGTGGAGGCATGTTCATATCTAAAATCAGTATCCGCACACAGATGTGTGCTCTAATAAGCAAAATGCCTAAAATCTATCTACAACTCGCATCAGCAAGCTGACAGGATGCCATGACACTTCATGGGTAAGCCTATGTCCAGCAGATAACAGGCACCTTAAGATGATGTGTATAAAATTTAAGGATAGCTTGTCTGTAAACAAAACAACGTATTTAATGATGGTCATTTATTAAAACTTTCTAAATAACTAAAATATAGGTGCGTAAATAAATACGCAAATAGAATATATTTGTAACAAGTAATTTTAAATCACAATTTCTTAAAATAAAAGTAAATCATACTAAAATTTACTAAAAAAAGAAATTAATTCAAATCCAACTAGAAATAGTAACTACTAGGAAGGTGCCTTGACTGCATATTGAATGAGAATGTTGTAACAGTGAGGTAGCCTTTTATGCTGAAGATGGTCCAAGCACAGTTCTTGTAAAGAGTTGACAGTGTTCTGGGAAAGTAAATCATGATGGCACCTTTGGCTAATTATGGTATTGTATCTAAAGGTGGTTGTTGACTTTGCATTGACGCAGAGCCTCATTGAATCCCTCGCAGAGAGTTAGATCATGTTGTTGTTGGGCACATTCAATAAATTGTTTGATCTCCCATGCACAAGGTCCAGTTGGCTGTTGACCCTGGAGTGGCTGAGTGTTTGAAGCAGGAACGGCGGCAGCAGGCTGCTGCTGTGCTGGCTCACTGCTGCCGCTACCACTGAACATTCCAGTGAGAGCAGATCCAGCTACATGACCCTGAAACAATCATAACAAATTGATTTAGCTAGTTTAATCAAAACATGTTTACATTTCATTTATCTAGAAATTTCTAAAGATAAAATCTGGTGGTGGATTGTAAACAATTATGCAAGAAAAACATTTATTGTGAAAAACTTGTCACAAAAACAATCTGATTATTCATTGTTCACGCACGTCAGATAACATGTGACTGTCTTCAGGCTGTTTGGCAGTCAGCCAAAAGAACATTACTGAAAAGGATAAAAAGATGACGAAAATTTTTCAATTTCGAACAAACTCATAATCTAACAAAGGTCTTTTATGTTACGTAATAAACTACGTACCACAGCAGAACCAACAGCTACACCGCCAGCAGTAGCAGCCATCTGTTGGAACATAGACGGCTGTTGCGGCTGGCCCATAGCAGAGGCCGGGGCAGGGGCAGGGGCCGGGGCCGCAGGGGGCGCACGAGCTGGGACATTACGGCTCGGCGGAGCAGCCCTGAAGTCAAATTGTTAGGTTAACTTTCATTACACGATCTTATCCTAAAACATTTACAAACGAAATACATTCTTACCTGCGCTGAGCAGGTGGAGGGCTGGCTGTACGACCACGACGAGGCATGATTTCTTATTTTTATGAGCACTTCACGAAACACAGAAATAAATTTCGCAAATCAGGCAAACTACAAGATTCTCGAACGTTGCTTTCTTTCTGATTGTCAAATTATGAATGAAATGAAATGTCAAATTGCGGTGCGGCTGCGTACTGCTTATTACGTTTTGAATTTCATTCATTCATGTGTCAAAGAAAGGAAAAACGTTTTATAGATTTTTTTAAATTTAGAATTTTTTTGTCTCGCTCTAGCTAGGCAAGATTTTTTTATGAAAACAAGAGAAAGACAAAGACGATCTCACAGCCATTTCTTGAACCAAAGACAAGAGTTGACTTTCTTTTGACCAAAGAGGTGACTACCTACATTAGGTTTCTGGCCTATCCTTTTATTTTATATGAAAGACACACACCGCAAGCGGCGGTGGCTGAGCGGTGCACGGCGGTGGCGGCGGGCCGGCTCAGCAGCGGCACAAACAGTCGGCGTGCGCAACGCGTCGCGGAGCCGTGGCGTGCTACTAGCGGAGTTTCGAGTTGTATTTTTTTTACAAAATTTTTAGTTTTCGACCCCAATAAGGCGCTAAGTAAAATGGACTCTTCCGAAAAATTAATAGTACTAGTTCAACCGGCGTAGTTTACTGTACTATTGCGATATATATTGCGATCTGCGACACAGTATTTTACTTCTGCAGGTCGCATCGCTGCCTATTTTTTGTTATTTCCCCCATATGTTCCCATAATAAAGACTTTTTACTTTTTACTTTACTTTTTACTGCCGTATGAAAGATTAAAAAAACGACATCTTTACATTAAAAAAGGACATCTTAACAATAATGCGACGCCGTGACCTGCACACACAAGGCTCCAAAACGCCTCCGCGATGCCGCCACGGCTCTCGCACGCCTGCAATGTAAAGACATCCGCACCGCGAACGCCACGCCTGGCTCGGCTACCGTCCGCCGCGCCACCGCTCCGCCTCCGGCTTCAGTTAGGGCCTAAATAAAGGCCACACTTCGCGCCCGCGCGCTTTACATCCGCCCGGCTAACGGCTAACAGCGCGTCAAGCACGCTTGTCACCTTTCAACAAGTTCCAGCTGAGTGATTATACGAGGATCAACGGAGGTTGAAATGAAATGAAAGCCACATTTATTTACACATCTACGGTGATAAAAGAGTAGTTTTCCGTATGAAAAGATCGTTTATTAAGGGTTAACAGGGTTGCCGGCAGCCGACTTCGATTGACTTATTCTTTCTTGGAAATGCAACTGTGTCGGACGAACCGATGCACCACGAGGACATCGTTTTGATACGAAATCTTAAAAAGTTTGTCTGCCTCATGCAGGGATACCTTTAATAATACACTTCGTAGAAAGAGACTAATCTAAGATTACACTTAGGTACTTACTTATACGAAGTGCAGAGCAGACACATCATATTTTCAATATACTAGCTAGCTAGCTAGCTGCTGCCCGCAGCTTCGCATGCGTTTGACTAGACCGGAGCTCAAGCCTTTGTTATCCCTAATCTAGAACTAGGTAACACGCTATATTGCGTAGGTGTACTTGAAATACACCTACGCAAAATCATAGCCCGATCCATGCTGTACTTTTGGCGTGAAGATGGTACAAAGAACAAACATCCAAACTTTCGCAATTTATAATAATTAGGTAGGTAGGTAGTCTGATTGTTCCTACATTTGACTTACCTGCTACTTCTGCTTCGGCTAAGCGGCATTCTTAAAGTGAATAACACAGTTTATTGAAATAAAGGATTCTCTACGGTGTTTTTGAAAAGGAGTAATAAAAGTTTAGTGGGTGGATGCACGGTGGATGGATGAATGTTGATGAAATGAAATGCTTGAACAACAATCTAAATAATGTGACAGTCAGAGACAGCTTTAATTTTTTTTGCACAATTATCTTGAAAGGTTGCATTGTTTATTTTATTAGGATCAGAGCAAAGAGAATTTTCCCTGATTGCTCAATCTGGGCCTGCCTCGCCGTCGATTTGAGACCCATGCAAAACTAATGGTGACCTTCCTTGATCCAAATAACAATGCTTTAGGGATAACGGGGTAAAAAGAACTACGCCTTGATCGACGTGATCGATCGCCTTGAATTTCTTTTCCAAAAAACTTTCCCACTGGCTGCCTGCTATTCAGCTCGTCCAGTTGACTGGCAAAGTTAAAACCGATAGGTAACTGGTTCATTCATAGGTACTTCTGTATTCATCATTTATGTGAGAAAATTATTAATACTTATAAAAGTATTATTCAATTGAACAAACGAGAAAAGAAATCTCACTAGTTCAGTCAACTGAACTGGACAACTAAACTACTAGTGGGAGTAGACGTTATAATTACCGGTTCCTGCCCGTGGTCCACCTTCAGAGTACACCTGGCTGTACCACGGGCATTTTTTTCTTCCCGTGGTCAACCTCAAGATAACTGGGTGTTCCAGGGGGAAAAAAATCTTTCTATGGTCCACCTATGTACATGGTTTTAAAAATGTATTGCCCGTAGTCCACCTAGAGAATACGAGCATGTAGGTAGGTAGGGTTGGGTACCCTACCTACCTACATGCTCGTATTTAAATCTCGAGTGACTTTTATGATTCTAAAAACAGTAAATAGGTAAATGCTGAATATATAATGAGTGGAAAAAACTGTGTAACCGTGTGTAGTTTCTTTCAAATGGCTATTCGCAAACAACCTTACCGAGCAGAAATGCATAGGAAAAGACTTTGACAGCTGTCAAATTCTGTCAAATTGACGGTAGATGTCAAAATTAAAACTGTCAATTATCTCGGAAACTACTCATGCTAGACTTTCAGTTTGTGACTGAAAGGAAAGGTAAGAACAAAATCTACATTTTTGATGACAGCTGTCAAAACTAAAACGGTCGTATCTCTGAAACTACGGAAACTACTCATGCTAGACTTTCAGTTTCTGGCTCAAATGAAAGGTAAGAACAAAATCTACATTTTTGATGACAGCTGTCAGAGCTAAAACGTTTGTATCTCTGAAACTACTCATGCTAGACTTTCAGTTTCTGGCTCAAATGAAAGGTAAGAAAAAAATCTACATTTTTGATGACAGCTGTCAAAACTAAAACGGTCGTATCTCTGAAACTAGTCATGCTAGACTTTCAGTTTCTGGCTCAAATGAAAGCTAAGAACAAAATCTCCATTCTTGATGACAGCTGTCAAATTGACACTTTCTGTCAGATGTAGCAGGAACTGTCACAAATTCTAGTTAATCATGGAAAACATTCGGTTTCGGTCAAAATTGACAATGAATGACTTATGGCAGATGTCAAAATTAAAATGGCCTTCCTTGGAAACTACTCGTAACTCGGACAGAAACTGTCAGTTTGACAGCAGAAAAAATAATGTATAACATTATATAAAGTAGGTAGGTAATGTAAAAAGGCAGGTGGACCACGGAAAGAAAAAAATGCCCCTGGTACAGCCAGGTGAACTAAGGTGGACCATGGGAAGAAAAATTTTCCCCTGGAACACCCAGTTATCTTAAGGTGGACCACGGGAAGAAAAAAATGCCCATGGTACAGCCAGGTGTACTATGTAGGTGGACCACGGGCAGGGACCGATCTCGACTAAGCATTTGAATTTTAGTTTTTTTTTTGATCGGATTTGTTAGCATAGGTAAGATCAGCCGTAATCTTATAGTAAAAAAGGTAAACTTATAAAGTTGTTGAGTAAAAGTTTATTGCAATTCATTATTGAATTATTTTATAGATTTGACAGGTCTGACGATTCTTCGTGGTGTTCTGCTTGGATTAGTTAAGATTTTCTGTGATCTCAAGGTTCTCTTGTTGGTAGATCTGTGGAAATAAATTAGGTAACTTGATAACGGGTAGAAAGTTCCTAGTTCTACCTACACAAAAAGCGTATAGGACGGGATATAGCCCTCTGTACAATACACCTACCTAATTAATAACTAGGTACATTCTAAGGTCCTGCAAGTAAAAAATCAATATAAATAAAACAAAGTTGTGTTAGTTACAACATTTATAACTCAAGAACGGCTGGACCGATTTCAAAGATCTTTGTTTGTTGAATCTGTCTCTGTCCGGGATAGCAGAATAACAAATAATCAAATATTATTAGGGTTCCGCGCAAAAATTACAATATTACGCGGGCGAAACCGCGGGCACAGTTAGTAATTTATAAAGCAGTAGGTGGTTTTTGCAACAAAAATCTATAATTAATCATAGTTGTACACTACAAGTGGGTCTGCTATCTTTCTGGGTCTGAACTCCTGAAGTCTCGCTCAGTTTGCATAGCGTAGAAAGCAATGCCTTCTATTTCAACGCAGAAAGACCGCTGTTAACCATTTAGCGCTCTAACGGACAAGTACGAGCTGAAATGAACTTTATTGAGTTGTGAATGGAATCTAAAATGTATTTTTCCAGGCCCAGAAAAGTAGGCCAGAAAACCTAATGTATAATGACCTCAACGCTGTTATATAGCGGGTTCTGACCCCTAACCACCTGGGGAGCATACACTTGTACCATAATAGGTATCCGGCCGGTGCAATCTTTCTCGTATCGGTCTTTACAATCACGAATGCAAGTGCGTCGTGATGCTGCTTAGATCATCTGTCACAGATGTAAGAGGGTTAAATACATACTACGTTTTTTTTTGCATTTCTGCAAAGCTTTGTCGATCATTTCGCAGTCTTCTAGGTTTTCTCTACTGCCTGCACAAACGAGAAACTGTGATACTTCGTAGGCACACGGTCCAGTCGGTTCTTGCCCTATCTCCTGGCCTTCCGGTAATCTTTGTAAGACTTCTTTCGCACGCTCCTCCGTGAATTTTACATCCGCTCCCATTAAATGACCCTGAAGTGGATACATAATTTGTGAATAATAGTGAAGGATGTTGATAAGATTCAGCAATCTAAACTTTGCGTTATGGGGCTCATAAACGGGCTATACTTTTCAGAAAATGTCTAACTGCAATAGCAATGTATGTAACATTGCCAGCATGCATACGTCGAGCATGGAAATATTATGTGCCTTACTTAGCTACTAAGTACATGATATCGCAAAAACTTTTGTTAGTTTAGATGCCTCTCTATTAACTTGGCAAGTAATCTCTCTCTGTCTCTCTCTGCCACCTTTAGTATAAAAGGTTTATTATAATAAATCTTCGTTAAAAATTCTGTGATCACCTTATGTTCTACGGAAATATTCATCCCAAACTACTGGTCTACGTTACCGCTGGTACATTCTATTAAACCGGTTCTACGAAGGATGAAAATGATATGGTACCTATTCATTTATGCTGATATTTACCAATTTATTTGGGTCGTACGAGCCGTGTGCTCGAATTTCGTCGCGTTGCGGCCGTTGCGGTATTGGGGTGAAGATGACCTTCGGCGGTACCGCGGGTGCGGTCTGCTCTTCTCGAGAGTAGTAGCTTTTTTTAAAGTTACCTGTCATTGAACCACCGCCAGCGCAACGCGCACAACCGACAATGACTTCAACGTTTGATGGACTAGAAAAAATACGTTGGTATTACCGACAGAGTCGCCATGATATATGCGCTTGTCGTGCAACTTAAAAATCAGTCTATTTCTGCAGGCAGGCCACCCCTGATAAAAGTCTTATTGTTCCGCTGTCCCTATTAACAGGTCAACGTCAATGGAGACCGCAGGAATATTTTTTATTATTTTTACTGAATTCCGTTGTCCCCATTGAATGGGGACACCGCCAATGGGGAGAATGGGTTTTATCATAATGGTAAGGAAGGTAATGCCCAAAATCCCCACAGTCAGTGGTGGATCAGTTCTGCAAGAGGCGCTTCTAACCACCCGCGGTGGATTGTGTGCCCTATTTGTGTGTGTGTGTTGTTTTAGATTTCTTTTCAACCAAGTAAGTAGGTATTTGTGATTATTATTTTTTCTTTTTGAATTTTAGGTATTTTTAGTCTGCAGGTGTATTGTATGTATTTCTACTTTGACATATTGTGTTGTGTCCTACTGTATTGTATAGGTAGTCAAAGGTCATGTTTGTATATTTGTTAGTATACAGGGTGTAACAAAAAGTAAGGACCAAACTTTCAGAGCTGATTCGGACTCAAATGAATCATGAAACCGAAGAAAAATATTTAAAAAATTCTCGACTTAGTTTTCGAAATAAATAATAAAATACATAGAAAACATCCAGAACACCCTGAACAAATATCTGCAGGTCGTATTAACATTGTTCCCGAGGCGAGAATCGAACCCGCAACCTCCTGCAGAAGTTACTGTATGTATTTAAATTGGATGAAGTGACTTATATTTAGAGAAGTTACAGGATTCAAATCGTAAACTGAAAAAAAATGTTTGGCAAAAAGATTAGCAATTCGAATATTACTAGCGGTTGAAGTTAGAGAGGACACGTCGGTCGGTAGGTATGTTTATGGTATTGTTACGTTTACCTATTTTATTTAATACCAGCCAGAATGACCTGGGATTTTTGTGTATATTTTTCTCAGTGTTTTCTTTGTATTTGCGATAACATCCGTCCAAGTAAGAGTCGCAGCGTTGCCTTAATAGTTCAAATTCAATATGTTATATAGGTACAGGGTGTCCCGAAACTCAGCGTCAAGCCGAAAACGGCGGACAGGTGGGTTCATGATGACCCAGAAAGAATCTTCAATGGTTACCGAATTATAGACTTTTTACTGAAAATCATAACATAAACAGATGTCAACAATTTGTGATTTTTATCTTTGTTTTAAAAACTTAAATGACACATTCATTATTGAACTGCAAAATTAAAACATAATTATTGATCACATTTTTCAAAAAAAAAAATGTCTGCATCAATGATTTTCAATCGGTTAATTTTGACTCGTCGTACTGACAAAAAATCCACCACGATAGGCCGGCACGTTCTGCTAAAAGTTGTACAGGGTGTCCCGAAACTCAAGCCGAAATTGTAAAGGTATAGATATTTTGATTTTAGGTCTTATTTCAATATTTTTTTTTATTATTTAAAGACGAAAAGGTATTACGTATGATACCATTTTAAAATCTAAGTTAACTGCGCCAACTTTTATCAGAACGTGCCAATTTCGGCTTGAGTTTCGGGACACCCTGTATATGTTTAGGTATACCTCTAGACTCGGAATGCGTATGAATTCATACGCATAACTGCATACTACTATGGACACGCCTGGCGAGTCTAAGGGTTAATAATATATTAATTTGTCTACTTTGGTACCTTGTGTGTCACATACCTGTTTTTGTTGCCTTTGAGGCTATCAGACATTGAAAAGGTAATTTAGAACTTCATTGTAAAATAAGGTATCGGATGACCGGAGATTGGATGGTTAGATGAATCGTAATTAAAAAGAATTGTTATTTTTCCCTCATCGTGAAGAGAATAGAAAAATATTATTGAGGCGAAGGTACCAAATAAAATAATGAAACCAGTGAAGACAGAAATTAAATGAAAAATATTCAAAGATAGGTACTAAAAAAAAGATTTAGAATTGTTCTTCCATAGAGTCAAAGAATATCAAAGAGTATACAATACTAAAGAATCAAAGAGATTAACCATTGATATAAGTAAAATTCTGAAGATAACGTAAGATACGTTCTCCCAGCGCTATCTCAACAAATGGCCTGTGTTGTGTTACAACTAAACGCAAAGACACGCTATTTCCAATCTATTGCAATATATCTACTGAATGAACAACAATGATGGAAAGACGGATCTAGACCGAAGTGCGATCGACACAACAATACACGCGAAACACGCACGCGTCGGCAGTGCCGACGACGGTCCAACTGTGACTGAGGTGGGTGGATCTAATTGAACCTAATTTGAGCGTTCCACTTTCCAGGAGCTAGTGCCTAATATCCCGAATTTTACTCACATCGATGACAATGACTACGAGTTTGCTACGAGTAGAATAAGCAATGTTAAAAAATTTATGCTCAAAAGTGTGGAGATAAAGTTTCATTCTTTTTGGTGTAGAGGAGTCAAACAAAGGTTTAGCCCGCATTGCGAAATCTTACCGCGCTATATTTCTTCTAGCGGATTTTAATCCGCGTGCGTACTGAATCTTAACTTACACGCACGGTGAATAAAATTCCTCGCGATTTTTGACAATTCTTTCCCAGCTGAGTTAGACCTCAGAAGAACGATCCTATGGAACTGCCGTTATTGTTCAATTTGACACGGAAGCAAAATGGACTACCAGTCTCTTTCTCACAACAGTGGTTTTACGTTAGGAAAAAGCATACACACTCTTTTTATCAGCGCCCTCTTCCTGGTTTCGATGTACTTTTGCTGTCACGGACGCCATTTTAGTCTACGGTTTTGTTTACATGTGAGGAGATGTCATTGTGAGAAATATAAGTTTTCCCAGTGTTTTCGACTTATTTATTGAGCCAAACTGTGATATTAATTGAAAATCATATAGATGAGGTACCATGAAGTGTTCTGTAGCATGCTGTGACCTATGTCAAAGCAAAAACAGGCCGAATCTGACCTTTCACCGGCAAGTGGCTAACATTTCGTTAAACTGTTGTCTATTGTATAATGTATTTGATATAAAGTTTATAAAAACCTGTTATTTTGAATCATCTTTGTTGTGAGCTGTAGAAACCCGCAATATTCTCAATATTTTATTCACATCGAAGACATAAAAACCGGTGCTAGTGTCGAACATCATCGACCATCGAACGTTATCGATAAATTAGGTAAGGTCTGTAGTGACATATAATTGCAGGGTTTGTTGCAAGGAAACTGTCACGAAATTTAAAATGTATTATCTGGTACCTTACCTTACTTTTTTCAGAAAAAAAGTATGATTGTTTTTTTAAATTATATCTTTGAAAATAAATGATTGTATAAAAATTTATTGTGTTTGTTGTTTACCTATGATAGTTATTAAAACATGTTCTGCTCTTGCTTCACCTCCGGTAAACCCTCGGATCCAGCTCTGATTCTGAAAATGAGGGTTTCCTTCGATTTCTCCGGGATTCCACTATCCGATCCTGACTTGGTTCAATGGCACTATCTCAGAAATGCGCTCTTCATAACATAGTATAAAACAAAGTCGCTTCCCGCTGTCTGTCTGTCTGTCCTTCCCTATGTATGCTTAAATCTTTAAAACTACGCAACGGATTTTGATGCGGTTTTTTTAAAATAGATAGAGTGATTCCAGAGGAAGGTTTATTTGTAGGTATATTACATGTATAATATAGTAGAGGCACACTGACAATTTTAGAGGTTTCCGTGCGAAGCCGGGGCGGGTCGCTGGTATGATATAAATGTAAATATATTTTCCCGTCGCCTATTAGTATTTTGTCCTGACCTTACTTTACAGTGGCGCCAACTGATGAGCACAAAAACGGTAGCCCTCGATTAAAAAGACAAGCTCGTTCATCGATATAATGTTATCGACTAGACGAACAAGTGAACATCCCTAATCCGCCATGTTTGTCAACCGATTTGTTTACTTAGGTATCCAGGAAAAGTACATGCTTAGGGCAGTTCCATAGGATCCTTCTTCTGAGAGTTAGACGCACGTCAAATCGTTAGATGATAGAACAAAAATATTATGTTGCCTTTCAAAAATATTCATAATTTTAAATCAATAATTACCTATTCCTATTATTATTAGACCTTAGGACATTAGATATTTTTCAAAACGGAAGTAGATGGTCCATGTCGGTTTTTGAGATCTTCAGGCAAAACGTAGCTGAGGCAAGTCTGTGGCTCAGCTACGTTAAAAAAATATTTTTGTTTCGCAATAAAAATGCTGAATACTGAATACGTTTCACGTAGGTACGTATCCGAAAAAGATGTCGCCGAAGCGATAGTGCACAAATCATTCGCGGGTGCAGTGCCAACTGTCAACCCGTTCACTTTACAATAAAGTACATTAAAAAAATAAAATACAAACTAAACCTAAATACGAAACATAAACATAAGTTACATTATGGGGGTTACAGGGCTATTCAGACTCTCCGCTACCGAGCCATCGATGACACAGATTCGCGCGAAATTGAAATATTTTAACGGTTTTTAATATTCACTGCTTTCTGCAAGGAATTAAACTACCGGAGAAGTAGTTTTCAACAAATCTCAGCGCTCAGCTTACAACTGCGCTCAGTTTGCTTAGTCTAGAAAGAGATGTAGTCTCGCTAGACTTCAGACCCCGATAGATAGATAACGCACTGCAAGTGTAAAACCGCTACAACCTGCGCAAACTGATTTGTACAGGCATGCTTGCAAGTAAGACGGAGCGTGTGGCCGGGTTAATTAGTTAATAAAGGCAGCGGGCGGCGGCGAATTAGGCGGCCCATGGACCACACAATAATATAGTGCAATACCTTTACTGTGCAATATAATACATGAAATGCCATTGAATCCAGACGTTCAATAATATTCAGTCAATAAAATTGACAAGCCATTCGCGTCAATATTTTCCTGCGAGCAACATGTCTGACGACGAAGGTATGACTGCAGAAGGACAAAATTTTAAAATTCGAACGTCTTGCATGACTGAAACCTCGCAATCTAGGGTGTAAAAGTGGGTTGTCCCTGCTTGCCTACACACATCACAATTAGGGAGGCAATTTAGGATCATCCCCATTTTTACTTCCTAGATTACCCCTGCCTGCGCTGAGGCAGGTGTGTGTGTACTAGTGTGTAGCCGATTTTAGTTGGCGCGCGACCTACATACGACGAAAGACTGCAGGCAGATACTGGATGCGACTTATGTTTTGTTCAATCTTTCAAAACTACCCCTACACCTTCAATTATATTGCGCAATGTTATTGAAGGTCTGCGTACCGCCTGAGCCGTCCACACGACTGGGCACGTGTTTCATAAAAACGAGCCGATTGAGAGGCCCCAAAGTAGTTCATCTCTTTCTAGTAAGATGTCCAGATATTGTTACATGTACTTAAATACACCCTTCACCATGTGTTGCAACGTGCTAGACAAGGACCAACTACTATTTTCAAGCTCTCTCACTCGGCTCGTTTTTCTACTCTGAGATATCACAAAGAAAAATGAGCCTGTGAAATCCAGCGTAGTTTTGAATGAATGAAATATGTTCGTGCACGATCCTTTACTCTAAAGATTCATGGATCAACACAACACTAGCAATAATATTTTATTCGTTCACCAAATTCCGTTCTCGCTCGTTGAACGGAATTCGGTGAACGAACGAATACATAATAAAATTAGATAGAGTGCAATTCGTTCACCAAATTCCGTTCGCGCTCGCTGGCTATTTCTATTTATAATCTGTGGAAAATTATTTGTAGTTTGTGGAACCGCGTGAATAACGGAGCTGACCAATTTTGTGTCATTTTTGGAGTTTCGTAAATATTATTGAGTGAAAATGGGCGAGAATCTAGCCGGTAACAACGCTAGTGCGTTCCTGTTGGCAGGGATCACAATTGCTTTATGTGTATTCATACACATTATCTACAAAAACCTTTTCAGTTCGAAGAAAAAGGAAGCGCAACAATGTGAAGCTGAAACAAATTCAGGTACACAGTCTAAAGATAAAGCCCTGTGATGTGAAGTCCTATAATTAAAAACAAATCAAGATCCTTTGTATCACGAGTAACTAAACTTATACTCAGCTCAGCCTCAACTCAAACACGTGTGCACTTTTTGCCGCTAACAGAAAAGCATGGTTTCATGTGACTTCGTTTCCCATGACCCTTGTACTAAAATAATGTGGTTTTTATGCTCGGCTAACTAATTAATACTCTTTATTACCTAGATACTTATTCTATAGATAAATAAGTGTGTATGTAAATTATTTATTAGTCTATTATTTTCCCCCCAAGCAGTCATTGAACTTACTAAGATTGAGACTGCTGCTTCCTTTCGTTTTAAAACCATATTTTAATATTTATTTGTTTTTTGTTTGACATGCCTCTTTTAATAGGGTCTAACCAAAACAAATAAGAACTTTTGTGAATAAATTATCTCTAGCAGGAAATAATACCTAAATACAGTTCTGGATCAAAAATAAAAACATCAACTTAAGCATCAGCTTAACAAAATTTAGAGAAGAGTTTTTTTTTTGATTCTTGGTTATTAATGTTAACAAGAGAGGATCATGATAACTCCCACCACATTAATTTTCAGACTTGTAAGCCTCAAATACTAAATTATTTTTTTTATTA
Organism: Eupithecia subumbrata; assembly: GCA_949316285.1. Lineage (NCBI taxonomy): Eukaryota > Metazoa > Arthropoda > Insecta > Lepidoptera > Geometridae > Eupithecia > Eupithecia subumbrata. The sequence goes on from OX438643.1 coordinate 25,507,165, forward strand.
TCTTCCACAAACCTCTAGAAATAAACGTCATCTAAAACTTTACTGTACTACCATAAGCCCCCTTAGTTTTCATATTTATTTTATTTTCATTATTCATCTGTTGTTTTAGCAGCAAGAAAATTACAGCTTCTGTGAAAATTTCAACTATAGTACCTCTAACCATTCGTGAGATACAGCCCAATAGGGTCCTGTTTTCATACTACGCCCGTTAAAAAGGAGCCTATATGTTATTCTACATCTATGCAAAATTTCAGCCTGACATAAACGGTACTTTTGGCATGAAGAAGTAACAAATCCATCACTTTCTTTCCTTTTGCATTCTTAAAATTAAGTGAAAAAATAAAAAAATATTTATTTATGTATCTGTATACATAAATAAATATTTTTTAATTTTTCAATTTTTGGATTCTTTAATCCAGGTTACAATTTAGTCAAGTAGTCAGTCAAGTGTTGTGACTATGATGGATACAATCATACACCTCAGCCGAAAGACATCCACTGTAGCACATAGGCTTCACCTTAAGGTCAATGTTTGGGGGGTTATTCCTTTGAGATGTTTACCACTAATCTAATCTTGGTTCAATGCACCAATAATTAACTCAATAACTTTTCCGCCCATTGGTACCTTATTTTATTCCATTGGTTCATTATTTTATTTCATTGGTACCTTCTTATTATAATTCCAATGCTGATCGAAAGACAAAAGTCCTTCGACTTGTTCTTTGCAGACATTATTTATGTACCTAATAATAGAAGTTGCATTTGTTACGCAATCATATGTTTAAGCACACAATTTAGTTGTTTTTATTCAAAAGTGTAATGTCACCTGTATTCCACCTGGCTTTGTGTACATATGTACATGCTTGAATTTATAGACATGAGTCACTTTTGGAATTCATATACAATAGAATGTGTTACGCTATTTTCAAACTGTTTTGAGCTCATCACGAGATTAAGTAAAATTCCCATAATACCCCGCTTATAATCGAACAATTAATAGCTTTGTCAGCCACTTAGTAACTTTTACGTAAAATGTATGAAAATTTCAGTCAAAAACGTCAATAAATCTGTAATTGGCCGATTATCTTTTTAAAGACTTGTGTAGTCTTACTAATTATTGACAATTAAGTATGCATAAGCCGGGACGGCTTAGAATTCGTAACATGCCAACTCATCCCGCGGGTGTCGTAAGATGCGAGTAAGGGATATCCACCAGGGCGGCAGCAGCGCTCCCTGAAAAACAATTCTACCACCGAACTGCTATCCCCAAACCGCATGCCCAGGGTGTGGACTATGGGCATTACCCCCTATGGGATAAAAGCCAATATGGTGCATAACAGGGGGAGGTCTGCGTCCAGCTGTGGACCAATATAGGCTGTTGAGGTGAGGACGAGGAAGTTTGTATAGGTATGACGAACCACCCCTAAACAATGGGCATTAAAAAACAATAGTACCTACCTACATCTTCAAATCGAACAACAATCAGGGGTCCCGATAAAATTATCGATTCAATACGTGCTGAATCGGTCTGATAGATCACGTATAAAACTGTCAGGTACTTACATGAGTATTGTAGGTACTAAGATTTTTATTTCAATGAACTTTATTATCAATCGTTTAGTCATAATTTGTGAATGACTTCAGCCATGGCTTATCAAATCCTGCTGACGTAACATTTTGTTCCGCATTGAACTATTGTTGTAGGCTTCATGTATGAGAATCGTCATCTATATATATATAAAAGAAAGTCGTGTTAGTTACACTATTTATAACTCAAGAACGGCTGAACCAATTTGGCTGAAAATTGGTGGGGAGGCAGCTTAGAACCAGGAGACGGACATAGGCTATGTTTTATCCCGGAATTACCACGGGAACGGGAACTACGCAGGCGAAGCCGCGGGCAGCAGCTAGTTGTTATTATTTTCAATTCTTAGGTAATCAATAGGTACCTATTCTACGCGGAGACTGAGTGAGGACCTTAAAAACTAACTGACTTAGGAAAAAAATATCACCAACCTGAACATAATGAGGCACAATTGTTTCATTACCTCGAGGAAACTTGCGATTTAATCTAAAACCTAACCTAATTAAATCTTCCTCTTTAAAAATAATTACATGCCAGATATATTCACCACAGTTGCATTCTATTATCAAAGTACATCGCAGAACAGTAAAATATGAAAAATACCGTTAATTCCATTATTATAAGGGCTTAGGCGTATGTCCAGCAGTGGACTAAGTGACAGTGGCTGATGATGATGGTGTGCTAAGCGGCGTAATATGTTAAATCAAAGTTACAGGATTACCTCGATGATAATTAAATCTTAATGATCTTATTATAGCATATTAGAGCGTTTCTGGTAAAGAGCTTCGGTAACAGGCGTTAAACGTATCGCCTTTCATTACAATTCTTCGAGTAGGTATTTTCAGCGTCCAATAAACATCGTCTTTATTTCAATACTAATAGAATTCAATCAAAATCCCAATTCTCAGGTGCTCCAACAGAAGAAACGTCATCCGACAACGCGCTAGCTGAATCCCGTACCTCGAACAAGACCAAGAAACGCGCGACATGGAAAGGAAAGTCCGAGTTCAGCCATCCTTGGCTGCTGAAGAATCTCAAGGGCCATCCTGGAACCGTCCTATTGGTGGACTTCTCTGCGAACGGCAAATTTATGGCCGCTACCTGTGATGGTAAGTGTCTTAGCTAACTATTAACTACTTTGTGTTGTCGCTGTGAGCTTGCATAGGCTTTGGTTTAGTATTAAAATAAAGTGACCATAACATCCTCATTTTATCGCTCGCTACGACGATAGAAGTGCTATTTCGAATCGTTCACAAAATATACCGTAAATTTAAACATTTCATTGTAAAATAGCAGTATTTTAACAAAGAACGGTAAATGAGACCCTAACTGGATCTCTAAGCAAACATATTCTTTAATTTTCCGACATCCTTACTTGAACGATAGTAGACTAAGTCATACCATAGCGTAATAAAATAATCTTTGTCAAATTTCCCCAAGTCCTTAACTGCCGTAATCGTTTTTTATGGTTCATAAACCATTTTTCCTGTAATACCAAAGCCTATGTAGGGCCAAAATTCACCGAAAAATCACCAGAATTTGCACTGCGCTGATAGTACTAAGACCTAATTTATTATGGAAAATACATAAGATTACTCAGCATAGTGCAAATTCATTCCATCAGCATCATGACAAAGGTATTGTAACTTGCCTTAATTCTATCTGGTTCTTTTCGTACCTCGATTATGCGAAATCAAATCAGATAGTATGCGATTTTAAAAATCTGATTTGATTCACGTCTGGACTTTGATTACTTGGACTCTATCTAATACCTTTGTCATGATAAAAATTCGTCGCAGGAAATCTGTGAACTTTAGAATTGCTTTTAATTCCGCCCACGTTGTTTCCTGTTGGATCTTTGAATTAATCAATGGGAAGATGACGGCATGTATCACTGTTGAATTATTAATCCTGTCATCTTTCTAAGAGCTGCTTGCGTGTACCATAAATATTTATTGATTGAAGTTTATTTATCGAACCAAAATATGTGTTTCAGTTTAGATTTAATGGTACACGCAAGCGGGACTAAGGCCCGTGTATATTTATTTCACCTGAAACTAATTTTAAGTTCTAGTTATTTTGAAAATAATATTTTTACATGGGCTGATTCAATTTCCCTACTTGAGCCACAAACTTAATTCACAAATGTATAACAAATCATGCGAAATTATTTATTGTACATTCGAACTAAGCTGTGGTTAATTTATTTTGTCTCTTTCGGTTTAACACACTGTGTCAACATGTGTAACATCTGTGCAATAATATCACTTTATTTTGACTTTCAAATATCCAGCTTTATGAAAACAAGCAATGTGTTATACCGCAAGTAATGCCTTGTTCGCTCATCGTGTAACCATCTGATAAAAATCATATCAATAATTGAAGACTATATTTAGAGATGATTGCGTCTGACGTTTTTATACGCAGACCGGAAATTATTTGTATATGTTTAGTATTGTTAACCAATTGGGAATGTTTAATAAATATGACGATGGTTGCACCGGGAAGCAAAGCGATCCAAAACCTTGTGCTTTTTCTCCCTCTCCACTACGCCACTGTTATGTGTAATTTGGAGGTCCGCCGGTCATGATGCCGCCAAGGCTGAAGCTTTATCTACCTGCAATTATCCAGAAATAGTCGAACAGTTCATGAATCATCTTAAAATTTCCATGTGTAGATTTGTCGTAGAGTTTTGGAGCATTAATATGAATACAGTCGTATAGTTCTATTTGCTCGAAATCGGCCAGACATTACTTAGGTACATAAATGTATCATTTTAATCATACGTCTTAGTAAAAACTGTAGGTATAGTAATTATCTGCCGTTAGCAACAATTCAAAATTAGCTTATCAAAGCCTTGGTTATCTTTCCTAAAGTTTGAATTCGTCTTGGTCTAATCTAAACATTTAAGCTTGACCTACCACAACTAGGGCATACGTTGTTGTACCTACTATTGAGTTAGGTTCAGTAATGGAACCACAGATAAAACGTAACGTAACAACCGGTAAAGAAAGTGTAACCTAAACAAGCGTGACTCGGTAGCTAACCCATAACATTGCGATAATAATACACGGACGGTGATAATGCGTAGTTACTATTTACACTGATTACGGATATACTACCTCATGAGGTGAGGCCTATGTTGGTCCACTCCTGGACGCAGGCCTCCCTCTGATAAGCGCCTTATTGGCTTTTATCTCATGGGGGGTAATGCCGACGCTGGGCATCGGCGGTAGAATTGTTCTGCAGGGGGCGCAGTAGTTCGCCCCCGGTGGATATCCGTTAGTCGCCTCCTGCGACACCCGCGTAAAGAGTTGGTGTGGTGCAAATTCTAAGCCGGTACCACACACATGCCCAGCTTGCCATGCAGCACGCTGTGCAAACGGATACTAAGTTATGCCTGAAATGCTCAAAGATTACCACCTAACTGTACTGTAAAACTGTAATTAAATTTTAAGTACCTATAAAGAATCTGGTACATCATTCTGTGATTAGAAACTGCGATCTGTTGATATGACGATGTTATCTGTTTATCAAATACTGAGGTAAATAACATGCAATAAGTTATCGTTTCAAAGAATACGATAAATCATTAGTTAATGGTGTCGATTCAGTTGACACAAAACCTAATTATAAAATAACAAGCCTGAAAATGCCGTCGGCATCATGTTTAGGCTAGTTAATTTAGAATTTGTACTTAGAAAATCGATAGCAATACCGATGCAAAAAATACTTATTTTAGATCGATTTAATTAAAGACGTAGCATTAGCCATTAAATGAATACATTTATTGAGAAAACTTAAATACTTTGACTTTATAGCAGATGTAATGTTCTGCTTACTTTTGCAATAATTGAAGCTAGCTACCGAATCTTGCACGACCAGTTTTTATGACTTTCATCAAACATAAGATTGAATTTATCTTTAAATCAAAAATATTTCCTCGTTGCCTTTGGTATTTACTAGAAATGCCCTCGTTTGCAGTTCAATGCCTCGCTATTATTACTTTCTCAAGGTTCGTCTTCGTTTCGGATTATTTCTTTTATTTTTCAACTTTCTCAATTCCGATATGTGTTTCGTTTTTGAAGTTTTGAAATTTAATTCGCGTGATAAGACGCGTAAGACTCAATACTGATTTCTCAACGTACGTCTCCATAAGAAATGATGTATTCTTTCCTCGATCGTTTCCGTTTCTCTCTCATGACATGGTTTACTATTTGAACAAGAGAATGCAATTATCTGGCATTGACCATGAAAATTCAATCGTCGGTAGCTCTCTCGGATTTATTTCTTGTTTACATTGGCAAGAAAATTGTGTGAAAAATTGGTTTTGCGGTCCAGTTGTTGCTGCGTAGTAGTGACGCGGTGCGATACGATAAGCGCTAACCGGAATAATCGCGATATAGGGGTCGGTCACCTCGGCAAGTCTGCGACCCTGTTCGGACAGGCTTTTGTTTATAACCAGTAACTGGGTCGTTTGGACTAAGCGTGTGTGGTCACGCCTTAATGTTGTCCATCACTCGATTTAAGTAGTCTGCAAACGTGTTTGGCTACCTAATTCTATCGAATGTCTTCAGATAGTTGTTTGGCGATATCATTTCTATATAGATCTGTCCAATTAGGTACATTGAAATAACCTGTTTTATATTCCGTTACTTTTATCGAATTTACAAAAACAATACACCGTTATTTGAAAATTATTGAGTGTCGGTAGACAAAACTTTAGATTTTTTTACAAATGAGTCGAAAAAGTTAGGTTAGGTGAGACTTCGTCTTGGACAACCATGGATCAAATGGTTCTAAATGGTCTATTCTAGCTTCTTTTTAAAGCTTTGCACCCAGCTACCAATCATCCTGTATAATGTATTAAATAAACTTTAACCTAGTAACTACTTATTATTTCTAGAACTTACATTCTAGTCACATTTTATAAATGAAAATATGGTGCATTTAAGGTGTCAGAGTATTTAAAATAGGTAGGTACCTATTTAATACTGTATTTTTTTAGAACAATGAAGGTTAACAGCATGACCAATTCAAAGTTGAGCGCTAGACGTTAATGTTTCTTGAATAATATTTTTATAAATACAATGTTTAAAATGTTAGACTTGAAATACCTAAAAATATTCTTGTTTTCCTTCAAGGATAAACTACTACTAGGATACTCGTGGGTATATAAACATTTTATAATTTCGTGATTCCTCTTCGAATTTAACCAGAGTTTCGTCTTAATTCGCCAGTTAGCAAACATGGCAGTGATAAATCTTTACTGTTTACCTGATTTGAATGAATAAACAATTTATTCGGTTGATTACCCCTGGTGTCTTCCAAACTGTTTACCGGAACAATGTAAATGTTTTGTGTCTGTCGTGTCGTTATGGTCGGTCAGAGCGGCGAGGACATCTCCCTAGGTCACTCCATGGCCAGTGGTCGTGTCACGCGTCATCGCTCGCACAAACTGCACAGTCCTATATCCCGACTAGGGAATCCAATCCCGCATTGAAATCTTAATCCCGCTGGCCTTTGGGATCGAGGTCATCAATCCAGAGGATCCGCGGGATTTGCGGGATTGCAAGAAATCTTATAATTTTGTTATTTTTTATTTCTACGCTCGACTGTGGAGAGTTTGCGTGGACTCGTGGTGTAGCATAATTTAAAATTTATCGCCTTCAGATATATTATTAATTATTTCAGATATATGCACATAAATTAATTAATAAACATGGCAAAAACTAAAAAATATTAAAATTTTCAAACAATATCAATTAAATTATCGGCCAGTTAGCATATTAGGCTTTTTAATACATAATAGATAGGCCGCAGAAAAATACCTATAGAGGATAATGGCCAATGGCCTTTCTTTGGAACGTATGATTTCAATCCAATGCATTTGCGGGATCCCTCGTTTGCGGTATTGGAATCCCTAATCCCAACTGATAATCTTTCATGATCGACTTCCGTGGGGCGTCGACGGCGTCGTACATGATCTCTGTCAATGGCTAGCACAGCATAGCAACAGCAGAACAATGCGCAGACGTCAATACAAATTACTTTGTGGGTTAGGTACAAAATGTACATTTGTTATATAGCCATGTGGCATTATGGACGGTTATGGACGAAAAGGATCAACTAGTGTCTTTCTTTCCTAGTTTGACTTCCGTTGTTCCTTTGATGTTATAATGATCTTATAGCTCGATCTAAAGTGCCATACAAACAGTAAAAAATCTAATCATGTAAAACTTCGTCCTTGAGGTAGACCACCTGCAAGATAGTCGGACGACATCGTCGGAGTGGTCGGAAGACTGTGGATGAGGCTCGCATACTACCGAATTAGCTGGCATTTAAAAGAGGAGGCCTATACCCAGCAGTGGGTGTTAGTGGGCTGATGATGATGTAAAACTTAAAATCTACAAAATTATAATAGTTTGGGTTGTTTCACACATTCACATTAATTTTTTTCTAGAATAATTTAGATGCTCGACCAATATGAATATTCAGAATGAGTTTTTGTGTTAGTTTTGAACAACCTCTAATTAGCTTCAGATACATCTTAAATATTCCACGATTTGTCGGTTATATTACCTCAACAGCCACTGGTCCACTGCTGGACGCAGGCCTCCCCCTGATAAGCGCCTTATAGACTTTTATCTCATAGGAGTAATGCCCATAATCCCCACGCTGCGGCATTCAGGTTGGGGATCGCAGTTCGGTTGTAGAATTGTTCTGCAGAGGGCGCTGCTGCCCAATCCCGGTTGATATCCCTTAGTCGCCTCTTACGACACCCGCGGGAGAATTGGGGTGGTGTTAATTCTAAGCCGGCACCACACCGCTTGGTTATATTACTAGTGTGTATAAAACGTTCACGGATTGTATCGAAAGCGGCCTGTGTCTATTACAACTGCATATTATTATTTGCCTTGACAATGGAATATGTTTATAGATAACAATAATACAATTACCTATTCAGGTGCCCTACAGAGACTGACCTTATTTAGAATTTTATTTTAAGTATAGTTTTTGACTAGCTGTTGCCTGAGGCTTCGCTCACGTGATACTTCGGTGATACGTAGCCTATAGCAATCAGGAATCATGTCACGGGAATTGCCCACTACAAACTAATGGTTTTATCGATATGTGGTTGACAAGTTTTTTTTCTAAACCATTTTTTTAAGTTTCTCCAATTTTCTCTTTAATATGGTTGAATTAAATTGCTTAAATGTCTACGTTCCACTTAAAGTCCTGAATCCTAGGCTATCCTATTAGTAGGCTAACCACACTCTGCGAATATATAAAACAATTAACATGATGATAAGAATTTTATCTCTTGTGGCGACGTTAACCTTGGTTGGTTTACTTCCTATTCGAGTTTCGTCTGTTTAACGTAGAGTTTACGTATTACGTGTTCCAAAAGGTTGACATTATGATAATTTGAGTCGACGTTTAGCCTTAAAATACAGAATCAGTCTTGTATAGTACCTACCTACCTCAGTTAAAGTTGTTTGAACAATTCAGCGCCAAAAATGTTTTTGACACTCTTTATTAACTCCAAGCATCAAAACGGCTAAAGCGTTATCAAAATACTCGTCTTGGGGGGCGGGGGCTACTCGGAAAAGAAAACCGAAGTTATTAAGGGTCCGGCGACGGATGAATTTCCCATACAAACGTAGTACCAAAATGATTTGTAATTTGAGAATGTTTTCATCATGGTTTGCTATTATTTGTGTTAGAATAGTATTTATACAGGTTCCTGCCATAAGATTTTTTCATAATACTTATCTACACAATTACTAAGACAAGATTCATTCTTTGATGTAAAAATGCGATTAGGTTTAATTTCATTTCAGAAAGTTATTTTGAAAAAAAATTGTGGCAGGAACCTAGATAAATACTATTTTAATACAAATAAAAGCAGACCATAGTGAAAATATGCTCAAATTAAAAATCATTTTGGTATTACGTTTGTATGGGAAATTCATCCGTCGCCGGACCCTTAATTAGTTTTCGAGCAAACGCTATCTTTATGTAAGTGACATAAGAGTAGGTTTTGCACGAAGGCGAATCAGGTACTTCGTTTTTTGTTTACCGAGTAGGCCCCCCTGGTCTCCTATATGGTTCTTCTCTTACCGACATTTTGTAGACTTCGTCCTCCCTTTTGCCAAAAAAATAATGAAGACAAGTCAGATTTTTTTTTATAATTATCAATTAATCACTTGTTTATGTAACAACGTTATCTGTAGTAGGTAATGCACGTTTACAATGCCCAAGCCAACTCTCAAGGTGACTTTGTCTTGCAAAGCAAAGAAACCATGGGGGCTTTTGCCAAGACTTTAAGTTTCGTTTCTTCCGTGAATACATCAATTTGAGTTTCGATTTTTTTGTTTATTGTCACGAGCTGCGATTGGCTATCTATTTTCTGATCAGTTTTCTCTAAAATGACAGAAGGATATAAACTTTTTGGTTACAATTTTAGAACGTGGAATGGAAGCTATGTTGAATAGGCCTCTTGCTTAAAAGCCATATTATATAGCAAGAATAAAAATTGCCATGTTTGGTTTGGTACGATTGCGCGTTTATTATTCAAGTTTCATAACGATATCTTACAATGCCTATTCCTGGTTTCGAATGGTTAGTTCAGTAACCACACACCACACGCAATTTTTGCTATAACTGCGTTATAGCACAGAATTCATTAAAAGTAAAGACTTTTATTTTCTTTCAGCTTGAAAATCGTAATGATCGTTATAACATCTTCGGCTGACAACTATGCTATAGTGCTGAGGACATTCAACACCGAATCTTGTTCATAATTACATAGAAAACAATAGACCATTAATTTATATGGATCGAACCACCATGGCCTTCTTTCTAAGACTTAGACACGCTTGGTATCGCTATGGCCTCTGTAAATGCATAAAGATATTGGCATGAACCTTTAAGTACTTCCTTTGAAGGTCTGCAATAAATTACTTGATAAGTTTCATAATTTCAGGAATAGATTAAAACTTTTAAATTTATGAATCGAATGTATAATCGAAAAATTAAGAAATACATAACCGTCCGTTACCGTTACCTACTATGACAAAAGCCCTGTTTTATAAATTAGCTATATGTATACCTAATATTATAAAGCCTAAAGTTTGTGTCGTTTTGCCGAAGACAACTCCAAAACAACTGAATGGATCGGGCTGAAATTTTGCACACATAAAGATCTGGGCCTGGAATAACAACTACGTACTTTTTATTCCAATAAACGCGTGCGAAACCGCGAGCAGAAGCTAGTACACTATAAATAAACGATCACTTACAAAGGGGTTTGAAGTTTTTTGTATGGTATTTTTTTTCATATTCATTTATGAAAAAAAGATATTACAGCAATTTTTATTGTTATAAGTAATTACATTACATAATGTCCTTCTATCCAAATATACATATAACTTTGATTGTGCGCCGCGATTTAAAAAAAAAAAACAAAGTGGTTTTTTGAAGATTTCATATAGAGAAAAGAAATACTTCAAATTCCTTTACGAGTTTTAAAAACACCATATCAGTAGAAAATACTTAGCTATTTTCTAACTTTTGACTAAAAATGCTGACACATTTTTAAAGATTCGTAAAATTGTGAAAATTTAAAACCATTGGTGTACTTAATTCAAAATAGAGACTCAAGCGAGACTAACCACAACTGGATGATCTTGGCACGGTTTAGGAGTGTCATCTGCAGACTAGTTAGGTTTCAATGGCTGTTTGAATTCATTATTAAGTACATTAAGTACAAGCACAAACGCAAATGCACGCTGTGAATCTTCAAAACTTAATGGTGTTAATTCTACAAAATTATTGCTCGTTTCTACCGACTTCAACGTTTGCTTTATTAAATGAATTTTCGCTGATTTCTCGCTCAAAATTGTAGACCGATTTTAATGATTTTTTTGCTATTGTATAGAGAATGATCCCGAGATGGCCCCGTAATTTTTATCCCAAGGAATTTGTATTTGTCCCGCAAAACTTCAAAAGTCAAAAGTTCAGTCTAAATAATTAGAAATCTGTAGTGTATTAGTTTTTTCAAAACATTCAAATCAATACCTACTCTTCGAAGATCGTAGTGAACTCTATGATGATTTTAAATATCATAAGGTTAATTTCTGCCGTCAAAAATCATAAGAATTCAAAATTGTATTTAAAAATACTTATATAATAAACATTAACATTAAGTGATTATATTTTACAAACGTGCCGTGACGAGTTTTTCCATCTTTACCGATTGCGACTTCCTAGTCGAATGATAATAATTGTTACCTCACAATTTACGTAATAAAATAACACAGACTAGTAACAGCAATATTTCTTAGACTAACTAAACACATCATTGTCCATGTTTGGATGTATGACTCGCTGTGAATATTATGTTCCGCATTAGAGCGATAGCCAGTTTAGAGTTATAACTTCTGAGCTTACATCTTACTCATGTCAGTCATCTGATACATATAAAACAAGCCCACTTTGGGGCCAGAAGATGTGTGAAAATATTCAGTTATTTATTAATTTTAACATTATGAAAAATCTATAAAAAAATAGTGAATGAACGCGATAAATCCCTGTTGGATAGTTATGTAATTAATACCTTAGTTACTTTTTGTTAAACCACTAAATAAATAAATAGTTACAAACAAATAACTTTTTATAAGTTCGTTTTGAAAATGTATGTTCTAAAATTGTATATTCTACTTGAATCTATTTTAGGTAAAGTTCGATAGGTGTTTGTCTACACGAGTGCTTTTAAAACCTATTTCTACCTGGAAATGTACCTACTTGTGGCTTTTAATATACATGGCTAGGTACTTCAGTTATACGTAAAACATCTTCAGCGTATTTTGAAACATAAATTCTTTCATGCATGAATACGTAATTTCCTATACTAGATATATATTTTTAAACTATTAGAATAATCAATTCGCTATTCGGCGTGACATTTATAGATATCTTACCGGTACTGTTCTGATGACCTATTAACATTAAAACTTAATACTTTTCATATTGTTTTATTACTCAAATGTAATCTGCTACTGACCTACATCAGCATGATTGCGAATATAGAAGCCAAACGAATGATTCGTTAAGATATGAAACCATTATACAGCAGCCAAATCTGTCAATAAGTACCTTCTTCTTCTTAATACATATATAACGGGATATTTACCATGATAGTTGTGTTTTAAATTTTCAAATAATACGCCAGAGTGATTTTAAGTGTTAAGTGATACAAGTAATAAAACCGTGATACTTAGCTTTAAAAAAACTTACATAATATAATATATTTAATGGACATCTCACGTATGATTCGACGCCGTTAACACAGCATCGGCTACCGATGCTCGACCGCTCACTTAAAGAGCTCGGAAAACCTTGTAGCTTTTATTTTCTGAAACAATAGAACCTTTGATTTTCACATGGCTTTACAACACGTTTCAAAAGTAAGCCCTATGGAGCCGGCGAGGCTGACCTTACACCGTCATCGCTGATCTAGTAACAATGTGAAGTCATTATCTAGTGTTCATGCTGACGTAATGTGTGTGAGTTTTCCTATTATCTATCTTTTAGCTAGCGAGTTATTGGTTCACGTTCCCCTAAAATATAGGGTACACATGAATGACACCGGGTCCGGCGACGGATGAATTTCCCATACAAACGTAATACCAAAATGATTTTTAATTTGAGCATATTTTCACTATGGTCTGTTATTATTTGTATTTAAATAGTATTTATCTAGGTTCCTGCCACAATTTTTTTTCAAAATACCTTTCTGAAATGAAATTAAACCTAATCGCATTTTACATCACATCAATGAATGAATGTTGTCTTAGTAATTGTGTAGTTAAGTATTTTGAAAAAATCTTATGACAGGAACCTAAATAAATACTATTCTAACACAAATAATAGCAAACCATGATAAAAACATTCTCAAATTACAAATCATTATGGTACTACGTTTGTATGGGAAATTCATCCGTCGCCGGACCCGAATACTGTTATAATAAGACACTTCTGCTTGGTAGAGTAGAGGTGTTGTACCTGCATGTTTTTATTCCTGCACAAGAAGCTCTTTTCAGCACTATCTTATTTTTTATGACGAATAAATCCGTGCCTACTTATCTATACAAAAAAATTATCTTGTACCAAACATCACTTTTATAAAAAGTATCCAATTTTTGGTCTGGTTTTGTTCCTTAAATTTAATGTTTCTTTATTTACACAACCGCAACAAGAGCTTAATTGAGAATTCAGATTTTTCGCTTCGCTTCTTTTTCTCATGATGACGATAGGCTAGTTTCAGCAAAATATTATTGTTATTGCGTGTTTTGTAGTAGGTATAGTAACCTTGACATTCAGCATAGGTGGTTATCGATACGATTGTATAAACAAACCTACATTGAAGTAAACTTTTTAATTTCATAACACATTATGTTGCTCATAATAACGTGAATAAGCAAAACACTTAAACTGGCAGACATTTGCGTATCACGCTCGAAGTATCTCACCTCTAAGTAGGGCTTATCTGATTTGATAGTAAAGAAGAACAAAGGGTTGATAAATCCTTTCATGTCAGTGTCGTCTAGCAAGCACAAAACTCTCATTTGTATGTATTGCCAGATACTGACCTTCTATTGTTAGTTTCTGTAAATAGATGGTGTTTAGAACGCGGACATGCTAATTTTGCGTGCACGGTTTTCGTGGATGCTGCGCCAACTGTATTTTGAAAGCGAAAGGAGATACTTACAAACAAAACATTCAATTGCCGAAACGGATGCGGCCAACCAACAGTTCCGCTTGGCGACAATTATCAGATGCGAAAGCGTACCGCCAACACGCCTCGCAGTAATCTTCAATTCAAATTGATGTTTCGCGATAATTTTCTACGAAATCGAAACTGCCTGTATAGCCGCGTATGGCTTATTTGTAAACATAAATCTCAGTCGTGATATAATCCTTGGATAAAGTGATATAATGTATGCACGCTGCGACTCGAACTACTTTCTCTTGAATTCGGTCGCGAAAGTCGTCTCAGTGCGCACTTTCTATAGTTAAGCGCAAACAATCGCGCTGCCTCGTTTCTGATGTTTATATGTTTTCATGTTTGCCTCAAAATTTAGAAAACATGAAAATTTCTGAAAACATCCTTCGTTCAGAATTTATTCATGCGTTTTGGTAACGTGCAATGATTACTCGTAAATCTTATCGCTTACGTTTGCTCGTAGTAAAATGATAGTAGTATTTATCTGTGATATAACGCAATTTCCTATAAGTACCTATATACAGGTGATTTTTTAATTGCGCGTAACTTTTCGTTTGACAAAATTTATCTTTCCCGTTATTTATCATCCTGCGATGCCAAACTAAATTTTTACCGTATTTTAAATGAACATCCTGACTTTTCGGTGACTGTCGAACTAAATTAGATTTATCTCATAAAGCATGTTACCATAATAATTGAATTTATAATTTCCTGGGGCTGGTCGATAATAATATTTTAGTGTCTGTATTTGGAAAGCTGAATGCCTAGCTCGCCTGCTAGACTCCAAACATGTTAATCCACTTTCACCCTCGGTACATATAGACAAACGTACACTGCTACTTTATCTATTTCAATGTCTACAGAAACCTCT
The DNA here is from genome assembly GCA_949316285.1 of Eupithecia subumbrata. Classification (NCBI taxonomy): domain Eukaryota; kingdom Metazoa; phylum Arthropoda; class Insecta; order Lepidoptera; family Geometridae; genus Eupithecia; species Eupithecia subumbrata. The sequence goes on from OX438643.1 coordinate 25,522,411, forward strand.
ATTTTCAATAGAATTCAGTTATCAATAAAATCGATGCTATATTTTAACAATCTTCAATACTTTCTCGTAATCACTCAATAACTCAACCCACCCTTTAACGCATTCAATGCCCAGCTTTGACGGTGCGACCCGCAAAGGCGCGCTGGCCGCGCCGCTACATGGAGGTGACCATCTGCTTCTTGGGCCTTGATAGTGTTAAACTAATTTAAACCTATATTCAGGGTTTTCTTTTGCGTGGTAACTTTATGGGTTTATTACATTAAACCACGTTTATCAGAATAGGAAATTCCTGTTACAGCAAAATCATGATAATCTCATGTGTCGCCTCGCACGCTTGCTCGTACCCACATAAGTATACAAATAGATTCTAAGCTGATATAACTGTTCTCGGAAGATGATTCAAGAGGTTCTTTGACCACGTCATGTGAACGACCCGAGTAGGATGCATAATTAGTCAGTCAATGATTCATGGTTTTCTTCTCAGTCATGTTGATCAATTTCGTCTGTTCTGTGTGTGATCGAACTTTGATTTAGTTGAAGAGAATTTGAGTCAAATGAACTATGCGTAAATGCATTCAAAGGTAAAGAATATTTGACGATAGTCTCACCAATCACAATAACAACACCAAAACTAGCATTCATACGGAATATTGTACAGGCGTGGTTCGATTCGCTGCAATTGCAATAATTGTTACGTTTTTGTTTCGTTTTCTTTTCCTACACAAACCGTCAATATTCCGTAAAAGGTTTACAGCAAAAAAGGTAATACTTATCATAAATAATGTCAGTCAGTCGATTTGCTTGACCAATATCGGTAACGCAAGTTATAGACACGCATGCCGTGTCGAATGCTATGGTTGACATTTCAATTTCAAATACAAACAAACACTTACACTAATGAAGTCATAACTAGAACCTGAGTTTATAATGTAGTGAGGTAATATTAGAAACCACGTGGTCGTAGTGTTTCGAATGTAATAAATTGATTATTAGCTTATTTATTGGCATGTTACTTTTATATTGTCTGATGTATAACAGAATTCACTTAATAAATAATTTTAATTTTGGTCAATTTACTTGAGTTATTAAATTTATAACATAATATTCAACTGTAATTAAGCTGATGAAAACTAAATTTTTATTGCGCGCTACAAAGCAGTAACATGAAACGCCATCTAGTCGATGTGAACGGAATTGCAACGAAATGTAGAGTCACTCCGGTTTGCAAACCATGAGTTTCAGTGAGATTCTGATAGATGGCGCCAGCCTTTGAAATAGCTTCATGAACTCGCTCAATTTGCATTGCATTGCAAGTAAACGATATAATTTTTTACGATACCATTGCAATTACTCCAGAACATAACCAAATAATTACAAGTAAAACACGAAAATGATACGGAAGTGAATTAGGTGAAAGGCAAACAACTTTTTCCTTGTTGGCAAAAAATTCAACGGCTTAGGTAAATCTCCTTCAAGGGCGTTACAGTTGAGGTAAACTAGGAAACAGTCTTGTCTTTGTTTTCAAACTTCGTCACCCAGGAAGGTCCTCGTCCCACCAACCTTGGCTTGTGTTTACATAATTTACTTCAGTTGCCGGTGTCGAGTCCTCCAATACTCAAGTATGGCTGTGCTGTACTTTGAGGAAAATGGTAGTTCCATTGATCGGGATAATTTCCGATTTGTTCAACTATTTCATCGTCCCATAACTAACTGATGGTAAATGGATCGTATTTATTTATTGGTTACCTTAAAATTATAATTCCTTATTTATATATATTTTTTGAGGAGTTTTATAAACGTGTAAGTTTATTATGGCTTTATTATTTCCCTTTATTCATGCATGCTTTATCTTTCATTTCACTAAATTGACTCTGCATTTTATTTCAGCATGCATGAAAAGCCATTTAATGAATTCTCTTTAATCTTATACAGGGTTTTTGATTACCAATAACCCTGAATTACGTAGTATACCGATATTTCTGAATAGAACTAAAAAAAAATATGTAAAAAAATTATAACCTGAGCCACTCAGCATGATTTATGGATTCACCCCTTTACATACAAATCTGTTCAGTCATTTATTAGTTAAGGTGAAATAAAGAAAATCGCATACTTACGTACAAACATGAACCGTTAAACATTTTTCGGGCAGTCCTGCAAAAAGTACAGAACAAAACAGTCATTTCCAAAAGTACAAGGTTTAAAGGTGCTAGGTTACACCTATTGGCTCTCATAAGCACCGGTTGCCTTATTAAATTAAAGTGGTACCTACTACCTAGCTAATTACCTTCCGTAACTCCAATCTACTGTCTCTACGTTATTATTATATTTATTTTATATATACAGTGACCGCATGGACCGTCGAAAATGCACATGACATGACTAGTGTCTAACTACATTTGCTTAACTAATAACACGGTGATGGTTAATATAACATAGAATAATTTTATCTTTAAGTACAGGCTTGTTTATTTCATAGAGTCGAGTTGGTTATAATTTTGCGGCTGTGCTATTTATTTTTCGCGTTTGATTTTTTTTGTTGTGAGGCAGAAAAACTATTGACCTTCGCACGTTCACCTTTTCAGTGTTTTTGTAAGCACGTAAAGGTTAGTAAAAGCACTGAACGGATAAACATTTGGGCTTGACATATTAGAATATAATTATATATGTATAGAATAGATATATAGAAAACTAATTTACGTACTGTTATTCGAACTAACTGGGTAAAGAACCGATATGTTCATAGATTATGTTCTGTTTTTATTTGAGTGGGGTTTCTCTTGATCTGTTGAGTTTTCTCTAATGAATTAGTTTGACTATTTGGTATAATGTATAATATTCTGTTAGCCTAGATTTATTATTCACATTAGAGCGATAAAACTTACAAATAACCGAATCCTTGAACATTCAACTTTGCTCCGTTATAAATTACCGACCAGTTTGCTCATTAGACCACTATTAGCCTATTTATAAACGGAATCCGAAATATACTAAAAGTTATACCATTAGAATACAATGTAAATTCCACGCGAACGTTTAATTTGAATAATTTCAGGAAATAACTACGCAAAGTTTCTGAACAAAGCAAATAATAAAATTATCAGGAAGTTGGAACAAGGTTCAATGATGAGAAATACATATGCGCTACGTACATAAAACTAGTACGATGATAACTGTTTATTGTAGGAAAACCATTACTTATGCATTAATTTTTATTAAAATTAACTTTTCGGAATATTATCGAAGCAAGCCATCTGTGCGTAATTTAATTATCTATGCGTTCAGGCGGTTAGAATATCAATATCTACATTATGAAACCATGCTAAAATAATACAATAAAGAAATCATCGACAGGGTCAGTATGGTCACGATTATGATTGAGGACTGTTCTATAGAATACAAATCATTATAAACCGTGCATCACTTTGACCTCAAAATACAGTATATTATGTAGTTCTGTAACGCTGCAGTAACTTCGTAAAATAATCATATAAATCGCGTTTGTGGGAATCGAATTTTTTTAACCGAATTAAATCATTTAAGTTTGCCAAACATAAACCCGATATTTGCCAACATCCGCGTCCTTAGAGTTTGTTGTCGCCAAGATCAAAGTTCGATTTCTCCATCTATAAAAATTTCATGTTTGCGAATTTCTCGGTTCGATCAAAACTGCGAAAGGTTTTGTCACAGCGTCCAAGTTTGCATAAGGCCAGGGCCGCCGAAATCGCGCCTGATTTCAAATATAACCGAGTAAAAGGCTGCGTAGCATAGCAACCTTCTTTCCATGATTGTTTCCACACAAATTGCGTGCATTTGAATTGAATAGAACTTACAACGGCGAACAGTTATTCAACCTGTGCTCAAGTTTTTTTGTGCCAACCTTCACACAAAGAAACATGGCGTTATGTAATATAATTGCCTATGCCAGCTGTGAAAACTGTTTCCAACTCACAAAGTTTTATGAAAATGTTCCATCATAATTTTATCTCTTATTATACTAGACATTAACCCAATCTTTGAATTAAAGGCAAATTGAGTATCTGTGCTGATAAAATACAAGATAAGGTTGCTACGTCGCGACGTTCTAGCCGTGCTAATAATTTGGGAACTGCCTTAATCAGCCGACCTAATTAGTCTCCCGTCGATTTAAATTTTTTAATATTTAAAAGTAGGCCAGTATCGTTTACATAATGTACCTATGTTAGCGATACGATACGTGACATGTAAGCGCCAATTCGGCACTAATCATCATTCATGAGTTCATGACACACAAATTAACAGCTGTAGAACAAAAGAACCCCGTTACTTCCGCCTACGTCACGCTGGATGCTGAATAAAACAGTGGATATCTGCTATGCTGCTGACCCAAATACTGATATACTTATTCAATAGTCTGTTGTTTCAAATTTATACAGTTCACTTTTTGTGTCAAAATTTGCTGTTAACGTAGTTACGCACTCTACATCTACATACAAAACCTTCTAGTTAAATTTTGCTCATGAAAAACATGAAATTCTCAGGTAAAAGGAGATATTTCGGACGCCGACCCCATTTTATCTGATAGATATAAAACCATTGGGTCTATTCGGAAAAGGAAAAACGAAGTTTCTTTATCGTTGTCGTGCCAAACCAACTCTTATGTCGCTTGCATAAGATTAGCGTTTGCACGAAATCTAATCAGAAACATTGATTTCGTTTTTAAAAGTACGGGCCCAGAACTTTGTCGAAAAGTTCACGTCCTCTAAGAACCCTTCAGACTCAATTGATTGTACTGTATATCTGACCTAAAGCGGATAGTACTGACATTGGATGTTAAGCATGTAAGTGCTTTCAATTGAAACCTATATTTGTCGCATAGGGGCAGGTTTTATAAACTAGTTATATTCGGATACTAGCACTCGGTGTTAATACTTCATCCATAGGTGCAGGTACATACTAAATCTGAGACCTTCGCTTACATGGATGACGAGTTGCTTCATACATCGCGCTCTTACAAACAATACTTGGGTTTCCGTTTAGAAACCAACCGTTTAAAAGTTAAGCAATATTTTGATGTTTGCACACGTTATATTGACAGTGCCGATCAAGGGTAGAGGCTGGAAGGCCAATCAATATCAATACAATATTGCTAATAAGATGCCTATTGTCAGAGGACAATGTGTTTTTACCGCTTAATAAGCGAACAAGCAAATCCCGCTAATTAAACGATTTGTTAAAATTTCAACATCGAAATTGACAATTTATCAAGAAACAGGCGCGAATCTTTCAAGCACGTTTTAAACAAATCCTAGAAGAAATATTTTTAGGAAATATAATAGCTCACGGCTATTTCGCTGAATCATCATAAAAGCTACAAAACATCCAAACATATAAATATGGATACTCTAGCTTGAATTGGCAAATTAATTCATAGATTTTCCGACGCACGTAGATCCGGTAATCCCTGCAGCTCATTGAGGTAAAACGGATAAGTTTATTGGCGGGAAATGTAAATATAGCCAAGATGAGATGACGTCATTCGATAATGGACTTGCGTTGCATCCTTGTCTGTATTCAGAGTCGACGCACTGCAAATAAAATGTAGAGACTGTTTTACCTATGTATTTCCCTATCAGTAATTAACTAAGTGGCCCTTGTACTTTGTAATTCTGAGACCGTAGTCCAGTCAATGAGTGCTCAATACAGGGGGTTGGGTGGAAAATAAGTTTTCGGAGATTATATCTAGACAATGATTGGGAATAAATAAAAAGTATATAGTACCAAAGTTGTAGAGAATTGTAACAGGTTCCATTATGTGGTAGAACAAAATTTCCTATGACGCATCGTTTACGAGATGTAAGCAAAAAACTAAAAAACCGAACCAACTTTGTGGCCCCATTCCTAGGGCTCACCTAACAGGGACTTTTAGTATGTTTATACTACACCTGCTCGGAAAGTGGCCTATTCCTTTTCCATTAATAGAATAGAAAGTATGTCTTTGCAGGCCTATAGGAAACCGGGAGGAAAAACTCTATGGAATTTCATTTCTCACGTGTTTTAGCGGGAGGAAAAAGTGTATGGAAATCCATTTCTAACGTGTTATTTTTTTTTAATTTCCTAAAAGATCGGCCGGTAGCTATGGTTATTTTCGTTCGGTCAAACGACAAAAAGTTTTTACTCCAAGTCCATTAGGCCTCCTCCGATTTCCGAACAATATTTTGAAAAAAGAACCCAAAGGCTGGCGCGGTCAATGAGGTTTTACCAACATCATTGGGCGCGGTAAGTTCTTCTAAATTTCAATTAATAATTAATTCTGCTTTTTATTTTCCTCGAAGGTGTAGTATAAAGCACTATTTATCACTCGGCAGAAAGTGCGATTCCTACCTCGTGTGTTTTAAGGCCCTCGGCTGCGCCTCGGGCCCAAAACGACACACTCGGTAGGAATCGACCACTTTCTCGCCTAGGTGTAAAATGTACTATTGTCTCCTATATACCTAGTCAAAACAAAGTTCCAAAGTCAAACTTTCTGCTTTCCAACGTTCCATCCACAATCCTTCATTGACTGGACTACTGTTAAAAACCGATCGATATTTTTTGCTTGCCTACGCTATCTCGTTGCTAGGCAATGATCTCTTCTAAGCTTCGTACGTCACGCTCCTAGCCAAGTCTCGCTATTTTTATTGAAATGGATAATATTGTCCTTCTTACTTTTTAAAGGGTAGACAGACAGTCAAATACATATGAAAGTAGACTCGAATAGACTGAGAGCAACGCCTTCTTTGAAAGTCCTTTGCCCCGCACGTCAGCACGACCTTTTGTTCTCTACGATTTATTATGTTGGATAGCCTTTTCTCAACCAAAAATGAATTTTCATAGTCGTATGGTTACATCAAATAAGGTTTACGATTGCTGGACGACGCAAACATTTTATTTATTTCAAGGATTTGCGTCGGTGGACGGCATTGTAATCTTGAATAAGCGTATTTGCATGTAGCGACAATTTTATACATATACCTACTATATATCCATGAACCAGCAAGGCCGATGACCGCGGTGCTAAACGGTTAGTCGGACCATCTAGCATAAAATCACACACTCTACGTGTGTTATTGAGCTTGTAACTGAACCATTTTGGAAGTGAATGAGACAACGGCGAAACCAATACTTACGCATAGGAAAACTTCTCTGCATATTCAAAAATCTGGTTCCTAACGAAAAAAACACCGAGGCCTCGGTGATTCAGATCTAAATTTAAGAGCTTATTGATACATTAAAGTCATTTATAACGGGATATTTACCATGATTTCAGTTTTGAGCTTTCCAATATTTACAGTTATTCCGTGATCATGGCGCATGAAACTGTGCCGAAATATTGGAAAGCTCAAAACTCAAATCATGGTAAATATCCCGTTATAAATGACTTTAGTGTTAATAACCATGATGGATTTAAAAGTCATTGATACATAATTGGAATTTGGCCAGTTCCCAGTTCAGGGATATTTCCACTTTTTTTTGCCATTTCTAGGTCGTAATCGTAAAAATGACGATCATGTAGGTAACTTTTGGATCTCGGTTTTGTTGTAAATAAAACAGAATAATTTTTGGCCCTATATCTATAAGACCAATGAATGCAAACCAATGAAACGTTTGCTACGGAACGTAGCACCGCTACGCCGTAGCGTAGCAACAGTGCATAGCATTTTCTCTACGTGTTGATAACGCGTTTCGTAGCGTCTACGTCGTTGTTGCCGAAATATTGCGTATCCGTGTAGCAATTACAAATTTTTAAACTGTCGAGATTTGCTAACAAATTAAAGATTTATCGGGGATTTTTGAGTCCATGATCGTGACCATGATCGCTGTAACGCGATGGAAACTTAAGGAAATATAATTTGATTGTTTTAAATCACATCAAATCTTCCAATTTTGATTTATATATTTTTAATTTTTAATTTTATACTGTTTTCTAAGTTTTGCGGGATAAATACCTCGGGAATTTAATTTTTATGGTACCACCTAGGGGTATTATACATATCTCTCGCTACACAATAGCGAAAGAATTTTTTATAATCGGTCCATAATTGACGGAGAAATCGACTAATACATATATGTACATTAAAAAAAAATCATAGAGCTGAAGATAGAACTTCCTCCTTTTTCGAAGTCGGTTAAAAAAACACTAGGTACCTACACGATAAATACCCGGTATATAATCTTAGAGTAACTTGTTCCTGTGGTTTAGTTACGTCCACCGTGGTCAATCGGGCGCATATCTGATAAGCGTTGTGGTTAAGCCAATAGCAAAGCTGTTCCTTGGGATTTCAGTGTAACATTACTACGCAATAAAGTAATAACATAATTTTAAAAATAAGGAAAGCGCCGTCTGGTCCCCGTCGTACTGCGCAATACCTTCTAGATAAACGGTCAGAAGTAGTACGTTTTAATCATACATTTGCCAGTCAGTTCACTCATTAGTAGTATCGTAAAACACAAACGACATTAATTGAATATTGTTCAAAGATAACACCTAATTATAAAACGAATGTAGGTAAATTGATAATTTAATGCCTAAAAACTCCAAAGCCTCATCACGTCCTACATTTTTATCATAAAATTAGTAGGTATGGTTCCCTCGAAACTTAGGTAATGTTATTATTAACCCTGGTATGTTTTTATTGTTATCTGAATGATACCTTAATTGGTTAAACACCCGACAATTTTAGGAAATAGGTAATTAAATAAATGCTTTGTCCATATCTTCTGTCTGACCTTGAATATTTAACATAATTACTCTCATTATATTTGACTTTGATTGGTCCTTAAATAAATACAAACCATATAACTAAATATATGTACGTTAGATAGGTTGCTGGGCAAATAAATGTAAGGCTGTTTTTATTTTAACCGAACTCGTAGTTGCATCACTGAACAGGGAAATTACCAAGAGTGGCATCTTTTTAGCTCTATCTACTCGTAGGTAGCGGAATCAGAAACGAGTCATTTATACCTACCTCTGCCTGTTCTATGTAACAGTTTCTGATTCGCGTCAGTATTGAAAAAAAACTCAACAAATAAGTAATTTGCCTCTGATATAACTGTAGATAGAAAGTAGTAGGTAATTTCACATTAGATTACAACAAATCGTATGCTGGTCATGTATGAGGTAGTGTGCGAACGCCAGCGAGTATGCCTCGTGGTGTGGACGTGCACCGAAACGGTATTTTTCCGGTTTACTAGAATCCTGCAGACCGGTTTAATCTGGTTCCAAATGGTTTCAATAGCCATCAAATGTGATACAACCTTATTTTCATATTAACCGTAAGAAGTTATGCACTGTAACTGTAATTTTGTAGGACTTTTTTTGGTCTGATATGTTTAACATATCCCAAACTATAGAGGCCTTCTGGCTTCTCAAAAAACATTTTGTAATATTTAAATTAAACACTGATAACTTCTGTGAGTCCCCAAAACATACTTTCATTGAAGAAGCTTATTCATTTGCTTATGAAAATCTGTGTGCAATTCAAGCAATGGCTTAGTCACCGACCGGCCGCCTTGACCCACATTCGCTGAGAAACGTGATGGTGGTCAGTACCCACTTAGCTTGCCACTCCGCTGATGATGGACAACTTTCACCAAAACAGAATCTCGTTAGTATTCAATGGGGTTTTGTTGTTGCCCTTTTGAGAACAGCAGGAACAAGATCAAGCCTTTTGATAAACTGTTCATCTTCTATTCAATCTTACAAGTAAACGTGGGGTATTTATTAGAGGTTCCATTTTGATAAGAAACCATGATGACCATGATGGTTTATAAAATTTTGCAATTCTTGGTTTAGATGAATTGCAATTTCAATTCTAGCTAATCGTCCATTGCCTTGCCGCGAAATTAAGAACAAAGTTTTAGGTTTATTGCCAAGGCCTCTTGAACATTTGAAAACGTATGTTCCGGTAACGTTAATCGCTCGCCGTGGCCCAGTGACCGCTTTCGCGTACCTCAAAACAGACGTAGGCGTCAACTTTTATAGCCAAAACTCGGTTCGCGTTTAACTTTTTAAACTTGATTGCATGCTTTGTTTTGTAACTCGTATCTGTTGCTCACGTACAAATGTACAATAGCTAATTCAGAATAATTATTTTTCGTCTACCCTGTCATTCTAGTCGGAACGTGTCCAAGTATTTTCCCAGTTGTTATCAAGATTTTCCTGTCTTGGCGAGTGTCGCGTTTTCACGGAATATACGGTGCATGCTGTGTCCGCTATTCTGATCCGGTTAAAAACCTCATCCTGATTTATCTGTCAGGTCGTCATGTTCCCACAGCTAACGCTGGACTCAGTACATCAAAATCACAACACGTTTGTCCGTTATTTCAAACTGTTCTCACTAAATTATTTTTCCATTCCATTTTCTTTAAAAAAAAATCAGCACAGCACTACGAGCCGAGATTAATCCAAGAGCCATTTCCTTACGGTAATTCAATACCATGTTCCCACTTTCTACTTTACGACACAAATTGCGCATACTATTACTTGGCATCTGGAGGAAATGAGCACTTTTGCATACGGGAAGTCGCAAACCTAATCATGATGGTTGGCTTGGGTGAGGGGTGTGTCACATGTGAGATTTGCTATCAAATGCCGTGTTGAAATCTAGATAAGTGTCTGAGCTAGCTTTTTTCTATAAAAACTGTTAATTAATGTGTGCATTATGTTGTTCTTATTTCATTTCAATCAGAATACGTTTCTGGTTTCTTGTCACCGTATCGTTGAAATTTCTTCTCTTTTCTGTACCAGGAATCTTCTTACGTAGAGAGATTTTTGATACCTTGTTTTTATTATAGTGATGTGCGATGTGAATTTCGTAGTCTTCATTTACACGTTTCATTTTTTTAAATGTGTAAATAGTTCGATGATTTAGTACCTAATTAACGCATTCACTGCCCAGCCTAGGCGGTGCGCTGCAGAATAACCATGTGCGTTGGGCTTGAAAGTGTTAGTATATGCTACTCACGCTGAAATTAAGATAAAATATTCCTTTATATGTTCCTGCTCCTCAAAAATACATGAATCTACATTCTTACTTGACGCTTACTTAATTCGGGCGACAGAAACATAATTATTAATTTACCTTCATCATCCATCGTCCAGCTAGAAAAATATATTTAGAACTATATGAAAATCAAATGATTATTTAAATAAGGGAACCACCTGTTAGTAGTCCTTTATTTTCGGAACGTAGGTTAGATTCTTGTTGTATCTTCTTCTTCTCATTCGTAGCGTTCTTGGCAGAACGGTCGTGGTCGTCATGACGAGTCTTTTGTTGTATAGGCTGATATTGCTCTCCTCACGATGTATCGCCATCTCTCCCTGTTGGTGGTCATTCTGGAACATTATGCAGGGGGACCCCTTAGATCCCCCCCGGCAGATCTTATAGATCGGTCCATCTTATAGGCGATCTACACCTCGATCTTTTACCCTCCACCTTCCTCCTGTGATGGATAGATTCTGTTTATTTTTGACTTGAGCCATCCTTTGTTAGCGTTTCGGTACCGTTCGTCCATTTAGTTTGACATCGAAGGTTATCTCGGTGTCAGCGACCAACCGCGCCCACACGCGCTTCTGTATACAAACACTGAGCACGCTCACACTGACGTACTGTGCAGCGGTAAAGTCGAATAAATAGACATTTAAAAGAATGTCTGATTCTTATATCAATACTGTCGTAGTTTGACGAATGTCTGAGTTGTTAGGCAAACTGGTATGGTGACTGTCTGTTTTGTCTGTGAGCTTAATCATGATGGTTGGTCAACATTTGATGATACAGGCTACTCGTGTATCTGTAGGTAGATGTCATGCTCTAGGTATAACCCCGGAATACTAAAAAGCTACTTAGATTTAAGAAGCTTTTTTAATCGTAGAATTTGGCAGATTTTCAATGGATACTGTCGAGTTATTGTTATACGAGTCTTGCCTAAATAGCGTTTCAATACACGGGAATATCACACTAATATTGTGAATACGAAAGTTTGGATGAATGGATGGATGTTTGTTACCTCTTCACGCCAAAACTACTGAAGGTCCGTTCAGTAGGCTAAAATTTTTCATACAAGTAATTCTAATCCTGTAATCAAACATAGGCTACTTTTAATCCCATAAATCAGTTCCCATGGGATAGAAATCATCTTTAAACGTTTAAATAGAAACAACGCGTGCGAAGTCTCGAGTATAAACTAGTAAGTTTATAAGTATAAACAAATTACAGAAAATTAGGTGAATCAATTTCTTACTAGAAAGTCAACTTCACAAATTTCCTGTTGACTTTAGTAGTCATTGTTTACCACCCCATTTTAATCAGAATCCTTGCACACTCACGACTTTCAGTAATTAGCTTATCATTTTCGATATCGGACAAAAACAGTGCAAGTATGCACCTACCCAGGTGACGGCACACTGTCTGCGACTTTTATATGACATCAATATCGGCTTGCCAACGCTTCCTACGTTGATAATGAACTTTGCCTTGTTTTCTATTCGGTTGCAACATAATCATAGTACGGACGTGCTAAGCGCATTTATAGGCACTTACGACTCAGACTGATTCAATTAAGGGGAAGAAATGGCAGTATGCGACTAAATAAGGAACTCGTTGCCAGCTACTTCTTGATTCAAACAAAAAGTTATAAATTCCCGAAGAAGTTGCGCTTAACCTTGGCGATTTTAAAAGTCTACATTTTCCACAAATCTTAGTTTTTTTTCTTGCCTAGGTGCCTAACCGATATTTTGAAATCAAAACCCTCCTTGATAAAAATATCTAGTTCTTAAGAAGGCTTTGACACTAAGAGGTGTTTGAGTTTTTTTTATGAATTTGCGTTTCGGTACCCATGGTATTCACACCTCGTCCTTGTTAACTTCACTTTCATTTATATTTGAAATTTTCAATACATATTATATCATTGTTGATTTTATATAATTTGATCTGCAAAACGGTTTATTTTATGCGTTCTTCCCCTTAATATATCTATGCGCACATTGCATTTGATAGTGAAGTTCATACCAGATTGTTGATCCTAATACATCACCGTGAACGTACTCAAACCCTGGTTATATTAAAACGAACTTTTATCTCGAACATGTGGATCATACACGATTTATTACTAAATATAGTGCGCATTGTCTGGCATTAATTGGAAAACAAACTATTTGTTTCAATGATAGATAAATTTTTATAATGATCATCATTAGATTTACCCAAAAATACTCGAACATTGCGTCAAAAAGCCGCTCTTCTTAACACTTGTCTATTGTACGAAAGTTCTTGCAAACAGAGCATTTTTTTATATATAATAATAATAATGCTGAACAATCCATACCATCATCTAGCCCCAGACTAAGCAGAGCTTGTGTTTTTTTTTATTTATATAAAAATAAAGGGACTTTGTCGCTTAGCGACCACATCGCCCTGGAGCTTGTGTTATAGATGACTAATATACTTCATACAATACATTAAAAAGATAGATATATATGTATATTAGCTTTTGTGTTGCACGAGAGTGGTAGGTGGTACGGTGGTCTAGTCCACAGTGGACTAAACCACCGTACCGTACCGGACCGTAACACCGAAAGAAAAATAAAGTCTATTCGATGGTTATGCAAAAATAAACATTCCGAACTCTACCACGGGCAAGAAATAACAAAAAGTAAAAGAATTCTCCACTGATGCACCAACACCTATATTGGAAAAAAAATCAAGGAAACAGAAACATCAAATATTTTAATAGCTTCTAAGTTACTCCAATTTCAGCACGTAGGTGCAATAAATTCTCCATTATATTATTATATGAATACAATGCCACGCGACAAAATCCATGAATGGGTTATAGGTATTTAGGAAATTCAAAACTTAGACGTAGATTTTTAAATTCTGTTATTCTGTTTAAATTCTAAGATTTACCTAGACACTAGGGTTCTCTAAAAATAGCAATATAGATATTGGAGATATATAAACAAGCATGAAAGCATTATTGATTCGCGTAAGCATAAAAATATTTTAGCACGAATGACGTTTTGTTTATCCATTTATATCACATCTGAGCTAGAGCACGTCCACATGGTGATGTGATGACGTTGAACCAGAGACATGATTTCTGAACACGTGTGATTCATCTAAGTATTTATTTTTCCTTGTTATAATATTATTATTCCATCTTCGGGGAATATCGTTTCGTCACACAGACAAACCTAATTCATCACAAATAACAAGAAAAGTCTAAAAAGCTTAAATTTCCCCTTCAACAAACACAAAAACAGGTTCTGGTTGAATTCGTATTCCATGGTTTATACCTCTGTAAAACGAGTTGCCCCGCAGCACAATCAATGAAAGTTTATTTTTAAATGACGGCCAGACGTTGTCAGAGCAACGCCCGTCCTTCCATCCAATGCACCCCGCCTCCCTCCCGCACTTTATTGGATCCACCCATAACTTGGTAGGTTTCTACCTTGGTAGGATCTACCTTAACAGATTTTTTTCTATTAATAATTATAAAATTCTCTAGTTTCGTAAAATTTCGATTAGGCTATCAGTGCACTGGGTAATAACCTAATAACTACTAGGCATTATAAATTCCAATAGTTATTTACGAATTTGTTAATGATACTAAGTAGGACGGAGAATTAAAAGGGCCAATTTGCTAATGATAGTTAATAGAAGTCAACATGGTATTTAAATGCAGTCAGCTTAGATTAGTAAAGAAATACCACGCGCACTGCGAGCACATCAGCTGATCCAAGTAAACAAACAAACAAACGAAACGGACGGCTGCGTGAGGGGACTTTCTCTAACTAAAATATTAGGAGCGCTTCTCTGTGTAGGCGACCAGTTCAAACGGTTATCTACTGTAGTCACATCGTTGTATGTTTTAGAAGAGAAGAAATGTTTTGTTATTGTTTGTAAAAATGAGAATAGGCCGGTCGATCGGCGTGTGTCCCGTTAACGAAGGCGCTCTACCTACGTAACGTATAAAGCGTGGGCTGCCCCACCAGCGCGCCATTAGTACAGCGCCCGCGCGCGCGATAGCACGTATCTTTGACGCTCCGCGTTCACTATCTCGACTCTATGTGTACACAAGCCAGCCAACAAACATGCATTTTTGTATTCAATTGCACGATTGGTTTTATCAAGAGACCCTCGCGTCGGTGGAGTCTGCCAGCGCCGCGGCACGGCGGCGCAAGCCCCGTGATCGACGCCGCCCCCCGCCCTCGCCGCCGACGCCGTCGACGCCGCAGAGACTCTCCGCTGAAGAACTAGTAGAAGCCCTCCGCCCGCATCTGCTCTCGCCGAAGCGAATGTGGGCGCTGGGGTATCCCCTCGAAATCGAGCCGAACTCCTGTAAAGCAGTGGTCTACATAAATCCACCGCCTCGGCCGCGACCGCTGCCAGCGACTACATGGGACGTGAACGCTCCGGAATTCGTGCCCGGCTCGCAAGGCGACAGCGGCCGCGGCTCCTTGGGTTCGACTCCGCGCTCGGACAGTGACGAAGAAGCGGATGCAGTGGAACATTTGTGTGTTCGGTGTGATAAAATGTTTCGAATGAATCGTGAAGGTGAATATCTAAAAGACGAATCGTGTGTTTACCATTGGGGTAGGGTGAATGGAGACTACCATGCATGCTGCAAGATGCCGCTCGGGTCGAGAGGGTGCAGTTCGGCCCGCTTTCACGTCTGGAACGGAACTAAACCTGGAATGAACGGACCTTTAGAAGGATATGTGCGTGCCCGCTCGCCTCGCGGCGGCGTGTACGCTATCGACGCAGAGATGTGCTACACAACAGCAGGATTGGAACTAGCTAGTATCGCGGTCATCGCAGCCGATGGCCGACTGGTTTACAGATCACTAGTGAAACCGAGTTCACCTGTCGTCGACCACAACACTCGCTTCTCGGGCATCAGGCCGCGCGACTTGGCGCGCGCGACTAAGACGCTACGAGATGTTCAGAATGATATACTTGGATTCGTGGGAACTGATACGATTTTGATTGGACACGCATTGGACAACGACTTGCGCGCTTTGAAACTGCTACACTTCGCAGTGGTGGACACTTGCGCCTTGTACCCGCATGCGAGAGGCTTTCCGCTCCGACGATCGCTACGGGCTCTTTCCGAAGAGCTACTGGGACGAATCGTGCAGCGTGGCTGTACCGGTCACTCACCGCTGGAAGACGCACGGGCCGCGATGGATCTGGTCCTCCTAAAAGTTAACGAGGAACGATCGGCCCGAGCTAGAATTTGCAACCAATTACCGATGCTACAACCTTACGATCCACTAATCAGTGCCGCCTAAATACTTGATGAAAATGTTAAAGCAAAACAAATGTTATAAGGACATGAAAATGTGTTTACAAAAATGATGATTACAGTTCGAATTTTGAGTGACAAGTAGTCACGTTGACGGAGCGCGCGTACTGCATCCAGTATGTGCCTTCGAATTGCGATAGAGGCAATAAACGTGATATTTTTTCCTGAAAACTGTGTTTACTTTTCCCATACCATACACTAAAGTAGGTAAGTACAAAATACACACAAAACAAACTTACAGTTATGAGAATAGTAAAATACCAAGCACAAATCTATATGATCCGAATTAAGTTACAAATATCAAGTCGAAACCTGTGCCTAGTTGTGTGTGTCACAGTGGAACCATAAAAACTTTCACTGTGCCAGGTTTCTCTGCTACGTAACAAGTGGTTGTTAGCAGCGGCACGTAACCTACCTAAACGCTAGCTTAGCTTGGATAATGTTCTACTAATCTTTGCTCAGGTGAAATATATTTAGTCGACTTATATTTCATTCATAACTTGTAGGATTCATTCAGCTGGTATTTGTCGGACGACAGGAATTCCTAAATGATCATTCTGTAGGTCGTGATTCATCCACCGAACTGACCAAAGTAACAGGAAATCAGCTGTTTCTATCGTTTACACCTAATGATTAATAATAGATAAATTTATAGCAGCTGATAAGTCGCGTACCGCATTATTTTTTTATCGATGACATACATTTTATAACAAACATAATAATAATGACTAACGCTGTTTTTCAGCAATTTGTCTTTTCTCACGAACAAGCTGAGTCAGTCGAATTGCTCGCCGGTTCCCGTTAGCACTAAGGTGATCAGATGATTCATAGCTTGCAAGGGCCGCGGACGTGTATTCATGCAAACTATTAATAATGAACTTAACGTAAGATTTTCTAAATAAAGAGTCGATCAAACCATTCATAACAATAATAGAAGACTGCAGTTCACTAAGTTACACAACAATTACATAAACAGATGATGAAACTCGAAGTAGGATGAGCTAACTCGATACTTCAAGCTGCCTGCGAAATCGCTCATATTAGCTATCGGAAGGCATGCTTATGCGTAGAAGAATATTTGGCTATAGAACACGCTTTCGTATCTTATTATTGCCGATAACTAAACTACGTATCACAGGAGGATCAATGCCCTCACGCCCGGTCATTTTGTACACGAGGTTTGTTTACGTTTTCAATTCATCTATTCACACAATCTCGGTACCAAAAACTCAATTTTCTTCTCTCAAACATTTGGTTAAGTTTAATTATAACATTGCAATCAAATAAGTACGCGTTATCTTCGCAATTGAGGACAGATCGTCTTTGAAGTTCCTCAATAGATACCCCTGCGATTATGGTCTCGACCTGTTAAAACAAAGTGTCCTCTTTGATCTTATCTAATCAGCTGGCATTTATAACAGGGTAACACTATTAAACATCGCAGCTGATCAAATTTTAACGTGGCCACATGATATAATATTTATATTATACAATGCAGTCAATTGATAACAAACAAATAATATTTTCGATTGTGCCGGTTGTTGTGTTTACGAATCATAACATCGTTTTAAGAGATTTTGGTTACTTCATGCCGGTGAGAAGAGAGCTGTGTGACGTCAGTATTCTGGGAACGAGAGCAGACAGCCGCCTTCTCTTGCGGCCGGATTGAATGCGATGTCTAAAATAGATCTTTACAAGCGTAAGTATAAGTTTTGTACCATTACTCAGCTGAAGAATGAAGTCATAAAGATGATAAAAGATAATGTATCACCTTGAACCGTAGCCAGGCAACATTGTTAGTATCGAATGCTGTCGCATGTCGACTAGGATCGTGGTTTCAAAGAAAACGCTGATGGTTATTCTTTCTGAATCTTAAATATTTACCCTAATAAATATACGATATAAAGAGCTTTGTTTGTGCAGTTCTTGAATTAAAATCGCTCTGCCCACGTACATTATTAATTTTAGACCTGCTTCTACCAAGCCTCTTTGTCTTCGAAAGGAAGACCAACCTGTATTTCTCAATCTTTTTTTTTGCTCAAGCTTTTTGTTTGATTAAATTTCTACGGTGGTCTGAATGAGATTTTACAAATAACTGACTTGGTGGTAATAACAAGAGGATTAAATCAAAATTATACGCCTTTAGATATGTATTTGGGTTCGCTGGGGCTAACTTGAACAATAAAACAGCATTCCACAAACACTTGTTCGGGGACATTATGACCGTAATTTATCTTCCAGGCGTAGGTAAATACAAGAATAATCTGTTAATAAAGCCCAATTTTTGCCTTCGCTGGTAGTTTCAGCGTCTACTTTGCAGCATTAAATTAGAATAGAGTCACTTATAAATGTAAACAGAACGCTTTATTGAATCGTCTCGACCTCTATGGCGCCGGCTAGCTCGCCTCCGCGTCAAAACCTCTTTCACAATAAGGCTCTTGCACAAAATGAGGTGGTGTTTCGTCACCACACACTTCGACACGCCTACTCGGCGGACCCCCACCATGCAATCCGTTATTCGCATGGGAAATCTTGTCTTGTGCTGTGACCGTCCAAACGTTGTCATCTCTGTGTGATGATCGGAAGGTCTAAAATTGAGCACTGCCTTTGGCTCTATGCAAATTTTGGTTTGTTTACGATTAAGAGGTAGGTAGCAATTTTAGCATGGCAAAATTTCAGTACTGTTGAATACTGTATTTCGCAATCGAACAATATTTCCTATTACACAAAGACTGTATTGCAATGCATATTTACGTTTTGACAAGCGCAAGACAAGTGTTTTGCTACGACAAACTTTTGCAAGAAAACTGAAAGCTACATGCAAAAATATCTTACACAATTACTACCAAACATGCTAGTGTCGATCTACGTTACACACCTATTAGCAGGAATAAATTTTACAATTTACACCAACACCAACTGGAATGTCACTGAACTTGTTTCATTTCAATGAACCGAACCAGATGTTTCTGATTTGTTACGATTGAAACTTCCAATTATGCTAATTAAACCGATTTTACTGTTAACTTCTACTATCACGGACAACTCGGCTTTTGCATTACATATCTGGTTTTAAGTTATTACGGCAGTTAATCAGGAGTTCAGCAAAACATCAAAAAAACTTGTGAAGTGTGGGCAACAACGTTTCACGCACATTGGTTACAGCATGGATGGAAACATTTTCAGTGCATTCGCTATACTGTCTATGGATTTTAGCCTATCTAGTCCCTGTAACATGAAAATCAGGGCAGCCTGAGTTCACCCACACATTCGCAAACATATTATCGATTGCACGACCCGGGACACGGCACGTGTGTGTGCCCCAGCCAGACGGATCAATGCAGCTGCTATATCCAGATTCATGTATTATGCAAACGTATTCCTATCCACTCTGATAATGAAGTGATATTGCCCTATCTGCTCTGCTTCCGGCCGGTCATTCAACTCTGTCTAAAATATCACCCTGATTGAAAACGTCGATAAATCCAAAACACTATCGACAATCAGCTGCTGATTGTTGATAAATGTAAGTTATTTATCACACCAGCTTTATAATTGCACTTTTATTCAGTGTGCGCTTGTGCAGTATGTGATGATGACTCAATGATAGACAAACGTTGGTAGATGATTGACTGATTGATGTTGCGTTTCAAAGATCATTAATTGCTGACAAAGGTTACCGAGCTGAGGTTCACTTCTGCCTACGATCAACATCAACCCACCGGCACCGTGTCTAAATCAGCAATCTTGCGGCCTCTACTCCGACAATGCTGGTGGACCTTGAATTTCGTATAAGTATCACCGACAGACGAGTTTTTGTCTTGCCCGAGACTCGGATAAGAATCGCAGAGTTCATTAAGTATGTATGGACTTGGGCCGACACTGACAGTCGTGATTATTTTAAATAAACAACGACTTATGTTCATAAGGTTGCTATGATGATGTCGTTTGTGAGTTTTTGTTGCTGAATTATTAAGTTGATTGCTGCTTCCTAGTTCTTCTCAAGAACGCTCCTCCGTTCTTACCTGTAGAGGCAAAATGTATGAACAATAAAATTGAATAAGGCGGTAGGCGACACGGAAACGTTGATATTCTTGCTGGAATAGGTAGATAAGGTGGGTCAGTGAGCAAAAAGTTGATTCCAAAAGTTCACAAACTAGTATAAAATTCAACTACATATTATGTAATGAAATCAAAAGCACCTACAGTATCTCAAAATTCGCAACTGTATGTTACACAATGCTGTTACGATTTCTACTCTGCTATTGTTTTAAGAAATCCGTGAAAAAGATTTGAACGCGCCTTTTCTTCGAGTATTAGTTTTAGGTGTGTATGTATATTAATAGCTTAGTTATGAAAGAGACTAAATAAATTCTTTTATTGTTTAGTAATATGAAAAGTAAGTAAGAAGTTTCTTACAAATTTACAAGAAACACAAGTTTTTTTGAAAATTTGTTTCGAAACTTATTTTTTGGCTTTGTCAATCTAAGCTTTCAAGTTTCAAACATTTACAAAGACAAATTTGGGAGCAGAATTAGTTTATTTTTTGGTTACGTTTATTTGTCTTGTTTAGCCTTTCAAGAAGTTTGTCCACAACAATTGTTAAACCGAAACCTCTCAAAGTGGAACACGTAGGTATCGTTAGTTGCACTCATGACTTCCGTCCACTTATCTTGTCACACTATTGTCCTCAAAACGTCTGAGGTCTTAATGCTTTTTCGACATTTCTGCAAAAAAAAGTCATTTTCGCTCGTTAACCCAACGGGGTAAAGTACTGTTAGCAATTTAGTTTGGCCTCAAGATTACTGCAAGAGAAAGTGGCCGGTTTTACTCTCGACGCAGGCTAGAAACTCTAGCTCGTCAGTTCCATGTTACATCGTCCTACAAATATATCGTCAGGACTTTACCTCAGTACGTTTCCAATGTAAGTACTTAATCTACTCTAGGTAGAGTTGTCACGTTTGTCTAAATATAAACGTTAGAGATTGTAATTGCAACCGTGAAATCGAACGGTTACCGCAAATCGGTGTACCTACTAGATTTTCTAGTATCTGCTTAAAATCGACAGCCTTGATATAGTGACTCAGTTTTCGGTATCAGAAGTTGTCTGTTGACCTTTTACCCGTAGGTACCTATTTGCATTGTTTCTTGCTTAGTTTACATTACCCACTTTTGTTTCTTACTCGGACTACATTCAACATTAGACGCTTTGTTATCGTATGTATTTGTTCATAGGTCTACGAAACTAAATCAATATCTTAAACAAATAACTGACCGGTCTGGCGACCTCTATTAGTGACGAACATATATTTGACTCGTCAATATAATGTCGAAAATGTTTTGAGAAACAGAACCGTTTCACTCTCCTACATTTACTGCCGATTTGTTTGTAAATTTGTAATACATCGAGATTTGGAGCTAATTTTAGGCGTATGTGTGCACACGTGGCTCAGTATAATACTCGTAGTCTGCAGTTTATAGTCGTCGATGACTATATGAACTAGGTTTCATGAGATTGGTTCAAAGAGTCTGAACGTGTTTGTAGCAATCCACCGCAGATTGCAGTTTCACACACAAACAATGCGTTATTCTTCTGACAATGAGAAAAAAGATTCTGAGTTTAGTTGGCAAGAACTCAGATGTATATTTGATTTTTAAAATTTTCTAGGGCTATCACACTAATATAATAAACTTAAAATAATATAAACTTAGAGCTAGGAGTGGAACCAAATGGAGAAATATAGTAGGTCTAAAACACAATATTATATTACCAATTTATGTTATATGTAAGAATATTTATACTATATGTAAAAGAGAATTTATGTTAAATGTTTTTAGATATAAACGATTTATTTATTTATATATGACGACCTCTGTGGCGCAGCGGGCGAAGGTCCGCCTGCGGCGCAGGAGGTTGCGGGTTCGATTCCCGCCTCGGGACAAATGTTTGTACGATCTGCAGATATTTGTTCAGGGTGTTCTGGTTGTTTTTATATGTATAATAAAAATATCTATATAAGTAGTGTATTGTATTATGTGTATCAATTATCTAGTACCCATAACACAAGCTTCTGCTTAGCTTGGGGCTAGATAATGCTGTGTGAAATGTCCAGCATTATTATTATTATTTATTATAAATGCGAAAGTTAGGATGTTTAGATCGTGTTTGTTACTTCTTCACGCCAAAACTACTGAACGGCGATCCGTTGACATTTTGTATTTCTAGGCCTGAAATAAAACAAAGGCGTTTTATCGCATTAATCAGTTCCCATGGGATAGAAATCACCTTTAAACGTTTCCATAAAAATAACGCATGCGAAGCCGCGGGCATAAACTAGTGCAGCTGTATAATCCATTGATCCTTTGTACCAAATGACGAATGTATCTAGGATAATTATGCTGTTCAGCTTCTGTAATATCCGTGTCACCTTCATCTCCTTTGTTATTTATTTATATTATTTAGGTATCAATTAATATATGACATCATTATTGTATCAAATCAAAAACAATTGTTTCGTCAAACTACTAGGCATTGTTATATCAATTCATGTGAAATACCTCTAACCTGTCGTGTTAGCCATTGTAACGGTTTTTGTTATGTTAATGGACAAACCCAGTTCTTGAATTCTCTAAGAAAAGTATAATAAACAACAATTGGCGATCTCTATTATATGAACACTACTGTCATTGGAATAAATCGTTATATACTAACACGTTCATAGACCAAGACGCACATTTTCAATTGCAACAGCGTCAGGCGGAGGCTGGGCAGGGAACGCGTCAAGGGGCGAACCTAACGGGTTTGGTTGTCACGTGGTAAAAAACTTAAATTCTGTCTATTGAAATGACATATGTTTTCATTCATAGGAAACAAATTCTTTGGTTCCTTGAACCAGTTTCTTCATAAGCTACGCAGTTTTCTTTTAAACAAACAATAACTTGATTTTTGCGCTTACAAAAACGTATGCTTTGTCCAGCTCCTATGAACGCGAAATCCTGTGCCCATCCTTCTCACAAATAGCGCGCATTGCGCCCTCTTAAGTTGATACACTCTAGTTAAAAGCTTTCTATTAAGGGCTTCTTCGGTAGAAGGCTAGACTAGGCTACATTGAGAACCGTCGCTGAACGGAGACAATACATATTGTTCGGATGTTGTCGTTCATGAACTGCATTGTACGTGTTTCCTTCTTTGTATTTTCTTTTGATACTTGCTCAGAACTTTGAGAGGTTTCTTTTTCTGACTTTTTGAGTATTGTTCAATTTAATTGCGAAATTGTGTTGGAAGTGTTTACCTAACGCTGTTTCTTACTTCAACGTGGCGTAATGCTATCGCCTACTTGTTTTATTCCCCTTGTGGATACAATACAAAATTGCATTCGTGTTGATTTACCTAGGTATCTAAGAGTGGGAGGGCAACACATCAATTTACTAAACAAATATGTACCTACGCTTGTTTATTTCATTGCTAAAGGTAAAGCACCGGCTATTGCGCGTCGGATGTTCATTGATTTATTTGTTCTGCCGTAATTTAAATAGGAACTTGGAGCTAAGATTTCTCCATTCTAAAATCATAGTTCAATTAGGAACTAGTTTACCCAGAACACTTCTTCAACAGATGGTTCGGTGATCCTCTGGGACGTTAAGGATCTGAACGCGAAAGAGCACAAGACCCTTCGTGTGAACATCGAGTTTGACCACGCTTCCCACGTCGCCTGGAGCCCAGATTCCAAAGCCTTCATTGTACACAAAGTGAAGGACAACAACATAGTCGTATACAAGATTGAAAAGAAAAAGGATGGCGGTATCGCCTCTGCGTCGCCCGTCATCACGTTTGACAAGGTAATTATTTTTAGCTAAAGCTTACAAACAATCATCATCAGACGTCTACTAAAACTGGAGGGTTCTGCGCCATTGGCCACTCTTGGCAGGCGGACTACCAACGCGTTATCAAATTGCGGGCCTCAAAACGCCTAATGTTTATGTTTTTGCTCTTGTAGCAATAGCTAGACTAGATACCAATTCCTTCCTTAACTGCGACCGATGCTGCCCAGCGTGGTCATTCTGACGCTAGCAGAAACCTCCGCTAGTAACACCTCACCTCAACAGCCTATATTGGTCCAGCTGGACGCAGGCGTGGTACTGGCGTTATAAAAACTATCTGGTCCGATCTGGTATACCAACCGCTCTTTCCAGATCCTCAAAGGTGTAGCAGAATCATCAGGAACAGCACAACCTATGTTTATGATTAGTCCATCTGCTAGTCAAATATTGATTGTCATTCTATTATCTGAAAAGATAACTTTGAATAATAAAACACGAAAAAATTCCGATCAACACACGCATTAAATATGTTAGGTATGCGATTTATTAACATCCCAAAAGGGTCATGAATGTCATCTCAGTGTATGTGCGCATATGCTTAGTTCAGTAGACTAACATTATCTTATCTCACCTACGTCATGTAAGCTCTGTTAGGCTGTAAATAAACTGAAGCAAACCAGAAATAATAACTCATGGACCTCATTCTGGCTTCCTTCCTAGTCGCTAACGAGTAGATGCATTATTATGTGAGACTAGACAGCGCTGCGTGGAACTTTACATCACTTACAACAACGGTACAAAATAGTGACTTTTTTTATCCACACAGCTTAATCTAGCCCCAAACTAAGCACAGCTTGTGTTATGGATACTAGATAAACTGATATACACTACATAACATACATAGATAGATATTTTTACTATACGATCATACCCGCAAAAATATCTGCAGATCGTTCAAACATTTTACCTTAGACGGGAATCGAACCAGCAAACTCCTGCGTTGCAGGCAGACCTGCGCACTCCACAGAGGTCATCGTTTTTATAAGATGTTCACTCCAAAAAGTGTCATCCCTGTAACTCAAGCGTTTGTAGATCTATATTTTACAGGAAAAATATAGAGAAGTCTGTGAGTAGAACATTTTTTGATAAATGTTCAAATAAGGAGAGAAAAATTTTCAAAAAGGGGGCTACTCCACCAAGTGGGGTATCAAATGAAACGTATCGGTTTGTACATTTCAAAACAGTTTTTTAAATTTATGTAGTTTTCATACTTTTCGAAATATTTTGAAAAATTTCCCATTACCCCCTATCACCGAAGTATGCAAAGAGATTCATCTGAAATTTAGGTTGGTACCTACTATTTTTAGGTATTCATTGAATTGCGAATTCTCTAACCGGTACCTTTAGTACATATTTTTTGTATAATTGACTAACGTTCGAAACCCTCGGCGCGCGAGTTAAACTCGTACTTAACGGATCTTGTTTTAATTTGTCCTCGTTTTATACATCCTTAAGGTAAGCTACCGGCTTACTTGATATACTTAAATTAAACTTTTCACCGCATCTCGACGACGCCGAGCTAATTAATTCAATTTGTTTTACACAACCACGTTTTCTTGGCATACTTTTACTGGCGGTTCAGTTTCACTTGATGTTATTGGCTATTATTGCCCCCGTTATCGTTGCACAACACGCAACTCGTGTTATGTAACGCACAAACTTGTTATCTTCTCCTGTCATACTGTATGTGAGTAGCTATGATGCTGCATATGAGTGGAATCCCAGGCACACCGCCTGGGATCAATATGCGTTCTGCCTACGTTGCCTGTCGGTTTCAGGTCGAGCGTTCACCTGTTTCCAAAGCAAGGAACTGGGTCGCCGCTTTTATTCACAGCTAGGCTTCGCGCGCAATACATGTTGTTTGTTCCAGTCTTGGCTGCAGTGTTGCCAACTGTACCATCATCTCAATAGCTAGATTTTTTGCAATTTACCTCTAAAAGTAGCTAGAAGTAGCCAAAGTTAAAAATTAAAAATATAGTTAGAAATAAAAATTGTTTACCTACATTTAAACTAGGAAATTAACTAGGGAATTTTCCTGGGCACAGTAGTGCGTTTAAGTGCGTTTTAAGAATGCAGATGAAAATAATAACTAAACGGAATTAGAATGTTTAATCAACGTGACTATCATCCAACTACAACAAACAAAACTAGGGATCGAAAAAAGGTGAAAACGGGATAAAGCTTTTTATTATTATGAGAGAGTGAGAGAGAGAGAGAGTAAGCACCCTTGCCACTAAGTCTATGGTAGTGTTTTTGTACGACTCTGTACAAAATGACTGAAAAACTGGACTGCACAGATCAAAAAGAAAATTGAAAATCACACACGAAAATACAAAAATATAAATACGCTATTTGGTCGCTATAGTGAAATATTACTAGAAAAAGTAGCCAAATCATTTAGCTACATTTATTTGAAGTTGTAGCTGATGAGGATGCAAAAATTGCTAGATCTAGCTAAGTGACATCACTGCTTGGCTGGATCCTTTTAGCTATTAGCCTAATAATTCCGAATATCCATCTCTTGCTATTAAGCAATTTTATCATCATTGATTGAGTAGGCGTAAAAAATCACAAATTCACTCTCGCATTAAAATATTTTTGTAATATGAGAGTGACGTCAAAGACGGCTTTCTCCAGAATACATTTTAAAGTATTAAAAACGAAGTTAGAAATATAATCAAACAGTTTTAATTTATATGGACATTAATTATTGCGGTTGCCGTTTTTGCTATGCTCCGCTGAGACGCAATTGAGCAATCGTGACATAACACGAACTATTCTTTTGATCTCATTTCTGATTCCACTAATTAGCGCACTGATTATCGGAAAATACCGTGATTTCTTCAAACCTCTAATGATAGGTATAATGCCCGCACTCAACCTCTAGACAGAAGATCATGCATGTTTACATCGCCCCAAAGTCATATCGAGGGAGTCGACCGTTCTACGTAGACTCGAATTATTTTGACGCAATAACACGTGAACCATACATAAATGTAAATATAGCGCTGCTACTGTAAAAAGGTGGGCGTGCAACGTAAACGTAGAGCAATGCCCGAATCTTTATATTGTAGAGCACGGACTATCTTGTTAATGCATGAATTTCGCGTGTAGGAATTTATTAATCTGCACTCCTATTACACGAAATATATTCCTGAAAGTTTTCTCTATAATTTTATTACTACAAAAACTTTTATTCACAAAGAAAATTATAATTAACTAATAGAAATAAATTACAACTAGTATTTACAATTGAAACAATTGAGCTAACTGCAGATCGGACAATCTATAGGTAGCTCAACTGATCCATATCAATACGAGTCGAAAGCGAAAAACAATTTACAAATATAATATACTAGCTGCTGCCCGCGGCTTCGCCTGCGTAGTTCCCGTTCCCGTGGTAATTCCGGGATAAAACATAGCCTATGTCCGTCTCCTGGTTCTAAGCTGCCTCCCCACCAATTTTCAGCCAAATCGGTTCAGCCGTTCTTGAGTTATAAATGGTGTAACTAACACGACTTTCTTTTATATATATAGATTATATTTCTACAAAAAAATTCGTTATTCAGAGCTCGAATCCATTATTGTGAAATTGATAAACAAAACAGTCTCTAACGTCATATGCAGATCACATAAATAGTCCTGACCCAACGTGATACCAACGCCAGATGCAAGAGCTTGCAAAACCCAGATCCGAAACAAATACCTGCAGAAATGTTTGACCCAAATTGTCTAGCTGCCTGGCCGATTGTTCGAATAGCCAGCATGAATATGCTGCATCATTGTTCAAAAATACTTGTTTATTTCGGCACGGAATTTGACTCTACACCTCTGAAGCTTTAGCAAATTAACGTTGAAAATATGCCGTATTCAGTTTTCGAATTCGTACCGCAGTTTTATTATTAACAAGCAAGCCCGGCTTCGCACGAGTAGCAGAACAGTTTATTAGACCTTTATAATATGAGTGATTCTTTAAATTGTAAAATCCCCATCTAAACTACGGATTTATCTTTTGGGGAAACTCCGTTAATGTACAATCAACCTTTCTTTTACAAAAGAAATGTCTACGTTCTATCTATAACACGAAAAGTACAGAATCTCTCCGAAATATATCATCTACATTTTAGAAATTTGTCTTTTTGTTAAAAATAATAAATACAAATTTTTTGAAAAGCAATCAAATCGCTCCGCTTTATTAAGAACAAGTGATAAACACGATATTCTCATACCGCAAATAAATAATACCATGTTTAAAAAGAGTACATACTCGTATATCTCTGCAGTTAAAATTTACAATAGCTTGCCCCCTAGACCTCAAACTTCTCGAAGGTCCTTTATTTAAAAATAACCGTAGTAAATGGCTTTTATCTAAAGCTTTTTATGATTTACAAGAGTATTTTCACAGAGATAGTTACTTTGTTCAATCGTATGTATCGATACTTTAAATGTTATTTAGTAGACATTTATTCTTTGAGCCATTGTCGACATTCTTGTATTTTCCCTTCGCGTCGTCTGGCCAGTGTTTCCACCTTTACTTCCTAAAAACTCCTGGTATTGATAGCATTGCCAACTCTCATCTTATAAAATATTGATCAGCTTACACTACCTGTGTTATATTATATTGTACGTCCTGTTGGACAAACTGTGAAAACTTATACCATCATTTTTGTAACACCAAATTGTACAAACAGTTTACAATAAAATAAATAATAGCCCCAAGCTAAGCAGAGCTTGTGTTATGGGTACTAGATAACTGATATACTTAATACAATACACTACATAGATAGATTTTTTTTATTATACATAGAAAACACCCAGACCAACGGAACAAATTTCTGCAGATCGTACACAAATTTGTTCCGAGGCGGGAATCGAACCCGCAACCTCCTGCGTCGCAGGCGGACCTTCGCCCGCTGCGCCACGGAGGTCGTCTTAAAATATTCTGACTTCTACTTACATGTAACTCGATTGGTTTACGCGGCGCACGTCACCAACAAAGCTGAGCTGAGCTTTGCTGACGTGCGCCGGTATTAATTTTTCCAACTTCTTCAACAATTATCGTCATATTTGAGCCTAATCACACAAAATCTTTATAAATTTTACATCTAAACCTTTTTTATGAATCCTTTTTTTATGAGTTTATCGCGTTCAGACGGATAACGGACAGACAGACGCGGCGGGGGACTCTGTTTATAAATCTAGTGAACAAACACTTCATAAAAGGGTTTATAATTACTCTACCACAATAAGACAACAGAGTAAATGATATTCCCGCGTTTATAAAGCAAGTGTAAGCAATCGTCTTCATCTTGTCACCAAGCGGACAATCACTTAATTGCCCTAAGAATAATTTTGCGACTCTCTTTGTCAATCGATTTAATTGTCGTCTGTTACTGACGGCCTTGGTCCCCTGCCTTTGTTGTTGGATCGTAAAGTTGATAGCTCGCTTATCGGCGTTACGAAAGCGATCATCGGCCATCAATGCAATCGTACCGGACAGTGACTACACGCGATCCGTCTATTTGTTGCGATAATCGTTGTTATTTATCTTTGTTTTATCATTTTACTAAAAATCACGTCGGAATAATGTAAATGTCTATAATGCAAGGAACATTATCTGAGGTCACGCCTCCTCCCCTATCTCCGAAAAGACGGCAGGTCTAGATGCTACAACTATATTTTATTTGGTTACATTGTTCTTATATTTTAAAGATACGAAAAAGATTCTCTGCAATTTTTTTTCTACAATTTTAAAATTCATAAATTATGATAAAAGAAAATTTGCTTAGTTTGGGGCTTGGTGAAGTTTCATGGAATTTCCAGAATTATTAATTTAAATTTTGCGACTACCTCAATATGAATCGTGTAGCATGTATATGTAGAAATGACGACAGCTAAACAAAAACAACATGGTTATTTCGTGGCAGGTATCTCATATCAGATTGAATTTATCTTCGTACTTTTTGTGCCGATATAACGAATTTTTGTTAGACGCAGGGCGAAAGGCAACCGCCAGCCTGATCTGCACTGCAACCAACCACTTACCTACGTACTACGTACTTAATCATCTCACGTAACTAATTTCTAATTTCATTTTTATAATGAAGATTTTAATCTGAATGTGCACTTGCACCTTCATTGCAATCAGAATCCTTTGTAGAGTACTTTGTAAAGGTTTTTTTAATAGATTCTAAAGATAGCTGATGTTTTGCAAAAACTCCAATTTTTGTAAAAATTCATATTATGGGGTATAGAAGGTAAAGAACCGGTTTTACGTAATATTGCTTATCTTTTATTTTATGGAAATAACTGGTACCTACCAAAACAAATTCAACTGGTCGTAAGATAAAAGCCCTAATTTAGTACTTCCGCCTCAATTTAAATTACGGTTGCTTGATTATTTGGAGATGACCTATAAATTATGATTGGATTTTAATTACTTTATCCAACCAGATGTATCTAGTATAGACCGTATGTGGCGCCAATAAACATTATATTTTTAATTAAGACCTAGTTGCTCTTGTTTTTCTATTGATTGTTCACTTGCTTTCGCACTTGGCTGTACTCTTTGAGCCTGCGAGCGAGGCGGCCATTGCGATATATCCGAGTAACTTTAAGATACTCTACTAAATAATAATAAATGAGTTACAAACAAGTAAACATACTTATTTATTGATACAATGTTGTGTTAGGTTTGTCTAGAACTAGTGTTAATTAACTTGTAATACATACGTGTATTGCGGATATATGCGAACCATAAATAATTTATTATACCTCAGGCAAAGTTCATTAAAGATCAAAAATAAACGTATATAAATATCTAGGTATCTCTTACTTATACAGGGTGTAACAAAAATGAAGGACCAAGCTTTCAGGCGGGGCTTAGATTCGAACACTGAATTAAGGAAAAATATGAATAAAAGATCCCGCCCTTTAGTTTTCGAAAATTTTAATAAATACGGACTTCTCACTACATGAGGCAAACGACTGATGCACGTGTTTATTTGGCAATAAAAATAAGATTTAAATGTCTACGTATCTTGTGTACACCACTTTAGCAGATAAACATCTTTTTACTGGGGGCAGCCACGACAGGGCACGCGATATCCTATATCCTAACCAGGAAAACAACATTATTTTTGTTTGCTTGACCTAAAGTTAACAAACTTTAGAAAACTTTAAAAAGAATCTGCACAGCACCATCAAGCTAGTATTCTTAATATCTAGAAATCTACCTAACTTACTAAGCACTGAATGCGATGAGATTCATTGTTTGTGTTTGCTCTAAGATCAATTGTCACGAAACGTTTACCATACATTAGTTCATGTGTCATAGCATCTATTAGTCATAATGTTTTGATAAGGCAATTAGTTGATTTATGTGGCGTGGTGGTGAAAAACCATGGCACGCTTAGTCATGCATGAGTAGTGCTGAGTTCACAGTCACAACATAAAAACAATAACATTTATTACGGCAGGGGCGGGGCGGGCAGCAGCGCCCCCTGCAGAATAGTTTCAACACCGTACTGCGATACAATACAATACAATACAAATACTCATTATTACTCACCAAATAAAACAGAAACACAGGACAGGAAGAAAAAATACAGATAACGTTGCACAATGGGCGGCCTTATCGCTATGAGCGATCTCTTCCAGGCAACCTTTGGGTGGACAGGAAGTAGAAGAACAAGTATAGACGGCGAACTCCTACTCAGATGCCCAGCTTGGGTATTATGGCATTACCCCCTAATGATAACAGCCAAAAGCACTCATCAGGGGAGGCTTATGTCCAGCCGTGGACTAGTAAAGGCTGTGGGTTGTGTGTGAATATTATGACCTACAGAATCCTTTGTCAGACTTATTTATAAAGCAAAATTATGATGTGTGTTTGTACAAACAACGCCAAAACTACTAAATGGATCGGGCTGAAAATGGTTATTTGTTTTTGACACTGTGGAATACTTAACGCATGAACTATTAAAAGGCTGATTTTGCTCGATATTACTACAGTAAGGGCGTTAGATCGACTTCATTCTCCTCTTGATATTTCTTTTCTACTTCATATAAAGTTTTTTCTAAGCAAGAATTCAGCAAAATGTCATACTATGCGTAAATTACTGAAATTCACAGGTTTTACGCATAGACGACCTCCGTGGCGAAGGTCCGTCTGCGACGCAGGAGGTTGCAGGTTCGATTCGCACCTCGGGACAAATGTTTGTACGGTCTGAAGATATTTGTTCCGGATGTCTATATCTATACTTATAATAAAACTGTAACAGGTCCAATTCTGTACATTGAAGATATTTTGAAAATTTTTTTTGGAGGGCACTCTATTATCGATACTGAAGCCAAAACTGTAATTTTTTTCATTCATGTCTGTCTGTCTGTCTGTCTGTCTGTCTGTCTGTCTGTCTGTCTGTCTGTCTGTTTCTTAAACGCGCATCACGTCGAAACTACTGAAGGTATTGAAATGAAACTCGGCACGATTTTAGGTCATACTACGAGGAAGGATATAGGATACTTTTTATCCCGGAATTCAGTCAGGTTTCCCTGGGAGAGGGGATGAAAGTAAAATTTCTTCACCACGCATGACGCCAAAAGTGCTGAATGAGTTGGAATGAAACCTTGCACGATTTGATTTCATACTACGAGGAAGGACATGGGATACATTTCATCCCGGAATTCAGTCATGTTCCCCTGGGAGAGAGGATGAAAGTAAAATTCTTTAACTGCGCATCACGATGGAACAACTGAATGAATTCGAATGGAACTCGGCATAATTTGATTTCATACTACGAGGAAAGATACATTTTATCCCAGAATTTAGTAAGGTTCCCCTGGGAGAAGGGATGAAAGTAAAATTCCTTCACCGCGCATCACGTAGAAACTACTGAATGAGTTGGACTGAATTGGTACTATTTGAGTTCAAGGAAGGACATGGGATACATTTTATCCTGGAATTCAGTAAGGTTCCCCGGGGAGAGAGGATGAAAGTAAAATTCTTTAACTGCGCATCACGACGGAACTACTTAATGAAATCGAATGCAACTCGGCATGATTTTAGTTCATACTATGAGGAAAGATACATTTTATCCCGGAATTCAGTAAGGTTCCCCTGGCAGAGGGGATGAAAGTCAAATTCCTTCACCGCGCATCACGCCGGAACTACATAGGTAATGAGTTGGAATTAAACTTGGCACGTTTTGAGTTCATACTACAAGGAAGGACATGGAATACATTTTATCCTGGAATTCAGTAAGGTTCCCCTGGGAGAGAGGAAAATGTAGAATTCTTTAACCGCGCATCACGACGGGTCTACGCGTCGTCCGATTTCATGCATTCTTTTTGTTAGAAACAGTGTTGGAAGATCGAATTTGACTAAATCAGTAGAAAGTCGAGTAGAAAATCAGTAGATTGATGAAATAATCTGGAGTTAGAAGAAAAAAATTAGCAGATAGAGGGTAGGTAAGTTCCTATCTATGTATTTTTCCAAGACGCACCCATTAGTTAGGTTCCTACCTACTAAGGCGTCTTGGAAAAATAAGTTAGGTTCCTACCTTACATGATATATGGTGGTTTAGCTGGTCCAGTTAACTGTACTACCGAAGTTTGGTTGCAGTAAGTGGTCCAATTAAACTAACTAGACCACAGAAAAATATTTTTTACCTTGGTACACAGCAAACTGTACCTACCTACTAACGAAAAAAAAATTACGGTGGTCCAGTCAAATGGATCAGGAGCCCAATTCTGCAATACATTTGCTTCAGTATGACAATGGAATCGTCGCAGAATCATCACGTAGAATCCTTAGATTTATAAAACTCCAGATAGTGCGTGCGAGATAAATTAATAGTTTCAAACTTGACGCACGTCTCTCCATCTGCATTCATCATAATTTCTTTCATCTGAGGTGGAATACCCAAACGTGTCATTCTGTGTCGATACCCCTGTCATAGTGAAGCGATTAGTATAGCAGAATAGGGCCCCAGCTGAACGGAACCATCAGTAAGAAGTGAAACGAGTATGACGCTTCTTAACACTGACGCTGGCCGAGTCGTAGCTAAAAGTCGTGTGGATAAAGAATGGGATTGAAGATGACAACATGCTATCCCCCGTAGACACTACACAATTTTTTGCACGGCCGCGTTTCATAATATGAGAGACTATGGTTAAATGTGAACATAATTAGTCGGCAGGTGAGGCAATCGCGAACGAAGTCGCGGGTACAGCTAGTAATATATATCTTTATAAGTATATCAGCGTATTAGTACCCGTAACACAAGGTCTGCTTGGGGTTAGATAATGCTGTGTAGTTTGTCTAGCATTATTTAGGTAATTTTTTTTCTAATTTATTGACATATAGTTGACAACTAAACGCTGTGTATGTGCTGCTGCTTATTTAAATAAAAAATAAAGCAAAGCGGATCAAAACAAAAGCCCACGTATTTTGAAACTATAAACACCATGAGTGACCCACAGACAGAGCAAACAAGAGATTAACAAGTTTCTCAAGATTATTTGCGTATTACTTTTGCTAGAGATAATGCGACGAACTTCGTTCGTACGCTGAACCCATTGAAATAAGAACACGGCAGATCATAAACTAAAAAACGATACTAAAAAACGATAATATTTCTTAAAAAACGATAATAATGGTGTTTGGAATGATATTACATTTTGAATACGCTAAGCGGAGCGATTTAAAATTACAAGATAATTTTAAATCACTCGTAGATATAGGGTCGTTCTTTAATTAAATTAAACACGCAAGGATATAATATTGTCATTTAAGGCGATACTATACCCCGATACTAGCGCCACTACATATTTTATTTTATCATTACGTTATACAAAGGAATTATCAAAAATTCGGACCGCGCGTAGACGATACCTATTACAAGCTTTTTTTAATGTAACAATTTTCATATAACTTCAGTTCTTTGCTTTTACACACAAGCAAGCGCAAGTATACAAATGGGAAGATAGTTGTCTATAAAAAAGAAATTACGCTTTCAGTGAAAAAATTATATATATTTTTTCGATGAATGCGTAATTTTTTTCCTGATATCTCACTAAATCGAGGGGTGTAGTGATATTTTGTGATTTTTTCCGAATATCCTCTCATTGGCTTTCAGCGAAGTTGCGGCAGTTGGATGTTAAAATCTCTAAACGTTTATAAGTTATCTTGTGTGTGTTTTTTGTGACGTGTTTTGTCTATATGCTGTGCCAATGGCAACATCATATTACTAGTAGACACCGTTTCTTCTTTGTGCCACTTTGTTTACGAGTAGCTTGGGAATTGCGAGAGGTATGTACTTTTTGAACCCATGTCACAAACGCCATTGTCTCCACTCGCTATTTTTCTTTGAAGATGAGAAGTTGACTTTACTACACACCTCAGCAGCCTGTTTTGGTCTACTACTGGACGCAGGCCTCCCCCTGATAAGCGCCTTATGGCTTATATCTCATGGGGGTAGTAGAGTAGCCCATAATCCCCACGCTGGGCATACGGGCTGGGGATCGTAGTTCGGTGGTAGCCCCCGGTGGATATACCTTAGTCGCCTCGTAGGACACCCGCGGGAAGAGTTGGAGTAGTGCAAAAGCCGAAAATTTCGGCTGAATCCGTTACCAACGGATTGAACCGAAATTTTCGGATTTCGAAATTTTGCACAGTCTTTGCGTTCACAACACATCAGATCGTACTTCTTCTCAAAGTTTCGCCTGTATAATATAAATAGGATAAGTAGTGCTATTTATAAAATATCACATTTTATGCAGCTGCGAATTTATTTCCATAAAGATTAAAGTAACGAAACAGAGCCACTTACGGAACCAATTAATGTTGTTTTGTTACACAATCTCCGTGATATTATACTAGCTTATGTAATTCTTATCGGAATTACATCGTTTTCGTAATCATTTGCATAATTTCTTCCGAATACAGTTGCATGTACTTGTTTTGTAAGCAATCGTAGAAAGATATCACCTAAGTCCTTCACATGCCTATTAACTAAATCAAGGGGTATCTTACACCCCACTGAAACACACCTCTTTAATTTCGAAAGCAAAACACCATTTTCTCTGTTGGCGACTTGACGGCGGCGATGTAAAAGTACAGGTAAGTATTAGGTAGGTATGAGAAGCTTGTAGGCGTTAGATTTAATATCGATTGTAGTTAAATCTATACAAATCACGGTGTAAAATTTTTGTTAAGCTTAATTTGAACTTAAATGACTATGTCCACTATAGATAGCATATTTCAACACAAAACATGTCTTTATTCCGTATAGTTTTTCGAAAAATATTTTGAAAAATAAGCCACATAATTTATAAGTCGTTGCGTGTTAGTTAGTTAAATTCTGTATCGTAGCAAAAAAAAAACATAAGCCCTATTGAATTTAAAAACAATAACTGGACGATAGTGTGCGCTTATGAATACAATAACAATTTTTATGTTTTCGTTATTTGACCTAGTAAAAGCAAAAATGAAAGGTCACATTTTATTGGCCATTGTACCTGAGAGTACGTACTATTTAATTGCAAAACTGTTTAATTGAAAGTGACTCCTATGTGCTAAGTGTATTTACTGAATGAGTCATACAATTTCAGCGATAAGCTAGTATTGTGCCCGCTTTAATCATTTGTATAGCCCATATGCAGTCGTAAACGAGCCTTTGCATGATTATTTTATGCATGCCGCGCCACTATCATTATTGTAGATGTATGAATCGTATATTTTACTAGATTATACCGCGGTTTCATTCATCATCATCATCATCATCATATATGAGTCCACTTCTGGACATAGGCCTCCCCTAATGAGCGCCATAGCGCCCTGTCTTCAGCTTGCCATATCCAGCATCTGCCTGCAGTCTTTCGCAGATCGTCATCCCACCTGGCCGGAGGGCCAGGTGAAAACGGTTATACGGTTTCATACGCGTGATAAATTTAAGATACATAGGTAGCTTAATTTTACACATTTTAAGTATTATATTATCCTAGTAATATTATAAAGCCGAAAGTTTGTAAAATGTGAAGTTTTGTTACCTAGGATCTCCAAAACTACTGAACGGAATCAGGATGAAATTTGGCCTACATTAAGAACATAACCTAACTTAGATAATAGGCTACTTAGTATACCTACCGAAAATACGTGAGCGAAGCCGTGGGCAGAAGCGAGTATGTGAATATGTGGGTAACTATTTAAAGTCCGAAAAATAACAACAGTTGGGTAGATCAAAAAATATTACTGAATAACTATTTATCATTCAAGTTTGTCTGTTTTTACAAGTTCAATCAACAAAAACAATCCACCTTGTACCGTGAGCCCACACAACAATAGAATAAGGAACTACGAAATGCAAATATGCCTACTCGTACGGCAAAGTTTAACGTCCTCTCGTCTTTGACTCACCAAGGCTGAAGCCACCAAGTCTTGCTTACCTACCCGATGACGACACGGATGTGTTCGGACAATAAAACGTATGCGGCAGCGATTTCCTATAAATAAATAATCGGCACCTGTTTACGTTATTCATTATTCTTACTGTATTTAACTGATAAGGCCATGAACCTGACACTGTTAAAATGTAGATGACAAACCCGCATGGTTGGTCGAGCAAGCCTTTTAAATTACTCACGGTACTGTACTTTAAATAATGTCAAGGAAAAATAAAGTAGGTATTGACAAAATAGCAGAATTGTGACACATCCAGAAATGATGGACCATAAACCAGAAGGACCGATTCTAAAATACGTCTTACGGAGAACAGCATCAGGTATAAATCTAAAAAAAATATACTGCAATCGCATTTCAAAAACTTAAAGAAACTAAGTCGGGGTCACAATTTCAAAAAACTGGCGTGCATGCATACATGACTGCAACACGTTGAAACAAATGATAGCCGATTGTGCAATTTCGCAAAATTACATAAGTTTGCGACCACTGTGTCGAAACGCGATAGAACACATCTTTTCTGGTAACAAAGGCCATTTTACTAACGTGAAATTAATCACGTATCCACTATTTTCAAAGGCAATCGGGACAAAGATGTGGTACCTACTCCTTTATTCTTGATGAATGATGACATATGCTCCGATTGTGCTATCCGTTTGAATAATGATTTTTCAATTGCGCAATAACTTGACGCATCTTCTTTCTGTCCCTATACCGACTATCATTGAACCATTCAAGGTACCTGCGTCTCCCCATTCGCCTCTCTAGCATGTGCAGTTTCCGTTTATCCGTCTCTTGTGTAGCTCAACTTTGATCCGTACATTACGACAGGCCTTACGCGATAATTTGATTATTGTAAACAATTGTGTGTAATGAAACGGCATCGAATTGTATAGCGGTTGCTTTCCCACGGTACTCTGATTTGATCAGGTTTCAAGTAGCCACGGTCAACGGAGTCGCTCAATGTTTATTCAATTCAATGATTTTAGCATTCAAAATCTTCGAAAATAGTTCTAAATGCAAAATGAGAGTGTAAAGACCTTTTCACGTCTCGTCTAACGTGACCCCGAGAAACCTTGAATAAACTATGCAGGACTTTGGGTCGTTGGCAAACTTTTAAGGTCAAATAACTTTGGGACATTAAACATTAGCTATGGAGACGGAGACGACAAAAAAATTAAAGAATGCTTTCCGGTATGTTAAGATACTGGGGGTATTGCTCACCGATCGTTTAAGGTGGCTACGTCCGATAAAGTTCACGCTGCCCCCCGCCGATCGTTTCATGAGCCCGAAGTGAACAACCTCGCTAACTTGGCAATGAACCTCGGATTACAATTGTTTTTGCTAAATTGTTCCAGATCCTTCCAAGCTCACGCCAAAGTTGCATTTTTGTGTTCGTTTTATTGCCGTATTGTTGTATTTTCAAAAATACGACTATATAGCGAACTCAAGGTCTCTCTAAATTGTTCCTGTTTTGGATCGTTGTGAATTTTATTGATGCAACTTTTGCTTAACGTTCAATACGATTCTGACGACCTCCGTGGCGCAGCGGGCGAAGGTCCGCCTGCGACGCAGCAGGTTGTGGGTTCGATTCCCGCCTCTGAACAAATTTGTGTACGATCTGCAGAAATTTGTTCCGTTGGTCTGGGTGTTTTCTATGTATAATAAAAAATATCTATGTATGTAGTGTATTGTATTAAGTATATCAGTTATCTAGTACCCATAACACAAGCTCTGCTTAGCTTGGGGCTAGATAATGCTGTGTGAATTGTCCAGCATTATTTATTTTAATATCTCGTAAACGGTTAACTTAAGGGTATGGTGTTTCACAATCAAATAAGTCACATTAATAATAGAAACTACAACTCCCTCAAGGATCTAGGTTGACTTAATCAGTAACCCTGTCCACGTTAAATTATATTAACCGAAAAACCTTAAATAAGGGATATTTAACCCTTAATTCTTACCTATCTATGTAGTATAATGTATATTTATCATTATCAGTTATCTTGGGGCTAGATGATACTGTGTGATTTGTCCAACATTTTTATTTATTTAACTAAAATGAAACCAGTTGGTTTTCGGCTCTCCTGCTCCTAAGGGCTCAATTACCGGCATATCGATGCGAACCCTTGTAAGACAAATGACTAAGTAGGTATAATAATGATTATTTATCTTGAATGCCTTTTTCAGCAAAGCTGTTGATAGTATGTAACAGTCTCTCCATACCGTGCAATTATGTAGAGCTACTGAAAACATTGCATCTACTGTAGTTTTGAAAATGCAAAATATTTTCTGACCAAGAATTTATCGACTTAAAGTCGTCCTGCTTGTTTTTTTGGCATATCCTGTGGCACATGTTAATCCACTATACCCAACTTGATTTAAGTTAATTACCACGTTAAACTGGAAAGCCTTAATAATTGGAATTCCGGTCATCGCCTGAAATATAAGAAGGACTTGCGTCATCCAGGGCAACTCAGGTCGAGCTGCTCTTATTCGAGTTGCTGGAAATTTATCGCAAACTAAAAATAAAGAAGGTCAGGCCTAACAAAGGAG
The DNA here is from genome assembly GCA_949316285.1 of Eupithecia subumbrata. NCBI lineage: Eukaryota > Metazoa > Arthropoda > Insecta > Lepidoptera > Geometridae > Eupithecia > Eupithecia subumbrata. Next base: position 25,562,639 of record OX438643.1, read on the forward strand.
TTTGAAACGCTTTGACCGTTTAACTTGGAAATTTAATTATATGGCTGTGTATAATGCATTCAAGCGTCAAATTTAACAAAATTAATATGCTACAAGTTAAAAGAGAGCTTTTGCTATAGTTATAATATATTTTAGACTAGCGACTGCCCGCGGCTTCGCACGCGCTTTTTAGGTATCGTATGTCCGTCCTCGGGATACCATTTACATCCCTGCCAAATTTCATTGAGATCCGTTCAGTCGTTTAGGCGTGAAAAGGTAACAGACAGAGACAGAGTTAATACAGGTTAATACAGAAATACAATTTATTCATAAAGCCTTATGTCTATAAATTCATGTTTCTTTTGAATTTGCAATATTTGTATGGATTACCAGAATCAGAATCAAACGTTTATTTGCAGAATACAATAATTACATGCCAAGATCCGCAAGCAGGTGTGCAAATATTAAATATGTCATTATAAATTAGGTATCATTAATTAATGCTCTTAAAATTTAAAATTCAAGTATTCGTTTACACTCAAACAATTTGAAAGCAACCAAATATCTAACTTTTGCTTAAATAATTCCATTCAAATCCTTCAATTCTTTTGGTAGCTTGTTATTGTATTGACACAATGTTAAAATCATTTTTCTTAACATCCTATCAATATTGAGATTTTGCCCGTACTAATGTAAATGTTACATTAGGTAAATGAAGAGTAAGGTACGAGTAAATAAAATATACATTATTATATTATATTTTACGATGTACAATTTAAGCGAGGTGACAAGTTTGCTTGAAGTACAAATACACGTGTAGGTATAGTACCTATACCTACGTCTTTGTTCTATTAGTTTTGTTACATAAGATGTCACCAGTAAACTATCATGTGAGGTTAACTACAATAATGGTCCGATTACATAAAACAATTAGATTTTATGCTTGCAACACACAACCTCGAATGCAAGCAAAGATTTTTCTCATTCTTTACCTACCATTTTGTATATACAAACTGTCTACTTCTATATACACATCTCTACTGTCCGAATTATCGGTATATTCGTCCATACCTATCGGAGTAGGAACCTGGTGTCAGATCGATGCACGTGCAACCTCGAATATATTTTTAGCCTCAGGAAGGTTCGCCGGTTGTTATCCTCGCGTGTCTACATAAAACATGATGCGTCTGTTTGTCTGAAAAACGCTGAATATTCAACAAATAAGTTGTTCCGCATTAGGACTATGAGGGTACTTGCACTTTTAATTGTCTCTTGTCTTTGTTGATGCTGAAACGAGCGCATCAAAATTCTCAAGGTAGCTTCCTGTAACTCAACTGATAACACTATACCATTACCAATACCTATATCTTATTCTTTGTGTCAAGTTTATAGCGAGTGATTCACTGAAAAACTGGCTTAAATTACAACACCAAAACTAACTAAACGAGTAGCATACAATTACAGAATAGATATGCTACCATATTGTAACTAAGCCATGAGTCCGGTTAACGATAGTATCGAGACGTGATCGTGAGATCTCACTTTTAACAGTTTTAACCCCCGACACAAAAAGAGAGGGTTATAAGTTTAACGTGTCTGTCTGTGAATCTGTGTATCTGTCTGCCTGTGGTATCGTAGCTCCCAAATGGATGCACCGATTTTCGTTTAGTTTTTTTTGTGTCAAAGATAATTTTATCCCGAGTGTTCTTAGCCATGTTTCAGGAAAATCTGTGGTCCCCCCCGGTTTTAAAATTTTTAATTTTTTTCTTGTTGTATGATGATTTGCGTTGTTCCCGGTCCGCATGACGCTCTGCACCAAATCCGTTAGAAAAAGGATAGGTACATCACGATAACGTCTCGATCACATCAGCCGGACTCGGCTCTGGTAGCATACTCTAGCTGTCATTTGCTCCCATATTAATAATATAGTGGAATCGAACTATTAAATCTATACTTATAATAAAACTGTAACAGGTCCAATTCTGTACATTGAAGATATTTAGAAAATTTTTTTTGGAGGGCACTCTATTATCGATACTGAAGCCAAAACTGCAATTTTTTTCATTCATGTCTGTCTGTCTGTCTGTCTGTCTGTCTGTCTGTCTGTTTGTTAAACGCGCATCACGCCGAAACTACTGAAGGTATTGAAATGAAACTCGGCACGATTTTAGGTCATACTACGAGGAAGGACATAGGATACTTTTTATCCCGGAATTCAGTCAGGTTTCCCTGGGAGAGGGGATGAAAGTAAAATTCTTTAACTGCGCATCACGACGGAACTACTTAAGGTATTGAAATAAAACTCGGTACGATTTTAGGTCATACCACGAGGAAGGACATAGGATACTTTTTATCCCGGAATTCAGTCAGGTTCCCCTGGGAGAGGGGATAAAAGTAAAATTTCTTCACCGCGCATCACGTTCACGCCGAAACTACTGAATGAGTTGGACTGAATTGGTACGATTTGAGTTCAAGGAAGGACATGGGATACATTTTATCCTGGAATTCAGTAAGGTTCCCCTGGGAGAGAGGATGAAAGTAAAATTCTTTAACCGCGCATCACGACGGAACTACTTAATGAATTCGAATGCAACTCGGCGTGATTTTAGTTCGTACTATGAGGAAAGATACATTTTATCCCGGAATTCAGTAAGGTTGCCCTGGCAGAGGGGATGAAAGTTAAATTCCTTCACCGCTCATCACGCCGAAACTACATAGGTAATGAGTTGGAATGTAACTTGGCACGTTTTGAGTTCATTTCATACTACAAGAAAGGACATGGAATACATTTTATCCTGGAATTCAGTAAGGTTCCCCTGGGAGAGAGGAAAAAGTAGAATTCTTTAACCGCGCATCACGACGGGTCTACGCGTCGTCCGATTTCAAGCATTCTTTTTGTTAGAAACAGAGGTGCAAGATCGAATATGACTAAATCAGTAGAAAGTCGAGTAGAAAATCAGTAGATTGATGAAATAATCTGTAGATTGAAGAAAAAAATTAGTAGATAAAGGGTAGGTAAGTTCCTATCTATTTATTTTTCCAAGACGCACCCATTAGTTAGGTTCCTACCTACTAAGGTGGTGGGTCTTGGAAAAATAAGTTAGGTTCCTGCCTTACATGATATATGGTGGTTTAGCTGGTCCTGCGAAGTTTGGTTGAAGTCTTACTCCAACCAAACTTCGTGTACAATTAAATTAATTAATTATTGTGGTCCACTTAAACTAACTGGACCGCAGAAAAATATTTTTTATTGTGGTACACAGCCAACTGTACCTACCTACTAACGAAAAAAAATTACGGTGGTCCAGTCAAATGGATCAGGAACCCAATTCTGCAAAACAATTGCTTCAGTATGACAATGGAATCGTCGCAGAATCATCACGTAGAATCCTTAGATTAATAAAATTCCAGATAGTGCGCGCGAGATAAATTAATAATATGTAGTTTCAAACTTGACGCGCGTCTCTCCATCTGCATTCATCATAATTTCTTTCATCCAAGGTGGAATACCAAAAAGTGTCATTCTGTGACGATAGCCCTGTCATAGTGAAGCGATTAGTATAGCAGAATAGGGCCCCAGCTGTGAGTAAGTCAAACGATAGGACACTTCTTAACACTGACGCTGGCCGAGTCGTAGCTAAAAGTCGTGTGGATAAAGACTGGGATTGAAGATGACAATATGCTATCCCCCGTAGACCCTACACGATTTTTTGGACGGCGGCGTTTCATAATATGGGAGACTATGGTTAAATGTGAACTTAATTAGTCGGCAGGTAAGGCAATCGCGAACGAAGTCGCGGGTACAGCTAGTAAATAAATAATGCTGGACAATCCACACAGGCCACATCATCATCTAGCCTCAAGTTAAGCAGGGCTTAATAGAATTAATTTGGCCTACACATTTGCTCCCCTTGAAGTCGAGACCCTAGGTCCGTGGGGTACCGAGGCACATCGGGTTTAAAAAAAATTATCTGAGCGTCTGATCGAAGCGACGACGCGTGACCTGAGAGCTGGTGGGTTTCTGGCTCAGCACATCAGCATTGCTATACAGCAGCGGGGCAATGAAGCCAGCGTCTTGGGGACGCTTCCGACTGGTCTACGGATCAGTTGCGCTACCTCTAGATTGTTTGCATCAGTCTGCGGTTGACTCAATTGTTTCGATTGTAAATACTAGTTCTAATTTATTTCTATTATTTGATTGTAATTTTCTTTGTGAATAAAGGTATTACTTATTAGAATACATAATTGTATATTGTTTTTAATGATTAAATTTGCTAATTCCACCACTATTCCAATCACCCCTATCGTTCAATTTAAAAGTAATGAATGTTCAATTTTATTTATTCACAATAATGCAAAATAAGGACTTGATGTGGGCGGGTCAGGTCACGGTCTAAACAGCGTCATATAAAAAAGAGGTCAAATGAAATCATACTGCAAGACAATGAATATGTGTTGATGATACCTATCATATCGAACTTATAGATTTACCGTAGAGCAAGAATAAAGTCATAGTCTGGACTTTAAACCAAAAAGATAAATGCAGGAAACAAGCATATTGGCATCTCGTGTCCTTCTCCTGTATTATATGAGGAATTAAGCTGACTAGAGTTATGATGTTGTATAAGGCTATCTTCTCTTTATATTAGTGTAGATATTATTATAACGGAAAGATTTTTATGTTTGTAACGAATAAAATCAAAAACTACAGGACCGATTTCAAAAATCCTTTCATCATTAGAATGCTACATTATCCCTGAGTAACATAGGCTAAATTAATTCCTAGAAAAAATTAGGGATCCCCACTAAAACTTCAATAATATAACCCGAGGTGTAAATTTTATTGCCATAAAATGTCTTTTAAATAGGGTCATCTCTGGTATACCTACAACGTTCTGTCTTGTTACAGGTCCACGAAGATGACGTCATCGGCTTTGACATATCCAGTAATGGAAAATACATGATGTCCTGCACAAACAAGACTGACATGGTCATCTGGGACCTGAAAGGTTCACAGTTAGATCGGCTAGACACCTATCTGATGTCCACTCACTCCGCGAAAATATCCCCCTGCGGGAGGTTCGTGGTCGCTTCTGGATTCGCACCAGATATCAAGGTCATGGAGGTGATATTCGCGAAAAACGGGGACTTCAAGCAAGTCAGCAAGGCGTACGAGCTGTCCGGCCATTCGTCTGGGATTTACGATGTTACGTTTGACGTGGATACGTCGCATATAGCCACCATATCCAAGGATGGCACGTGGAAGCTATTCCACACAAAGAGTGAGTGTTAATGATATTGTAATGTATTGATATGTCGTTATTGTACGCGTTGTGGCGTCTTCCTTATGTTCTGTGAGGTCGTAGCGATAGTTTTATGGCTTAGATGCGTTTATGTTTTTTGTTATATATATATATATTAAGTTTATGACTGTAGTTAGTAACACTTGCTTGATTATTGGTGTCCTGCTTGCTGCCAATTTATTAACGTGAAATTATGGTAGGAATCGAGGAAAGAACAACAATTTTAGGTACATATTGAGCGGCAAATCCAGATTGTTGGAATTATTGGAGACCTTGCTCAGGCTGGTGTAGTATTATCAAATTTCTATGTACAGATTGTATGAAGGCATTGCTCAGCAATGTGATCCATCGAGTAGGAAGCCTACTCGTAAAAATCATAATCGAAGTTTCTGATAAATTTTTGCACAAAAGCGTTATATGGGTGACATAAGAGTACGTTTTGCTTGAAAACTAATAGGTAGAAACTTTGATTTTTGTTTTCCGAGTATTAGTCATTTGTTTAGATAACGTATATCAGCTTAAACTATTCGTAGAATGTTATAACAATAATATTGTGCTAAAATTAGAATAAATTATACTGGAAATAAAACTTTAATGTTATGCAAATGACGTCAAAATAATACACGAAATCTGCGAAATAAATGTTGTTTCGCGTCTAAACATAATATTGTTTTGACTACGTCATCTCATTTTCGGTAGAACTCTAAAAATTCCATACTTTCATTGAAATCCCCAAAAGCTAAATAGGTACTTTTAAATATGTATGTATCACAACGTAAATACATTGTATAGCTTTATTCGACGAGTGGCCTCTGCGGCGCGGCGGGCGAAGGTCCGCCTGCGACGCAGGAGGTTGCGGGTTCGATTCCCGCCTCGAGACAAAAATTTGTACGATCTGCAGATATTTGTTCAGGGTGTTCTGGACGTTTACTAAGTATAAGAAAAATAAATCTAACTAGTGTATTATCAATATCAGTTATCTTTATCTAGTACTCATAACACAAGCTCTGCTTAGCTTGGGGCTAGATAATGCTGTGTGAATTGTCCACCACTATTCATTTATCTCCACAAGCAAAACGTTTAGATAACAGAAATAGATTTTCGCAAGTAGGAAGACGATACCTAAACGCCAAGGCGCAATATTCCAATGTCGGTCAACAACGTATTTCCTTTTGCATGCTTATACATACCTACTGGACACTGATAGCCTCGCCAGATGTTCCACTGGGTGTCCTATTGCAATAAATTGCTCTCAGTTGATACCGTGATGTGACTTGACCTGTAGAATATTAAATATTTTTCTGTTCACACGCCTGGAATGGAATATAGGGAATGGAGGCCTTTGCCCTGCAGAAACCAAAACATCGACTTTTTCTATGGCAAATAGCGACACCCTATGGTTTATACATATGAGTTGGCCGTGTGGTGCTGGCTTAGGATTCCCATGCCTTGATAATGGCAACTATGGTGAGAGCCTTTGAGGCGCTTGTCAGGGGAGGCAAATGGTCCAGCAGTGGACTAACAAAGGCTGTATGGCATAATTGTACCAATTTTGTCTCGCAGCCCTGTGTTGCTTTTCTATCTTCTGTAGATTATCAAATGTTGTAGGTATGTCTTCTGGTCCTTCTTTCCATGTTAAATGGATCCTTTGTCCTTTCTTTCCCATTCATGGTGTCATCCCCTCATCCTACATATATTATAAAGATGAAAGATTGTGCCGTTAAGAAGATGTTTTTTGACCGTAGACTACTCCAAAACTACTGAATGGATCTGACTGAAATTTTGCACACAAATATGTAGCTGTATATCAAATATCATAAAGCTACTTTTTATTTGAAAAAAGCGCGTGAAGCTACGTGTAGACGCTAGTATTTAATAAAATGAATTTCCCTCTAGCCGTAACAAGGTACCAAGGAATATACAGAGTAGGTACTTACCTCTCGCTTTCACAATATCAAGATACCTACAATTAATCTATTCCGTCTCGTCGAAAATATCACACCAGCAATATATGTAGGTACTCTTATCTGCAAGCACCACGTGTGACGCGTGTCTATTCCGTATCGTAGTAATGTGCCCACTCTAATTTGCTAAATTACTTTGATTGGACGCAAACTGACGCATGCTATCGCTATAAACATGTTTGTATCTCTTTGACTTCTCTATTACGTCTCAGATAAAGTTTTAATGAACTCTCTATTCTACATTTAGAAGTCTCGAGTTCGTTACACTGCTAAATACGAGACGTTTATGCGAGCTAAGATTTTTTTAAAGAAATAATGATTTCCTATATTTTCCGTCAATCGTAAAAACATGAATGAAATCGCGATGCTACAGAAACAATTTAATGAGATATAAATAGTTGAACTTTGACTTATGATGAATATCTGAGGCAGTTAGGTACAGAGGAAAACGATTTTTAAGGAAAAATACTTATCGTAATTTATTTCCTGATCGTACAGTTTTAAGTATTTTATGTTCAATTCGGAGAATTTATATTTGAGATAAAGCCGATCACTGTGGGACCACAAATTATTACTGTAAACTAAACGTAAAGATTAAGGTACTACCTAATTTTATATGTTACAAATACAAATCGTTTATTTCATACCATGTACATATTTAAAAACTAAAACATAATGCAACGATACAGCCGCTAAAAGTATAAAACTGTGTCGCGTTCAGTATCGCCCTCCTCTGGACAGGGTGAAAAAGATAAAAAAGCCAATGTTATCCTATATTAATATTATAGTTAGTTTATTAGTAAATACGATGTTGTTCGACTTTCCTGTCGGTGATCGTTTATTTGAGATCGTGCTAAACACTCAATAATTTATCGTTTTATTTACTATTTGTTTGCTCACTTCTTTTGCGTCGAAAGAAATATGAGCACCTTAGTAAAACTCATAACCAGACCCATTAAACCCATCCTTAGACATTACTAGCAACCCGCCCGGCTTTGCACGAGTAGTACAGATTACGCTGTAGGAACCGGAAGCTCCCAGTCGCCATGATTTTTTTACAACATCTTTCATAGGAAAGTAAAGTAAATGATCCTTAATATTTCAGCCAATTTACACCAAACCATAACGAAAACCTTCCCCATGAATCACCCCATAAACTGTGTGAAAATCTTTGGGGTAGTTTTTGAGTTTATCGCGTACTGACTGACCTTAAGACGCGGTGGGAAGTTTGTTATTTTCTAATATAATGTGTCTAGTGATAACAAAAATTTGAACCTAAATGTGATTTTGCCGTGCGAATTCGTAAAGCTACAAGTAAAACAGCGTAGAGGTACCCTCAAATCACCTTGAACTATAAAGACGTCCTTTTAAAAGTTACTTATGTGTTATGTCCAAGATTTCCAAGTCTCTTATGACGTAAAATAAGACCGTTGATAAATAAAGTAGCTACTTACACTAGGAAATTACAATGAATCTTATGGCGCTACGGACTTTACGTCATCAGGGTCTGGCCCGGCGATACTTGCATCATCAAAAGTTACATATCTATAATGTTTATTAATAGCCACACGCAGAAGGAAAAACCATTGCTTTCGGTGCAACTAGTTTCTGTTCGTGTCTTCGCACGCGCTTTTCCCGGATAAAAAGAAGCCAGCCATGTTATGCCAGGTCCAGATCTTGAAGCGTGCAAATTTCAGGTCAATACTTTCAGTATTTTTGGTGATGTCTTGCCCCAAACACCTTTACATCCTTCGCCTTCATCAGGCAAATTTCATGGTCGTCCTATTTATATTTTTCTTTTCATTTATTCCACAGTAGGTACATATTTTTATACTACACCTGCTCGGAAAGGGATCGATCACTTTCTCGCCTTGGTGTATAATGCACTAATATACACTTGATGTCGTTGAAATATAAATAATTGAAAACATAATTTTCAATTATGATTATGTATGACACACGAGATTTTGAGAGGGATATAATATGCAATGTTTATTAGATGGATTTGATTCCTATGATTGACCCTCATAAAATACGGAGTACTTGAAGGGAAATCATACTCCTCCATTAAATACCTGAGATTTATTTACCTTCAGGTTATGGACCGTCCCCTATCAGGACATATTTTTTTATGATTTTAGTGTGTTTTATTACCGGATAAGGCAAGTAATTTTTCAAAATGCCATTAATGCTCTTTTAACTAACTTTCATAAGAAAAGAAATGTATCTTTTCATTAAAACTTCCTATCTTCGATATTTAAAGGACTTCATGTAGCATGGCCGTGAGACACACTGAATAGGTAGGATGTTTTTGATACCTTCAGAAAAGTGAGGGTCTCTGAATTATTTCCGTATTCTGGTTTCAGTTTTTTCTAAATTCTCAATTACTTGTAATGCATTTAATTTTTTCATTTCATTTAATGCTCGTCTCCCTCCGGCAGCTTCTTACATAAATATATCCTTGTAGATTTCTATTCGCAACAAAAACTCCTTTATTTAGCCTTACTTGTTGGTGCAGTGTCCCATCTATGGAAGCATTAATAGGATGCTGTAATGATAATCAATGTAATCATCTTGGCTTATCCGCGTCGTGCAATGAAATATTTATAACGAAATAAATATATAGACGTCGGGTTTCCGACGAATAAGTTATTACGTCTCCAAGATTACCAGGTACCTAGTATAAATTAGCATCGAATAATTAGCAACTCATTCTATTGCCCTACTTATTTAATTGTTTTGTTGATGTAGAAGTTATACTACTGCTCTAAAATATAATTTTAAAATCTCTTATTTAAATAAAAATAATTCTAGTAGATATTATACGCTCAGTTCACTTGCCAGTTTAGCATTTTAAAGCGTATAAATTATTAATTAATTAATTGATATTTATTCAGTCATGGATTAATTGTAAAAACAAATGAGATTATTTGTTTTATTTTACTGAATAATTAACGATCATGATTTATTGTCTGTAGACAGATTGGATAACAAACGCAATATTTTCCTGCTTCTCGATTTTTTTGTATCTTGCCTGTCATTTATGTAAATGAGGGATATTATCACTGACCATGCGACATGTCCAGTGTAGTTTTTAACCGTGGTTATGACAGGTGGTAATGTAGCTAAACAGTGGTTGTCCACGTCACCTGCCAGCATTATCGATCAATCCAACCTGTGGTCGTTAGTAAAAACTTAAAGGAAGTGGATTTTACAAGTGCACATTTATTTATTTATGCACTTAGGTTAGCCTATGGCAAGTGCACTAAAACTTACAAGGTAGGGGGTGTTAAGTATAACATAAATTAGATTTATAAGTGCACCAGCACTTCATGCATAAAAACATCAAACTATTAACACTCCAATACACAGCAGTAGAGACTGTAGAGAACGAAAACACTTTTAATTAAGCATGATAATTTATAAACTCAAGAAAATAAATGCACGTTTAATTTTTGTCGTAATCGACTATAAAGTTCTATTGTTCTTAAAGAAAACTGTAGAGCTCCTATTATTAATGAATTTCTATTACCTAACGGTGCTATAAATTATAAACAATCTCGCTATACATGTATAACTTTGCGAGCGCAAGCACCACCTGATTTTGAAATCCCTTTGTTAACTGTACGTAGGCAGTCAGTTTTAGCCTGAACTCTAAAACAACGTTATTTATATCACTAATGGTAATAGTACCATTCACATCCTTGCGTGGGAAAGCCCCTAGAGGCCTGAGAATTGTGCTACCTACGTCACGCACCCACGCGACTGCCTTGCGGGGGTGGAATCTTTCCACTTTGTTTTGGGCTCTATTGTTAAATTCCATTGAGATTTGGGATTAACGTAGGTTTTATAAGGGATATTCAGAACACGAAAAGGATCCAATAAGGTAATTAGACCAATCGGCTTTTCATTGAATAGAGAAAAAAATATTACTAGGTGAATTTAGAAACCGATTATATGCTCAATCTAAGTCCTCAAATACGTATAGATTTTTTGCAACAGTCTGCAGTTAGCTCAATTGTTTCAATTGTAAATACTAGTTCTAATTAATTTTTATTATTTGGTTGTAATTTTCTTTGTGAACAAAGGCTTCTGCCCTTTAAAAAAAACCTGATATATAAATCACGAATATTTTGATACCAACTCAACGACGCAATGACTAAAACTCGTGAATGGTGCCTAAATGAAATGATGGTACGAAAGAAAAAAAGATCTGTTATTAATAAATAACTGTGAACGATGGTGTGCTCGACAGATGTTCCGTATTCCAAAAAGTTTACTGATACGAATTCCTTTGTCATTTCCAGTACTCTACTAATATTTTTATTGCAATAACCTCCTAAGTCGGTCACTGATACAATCCATTGTCTATTTCCAGTAAACTACACGCAAGGCGAATCCCCGCACGTGTTAGAAACCGGCTCCTACACCCAAACGGCGAACCCCCCTCACATCGCGCTATCACCCAACGCAGAGGTGCTCGCCGTGTCCGTCGACAACGCAGTGGAATTCTATGACACGTATACTGGGGAACTGTATGACACTGTGGAGAACATGTGCTCAGGTAAATAGCATCCACAGCATGTGAACTGAACCCTCGTTGCATCGCGCTATCACCCAATGCAGAGGTGCTCGCTGAGTTCGTCGATAGCGCAGATGAATTCTATGACACGTACAGGTACACTGGGGAATTGTATGATACTGTGGAGAACATGTGTTCAGGTAAATAGCATCCACAGCATGTGAACTGAACCCCCCTCGCATCGCGCTATCACCCATTGCAGAGGGGCTCGCTGAGTTCGTCGATAGCGCACATGAATTCTATGACACTTATACTGGGGAACTGTCTAGGTATATGACACTGTGGGGAACATCTGTTCAGGTAAATATCATCGATACCATTCCTTATTACATCTCATTTTGTTAGCAAGTACTCCGAAATTTCGTTAAGTCAAATTACTGGTATCACGAAACAGGTTTTGCCTAGGTGGAGACAGCAGGAAAATTTCTGTAAGATTGTTATTACTAAAATAAATATATTTTCATTTCCATGTAACTATCGCCTACTACTATTATCTATTATTATCTCCAAGTTTGTAGGATGGTTAGTTCGGCTATAACTTACTAACGTAATTAACTGTATAGCCTGCCTGAAAATGACGTTAGACCTATCTTTCTCTGCTAGTACAATTCGTAACTCCTTCGCGATTTCCGGCATTTCTCGAGCTGAGATGGAAAGTTTCTATTGATAAAGCAATTGCTAGAACTTGAAGTCTTATAAGTTTTTATCCCTTTGAATTAGTGATCCATATTGAATCCCTTAAATAAATTCTGAAACTAGAACATTATGTCCTTCGTTGTTGCTAGGAAATCGATAAAGTTATTGTCTTGGACACAACTGGGACAGCGCAGAACCACAAGCTTCAAAACCACTTTGAGCTTTGAAAGTTCCAGCTTTTAAAAGAAAATTGCTTTCGTGCCCACTTCGAATATTAGAAAAATGCAATATTTCAGAGCGCTGCAGCAAATTGAAGCATCAACCAATAACAGCCCACTTTTATAGTAAACTCGATCGAATAACGGCCTTGCCTTGAGATTCGATTTATCGAGGTTTACCAAAAACTTCCTAAACATCAAATATAGAAAAACACGTAAAGTATACAGATCGAAGGTAAAACCCATCAGCTATTCATCACCTCATTAATCTGATCAGCCGATAATATACCATGGCTAGGTGCTAACCATACATTGTCCATGGTCAGTTATTATTAGTAAAGCAATTATTGATTCATATTTCGATCGATAAGGTCGAACCAGTAGATGTCTTAGAGCTCGAAAATAAATGAAACGAAAAACGATTTATGCCATATTCGTCCCGCAGAAGTTCGGCCCGCATCAAAAAAACTGCTTTCGTCCCACATTGTATGCCGTGCTTGGCCCATTTTATATTTTAATTCAAAAAATCTTATCTCGTCCCACTTTTCAACTCCACATTCGGCCCAAGTTTTTTATATAGGCAAATTATAATCACTTTAGTACAGTTGAAGCAAGAAGTCGTCACTTGACTTTTATATTTATATGATATGAACAAGGCCAGGTAGGTTAACTCAATTTAAAGCGCACGTTTTTCGCTAGTCGATTCAAAAGACAGCTGCGGCTAATGATACGTTATTGAAACTCATTTCGATTGTCACTGCCTTCAAACGCAAACATCAATGCGTACTAATAACGCACTAAGCAAAGGTGCGCGTGGGTTCTAAAATAAAAAAAAGATAAAAAGTAATAAATAAAGAAAATATTAAAAAATATTAATAAAAAAAGTAATAAAGTAGCCTGTTTTACGAAATGAAATAGCTCAATTGTTCACAGAATTCTTAAAAAAGATGTCTGCACTTGGCGGAGTTGTCAGATCGCGATAAAAACGGGTTGCTCTGGTGACCAATAGCACTGTGTTTTATCTTATCAGTAAAAATTAGGTGTAGTCTCAGTAGTGCGGTTAAAATTAACTCAACCAGACTACTGAGTCGCTCGATGTATCAGTAGTCCGGTTGAATTAATTAACCGGACTACTGAAACCTTTTTTGCAACTGTTATTTCGGTGTTGATGATACATTGCCGACTCAATGTACTTATCGAAATATTTTCTTTTGATCAAGTGACGGCAGTGCTGGATGCGGCAAGCTGAAGACAGCGCGTTATGGCGCTCACTAGGGGAGGCCTATATTCAGCAGTGGAGGAATATAGGCAATGATGATGACGATGATGAAGAAGTTCCTCATCATCATCAATAGCAAATGTCAAATGTGACACCGAATGTCAGAAGTGACAGCAAATGTCAAAAGTGACAGCAATATCAAAAAATGACTGCGAATGTCAGAAGTGACAGCAAATGTCAAAAGTATATAAAATGACAGTGCTTGTATGCGTATCTAACAAGTGTATAAAGAATAGAATAGAACACAAATAGGCCACAGGCTCGGCATCAAACACTCCATATCTCGGAAACTACTTGTGCTAGACTCTCAGTTAATGGCTCAAATGAAAGGTGGGAACAAAATCTAAATTTTCGATGACAGCTGTCAAAATTGAAATGGCCGTATCTCGGGAAATACTCGTGCTAGACTCTCAGTTAATGGCTCAAATAAAAGGTGGGAACAAAATCTAAATTTTTCAGCCATTAGGTAACTGAGTCTAGCACGAGTATTTCCCGAGATACGGCTATTTCAATTTTGAGAGCTGTCATCAAAAATTTAGATTTTGTTCCCACCTTTCATTTGAGCCAGTAACTGAGACTCTAGCATGAGTATTTCCCGAGATACGGCCATTTCAATTTTGACAGCTGTCATTGAAAATTTAGATATTGTTCCCACCTTTCATTTGAGCCATTAACTGAGAGTCTAGCATGAGTATTTCCCGAGATACGGCCATTTCAATTTTGACAGCTGTCATCGAAAATTTTTATTTTGTTCCCACCTTTCATTTGAGCCAGTAACTGAGAGTCTAGCATGAGTATTTCCCGAGATACGGCCATTTCAATTTTGACAGCTGTCATCGAAAATTTAGATATTATTCCCACCTTTCATTTGAGCCATTAACTGAGAGTCTAGCACGAGTATTTCCCGAGATACGGCCATTTCAATTTTGACAGCTGTCATCGAAAATTTAGATTTTGTTCCCACCTTTCATTTGAGCCATTAACTGAAAGTCTAGCACAAGTAGTTTCCGAGATATGGAGTGTTTGACGCCGAGCATGTGGCCTATTTGTGTTCTATTCTATTCTTTATACACTTGTTCTTGTTAGATACTCATACAAGCACTGTCATTTTATATACTTTTGACATTTGCTGTCACTTCTGACATTCGCTGTCACATTTGACATTTGCCATTGATGATGATGATGATGAACATCTTTATCATCGTCATCATCATTGCCTATATTCCTCCACTGCTGGATATAGGCCTCCCCTAGTGAGCGCCATAACGCGCTGTCTTCAGCTTGCCGCATCCAGCACTGCCGTCACTTGATCAAAAGAAAATATTTCGATAAGTACATTGAGCCGGCAATGTATCATCAACACCGAAAGAACAGTTGCAAAAAAGGTCTCAGTAGTCCGGTTACTTAATACAACCGGACTACTGACACATCGAGTGACTCAGTAGTCCGGTTGAGTTAATTGTAACCGGACTACTGAGACTACACCTAAAAAAATACTAGAATGTTGGCTTTTGCTGATCAATAAGTGTAAAGACTTAGAAGTGAGTTAGCTTATAATCATTGATGAACACAGTTTTAGTTGTGGTGATAAATTATACTTTTGACGTTAACTGTACTTACAAAAATTTTGGTATGCGGGACGAATATGGACAAATATTATCATGCGGGACGAACAAAGACTTTTTAATGGCGTGGGCCGAACATTAGGGACGAATATGGCATAAATCCGAAAAACGTAGGTAATAAAAAATTGTGACATAACGACAAAAGATTGGGATTGGTTTTAATCCAAAAAACTCCAGTACTAAGTTATTGCGATATATAATTATGTCAATTCAATTTCAAGGTTTGATTGTAACTGTGCCTTAGTCTACTAGTAGCGATACGGCTATTTAATTCGGAGATAAAATTATTCATTTTACTCACTTAAGTCAAAATCGACTATTGAAAAACCACCCCTCCCCATAACTCTTACCCCCATATACCCCGATTGTACCGACAATTTTCGTTTGTACTCAAACGAAAATTTTGTCGGTTACTTTCTTACGGTTGACTATTAGAAACAAACATTTTCAAAGTTTTCTAGTTTCTACTATTTAATACTTCGTTAGACAATGTTAAAGACAGTAATTGGAACAGGCAAGGAGGTCCTACTCTAAATAACAGTATCTACAGCATCGTATAAGGCTGCCTGTCCATTGACGCGGAGCGAGGCAGCAGAGCGGAGATTTATGCAATATTAACCAATGGAATCGCATTAAATCTTCGGTCTGTTTCAGTGGACCAATAGAAATGCATAAAATCTCCGCTCCGTGGCCTCACCCTGCGTCAAGCGTCAATAGACAGGCACCCTAAACCCCGGTTTCCCCCGCGAGCGGAGCGGACCCATTATGGACTCCGCTCAACTCGCAAGACTGCATACTTGTATTTCCACCAACAAATAGTTGAGCGGAGAGAACTGAGCGAGTAGAAAGTGTTGAAATGACGCTCCGCTTACTCATCTCTTTCATTTTTCTTTTGCGATGGAAACAGACAATATTCTTTGTGAAACTTCTTTCTTTCTAAACATCGATAAATCGAATCTCAAGGCAAGCCGTTATTCGATCGAGTTTAAAGTGTTACTGGTTGATGCTTTAATTTGCTGGAAATATAAAACTATTTCATAGAGACACAAGAGTCTGTCCCACCATTTCGCGCTCATTACCCTTTCGCGGTTGAAACCCGGCTGGCCTGTTCAGATCTACGCGGTTTTCGCTACCCAGAGCGGCAGCGAAACCCAAGTGAGTATGCGGTACATACAAAATATGACGACGCGCGAAACCGAGCGAAATTATTTGTTACCGCTCGGGGTAGCGATTACAGCGTAAGTCTGAATATGCCTTAAGTCGGGCCTACATTGAGCCATACCTGTCCATTATAGTCGGATTGAAACGTCAAGCTAATGATGATAAATAGAGCAATAAATATACTGACAGAACATTTTCTTTTTTCCCCATTAGTCAGTCGACTTCCAATATTTACGGCTGTCGCAGACTTTCGCCATTAATGCTGTGGAAACCAGCATAGTATTGGAGTCACTTCGATTATTATTCAGAAAGTAGGACTGGAACTGATGAGATATAGGTACTTATCTTACCTACTTATTTATATAAGAGAACGTGGTCGCGATTCTGTCTACATTAATCTACCTCAGTGGCGCAGCGGGCGAAGGCCCGCCTGCGACGCAGGAGGTTGCGGGTTCGATTCCTGCCTCGGGACAAATGTTTGTACGATCTGCAGATATTTGTTCAGGGTGTTCTGGATGTTTTCTATATTTAATATAAAAATATCTATCTATGTAGTGTATTGTATTAAGTATATCAGTTATCTAGTACCCATATAAGACAAGCTCTGCTTAGCTTGGGGCTAGATAATGCTGTGTGAATTGTCCAACATTATTTATTTATATTTATTATTTAAAGATTTATTTGTACCTAGTTTATACCTGCGGCTTCGCACGCGTTGTTTCTATGGAAACGTTTAAAGATGATTTCTATTCTACGGGAACTGATTTATGGGATAAAAAGTAGCCCTTGTTTGATTCCAGGATTAGAATTATCTGTATGCTAAATTTCAGCCCGATCCGTTCAGTAGTTTTGGCGTGAATCGGTAACAAACATCCATCCATTCATCCAAACCCAAACTTTCGCATTTATAATATTAGATTGATGTGATTAGTGTGAATCGTGATGCTTGGAGGTAATAAATAATATTAGACAAACACTGAAAAAGATAACGCGCCCTGACTATTAGGAAATGTTTAATAGTAAACCTAAACCTAAAATTAACAGTAAATAGATCAACCATTGTGCTGACCCAGGTTGTAGGTAAGTACTTATTAGGTAGAGTGAACTAGGGCAGAATGATTCCCCTCATAATGAATGACTAATTTGTTGAAATCACACATCCGTCGAGTGTAAAATTACCGTACACTCATAAAATTATATAATCTGCTGATCTTTTTAACGGTGACACGAAACTGCTTAGCAATAAGGTTGAGATTTCTTGATGTTTTGCTATAACTCATTAGGTCAAGGTTTGCTAAGTGGTGGGTTCGATATTAAACATTTGTCATGTAACACAGGAAAATCCTTTGGAATAATAAAGACTACACAAAACACATAACTAATTCACGCTTTTAATGAGCTGTTAAGAAGCCGATTTGCATAAACTTTAAATAAAATTTAAGATAGTTTTTGTAAACAAGGACCCCGAAGGCCTATTTTAATTCTGAAAATACGCAATAGATTGTTTCGTTTCCTTTTTTTGTGCAAATTGGTACTCTGATTTGGTGTATTTAGAGTACGAAACGTAAAACGAAATTTCGTGTTGGAGAATTAAAATAGGGCCTCGTGAACCGTCTACTAAAACTTATTCATTTAGACATGTTCAAATAATAAAGTCTTAGGTACATTATGGTAAAAACTTCATAACTTTTGAAACCTTTTACCCGTGTCCTTTTATTCTCTACCTGCCTTAAACGATCCGTTTTATTTTCTTTTAGTGTCGCGGTGTCAGACCATAAAGAGCAGCCTGCCATTTTATTATCACCATAAACCGATATGCAGTGTCATTTGAATATCGCCATAGCCTTGACGTAGGACCTATCGTTAATCTTGGAGATAAGTTTTCCCTATATCGGTTTCCATCTACCGATAGAATGAACAGTATTGAAAACAACAATTTTATAAAAAAAAAATATAGACTGTGTAATTTGGGACGATAGTATTATTCTAAAATTCTAACGATAACAACCTACAATCAAATCTGATCAGAAATTTCAAAGTTATGGTGGAATAAAGAATCTCGCAAAAGTCCATAAGCCCTGAAAACACTCCACTCCTTTTTTGGGCAGACTGAAAACCTAAGGATCGTAAATCATAATTTATATTCTACGCCTCAACTAGAAGATATAGCTGTTTTTGGGAACACATTCTACTTCAAAATAGCTGATGGTAAATATAGAAGCGAGGTGCATGTCTAAAATTATTACAAAAAGCCTCGCTTATTTGCTCAACGACAGAGGTATGACCATGAGAAGGTTGTCTTGAATTATTGAGAAGTTTTCAAGGTATTTCAGTATCGATTCACAGCATTTGAAAAACCACGTGTCCCTGGAACGCCCCTTTGGGGTTATAGGTCATAGCCATTAGTTGCAAGGTCCAAGGACGCACTTTTAATAATCGTGTGGTTATCTTGGAGCAGCATATACCTTGCCTTCGTTGATTATGTAGTAACCGCTGCTGTCTTGAAGGAGTTTTCAAGGTGTTTCAGTATCGATCTACGGCATTTGAAAGGCCACGTGTGTCTTCGGTTGAAGTCATTTGCTGCAAGGGCAAATTAAATAATTATGTAGGTTCCTTCCTACCTTCCTAACTTACGTGGATGTAGTAGATGCCTTACCTAGTTGTACGTTGGTAAACATAGGAAAAAGCTTTTTTATATGAGTAGAGAAAACGAAAATTTGGTTAAAAGACACCGAATTTTCGTATATTAATATTACTATAGGTAAACTATATATATGTATAACTTTAGTAAAATTGTTCAAGTCATAAAAACAAAGGGCACAAAACTGAACAGATGTTTACCTATTTATGATGATGTCAGATGTCTTCGATTGGTCAAGATAAGAGAACAAAAGAAAGAGGCGGGGTCAGCTAGTTAACAGCCTGCAAGCGAAAATGTTTTGGAAAATCGGTAAAGCGCCATTATTGGTGTCACATAAACAAAAATTATACATACTGCCTACCTAAGGCGCTACCCCAACTCACACTAACGCCGCCACCTATTTATTCTTATTTTTAACCCCCGACACAAAAAGAGAGGAGTGTTATAAGTTTAACGTGTCTGTCTGTGGTATCGTAGCTCCCAAACGGATGAACCGATTTTCGTTTAGTTTTTTTTTGTGTCATAGATAATTTTATCCCGAGTGTTCTTAGCTTTCATGAAAATCGTGGGTTTTTTAAATTTTTAATTTTGTTCTTGTTACGTTATACCAACGGAATTTTCGAAAATCCATTGGGAAGTTTGTGATACATATCTTAAGCATTTTTTAATGCCTCTGTAATTATTTTATTTTATATAGTTTAGGCAGAGATGTGAACTTGCTCTTGGGGACAACCAAACTCTGTTTTCGACACTTTAGTTTAGACACAGGTCTAAAATATAGGTGTATTGATTCTGAATTTCGTTGAGGGAAAAAAGACCTTCCTGCCTTGATAGGTACAAATATGCGCAGACACCCAGCTGCAGTCAGCGATGATAATCGCAGAGAATCTTCCAAAAGCATTTTAACTGTACCTACCTACCTATACCTACACTTTACCTAAGTGCTCGGCTGACTCCCACACTGATAATACTTGAATTATCTTCCGTAAATGGAAATCGGCCAATGATGTTTTATTATTTTACTTGGCTTTTTGCCATTTATGTAAATCTGACAAGTATTCCTATGACAAAATAAAAGAACTGAACTGATGATATATGTACCTACCTACGGCGCGTATGATTGACAATGTTCAGAAAATGTTTAGGTCGTGTTATGTTTTTATTGTCAAAAATGCCATCGTAATCCAATATCCCCTTCTTCCCAGGGATCATAACACACATGAAGTTCGATGCAAGTGGCAAGTACCTATTCGTATGCGGAGATCGCATCGTGAGGATCCTTCACAATGTATGCGGTTACCACACCACCATAGCCAGCTGCCAACGACTGCTCGGCCAGAAGCAAACCTCCGCCACTGTGGAACGACTCAAAAAAACTATAGAGGAATGTAAGAAAACGCTTTCTACGTTCGGAAAGTAAAACTCTTAGGTTAGACGCAAACGGACCACCCACCGACCACAGCCACCGGTGGCGAGCGACAAGCTGTTTACACGCTGTGTCATACATTTTGTACGTATTCGCCGCACACGCGTCACTGGTGGCGCCACTCGCTACAGCCACAGTACATAATTTATGTGCTGTGCTACAGCGGTGTCCGCAGATCACCACTTGATGCCTTTGCGCGCCACGCAAGACGCCGACTCTCGCCACTGACACTCACTCAGTTAACCACTAGGCGTCCTACGTATCGCATGTGTCAAAGTAATGTGGTCGCTTCCGAACACCGGTGGCTGTCGGGCTCCCGCGACTGCTGCAAATGTAGCGGTAGCGCGCGACAGAAACCGGTGGCTGTGGCCGGTGGTCCGTTTGCGCGTAGCATTAAGGCCTGTTTAGAACTACGCGTTATTCGTTAGCCAGAGCGGTAGCGAAACCAGTGCAATAATCCTACTGTTCAAACAAATCCATAATAAAATAAACCCGGCGGTATACCGCGCGAAACTGAGTAAAATTTTTCGTTACCGCTCTCTGAATAGGTACCGCGTAGGTCCGAACAAGCCTTTTGGACCATTCCTAATATCCAATGGTGGGTTCCATTCGAAACACGATCCATCACACCACTATGTGATTTTAGCTGTATTTTCCCCCTTAGTCTATTCGATCGTTGTAGTGTAAAGTGGTTGCTCACGTGTGAAAAAATCTGGTTTTTACTATTTTCTACAAATAAATTAATTAGTAGATAAGAAGTTTTTCGCACATTGTAAACCATTTGCTTATGAATATTTGCTAAAACACTGAATCAAATGTAGTTTTGGACTCTATCGACTTTAAGGTGAAGTGAGTCCCAAAACCCACGTTTTGACTATACGGAAAATAAATTTTAAGGCAAAAAAACATTGATTTTTTTATAGGCTTCAAAAGTTTAGGATACTAGTTAGTAAGTTATGGGAGTCGAAACACGATTGATAAAACTTGACTCGATACAAAAAAATCGCAAAGTTTCCTTTGTTAAAAGAAAGTTTTTTTTTTTATATAAGTCTAAATTGAAATGCTACAAATAAAGATTTCTTATTTCCTCTAAATCTTCATTTTTGCACAAATACTTCGACGGAAAAAGCTGTTTCATTTGCTATTTACTTATAATATTTCAATAAAATTTCGTCTACGTGTTCCCTAATAAATACTTTAGACGATTATGGTTTTATTTTTTTCGCGAAAGATTATTATTTTAGAGCAAAAATCAAATTTCTAAAAAACGACCGGTGAAATTGCGCGCGGGCTGGCCATTTCGCGGCTCTCGCCTTCCTGTCTCGCCTTCCCCGCGCGACATACGCTCGTCCTCGTCTCGCAAAACCGATCTCACTTCGTCATAACTGTTGTTTTTAGTAATACCTTTATATCTTAATGTCAATAGACTCCAAAGTTGATTCGGTTTTATTTTTATTTTGGATTCATGGAAAATGGTTCAAAATATGCACATAACTTCTTATCTTCTATCTAAATTACTTTTAGAAACTAAAAAATAGTAAAAACGCGATATTTTTTTCACGCGTGACCAACAACCTTAATTCCAAAATCAACCTACCAATGAGCAAAACCTGAGATTGATTATTGGGTATGACCACAAATGGGTTGAGATTATTTTGAAAATTCCATCTATGTCCTGTCAGAAATTTGTGAATAATATTGAATTTAGCCATGTTTGATATTGATGACAGCCATTTTAGAAAAATCTATAATTTGATCATGAGCCCTTAACATGTTCTCCCTATTATGGAGGATTTTTCCGATTTCTTGAGATATTACAGAACTATTGTTGAAAAATCAGCATAATGATGTGTTAAATCTTGTCAGCTGCATTTATTTTTGTATGTAAGTATTCTATCTGTATTTTCGATTTGTTTTTCGACTAATATTCAAATCGACTAGATAAAATCTCGGTCCAAATTCTGTATGCAGATGATTAAATTAAGAACAGTTTGTAAGAATAATTGTAATTGAAGAACTGAAATACACGTGATCTATGTATAAAAGTTTAGACTCGTAAGGCAATATTAATTTAAATAAAAACGACAAAATCTCGCATCTTTTTTTAAAGTCGGTTAAGAGTAGGCATTATTCTTCTTTTATTTATAATTTTGTGCTAAGGCTGTTCTTACGTAAGTTGTTTCACAGTTTATATGCTGTTGCAATATAACATCCTGATTTATGGTTCCTAAATTAAATCATGTCCCTTGCACGACTAATGTCCAATTATGAAAAACTAGCTGCTGCCCGCGGCTTCGCCTGCGTAGTTCCCGTTCCCGTGGTAATTCCGGGATAAAACATAGCCTATGTCCGTCTCCTGGTTCTAAGCTGCCTCCCCACCAATTTTCAGCCAAATCGGTTCAGCCGTTCTTGAGTTATAAATAGTGTAACTAACACGACTTTCTTTTATATATATAGATAGTCTAAAAATGTACATCCATAAAAATGTCAATTCATAAAAATAACGAATGTGTTAAGAAATGGCTCTGGGTGCAATTATATGTACACACCCTTTCAGTCACAGAGTCGCCACGAACACCCCTCCCCCCCTTGGGGCTTGGGCGGGCTTAGGAGTAAGTTAAAAGTTAACGTTGAGGACCACGCTTCGCAGGGGTGGGACGCCTACAGGTCGTTTTAACTCAAGTAGGAACTATTTAAAATAAGGACTCCTTTATATTCATGAAATATTTTAAGTAGGACAATTTTCGTATTGCACAAAATTCCTGTTGGACATTAATCCATTGGACATTTTGTATTTTGGACATTAGTCGTGCAAAGTAATTACATATTATGCATTTTGTTATTGTTTACAAATCAATTTTAATGTGACTTCGCAATAAACACCCAGTTAGTAAAAAGTCGTTGGAATTTAAATTCAATGCATTTACTTGTATAATATTTTAAGCGTGTAAATTCATGTGTTTTCTCAAAGACTATTATGAATTTATTCTATTAGTATTACATAGGTACTGTATGAATTTCAAATAAAATAATGTTTACAAAAATTAAGTTTTATTTATGGCGCGGCGGTCTCTTCGAGTACTTATAAAAAGAAAATAAAACAAATAAGATCATATTTTAACTTTATTGTGTTTCGCACAAAAGTGACTTTATTGACAATAACGTTGAGATAATCTGTAATAATAATTTAAGTACAGTTTCACAGCTTTGAATAAATAAACTTTAGCTCCATTATTTTGATTTCTCCATTCAATTCCGTACATTCGCCAAAATAGACTTGATTTCGTCATAAATTAAACTAAGTGTTTCACGCAAATTTTATCACCAATTTGTTTTTCTTATAGAAAATCGCTACTATACCCTAATTATGGGAGTGGATTTTGAGACTTGAGAATACATTTATTGGTGATAAAATGCGGTATTCCTATGTAAGACGACTTGTGTAACAAAAATAGTCATATTAAAACTGATAACTGATAAGGAACTTAACACTTTCTTAGCACACGTTCTTGTCTAGCTGGGCAGTGAATGCGTTAATCTGAATCTTATAAATCAGTAGGTAAATTTGTAGAGTACAAGAATTTTTTTGAAAAATGTTACACAAGTCATCTTAGCTTCTTCTGCAAACACCTTGAACATTTATCACTATTATGTGACACATTATATACACATACACATTATCACTTTTGTACCAATATGCTGTAACTGTCTTATAAAAATAAGCTTTATTTAGAAATAACTCGAAATGGAGGTTTAACCTTTTGAGCGTAACGCCACAAACGCATTCCCATGTCCTCTACGCCAAGGCATTAAGTAAACAAAAATACCTATGCGCTGAGAACCTGCAAGTGCGTGCATAGGTGACGGTGGCGTTCAAAAGGTTAAGGGATATCTATTAAAGTAAAACCCTCGTTCATGATTCGCGGCGAATGCAAATGAAGGCCAATTTCCTTCAAAACGGAGCGAATATGTTTAAATAAGGCATTGACTGGCTAGCCTCTGCGGTGCGAAACGAGAAGATCCGTTAAATAATAGATATAGGCATTACTTTGCGGAAATCCATAGTATAATATTGAATAAGAAAATTTGCTTGTGTTTAAGCACCTTTTCGGGCGTCAAATTGTTAAAAACCAACAGGATCTCAATTACCCTTCGGTGTCCATGAGACATTATTTTCACATGCTATTTTTATTTTTACACCTCCGCTACGCTTTGATGATAACTGGCCCAGGTTTAGTTTCTGAAGCTAGTGTTTGATGGAATTCGTGATCAATCTAAATGCGATATAATAACAGGCAGTGTTGTGGTTTTGTGACCGTTGATTAGCTAATATAGCACTAAATCGTTAACTTACAAACACTTTTTCACTCAAAAACTAGATTTGATAATCTACACTTATTTTTGACTCAATTTTGAAATCCATTTCTAGTAATAGATAAGTTACTTTATTTTGCACTTTGAAGATTTCTGTATAATTGAAAATGTTACACTAAAAATCTGGTGGGTTATCTATTATCAAATTTGTTAGTTATTTCGAAGGTAAATAACGTTATTACAATATAACAGGAACTTAAAAAATACATTCATTTCACTTTCAATGCCCGGCAATACTTAAACTGATATGCCTTATATTTTTGCAAGTGTTGTGAAAAATATTATTAGTATACAACATCTAAAGCCATGTGTACAATGAATACATCATAAGCTTTACAAAAGGGTACGATATTTCAACAATCCTCTAGGTACAGCTTTTCATCCAAAATTAACCTGCAATACACACAACTCCCAACACATCTCTCATTCTAGTCAGTTTTTAAGTAACAGTTTTTGTTGTGCTACTGCAGTTTTCCATGACTTTGATCCCTATACCAGACTAGTCCGTTTTATTCTTTACTTCTCTACACTTTATCAGTCGCTATTATGTCATCTAACATTTTATCTTATTCTAAACTACAAAAAAGAAGAGCAACATGAAAAGTTATAGATTCTCTGCTCCGTTTGGGTTTCATTGATTAAAAAGTTTTGAACAACTTTTTAGTACACTACATATACAAGAGTTATGGTTGTCGCTCAAACGCCCAACCCCACTGTCGCACAACACGAAAATGAGCATCCAAATACGGGCTTAGACTCGTAACAATTAGATACATTTTACAGTGACGGCATAAACTAGAAGACAGCGCGCGGGCTTGAAGCTTGCGGTAAGCAAGTATGTCACGTCGAATGTATCTTTGATGTTTTGTGTTGTGCAGTGTGGTTGGACATGTGAGCGAAAACCTTAAGGCTGACAAAATTTTGTCAACTTGAAATCGAGTTTTTAAAACTATTTATTGTTCTTTCTGCTTAGGTTCCTAAACTTAGACACTTTCAGGCAGTTTCTTTTGGTGTTGGTTAGCGATCTAAGCTCAATTCATTTCGATAGTGGTAAGTATTTACTTAGCACTTATTTAATCACTTAGATCTACAATGTTTCAATATTGATGGTAATAATAATGGATGGAATTTAAGAATGACGTATTTTATTATGTAACATTATAACGTGGTAACAATTATTGCTATTTATTTAGAATAGATAATGCTGCTTCTGTACCCTTGAATAATAATATTAGGTTTTACTACACAGCAAAGGCTTTGTGTGGTTTAGCTATTTTACGGTACTGACCAAAATAATGAAATAATGAATATTAATATTCCAAATCTAACGTTTTTTACGGTGTTTTTTTTAATGATTACAAAATGGTATTTGATTGAACTTGTGCTAAATAACATTATATAGAATTAACTTACAACTCATAGAAGCCAATATTAGGTTTTGAGATTCATATTTACAGTTCCGATAGATTTAAGTAATACTTTTACTAAATTATTTGGTCTATCTTGTATCAACTAAAAATAAATTCGGTCATAAGGAAAACATAAATTTAGGCGGCTTGTGTTTAGTTAATACACCTAATTTTTCTCTAATTAATAATGAAAAATATGTTTCTTTGTACATTTTGTAACGAATCGGTATTATTCAAATCAGCAATGAAAATCAAAATTTATTTATGTAACTAACTCTTGGCATCTATAATTTTGTTAAAAAAAATATTACTAAAGGATAAAATCTGAAATACAGTACCTATTTATCATTTTGTTTAAATACATAAGGTATGAAACTTGTCGAAAGAATTATAGCGGTTTTAAAACAATTTGACATTTATGACTATCATCAATTATTAAATCCAATCAAATTTTAATAAACACAGCAACATTTAGCCGACAATCCATAACAAAAGCGTAAATTAACAAATTATCATGTTTTATGATATTAAATACGATTTGCATACGATGACAGTGTGATTAATCTTTATAATATGCAAAATATTGTCATCATGTCTTAATTATTTGTATTTACACAAATTTTCAAATTTCGCTATGTTACTTGTTAATAAATGCAAACGTCGAAAGACTAGTACCCACTTGCGACTTCGAGACGCGAAAATTTAAGCCAATCAAAAACGATTCTAATAAAATAATGAACACCTAAACCGAATGAACTAGGAAAACAAGCGATTTTAGTCTTAAAGTAAATCAAGATCATAATAAAAACACTGGTTGGTGTCGTCAAAAAGTATACATGAAAAATCAGTCGTGATTGTCAGCGAGTCGTAATAAAAAACGACGCAAAAATAAAAAAATAACAAAGCCTAATCAAAACTTAATACGAAATAAATACTGTAAGTACTAAGCGATAACTTAAGTATAGCTAATATTAGCGGGCCGATGCGAGGCCGACTAAAGACTTTGGTGCAAATACCTCCTCCATTCGTGGATATGGCCAACGATTCGTTCTTCGTTACGAAAATGGACTAGCATGAAATTCGTTTACGCCCCAGCGTAGTTTTTAGTTCCTCAGTTCTTTGCAGTCATCTGAAAGATAAAAAAAATAGCGATCAAAGACAATAGAGATCAAAGGTAACTGTCAGTTGATAATGTCATGTTCCATAGTAGATAGGCTACAATAATTGCATGTAATTAATGAATAACCCCGCAGGTACCTGTGGAGGGCACCACGGACACTCAGAAAAATCTATCTGCAGCAGTCTACGATTTTTATATTTTCTTTTTTAAGTCCGAGCTGTTTGTCTTTATAATAAAAAAAAAATAGGAATTCGTGTTTTTAAGCTGTGGGCCACCCAGGCTTCCATACGTTTTTTTATGCAACAGGTGCTTGAACTTTATCATTACAAAATAGAAAACACGAATATCTTTTTTTTTATTTGTAAAAACCAAACAGTATATTTTGTGATGCGCGATATCAAGGCCAATTATTCACGGTTAGTACCAGAGAAAATTCGTTAATATTGAATTTGTAGACGTAGTGCCTAATAATGTGAACAAAGGTATCAAATTTCTTACTTAAAAAAAGAAAATTAACAAACCGTAGACTGTTGCAGATCGATTTTTTTCTCTCTAAGTGGCCGTGGTTACCCCCCACAAGTAGCGGGTAGCGAGTTTATCCATTAATTACCGGACATCCTTTATAATAACTTGCCCGCGGCTACGCACTCATTGTTTTTATGGAAACGTTTAAAGGTTTTTTTATATCCCATAGGAACTGATTTATGGGATAAAACGTATGTTTTATAGCCTATGTTTTATTCCAGGCCTAGAACTACATGTAAACAAATTTTCAGCCCGATCCGTTCCGTTTTGAGGTAATAAACGTCCATCCCTCCATCCATACATCTAAACATCCAAACTTTCGCGTTTATAATATTAGTGTGATATAACAGGAAGCTAGCAGATCCTATACCATAATATGTATATATTAAGTGGGAGAAATGCAAAAGCTAGTAAAGTAAAATGCTTACCACTTCATTAATGATTTTATCGGGTATTTACTGCGTACCTTTTGTTATTATTTCAGTCGCTCCGTGACCACGATCACGTAACGCGGTCAAAATCAAAATCAAAAACTCTTTCCATAAATACAATAAATGTACACTTAGAAAAGGTCAGATTATAAAATTAAAAACTGACACGGAAATTAAGTGATATTTTTGATTTCTGTCGCTTCGGTATGTAGACTAGAGTAAAGAAGCGACGAAGAAACCTTTAGCCTGTTTGTTGTTATTTTTTGAGTTGGAGCAAAACTCGTCCCAAACTTTTTTATCTTCTAGCTAGATAATCGGATATTTTATAGTAAGCCTTTTTACACACCAAGATTTTGACCATTTGTTTGAATTTATTTACTCATAATTTTTGCAACTCACTAGGAGTTTTGTTGTATAGTTGTATAAATTGCCCTTTAAAAGATACATTAAAAATATTACAAAATAATTTGTGTAGGTAGAAACGTAGGGGAAATATTAACAAAAGGTACGCGATAAATACCCGATAAAATCATTAATGAAGTGGAAAGTATTTTTACTTTACTAGCTTTTGCATTTGTCCCATATAAT
Organism: Eupithecia subumbrata; assembly: GCA_949316285.1. Classification (NCBI taxonomy): domain Eukaryota; kingdom Metazoa; phylum Arthropoda; class Insecta; order Lepidoptera; family Geometridae; genus Eupithecia; species Eupithecia subumbrata. Next base: position 25,591,900 of record OX438643.1, read on the forward strand.
AAAGATAGAAGATCTGCCAGTTAGCCGTTTTATCACACTTATATTATAAATGCGAAAGTTTAAAAAGTTTTACTTACCACTTCACCAATAAGTGTGCAACCTGAGGCAATCCCCCGCCAGATCCGCTAGCAGTACTCTCTTGTTGGGCAGCAGTGCAATCCCGGCGACTCTCCTAGGCTTTTTGTCGGCGAGCTCACACGATGCCAGCATTCTGCCTGACCCTTCAGCTTCTAAGACAACTATGTGCGGCCGACCTTTGACAGTTCGCGCGCACACGACTCTCATTCCACTGTCGGTAGATTCTAGGGCGATACCGCCGTAGCCGCCTCGACCTGGAATTGACCAGTTTTTTTTTTTTATTTTCTATGGAATGTACAGTATGCGTTCCGTTTTCACTGCGTCTACCAATCAAATAAAATATAATAAATAAATAACGTTGGGCAATCCACACAGCATCTTCTAGCCCCAAGCTAAGCAGAGCTAGTGTTATGGGTACTAGATGACTGATATACATAATATACTACGTTACATAGATCGATATTTTTTAATTATAAATAGAAACAACATCTTCTAGCCCCAAGCTAAGCAGAGCTTGTGTTATGGGTACTAGATGACTGATATACTTAATATACTACGTTACATAGATATATATTTTTTAATTATACATAGAAACAACCAGAACACCCGAAACAAATATTTGTAGATCGTACAAACATTTGTCCCAAGGCGGGAATCGAACACGCGCCGCGCCAAATCGGTCGTCAAAATGTGTACTAGATGTGGGGTGTCAAAATGTGTTGTAGGGGTACTGTAAGTAGACCACTCAACTGGCGGATATATGTAGAACCTTGTCACAATAAGAAAACAAACGCCAAACACACTTGTTCTACAGCGATCCGCCAGTTGTGTGGTCTATTAAACCCATAGATGACCTCCGTGGCGCAGCGGGCGAAGGTCCGCCTGCGACGCAGGAGGTTGCGGGTTCGATTCCCGCCTCGGAACAAATTTGTCTACGATCTGCAGAAATTTGTTCCGTTGGTCTGGGCGTTTTCAATGTATAATAAAAAATATCTATCTATGCAGTGTATTGTATTAAGTATATCAGTTATCTAGTAACCATAACACAAGCTCTGCTTAGTTTGGGGCTAGATAATGTTGTGTGAATTGTCCAGCATTATTATTAATTTATATCAGTTTTAACAAATTAAATAACATCGCAAAAATTTACGACATCGACGGGACTCGAACCCGCATCCTTCCGTTCAAGTTATTTAATTTCTTAGAAATTTGCCAGAGTGTGAGGCTTACGCAATATAAAACAAAACTTTAGTATATCAGTTATCTAGTACCCATCACACAAGCTCTGCTTATCTTGGATCTAGATGATACTGTGTGAATCGTCCAGCATTTTTTTTTTGATAAAAATCCTCAGCCCTTGTCAGGCCACTGCTGAGCATAAGCATATATGTCAATGCGTATCACCTCAGTTCTCAAACCTGAGCTAGACGTAAAATATCGAGCATTCAATGAATAACCTTTAGGCACTGGCGCTATAGTCCCCAGCAACCGCCCCTCGGTGTTGTAGATATGAACAGCCACGTCAGCGATCACGATCAGATCTTCTGATATCGCTATACCGCCAACCAAGTTGAGGACACCCGTGCCAATCTGTAAACAGTTTGCCATCAGATCTGTTAAATTGACGTATTTTAAACATTGAGCTACAATCTAGAGTCACAAACAGACAAAACAAATGTCCGTTTTTTTGTTTAGTTGCTTACAACTAAACAAAAAAAAATTTGGTACATATTAACAAATTTACGAATTTATGTTTCTATTTTAGTTTCAATAATTTTCATTCTCTTTGCAAAATAAAATGCTCACAACCCAACCGCAGCGCTTCGATAGCGTATCTCTTTCACACGTTGTTAAACAATATGTAAAAGTAAAAGAGAAAGAAATAGTCTCGCGCTACATTGCGTACAAGCGACACTGAACACTATACAAGTTAGATAACGTCTAAATTCGTGCAAATGTCATTGTGAACTATAATAATAACAATGTATAAGTATGTAGAACGGCGCTCGGTAATTTTTTGACTGTTGTCAGTTAGAGATTGTGACTATAGATTTTGCTCAATGATTCTAAACGATTTTTGTAATGTAAGCCTATGGAAATTAACGTTATTGGATTTGAATCAGGTCTCTTGTAGTATTGTATTGGTTTTTGATGAAAATCTAGATTGGGAAACAACTAGTCCCAGGTCTTAGAGACTCTACTGCCATCTTGTGGACCCTTTTACAAAGTTTCAAAATTTTACATGGTTTTTTACGCTTATAAATTATGTAGATAATTGAAAGACACCTGACATTCAAAATAAACCGGGCATGATGACCAGCAGGGGTATTTTAATTCACCGATTCGTTTCAGAATCGAATCCGACAGATCTTTAAAACGCTATTTTGTTATCGCCTCGGGTTGATGATCGAAATAAAGAGCTCCTCCTCATTGACATGACCATTAGTTATCAGATTCGCTTCGAATTTTCGATCATAAACCCGAGTCGAAAACCAAATAGCGTTTTAAAGATCCGTCGGATTCAATTCACTCGTAGATATCTTATATTTTGACTTGAATATTGTATAGAGTATACGTGACTTAGCGTCACCAACCCGAGCGTGACGTGCCGAGCGCAAAGTGCGCTTTTAAAAGATTTCACTTCAATAAAAAAATCGGTAAAAGGTTATGTCAGTAGTAATGAAATATTACCCAATATAAGTTATGGAAGCTTATTCGTGACATGAGTATCACTTTGGTGTTCATAACACAAGCTTTTGGAGCTTTTAGCAGTTTGAGGCTTGGGCAAAAATGTTCCGCAATATTTAGTTACCTCTCGCTCAATATTCCCATCCGCATCAAACACGAACACGGTCCGTGCGCCGTTATCCGCAACGCAGATCCGCCGCGAGGTTATATCTGCGGCCACGCACACCGGCTCTACGAGTCTCTCGGATTGGATCGTGCGTATAGTGCTGCCATCTGTGCTCATCTGGAAAACAAATGAATGGTTATAAAAGTGATCGTCAGTGTTTCGATGCGTATTTAACCGTTATAAAACGTACAGTTTTGTTATTGTCTTTCCAGACCTTTAGTCTCTCAATCAAATGTATAATTTATAGATAATAAATAAATAAATAAATAAAAATAAATAAATAATTTTTGTGCAAACAATGTATAATTTATAGATAATTTTTGTGTGCTTTATTGTTAATTAATTTTATAGTTCTAATATATGTATTTAGCGTAGTTAGTGCTTTGGTTTAGACTGTAAGCTAACTACTGTTTTGTTAAAATAAATAAATAAATCAAAGTAAACCAATAACACTAAGTTGAAAAGTCAAAAAACTAAGTTGAGAAGATTCACTCAGAAGTTTGCTAAAAAAAAGCAAGATCAAAATCGGTTCGGTTCATCCGTTTGAGAGATAAATGGTAACATTTGGCTTGAACAATCTCTCACCAATAAGTAACTACTTATAATACGTAATTGCCACTAAGCGCATCACATACCGTCACCGCCGTTCCAACCACACTATATTCTTTTAAATAAAAATGAATCCCTATTTTGCTTGTTCACGACATCACGCGTGAACGGCTGGACCAATTTCGCTAATTGTTTTTTGTTGTGTTCTTTATTGTAAGGAAAAGGTTCTTATGAAAGAAAAAAAATTAAGAAAGTTGGAAACATAAATTTCCACACGGGCGAAGCCGCGGGGCGCAGCTAGTATATTATATAAATGAAAAATTAAAACATTTGAACTTGCAGACTGTAGCCGAGTATACCCGTTTCAACGTAACCGACCCGAGCGTGACGGTTCAGTTTCGTTCAATATTCAGAAAAAGGGTGCCTAAAGAAGTTAAGCCATCTAAGATATTTTCTTTTTAGACCTACTTCAGTAAGTGTTCGAGTTCGCCAATTGACTAGTACAACGCCCTCTGCTGTCACCGCTATGCCCGTACAACTGCGCCCCGCCAAACCTGCAACACCAATTTTGATATGTACCAGATATCTTTTTTTAAAAAGGGCAGAAGCCTTTATCCACAAAGAAAATTACAATAAAATAATAGACATAAATTAGAACTAGTATTTACAATTGAAACAATTGAGCTAACTGTAGATTGTTTGCGCCAGATATCGTTGTTTTTGCACGATTAATCAAGAAAAGAGGACGTGTACACACTTACATTATGAGTTATGACTACACGAAAAGGTAGGGTAAAAAAGTAGGTTAAACTTACCTACACTAATATTATAAAGAGGTACAATACAAGAGGTATCTCTGGAATTGCTGGTCCGATTTGGAAAATTATTTTATAGTAGAAATTTAAATTTAACCTTGAGGGATATAGTTCAAGTTTAAACTACCGCTAAAACAAAGCCGCGAACAGTAACTCGTAGATATCTTATATTTTGGCTTGAATATGCGTCAAGATACGCGATTTAGCGTCACCGACCCGAGCGTGACGTGACGAGCAAATGCGCCTATAGAAGTTTTCACTTCAATAAATCGGTAAAAGGTGACGCCAGTAGTAATTAATTATTACCCGTTATTATTAGTTAGACAAGGTAATTCGTACCTTCATTGACAATATGGTTTTTAAATGCAAAAGTTTCGTCGTCCAGCACCTTGACTCTTGAATTGCCAGCGTCTAGCACGTAGATCTCTCTTCGTTTCGGACACCTGCAAATAAACATTCAATTTTTAACCTTCATGATGTCAACATACTGCTGTGTGGTGCCGGCTCAGAATATGCACCACCCAACTCTTCCCGCGAGTGTCGTAAAAGGCGTCTAAGGGATATCCACCGGGGGCGGGCAGCAGCGCCCCCTGCAGAAAAATTCTACCACCGAACTACGATCCCCAACCCGCATGCCATGCGCGGCGGGATTGTGGGCATTACCCCCCATGAGATAAAAGCCAATAAGGCGCTTCTTAGGGGGAGGGTTCAGCAGTGGACCAATATAGGCTATTGAGATGATTGAGATGTCAGCATTAAGTTTAAAGTTAAGAACAAAAGTGACCGATATAGCTCTTAGAATTGGCAATCTGAGTGGCTGTGGGTGAGCTATATAACTCGCAGAACCGCTGGGGGTAAAGGTTCTCTAGAACGGGAAGTGTGGGAAGACCGACCACTCGATGAACCAACGACCGCGACATAGAACCTACTGGTCGCAGGAAGTCATTAGAAGGAAATGTCTCAAGACCACTATTTGGCAAAGATTTAAATTGTTAAATATGCCCTTACACACCAAAAACTGTTGAAATAGCTTTGAATGCGTAGGAGGTTAGCAAAATGTCGAAGCACGCACACTATGAGTAGTTAAAAATAGTGTTTTGGCCAATAAGCCTAACTGTTATTATTACCATTTATTGTGCACTCATATTGCATGAACTTTTATGAATATAAACACCACAAAAACACTACATTACACTGATTCCAAATGAGCGAGCTATCTTTTTTCGCGAAAGGGCCTATCTAACAATTTAAATCTTTGCTATTTATGACCTCTTTTGGAAGGACTAGATTATCTAGACTAGTGGACGTATCTGGGCTGATATGATGGTTACCTAGCGACCGCGACGGGCTGCGTCAGTTGTTCCTTGCCAGCGCCCCTCGCGCCCCACACACACAGGGGCGCGCCGCTCGCCGCCGCCGTCACGCGGAGAGGCGAGTCGCGGACCGCTCGGGAGAATACTAGTACTCGGAGACTGATGTTGCCCGCTACCCAGGGACGCATACTGATTCTGAAACATAAACAATGCAAATGAGAATGAATGTGAAATTTTTGGCTGTTTTTGGTGGTGGGTTTACGGGACATAAGCAAACAAATTGACCATGGCAATCTCGGCGTAAGAAACGACCTCCAACTCCGCCCATAGATACCTATATATTTTTTTATGCCACAAAGGAGGACAAGCGTGCGGCTCGCCTAGTGGAAAGCCCTTACCGCAGCCTATATGGACGCCTGTCGGACAGATGTTTTATTTTAAAATAATTAATTATCATTTATCGGGTACTTATCGTTAAACGTAGGGGAAATGAGGTAATTATGTGCTTCAATCCACTCCGTGGTAGTCTATTGTTCGAATCTCTACTGTAATCTTATTGTGATACATACCTGTACATGCCAGTGTCCAAGTCGGTAACAGTGCAGGGTAGCGGGTGGTCGTCCATAGTAGCTGCGGCGGTGACGGGGTCGCCGCCCGTGCTTCGAGCCTCTCCGTGGTAGTCTACTGTTCGGAGCATCACTACTGTCTCTAGTCCACTTACGCAAGCCGATTCTGAAAGGGAATCCTATGATATTTATGAAGCAAGATTTTATAAAGTACTTCTTAATGAAAATTAAACAAAAACCTTATTTTACAATGCCTGTCAATACATTTGGAAATGATTAAAACGTTTGTTGTAATGCTATAGGTAAAACTATTGCATAAGGATTTCTTTTTATACTATTTCTTCGTTTTGAATGCAGATTGGTAACAGAATATGCACTGAAGTTACTTATTTGTACTTTGTCTGGTAAATAATGCGTATCCATATTAAATTCCACACCAACTCACCTAATGTTAAAGTACATAATCCAGGGAAAGTTGTACTAGTCCGCACCCGTCCCAAAGCAGCCAGCGCTTCAGTAAACCTCTGTTGAGCATCGTTGTGAGCAAAGTCCACGGCTAGGAAAGCGTTCTCCCTAGGCTCAGCCAGCGCTGCCGCGTCACCCAACCTGGCACCTAAAGCGGCCGCCCGACTGCTGACTTCCCTTACTTCCACTTGTTGTTGTAGGCCTGAACATTCTGATTCCACCTGGAAAACGAGGGTACTTTTATAACTATGAACAGAAATGACCCATGGCTTTTGTAGTAATGACTCATGGCTTCTGTCCCTAGTAAGAGTAAACTTCTACTATTCAAATTGTGTTTAAAGCGTAGAACGTAACTTTAAGTTATTTACTTCCTACAGGGCCTCGCCACCTTTTTTCAGGAGCAAAAATAACTTATTTAAGTCCTTACTTAGGTAGGTACATATGCTATGTCCTTACATAGGCTAAGGGAGAAAATGATCCGCCTTCTAAACAAACAGACAGATACAGACAATAACATCAGCAATTTTAAAAGTTTTAATAATATAGCATTTAGAACAATTAATTAGGAAGCATAGATATTGTAAACTATGGGTTACATGATTGATTACGTTGATGAAATCTTTATAATAACAAGTCATACTTAAAAAAATAATAATATATAATACTTAAAGCTTAGGTAATCATTGTCAATGTCTATATAATAAAGATTTATAAATTCCGAACGCAACGGCGAACCGGAAGCGAAAGCGAAAGTTATTGTCTCTACAGTTATTTTATAACAGTTAATCGTCGTCAATTACAAAATTATCATAACTTACTTTGGATTTTTCGACGTCGATTAACTTCAACTGCTCTTCTAGCAGCTTTCTTTTATGCGTCGCGGCGGCTGCTGCGGCGGATTTCAGTTCACTGTGTCGCTTGGTTATCGCTTGTTTCAGTTCTGCGAAATGCATATCGATAGCTTCATCGGCTGCTAAGGTCGCCTCTTCGAGCCTTCTCAGTTCACTTGCCACGGCATCTCTGGCCGAGCCAAGCTTGCTAAGGCACTCATTCGCTCTGTATAGAAGTATTTCCGACATCCTCTTCAAGGCGATGGAGAAAGGTACAACAGTGTGGTCGCAGGGTGTATCACTGTGTGGTCCGTCGGCGCAGTGTCGACAGAAAACGCAGTCACAAGTCTCACAGAAGAGTAACTCTCGACCTGGATGCGAGCTGCACTGGGGGATGACTTCCCGGCGTTGACTAGCCATCAGATCTAACAACTGGTTGACGAGAAAGGACGGTGGGAGCGCCGCCACGCCTCCCCTCGGTATGTTGATCAGTTCTCGACAGATGGGACATCGAAAATTGCTGGCGTTACGAGTTTGTGAAGCGGCTATACGAGTGAGGCAGTGCAGGCAGACTGTATGTGAGCAGGGTAAGAGTTTCGGTGTGTGTTCGCCTCCATCGTAAGTGCCTGGAAATTAGAAACAATATTTAATTTTTATTTAAAACTAGCTGACCCGGCGAACTTCGTATCGCCTAATTTAAATTTTTTTTTTTTCGAATTTTTCTCTCCGTAAGAACCATCCTCGTACTTCAAGGAATATTTTAAAAAAAGAATTAGCGAAATCGGTCCAACCGTTCTCGAGTTTTGCGCTTAGCAACACATTCAGCGACTCATTTTTATATTATAGAAGATTTATGAATATGAGCTAAGAAACAATGAATGAAAACAGGGATTGGAGATCAGATTATTTGCCGGATGCGGTTTTAAATCCTCTGGTATCCTCCACTTAAGTCTAATTCTGTGGCATCTAGTTCGATCTGAGTTAGAGAGGTCCATAGCTATGACAGATAGAGTTGAGAGAATTTATCCAAAAGACAAACTATAAAGAATTCAGGAATTACGTAACACAAAAAGATGTACAAACTGGTAAGGTAAGTGTAAATGAATGAAGCAGTGTAGGTACTAACATAAACAGGTGCCGCAGGTGAGGAAGCTCTCGTTAAAGTCCTCGTAGTTTATGGAGACGGTCTCGACGAGCGTTGAGCTCATGCTCGCCATGCCGACTCCCAGCCGTGAACTGTGAGTGTACACAAAATGTTAAACACAATTTTTTGCAATTTTTATACTTATTGCTACTGAATTTGAACACTTCCGTGGCGCAGCGGACGAATCTCCGCCTGCGACGCAGTAGGTTGCGGGTTTGATTCCCGGGACACCTTCTCCTTCCAGGATCATTGTACGATCTACAGATATTTGTTCCTGGTGTTCTGGGTGTTTTCTATATGTAATATAAAATATCTTTTGTATGTATTAGGTATATTAGTTATCTAGTACCCATAACACAAGCTCTGCTTACTTTGAGGGTAGATGATGCTGTGTGGATCATCCAGCATCGATTTATTATTATTTATTTATTTATTAAATGAGGTTCAATTCTGACACAGTTATTTTTATAATTGGTGCAATGCAGGATGCTAGCTCTTGTGTAATAGTTTCCAGCTGAACTAGTGAGGACAAAATATTAAATTAAACACAAACAATTGGATGTTGGATATTGGTTATAAATTTACAGCGGAAATGAGAGGGGTGAAATTTGACACAGTATTCTCAGTCTTTTTTTCTTGTGTTTGTTGCGGAACAATGCATGAGCATTAAGCTCATGCATAATCAATAAAAAATTATTGCTTTGACAGTTTTCAATTATATTGCTACATTTATAGGTCAATTGTTCATTAACATTTTTACTGTTGATCTGAGCAATTCCTAGTAGCTATTAATCTTTATTGAGTTGTTTATATCATAATTAATGTATGCATGTTTTATCAGTATGTATTGTTATTGATTTCCTGATTGTTTTTTTATTGAAATCCAATATTTTTTGTTGTAACTTACATAATGTATTCACAATTTTGCCTTCATCATCAGTGTGCAAACATTCACTGCTGAAGATGTCTCCCCCAACAAGGGGTGTTTTGGTATAATCACCACGCTTGGCTGGCGGATTGGTGATCAGCAATCTCAATATTATATTATAATTAATACACAGAAGAAACCTCCTTCCTTTTCCCTTCTTCTGGTAGGATAGGTGCTCTTAGTCAGCTGGAGTCAAGTTGGAGAATTCGACTCTGACGCTGCAACAGCCACAACTTAGTGTGTGGCAATGTTTCTTTGGTAGAGGTTTTTTTACTACACTTAGGTACTTATGCACTCTGTGTAGTGTAATAATTCTAGTCTATTAAAAATATATATTAATGCATAAATTAAGTAATATTTTAAACACTAACACTTGAATGTGTAGGTTTTCTACATATTTTTTTATATCTATATATTAAAGGTTCAAATTCAAATAGAACTTGTAGTAGGCAACAATTTTGCTACTACAGCTCAGCTGAAGGGTCAGTATTTGTGCCAAAAACAAAAAAAACAATGGATTATTCTTGAGTTCTAAATTAAAAGACTGCAAAGTTAAACCATGCTATAAGGGAAGAAGCATGATAATGTAATGTTAAACTAAGTGACATCATAATACCTATTTGTTCAAGGAAAACCATCATAAAATAATTATACCTACCAATCATGAATCAGAATCAAGTTCAAAGCTTATGTTTATAAGCATTATAAAAACACCCTGAGCTGGCCGAGTGAACATGTAGTAATTTAAATTACAATGAATGAATAGATTTAACTGAAAACCACAATTTTATTAATAGAAACAGCTATTTACCCATGGAAATAAAAATTAACATTCTAATTTGTTTTTTAATTGAGCCTTTTATAAAAGATATTTATAAAAACATTTATTATTATGGCATTTAATTTTTATTATAATTAAGTAAAAACCAGTGGAAAAGCACTGTGATGTGAGCTACATTAGGATGGTTTTCCATTTGAGCTATGCTGCATACTTAAAAGAAAGAATGCTTCTAAGGCTTCATGGGATAGAAGCAGTATGAGTCAAACACAGTGACTAGGATATTGCTAATGTTATAATAATATCAAAATCATGCAAGCCTATCCATATTTGCTTAGCTTTGATGGAAAGAACATCATGACTAACAGGAATATGTACCCCCTTGAAAACCAGTGATTTTTGTGCACCAGCTGATTTAAGTAATCTAGCTAGGAAAATTTTAGCTACTTTTATTCATATGAGTAGGTAAAAACAAAATAGGTAGTTTAATATGTGAATGTATAGATAATATCTTTGAAAACAATATTAAATTACCATGTCTGTTTACAAAGCACAGACAGATACATTTAAAAATCACATTCTACTATCAATCATAACATAAAATTATGTTAAACAACATAATCATAACCTAACAAAATGATATGTATGATCCAATTTACAAATTCAGAAACTGAGTGAGTCCAAGGCTAAATGAGATAATTATGAAACTGGATGTGATTCAGATTGTTCCCGATTCCCATTATTGTACAATTGAATTTTTGATGGAAACATTTAACATGATATTAAGATTGTGAATTCGAAGATTAGATTTTTTGGAGTTTATTTGTTATGTTGAAAACTTTTTAGCCTAGTCCTGGAAAATATTGTATTCTCATCATACCTAAGAAACAACACTCAAGGTTCATTGACCTTATGTGATTACCTGATCACTACCTTCTGCATGAAGCTTTGGACTCATTGTATACCCAACAATGATGAAAAATCACATGGAAATCATTGTTGTATTCAGTTAGGACAGTAAATAGTAATAATTACAGATAGTGTACTAGTAAACACATACTTTTTAATGTGCAATAATGAATTACAAATTTGTTTTTGTTTGTTTGTACAATTTTAGGCAGATTTTTGTGAGATTAATTTTTGTGTTGAATTTTGTGATATTTATGTGTGTTTAAGCAATATAAAAATTATGGCACGAAATAATACTTACAGGAAGGAGCAACAATACATGGACCTAAGTTATGGTTCAGTTGATGGAGCGACAGCAACTCTTATCTCATTTCCTTTAAAGTTCAGGTCTTCGTACAGAGTTCAAGTGATTCAAACGGTTTTTCAGTTTCACAAAATCAAAATTTTATTCACAAACACTGTAAGTAATTCGTCACCAGGATACCAACTAAGAATCCAGAATACAGCGAGCCCGAGAATAGACAAAACCGTTTCAAAACGTCGCGACCTATTAAATAACAAAAATAACACCGTGAAATGAAACAGTTTTACAACAAACGCTCTTTCGTAATCGATCGATAGCTAAAACTATTCATGACAAAGAAATTCCACTGCAACAACAAACCGAATGGCGAAAGGCACTCTGTGGGGATATTAAAATTGGGGATGAGGAATAATACTATTATCACATCGCTCCATTATTTTTGCATCGCTAGAAGAGTTCACAAATTCTATTATAAAATTATTGTACTTCGTGTCGTCCAGTCCAATAACCTCACCAAAACACAAACCAAAACCAAACCAAACCAACCCACCACACCACCAACCAAACAACAAAAAACAGACGACGGACGGAGGCAGACCGAATGAACTTTTGAATTTTGTCAAAGTCAAAAATAAAGCCTCTTCCCCACAGACGTGTATATGGGCGTTTTTCAATAAACATATGCAAGTACATACCTTACACACAGCTGCGTCTTAAGTCTTGCATTTTGGGGGTGGCGGGCGGTGCGCGGCGTCTAGAAATTGCATTTATAAAAACGCAGCTTTGTGTAAGTAGGTAATCGCACTACGAAATCGCGACAAATCGCGCGACATAAGACGCGTTTCAATTCGCGGCTATGGGGTGGAGACTTTAATCTAAGGAGTCGACAGATTCGCATCTCTATCTGTCCAACAAAAGTAACTGTCTATAGGTGCTTCTAAACGGGCTATACTTCTGCACTATTGGCAACTAATTGCCCGGCCTCTACAAAAATATTGTTCAAACACCTCAAACACTGATATCCGAGCAATCTATGGCCGGGCCATGTGTTGCGTTCAAAAACAAACAAAAAGCACAGAACACAGCAATTTGTCAGCGATCGCCCGGCCATACCGGCCATACAGGCCACACCTAAAATCATCATCATCATCATCATCATCAACCTATATTAGTCCACTGCTGGACATAGGCCTCCCCTAATGAGCGCCATAGCGCCCTGTCTTCAGCTTGCCGCATCCAGCATCTGCCTGCAGTCTTTCGCAGATCGTCATCCCACCTGGCCGGAGGGCGTCCTACACTAGAATAGAATAGAATAGAATAGAATAATTTATTTGTAACTCAATCAACAAATACGTTTGCCGAGTCGTGGTCTCCACTCAAGAACACGTTTGCCCCAGCGGTTGTCGGTTCTTCGCGAGATATGGCCGGCCCACTGCCACTTCAACTTGCTAATTCTTTGAGCTATGTCGATAACTTTGGTTCTCTGTCGGATGTATTCGTTACGAATTCTGTCCTTCAGAGAGACTCCGAGCATAGCTCTTTCCATAGCTCGCTGAGCGACTTTGAACTGGTGGACCAGCCCTACCGTGAGTGTCCACGTCTCAGCTCCGTAGGTCATGACGGGTAGGACGCACTGATTGAAAACTTTAGTTTTCAAGCATTGCGGTATGGATGACGAGAAGACTCGACGTAGTTTCCCAAACGCTGCCCAGCCTAGCTGGATCCTCCTCTTGGCCTCCTTCTCAAAATTATTTTTACCCAACTGCAGAATTTGCCCAAGGTAAGTATACTCGGAAACAATTTCGAGAAGGTGGCCATGTACGACGACCGGTCCCGGATCAATGAGGCCATTGATCATGACTTTGGTTTTATCCAAATTCATGCCAAGACCGATGCGTCGCGAGGCTGAGGCTAGGCCGTCCAGCATCTGGTTCAGCTCCTCTAGCGACTCCGCCATTAAGACTATGTCATCAGCGAATCGCAGGTGTGAGATGTGGTCGCCGTTTATGTTGATGCCCTTACCTTTCCAGTCCAGCGTCTTAAACATATCTTCCAACGCGCTCGTGAACAGTTTCGGGGATATAACATCCCCCTGTCTCACTCCTCTGCGCAGTTGGATGGGTTTAGACTGCTGGCCCTGTACTTGGACACTCATGGTGGCGGCCTCGTAGAGACATCTCAGCACCTCGATATAACGATAGTCTACTTGGCATCGCTGTAAGGATTCCAGAACAGCCCAGGTTTCGACAGAGTCAAAGGCTTTTTCATAGTCCACAAAGGCCAGACACAGAGGCTGATTATACTCTTCGGACTTCTGTATAATCTGCCTCACCGTGTGAATGTGGTCTATGGTGCCAAATCCTCCGCGGAACCCGGCCTGTTCTGGTGGCTGGAACTCGTCGAGTCTCCTGGCGAGACGATTCGTGACCACTCGTGAGAACAGCTTATAGACGTGGCTCAGGAGCGTGATGGGTCTGTAGTTTTCAAGGAGGGTTTTATCTCCCTTCTTAAAAAAGAGCACCACCAAACTCCCGCTCCACGCCTTTGGAGTTCTCCCACTGTGAAGGACGGCGTTGAAGAGGTTCTGTAGCTCCTGTACAACAGGGGCACCTCCGGCTTTCAAAAGCTCTGAAGTTATTCCGTCCTCACCGGGGGCTTTTCCATTTTTAAGCTGCCTCAGAGCTAACACGATCTCGTCTTGACTGATGTCTGGCAGTTCGTCGGTATTTATTTATTTATTTATTTATTTATATAGGGCATCCAACATGAGTTCACACAATGCAAGTTAGTAACAGTTATTATGGTTCTTAAATCTATGTGACTCTATTATATAGGACGCCTCAGCGTGCACAATAACAACAATCAACAAATTACAATGTTCTTTTTCTATCTGGACGGACAAAGTGGCTACAAAAATGAAAGGAAAAGTTAAATACAAAAGGTAAGGCGAATTAAACAAATGCTTAAGAGTAAAAATTAAATAGTAGATAAACAATATAGAACACAAAATCACAAAATCTACAATTTACGATGAGATCTATAAACTTATAGTAGGTAAAATAACAATGAGATCAACTTATAATATATTATATTGCTTTTTTTGGTAGGTATCATTATTTATTCAAATAAAGGACTAACAAAACGTGTAGGTAAGGTACCTACTTCAAGAGGTTGAGAGAATAATACTTCTGATTTTCTTCTTAAATTTAGACAGCGAATCTGTGAGGTCTATATTCTCGGATTTGGCAAGCGAATTATAAATCCTGCAGAGTCTTGGCAAAGATGCAAATTTACCTAAATTAGTTCTCGAAAATGTTGAGGAGAAAAAATTATATGCATTATTCCTGGGTAGACGAAATGGGGCGTTTATAAGAAGAGTCCTAATCAAATCGGAGCAATCAATATGTCCATTGAAGAGCTTATGCAAGAAAATAAGATCTAGCATAGATCGTCGTGCAGATAGTGGGTGCAAATGGTAATGTTTTAATCTACTTTTAAAACTAGATAGTTTTTTTGCCTGATGGTCATCAAAGGCCACGTGGTATAGAAATCGCCTCTGTACACTTTCGATGCGTTTAGAATATATTTCATAGTAAGGGTTCCAGATTAAGCTGCCGTATTCAAGGATTGGTCTTACAATAGTGTTAAATAATTTAATTTTTGTGGATGAATTTTTAAAGTCTTTGGTGTTTCTTATTATGAATCCTAATGTCTTAAAGCCCTTCGCTGTTGTTTTCAAAATATGAGAGTGAAATTTAATTGATCTGTCAAAAACTACTCCAAGGTCACGGATTTCGTCAACAGTGGAGAGTGTAAAATTGTTTATATTGTATTTAGCAGGGATCTGATTTTTGTTACGGCTAAAGTGGATATGAAAGCATTTACTGATGTTTAGTGGCATGCGATTTTCTTCGGACCAAACAGACAGTCTATTTAAGTCTTCTTGTAAAGCTATTGTGTCTAAGTGAGAGCGGATAGGGTTAATAATTTTCATGTCGTCTGCGTAAAGGTAAATTTTAGAGTGTTTAAAGCAGTCAGTTATATCATTTATGAAGACATTAAACAAAATTGGGCCAAGATGAGACCCTTGGGGAACCCCAGAAGTGGCCAGGAACGATTGGGATTTATAGCCGCTTGCTGTAACTATTAGGCGCCTGTCATGAAGATAGGATGAGATCCACGTTAGAAACTTACCGGATATGCCTAGTCCGGATAGTTTTTGTATCAATAGACCATGATCAATCCTGTCGAACGCCTTGCTAAAGTCCGTGTAGATAGCATCAACAGGAATCCGGTTGTCTAGAGAATTAATGAGATTAGACGAATAGCAAAGAAGATTGGTACAGGTGGATCGAGATTTCATGAAACCGTGCTGATTATCAGTAATCAACTGTTTTAAGTGCCAGGTTAAGTGCACAGTAACTATTTTCTCTAAAAGTTTACCAAAAATAGAAAGTATAGCTATTGGTCTGTAATTGGCTATGTTATTTTTGTCACCTGATTTATATACAGGGACTATGTTCGCTTCCTTCCATTGTTCGGGGAATATACCATTAGAGAGAGACATATTGTAAATTTGGTATAATGGTGCTAAGAGAGCCGGAGCACAAGTTTTGATAAAAATGGGAGGTATACCATCGCTTCCAGCACCTTTATTGACGTCGAGATGTTTCATGCTATTTTCTATTTCGTCCCTACTAATATGTATTGAGCAGAGAGAAGTAGAAAAGTTAGCGGACCCGCTTTTATCAAGGAGCGTAAAACTAGTGTCAACTGAGGAGCTGGGGGAAAACACTGACGAGAAGTTTTCTGCAAAGAGGTTACAGATTTCATTGCCGTTAGAAGAGTATTTGGCATTATAATGCATTTCAGTAGGATAAGTGCCGCTAACCTTTTTCTTATTTTTTATGTAGGACCAAAATAATTTTGGGTTTTTAGATACAGAGCTTTCTATTAGATTAACATATTTACGATAGCAAATCTTTTGTAGGTTAGAACAATCGTTACGCAGGTCGTGATACCATTCAGAATGTAAAGGGTTATTAAATTTCTTTATTTTCGCGTGTAATTTGTTTTTTTCTTTTAGCATGCGTATCAATTCTCTCGAGTACCAGACGGGGTAATGTTTCGCTTTGGGGTTTTTCAAGGGTACATGCTCGTTGATAACTTTTTGAAGTATTATGTAAAAAATATTTACCATTTCATTGACATCTGTATTACAGAGTTCAAACTTTTCCTCCCA
Source organism: Eupithecia subumbrata (assembly GCA_949316285.1). NCBI lineage: Eukaryota > Metazoa > Arthropoda > Insecta > Lepidoptera > Geometridae > Eupithecia > Eupithecia subumbrata. The sequence goes on from OX438643.1 coordinate 25,608,675, forward strand.
ATCGATGGTGTTTAATGCGTTAATTACGCGTTCGTAATCAGTTTTAAAAAAGTTGGGTCTAGCGACGGTGTTTTCTGGCAACAATTTTACATTAACTGAAAAAGGTATCGAGAAGTCTATAGCTGGATGAGGGCTATCCTCTTTCACCAGGGGCGAGTCAGAGCGTCCCAATCTATTAACTATCCTGTTGCTTAAAACTAGATCAAGAGTTCTGTCTTCATCATTATGAATGTGGTTATATTGGTTAAGGTTGCTGAGGGCTGAGAACTCAAGAAAGCATGCATTTACCTCGGAGTTGGTGCCGGTCGAAGTACAGTGCAAGGAATTAGCGCTCTGAGACCAATCTAACTTATTAATATTGAAATCTCCGAGTAAAACAAAATGGTCCAGATCATCTTTGACTATGTTTTTTAGAGCTTGGTCAGTGTATTGTTGAAGATCTTCGAGTTTCAGAGGAGAAGGTAAATATACAGCTCCTATACATACCTTACTTTTACTTCCATTTTTCAGTTTATGCTGACCCAAAGATCTTCACAAGTATAGTGGCGTGTCAGGGTGGCTCTAGAATCATGGTCGTCTCGCCGGGAATGGGGGGCATGTGCAGCGTATAAACGGCCATAGAAATCCTCTACCTCGGCGGAGATCTCCGGTTTCGACAATACGGTCCTCCCGTCGTGCGTTTTAAGCTTCGTCAGGTGGCTCCTGCCAAGCTGCTGAGTGAATACTTTGGACCCTCGGTTTCGCTCTATCGCCTCTTCGATGAGGCGTGTGTTGGAGCTCCGAAGGTCGCGCCGTACCATCTTCGCAATTCGCTTGTTCAGGTCTGACCTCTCTAACGAAGACGCTTGAGTGGTTTCCCGTCTTTTTGTCATCAGACCGAGAGTCTCATCCGAGAGTTTGGATTTCTTGCCAGTGCGCTGCTTTTTGCAAAACTTGATGCCCTCATCCCTCAGCGTTTCGACCAGATTTTGTAGGGTCTCGTCAGCGTCATCAGTGGGATCCAAGGCAACAAATCTATTCCCGAGAAGCTGCTGGAACTTCTCGGTGCCCGCCATGATTTGGATTGGGTTAGGTCGGAGCGTGGACTTCATCAGACGGTTTCTTTCAAGCTTCAAGTTGATATTCAGAGAGCCTCGGAGCAGTCGGTGATCAGATCCGGTATTGAACCTGTTGATCACTGAGACATCTCTGAATATGTGCTTGCTATCCGTCATGATGAAGTCGATCTCATTTTTAGTCACAGTGTCGGGGCTTTGCCATGTCCACTTCCTTTGAGGCTGTTTCTTAAAGAAGGAGTTCATTAAGAACAGCCCCTCTTTCTCAAGGAAGTTGACAAGCATTTGCCCCCTGTGATTCCTAACTCCATAACCATGCGGGCCTATTCGGGATTCGTTGCCAGTCTGGGTTCCCACCTTGCCGTTAAAGTCCCCCATAACAACGTTGAAGTGGGCCTTAGTGGTGGTGTGTAAGGCTTTGGATATGTCTTCATACATATCCTCCACTTCATCATCCGAGTGTGTCGAGGTCGGTGCGTAGACCTGAATTACCTTCATGCTATACCGCTTGGATAGCCGAAGGATCAGGTACGCTACCCTGTTCGACACACTGGAGATTTCTTGAACGTTGCTAGCGAGAGCCTTATTTACGAGGAACCCTACGCCACCCTGGGATGTTTTATCACCCTCGCGAAAGTAGAGAAGATGGCCTGAGTCTAGAGTTACGGTGTCCTCCCCCTCTCTACGGACTTCACATAACCCCAGAACATGCCATTTAATATTCTCTAACTCCACTTCCAACTGCGCTAGATGATGGTCCAGCCTCAGAGTTCGTCCGTTAAACGTCGCCAGGGTCAGTTTTTTGAGCAATGAATGGTAGCCTAATGTAGCCCGGGGATTCCTAGCACCCCCTGCCCCGCCGTTACCGTGGCCGCTACCATGGCCAGGAATAGCGAGGCGGCCGGGAACTGGGGGCCATTTTTTGGCTTCTTTCATCATTGGGGGGGTAATGCCCATAATCCCCACGCTGGGCATTGCGGGTTGGGGATCGCAGTTTGGTACAGTTGCTCTGCAGGGGGCGCTGCTGCCCGCCCCCCGGTGTGTGTTTCCCTTAGTCGCCTCTTACGACACCCACGGGAAGAGTTGGGGTGGTGCAATTCTATGCCGCCGGCACCACACGGCTAAAATATTTAGCAATTATTGCCGGGCCATTAGGTACTACAATCTTGCATAGTCTGGCTGGTATTGCGAGCAATGTTGCCGGCCATTTTATTGCAGCCACATATTGCAGAAAAGTGTAGCCCGTTTAGAAGCACCTATAGGAAAATAAAATACTAATCAGTCATTTAAGGTGCTGGGAAATTTATATTTATTTTACGCATTTCTTTTATGTTGGATTTAAAATGCATGGGCACTTACACATAATTTTTTTTTAATTATGAAAAACATTTCATCTTCTAGAAAAATGTGTTTGTGTGGTGTTGTTGAAATAAGAGTCTTAATTTATTTTTTATTTTCTTTTTTGTCTTTTTGTTTGTATTTTATATCATTTTTATTTTCAGGGAAACATGGATTAACATTTTTTATAAACCAAAAGGATTAATATACCTATTTGGACAAAATAATTGTAAATTTTTATTTTTTTAATATAATTTAAACTAGCGGCCACATTTTGACAGGCAACCTAGTAGATATATATTCTCCCTAACACAAATATGCGTAAAACTGTGGTTCTTTTAGCTCTCTCGATGGGTGCAATGTTTATGCAGCCGGATCTTAGACTACAAATGACATACGACCGACGCACGCAATTGTCGATTTCGTAGAATTGTAATAGAGCCCCTGTACATATTAGGTAAAAATTATTTGAATAAAATAGCATAGTTCTTTTTTACAGATGTTTTCTAATGGCAACCTTTGGTTTCAGATGGCAACATTCGAACCTACAAATGGCAATCTGGGCTGAGTTGGCTCTGGCAACACTGAACTTATAAATAGTAGATCTTGGCTTAATAAAGATTTATCGTACGAGCGAGTCTAGAAAACCCGACTCTAATGATGATATTCTTAATAGGTACCTACGCTGTAGAACGCGCCATGAAAGTATTCACTTGAAAACGAGCACCATCTAAATCCGAGACTAAGACCACAGAATACACTGAACTGTGGTACAGTAGAGACTTAACTACTACCTAAATGCTATGGTACGATAGGTACCTACTTTCATTTTAAGGTAGCTAGGTAATTAACATTGCGCGGGAGATTTTTGCGATTTTGAATTTCCGACAATTACTTTTCTGCTGGTAAGTCCGCTACCTACTTTTAATCATTGTGATTGTGTATCTTAGAACAAATTAAAATTGCAAAGAATTTAAATATCCCGCGAACGCAATTTTAAGTAGGTGTTATTAATTTAACCTACAAGATACCTACGTAGGTACTCAGCAATGTACCAAGGTCAAACTAATCACAACAAGGAAGGTTAGTTTTGGTTAGCAATCAAATCACACAGCACACAGCGTCGGAACGAATCGTAATCAACAGATAAAAAGAGGAGCTATCTCGTGTACCCCAGTGAAGGTATAGAAAAACAAGTGTACCTAGTACAAGTAAAATATGTGGGCACTGTGAGTGAGTACCTAGTAGGTATTTACCAACAAACAACGTCTGAGAAAGACTATCGATCGTGTGTAGAATTAGATCATCATAATTCAGAATGAACTTTAATATGATAACATCAGCTAAAATGAGATCGAAACTTTTTAACGAAACAAAGAAGTGTTTAATCGGTCTGAGGAGAATTGGTCGGTAAGTAAGTGCCTAATATAACTACCTAGTAAAACAAAACAAAGCGAAACTTAATATTAATAGTAAACTAGTCGATTAATTACGCCTTACCTAAATGTTTATTACAGATATGCAAACGCAAGATCATTTTCAGATCAAGCTACTAAAGTGAAGCAATTTAAGGATATGCCAGGATTGTCATCACTTCCGCTTATTGGATCTTTGCACCATTTTTTACCTGTCATTGGTAGGTACTACCTTCTACCTACGTAGGTACTTTTGAGTACACGGGCTAACTAACATTAGGTATTATCTAATCTACTGGGTGGTTCTTGCTTGTCTATTACCTATAACATGATTGTGTTGTGTTGATTTAGAACTGAGAGGTAGAAGGTTTTTGGTAGATCCGTTTACCATTACCAGAGATCTATTCTCTCTTTATATACCTATCTGCATACTGACTCGGCCAGTAGCGAACCTGAGTTCCTACGTCGTATCATGGTCGTATCTGACGTTAATCGTTAGGTAAACCCCTTATGGCCAGTGCCCCCTAATATTAAGATCTCACAAGGCGCTTATCAGGGGCGGTTATGTCCAGCAGTGGACTAGTAAATGCTTAAGCAATCGATCGATCGATTAATGTGACCACACTAATCGATCGATCGATTGATGTGGTAACACCCTAAGGCTGGTGTTCACCAAAAGTTTATTCGTCGGTTAACTTTGACGTTTAATATATCCAAACTTGTGTCAAAACGTCAAAACAACTGTTTAAAATTAAACCATCTGTTGGTGAACTCGGGTCTTAGAAGAGGAATTGGGATCTGCACTGACATCTTGCTTGGGAATGTACTGTGAATGCATAACCAGGACCCCTGCATAACCAGGCCTTAACCAGCCTAGCTCACTAAGACATATGTACCGGAGCAAGACTTAAGGCGACAGCTTTTCTGTAGGTGTGGACGGGTCTGATGCATTAATGAGCTATTATAACTCTTATATATTATTAACCCTAAAATAACTGTTCAATCCCGTTAGCGTTGTCTTCTAAACTGATTAGAAACTAGTTATTTATGCCCCCTATGCGTACCCCGCATAGGGGGTACATAAGTTATGTAGCGTATCCACCTAAAATAATTTTCGGGCTCTAGGTTTAATTTGTAGCAACCATCTTGAAACACTTCAGCTACCTATCAATATCTTACGATAGCTGAAAAGTACCTCAAGATGGTTCGAGAAAAGGGTTCCCGGTAGTGGCCATCTTCTTGACTTGACAGGGCCACTACCAGTGCCCCCCGATTACAAATAGCTTTTCATGGAAGTCTAGCTCAAACTAAGTATGTTTTACTTTATGATGATACTCAATTCTACATATTTACTCACAATATGTACCTACCCATTTACTACCAATGCTAATACTAATTTAATGATTGTTGAAGGCGAAATTGGACCAGATGGCCAGCTATTTGACAGAATGGGAACCTTTCAGGCGAAATATGGACCTATCATGAAAATGAATGTCTTCGGAAGAGCCCCTTTCGTAATTCTGTTTGTTCCCGAACATTACGATCAGGTGAGACTTCTAAGTATTTTCATTTAGCGGTACCTACCTACTTAGAATCTGGCTGGAATCAGCTGAAATTTTATACACAGCAGTACTTAACAAAAATACCAACTGGACACTGATTTAATGAGCGAGAATTATCCTCAGGTTTATAGAGCAGAAGAAACATATCCCTCACGCCCCGGATTTCAAACGCTTACATATTACAGAGAGGAAATGCGGAAGTCTAGATATGACGGAGTATATGGACTATCAACAGCGTAAGAACGTCCGACCATAGGCACATAATGAGGATCCGTAACGTTATTTGTTCAGAATGCAGATTTATAGAGATAAGAAAGTCTGAACACACACTCAAAAAAAATTGTGCTACGACAAAAATTGACGAAGTTATGACCAAATTACTAGCGAAATTCACTGAGTGACCGGCGCGGTCGCGCTGTGACGTCACTCCCCCGGTCGCCGCCAGTTAGCCGTAGCCGTTTGTTTGGTTATTTATGACTTTGAAACAAATTAAGTGTCCGATTTGTGTCTAATTCACCTTTTTAACCGTCGAATCGCGAGGTAAGAGCGCCGGCTGCGCTCCGCTCGGTTCGCTTGGCCGAGTCAGTGACGTCACACGCACCCGCGTAATTTGATTTTACCAGCAGTAAGGGCGTAATGTTTATTACTTAATTCTTCGTAAGTAATGCTCCGATTCGGATAATTCAAAAAGATATATCATTCTTATGTCATATAGAATAGCTTGGATAGTTATATTGAAATTGCTATAACTTTACTGATCCTCATTCAACATTTCTGGCGATAGCCATGGATTATATTTTTTTTATATAATTTGCAGTGAAGGGGCACAATGGCGCGATTTCCGTACGAAAGTGAACCCAGCAATGTTGAAACCGAAAACCATCAAACTCTACGCTCCAGGATTGGAAGAAATTTCAAATGAGATGGTAGCTAGGTAAGATAGTACTTAGAAGGGTAAAGTCATCCGATTCCGACTCAGTTTTGTACTCTTCCCGAAGTAAACTCCACCAGTTTCATTAACCCTCACCTGTAATTTAAAGATGAGGAGATAACTGTTTACTAGGTAATTTCAGGATTACAAAGTTGCAAGACCGAGGAGACTATTTATACAATCATTTCGACCATGAAATCACAAAATGGGCTCTGGAATCAATAGCTCTTGTTGCCTTGGGATCGAGATTGGGTTCATTTGACGATAACATAACGGAGGATCATCCTGCGAGAAAATTGATGCAATGTTCTAAGGATATGCTTGAATTAGTATTCATAGTTGAGATTCTGCCAAATCCTTGGAAGTATTTCGCAACACCTGGATTTAAAAAGCTCATACAAGTTTATGACACACAATGGGAGTAAGTGTTCCAATTAGAAATACTTTTAAGCACTTAATACCTACAGGCAGAATATTAGTAAGCTTATTAAAATTATTGTGTTTTAGAGTAAGTGAGATGTATATTAACCAAGCCAAAAAAACTATTAACGAAAGAGGATACGACATTCCAGAAGAAGATAAGAGCATAATTGAGAAACTTTTAGCCATTGATCCGAAAGTTGCCGTCATGATGGGGAACGAAATGTTGTTAGCCGGTATTGATACAGTAAGTGAATATTTTTTTTCAAGGAAATCTAAACTTCTATATTCATTTCGATAATATACAAGTCTGGACAGAAGTACAACACATTATTAAATTTGCAGGTAGCTTTTTCCGCAACGGCTTTGATATATCGTTTGGCAGTCAACCCAAAAGCTCAAGAGAAACTGAGACAAGAAATAAGATCTAAAGAGAGCAACCGGTACCTAAAAGCGTGTTTGAAAGAATCATTGAGAATGTGGCAAGTTGTACCCTCAAATTTAAGAAGAACAACCAAGGAGCATGTTGTTGGAGGACAACAAATTCCTGAAGGGGTAGGTAATGATAACATAAACAAGCAATCTTTTGGCCAGGCGAATAATCCAAAAGTTCTACTTACTTACATACATAGAAATAACACTATTTTTAGGTGGATGTTATGGCTCCAAGCCAGTATTTGTGCAGTTTGGACAAATATTATCCCCGCGCCAAGGAATTTCTGCCAGAAAGATGGCTAGTGGAGAAAGATGATCCGATGTCCCATGGGAAAACTCATCCTATGGTTTACCTACCTTTTGGATTTGGTGTAAGAAGCTGCATCGGAAGACGAATCGCAGAGTTGGAAATTGAGATTTTAATGAAAAAGTTGTTTGATGCTTACGAAGTGTCATGGGAAGGACCACCGATTAAAGTTGTAACTCGATTGTTTAATACTTTTGAGAAACCGTTCGGCTTCCGCTTTAAACCAGCTAAATGAACGGGAATGCATTTGTTGATATAAAAACGTACGAAATAAATCGATAATATTCATAATAAATAAAATGACACAGAAAATAACAATCAAATAATGGCCAATATTTATCATTATTCAAACTCAAAAATACTTTATTTCCCTAAGTAAAATAAGTAAACTTTTGGAAAAGTAATATTTTTTAAAACTAAACAATACATTATCTCATGCATGCCAATTCCCCTAATATATAAAGCGAAGGCCTAACGGTATGACTCTGATTCCCTGGAAGATGGGTCGGCCTTTAGTTTGGGATGCCACGTGTGTAGAGATACCCTAGCGCCTTCACATCTTGCATAGACATCGGTAAGGGCCAGTTCTGCAGCAACATCAGCGGAGTCCCGAAACGGCAAAAATACGCTAACCTTGACCGAGGTTACCTATTTGAGCCGTTTGGGGTTAAAACCCTTGGTCCTTGGGGTCCTGTGGGGCACACGCAATTTATAAAGATCTTACCAAACTTCTTATAGAGTCCACAGGTGATCGGAATGCTGGCTTCTACTTCGGTCAACGAATTAGCATTGCCATTCAACGTGGCAATGCTGACAGCATTCTGGGCACTCTGCCTTCTGGTGACGGCTAAGATTTATAAGAAATAGATCTATGTGTATTAGTTGTAATTTTTTTATTCTGTTAAAGTTATTTTCTACGATTTTTTATAATAAAGGTTTATTTCCATGAAATAATATAAACAAATTAGAACTAGTATTTACAATTGAACTAACCGCAACTAACTAGAATTTATAATTGAGCTAACTGCGGACTGTTGTAAATAGTCTACAGGTAGCTCAACTGATCCATACCAGTTGCAAGCTTCCCCAAGAAGCTGGCTGCATTGCATTGCTGTACGGAAATGCGATACTAAATTAATTATTAAACTATTATTACTTACTAAATTGTTATCTCTTTTTAATTTTGTCTTTTTGGTGCACACTAGCATTTTTGTATTGTATTTTTATACTCTGCTATATATAATCATGTCTTGTCTATTAACGAGTTTCTTTGAATAAATTTTATTTATTTCAATTCCTCGATGTTTTATTGTGCTTAAAAATACCTTATTGCAATTATCCGAGAAGCTGCCTTCTGTAATAAATAATAATAAATAATAAATAATGCTGGACAATTCACACAGCATTATCTAGCCCCAAGCTAAGCAGAGCTTGTGTTATGGGTAGGTACTAGATAACTGATATACTTAATACAATATACTACATAGATAGATATTTTTATTATACATAGAAAACACCCAGACCAACGGAACAAATTTCTGCAGATCGTACACAAATTTTGTTCCGAGGCGGGAATCGAACCCGCAACCTCCTGCGTCGCAGGCGGACCTTCGCCCGCTGCGCCACGGAGGTCGTCAATAATAATAATAAACTACCTCAGAAAGCACAGCTGCCCAGAACTCTAATTCCGTATCTACTTGTTATTCAAAAATAAACATTTTCATTCCAAGTTTAATGCCGATCTATTACATGATAATCAAGCTTCTCTGACAGAATAGGTACGTTGCAAGCACAAACAGCTCAAGAAATCGATCACTGATGCGCGCGCATCTAAGATAGCCCTGGTCGCAAACGTTGTTAGGGCTGAAACCACCAGCTGAATTTTATCTTTCTGAACCGAATGTATGAATTTATGTAATACCTAGTGGTTTGTGCGTGAAATGATATTCGGCAGATTATGAACGGATAGACTGTAAAAGGTAAGCCAAAGACACTCAATCATTTACATCAGAATTCAGAGATAGAAGGCCAAACCTATTTTTAGCTTATTCATAGCCTGGAAACGGAGATGACCTGATTTTAAATAGCCTTATTTAAGACTAGGTATCGCATGAAGCTCTTCTTTCAATCCGAGTAAGAGAATCCTTGTCATCAAACAAATTTGTCACGAAATGAAAGTCATCTATGTTTATTTGCGATGGCACACTAGACTAAGTAAATAATTTATATGTTAAAAAAATGGCTTAATGGCGCTTTTTATCGGTGTGACAGAAACCAACATGCCTGGCGCCAGACATAAGATTCTGGGGCATGTCCTCTCGGGCTTCTGCCATAAAATGAACCGCTGCAAACCAGTCCACGACGACAATATGGAATCATCGCTGAACCGATGTCTTACCACCTTTGACATCACTTTACTTGGTAAATATCACTGTTCACCTCTTTGTTTCTTCTTCGTTTGGTTGGATTGATCAGTTAATTTTAAGAATATGAATGAGCATTATTACGTTGTCACTCTTGTCTTCCTTTCAGGCGTTGGCCACATGCTGGGTGCCGGTATATATGTTATAACTGGAACAGTCGCCCACGTGGCTGGCCCAGCGACATCGTTGAGTTTTCTTTTGGCGGGTGCAACGTCTCTCTTAGCTGCACTGTGCTACGCAGAGTTTGGAACAAGAATACCGGTCGCAGGCAGTGCTTACGCTTATACGTATGTGAGCATCGGCGAATTCTGGGCTTTTGTGATCGGCTGGAATATCGTCCTGGAGTATATTATCGGTAAAAAATATTTTAGCTACCTCGTGTTATGCCAACGTATTTGTATGACTATAGTTACAGCCACAACACTGGTAAATAAACAAAACTATTTTTGTTTTCAGGGGCTGCGTCTGTTGCAAGAGCATGGTCAGGATATGTGGATTCAATGTTTGGTGGAGCAATAAGCAATGCAACGGTATCTTTGATAGGAAATTTTGACGATACTCTTTTAGGAGCAGGACCACCTGATCTCCTTGCCTTCGTCATTTGCCTCACGGCATCTCTTATTCTAGCAGTTGGGGTCAAAACCTCTGCCTACATCAATAACGGACTTACCATTTTGAATCTTTTGGTAATTTGCCTTGTCATATGCCTTGGCTTCTATCATGCTGATTTGCATAACTGGTCAGATAAATATAATGGTTTCATGCCGTCCGGTGGATACGGAGTTTTTGCCGGAGCCGCAACATGTTTCTATGCTTTCGTTGGTTTCGATAGCATTTCTGCTGCAAGTGAGGAAGCGAGAGATCCATCTCGTTCTATTCCCAGAGCAACTTTGTTGTCATTGGCAATAGTTTCAATATTGTACACCTTAGTGGCACTTGCCTTGACTCTAATGATTCCATACAGCTCCATCGATCCCGTAGCAGCGCTACCTTCTGCTTTGGGTAGTGTCGGCGCAGATTGGGCGAAGTATGTGGTAGGAGTTGGGGCAGTTTGCGGCATGACATCTACTTTACTGGGTTCATTGTTCTCTCTTCCTCGATGCCTATATGCGATGTCTGCGGACGGTCTTCTGTTTAGCTTTCTTAGCAATGGAAAATCGCAAATACCTACGGCCAATCTCTTCGTTTCCGGGTTTTCTTCTGCTTTAGTAGCTCTATTTTTCAATATTGAAACTCTTGTACAGTTTATGTCTATTGGAACTTTGTTGGCGTACGCGATTGTCAGCGCCGGGGTCATTATTTTGCGATACCAGCCCACTCATATGATGGGGAACAGGGGGCAACAACAGCTAGAATCACCTGGCGATAGAGAGGATAGTTCTGCAACTGGCACACCCTGCACCGATGGATCTTCGGGGGTCGAGGTGATTACTGCTGTTCCTCCCTTAATTTTGCAACACTGTATTAACTGAGCTTTTTTAAAGTATTGTTTTTTATCTGTTACAGTGGTTCGACCCTCTTCCTGTTGGTCAACTGAAGCCAAGTTTTGCCTGGTTGGAGCCAATACTGGGAGGGAAGAGGCCTGGAACTGGAGTGACGATTTGCATTTGCATTTTCGCTGCGGCAGCAATCCTCGTCAATATTTATGGTCAATATTTTGTGAAATACCATAAAGGCGATGAATGGCACTTAGCGATTCCCTTCGTTTTACTCGTGTCAGTTGGATTTTTCAGTAAGTACCAATCTACAAATTCTTCAAGAATAATGATCACGTGGTTCTCATCCCCGCGGGTTTGAAACACGCTCATCTTGTTTATTGGTTTTAGGTCTCCTCACAATATACTGTTTCCATAAAAATAAATCGCCATTGCCGTTCAAAGTTCCCTTCGTGCCACTTTTACCAGCCTCGTGTGTTTTGCTGACCCTTACTTTGATGGCATATCTGGACTTGCTGACATGGGTGCGCTTCGGAATTTGGATGACAGTCGGTGAGTTAACATTAAAGAATGACTGGTTTATATACAGGGTGTTCGGCAAAACGTATGCCTTATGGTAACTTGAGTAAGTTGGAAAAAAGGGCAATAGCTTGGCGGTTTTTTTAACCTTGAAAAGCCTCAGCTACATTTAGGATTTCATTTTTCTATATTTTGTAACTTATTTGTACGAAATAACATCACAATCTTACAATCTTCTCTCTATCTTGAATGTTAGCCCGTACTTTTAAAATATTTACGTGAGATTTAGGTAAATAAAGCAGCTATGTGCATACCGAGATGTACGCACAATCAGAAGAACACTTACCAAGCTTTTCTTCTCTTCCAGGGTTACTTCTGTACTTCCTCTACGGGATTCACCACAGCAAGCTTGGAGAAGACACCACTGGTCTTCTGACTACCAGCAGCAACACCGGATGGGGGGCCGTTGAGAAGACCAGCGCCATTGCACGCCGAGTTGGGAGATTCGCTCGAGGAAGCAAATCCGAGGACCGTAAGCCGATCATAAACGACGATGACCTTTCTAGACCTTAGGAATTTCAATGAGACCAATGATTTATGTGACGTTTCGAATGGATAATTAGCCCTGAGACCGGTTACTGGATCTTATTTCGGTATCGTCTAGAGTTGTTTCATTTTTATGGAATTTGCGTGGTTTCATGTCCGCACGCTAGAGGCGCTGTAATAAATTCCATAGAAAGATAAGACATCACGATGATGGTCTCAATACTATCGCTTCGTCGTCATCTCGACGATGAGACGTTCCATTTTGGTATGGCTGTAGTTCCATGTCTGCACGGTAGAGGCGTACCAAATCCTATAAAAGGAATAAAATAAATGTATTGTCTCGTCGAGGCTACTAATACTACCAGTAACCGAACAGAACTAAGGGCCCTTTTTTTGTGACCTGTCCAACAAATAAGTACACTTCTTGGTTTCAGGTCTTTCATTTATTAAAATGGAATAATATTAACATAGATCTCTGTTGGTTTGATGATTAGCACAAACATTTTAAACTGTGTGAGGTAGTGTTCTGATTATTATACCTACTCATTAAGCTTGATATAACTGGGCCGCGATCACGGTGTAGTACCTAAGTGTAGTTAGTATTGGCATTACGGCTCAAGGGTTGGCAGTTGAAACATTAGGGTGCGCGTTCACAGGCCGGCATCGGACAATCCACTGACAAGTGCGTCCACTGATTCCGTTTTGTGCGTATGACGTCATTCGGATTGCCGAATCCGAATGACGTCATACGCACTAAACGGAAAAGTTGCCTTTAAGAATGCTCGCCGGCATTGCCGACAGTCCCCTCCGTGCGGTGCGAATATTTTATGGCAAACCATTCATGGGGCCAGTGCGGATTGTCCGATGCCGGCCTGTGAACGCGCACCCTAACGTTTCAACTGATAGTTATTAACGCTTGAGCCATAATGCCAACTACACTTACCACACCTGACCTGATTTAAATTGCTATCTATCTAAATACACCTATCTCTGTGTTCAATAACGTAAGTGAGCTAAGTACCTACATACTCACGGGATGATGAATTGAACTATACACTTTTCACACTAATACTAATAAATAATAATTTTATAAATTAATTTCTGCTCGCAGCCTCGCAGGCGTTGTTTTTATGGAACGTTTAAAGGTTATGCAATGGGGACTGTTTTAAGTGTTAAAAAGTAGCCTATGTTTGATTCCAGGCTTAGAGCTACATCTATGCAATGATATAGATGGAAGGAATTTATTTTTGTTACTTCTGCACGCTAACTAACTACTGGACGGATCGAGTTCAATTTTGCATAGATGATGGTCTAAACCTGGAATAACACACAGGCTTTTAAATTTTTATTCCACAAATCTGTTTCCATGCCATAGATATAACGTTAAAACGTTACCAATCATTAGATCTTCGTTGAATAACGTATCCGTCGGCTATTTTTACGCGTCTGAACTGTGCGAAGCCGCGGGCATAAACTAGTTATCAAAAAATGCTTTATTACGTAAAAAGTAAAAAAAAACCGAGTTTGTTTGTAGTTAACCTCTTCGTTATAAACTGAAGCCAAATACAAGAAATAGTAGGGAATAGATGTTAGAATAGTTGCTTTGTGTATAATCATTATTAAAGTAGCTCAATGTTTTGAAATAGATGGCTTATGTGTATATTTAGATAGAAACCCAACATTTGGTTGAGTAGCCGTATTTCTAAGAGCATAAGATCGAAAATCTCGTGTTATTATTTTTTTAGCTAGAAAGTTCTTTCAGATTTGGAAACTATGATACAAATCCTTATATTTCCTGTTATTACTTTGTGAAATATTTATTTTTTACTAGTGCATTAGATGCAGAAGAAATATTTACTGTAATAGCACAGATTTATATCGCACATGTTAAATATAAACTGTTCTGTGTCCTATTTAAATTGTTTAGAAATTAATATGATAGACCTACAAAGGTCATACAATATGTAAATTGTTACACCCATTTTATCAATATATATAAGAAGATAAATAAATAAAAAGGAAGGAGTATAATACAATTGTTTTATTCCCTGTATTTTGGATTGAATGCATTTAAAAGAACATAAATAATATGTTTTATCTTAATTTTATCTGTGGCGTGTGACAAAGGTATGCCCGTTTAAATATGAGAGGGCAAATAGCTATTATAACGTCGTTCGCACTTAAATAATGGTATTGAGGGTTATTTCTCATGCGTCTCGCTCAAATCGGAGCAGGACAGCATGAGGGATGAAGTCATTTTTAATCCCATTATACAAGTGCGCTGGTTGTACTAGCACCAATCAACAAACTCACTTAATCTAACTGTGCATTTTACAGCTCACAGGAATAAACTCAACTAAAGATATTCACTCCTATACATTAGGTACTTAAAGTACAAATACATTTATTAGTCTATCACAAACTTATTCTTATGTACCGAAGAAACAAATACCTAATATTAAAACAAAATAACTATAAATACAAAACAAAATACTAAACGATTTCCCCATTCGGGTTGGGGGTCTTATGTATTTTTATGTTACCCGACAACCAAAGGAGTTTAAAATAACAATTATGTAGAAGTGAAACGGTGATATTAGAGATATTGGAATGATTAAGTTTTTGAGCATATTATCATGGGTATTATTAATTGATTTGTACAACTCGATTGATTTTTGTGTGGGTTGAATAGCATTTAAGTATGGGGCATCAGCAGATAATAAAATAGGACAGAAATCACAAACATTTGTCATTGTCAAGACATCTAATATTTTAGTTTTTTAATATGGGAAAATATTGGGGCATTACATATTTTGTAACTATGAAAGAACTTCACGTAGAGTGCTTTTCACGTCCCGCGGCAATTAGTACAACAAATTTTTTTGAACGCTTAATTCACTAAATTCATTCGGTCACACTACCTACAGCGTCTAGGGGACTTCTTTCGTAAAAAGCACTCTACAGGCAAGTTCGTTTAATCATAAATCATCCGCATTCATTTTTTTCCTATGAAATTATCTATGGAAATGAGATTCAGTCTTATCTGTAATGTCGGGCTATCTGCCAGGCGGTGGGAGGTAACCGTTGCAGGCGGTTGATGGTGGGCCTGCCCCATTGCAGCCAAAGAAAGCCGACGACGAGGCAAATAACGGTCTCTATGTAGTAGCCGTCGATTGTTGTTAGACAAGTGCCGCCATGGGCTTTGCAGAGCTGAGAAAAAAAAAAATAATTTAAAAGCGAATGGTAAGTAATTTACATCAAGTAGTGTTTTCTTCCAGCAGCGGGGTTAGAACATACACCGTAGAGAACGATTTTGTCGAGAAAGAATAAAAAATTGTTATCACATGCTGTTTGCGCGGGGAAGATGACTGGGTAACCTGATAGAGCCGATCACAGAAGTACCATAGAAATGCAAGACAAATCGCTTTCACTTACCAGAAACCGCTTGGACCGTTCTCTAGGTTGTTCTAGAAGGACTCCGAGGGTGGTGAGTAGCAGCCTGCTTTAATGCGGTGGGAAAAATCGCACACGCCTCGACGAGCGATAGGGCGGCAACGCGGCAGTCCATGCAATTTATGTTTTTCACTTCTCCAACACTTCCTATTATGCGTAGTTAGAGTCACAAGGGTAACAGAACACCACAAATCGTCCACGAAGGTTTTCTTTATAGCGTCGGACAATATCGCGTGACAAGTACGTGACCGAACCGAACACGCCAAGCATTCCAAAGCGACTGACTAGCTGGCTATTTCGTCGAGGTAGGAAGTGTATAGCCGCGAGCGCACATCGCTGGTATATTGGTCTCGCTCTCTCTCGTGCGATTCATGCGTGGCTTCGCTGTTTTAGTATCTCGCTCACACCCCGACACGGGGTTTGTTCTCGAAGGCTCGGCGACCGTGCGCGGGTCGGTTCGTGATTACGAAAATCCTACATAACTAAAGTAAATCTATGATCTGGCTCAAACACAAGCCCCCAGCTTGAAAGGTTCTCTTTCAAACAGAAGGAAATCCGAAATAATTTAGAACATAAAGAAATTGGTCAAAATGAATAGTAAAAAGGAAGATATCTAAATGGGTGTAGGGGATTCCTTTACAATGAATCAATATAATGCAGATATTTATAATAGTGATATAAGATATATATATACAATAATATTATCATTTAATTTGGTAGGTACATAGCTTTTCTAATCATTGAGATGGCAAAGGGCACAGTCGTACCACCGGGCGAACCAGAGTGCCAGACTTTGTCCTAACCAGGACCGTCCGGACCTTTCGATCAGAACCAGGATATGTTTCCTGAATGATACCTAATGGCCAATGAAGGGGTACAGTGTTATTTTGCATTATCAAAACTACTGTACCCTTTTGAATGGGTTCTGTGTCTGATAACCATTTTTCTCTTGTTTGCAACGTGTGCAAATATTCCATGCTCCATCTCCTCCAGTAGGATTGAACTAATTTATCTAACAACAAATACCGAGACAGTAATTGTTCACGATTTTCCTCAACAGGAGCGGCGGGTAACGATCCTAAGGGGGTAGCATGGAGAAAGTGAGCAGGAGTCAAAGCTACTGGTTCCGAAGGATCTGGGCTCAACGCTCTACCTAATGGCCGAGAATTAAGGACGGCTTCGATTTGACAAAGTATGGTTAGGAGTTCCTCATAGGTCAAGATTTGAGATCCTACCACTCGAAACAAATGAGTCTTAAATGACTTTACAGTTGATTCCCATCCACCACCAAAATGAGGAGCGTTAGGTGGGATCATTTGCCAGTGGATGCGTCGATTGGACATTTCTCCTTCCCATTTTTTGATATGGTCATCTGATTGCAGAAATGAATAAAGCTCGTCTAAGTAAGTTCGAGCTCCAATGAAATTAGTGCCATTGTCCGACATTAGTTTTTCTACTGGACCTCGTCTAGAAACAAATCGTTTTAAAGCGTTAAGGAACGCATCTGTACTTAAATCGGGTGCAACCTCTACATGTACAGCTCGGGTTGTAAGACATATAAATACGCAAACGTAAGCCTTTTGCGATTTGACACCACGCTTGCGTGTTAATGTAATATTTAAAGGACCAAAATAGTCCAAACCAGTGTGTGCCCAGGGTTTCGAGAGCTGAAGTCTGCATTCCGGTACATCGGACATGATTGGCGGGATGCAAGGCTTGGGACGTGCCTTAAAGCAAAAATTGCACAAATGTACACGAGACCTCACCAAATTCCGTCCCGAAAGGATCCAAAATCGTTGTCTCAATATAGAGAGAAGCAAATGTGGGCCAGTATGACAATTCTTGCGATGCGTATCATCGATGATGAGATTCACCACGTGATCCTTTCGTGGCAGGAGAATAGGATGTTTATGATCAAAAGTCAAATCTGCCCGTCCTAACCTGCCTCCTACTCGTAACACTCCATCGACAAGTATCGGTCGCAATTTCTGTATAGACTTCGAACAAGTCTGATTCGAGCTAATGGCCTTTATTTCGTTGCAGAAATATACCGTCTGCAGGGATTTGATAACGGCTATTTCGGCAGATATTAAATCATCCACCCTAGGAGGTCCATTCGATTTGAGCCTTTTTATAAATCTCAGTACGTAAACCACAATACGAAGCAGCCTGGGCCACGACGATATTCGGTGCGCTAAGTCATACAGCAGCGGCTGAGGTGGAGAGACATTCACCATAACGACCTCGGGTTTCGCTTCCGGTATGTTTGCATCATGGGGCTGAAACGGACGGACAGGCCATTCATTTGGACTTTGAGCGATCCATGGTGGACCTCGAAGCCACAGAGGATGCTCAAGCAATTGACCTGGTGTAAGTCCCCGAGACAAACAATCACTAGGATTATCTTTTCCTGCAATGTGATAAAAACAGGCTGGATTTAAATTTTCATGGATTTGTGCCACACGATTGGCTACAAAAGTCTTCCACCTATGTGGGCTAGAATGTATCCAATGTAAGGTGACTGTCGAATCTGTGAATGCAAGTATTCTGTGAAATTTGCAGCGCGACTCATAAGTAGTTATGACCGATCTTATTAACTTAGACAATAACAGCGCTCCACACAACTCTAGACGTGCCAAAGTCGCCGACTTCAACGGGGCTACACGTGACTTGGCGCACAAGAGATTGACCACTGTCACAGTTGTCGATTGGATATGAAGATAAATGGCTGCACCGTATGCTTTCTCACTGGCATCTGAAAAACCTAATAAGGTAACTTCACATCTATCCGAAACACCCACATGACGTGGAATGCTCATATGAGATAATAACGGCAACTCCATCTGAAATTTGGACCATTTGTCAACTACATGTGTAGGAGGAGCCTCATCCCAGTCTATTCTTAATTGCCACAGTTCTTGGATTATCAATTTCGCATATAGAATCACGGGTGCTGCAAATCCAAGGATATCCCACAATCTAGCGACAGCAGAGAGGATATTTCGTTTCGTGCATACCTCTTTACACGGAGCTACGTCGAAAGAGAACTTGTCGATTCTGGATTCCCACTTTACTCCTAGAATCTTCTGCCCGACGTCATTATCAAATTTGACAACCTGAGGATGCAAGTGAGTTGCAGGAAGGTTAGACAGCAACTCCGCTGAATTACTAGACCATTTAAGAAGGTCAAAGCCTCCTGACTTGAATAGTCCAATCAGCTGTAACGCAGCTTCGGTTGCAGTAGAATCGGAACTTTCGCTGGACACAATATCATCCATGTACAAACTTCGTCTTGTTATATCTACCGCCACTGGAAAATTGTGACCTTCATCCTCACAAAGCTGTCGCACCGTGCGCAACGCCAAAAACGGACTGACCGATAGACCAAAACATAGCCGCTGGAACTCAAGAAGCTGAATTTCGTCACCTGAACTAAACCGGTAAATCATTCTCAAGTATTTACAATCTGGTAAGGCCATTTTGATTTGTAAATACATTTGCTTAACGTCAGCACAAAATGCTACTGGTAATAATCTGAAATTCAATAAGATGCGAAAAATATCCCCTTGCAAGTTCGGTCCAGCATGTAGCATTTGGTTCAGCGAAATGCCTTTATCCGTCCGGGCACTGGCGTCTAATACCACGCGAAGTTTGGTCGTCACTTTATCGCTGCGAATAACTCCATGATGGGGGATAACATAACCGCTTAGTTCGTCGTCTTTCTTTTGCACTGGAGCTATATAACCGCTCGATAAGTAATCTTTTATGACTTCATCATAAGCATCGCGGAGCTGTGATGATTTTGTCATTTTTTTCTCTAACGCTAAAAAACGTTTCTCAGCCAAAGGTAAGGAGTTGCCTATGTTCTCTGGGTCTAACTTAAACGGGAGTGCAACTGTATATCGACCTGTGGAATCCCGAGTGGTAGTAGCCACATAAAATTCCTCACATTCTTGTTCTTCACGGCTCATCCGCGCTGCCGCACACGATGGGACCTCCTCTAACTCCCAGAAACTACGGACGACCTCGTCTAGCTTTGGGCCAGTAACCGCACAGAATACCGCAACGCGGTCAGACTTCGTTGGTTTTATCAACGGCACTTCTCCCATAATGATATATCCCAACGTGGTCTGTAAGGCGTCAGGTCGGCCAGGGGGACCATAAATTCGTCCCGCGAGAATCAACCGCGAAAATAACTGCGCGCCAATCAACATTTCGATGTCTCCAGGACGATCGAATGTGTCATCGGCCAGCGGAGCACCCTTCAAATAATTGAGCATTGACTTGTCTATAACCGATGTTGGAAGCCGTTGAGTAATGCTCTCCACCACCAATGGACGAATTTTATACGGGCGACTCCTGTCAAACCGCGAGAAAAACTCGAACTCTGTCTCCCCTGAAACGGGATTGGAGCTGCCTCCAAATCCATTTACTGACATTGAAAACCTCGTATCACGTGGTATTAAGGACAATCGCTCGCAGCACTGCTTGGTCACAAAATGATTTTGAGACCCACTATCTATCAGGCACCGGATCAAATGCGCTTTTCCAGATGAATCTACAACCCTAACGCGCGCAGTGGCTAACAATATGGTGGATGAAACGGATCCTGGTATAGAGTCGCTAATCGATGCTTCCTGCATAGAGCACAACGAAACTCCGGCATTGGATCCATTTTCGACCTCTGGTGCCTCAACCACGGATGAATTGGCTTCACAGGTCCCATTGTCATACACATTATCATCGTAATCGTCATTAGCACTGGAAATCGGCAGTGCAGTACTTGTCTGCGCTTTATTAAAATGCAACAATGTGTGGTGCGTCCTAGAATGGCAAGTAGTGCAGTTTCCTTTGATAGTACACGCATTTGGTTTATGGTGGAAGCTCAGACAGAGTACGCAACCATTATTTTGTTTCACATTGTTGAAACGCTCTTTGACAGAAAGTTTTAAAAACTCAGCACAACGTGAGAAATTGTCGTGATCGGATTTTAAGCATAACGGACAGTCCGCGTTCGAGGTGACCAACGATCGAGTTGCGCGGGCCGCTGCTGACTTCGAATTCACTGGTTGTGGAGTTTTAGATGCCGGAGTCGCATACCTACTGCTACTATTAGGCGCGTAAACCCCAGTTCTCTCCATGATTTTTGCTTGTTCTTTAACAAACTGGGCAAAACTCGCGTATGACGGAATTTTCTCGTTACGCACGGAGTTTTCAAAAAGACGCGCGGTTTCGACGTCGACCTTTTTTAATGCAAGGTATAAGAATACAAAGTCTAGTTTCGCGGGAATATCTAATTTTTCAAATGCCGAGACGGACACCGAAAACTTATCGATAAACGAGTTTAGTCCCTCGACAGATGGACTCTGCATCTTTTTTAAATTAATTATCTCTTCCAAGTAGGCCGTGCCCAGAGAGCGAACGTCTTGGAACTTGTTAGTGAGTGTTTCATAAATTAACTCGTAATTATCACTAGTAGGGGTGATACCTGCGATGCACTCAAGTGCCCTACCAGTCAGCTGTCCACAAAGGTAGTACACCTTTTCCGCGCTAGAAAGCTCCGGATTATTGTGGATTGTATTTTTATAACATTCTATAAACATAGGCCACGCTTTAGTATTGCCGTCAAATTTCGGCAATTCTATGGGTGGCAGCCTAATTTTAGGCGCTGTTTTCGAAGGACCATAAACTTTAATTTCATTTACCTGACTCGTGAGTGAATCGACCTTTCCTCGAACCGCCTGATAAACCTTTTCAAAAGCTTCCAATTGTTCTATATTAGGTTCCGACTCCTCATTAATCTCCATTCTATACAGTGATAGCTCGTTGAATTCTTGGTTGAACTCTGTTCGCAGCACCGACAGTTGAGAAGTCTGTTCCAGCAACAACTGAACTTCTTTCGAATTTTCTCCGTCAGTTTTAGAAGAAAGTTCGTGTAAATTCTTAATACGAGCATAATACGTATTTAATCGCGCGTCTAACAACTTTATCTTCAACGCCCTTCTATTCTCCTCCGCCTTCGCCATTTTTCCCAAAACAATCTAATTTTGTGACTCAGATACAATAATAAATTTGCACACAAATTATCATTAAATACCTACTTGTGTACTCAATGAATTAAAACTAACACAACACTACGAATAATAATAATACGTAGGTACATAGGCACCTAACTATTATTCCTTTACGACCCCGAATGAATTACGAATACCTACCCGGGTAGGTACGCTTAAAAAATACCTACTAACCGTAAGAACGCAACCTACTTAAACTCCACAAACCTACCAACCTACCTATCTATAATCTTACTAGGTTTTCGGAAGGTAACCTATCGCACGCATAGGTATTGTTATAACTAAATAGGTCTAGCTATAGCAGCAAGCTTAGCTAGTCGACCGAACGAAACAACTATAGGTAGGTATCAACAAAACTTATTATTTGAACTACGCGGTAACGCAAATTACCGAACCGCGCCCTAGTCAAATAAGTAGGTAGGTAGCAGGTTACTGCCTATGTTACACTCTGATCAGACCAGCTATGTACCTACCCAAGTACCCACCCTTTTACCAGGTACCTTGGTATAGATAATACATACATATGCCTACGTTGTTGCTTTTGAAGGTATTCCGACTAGGGAGATTTAAATAATTCGATATGGGTTTTTAAATGAGGAATATAGGTACTTAATAAATGAAATAAGAGTTTTAAAAAGTAAGTATTGTTATGGAACGGAACAAGGGCAGAGAAACAAATAAAATAGGTAGTTGAACACCGTATGAAATGACATGCACGGACAAAACACGTAAATTAATGTAGGAAAAATTAAATGAAATTCTGTTAGCTAACTAGCGATAATAGGTATGTACCTATCTATTGAAATAGGTGGTCAAACGTATAATTAACTTCCCGCACGGCTGCCTAGAGGGCGCTATGTCGAGTGTTTATGTACTAGCACCTATTCAGGTAGAAAGTTCTTTACATACCTATTTTATTCACATTTAGTGGGCAAAAGGATAATGAATTGGACTGTAATCTATAACAGGACACTGGAAACCGATAATTCGGCTCGATAATGACCAAAAATTGTTTGCGCGGGGAAGATGACTGGGTAACCTGATAGAGCCGATCACAGAAGTACCATAGAAATGCAAGACAAATCGCTTTCACTTACCAGAAACCGCTTGGACCGTTCTCTAGGTTGTTCTAGAAGGACTCCGAGGGTGGTGAGTAGCAGCCTGCTTTAATGCGGTGGGAAAAATCGCACACGCCTCGACGAGCGATAGGGCGGCAACGCGGCAGTCCATGCAATTTATGTTTTTCACTTCTCCAACACTTCCTATTATGCGTAGTTAGAGTCACAAGGGTAACAGAACACCACAAATCGTCCACGAAGGTTTTCTTTATAGCGTCGGACAATATCGCGTGACAAGTACGTGACCGAACCGAACACGCCAAGCATTCCAAAGCGACTGACTAGCTGGCTATTTCGTCGAGGTAGGAAGTGTATAGCCGCGAGCGCACATCGCTGGTATATTGGTCTCGCTCTCTCTCGTGCGATTCATGCGTGGCTTCGCTGTTTTAGTATCTCGCTCACACCCCGACACGGGGTTTGTTCTCGAAGGCTCGGCGACCGTGCGCGGGTCGGTTCGTGATTACGAAAATCCTACATAACTAAAGTAAATCTATGATCTGGCTCAAACACATGCGTAAGAAAAATATTTGAAAATCATAAAATTAGTATTATCAGGAATCTTATAATTAGTATGATTTTTTTCTCTATTCCTGCCATGTCTACAAAAACTTGCCTAGGGTGTCATTATATTACATATAGCATAACATAGGTAGAACACTCCATTCTCATCATCAGGTAATATTTGTCCACGGCTGGACATAGACTTCCCCCAAAGAGCTTCATGACGTATACCATCAATCCCTAATAATTACTTAAATTTTTTAGTATCCTTACTTCAGTTTCCAAGCTAGAAGAACACGTATTATCCCTCATCTCTGGTATAGAGCAATTCTTGTACGTCAGATGATCAATAGCCCATAAAGCGAGTGTGTTGGGCCAATTAGTGCCCAAGTTTGAGACAGTATTCAGTAGCGTCATGTAGGTGCCGCCGACGAGAGGGTCCGATACTTTAGCGAAGAACGCCATAACTGCTACGAACATGCAGTACAGGCACGTCTGAAATGGAGATAGCAATTTTTAGCCGCTGATTTTAATGTTAATAAAAGCGCCAGCATTAAGTCACTCTAGCGATAATCAGAATAGTCGCCAACAAAAATTAAGTTACTCAAGCAAGAACCAAAACAGTCACCAACAATACTTTTTTTTTTTAATTAAATATAATCAAAGTGCTACAATATATGTATATGTTAAAAAACCATTCACCTGATGAAATAAGTACAGCAACATAAGAAGGAATAAGTAGTAGTATGAAGGTCCAGATTTGCCGACTAAACTAGGAGTTACAGCCACTAACATGGCGGCGAGCGGACCAACTAAAAGTCTGAGTGGAAACGCGCGAACCCACAGCGATAGGGGCTGCGGACCGGTTGTGTGCTTGGCTAGTATCTGAAAAAGTGAATTATATTAATAAAATTCAAGGCAAACATTTGAGAAGTTGTATGAATTTTGGCCGAAGAACACTGCAAAAATGAACGGAGCGGGCGGAAATTATGCATAGCCTCTCAGATGGCAGAGCCTACGCGCTGATAGATGTGGTTAGAGGTCTGGAATAATGTAAAGTTTACTCTTTATCTCGAAATTTTACGCAACTCACGTTTTTGCCGCGGGCAAAAGCGAGTCGTTCCGGTTCCTTATCTTAAGATTAGTATGAAAGATTAAAAAAAACATTGTTAAAGTAAAATTATTTACCACATAAAATATTTACGACTGCACCAAGTAATGAAGGGACAAATCCTCTGGCTGCGCGATTTTTTTTTATGTTTTTTATATTGGACTCACCACAGGCATAATAATCTGCACTGGAACTAGAGGCACCGCTAGCAACGCCAAGTCTTCGCGCGGTACTCCTGCCTCTACCAGCTTCAATCCAGATACAGCATCGCTTGCACAGAAACCAAGCTAAAATTTTAAATTATTTTGTTGAATCTTGCTTATTGTATTTATTTATTAGGAATAACAACTAGAGGTAACACAAAAAGATATTAAATAACAATGTTCTTAGGTCTACTGCTTTCTAGTTTAGTTTTTCTTTCTAATTTATAGGCGCCCGCAGCATGCGCATAAATCAATGCAACTCAATAGGGAGTGGCCATACTCAATGGGAGTGGTACAAAAACTTGGGAGGCCTATACCTAGCAGTGGGTGAGGTCAGACTATAAATGATAATGATGGTAAACTGAATACCATTATACCACTCAACTCAATAGGGAGTGGCCATACTCAATGGGAGTGGTACAAAAACTTGGGAGGCCTATACCTAGCAGTGGGTGAGGTCAGACTATAAATGATAATGATGGTAAACTGAATACCATTATACCACTCAACATCTACCTATTGCTTTTGTGTTACTTGCATATTATTGTTTTAATTTCCATAAGTTTTTCAAATGTTACTGTCTATATTGTTCTCTTATGTCCAGTACTTCCTTGATTTTCCACAGTACCTTCTGTATTGTATTGCTTGTGGCTATTTGTTTGTGTCATACAATAAAGAGTTGTCTATCTATCTATTGTTTGTAATTATCTACTTTTGTCATTTGAATGAATGAATTACATTCTAAGATATTATTTAAAAGTGTACCTTAGCCGTAAACAGGACAAGTGTCAAAGTCCTCACTGAGGGTAGTTTCACAATAGTATACAACTGCTTGTAAGCATTAACTATATCCTTCATTCCCCTCACATTCTTTTGTCCTCTGGAGTCGACCGTATCATTTGCTTCATGCTTGAACATCGCTATCAAAGTCGTTGTTACAATAAACACCCAGCCCCATAGCAGGAGGAAACTGGCAAGAGTGACAAGACCATCGTCTTCAGGGATGTGGCGAATGTATTTGTTGCAGAAATATGGTGATTCCAATGCCAGGAATAGGACATAGCCAAGGAAAAAGCCAGCAGTTTGGCCTACTGTGTTGCAAGTGGAGGCATGGCCAACGTTACATCTGAAAATCAATAATTTAGAATTATTAATTTGGTTGTTCCATATTGTTACAAAGGTTATTTGTTTAGGTTAGGTTAAAAATTGTAGAAAACGTGAACCCCCATTTGGGCGCTATAACATCAGTTACTTATGATGACTAAATGATTTACTTAGAATACTTAGTTATAAGGAATTTATTTTTAAACAAGCTTTTACAATCTTTAAAGGAACTTCTTAGTTGTTTAGATTATTAGAATAATAGGTGTGATAAGTGATACCCTAGTTTTAACACAAAAGTATTGAAAATAAATGGTCCTTCTGATTTATTTCAATAGATAGACATAATTAATTTCACCAAAAAACATATTCATAGTGGTTACTTCCTATCTATTATCTAGTGAATCTGAATATCTATCTGATAGCAAATATTATTTAAGTGGTTTAACCAATTAAAAACGAAGGATTTCCAATGTAATGGCCAATTATCTATCTTTACGAACCACGAAACTATAAATTTTATTACCTTTTGAGCATAGTTAAGGCCCACCCATCTACAGCAATATCTTGTGTGGCGGCCAAAAAGTTTAAAAACAAGAAAGATACTGTAAGAACCATCATCGATGGTGGATTGTCATCAGATCCAAGCCAGTCGGTCACACTGTATGACATGATAATCATGACAATTCCTATTAGGTACTGGACCGGAACCAGCCATGTCTTTCTACGTCCAAACTTTGGCCAGAATAGTGCATCTACTATTGGAGCCCATAACAACTTTACACTGAACGGCCAGTTGACTAGGCTGAACTCTGCCTAAAACAAAAATATTGTGTCAATTAGCAGCCAGCAATATATAAAGTGCTTACCAGTAGGTACTTTATATATTGCTGGCTGCTAAGCGAGGTATTATTTTCAAGTCTTAGTGTGATGATTACCAAAAATTTTCAAGTCAAGCAAGTAGGTTATTTTGAAAGGAAGATTGAGTCAGTATACCTGCTGAGTGTATGTTATCCCTCGGTTTTGTAATAGCATAGGCACCGCCCCTGCAAGGCCAAGAGGTATGCCTTGCAACGTGTACATGAACAGAAGAATAGCAATGTTCAATTCATCTCCTTTGATGTTACTACTTCCACCTTCGGACATGGATTCGCTACCGTTTTCAATCAATTCCTCCTTCTCTTCGGATTGTTTACGTTTAGTAATCGTCATTATTGCATGAAGGAACTGTAAACAGAAGTAAAAATAAAAATCTATCCCTTTCCAAGCCAATCTTTGAAATACACGTCAGTAGGTAAATAGGATATTATTTTGTCTCGGACCTTAATTTTTGCTTTATCCTCGAAATGATGTATGAAAGATGTTACATCAGAACATAAGTTGTTGTTTAAAGCACTCTAAT
Source organism: Eupithecia subumbrata (assembly GCA_949316285.1). Lineage (NCBI taxonomy): Eukaryota > Metazoa > Arthropoda > Insecta > Lepidoptera > Geometridae > Eupithecia > Eupithecia subumbrata. Next base: position 25,636,025 of record OX438643.1, read on the forward strand.
CGCAAGTCAGAAGCCTTGTTTCAGACAAAATCGAGTTAATTTCAGGATAAATTCTGCTATAGCGATTTCTCACATCACATCACCTCTTTTCAGCCTTTTGAGATTTGACGTTTTTTTTTCGCTGTTGTTGGCTGTGCTGTGCCTGCGTGTGTTGGCTAAAGTGGCTAAACTGCAGTGTTGCTGGCAGTCAAAATGAAATAGCTCCGATCCGAACGCCGTTGGTCCGATTTATTACCTACAAAACGATCCGTTTTACAAATTTTGTGTAAAAATTATACTTGTCGTAAGGGAGATATTAAGTCTTCCTTATGAATTATACTTTATGTTGCTTCATCTTGATGAAATTCAGTAAAGTTCGCTTTTACAATAAATTTTTAAATTTCGATAAGTGATCTGATAAGTGATAGTGATAACTCACTGATAACTCAACTTCTTCAGCTTCAACTTCATATTTCATGGTTCCCTGTCTGTGCTGCTACAATTATGCCAGTGTCCATGTCAAAAGAGTCATAAACTTTTGTAGGTACTCTTCTAGTATTAAATGGCGTTAGTTGTGACAGTTAGATACAGATCATACAGTACAGACGTCATTGTCAATGTCACATCTACATCATCCAAGTTTTTTTGAAAATTAAGTAGATTTGAGGCCGAGGGTGGTAGATAGGTAGAACAGACGTAAAATAGGTAGATCGACCAAGAAATTCGTAGATGTGACAAAACTGCTGGCAACAAAAGAGTTTGTTTATATCTGTCACAGAACATAAATTTTCCTATATGTTTGTCTGCTACGGCCACACTATCACGATAACGCGATGATTTGCGCTAAAGTCTGGCTAAGAAGTTCGTCTTTCTTATCGCGAATCATCATCGCGACGACGACGCGACAGCAAATACCCTTCGCGATGCGACGTTGCGAAGTTTTTTCGTGTTTGTGGCCAAAAACTTCGTCGTTGAACGAACACGAAGTTTTATCTTGACAACGCGAAGACGAATCTTCGACTTGTATAATACAGTTCCTGGAAATGAAAAGTGACAGAGTTCGAGTTATTGATTTATATCAAAGTAATTAAAACTGAATAGACGGACATGTACTCGGCATCGTTATGTAAAACTTGGAAGATGTGAAGAAGTGTATATATAATTTAACAGAGCGTGTGCCCGGGCTCTATGGCTAGAGGCAAAGAAATTCCAAGACCTGCCGCCCCCCGCGCCGCCGCCGCCCGTCACCGCCGCCGCCGCCGCCTTCCGCCGCTGCCGCCCATAGAGTATAATGTTCCTTGCTGCCGCCGCTGCCACGCTGCGCCCGTGGCTAGATGTGACGGGAAAGTTTGTTTTGTTGGCAGCCCTCAATTCTAGTTATCAATCAAAGTGAAGTCTGTAAAAATGACAGCGTAGTTTAGAGTGTTCTGTCAATGTCAAACTGTGTGTTTGTTTGTTTTACATTTTTCAAAGACAAATCAAAATAAATCTGAAATGATCAAACAATTTCACGTAGTTATCTAAAGTCTGACTGAATTAAAACAGGAAAAATATCCGTGCTTAAATCTTATTTACAAGTAATACGTGAGTAACAGGTCCTTATTGTCAATAGAAAAATATAATCAGGTATCATTCAATAGGAACTTTTCTTGTTCGTTTTCTACAGGAACTCGATGATAGTAGCCACTATATAGGATGTTCGCCAGTAAAACAAATTCTCTTGTTCTCAGAATGCCCCGCCAGTGTTTTTTGAAATGTTTACTTGACACGCATACACCAATACCCTTGGAACACAATGCAAAAGTTGTCATTGGGCGCAGTAAACTGACCAAGATCAAAGATCAGTCATGCTCTCGTAAGCAAAGTAAGTATAGTATCTACAGTACCTACCTACCCTACCCTCTCCATATGGCAGCGAGGTAGTTCCTTGTCTATGAGTGCCAAGATCAAATTCTAGGGGATGAAGCAAGTTTCACTAGTTATTTTTGCTCAACCTGTAGATAAAAAGTTGCTGTTGCCCCTTACATTTATTGTTTTATTTCAGTAAGTTTGAAAGCAGACTGTGAGGAATGCCATGTTGAAGTTCAACAGTTAGGAGTGAATCCATCTGGCCTTGATGGCTTTGCCCTGAAGAGAAATGTAGTGTATAAGGTGCCTCATGGCTCTAAAATTGAAGTAGTGCTCAACAGTTTTACACATGTGATCGAGTTCATCCCACCTCCAGAAAGCCATAAACAAAATAAAAATAACTCCAAAAGGAAGTTAGACGAAGGGGACTCACCGAAACTAAAAAAAATCTTGAGAAAACCCAGTTCCGATATCCCTTCTTCAATAGCAGCTGCAGATATATGGGAAGAGATTGATGAAAAACAACTTTATATTTTCACAGCAAAAGGGCTCAAGCCCAGTAAAAAAATTGCTGCTTTTGATATGGATGGAACACTTATCACAACTAAATCTGGGAAAGTGTTTCCAGTTGACACAAAAGATTGGAAAATAATTTTTTCATCTGTCTCCCTGAAACTTAAGCAGCATTTTGAAAATGGATTTAAAATTGTTATTCTTAGTAATCAGGCATCATTAGGGAGCGGACGAGTGAAAATAGAGGATTTTAAGAAGAAGGTTGAAGCTATTGTTGCGAAATTAGAGGTGCCAATTCAAGCATACTTTGCTACTGGCAAGAGTAAATATAGGAAACCCTTGACTGGGATGTGGGAAGTTTTGGCAGAGCAGGTAAAAGTTAAAAGTTTCTGTTGTTTTCTGGTCCTATCTTTGCTGCAAGTTCAAATATGTACAATTGTCTTTTACCTCTAACTCTAAGAACTAGAAATGTCAAACTGAAACAAATAAATAATGCAAGACAATCCACACAGCATAATCTAGCCCCAAAATAAGCAGAGCATGTTTTTGATAACTGATATACATAAAACAATAGATGGATATTGTATACTTCAGAAACACCCAGACACTGAAAAAACGTCTACAGGTTGAACCCGCGACTTCTTGCGTTGCAGGCAGAGTTTCGCCGTCTGTGCTTGTCATGAGGCACCTTCATTATAATTGTTTTATTTTTATTTGATATTGTCCCATTGCTGGGCAAAGGTCTCCCTACTTATAAGTAGTCCAATCAACAAAGGGTTGTAAATGGTTGAAAGCAGAAAGTTTGACTTTAGAACTTTTTTTGGGCTAGTTACGACTAATTTGATTAGGCACTTTAGTTCCAGACACTTTTTACCTATTTATTAGTTTATATATTAGTTTTGTGTGCATGTGATTCCCTTGGAAATTTCAAAAAATTCGGGCATAAAAGGCTGTAACTTTTGAGGGCGTTGATTTAGAAGCTTTATGTCACGGCTTCAAGAGGTTACGGACTTGAGTTTTTGACGTTAATTTCAACTCGATACGTCCTCGCGTTCCTGAGAAAAGGGGGTTGACATTAACCCTAAAAATTTTTGAAACCCCACTCCCCTGCTCACCTCACAGGGGTAGGACTTTTAGTATGTTTGTCTCCTAACTAACCCAAACAAAGTTCCAAAGTCAAACTTTCCGCTTTCAACTTTTCCACCCAACTTTTGAACACTCACTGACTGGATTAATAACCATAAACTTATTCCGTTACTTATGCTTCGACCAAACCTGCGCGTCAAATACGCGGGCGATGATGCGCTCTGCCGACCGCGGTGTTCCTGCGTCTCGGCCGTGTAGGTGTGCAAGGTGTCATTAAAGGGCCGTATTGTAGCGTCCGTTGCGTGGCTGACGCTACCGCTTCGCGTAATTGACGCTCAGGTTTGGTCGAAGCTTCAGGTAGGTTAATATTATATGTTTGCTAAATTTTTACAGAAAAATGATTCTATTCCAATAGACATGGATAAAAGTTTCTACTGTGGCGACGCCGCAGGTAGGGTGGCTAACTGGGCCCCAGGGAAGAAGAAAGACCATTCTTTGGCGGATAGACTCCTGGCAGAAAACCTTGGTCTGACTTTCTACACGCCAGAGCAATTCTTCCTGGGAGACTCTATTGCCAATATAACTCTGAGTCAACCAGAGTTCAATCCTCAAGAGGTCACACCTGAGCCATTCAATGATCAATTGATTGCTAATGAGCAGGAGGTAATAATTAATTGAATATATATACTTAATTTATTATTTTAATATTATTGTTTTTTATATTGCTGTGTTATTTGATTTGTCCTAAGTGCTTATTTTGTTAGCCTAAAGAAATGACGTTATTGACTTCTGACTTAACGAGTTGAGAATGGATTTATATTCGGTCATTACTTTAATCACACTAATATTATAAATGCGAAAGTTTTTGTATGTTTGGATAACTGCTGAAATTTTGCATAGATATAGCTTTATGGGTGGAATCAACATACATATTTTTAATTCTATAAATCAGTTCCCATGGGATGGAAATAAACTTTAAACGTTTCCATAGAAAAAACGCGTGTGAAGACGCGGGCGGAAGACTATGTATAGTATCTAATAAATATAGTAGGTATCTATAAAATTATTTAATGTTCTTCCTACTAAAATGAAAGCAATTGACAATCCAAACATTTTCAAGAATAATTTAAGAAAAATTTTGCTGAAGGGGTTTTTTACACAGTTGACGAGTTTATCAAACGAAAGTAATTATTATGTTAGCAAAAAAGATGAATAATAATTAGAATAGGTACTAGGTATATTTAATTGCATGCTATTAATTTAATTATGTACCCCATATGCATAGGTACTCGATCTAAATTGTTGTTGAACAAATAAACCAAACTAATTAATAGAATCTAAGCATGGACGATTTTGCAATTATGTTGAAGATTTTATATTGATCAACATGGCTGTTTAAAAAAAACCCTAACCCAATTAGTTTTGGTTTTTCATTGGTCCATTCTGATTACTTTCAATTCCCACGACGCACATGTGGTTCGGCACTGTTTGTACCCCAGCGGGTCGCACCGCTAAGGCTAGGCAGGCAATGAAAGAGTTAATTAATTATTTATTTTCGTTTTTTTCAGATCTTAGTTCTGGTTGGATATCCTGGCAGCGGTAAATCATTCCTAGCCAAGCAGATAGAACAAAAATCTGGATGTCGATACATTTCCGTCTGTCGCGACGTATTGGGAACATGGCAGAAGTGTGCTAGCGAGGCGACAACACTCATTAATGTAAGCATACTCCAGCACTAGACTTGCTCTATTGAATAACTTATGCAAAGAGCCTTATCACACTGGCGATTTGCGAGCGATTTCAAAGCGAGGCGATAGCGCAGCGAGCACGTCGCGACGTCGCCGCGGGCACGCAGCGTGTTCGCCTCGCTTTGAAATTGCTCGCAAATCGCCAGTGTGATATTGCTCTATGTGTCTGTATTTTGCTGTAGGTATTATTTCGTATTCTTCCGTCCGCACGCCTTTTTCCCGGATAGATATTAGATTAAGATTAAAGATTATATAAAAGAGTCTAAGTCGTCGCGTCGTTCAGTTGCTCTACATGTACCCAAATTCGATCTGGATCTCTTCAGTAGTATTGGAGATCTTAAAAATGTTTAAAACTCTTTCACCATCCTTATCTTCATTAACATCCTCATTTCAGACAAAAAGTGGGTGTTAGATTCTACACAGTGGGCTCATAAACACGGACCGAACATTGCCGACGGCAGCGTGCAGTCCGTGTATATGAGCCCTAAGCCAGCCTCCGAGGGACTGGGTTTAGCCCCTGATTGACATGTAGCTTAGGGTTATATTCCATTCGTCAAATATCTTTGTCCAGTGTACATCTGATCAAATAAATTTGAAGAGGATCTTTGGGGGAGGCCCCCAACGATGCCACAAGAATTAGTTACGCGCTCCCAGCATCCAGCGGCTTTCTGTGACCTTCACTATGTCACTAAAGTCATTTATAACGGGATATTTACCATGATTTGAGTTTTGAGCTTTCCAATATTTCGGCGCAGTTACATGCGCCATGATCACGGAATAACTAAAAAACTTCACTATGTCATCGATTATACTTAACCTTTTCTATCTATAACACTAACAAACTATATGGAATGCTAGTAAACAAACGGCCCATACTCAACCTGAAATTCAGTCAATTGCCGCGTCTTGTTACACGCAATTTACATTACTTGTTGATTTGAGATCCTTCAATAAATATTGCTTACAATTATATCTGAAACGCGTGGCCTAGCAAAGGAGTATTAGTTTTTTTTTTGCTGTCGTATTTTGTTTAAAAATATTGTACATCGAGTTTGGCTAGTGTATACTCAGTTTGTGAGCAATTATATCTGAAACTCGTGGCCTAGCAAAGGAGTATTAGTTTTTTTGGTGTCGTAGTTTGTTTAAAAATATTCTACATCGAGTTTGGCTTGTGTATACTCAGTTTGTGAGCCCCCGCTCTGCTGGGTGGTATAAGCCTCCCCTTTATTGCGGTTTCTATTCTATCATCCTCACCTCAACAGCCTATATTGGTCCACTACTGGACGTAAGCCATCCCTTGATAAGCGCCTTATTGGCTTTTATCTCATGGGGGTAATACCTATAATCTCCACGCTGGGTATACGGGTTGGGGATCCCAATTCCGTAGAATTGTGCTGCAGAGGGCGCTGTTGCTCGTCCCCCGGTAGAAATCTCTTAGTCGCCTCTTACGATACACCACACGTCTATTCTGTCCGGTCATGTACTATCCACTCTTTCCCGACAACTTTGACAATGTCGTAATCATAACCATCGAGCCGGTGGTCTGCCTCTTTGCCACATAGCTTCTCTGCTATCTGATACTTAACCTTTTGAACGCCACAGTCACCTAACATGACCAGCACTTGCGGGTCTTCAGCGCATAGGTATTTTTCTTCACTTTGTGCCTTGCCGTATAGAACACGGCCGTGCGTTTGTGGCGTGGCTCTCAAAAGGTTAACCTTATATTTATCTTGTTCCAGCAACAAATAAGCGTTATAGTGGACTGCACAAACCCTGACGTCGAGTCTCGCAAACGCTGGACGATGTTGGCCAAAGATTTGAACGTCAGCTGCAGATGCGTCAGAATGACCACGTCCAAAGCGCACTCACAGCATAACAACAAGTTTAGAGAGCTGATGAAGATCAAACATGTTCCGGTCAATGATATAGTGTTCCATACTTACAAGTAAGTTTATATAGCTATTATGGCGACCTCAGTGGCGCAGCGGGCGAAGGTGCGCCTGCGACGCAGGAGGTTGCGGATTCGATTCCCGCCTCGGGACAAATGTTTGTAAGATCTGCAGATATTTGTTCAGGGTGTCTGGATGTTTTTCTATCTATAGTAAAAAATATCTATCTATGTAGTGTATTGTATTATGTATATCAGTTATCTAGTAGCCATAACACAAGCTCTGCTTAGCTTGGGGCTAGATGATGCTGTGTGAATTGGAGAGCATTATTTATTTATTATTTATTAAGATGATGATTTTAAGCCATCGATGCAAATAATATTCCGGAGATTGGATACTAGCTTCCCGAAAGTGGAAAGCGTTCCGAAAGAAGTTCCGAAGTTAGGTCTAATTAGGTCCGGTCCACCCACCTCGCCTCAGTCATAGTCGGACCAACGCACAGTGGATCGAACCTATGGAGCAGGCCGGACTTAGGAATTTAAATTTTCAAGGTCGTTATTTTATAAATTTGAATATGCTATTCGATAGTTTTTTTTTAATCTAAGCAATAAATATTCTATTGCACTTTAGGCTAGAGTTATAGTTCAGGAGTAAATGCCATAAATCTGATTTCATTGCATGGGAAGCAACATACAAACAGAAATAGTGGGCGTATTTCGTCGTTTTTCGTTCTGGGGTCTATTATAGCATTCTTGGCACTGTCCCGCAACTTTTCATCCACATCCACTGTGCAACGCCGCCTGTGCGTTACCGCTGGGAGAGCCTACCATGTCTAAAGAATTTTACTTATATCTATGATTAAATCATCATTATTTCAAGCCTATTTAATTTTGCTAACTATTTGTATGTATTTTGTAAGAAAGTGGTCTGAAGTAAAGTACCTACCTTTCCTATTTGGTATCTGCCTGGAATTAGGTAGTATTTGCCCCAATGTGTTATTCAATCTGACCTTTACCATTTATTTATTTATATTTTCCCCAAAACAAGTAGAAATATAAATGGATTTTTAAGAGTCATCTCAGTACACTACATACTATTAGTAGAGTAATAGAGTTTCTACAAAATCAATTAAAAACCTCTTTTCTTTTTCAGACATAAATTTAGCGAACCTACACTAAACGAAGGCTTCAAAGAAATTATTAAAGTGAATTTCAGTCCAGTTTTTGAGAACCAAGAAACAGAAAAATTCTATAGGATGCATTTGTTAGAAAAGTGAAAAAGGTATGTGGTTTTTCAAATAAAACTTATTGTTAAATCTCTGTATTTTATTATTGCAAATTGTACCTTGAGTCGAAGACATCGCGTAGTTTTGAACTCTGTTGTATAGGCCTGAATGACTTATGAGGGTAGATGATTATTACTTAGTATTTGAAAATTTGATTTCTACGATATAAGCGTATTTTTTCAGCATAAGGCAAGGCGTGGGTCAATGACACTGGACGGATGCTAACATTTATATTACTACAACTTTTCTTTGACATTATTTTTACACAACTGCTCTTGATCTTAGATTTTACTAAAATTGTGTAGAAGTTAAACAAATATCTAAGTAACATTATAAATTCTTACACAATTTTCAGTAAACCGTCCTCAAACCGCGAAAAGCAAAAGCTAGAGGATTTCAAAAAGTCTACACATACCTAAAATATTAAAAGTAATTACTTTAATTTTATTGAAATTGAAATACAACCAACAACATATTGAACATACTTTGCAGGGAGATAGTATTGCCATTTATTACAAACAAATAAGATTATGAACACATTCATTTTGAAATTAAATCATGATGACATAACATTTACCTAATATGAAACAATATAAACGACTCTATTCAAAAATTCACAAATCTGTCTCCCAATCCAAAGTTTTTCGTAGAATGTAGGTACTGGTTTGTATTTCGTAATGTATCGTAGAATTCAGCGAAAATCTAAATTGGTGAAAATCGTAACTATATAACACCATTAATAGTATGGGATTATTATTAAGTATAGCAAATTTTCTCTCTTGAAATTGATCACAGCATCACACTAGTCTTTAACTAAGGCAGTTTATTTTTACCGCAAATTTACTTACTTACCGCAAAGTCACAAAATGTAATCCAATTTCAGTCGTAGGTCAGGTAAGTACAATGTCATCTCACCTACGTATTTTTATCACACGGTTAATTCACTCATAGAAAGCTTCTAAAAGCCAATAAGTTAATTCTCACTTTTAAAAAGTCTTTTGAAAATATTTTTGTTGCGGACAGAGCGTTTTATAACCCATTTTAACAAGTTTTTAAATTTTTTGGAGTGTAGAGTAAAAGACAACACGAGCTAAAGTTGCTATACGTAGAATTCAACTGCAATAAATTCAGTTTCTTTCTGAATTTGGCTGACGCTCCATCGGACTTCTTGATAGCCGCCTTCGGCGATACACGCTCGTCTCCACTGCGTTAGAAAACGCTCTATTTCGCAATAAAAACTTCACGACATGATCAATGATGACGATGGCCTCAGATGGTCATTCGTCGTCAGGGTCCTGCTCCTCATCCAGTAGATTATCAAGACTCGAATCCGAGTCTACCTCCTGTCATCTGTGGAAGTATTAGGAATAGTTATAGAAAATTACGAATCTAAACAGAATGAACAAAGATCGCCAATGTCATCCCGTTATTTATTAGATAATACGCCTGTAAAATTAGGAATAGGTAGGAAGGTAAGTACGAAAAACGAATGACAGGAGCAAATTCGTTTTCCCATGTTTTTATGTCGAACTAAAAGTAGATAGGGCACATAAGGTGTTTCGAAGCGCGCGCTTTAAAAATCATCGGCTTTTCCCCTATATGTACGGTGCACACCCAAATGCGCAAAATGCGCTTTATACCTTCTAAGTAATTTGTAGAGTCAGTAGAAATTATCACGGCAACGATAATTTTACTTCTATAAAAAAGTTAAAATTGTTCAAAAATAGTTTAAGCGTAGGTATATTGACGCAATAAATATAGAATAGGGTTGTTACCTGGTGATATAAACAGCGTCTATATGAGCTAGACGAGGCCCAGCCAAAGGCACGGCTGCAGACACCTTGCGTTTTTCCAATGCGCTGCGGGCTTGCTGCACTGCCAAATCACCGCACCATCTCTCGCATCTCGCGTAGATTACAACTCCTGAAACAGTAGGTTTATTCATTATTTGTCTGCCTTTACCTTGCTGGCAGTTCTTAAGGTTAAACGAGTCCCTCATCATTCCATACAAACGTGGACGGGTAACTACTACGCTGTTTAATGTTGACCATCCAAAACTAAGGATAATTATCAATTTATCTTGTCATTATCTATGTTTGTATACACCCAAAACCGTAAAAAAAGTACCTATAAATTTGAAAAATACCAGCTTCTTAGCTTTCGTATTTCAACACTGATTTTAGCTCAACTTTGGGCGAAAATGAATAATATACGGAGAAAGAAAACTCTAAAATGAGCCCGTGCCGACATAGTTTAGTTACTCAAAAGTTGAAAAAAAATTATTTTGAAAATGTACACTCAATTGTTTTTCTATAAAATAACCCTTGTGCTAAAAAAGTCTGTTCCCATGTTTTTACGCAGCCGTTTTACGAATTGTGCATTTCATCCTAGCGCGTGCGTATGTCTGTCTACTATGTCAGGTGAGATAGCATACATTTAGGCCGCGCCCACCGACGAGTTCGCGCCAACGACTTGTGTAGCCTTAACTCCGAATACTCAAACGCAACTCAGATTAAAGCAAGTTAAGGTGACGAATTTTTGAGTTGTAAAGACTTTATCCTCTTTTATGCTGCTTGCTGTATCTTTGTAGAAATATTGACTATTACAAGCTCTGTGTAAGCATCTTACGTTAAAGCCAATTTAATAAAACCAACCACCACCGTCTGATTCAATCAGCGTAATATATTGCGTTTATCTGTCCTATACCTCAGCCCCAAAAAGGTTATTGCAGGTCTTGGGCCTCCCATCAAAGAGTGCCAATGGGGTGTCATGATTTCATCTTTCTCGCCTGTGCCTTGCTTAGTTTAATATGCTACAAGTTAGATAGATAGTTTATTTGGTTCACAAACATAGAAAGCACAAAACAAAATCAAACGTAGACAATAAAGTAGGCAGACATTTGCTAGATATGCAAATATAGCGCAGTCTCCGACACCTCCAATTTTTGATGGACCTACTTACTTTACTACCACTTACCTGCTCCAGCAAACAAAGTGATAGCAGGCCAAGAGTCCAGTAACAGAGGTGTGAGGAATAGCAAAGCGGATAGCAACGCAAGAGGCCCTTCGATGCCTTGAGACTTCCGCATGGCCAAGTTGTGAGATGGCTGCCAAGTACAGATGAATACTCCACATAACCATACTGGAAGAAGAATAGAAAAAATCGAGATAAACTTTAAATTGGTAGACAAGGCTTAATAAATCTCTTTAAAGTGATGAAGAAGACGTAGAATTTGACGAGGTTTTCAAAATGGAATTTCATATTTTTTCATAGTTTATGATTTCGATGAAGCTTTGCAAGCAATTTATCGGAGAAACGGTCCGTAACCGTAGCATCATCAAGAGCAAAATATGTTATTATATTGCCACTGCTGGACATAGTCTTTACCCTAATGAGCGCGATAACTTTGGTTCTATGACGGACAGTTTCGTTGTATATTCTTCTCTGAGAAAGAAAAATTATGGAAAGAATTTAGAGGACCTCCGATCATCATCAAATATTTCTGTAACTACCAAGAATCAACGAACCACGAAACTGTAATATAAAAGCTTACGTGAAATACTCGAAGCAAATATGATTTTAACAGGACTAAAATAATATAACTAATCGTCTCATTGCAGAAGACAGTGATAATTAATCCGCCAGCTTGACCGCACCCACTGCCGCCCACCCAAGATCCTACCCCTCAGAGAAACTTCGAGGATAGGTGTTTCCATACCCTCATTCAATATCTTTTCTCCAACTAAGTATCAAGGATTAATATTAAAAGTCTTACGTGGAATCCCCGAAGCGAACATAGGCTCTCTGATAGCCTCATTGCAGAAGGCAGTGGCAATAAATCCGTCAGCTATAACCTGCGTGACCGCACCCACTGCGGCCCAGCGTGCGCCGCGCACGCATGGCGGCGATGGAGCGCTGGCTTCTGGTGTTGAAGTCACCACCTGTTAATAATGCTTGACTTGAGGTTGTGGACAAAATAAGTTCATTGTTTAATGTCAAGGTTTCTTAAAATACAAGTAAAGTGTAATTAATTAGAAAAATATAAAAATCTCAACTCGGTCGGACCTTTAACTCTTTTCACTTTGCTTGAGTTGTGTGCTTTATTTTCGCAAAACAAGGGGCAAAAACCTAACAAATGTGATCTTAATGCAGCACTCAAAAGAGTTTTTTGATACCTTGTTCGTTGGAAAAGCTATAGTGCTTCGTGGTAATAAAGAGTCCTACATATTGAACTCTTAACAAATACGCGCGGAACATACCCTCGTCGGTTCTCCCGTTACCAATTCTGCTTACCTGAATTCTATCCTTATACTCCTTAACAACTGCATCAATATCCGTGGAATCATCCCCAGAAGACAGCTCACCATCGCTTGCTTCCACATCAGAGGCCACTTCTCCGACCTCTGCTGTGGTCATGGTCATCTCTACCGGGCCGCTGCTGCAGCTAGGGTCTAAATCCTCTGTGGTGCAGCCTGCATACTCGTCTAGGAGCAGGCATTCTCTTTCTTCTGTTTCTGTAACATAAATCGACACATTTGAAGGATTGTATAGCTAGCCGGTCTTACGTCGTCATTTCCGTTGACGACGTTGACTTTTTGTTGTCAACTTCGTGCTCAGTCTCACTTCTATCGATAAAAAATGCAAATTAAGTATATGCATTGTGATAATAACAATTAATTTTACCTTTGGCAATGGTGACCTTTGATTTGATACTCTCCAATGTTTTCGTGTGGCGGATAGCTGAAGGAATAAACCAAAGACCACGTTTCGAGCTTCTTTTCGGAGATTTAGGTGCACGTGCAGTAGCTTCTTTGCCTAAGCGTTTATACTCCACGTCTGAAAAAAATCTTTTATCATTAAGTTGAAACAATAAGAATATCAAGGCATAAATGATATGTAGTTCAACAAGCTGGTGAGGTGAGGTCATTTTAAGTTCTTGACATTAATAAATAACAAGGTGCCCAAGAGACCCTTCCAACTGTCTTGAGAGTTTACGGTCTTCAAGGAAACAATTCCGTCAGATTTGGTCAACAACTTACCACCAGCCTCTATCTGTTCCGTTGTTGGAACACACCGCATTATGATGAAGTGGAATGCCTGTATCGAGATCCCAAGCAAGTGACTTGCGTTCATGAGGGTTATCATGTGGGAGAGAGGGCAAGCGAACGCTAAGATTGCTGCTAAACTTCCTGGAAAACGTAACAGAAAAACATTTCCAGGTAGGTAGGTACTCACTTAAAAGAACGAATTGGAGGTACCTGAATGGAATGGGTACGTATAATAGTCTTATTGTTTAAACAAAACCAAAAAATATGCCCTAGGCTTTAAATAGTTATAATAAGTGAAACTAAAGCAATTGGAACCAAAGTCTTAACTTACCAGCTGTAAACACAGCTAACACTGGACTCCCCGTTGTCGTACTCTCATACGTCATAGATCTAGTCAGCACCTTCCATTCCGGGGATGCTAGTGCTACCAGAACCGTAAAGAGGAGAGGACACAGTTCTGTCAGAGCGAGGCAGACTCCGGCCACTGTCACTGTTGCCAGAAGAGGACAGATCCAACCAGCTGATCGTGCTTCTAGTAGCGTGGTCACTGGTAGAGCAGCATTGATACTGTTTCTGAAGAATAAAAACAAAAGATAAACATAGGTACCAAGATACCAAGTGTGAACGAGATGAATTAACTTCTTGGGTGTCTCTCTCGACAAAACTTACGAGCGTAACTTTTTGATCTTGGAAAGAAATGAGAGAAGAAAAAATTTGAGAACTTACCCTTTCAGCATGTTTGTGTACAGAAAACATAACCCACAGAGAATGAGCGTGGGTAAACCGACCATCAATAGTAAACTCTTTCTAATTGATCCATTTTCCTTAGGAACCACAACACTAAAGGCATAAGAAATTGGCGCAGCTGCTGCAAAAAGCTGAAAGAAAAATTGATCATAAAACTGGAATTTGATAATTTCGCATGAACATTGGTATTTGACCTTACCTCATAAATAGTGATTGGTATGGACATCTGAATGTTGGCAATATCCAGATTTATAAGGCCAAAAATAGTGAAAAATTGGCTGAATATGTATAGAAGAACAAGAAGTATGAACGTAAACATCACACTTTCCTGAAAAAAAAAACAATATACAACAAACAGCTGTAGACCATAATTAAACGCGATTAAGATTTGTTTAGTAAGATGTCAAGTTGGTTTAACCATTTTAATTTGACGCATTCTCAGACTGTTTATCATTTCGTCTTCCGGCTCCTCGTCATCATAATGACAGTCAAGAAACTACACGTTTTTGAAAGAGAATATTAAACATGATGAAGAGGATGTTGAACCTACCTCCAATCCACACATAAACATAGCGCAGACAACCATCACAACTGTCACCCCTAAAACATCCGGCCAGGGTTCCCCCAAAGCGTGAGTCTCGTACCCAAACAGCCATCTTCTAGTCTTCCCTCCAGTAACATGGTCGGCCGTTGCACTCAGTATTCTGGCACAGATAGCCACTGCTACCAAATGGGAGAGGAATGTCATCCACATTGCCATGAAGTCGGCAAAGGAGCGTAGGTTTCGCTCTCGCCTACCTCTGGATGTTTTGGGAGGTGGTAAGATTTCGGAGAGCTTCTTGAGATCTTTGCATGTGAAAGCTGTAAGCAAAACTTTCGGTTAGAAATCGGTAGTACGTATAGTTGGGCGTCGCAGCCGTAGTAATGTAGAGCAGTTAGTAAATGAGTATTTTTACCTAATGGTGTGTTCCCACTGAATGCGGAAACGCGTAAGCATCAGCGGAAACGCACTCAAGTCTTGAAATTGTCTCAAAAATTTTGGGGATCAGGGAACCATTTCCCTTTGTTCCGCTAAGTAAAGCGAATAAACTACCTAATTATCTGGGTGGAACGAACTTTCCTAGGTTATCACGTTATCACTAGATATCTGGAGGGGAATTTATTTTTATCTAGAAGTACTTATATCGTTATGTCTAGTTCTGTATACTGACTTGCAATAGTAATAAAGACAGCGAGTAGTATGACAGCCGGCACAGCACAGTAGCTGGAGTTGGCGGCAGTAAGGGGGGCCAGCAGCAAAGCACCGAGAGTCCATCTCGCGCCGCAAGCCTCTGCCCCGCCGAAGGCACTCAGCGTGCTGGTCATTTTACCGCTTTCACTCGCCATTCTACTTCTGTTTCTGGAAAAAGATCACATACGAACCTTTGAAAACAGTTCTTCTTTCTAGGATGGTTAAGCGTTTGGTCTTCAGGCTTGATCCTCACTACTACTACTCCTTCAGGTTTGATCCTCACTATAGACAAGTGGTCAAGATAAGCCTGGCGACCAATTGAGTGGAGGATTTGAGTTATGTGAGTCAAGATAATCCTAAGTTGGAGCACGCCTTACCAAAAATAACTTGTTATAATTAGTCTAGATAACATAAGTAAGTAATGAATCTTAAAAAAGATTATCTGCCATATCTCTCCAGGTTTTCATTTAAGCAGGTCATTATTTAAGTTGATATTCACTTACCTATTCTGTTTGGGGAAGCTAAAAATAAGCTCTGCATTTACAGCTTAGAGAGCTTATTAAAGAGGCCATGCTTTCTGTATCTACCTACTCTAAGTATACCTTTTAGTAATATTTTATTAACGTTCAAGCAAACGAGAAATTATTAATAAAACGGTGAGGCGAGAAGGGGATTACTCCAAGAGAATTGCTATTTCATAAAATTACTGTAATTTGTAGCATAATCTTTGACATGAATGGGAAGAATCTACTTCGCTTTTCATTCATATGAAAGGTCCACCTTTTTATTAGACTACGTTATAATCAAACACTTTATACAACGAAGATATTGATGGAAAGTAAAGTCAATCCACTGGGTAGGTACTGGTTAGATAACATACCATTTTCAGAGCTTTATCCGGGAAAAGATGCTTCTGTATTTTAATCTATGAGTCACATTTTTATCACAACCGCACTACACCATCACAGAGAAACGTTTTTGCACAAAACCCTCTGAAATATCGTAAATGGGGATAAATATCGGGGTATTGGTAGTAAGGGCCGGTAAATAAGGTCGTGTTTTTATGTTTATGCGACATACACGAGCAGTGTGGCGGTATAGCCGTCTCTCTTGTACTTTTCACGATCGATAGTGAACTGGCTGAACTTGGGGTGACCATTTTCCGAGGGGAGAAATTTTGTCTGTTTCCAGAAATTTACCTTTTTTATTTTGTGAATTTTTGGTCTTGTTTGATTTCTATGACGAATTAGACATAAAATTGAGTTCATTTGTATAATGAATGGCATAATGAAATTAAGTAGCTATTTTTGTTAAAATTTTGCAA
Source organism: Eupithecia subumbrata (assembly GCA_949316285.1). Classification (NCBI taxonomy): domain Eukaryota; kingdom Metazoa; phylum Arthropoda; class Insecta; order Lepidoptera; family Geometridae; genus Eupithecia; species Eupithecia subumbrata. Next base: position 25,652,723 of record OX438643.1, read on the forward strand.
TATTTTTCATCATCATGATCAGCCTCTTTACGCCTACAGCTGTCCATAGAAATTTTCCAAGGATTTTTTGCGATTTTATTAAATCTTTGGTGTCAGTGTGGTCACAATAACACTACCTATAGTAGGCACAAATTTTCTAGGGCTTCCTAAACGTTTTGCTCGTTTGGTCTCACCTTGTCTCTAGTTCTACGCTTCCTGAGTATTATCCACTTAGATAATCTAATAGTGCTAATTAATAGATGATGCTTAACCACTTACGTTACGACATTGGGAAAAAAAATCTGTTTTGGCTTTGCAATCATTCTTTGCAAATACTGATTTATTTAATCTGATCATCTTAACCAGCTGCTTAAGTAGAGCGGAGCGGATATGTCTAAAATAAAATCTAGTACCTAGTGGGTATTCGAGAATATAAAGAAAGATATATTTTTACTACTTTCCTTCGCTTTGGTGAAAACATAGTAGGTACTCATTACTTATGATGCTAAACATTAAAGTATATGTAGAGCAGCGCTACATATTCTTCAATCTTTTTATCTCTCTATTTCTCTTTTTATTTCTAGTCTAGACTCGCATCACATAAGCTGATATTTTCGATGATAACTGGATTAGCCCAAGCTGATTCCTAGAAAAAAATTGATACTTCTAGCAAACGCTGCCAAAGGATAACCTTGTTGGTATCATGACGCATTTAGGAAATTACAGAGGACCGTTAATTTAAACAAATTATTAACTGACTCAATGCTCTTCAGTGCAGTTCGCGGAAGAATTACGCAGAGATTACGAACTCTAATTTTACATACTTACACTTGAGGCTCTTTTTGCTTGCTTAGTTTTTCGAAATAGTTCGTTAAAGAACCTTAAAGCTCCGCCGGCCATCGGTTCATCAAATTCCGTAGATTTTGTTTGACTCTATTAACGACCAACTAAGACCGAACTGGAATTCGTTGTTGATGGATTATTTTAAAAAGAGTCACAAAAATTACACAGTGAGGGCTTATTTCTAGGAATGCGCTGCATAAAATGCACCCTTGTAAAATATGTCGAAAGATAATCAGTAGGTAATCAAATTTGTTTGATGATCTTAGGAATCAGATAAATTGTCGTGCACATTTCATCAACAAATCTACTCTAACATTTCCTCGAAGACATTTCTATTAGAGAGACAACATCTAAGATTGCGAAGGTCTTTGCAAAGCTGAGTACAAAAGATGTCTAGCTTATATCCCTTTGTTTTGCTTAGAAAGGGGGATAAGCAGGCTTATGAAAATATTTTTTAGCAGAATAAACATAATCAAAGCACTACATTAGCGTTTTCTTTTGTCTAAGACAAGCTTGTTACTTGCTTTGTTTTTATAATTAATTAATTATTTATTGTTTACTAGCGACCCGCCCCGGCTTCGCACGGGTGCAATGCTTATACTAAATATACTACAGAATCGGCCCCCCGGCCGGTACCGCTGCAACCGCTATATCCCTGCATTTTAAAGCGATATCTTCGAAACTATTCATTTGAATTAGATGCCGTAAACGGCCATATTAATCTATATTAAATGCACATGTGTTATACATATAAACCTTCCCTTTAATCATTCTATCTATTAAAAAAAACTGCATCAAAATCAGTTGCGTAGTTTTAAAGATCTGAAGACAGATACCGGGAAGCGACTTTGTTTTATACTATGTAAAGATTGGTAGATCACAGCGAATTTGATAAATATATAGTAATACATATTGATCTTATAATTAAGCCAAAAAAGGCGGCTTCGGGGAGGCGTTGAACGGACTTATCACTGAAGTAAGGAGTACCTTATGGCTCAAGAGACATGAATCATTTACATTTGAAATGTTTTAGTATTTCTTTGGCTCTTAGTAATTTCATCGTGTCATCTTATTTTCAGTAACAAAATCGTAATAAGTCCGTTCAAGGCCTCCCCGAAGCCGCCTAACTAGTTATTTGTAAAGAATAAACGATTTTCTATTTTAAAGCTAAATCAATGGAAAGCTAATATTATTACAACTGCAAGATTGAAACCTCAATTCCCATCTAGTCTGTTTGAATTTAATACTCATAGGTCTTTGTCAAGGGAAGACTCTACCAGTACCATGACCGTTTTGGCCGCACACCAGCTAAGGTGGTTCCTATTTTAAAACTCGCCTATGAAAAGTTGCAATCCTATTTAAAACTTACTATTAGTCAGTTAACTTCAATTAACTGTCATACATAGAAATTTGAATTAATTGACTGATATAATTGAACTAACAACAATCAACTAACAAATTCTATGCGATTTCTTATTACTTAGGTAAGTTTACCACCGCCTTACCAAGTATCCCTTGGTAAGATGGTGGCCGGCATCCAAGTGTTTTTTGAAACCAATGGATGCAATTATCGCTAGTCGCTTGAAGGTCCATAACCGCTATGCTTGTATGGCTATCGCGGTCTTTCTGGATGCATGGCGGGAAGAAAGTGCGTGGGTGTTTGTATTCCTTTATAAACCACTGGATCGGTAGTCTATCCCGACACTCCTCAACAAACTGTTGCCGCTACACGTCATTTTCATTCGTGCTCGTTTGTTGCGTTGTTTGCGAAATTTTGTTCAGTTGTTTTTAAAATGAAGTTCGGACACGTGTGTGTTTTGTTTGGACTTTTGTTTTGTTTAGTGGTTATTTGCGAAGCTATGCCGTTTCGAAGTGGGAATATCGACTATGTGAGTACCATTTATTTCTCTTCTTCCTATATCATGTAAATTGCCATTGAAATATATTCCACCCCAGGCAAAAATGCAACGTCAAAGTTGAAGATTTTAAACTCTCTTTCTCTACACCAATCTAAAAATAAAGTTAATTTCTAAAACCAAACTTTATCCTAACAGATTTTTTGTTCTTAAAAGAATGAGGATCATTGGCATCATATAAACTTTCTATGAAAATTTGTTTTCTTCTCAGCCTATTCAGAAATATAATTTTCTACAAAACTAAACAATCCTGGTTAATCTTGTCCAAGACCTAGGGAAACTCTCTTAAAACGATCAGTTCCTCACAATATTCCCATTGCCAACAGCTGGAAGCCCTCCGTCGGATGCAGCAGATTCCCCAATGGCATTGCATGCGGTACCGCCGCTTCCAGAACCACGGCCATTGCAACCGCTGGCTGTTGATGAGGAGGACCTGATATTCGGGGAAACGCCCGTGGCGGTTCCCTCGATTTTAAGACATGGCTATGTGAAGAGGAAATTTTTGCTGTTGAATATAACAGGCTCGTGACTCTTACATTCTTCATCTTTTCGAATTCGGGTTTATATCAGGTTCTGGCGTAAGTCTTAAATGTACCGTTGTTTCTCAATCTTATAATGATTATCAATTTGCGTATGAAAATTGAAAAATGTAAAATTTTTAGCTCCTGTTCATCGTTCATAAATATTTCCTACTTTTTAAATTATTGTTAGGTAACTTATTGTTAGATTTTTGATAGCGATCTTTTTTCGTAAATTTTCTCTTTTTGTACCTTCCTCTTGTAAAACTTGTATGAGATCTAATTAATATGACAAAATATTTCACTAATTTTACTACTGACTACCAAATCTGCCTACTCGTAAATAAAGTAAGATTTTTTAGTACTTATGGAATCACAATTAACAGTTTTAAAATGAATATTAGACTTGTTAGACTGTTTTCTCTTATGATATTTTACCTATACCTAAGATAATTTACCTTAATAGATTTAGTAATAAAATGTTATATTTTCTTTCAGTTTTTTTAATTATTATCAGTAAAATAGAGTTAGAAACCTGAAATAAGTATGCTTTTCACATTAGATAGATAGATAGATAGATAGAAAATACTTTTATTGCACACTTAAAACTAAGAAACAATTTAAAAAGAATTAATTATAACCTAAGTGGCAATTGGCGGTCTTATCGCTCAAGGGCGATCTCTGCCAGACAACCTTATAGGTAATGTTATGTAAGTATTCCATAACTATGACGAAGACTATACTTAGATAACTTAGAAAGGAAAACATAAGTATTTTCACAAAAACTAATAAAAGCAATGTAACTATCAAAGCTTAAGGTGAATACTTATCAAAATATTTTTACGTGCAAAAATATGAGTTTTTATGATAAAAAACCCATGATAAAACAAACTACGAATCAATTAGATAATGCTGTGTGAATTGTCCAACATTATTTATATTTATTTAATTATCGTTTTGAAGTCTATTACTAAAATCAACATTACCTAAGTCAATAGACTCTTAAACTACAATTGATTCAAAGTTTGTTTTTAATCATTCATAGCAAACTAGTTTCTGCTCGCGGCTTCGCAGCGTATTTTCGGTATAATAAGTAGGGACCTATAACTTAATCTAGTAGCCTTTTACCTAAGTTAGGCTATGTTCTAAATGTACGCCAAATTTCATCTTGATCTGTTCAGTAGTTTTGGAGATCCTAGGTAACAAAAATGTCACATATCACAAACTTTCAATTTTATAATATTAGTAGGATAGCTTACAATGTAAGCAAAACTTCTTATCTGCTTAAATAAGTCGTAGAACCTAGAAAATAAATTTTCACGCGTGACCAAGTTCACCTAAGCACTAAGTGTCTTATTCACACCGTAAGTGGGACCTCTTTATGTTGTAGGTACCTACAACATAAAGAGGCCTATAGAGTGCACCAGAAAGGGCCAGTTGGGAATTACGTGTCATTGCACAGTTACCATAATCATTGTCTTCCTGTTCTTGTAACTGGGCCACATCCAGACTGGTCAGCTTCGAGATATCGCGTAATAGACAGGGTTTAGTTATTAATGTGAAAGTTGCACATCAGTATCTAACCAAGGTACCTTATCTTATTTATAATTAACCCGAGAGGTTCAACGTTAGATAAGGTTTTGAAACAGGCAACACGAAGAAATGTTTCCTCGTAAGTTATAGGTAATGTTTATAATAGTGCCTATGGAAATAGTGGTTTTCGGTTATTGGTGGTTGTTAGCTGCTGGTGCAAAACATGCCGATGCCTACATCGGCCCATGACGTAGGTATCATTGGGTACGAAATATTAAGTTATAAGAACACTGTTCCGTTTTCGGTTCTCCATAATAACGTTGTTTGCAAAACGGACAGTGAAGAAAAATATGAGTTCCACAAAGCTTAGGAGACTGGCTCCCACGAAAAGGCCGGCAGTTCCACCTACAGACACTGGAAAAGAGAGTTTAAGGTCCTTGTTATTAGGTTTCTATTTCATTCATTTGTGGTCTTGATTATATCGTGGTCAACTATAATCCTTACCAACTAAATCCAGCTGGCTTCTAACAACGCTTCTCTTGAACCTCTCGGTTGGTAAATATGCGAGCACCACTTCGACATGTGACCTGTTTTTATCAGTTTTTCCTTTGATTCTGAAATTTATTACACACTTTAGAATACCAACTTTGGAAACCTCTACCTACTTCCGTACATTCCGTACCGTACGTAAAATAGGTACTGAAACCAGAGGTCCGATGATAACTCTGATGATGATGATTTCCGATTAAAGGTGCGCGTTCACCTGCTGGTATCAGACGATCCGCATTGACCGCATCAAACGTAGTTTAGTATTCTTTGTATGGTTATCCATACAAGTGCGTCCACTGATCCGCATGGCACGAAGCGGACGCATCGGATGGTCGGCAATACCGGCGATCCGTTTAATGCGCATGACGTCAGTCAAATTGCCGATCAGTTGAAAATTCGCGGTTGTGTCGCCTATCCGGTTGCTACAATTACAATTTAGCATACCTTTTCTTTTGTCGCTCAACTCAAATGTCATGACCAGAACTGAGCATGACCAGAGTGAACGCGCTCCCTTAGGCTACGCGCGCTAATTGTGTGATTCAGGCGTTTTAACTCTGAGCAACGTTAACAGGTTGTTGTTTTTCCTTTAATAACTATAATACTTCATCGTTTTTCTACTCTTTGGTGCGCTCTTTAATGGCTGAAACTGATATGATAGCTAAACTAAAAGCTCTGTTGATAACACGTTGATTAACCACTCACTTTCCAGAGGCCTCGTTGATAACCGTTATCTCTGTCTCGTCGCAGGATGGAAGACAACTGCAAGACAGTCCGGGGCGAGTAGCCCAGTGGGGTTTCAGGGTTGTAAGTTGAAATCTGTAGCTGTGCAGACATGCGAGGCCTGATATGTTGCAGCGTTCCGATTCATCTACGAGATAGTCTTTGGTTAGATTTTGATCGTATATCGGCTTTTTGTTTATGTTGTTTATATGGCCAACAGCCGTTATATGCCTATCTAAATTTAGGTAGAAAATAAACCATTCTAAAAATGCACACCAAAATGCACGCCGTCCACTTAACGTCATACAATCGGCGTTCATTTTTAGAATGGTTTATCTCTACCTCATATAGGCAGTAAGTCTAGAAGAAAGAATTGAAGAATTGCCAATGCTTACTAAATTCGGTTCGATACCAGATCACAATGCATTCTTCTAGTAAGCAAGGTACAAAAAACATATAAGGTCGTTGTATCTTCTTAACATTGCATGAGCTTATAGGTAGGCGGCATCCGCGCCCGCACCTCGCCTTTTCAATACACTTCGCCTTTTCAATTAATACATTTTGAACTAAACACAAAATAGCCCACACCCAACGCCGCTTATATTTGTCTCGCGCCTTAATTACATGTACCTACTTGATGCAATAAAGTTGTAGATAGATCCGCTCCTCGCTGTCACTAGCACCCGCTCCTACGCATTATTAATAGTTTCTTTCCTATATCCCGTTTGGAAGCATATTTACCTTCACGGAATAATACAAATGTTCTGGTCCCTTCTCCCTTTATATTTCCGACCTGATATCAGTGATGCAACAAGATTAATGTGACTTACTCGTCCCCAGCATAAAGTGGTCATTACACCCGCACAGGTCGACTTGACTCTTCTTGCGACATAGCACGTTACACACGCTATACGAGTAGAAGGGATACAGATCGATTCGGTTCTCATCGTGGAAGTAGCAGGAGCGTTGGACAGCGGTCGTCTGAAGTATCAGAAGATCGTTTTCGATGCTACGTATGGTAAGTTGTCGTCTGAAAACAGTTTTTTGAAACTTTACCTTAACTTTAATGTATCGTTCTGCCGGTATTCTGTAGGATTGTTCGATTTGACAAAAATAAATTAAAAACTAAAACCCGGCAACGTGAAAGACTTAAAAAAACGTTCACCGAATGAACTTATTATTTTCTTTTGGCATTTAGGTAGCCGGAGAACTTTGTTCCTACTTGTACCCTTAGTATATGAGGGGTGCGTGTACCTCCGACTAACTAAGTATCAAAAGAAAAAGATGAGGACAATCAGTTTACGCATTTTTTTGCTGATTGTTTGAGAATAGTAAACGTTATTAAACTTTGAGAACCAGTTTTGAAAATACAAACAAAGGCCGCATTGATAAATAAATAAATAAAATAAAAATATTTTATTTCGGACAACAAAGAGATCCATAATTTGTTAGTAATATACATACACAAGCACTTATAATTAGGGTTAGTTATTTGACTTAATACTAGGTACCTACATATTTATAAACATTTTTTGATGCCCCATACGAGCATGTTTACTAACATTAGAATTTTCCCTTAGATCTTGCTATCTCGTTAGACCTCCAATTTTGTCCGACGTCACATAGCCGTCACCACCGCGGTATTCGAATCAATCGATACCTCATTTGTTTAAATCGGCTACATACAAACAGATCGCCAAAATCATAACCCTCGTTTGTTGGTAGTCGGGTAAAAATAATGTTCCTACATAAGTTTTCAAAGGTAACGTCGAACGCCATGCGCTATTCGCTTAGTAAAGCAATGATTTAAAATTTCTCAATTAAATGTCATAAATGTCCGCGAGAATGTATCCAATTTAAGTTATCTGGTTCTGACCAGATCTAGAAAAACGTGGATAAATTAACCAGCATTTAATGAATAAAGTGTTATGTCATAGGCCTTCATCAAGTAATAAAAGTTCATTTTAATTCTGATAATAGATCCTGCGTTTAACCTACTTCGCCAATTCAGAATCGCGTGATAATCGCCATTTCCAACACCTCTACAAACTTATCTGCAGACATCAAATGAGTCGATTACAGATTTAGGTCTAGGTAAAATTTATTTACCTTTACCTTTACTTCGATTTAAGTAAGCACTCGTAGAACCATTGCTACAGAACTTTTGCAATGTTATGTCTAAGGGAATTACGTCCAAAATGTCATTTTTTCTGAAATTAGCGGGTTTCAGCGGAGGGTTTGATTATATATCTTTCCAATCTTTGTTTAGGACTTTTTAGATGCTTTTCCGTTGGTTTTTTAGTTATTTTTGTAGTAATGTCAACAGAGTTAGGTGTACAATTACAATGTTCTAGCTGTTATAAACAATGATGCTTATAGAAAACCCTATGCTATTTTGGACGTACTTCCCTTACGATTACTTACTGGTAGGTGTACCCTGTTTGAAGTCGTATAGTTGATGACCCAAGCGTTGTAAGCGTCGGTACTTCATCCTCTCCTAATGTGTAGACCTAAGAGGTTGAGATTACAAAAGGATGTTTAAATAAGTACCTAAAATGTTTCCAAGCAATTCATTTTAAGGGTATCTACTCACCATGGACGGAAACTTAACATCGAAACTTAAGGACGCACGGGTATTACTCCTATTGCATATCATTGGAAATGGATTAGGATTAGGATTCCTGAAATATTTGTCCCACGATATTATTATTCCTACTAAGAACCTAAATAGGTAGTACCGAGTAATAATGAGGCATGGAGAATGAAAACTTACTGTGTTTGAATAGAGTTGATTATGTAACAAACCCCAAGTTCAGTGTCAATCGGCAGAAAATAATCGCAGCAGTTGAATTCTTTGCCGTTATAAGAACAGTTTGCGATAAAGTTTTTGCAGTCACTTCTCACTAGGTCGACGTAGTATCGATAGTTGCTTAAAGGGCAGTTAGGATCTGGGTCCGCTTTCTTGTAGCAGATCTCTACTAAAGCGGTGCTGACGCCTTTGTAGTATGCGATGTCTTTTAAGACGGCTTCCAGGTCTAGCAGGTGTTGTGATGTCCACAGCCTGGGAAAGATTTTACACTAGGTATGTCAAAACACATCAGTTGAAACGATATTGGCATCAAATAATCCCATCTATTTTGGGCTTCTTCAGAAATTTGCGATCGATTGCTACTGTAATTGACTCTGGGACACTTTAGCAAAAAAATTATAATCAAATAATAGAAAGAAATTAGAACTAGTGGTATTTAGAATTGAAATGATTTGATTCCTAGGTTAGTCAGAAGACAATTATTCTCATGCGTCGTAATATCTCGGAACGATATTTTTTTATGAACTCTCGTTTGTCAGTTACACTCACATGTCCGAAACATTGTAAATCTGATCATCGTTCATCGTCTCACAGATCGCTACGGCTGGCATCTTCGTCTCCCAGTCGAGGTATGTCGTCTCGGCTACGAAACTGATGGGATTGGTCACGAAAGAGTTCACGGCTGCGAGGATGAGCACGCCCGAACCGTACCATGAGAGTATGACTAGGAACAGCCATAGTATTCTGGAAAAGGAGTACTAGGTGGTGCTTTTTTGAGACTTACTTGTGGGGACTATTCCCATGGTTTTACGTGAATTCAATAGATTCTGTTTCTTTTGATCTTCGATTTCTTTTTCGACATTTGAGCATTTGCACCAATACAAGATCTCTGATTTGAAACAATAAGGTCTTTCTAGTTTATCCCATCATTGACAGATGACACATTATAGGATAAAGCCGGAAACACACTATTAACTCACAACTCGACCCGACGAAACGTGTTCAGTCGAATCAAATTCTATGACCAGAATCACGTTATTAACACCCGACGCGACGAAACATCGGATGTTTACAATGTGTTTCTGGTCATAGAAAATTGATCCGATTGGATTCAACTGAATACGCACCGCGTTTTGTCGGGCGTTTCAATAGTGTGCGGTGCCGATTAAAGCAGCCTACATTCAGATAAACACTTTCATCGCCCAAGACGCAGACGTGCCTCTCGATCCCCCCGAGTCGGGTCGCCGAGGCTGGGCAGTGAATTCGTTAAGATGTGCATGTTACCTAGCAACAATAGGTACTTCTGAAATTATTCATTCCACTATATCAAAATACAGATTTGTAGTATCGTAATTTCACTTTTCACCCGAAATGTCGCAGTCGTGGACCATAGAAAAGAAAATAAACATCACATTTCATAGAAAAGAAACTTGAAACTCACCTTTCAAGCCAATGCTTAGTTTCGTCAGCTATGAAATGCACGCCGGCAAAGGTGCAGTTCGCACAATAGTCCTTTATCAGCGCTTTGCAAGTTTCAGCTGAAACACCCATTTTCCCCTTTGGGCGCTACGCCGTAGCGGGGTCTACGAATGTCTACGAAGATCTTGTGACGGCCTTGTTCTGTAGTTTAATATGAAGTAAAATGGTAAAAATATCCTCTTGTTTTTACATATTTCAAGTAGTAGAGTTACTCATTCTGTTCGTGAAAAACAGTACTAACCTACACGTTGATGAAGTTTTTTACACTTACAATTTATAAAGAGGTAAGAGTTGGTAAGTTTGTGATGATGTCCTCCTGGCCTGCATTTTGGCCACGGCGTCCATGCTCAACGGAGACCAGTGCGCGGTGCCCAGGACATATTATAGTGAACAACTGTGTGTATAAACATAAACATAGGTGCACTCTTTTTATTATTTGTTTGTATTTGTAAGGGATTTGATAGTCTTCAGAACAACAGGTCAGATTATGTTTACTATCCATGAGCGATGAGGCTTCCTTTTATCCAGTAGTATGTGAACGAATCCACGGGAAGATGCTAGTGATGTATAAAATCATATCAATCCACTATTTAATTAGAGTGCTCTCGTGGAAACATTCAATATTGAGCTAACTATTGTGCAAGCTTTGAATTATTAACTAGATAATTGTGCTCTATTGTGCAATGGCGTGATTTAAAGCTTGCTACAACAAGTAGATTCAAGGTTTCGATGAATAAACTATGCCATATTACGTTCTTTTACATTTATTTGGTTAAGTAAATTTAAATCACTAGCTTGAGTAACTTTTAACGTGTCTATGCCTACAAATACAAAAATGCTTATCAGTGACCATCTTCCAAATCACAGAAGTAGAAGGCTATTTTGGAAGGTTGTTCCTCATCAGCGTTTTAGGCATAAGCTATACCTATATAAATGTCTTATCTAGGTAAGTATTTACATTATTTACAAAATAGCGCTGAGCTAAACTTTATTAAGTAAGTACATAATATTATAATACATTTTACTCTTAACACTTTTTTAATTAATGATTCAAAATGTAAGTACTGATACTCCTGAAACTATCTTGCTCTAACTGTCAATTGTTTTAAAAATTTCTCATCCCAAGTTTTGCTGGGACAGATCGCACGTAGCGATAAAGCCACGTTGTTGTGTAATTTGCGTGGAATTTTCTCTCTCAATTAAAATTTGTCAGCGACCAAACATCTGTCTTTTAAAACTACCCTCTCTTTAAATGCTGCAGCAGATCCTGCGAGTGCTAGTACCTACGGCGTAAGGATGCTATAGATCTCCTTGCAAGATACGTCGCAAACGCTTATTTATGAAAAATGATTTAAACTTTTGAAACTGTCTCGGCCTCTTTGACTTTCAATTGTTTTCAAGGTCTCAAGGACACTTGAGAGATATCGCTCCAAAGATATTGTAACGTAGTCATAGGATCTTTGGATCGCTCCAAGTGAAAAGGTCGCTCCTGCGATTCGCGGCATTTTCTCTAATGTGCCTTGTTTTTAGGGTTTCGAGATCGGAGATCGGTTTCAAAACCTTTATGGTCTCGTTTTGTCTGTCCTTTTTTCTCTCCTTAATATCTCAGCAATTACCGCAGCTATTAACTTGAAATTTAAAATAATATAACATTTCTTGCGCCTGTACAGATTTGGAGAAAAAAAAACTAAAAATTAAAATTAAAATTTTCCATACAAATTGTGATGCCGAAATTTTAAAAGAGATAAATATACAAAGTCAAGTGGGGTATCAAATGAAAGGTATTATGTATGTACATTTCAAAATATTTTTAGAAATTTCTGTAGGTTTTATACCTTTCGAATTATTTTGAAAAAAGTCGAAAAAATACCCATTCCCCCTATCTCCGAAGTTTGCAGAGCGATTCATTGAAATGTAGGTTGGTACCTACTATTTTTATTCATTGAATTGCGAAGTCTCTAACCGGTACCTTTAGTACATATTTTTTGTATAATTGAATATCGTTCGAAACCCTCGGCGCGCGAGTTACACTCGTACTTCACGGATCTTATTTTATGCCGTAGTGTTTGTATTTTACGAGTTAAGCTAGGTACCAGGATCTATAAGCTTTGTGTGGTGTGTAGTAAAGAGTCTACACTGCCCTCTTTATAAATGCTGCAACAGATCCTGCGAGTGCAAGTACGGAGTGATGTCAGGGTCATGTCCCCTGATGACGGCCGGCTGATGGCGCAACTGCTGCGACCGGTGAGGGTCGGTCCTGGAGATGAGGCCGGCGTGCGTCAGTATGCTGTAGATCTCTTTTCGAGATACGTCGTGAGCTTCTCGGTTGTACACCTGGGGAATAAAGCAGATTTATATTTGGGTTCACAATACAACTGCAAAAACGTGCAAACAATGCGTGGCTTAAATTTATAAGTTTCCTGAAAGCCCGACTTTTTTTTTGCTAGAAAGGACAAGCCTTTACTAAACCTTGTATCATAATCATAATTGTTTATACATAAAGATCTCAGGTAGGTATTAGAAACACTGCATCTTACCTTTCACTATTTTATGTAAATGAAATAGGCAATCATCATTAGATTAGACACTATATAATGATCTTGAGATTAATTACTTTTTCCATGGCCAAGGCAATAAGAAAAATGAAACACGTAGGTATTTCATGTTTTGGTAGTTGTTTTTTTTCAACGGTGTTTTGGTAGCAAAACACTGTTTTTTGGAATCAAAGAGTTATTAACCCAAACGTCCCTAACCAATTTTTAAGATGTCACAGCTGTATGGAAAACTTCATAGCCGTCAGCAGCATCTTGTAAAGCCTCTATTGACAAAGAATATTTATTTATTTATTTATTTATTTATTTATTCTTTATTGGTAAATCACAGCGTTGTTGATAGATATTATAGTAATACATATAGATTTTACAAATGAGCCAAAAAAGATTTACACCTAATAGGTAAATATCGAGTTCAGGTAAGATTGAAGTGCTTTATACAAAACTTAGGGTAGGTACAGAGATACTCACTGCATTGTATGTTTGTGTGGGTGTATATGTGTGTGTGTGTGGGTGTGTGTGTGTGTGTGTGAGTGACTGCTCTTCCGAGGCACCAATCTCTTAAGAGTTTGGGCAACGTGAATGGGTGTGTATTAATGGGAGAGGGAAAGAGAGGGAGGGGTTACTGACTGCGATGTAATTTTTTAATTTCCCATTTCAGGGAATTTTTAGACAGATGGAAAATATCAAGACTAGAATACTCTTTGTTGTAGAGTAGGGCTGCTCTGCCCAGAACAGAGTTTCGGGCATAGTTTGTACAAACCTGAGGAACATGTAGGAGGGGTGTGTGTCGTGTTCGGAAGACAGGTACCTGCAATGGTACACTGGCCAGTAGTTCAGGAGAATCTAATCGTCCGGACAATATGTCTTGAAGTAGTATGATATCATACTGTTTGCGTCGTTGTTCGAGTGAGTCTATGCGGTAGCGCTTGCTAGCTTCTTCATAAGATCCATAAATACTGTAGTCCTTATAGCATAAGAACTTAACGAATTTGGTTTGAATTGATTCTAGCCTTTGATTATGAATAATATAACATGGAGACCAGATGCTACATGCGTATTCTAAGATACTGCGTACGTAGGTGTAATAAAGAAGTTTGATGCATTCAATGTCCGTAAAAGGCTTACATACTCGCTTTATGAAACCTAGTTGTTTATACGCCTTGTCAGCGATGGCATCGATGTGTTCTGTCATGGACATCTTAGCATCTAGTCTTACGCCTAAGTCGCGAATGGAGTTGACTTTAGTGATTGCGGTATTACCAATTGTGTACGTAAAATTTAGAGGCTTGTTTTTCCTGGTAAAAGTTATTTGCAAACATTTATTTGTATTTACTGCTATTCTATTTTTTAAGTAGTATTTCTCTAATTCAAATATGTCTTGTTGTATTTTTAAGCAATCAGACTCTTTTTTAACTGCTAGGTAAATTTTTTTGTCATCAGCAAACATTAGGTGATTTGAGGCGCTAAAACATGTGTGGATATCAAATAGGTAGGCATTGTACAAGAGGGGTCCCAGGATAGACCCTTGGGGGACACCAGATGTTATTGTAATGAAGTCACTGCAAGCACCACCAATAGATACTGCTTGTTTTCTATTAACTATATATGAACTGAACCAGCGGAATAGATCTCCACGTATACCTAGTGAGTATAGTTTGTGAAGCAGGATGGTGTGGTCTACCCTGTCAAAGGCTTTCTCAAAGTCAGTGTAGACCACATCAACCTGCATCCCCTTGTCCATGCTCCTGAGTACATAGTTTGTAAATACAGTAAGATTACTAACCGTAGAGCGCCGATTCATAAAGCCATGCTGCTCATCCGGTATCGCTTTGAAGATGGTGTGACTTATCTGGTTGTAGATGATTTTTTCAAATAGCTTACTAAAAGTATTCAAGATGGATATTGGGCGATAGTGTTCGATACGATTACGCGAACCGGCTTTATGTATCGGTACTATCGTTGCCTGCTTCCAAACATCAGGAAATTCAGCGAAGTGATTAACTGATTTAATAAAAATAGTATGTAATGGTTTAGCTAGGTTATGGGCACACTTACTAATAAATATTGGAGGAATACCATCGCTTCCTGGTCCCTTATTAACGTCAATAGTTTTAAGCAAATTGTAAATATTTTCTTCCGTGATACTGAGTTTATCAATTACATCCATAGGTTCTTCATAATTAAGCAAATTACTTTCATAAGATGAGGCAGGTGGTTGGAAAACGCTTTCAAAAAATGAGTTAAATCCGCGGCTTATTTCATGAGCACTGAAGTATGTATCGCTTCCGAGACTCATCTTGTTTGGGTAACTGGAGCTATTAGAACGCAATGATTTCAAGTAAGACCACAGGCCTTTGGGATCCTTTTTTATAAACGTTTGCATTCCATCTATATGTGACCTAAAACATTTTGCCTGTAAGTGCTTCTGACGAGTTCTCAGTAATGAAAATTCGTCGTAGTCTCGAGGATTATTATGTAATTTCCATTTACGGTGCGCTTTTTTCTTTTCTTTTATGACATTTATTAGTGGCTTTGTGTACCAAGTCGGATAAGTGGCTTTGTTGCTTAATTTACATGGAACATAGTTATTTATTGCGCTACAAAGATGAGCATAAAAATTGGAGACAACATCATTGATGCACTGACCGACCAATACTTTATCCCAGTCAACACTTGAAAGATATTCATTTATTTTTGTATAATCGCCCTTGTGGAATTTACGTTTAATAGTATTATGCTGTCGGAGAGAAGAAATCACAAGGTCAGAAGCATTCAGTTCCAATGTTGGGTGATAAGTGTCCTCCGGTACAAGAGGGTAATGAGAACGGAATAAATCCAGTGTCACATTGCTGAAAACAAGGTCTAATACATTATCGCTACTGTTTGTGATGTTGTTGTGTTGCCTGAGTCCCGCTAGACCGCATATATCTAACAAGTTTGTGACAGAGTTTTGTAAATTAATGGAACCTCGCTTCAGGTGCAAGGGCCCAGCATCAGTCCAGTCCACATTTGTGATATTAAAGTCTCCCGCAATAATATAATAATCATTCGAGCATTCATCAAATATTTGAGTTAACAAATTACTAATTAAATCAATGCGAGCAGACTGACCAGAGTCAGGGGGTATGTATATTACACCTATGTGTAAGTTACGGTTATTCCTCGCGGTGAGTGATCGAGCAGGTACAGTTACCCACACGCACTCGACTCCCGCGCATTCCCATTCTGGTCTAGCCGTTGCATGCAACTTACTTTTAGCGCAGATCATAGTGCCACCACCTATTTTTTTAGTAGATGTTTTTTTGCTTCTATCACAGCGGAAAACGTCGTAGCGACTATCACAAATTTCACCTTGATAAAAACCATCCGTTAGCCAAGTTTCTGTAATCATTAGAATATCATAATCATGTGCTAATATATTTTGTCTAAAGGTTAAAGTTTTAGACCTTAGGCCACGAACATTTTGGTAAGCTAAGTACAACTTATTGGACATCATTGCAAAGCCTTGTTTTTGTACATAATTGTAGATTTAAGTGTAGTTGACATGGTATGCTATGATTTTGCTTATGACTGTTATAACAAGAAACAAGTTGCCTTGATAAAACCAAAAAAGTTGTATAAAAGTAAGTCATGAGGTGTATTATTATAATTTCACTGTCAGGTGTTGAGGAAAAGGAATAATTAGGAAATGTTGTTTGTGTGTGTATAGTGTGGTTGTGTAATGGGGAAGTGTACAGTTTGTTATTTGTGTGATGCAGTGGTACCAGTTTACATAGTAACAAATAGAAGATAAATATTATGAAAACTTGACAAAAGTAACAAGTAATAATTGGTTTATGACCAGGTAGTAAGGCTATAATCTTAGATACTACCTTACAATAGAATTTTGAAATCATGTAATTTTTTCCAAGTCTTTTTCTGATTGAACATTGAATACAGGAGACTCCTCGTTTTTTCTCACAAAAATATTGCAGTTTTTTACCCATACAAATTTGTAGGACTTTTCTTTGGCAAGAAGCTT
Source organism: Eupithecia subumbrata (assembly GCA_949316285.1). NCBI lineage: Eukaryota > Metazoa > Arthropoda > Insecta > Lepidoptera > Geometridae > Eupithecia > Eupithecia subumbrata. Next base: position 25,669,645 of record OX438643.1, read on the forward strand.
GACACACCTTAGTAAGTTTTTGTTTTGAGGAGTAAGATGTTCATTCACAAAAAATCTACGAGTAGGACCTCCAATCCCAATGTCCCTGCTCACTATTCCTTTGGTTTTACGGAGGCCCGAGATAATCTGGTCTTTCACCATTCTGCTTCTGAGCTTTGCAACTAGGGGCTTTGGCTGGCCTGCCTGTTTATGCATGGGCTGTACACGATGCGCTGATTCAATCTCTTCTGGTAGCAGAGTCACTCCTGCGTGCTTGGCAATTTTCACAAGGATCTGGGTGGGAGATTCATTAGAACTTTCAGGTAAACCTATTACTTCTAAGTTTGATAGTCGAGCCCACTGTTGCTGCTTGTTCAGTTGAGCTTGTAAGTCAGCGACCAAGCAAACACTTTGTTCTACATGTTTCTGCAAACTATCAAAGTTTCTTTTTAGGTTCTCATGATCATTCAGAAGGGCATTGTGGGAGCCTTCAAGCTGCAACAGATTGGAGTTTACGGTTGACAATTCCTTCCTAATCTCAGAGGCAATCGTGGATTTGAGCTCTTCAATTATAAATATTTTCATATTGTTTAGTTTACTGTCCAGCAATGACTCCAATTCAGCCAGTATTTTCTGTGGGGCGGGCTCTCTTGCATCCTCGCCGACATTGGGGGCTATCTCCAGTACATGTGTCTTTGATGGTTGTCCGAGTGATGCACTATTAGTTCCTTCGGTTGGTGTGCATTCAGTAGATTCCTTTGCCTGTGGCTGTATTTTTTCAGGTGGGCGGACAGGCGTGTTTGAGTTATTCCCTCCTTTCCGCTGGGAAGCCATGCAATTAGGGCACTTCCACTGAGATCTTGGTGATGAATCTTTGTTGTACTTTATGCAGTCAGAGTGAAAAAACAGCGAGCAGACAGTACATTTGATGCGTTTCTGCGTCATTGTTATATTTTCACGACAAGTCTGACAGACGCCAGCCATGTTGTATGGCGCGTCCACGACGAGACGCTGTTTTCTTGCTCACAAAAACGCCGAAAACAATGTTGTTTACTTGTGGTTTTTACCGTAGCTTAGCTCACTTTTACTTTTATTTGCTTTTTCGATGATTATTTGAACTGATACGCACTTTTAATGGTAGAAATTATTTTATGAATTATCCCGTTGTTACAAGTTGTGTTGCCGCCAGTGTTGCCAGCAACGGAAAAAAAAAAAAGAAAAAAAAAAAAAGATATTACAATCAGAACTAGTATTTACTATAGAAACAATTGAGAGAACTATTTAGTACCTATATTTACTTAATTAGAACTAGTATTTACTATAGAAACAATGGAGAGAACTATTTAGTACCTATTTACTTAATTAGAACTAGTATTTACTATAGAAACAATGGAGAGAACTATTTAGTACCTATTTACTTAATTAGAACTAGTATTTACTATAGAAACAATTGAGCTAACTGCCCACTGTTGCAAAAATCTACAGGTAACTCAAATGATCTATATCAATACCGGTCGGAACCGTCCCCAAGACGCTGGCTGCATTGTCAGAGCATCAGCATACAGCCATGCCATACAGCGCGCTGTATGGCAATGTTGCTGCGGTCATGGCATAACCATAAGTAAATAATGATTCTAATGCCAAGACCGCTATGGTGAAGTAGCTTCTGTCTGCGGATTTGCATGTGTTTTTCGGAATAAAATTAGCCTGAATGTTATTCCAGGGAGGGCCAGAACTTTGTGTGTGGAAAATTTTAGCCCGAGCCATTCAGCATTTTTGGCGTTGTCTTCGCGCAACTCTCTTCACAACGGCAGAAACTTTCGCCTATCTTATATTATTTCTATTTCATGTCTGTTTTTTTTTTACCCCCGACGCAAAAAGATAAGTGTTTTATAAGTTTAACGTGTCTGTCTGTGGTATCGTAGCTCCCAAACGGATGAACCGATTTTCGTTTAGTTTTTTTTGTGTCATAGATAATTTTATCCCGACTCCCGAGTGTTCTTAGTCATGTTTCATGAAATTCTGTCGAGGGGTTTTTAAATTTATTAAATTTTGTTCTTATATTTTTTATTATATTTTATATTATATTTTGTGTTGCACAATAAAGAATTACGTATTGTATTAGTAGGAATAACGGGAAAACGTACCAGCTTCTCTCCTGGATGAAGCAAACTCGATAGCGGCAGCACCTCTTGCAGATGAGGGTTGTGAAGAGCTGGTTTCCTCAGGTGATGAGGAAGCAGTTCTTCTTCCAACCTCACTTGGACCACGTCGGGGTGTGGGGGTGGGAGAGCGACTGTTAATGATGCACAGGCAAGCAACAGTATAGTAGTCTTCATGATGATGAAGAATGCTGTGAAGGTAAAACATGGCAGTTAGATTGGGGCATATCCTAGTGACAATATTACTATATTCACAAAGAAAATAACAATCAAATAATAGAAATAAATTGGAACAAGTATTTACAATTGAATCAATTGAGCTAACTGCAGACTGTTGCAAAAAATCTACAAGTAGCTCAACTGATTTATATCAATGCCAGTCGGAAGCGTCCCAAAGACGCTGGCTGCATTGCCCCGCTGTAAGGCTTGCTGATGCGCTGTGCCAGATACTCACATGTGACAACGTACTTTAGTGAAAGTATTAGGTACAAATAGCATGTCATTGCTGCCTATAGATAGGTAGCTATTTACGATTCCTCGTTTCCGTAAGCGATTAAATGTATTAGCATTTATTAAGAAACTACGGTCAAGAGCGATTAAAAAGACGGATGCTCTATAAAACACTCATGACATCGAATCACATAAAATTATCTATTATTCACATAAATATCTATCTATTTGACGACCTCCGTGGCGCAGCAGGGCGAAGGTCCGCCTGCGACGCAGGAGGTTGCGGGTTCGATTCTCGCCTCGGAACAAATTTGTGTACGATCTGCAGAAATTTGTTCCGTTGGTCTGGGTGTTTTCTATGTATAATAAAAATATCTATCTATGTAGTGTATTGTATTAAGTATATCAGTTATCTAGTACCCATAACACAAGCTCTGCTTAGCTTGGGGCTAGATAATGCTGTGTGAATAGTCCAGCATTATTTTATTATTTATTTATTATAAACTAGCTGACCCGGCGAACTTCGTATCGCCTAACAGTCGATTCCTTATTTTTTTTTTGTTTTTTAGAATTTTTCTCTCCGTAGGAACCATCCTCGTACTTCAAGGAATATTTTAAAAAAGAATTAGCGAAATCGGTCCAACCGTTCTCGAGTTTTGCGCTTAGCAACACATTCAGCGACTCATTTTTATATTATAAGAAGATAGACTAGCGAGCCGCCCCGGCTTCGCTCGGGTGCAATGCTGATACTAAATATACTACAGAATCGGCTCCCCGGCCGCGGTACCGCCGCAACCGCTATGCCCCTGCATTTTAAATCTGTAATATCTTCGAAAAAATTCATTTCAATTACATGCTGTAACTGGCCATATTGATCTATATTAAATACAAAATGTATTTAAGGTACTGAATTGGATAAGGATTTATGCTGTATTGCTTAAAATCGCTTCGTAAATAAGCCATTATTTATCGTAAAAAGTAAAGAATAAAACTGGTTATTATGGGTTGTCCCTAAGAGATAGGCATATACCATCGCGGACTTTTTCATAGACCTTTTTAAGGTGTACAATACTGTAGTACATCGTTTTGATCTATCTCATAGGCTGTGGCATAGGGTTCAGCCAGCAGCGTTCGCAATATAAGCGCAAAAAAATTGAGTTTATTTACGACATCACATTAGAAACGTTTAAAACTCAGTGATTCTCTACTTTATTATGCATGTAGTATACATATAAAACCTCCTCTTGAATTACTCTATCTAATAAAAAAATCGCATCAAATCCGTTGCGTAGTTTTAAAGATCTAAGCATACATAGGGACAGACAGATAGGAAGCGACTTTGTTTTATACTATGTAGAGATGCGAAAGTTTGGATGGATAGGTGGACCGTGTTACTTCTTCACACTAAATCTAAGCAAGCAGCTAAGCTTGTACTGTAGGTAATAGATAAGAAGTAATTATACGAAGGTACCTATTTAATAAAATGCATTACATTGATAGATATTGTTATTATAAGTACATAGATAACACCCGGAACAAAATCAAATATCTGCAGATGGTACAAACATTTATTCCAAGACGGAAATCAAACCCTCCTGCGTTGCAGACGGACGTTCGCCCCGTGTGCCACAAATTTCATCAAATTTGTCATAATTGACGAAATTACAAAACGTATTATAAAAAAACCTGCTCCATAACAACGTAACCTAATGAGCAAAGTGCGTGCAATGACTCCTCAAGGTCGGGTCTCGGTAAGTAAACAAAATTCACTTTCCGCCTCCACCGGCGGAACTACATCTCATCAGTTGGTCAATGTTCTAGAATTAACAGCTGAGAAGAAAATAAATATTGAATTATTGATTGCCGTAAGATACTGTCTTAACTCGTAAGCCTCGGTAGGCTTATTCCTTTAGAATTTAATTTGGTGTCATGACACCATTACCCCTATGTTTCTGATTCTTGATTAAAATAGATTGTCGTTTCGGGAAATCTTGCTTTGTCAGACTATTCCCTAAGTCTAAAGCATTTTTTATTTATTTTTAGATTGAAAAAGAAAATGTAGAGCAGAGGAGCGTAGGTTTTTAAGGAACTAAACACATTTTTAGAGCAAGTCCTAAATACCTCTGATTATTGAAAAAAGCCATTCTTTTTGAGTAGAAATCCTATTAGTTGTCTACTGAAGATTGCTAATATATTTAAGTTAATGCCTGGCATAACTATCTACCTCCACTAATTTTACAGTCAGGTTTATTCTAAGACTGAGTTTAATAATCGCTAAAGCTCTTAGAGCTTTCCTTTTGTTAATGGCCGATAAAAATAATTTATTTCTGTGACTGTTATGAGTTTAAGGAACATAAATATTTATAATAATATACTCTATATTATTAGGCAAAGCAAACCCTTCGTGCTATAGGCTAAGTAACTAAGTCTAAACCTACCTAAAATCTTAGCATCTTTGTATACCTCCCAACAGTGTCCTAACATTTAAAGGCGAATGTGAGATAATCAGCTCTATTTATGTAGTTACTTACCCTTTTATGAATCCGAAATCAAAGAAATCCGACGCTTGTTGCTCCACAGATGTAATAAAAATCCGAGACACTACACAAATTCCACTTCACAATTTCAAAGTCTTCGAAGCAGTGAGTTGGATGGATCCGCGGCTGGTTACTGAAGACGCGAGGGCCAAGAGAGCGGCGCCGGCACCGAAGCCACCACCACATGTTTTCGCAATTCAATATGTTGAAGGAAACTTGAATTTGTTGTTTGTTTTAGATTGTTTCGGGTGGGTAATTTATCAGAACCTCGGACATGGGCACGCCCAAAATAAGCCGGAACATTGAAGTACTTAATAAGTTTAAACCTTTTGTTTGTAGGTTTAATAAATAAAATCAAATCAAATCAAATAAAAATAGCCTTTATTCCCCATGTTTAAAATACAATTTAATAGTAATTTTGTACTTTTAAACCAATGTTATTTTTATGATTAATTTACAAATTATTATATTTTATTAATAATTATGAGAATAATAAATTCAATCATTGTCATTCATTAATTTTGTATAGGGTTCATCCATTTTTGGATAAAGGCCTACTGCATCTCTTGCCAGTTTGGTCTATTTTGAGCCAGTCTTATCCACTGTTTTCCTGCTACCAATATCATGTCATCCTGCCAGCGGCGAGCCGGTCGGCCGGGGTCTCTCTTCACATCTCGTGGCCACCAATGCAGAACTCTTTCGCTCCATCTGTTGTCGCTGGTTCTCGCGATGTTGCCCGCCCACTTCCATTTGATTCTAGCTGCCATTGTACCTGCATCTCTAAGCTTAGTCTTGGATCTTATTTTTGAGCTTCTGATGCGATCCCGAAGTTTAAGACCCATCATACTTCTGGTTCTGGAAGGGTCTTAGTTTACCTAATTTTGTTTTCAGCTGTGAGGGCCCATGTTTGGAGGTTTAGTACTTATGACCAATTATCGAAAAATAAACTACCTTCGTCGGATTTTATTGAATAGGAAAACTCTGCTGCTAATGATGATGACTCAAGAATATCTACTGTCACTATAATTATTAGTAGTAGGCATGTTAACAACACAACAACGTAACCATTGATATGAGTCAACTTAGTTTATTACCTAGGTCTGCAACCTAATGCAACAATGAACTTTAGACCGCACGGACTTTGAGACTATGAAATTAACTGAACTTTGGAACTGAGAAATAAAGGTAATTGCACCTACCGACGTTACCCAATGTTGTAATATTCTACCTAGATATCTAGTTATATTACTTCTACCATAAAGACAACTCATTATCATCATTATCATCAGCCTATATTAGTCCAGTGCTGGACATAGGCCTCCCCTAATGAGTGCCATAGCGCCCTGTCTTCAGCTTGCCGCATCCAGCATCTGCCTGCAGTCTTTCGCAACATGATTTCCCAGACATTAATATTAAAACCTAAATCATTTGTGTTGGCTTATTGAGAAACCGTAGAACCGAAACCAAAACAACAGAGTGCGAAAGGCTCTCATCGTTTTATTGTATTTCTATGCAGATTAGAATTGCTCAAGCACACATGACCGGCGGCACGGCCGGCGTTCTCACATTTAGGACTAGGGTGCATTGGGCAAGATTCTGACCGCATGACCAGCTTTTATAATCTTTCATCAATGTGGCTCGTTGCCAGATAAATCGTCAAGGCGACATAAAACCCCAGACTTCGTTAACCTATAAATGGTGCAGCCATTGGGAAAAGCGTAGGTAACCTGAGGGGTGAGTCTATTTGACGTTATTATTGACGTGATATCTCCTTTTTCCATACTTTTTCCATACAATTTGGTACCAGCGCCTCTATCGTGCAGAAAGGGAACTACGCAAATACTCATACAAAATGGAAACGTCACGAACACCTCTCGCTACTAACGTCAAATAGCTCTCATACCTCTCTGTTCGTACTACAAAAGCTCTTGTTTTAGATAGAGTCATTGAAATATCAAAGCATTAAAGGTAGTAGAAAAGAATAATAAAAAGATCATTATGGGTAACAGCAAATATTATTTTTATTGGTTAAATCATATTTACAAGTAAAATCTAATTAAAATTGGTACTACTTACTAAAAAAATTACATAAAAACTTACATCTATACTTATAATAAAACTGTAACAGGTCCAATTCTGTACATTGAAGATATTTTGAAATTTTTTTTTGGAGGGCACTCTATTAACGATACTGAAGCCAAAACTGTAATTTTTTTCATTCATGTCTGTCTGTCTGTCTGTCTGTCTGTCTGTCTGTCTGTCTGTCTGTCTGTCTGTCTGTCTGTTTGTTAAACGCGCATCACGCCGAAACTACTGAAGGTATAGAAATGAAACTCGGAATGTTTTTTGGTCATACTACGAGGAAGGACATAGGATACTTTTTATCCCGGAATTCAGTCAGGTTCCCCTGGGAGATGGGATGAAAGTAAAATTTCTTCACCGCGCATGACGCCGGAACTGCTGAATGAATTGGAATGAAACCTTGCATGATTTGATTTCATACTACAAGGAAGGACATGGGATACATTTGATCCCGGAATTCAGTCAGGTTCCCCTGGGAGAGGGGATGAAAGTAAAATTCTTTAACTGCGCATCACGACGGAACTACTGAATGAATTCGAATAGAACTCGGCATAATTTGAGTTCATACTACGAGGAAAGATACATTTTATCCCGAAATTTAGTAAGGTTCCCCTGTGAGAAGGGATGAAAGTATAATTCTTTCACCGTGCATCACGCCGAAACTGCTGAATGAGTTGGGACTGAATTAGTACGATTTGAGTACATAATACAAGAAAGGACAGGGGATACATTTTATCCCGGAATTCAGTAAGGTTCCCCTGGGAGAGAGGATGAAAGTAAAATTCTTTAACCGCGCATCACGACGGAACTTCTTGATGAATTCGAATGCAAGTCGGCATGATTTTAGTTAATACTATGAGGAAAGATAAATTTTATCCCGGAATTCAGTAAGGTTCCCCTGGAAGAGGGGATGAAAGTAAGATTCCTTCACCGCGCATCACGCCAAAACTGCGGAATGAGTTGGAATGAAACCTGGCACGATTTGAGTTCATACTACAAGGAAGGACATGGAATACATGTTATCTTGGAATTCAGTAAGGTTCCCCTGGGAGAGAGGAAAAAGTAAAATTCTTTAACCGCGCATCACGACGGAACTACTGAATGAATTCGAATGGAAGTCGGCACGATTTGAGTTCATACTACGGGGAAAGATACATTTTATAACGGAATTCAGTAAGGTTCCCCGTGGAGGCGGATAAAAGTTAAATTCTTGGGTCGCGCATCACGCCGAAAGTACAGAATGTATTCAAATGAGCAATACTATTTATCCCGGAATCAGTGCTGTTCCCGTGGGATGAAAGTAAAAATATGCTACTGAATGAATTCAAATGAAACTTGGCATGATTTGAGCTCATACTACGAGGGAACATAGGATGCATTTTATCTGAGATATCAGTAGGCACGGTTCTCTTGGGAGAGGGGATAAAAGTCAAAATGTTTTCTTATTTAGAATTCAATAACGCGTCGTCCTATTTCATGCATTCTTTTTGTTAGAAACAGTGTCGCAAGATTGAATTTGACTAAATCAGTAGACAGTCAAGTAGAAAATTAATAGATTTAAGAAATAATCTGTAGATTGAAGAAAAATATCGGTAGTTAAAGGGTAGGTAAGTTCCTATCTATATATTTTTCCAAGACGCACCCATTAGTAAAGTTCCTACCTAAGTAGGTAGGAACCTAACTAATGAGTGCGTCAATGCCTATTTCAAGCAAAGTAGGTAAAATGTGCAAATGGTCCATTCGACATTCATGGACATGATATTTGGTGGTTTAGCTGGTACAGTTAACTGTACCACCAAAGTTTGGTTGGAGTAAGTGGTCCAATTAAACTAACTAGACCACATTACGGTGGTCCAGTCAAATGGATCAGGAGCCCAATTCTGTAAAATGGCTTCACTATGACAATGGAATCGTCGCAGAATCATCACATAGAATCCTTAGATTAATAAAACTCCAGATAGTGCGTGCGAGATAAATTAATAGTTTCAAACTTGACACTTTGATGCGCGTCTCTCTATCTGCATTCATCATAATTTCTTTCATCTAAGATAGAATACCAAAACGTGTCATTCTTTGACGATACCCCTGTCATAGTGAAGCGATTAGTTTAGCAGAATATGGCCCCAGCTGAACGGAACCATGAGTAAGAAGTGAAACGAGTATGACACTTCTTAACACTGACGCTGGCCGAGTCGTAGCTAAAAGTCGTGTGGATAAAGAATGGGATTGAAGATGACAACATACTATCCCCCGTAGACTCAACACGATTTACCTATACACAATTTAACTAGGTACCTACCTAAATAAAGATACGTATGTTAGAAGTGTAACAGGTCCAATTCTGGGCATCGAAGTTTTTTTGCACGGCGTTTCATAACATGAGAGAAACTATGGTTAAATGTGAACTTAATTAGTCGGCAGGTATGTCAATCGCGAACGAAGTCGCGGGTACAGCTAGTACCTACTAAAAATTATTAATTGACAATAATATAAAAAATAAATTAAATTAATTAAGAGCAAAATAATATTTAATACAACAAGAAAACTTATTTTGAATATTTTTACAATAAAAATTTGACATTCAATTTTTAACAAAATAAAAATTTTATGTCATATCAAAATTTTTTGTCCAGAAAATCCTCGACCTCGAATCCTCCAAAAATCCTCGAAGTACGCTTTCTTGATGAGCCATAGCTTTAGTTTGTTAGTCAGCAACGGAAAGTTTTACTTGACTAACAACTAACAAACAAGTTTGACGCTACATCATACATAAGTACATAAAAACATTTCTTTTTAATTTTGGACTTATCACATGAAATCTCGTAAAATCGTACCTACCTATTGTACGATTCCGATTCGTAACTGTATTATAGTTAGATGTAGGTAAAGTCATATTATTAGCTATATCATATTATTAGTCATATTATAATACATAATATGTTAGTTAGCAAAACAAATATGTATAAGCGGGCAGATTATCACACAGTAATGCAATAGGTAACTTTGGCAACTTTGAAGGCAAATCATGTGATAAAATGTTGCGTTACAAAAAATCCAGTTTTGAATTGCCTCTATGGCCACCGCTCCCACAAAAATGTCAGTTTCTAGAACGCTTGCAATATTTTTGTGACTTACGAAAATGTGAGAAGTGTTGTACTGGTCCATGAAACATTCCAAAATTAACATTCAGGTATATTATGGGAGGAAGGTTTGAAATAATATACGCATGATATAACATTTTTCGAGTCCAATGTGAAGGATTTCTCGTACTCACTTAGAGGTAAATGTGGCCTGCCTTTAAGGAGCTACGCAAACGTAGACACTTTTTGTTGCCGACACGGCACACCATCACAGGGAACTGTAATAGTAGTTCAATGACTGTAGGTAGTTGCTGTATCCGATCATGATCGTACGTATGCGCAGAGAGTGGATGATTTCATACTGGTTCTATAGAAATCAAATATTACTCGGTAGCTTGTATCTGACACAAGACACAAAAGTGTCCACGTTTGCGCCCTGCCTAATAATGTTGAAAACCTATTAGGATCTCGCAGGAATTTGTGATTTGTCAAGTACCGGTAGAAAACCTACAATTTACCACTATCTCTCCGATCAACCAACAAAAACCAATACCCGATCACGAGAAGAGGCGATCAATCACTGCAATTAACCTCACATCAAATAAGATTTTATCGGTGAATGGAATATTTAATAACCAATGTTTACTTTAAAGGGTAGGGTAGAGCTCCTTTTAGATGGAGATCCCTTTTGTATCCATTCAAAACCACAATCTAAACATGTATTCGTCACTCGCATAAAAAATCGACGGACAGCGAAGGAATTGAATTGCGTGCGTGATCGTCCCAATTCAAACGAAAACATTCTTCTATAGACTCAAAATGGACAACGTTAACACCCCAGAAACATATGTATACACCCGCTATAGGAAGGGGAAGACCCCGAAACCATCGGGAATAATCCAAGGAAGCCTGGCGACAGTCAGCAAGGAGTATTGCGCGGAATCTTCAATTTGCGGTCTGAAGCACCTCGTCGCGAAGGACACGCCGTTGTTCGAAAGGTAGGAAATTTCCAGATTATTTATTTGAGCCTCATTGCAACATGGAACTATGTACCTAATACTTAAATTCTTCGGGTTTTTAAAAAATTATCTGAGCGTCTGGTCGAAGCGACGCGTGATCTGGCACAGCGCATCAGCATTGCCATACAGCGGGGCAATGCAGCCAGCGTCTTGGGGACACTTCCGACTGGTATTGATATGGATCAGTTGAGCTACCTGTAGATTGTTTGCAACAGTCTGCAGTTAGCTCAATTGTTTCAATTGTAAATACTAGTTGTAATTTATTTCTATTATTTTAAACAACTTTCTTTGTACCTAATACTGTATCTGTAAAAATACCGGTGTAAGAGGTAACTTTGATCGTACAGTAAGTAACTGAGAAAACGAGGTGCATAGGAGGCATTCTATTTTAGGTACTTTGATAATATTTTCAAGTGTAGGCAAAATCTTTCCTTGACGTTTAAAATTAATTCCAATCTTCGATTTTGTTCAAACTTCAAATGAAATAAAGGGCTATTTAAAACGAAACAACGTTATATTTCCCTATTTTCATCCACAGTTTACCTAATGAACACTTTATTGTACAAACTAATGAATACAAAAAAAAATATCTTATACCTTAATTAAATAAAAACTGTAGAAAAGGCGGCTTTATTGTTTAAAGCAATTTCTTCCAGGCAACTTTAATGATAGGTGACATGCTACTCGTAAATAACTTTGGTTAATTTTACTAAAACTATCGTAGTTTGACGACTTCATTACGGATGTAAGGGGGTTAACTACGAACCTTATTCTTATTCTCCAAACACAAATAAGGTTCGTAGTTAACCCGCTTACATTCGTAATGAACTTTGTTTAAGCTTGAGGTATTAATTGATAGGAAACCTTTACCATAAACCATAAACACCTACATAATATTAGCCAAGTATTGCGAACACATTTGATTGAACTTGTTTAGTTCGATGCCTGGATTGTCGCAACGCTTATACATAGTGGCCCTGCTTACATCACACTCCACGCCCGCGCCGCTTAGCGTTATGTCAAGTCACGATTATTATTTCTTACACACATCATAAGTATATATGAGTATGTTTACCCATTAATCTATGACTGAAAACAAAATATTGATTATCAACTAAAGATGGGAATTGCGACCTATTGGGTTTACCTCAAATATTATGTCTGACCATAATATTTTTTATATAAATAAACAAATGAAGACAGTATTGATAAGACTGGCGTCTTTTGTTTCTTTGGGAAAAAATACAAAATGAATAAGGCACCTCTTTGTGTTCTATCTCCTAATTTATTTTTGTATTTATCTTCATCTCCAGGCTACTATGGGTCGTCATCTTGATTGTCGGGGTTGGCTGCTCAGTTTCGTTGGTCCAGATGACTTTCATCAAGTACTACAGTGCACCATTAGTGACCACGCAAATGCCTGAAGGAGTCTCCGTCAGCAAGATCATATTCCCAGCCGTGGGGATTTGTTCCAACAATAGGATAAGCAAGCGAGCCGTCACGGAATTGGCAAAGAGGCTGTAAGTACATACTAAACCGCAAAGCTTGGACTTAATACTTTCGGTAAAAAGCTTGTCTGGGCATTGACTCATTGTTACTTAACTTGTCTATCCAGAGACAATAATGGGTTTTAGTAGTGGTAGTAGTATGGCTGTTTTTAATTTTTAATATGCAAAGTAAGTCCCTAAGTAAGCGGATTAACAGATGTTATGATGATTGTGTCTGAACGGACCATTGGTACCTACCAACCTACCTACTTACAAACTTCATAGTCTATGGTATAATATACAAATTTCACTAATAACTCCAATGATATTATATATAAACTGAGGTAGATGCGTTTTACCGAGGTCTGCGCGACAAGACAAAACCAGGTGAATTCACTTGACTGAACTCAGTCCGCTCTGCGTCGCGCCGCGATACGAACGCACGTTGCGGGATTTTAGAGAAAAGTAAAACAAACGAAAATACCACATTTTGTGTTTCGAAAGTGCAAAAATTATACTGGTGCAGCTGTAAAAAACAGGCAGGATGTATCTTTACATTTGTAAGTACTGTTTAGTCTATTTAATATGGAAAATCATTAATTTTATATAAAAAAATCACTGCCGCGGCGTTGCCGCTCTGCCATTTACACGAACGAGACAAGACGTAGTGCGTTGCATTCATGAGTGACAGAGAGAACGAGATAATGGCGTGCGGTGTTGTCGGTTCGACCGACGCTAAGGGAGGTTAGGGTGATATGGGTAATATGATCACGCAATGCAACAATATTATTTTTCACCACTACTTTCCAATTATTTTTCGTAGTAGGATAATAAAGAGATGGATTTGACTTTCAACATTTGCTTCTATTTTGTTTTAGATTTCCTAAAGGCGAATTAATTAGGGAGAAATGGGTACGAGTCGTTAGAACCCAAAGACAAGACGATGAATGGATGCCAACGGCATACTCCACAATATGCTCCAAACACTTTGTAGATACTGAAAAGTACCTACGTCACAAAAAAAAATCACAAACTGATAAAGAATGCAGTGCCGGTAATTAAGGTAAAATAGAAAAAAAAACTAGGTACTTTTAATATTCGGTTGTGTATTCCTACGTTTGATTAGACAGGTAAAATTTCAGCGCTATCCGTTCAGTAATTTTGACGTGAAGAAGTAACAAACATCCATCCATCTATCAAACCAAACTTTATTAAATTATTATCATAGTAACTAGCGACCCGCCCCGGCTTCGCACGGGTGCAAAGCTGATACTAAATATACTACAGAATCGGCCTCCCTGCCGGTACCGCTGCAACCGCCATGTCCCTGCATTTTAATTCTATGATATCTTCGAAAATATTCATTTACTTTAATTACCTACATGCTGTAAAGGACCAAATTAATCTATATTAAATGCACAATGTATTTATTGGATAAGGATTTATGCTGTATTGCTAAAAATAGCTTCGTAAATAAGCAATTATTTCTCGTAAAAAGTAAAGGATATAAACGGGTTATTGTGGGTTATCCCTAAGAGATAGATATATACCACCCCGGACTTTTTATAGACCTTTCTAAGGTGTACAATACTGTTGTACATTATTTTTATCTATCTCGTAGGGTTCAGCCAGCGTTTGCAATGTAAGCGCAAAAAAAGTATTTATTTACGACATCACATAAGAAACCTCTAAAATTATCAGTGTTCCTCTACTATATTATGCATGTATTATACATATAAACCTTCTTCTTGAATCACTCTATCTATTAAAAAAACCGCATCAAAACCCGTTGCATATTTTTAAAGATCTAAGCAAACATAGACACAGACAGACAAACAGACACAGACAGGAAGCGACTTTGTTTTATACTATGTAGCGATTAGTAGGTACTTAAGTTAAGTAAAAGTATTTCTTCTAGTGTGCTCACATAAATGTACCTATACTAGGCATGTAATACTATAATTCGTATATAAACATTTTTATTTAAAATTTACTGTTCATTTTCTTAGTGGTGCCTCGTTACCCCCGTTTCCCCTAGTTCGTTCCTTAGGTGCTAGCCGATGACGTCATAGGCTGTCATTGGCCGTCAGCCCGCTGGCCGCTCGTGTAAAGTGTGAACAGTATGTTCATCTCTTTCTGACAACGGGGTCCTATATATCTCTGTGATCTTTTAACGTACTCAGTGATACAAATAAAGTTCCATAGTCCTATGCAGGTAGCTATAGTAAAATATCGCCATGTTTTTATTTCTTTCTAATGAGTATGACGTCTCTATTGGTAAAATCTCATTGAATAACTCAGTATTTATTAACATGTTTATTTATTTATTTGCCAAAATACGCTAACCTTGACCGAAGATACCTATTTGAGCCGTTTGGGGTTGAAACTCTTGGTCCTTGGGGTCCTGGGGCACACGCAATGTATAAAGATCTTGCCAAACTTCTTAAAGAGTCCACATTAGATCGGAGTGCTGGCTTCTATTTCAGTCAACGAACTAGCATTGCCATTCAACGTGGCAATGCTGCCAGCATTCTGGGCACTCTGCCTTCTGGTGACGGCTTAGATTTTTAAGTAATAGTTATAGGTACTTAAGTGTATGTCTGTTAATGTAATTTTCTTTCAATTGCTAAATTTATACCTACAAATTATATAATTAATATAATATAAAGATAAGGTATAAATCAAATTAAAAAATTTAATTAAATTTAGATTATTCACAGGTTGCAAGAAGAACGCAACAAAAATTACAGCGAGAAAGACATGCTGAGTCTACTGGTGGGTCTGGGTCAGCTGTACCAGCTACACCCGAAGCAAACTGACTACATTGATCAGCTGAAGCTTCATGAGGCTTTGGGCACTTATGACGTTCATCAGCTTTTGAAGAGTGTAAGTTCAGTTCAGTTCAGAGTGTAGATCTTTCCTTCAGTACGCATGTCTGCATGAAAATGCTAACATCAGCGACTCTCAAACTTTTTTGGTATACAAAAAGTTATTGCAGTAGCCAGAAACACTCAAAACGAGTAGTATTAACGGCTAGCAAAATAAATACAAGCTATTTATGATGGAAGATACTATAAATAGTGTCAGAAGCCGAGGGGAGATATAGGTATCTTCGAGCGATCCGTAACTTTTTTTTGTATTGCGGTAAAAGAAAATTAGAGCTTTATGCGGGGTTGAGAGAAAGTGTAAATAACTGAGTGGATAAATATTAATAAGCGCCGAGCAGAGCATGATGTGGTTTATTGCACGGCGTCAAAAGAAAATCAATTATTTTGACGGAGGAGACAGAAACTGACTGTTGAAAGTAGAGGCCACTCCACTCGCCGCGCGCCGCTCCTCGCCACCCTGTACATCCTCTGCTCCACCTGGGATCACAGTCCCCTATGCCTACGACACTGGGTAAGCCAGAAACATAACAAAACAAACAGCATACCTATTCTATCAACAATTTTTAGAGACTTTTTGCGGCGATTACAAGCATACTGGTGGATTTAAACTCCGCTTATTGATATATTTTTGTAAGTCAAGAAAAAACTTCGATCCCCAATTTAACGTCCTAGGCTGAAGTCTACTCAGACGGTCGGTAAATCCCTGAGCCCTAAAATAAATTCGTTGCCCAATATAATAAATAAATACGCTGCGCCTGTCCCGCGGGTAGTGCGGTAGTATGTTCCGTAGACCACTGCGCGCCTCACAACACAACTCGAATTAGGTACCTATACCTAAAGATAACTTAGGTAAAATTATTATAATGACTGTCGAATAATGTTTAATTTTCTATGCAAACTTATTTTTCTTTTATAGAGTTTCGAAGATCAAAGATCGGTTTCGAAACTCTTATGGTATCGCTTTGTCTGTCCTTTTTTCCCTCCTTAATAACTCAAAAACTTCTGCAGCTATCAACTTGAAATTTGAAATAATAATACATTTCGTGCGCCTGTACAGATTTAAAGAAAAATAAGTGAAAATAAATGAAAGGTATCATTTTGTACATTTCAAAATAGTTTTTGAAATGTTTGTAGGTTTCATACTTTTTAAAATATTTTGAAACAAGTCGAAAAAATACCCATTCCCCCCCCTTACCTCCGAAGATTGCAGAGCGATCCATGTTAAATGTATGGAGCGTTGATAGATATAGATCTATATTTTATAGGAAAAATATAGAGAAGTTTGTAAAAATATAGAGAAGTCTGTAAAAAGAACACTTTTTGAAAAATGGTCAAAAAGGGGGGGGAATAATTTTCAAAAAGGGGGGCTACCTCACCGAGTGGGATATCAAATGAAAGGTATCGATTTGGACATTTTAAATCACTTTTTAAAATTTCTGTAGGTTTCATACTTTTTGAAATATTTTGAAAAAAGACGAAAAATTTACCATTACCCACCTTTAACCGAACCACCCATTGAACCGAAGCATGCAGAGAGATCCATCTGAAATGTAGGTTGGTACCTACTATTCTTAGGTATTCGTTAAATTGCAAAGTCTCTAACTAACCGGTACTTTTGGTACATATTTGTTGACAAACGTTCGAAACCCTCGGCGCGCGAGTTACACTCGCACTTGACGGATCTTGTTTGACCAGTGTTATTGTAGAGATACAGATACAGGTTTACTTTACCTAGTTCAGGCACATGTATTATTTTATACCTATATTACATAATATTGAATCTTTTGTAATCCATTTAGCCCTATTTTGTTTTTAATAATTTATTTATTTATTTACTGTGGAGAGGCTACAGAGGCTTCGCGGAGCCCCAGCTCTAGGGCTCCGCTGAACACACTTTGACCATGGTTGGCTTAGATATAGTTACTAATTTAATTTATATACCCACAAATATGAAGGTACGATAACTGACCAGAGCAAAAGTGGTGAAATTAAGATTGACAAATACAGGTGTAAACGTATAATGAATATGCTAACCTAAACTCGTGATAGATGATGAAATGTTTTTTGCCAGTAACAGGACAGGGGTCAAGGTAAAAATGTTGTTGAACATAGAGCGTGTTTAAACATTGCGAAATATGTTATTAAAGTTGAAGGTTCTTCACCTCTAAAACGTAGAAATCGTAAAACAAGATCTGTTAGATATTATTACGATGTTCTAACTTAATTGTCCATAGCTAACACCTTCATGTGAAGATTTACTGCTGAGGTGTGTTTGGAACACCAAAATGATGCATTGCCTCGAGCTCTTTGACTTTCGGCTCACCGTCAATGGGTACTGCTGCACCTTCAACTATCTGAGAATGTCGGACACGAAGTTCACTGAGTAGGTACCTACGTAAAATAAGCCCCTGTCAGGAGAGAGAGAGGAGAGAGAAGAGAGAGAGAGACGAGAGGTTCCTACTAAAAACACCAACCCCACATAGATAAAGTTGTAGGTACAGATTTGCCTGTAAGTATACAACACCGAGGGGAGGCATATGGCCAGCAGTGGAATGCTAAAAGCGCGATTTGATACAATAATGAAAATGAGTAGAACTGGGCCGCGATACGCATCACGATGTGGTAAGGCACGGCATTACGGCTCAAACGTTAGCAGTTGAAACGTTAGGGTGCACGTTCACTGGCCGACATCGGACAATCCGCTGACAAGTGCGTCCACTGATCGGCAATCCGAATGACGTCATTCGCATTAAACGGAAAAGTTGCAAGTTGCTCCGTGCGGTACGAATTTTTTATGTCAATCCATTGTCAGTCCCTAACGTCTCAACTGCTAACGTTTGAGCCGTATGCCGTGCTTTACCACACCGTGATCGCGGCCCTGAAGTATTCAACACAATAACTAGGTATTAGTGCTCTTACGTAATAATAAATAATAATAAATAAATATTAAATTATTTGTGTATGTTATATTGTCGTCTTGCATCATTTCATGCTCTACCAACAATAACAGTTTCTATACTGAACCTATTATTTTTCCCTCAGAAAAAATACGGAAATGCGTAGCGAGGATTCATACAACTACGGAAACAAATCAACGTTTGATTTTGACCAAGGACTTAAAATAATGCTTCGAATTAATGAGAGCGACGACTTTTTTTACAACATTCCTCTACAAGGAGCCCAGGTAATAAAAAAAACCAGTAAAATGCAAGAAACAGAGTGAAATTATTAAACTAGTACCTAACTAATAGATGTTTTCAGCTTCAATTTTCAGATGCCTACGATTTCCCAGACGCTCCTAGCGGTAGCTTCGCAATGCAGATAGTTAACCCTGGAGTGCAAGTAAGTACCAACGCACGTACCTATATAGAGACCACGTTCGAAGTAACGCAAAACATATTTCCACTACAGTGAAGCCCATTCATGGTTGAACAAGCATAAATTATGGACAACCCTCCGAATGTAGGTACAGGCCTGTTTTACGAGTAAGGTTGTTGAAATAGGCATGTGGTGAAAAATTTGCAGAGTTCGTTCACGGTCGGACTGCTCTACTAATGCCCTAGACCGGCACGTATAAATAAATAATGCTTGACATTATTCACATAGCATCATCTAGCCCCAAGCTAAGCAGAGCTTGTGTTATATGCGTACTAGAGGTAGATAACTTATATAGGTACCTACTTAATACAATTCCTACATTATATAGATTTATAAATTTTACCCCTTATAGAACTCCCGGAAAAATGGCATCTGAAAATCGTATAAATGTTTGTCCCGAGGTGGGAATCGAACCCACAACCTCCTGTGTCTCAGGCACACCTACGCCCGCACGCCACTAAGGTCTTCTGGATGGAAGGAACGGAGGTCTTTGCCTAGCATGAGCTCTGATGGGCTGATAAGATGACATTGACGACTTGCAGGAAACTCTATGCGTAGCGCACTTACTTGACCTGTTTATTTTCTTTCTAGATGACAGTCTTGGTATCAGCCAGCTTCACAGAAGCCTCTCGGGACATTCAGCACGTTTCCCTAGCCCTCAGGAAGTGTAGGTTCCATGATGAGTCGAGCTACCTTTCCTTCTACACCTACAGCGACTGTATGCTGAAGTGTAGAATGTATTTTCTTCTGGAGAATTGCAATTGCACGCCATTTAATATGCCGAAGGAGGATAATGCGAGGACTTGTGATATGAGGGATGTGGCGTGTTTAAGCATATTTTATGGTGAGATTTCTTTTTAAACGTAGTTGGTCTATTGTATTGTATTGATCTCTAAGGGATATCCACCAGGGGTGGGCAGCAGCGTCCCCTGCAGAACAATTCTAACGCTGAACTGCGATCCCCAACCCGCATACCCAGCGTGGGGATTAGGTATGGGCGCTCCCCCATGAGATAAAAGCCAATAAGAGGGTTATCAGGGGGGAGGTCTTCGTCCATCTGTGGACCGGCTGAAGCCTCTTGCTGAGGTGAGGATTATGTATACTTACAAGCTGGAAACTGGGGGTGGCGGGTGGGACTCCTTCTAAGCTTCTCCGCCAAGTCGATTTTACTTGTCCAGTGCCGTCAGCACTGGACAAGTAAAATCGACTTGGCAGGGCCAATACCGTGGCCAATACCCTTATAACGTTGGAGGGCTCTAGACAATCGAGACGTTGTGAGAACTAGGAAAACAGAGTGCGTAGAGGCTGTCTAAACGCTCTGATCTGAGGACTATGATGACCCCAAACGGGTATTCCTATTATATTCTTTCAGAAGCTAACTGTTAGAAGCGAGGAAACTAAGTCAGTGATCTTGTTTTAGCCCAATCAATAACGGTCCGTCCAAAAGTGGATCCAATACCGATAGAGCTCGAGTTGGATTTGGTAGGAGGTGGTCTAGACTGCCCAGAGTGTTCTCCAACTTGCTCGAAAACAGCCTATAGTTACGACTTCAATAACGTCAACATATACGAAGACTATCTGAACGAAGTTCCTGATGATAATAGGGAGGATTGGTTGTGAGTATGACCCTAAGAAAATATTATCTAATTACCTGCTCTCGTATGACCTTTAAGTAGAACTAGAGGTAGAGCTATCCACTTATCTTACCATCGCCCAGCTAAAACTGAAAATGTCTACAAATAGTTACCTAACGAGTACTAGGTAGAAGAAATGGTACCTAACTTACCTACTCTAACAGAAAAAAACATGGTCACATACTTTTCAATGAATTTTTATTACAAAAAAATCAAAGCAAATCTAACGTCTTATCTCAAAGCTTCTAAACGCACAAGAGCTGACAGGACATTCGTTTTTAAAATCACTTTTCTCAATTTTCGACTTCGGGCTTCCGATTTTCTGCAGCCATGTCTTCATGCGATTCACTGATTCCGGAGGCCCTTGCAACTGACCGACGACGGTGCCTTGAGCGGTGTTCATGACCCATCCTTTCAGCCCCAACTCTACAGCTTTTCTCTGTGTATGCTTACGAAAGTACACTCCTTGAACTTTCCCGAAAACTTCGAAGTCTGCCGAAATGATGCCGGGTTTAGTGGTCACGGCCGCTGCCGCCATGACGTAGCTCAGTTGTTACTTTTCTTATTTCTGCTTGTTGTTATACCAAAAAAAAATATTGAAGACTTGTAAATTTACCGAAATGCAAAAATGCAAGGTGAACTGTAGATGATGACGTTTCTTTGTTTGTTTTCCAATGTATTTTCGTTGTTAGGGAAACGAAAGGGGTCGTTGCTATAATATCTCCATGGTACCTATAATCTTTGGGTAGGTACTTATAATTATATACTTTATCTCTATGGGTCGTTGACTGCCAGTTTCATGGCTACATTCATCCTTTTCTAACTCAATAGCTGCATTGAACTAGGTATATGGAAATAATAGACGATTTCAGCACATAGGTCCAGTATTTTCTACAAAAAAAAAATTGGTTGCCTGTAAAGTCGGTATACGGGCGAAAGTTTTACGTGACAACGACTTTGAGTGGTAAAATAATTATGTCTGTCTCTCTCGCTCTTAGGCGGGCTAACCATGCCCGAGTGGAAGGGACGCGTGCCTCTCACTCGCTCTCATTGTGAGCGCATAACGTGAGCGGAGCGTAACGCAGTTTCTTGAAGTGTCACCCGGCAAACCAATTTATAAGACGTTGTCACGTCAAAACTCTATGGAATTTCATTTCTCACGTGTTTTAGCGGGAGGAAAAAGTGTATGGAAATCCATTTCTAACGTGTTATTTTTTTTTAATTTCCTAAAAAATCGGCCGGTAGCTATGGTTATTTTCGTTCGGTCAAACGACAAAAAGTTTTTACTCCAAGTCCATTAGGCCTCCTCCTATTTCCGAACAATATTTTGAAAAAAAGAACCCAAAGGCTGGCGCGGTCAATGAGGTTTTACCAACATCATTGGGCGCGGTAAGTTCTTCTAAATTTCAATTAATAATTAATTCTGCTTTTTATTTTCCTCGAAGGTGTAGTATAAAGCACTATTTATCACTCGGCAGAAAGTACGATTCCTACCTCGTGTGTTTTAAGGCACACCAAAACGACACACTCGGTAGGAATCGATCACTTTCTCGCCTAGGTGTAAAATGTACTATTGTGCCAGTTTACTAAATGCCAGTACAAGGTACAACAGCTAACCTAAGCTTTTATTTGTACTACACGGCAGAACGAATCCTAACATTTTCCACATGTGCATTTTCCAAACTAGTTTCTAACTGTTAGAACATTGTTTGGAAAAAGCATGTTCATTAATTATTCCATGTAAGAATCGATATAGCTACCTACGAATCGCCCACACGAGAGAAATGCGGGTAACTCTATATAGGGCGGGTATTGTTCCACCAGTAACATTGTTCTGAACAACAATGCTTGCAGGAGAGGCGCCAATTTCAGCGGCGCGTCGCTTGTTCATGTGAAGTACGCGAAGGAAGTCGCAGACTGTTACGGGCGGAACGTTATTATGAAGTGGTTCGATTTGATCAGTAAGTTCGTTTTCTTTGACACAAATTTTCGATAAGGGACCGCAGCTCATATAAAAATTAGTTAGAAGAGCTTGCGGTAATCGGTACCTACTTACTACTAGGTTTTTAACCCCTGACCTAAACAAGGGTATTTTAAGTATCTTTTGTCCAGCATTATTAGTTTAGAATTTAATCTACTTACTCGGTTTCGGGAACTGGTGCTTTCCAAAACACACTATTAATTATCTGTGTGCCTGTCTGTGGCAGAACCGATTTGAAATTTGTTGCAAGGTGACTTGGTATAGTAGATATTAAGTACCTATATGAGAAAGTATTGTATTGTCTTTGTCGATAGCGTCAATTTTTTTAAAGTGATGTAGCTGCTGCCCGTGGCTTTACACGCGCTTTTTAAATAGCCTAAGTTGTTCCCCGGGATACCTTACCTCCCTGCCTTTAATTGATATCCGTACAACCGTTTAGGCGTGAAAATGTAACAGATATAGACAGACAGCGTTACTTTCGAATTTATAATGTAATAGGTAGGTAGTATGGAAGTATGGTTAGACCAATCTCACCTCATGGAAAATGAAGATATGGTCGACGGTGTATCACGAAGGTTTAGAAGACGACTATTCACTCTTGTTTTGAAGAGATCCGGTTGTAGGTAGGTACTTGGCCATTTTATAGGTAGGTATTGGTAATGAAAATTGGTGCAGTCGTTCTAATGTTCAAAACAATTTATTGTTCAAATTCTCAAATGTTTGTAAAATAAAAATTCACAAAAACTGATACCTGCCTAATAATAACAGATATCTATCACCAAAATAAAATACAAACTTAAACAACATGTTATACATATTTGCAACTAGCTGTACCCGCGACTTCGTTCGCGATTGCCTTACCGGCCGACTAATTAAGTTCACATTTAACCATAGTCTCTCATATTATGAAACGCCGCCGTGAAAAAAATCGTGTAGGTTCTACGGGGGACAGCATGTTGTCATCTTCAATCCCATTCTTTATCTACACGACTTTTAGCTACGACTCGACCAGCGTCAGTGTTAAGAAGTGTCATACTCTTTTCAATTCTTACTCATGGTTCCGTTCTGCTGGGGCCCTATTCTGCTATACTAATCGCTTCACTATGACAGGGGTATCGACACAGAATGACACGTTTTGGTATTCCACCTCAGATGAAAGAAATTATGATGAATGCAGATGGAGAGACGCGCGTCAAGTTTGAAACTATTAATTTATCTCGCACGCACTATCTGGAGTTTTAATAATCTAAGGATTCTACGTGATGATTCTGCGACGATTGCACTGTCATACTGAAGCAATTGTATTGCAGAATTGGGCTCCTGATCCATTTGACTGGACCACCGTAATTTTTTTTTTTTTTCGTTAGTAGGTAGGTACAGTTGGCTGTGTACCACAGTAAAAAATATTTTTCTGTGGTCCAGTTAGTTTAATTGGACCACATACTCCAACCAAACATCGGTAGTACAGATAACCGGACCAGCTAAACCACCATATGTCATGTAAGGTAGGAACCTAACTTATTTTTCCAAGACGCACCACCTTAGTAGGTAGGAAATTTTGTATTGTATTGTATTGTATTGTATTGTAGGAACCTAACTAATGGGTGCGTCTTGGAAAAATTAGATAGGAACTTACCTACCCTTTATCTATAATTTTTTTTCTTCAATCTACAGATTATTTCATCAGTCTACTGATTTTCTACACGACTTTCTACTGATTTAGTCAAATTCGATTTTGCAACACTGTTTCTAACAAAAAGAGATGCATGATATCGGACGACGCGTAGACCCCTCGGGTTGCGCGGTTTAAGAATTCTACTTTTTCCTCTCTCCCAGGGGAACCTTACTGAATTCCAGGATAAAATGTAATTCCATGTCCTTCCTTGTAGTATGAACTCAAAACATACCAAGTTTCATTCCAACTCATTACCTATGTAGTTTCGGCGTGATGCGCGGTGAAGGAATTTGACTATCATCCCCTCTGCCAGAGGAACCTTACTGAATTCCGGGATAAAATGTATCTTTCCTCATAGTACGAACTAAAATCATGCCGAGTTGCATTCGAATTCATTAAGTAGTTCCGTCGTGATGCGTGGTTAAAGAATTTTATTTTCATCCTCTTTCCCAGGGGAACCTTACTGAATTCCAGGATACAATGTATCCCATGTCCTTCCTTGAACTCAAATCGTACCAATTCAGTCCAACTCATTCAGTAGTATCGGCGTGATGCGCGGTGAAGGAATTTTACTTACATCCCTTCTCCCAGGGGAACCTTACTAAATTCTGGGATAAAATGTATCTTTCCTCGTAGTATGAAATCAAATTATACCGAGTTCCATTCGAATTCATTCAGTTGTTCCGTCGTGATGCGCGGTTAAAGAATTTTACTTTCATCCTCTCTCCCAGGGGAACATTACTGAATTCCGGGATGAAATGTATCCCATGACCTTCCTTGTAGTATGAAATCAAATCGTGCTGGGTTTCATTCCCACTCATTCAGCACTTTCGGCGTCATGCGCGGTAAAGAAATTTTACTTTCATCCCCTCTCCCAGGGGAACCTGACTGAAATCCGGGATAAAAAGTATCCTATGTCCTTCCTCGTAGTATGACCTAAAATCG
The DNA here is from genome assembly GCA_949316285.1 of Eupithecia subumbrata. Taxonomy (NCBI): domain Eukaryota; kingdom Metazoa; phylum Arthropoda; class Insecta; order Lepidoptera; family Geometridae; genus Eupithecia; species Eupithecia subumbrata. The sequence goes on from OX438643.1 coordinate 25,694,942, forward strand.
TACCGAGTTTCATTTCGATACCTTCAGTAGTTTTGACGTGATGCGCGTTTAAGAAACAGACAGACAGACAGACAGACAGACAGACAGACAGACAGACAGACAGACAGACAGACAGACATGAATGAAAAAAATTACAGTTTTGGCTTCAGTATCGATAGTAGAGTGTCCTCCAAAAAAAATTTTCTAAATATCTTCAATGTACAGAATTGGACCTGTTACAGTTTTATTATAAGTATAGATGACGCAGCAAAAAAGGTACAAATATGAATTCGAGAACAGACGACAGACGAGAAAGCTTACAAAACCAAAAAATGATTCGATTATCTGCGATTTGCTCCGATTATAGCATTGTCGAAAATTATTTTCCACTAATAATTCTTTGATTTTTTAATTCCTTTGTTTACAAAAAAATATTCAAGATTCTAGAAAAAAAAATGGTTTTATGAAATACAGCCAGAGTTAGGTATTGAGTCTATCTGAGTCACATAAACCACCGACGCATAAAACTAACATAAAGCTTTGAGCCTCGATATTCGATACGCACGAAATGGATTTTGGGAAATCGACCCGGTTCTGCGATTTTTGTCATCGTCTATCGACTTTACCTGATGAACAGGCAGACCTTTATTAATAATAAGGTATAATTATTACATCACCGAACGATATTATTAAATTACTATTAGCAAAGGAAATGTAGACTACTCGCTTACCTTCACCGTGTGGCTTACGTAAAATCGCGTGCCTATGTCGAAAGTACCTGAGGTGAGGTAAAAGTCTGATAAAGATTCCAGAGTCAGGGTGAATCAAATTTATTTATTTGACCATGGAGATATAACATGACGGGAACTTAGCCTAAACCGTTACGTGTGATGGAATGGGGCCATTCATATAGTACGTAACACGATTTAGGGGGGGGAGGGGGGTCGACCATGTCTTATTTTTTCTTACAAGGAGGTGGGAGGAGTCTCGATAGTTCTTACGTAAGATCACAAAAAACCAAAGTTTATCACTCCCAAAAACTTAAAATTATTCGTACCTTTGTAGGTACAAATTAACATTTCAAAAAATTGTTACTTTGAAAATATACATTAAAATAAGTATACCAAACGTGTACTAATTTTTTCCGTTAGATTCTTACGTAATAAATATTAAACAGGGGGAGGGGGTCGGCCTATTTTTATTTTTTCTTATATTAGAGGAGGAGGGGGTCAAAATCTAGCGAAAATCGTCTTACGTAATAAATGAATGGCCCCAATGTGATGTGATGGAATGGGTAAAAGTAAGACGAGGACCTTGATGGCGTAGTGGGCACGTCTAAAGGCACTACAGAAAAAGATTTTTTGGTTGTTTTCGCAATTTTGTAAGACTTATCCCCTATTACTCAAATGTAACTCAGAAGGTTAAGCTTCCATCAGGTATTCCGCAGCCTCCCTCGGGGATGGGGGCCGGCGAAAATAAATAAATAAAGCTGGAGTATTCACACAGCATTATCTAGCCCCAAGCTAAGCAGAGCTTGTGATATGGGTACTAGATAACTGATATACTTAATACAATACACTACATAGATAGATATTTTTTATTATACATAGAAAACACCCAGACCAACCAACGGAACACATCTCTGCAGATCGTACACAAATTTGTTCTGAGGCGGGCATCGAACCCGGAACCGTCGCAGGCGGACCTTCGCCCGCTGCGCCGCGGAGGTTGTCAAAAGCTTGATCGATGGTCCGAATTGACGAATTTTTGAGAGATTTTCATTGAAAACAGTCAAAAAATTGCGCCTTGAGGAGTTGCTTTTTATTATTCCCGTTTTAACACAAAAAATATGGTGTATTGTCACGAAATTTATCCACGCAAGAAAATGCGCCGTCTTCACGACAGTAAGTTGTTTCTCACCTAGGTGAGAATCAAACTCTCAGCAACACTTTGAATTTTGTATGTTGCTGCAACCTTTATATTTGTGGGTTCACACGAACTTTATCCACGCAAAAAAAATACGCGGTCTTCGCAGTGCAGTCTTAAGTTTACTGAGCAACAACCTACTGTGAATTATTTTGATGATGCTGCAACCATTATATTTGTTTTGGGTTTTAAAGCCCAGCTTATACCGCTATTGTAAGTACTTAAAACGTCTTCATACACTTTTCCAGGTAACATCGGCTCTACCTGCGGATTCGTCACTGGCTTCAGCTTCGTATCAGTCATCGAGTTCATATACTTTTTCACCGTAAAGTTCTTCAGGGAAATACAGTCAAGAAGGTCTCAGAAGTGGAGCCCCGGAGAGAAAGGAGTGGGATCGTTTGAGCCTGTTCGTTCTATTTACTGGAATGAGCTAACGCAATCGACTGGTTATGCTAATTTTCCTAAGAATGGTTAGATAACTGTACTGACTTCGAATCTCTAAATTAAACGTCTATCCTATTTCAATAACTGTGTGTGACTGCAGTAGCAAGGAACTCATTTTCTTAAATACTATAATAAGTTATTTTATTATAAAACATAATAATACCGCTTGCTGCCTTTGTTTTTGCTTTTGTTTAGCCTTATCATGTTTAGAGTTTAGGTAAATATTTACACCAAATATTTGTTTACGTATAGGCATTACAGAGCAGTTGTATTGTGATCTAATTAGCGATAACGTAGCAGCATTTATTTTCATTGTTCCTGTGCTTTTATAAAATACACATAATGTGTGGTTATCATCACCAACAATCAAAACACCTGTGAAGCTTACACCAGATACAATCTAACATAATAAGTTACAAATAGTTTTCAAGCAATTATTTACGCATGGTGTTGAATTAATAAGTGATCTACCTAGGTAATTGTTGGAATAAAAACATACTGAATTACTGAGCTTGTGGTTTCATTTTGTAATCGTTCTCCGAAAGGGTTCACAAACAGCTGCGAAAAATGATGCTAAGCAAAGAAGCAAAAAATAGATATTTTGAGATATGGTGGAACGGGATCAAACAACTGCCGGAGTCGACATCGATTCACGGTTTTCGGTTCATCGCTGATTCTAAAAGACATTGGGTGGAGAGGTATGTAGAGAACAAACAGTCAGTAATTCAAAAAGAAAAAACGCAACACTCAAACTCAATTCAGTGTTAAAATAATTTTGGTCCTGTAGGAAGGTTCCAACAGCTTCCTTTTTTTTATTAAGTTACCTAATTTCCTATTCGGTAGGTTTAGGAAAAGTAAACTACCTTTTAGGGAAATCTGTCTTGATGAGTACCTACTTAATAAAAATATAAATAATCTAACTTGATGAGTCATGAATGTGATAGGATTGACGTAAGCAAGGAAAATTACAAAGACTTTATGAAGATGATGATCAATAACAAGATGTAGAACGGACAAGATCGTATTTCTTCACCCGGTAATTTTACAGTTAAAATTGAAACCGATCTGGATTTCCGTAATAGGTTTCTATTCAATTAACCCATATAAACCTGAACGTAGGTGTAAATAATTTGATTCCAGAATATTCTGGCTGATATTCGTTGCTTTGTCCTGGTACGGATCTTCTCTACTAATCGCGGCGCAGTATGCTGCCTTTCAGAATAACCCGATTTCTTTTGTCGTGGAGACTACTTATAAGGATTGGGACACCATGTTTCCTTCCGTAGTTGTTTGCGAAACTGATAATGCGAATCGTATTGAAGAAATTTCTGATGGGTAAGTGGAAGAATCCAAACTAATTAAGAAAAAATAGGTACCTACCTACATACCTTAATATGAATAGCGAATTTATTATTTTTAGATTGTGGGGAGAAGATCACGACTTTAACATGGAAGAAGTTCTAAAAGAAATATCCTATTTCAAAGGCATAACGTACTACATATCGGAGTTTTGTAATTTGGAGGATCCGTTACCAGATTGCATCAAAACCAATTTTACTCATTACGCTAACATGGTAAGTCTCTCATATCAAGAACTTGGTTTATTATTACATTGGTTACGTAAGTCCAGAGGTAATAAAAGAGAAAGAACTTACCAACCGGCGATAAGAAAGGACAGAATGAATAGATTGGTCAATGATGGATGAGTCAACATGGTTTGCAAGCCGCCTTGCACGTGAATCAAAAATTACACCACTCTCCGAGCACTTAATAGGCAATTGAACTTTATTACACTAAACAGATTAATTCTCCTCCATTAATAATTTCCAGGTTCGAAGTAGGTGTGAAGAGACATTAGAAGACTGCACTTGGAATGGACAACCTTTTGATTGCTGCCGTTATTTCAGACCTATGGACACTGAGCTTGGTACTTGCTACGCCATCAATAGTATCCAAGGGAGGTAAAATGAGCAAACAGAAATGTGTAAAAATACATAGCTGGTAGCACTTATGTAAGTGCAGATGATTCATCGCCAATAATGCTTTCAGGGAGAAAAACCCCGAAAAATATCCAATGATAAGCAACAGAACAACAGGTCCAGGAGTTATCAAATTTAAAGCAATGGTCAGTGCTAACGTTTACATTCTAAACGAAGAAGATGTACCGGCCCTTACGACCATAGGATCAGACGTTCTGAACGTTGTTCAAGAAACATATTTCAAGTGAGTTTCGGTACATAAGGTCGATACATAACTATACCTAATGTAGGACCTTGAATTTAGTTTTTTTTTTATCATAATGTTAATTTCTAATGTTTCAGACGTTACATTTCTATACGGAATATACATAATGATGCTGGAGCACGATCCATATCTCCAGAAAAACGCAAATGCCGATATACGGACGAGAATTTCCTAGAAGTTTTTCGGCATTATTCTTACACGGCTTGCACTGTACAGTGCAGAAAGAATGCCCAGCTTCAATTTTGTAATTGCACTAACTATTTTATGCCGAATGTTCCCGAAGCAATTAAGTGTAATATCAGTGGTGTCATATGCATGAACAACAACGTTAATATTCTCTCTGTGAGTTGTTTAAATTTCTCTAATGAAACAATTTAGTTGATTAAGACTAATTTAAACATTTTATTAACGGTTTACATTGTTTGTATGACGCTAATTTCCTTTGCTTTGTTCTAGGTACTAAGAGCGCCTTGGTCGTCTCGTGCTGGCCTCTACTGCAACTGTTTGCCATCGTGCACTGAAGCGGAAATATCTATTATAAAGGACTTTCAAGCTGTGACAACAGAAAGTTTTGCCATTGTAGAAATCGAGCTAGCAATGTTACCGAGCGAACGGTATAGGAGAAATGTTGTAAGAGGGATCCTTGATTTAGTCGGTAAGAATTATTTCAGAGAGTACCTATGGAAACAGTAAAATTTTCTTTTTAAGAACCTTTGAATGATAAACTCATCATTTTCTTCTCTAGTGTCTACTGGAGGCACAGGCGGTCTTTTCCTAGGAGCAAGCATTCTTAGCTTCGTAGAGCTGCTCTACATTCTGCTGCTACGACCTTTCTGTGACATATACAGCCAACGAGATGATGATCCCTGGTACAGAAAATTTGGAACAAGACGTATCGAAGACTTTAAAGTCGCTAGGAATTCTAAGATTAACAATTTTGGCACCGGTAACAAAATTTAAGCACCAATATTCACATCACATCACAAGAGTTGACTTCAGCATGTGTAAAGCAAAAAACGCAAATTGTTTTGATATTCTATTGCACAAACTCACAATATACAAGTCAATAAATTATTTACAAACAATACCTTTCAACGATTTCATCAAATACCTCCATTACTTTTTCTTTGTAGTCAGTATTCGATATCATCATAGTTGATATAAAAGAAGCTTTATCCTTGCAGAGATTCTGATCGAATTGATCTGTATCCGTGAAAATGCTTGTGATTTTATCGTCATCTATCCACATCTGTGGTATTAAACAAGCACATACAACGAGAGCCCATTGTCTTCTTTTCTCAGCTGATTTGATGAATGCTTCTTTAGTTATAATGTCTGGATCTATTCCGTTTTCAATTAATATAACGTGAAGTTTATTGATGTAGAAATTTAGAAATTTCTGCATTTTTCCTTCTCTGTACTTGGGATCCAAGTTACAGTAGAGAAGTAACATTACATCTCCAGCAGGAGGATGGTACCTTACAGCTTGAAAATCAATTAACAAACAATCGTCCGGCTTGTTATCATCTCCATAGTGAAACATCAAATTGTTATTCCATAAATCTCGGTGACAAATCACATTCCTGTATTCCGGAGAGGGGTCAGTTTGGGCTAAACCTTCGGACCAAATATCGACCCAGCGATTTTCTATCGCTTTGATTTCAGATTCACTATATTTCAAGGAAGCTTTAATGATTTTAAGAGATCCTTCCCTGCATTGGCTATACCAGACATCAGAGTTTTCATATCCGCCTTTGAACAGATATTCGTGAAATTCATCGTACAATGAGTAAGCTTTTCCGATCTGTCGGCTCCTTTCTTCTTCATAAATGATCGAAGAGGCGTGAAACCTCGCCAAGGTTTTCAGGGCTTCGTATGTGTGGTCTTCATCAAATCTTTTAAATTTGTCTCTAAGCTTGAATTGCAATACGTTTAAATCTTGAAAAACCATGCAATTTTTACTGGCAGTGACGAAAGGAGCACTCCACGGTTTCAAACCTAAAACAGGTAAAATATTGGGTAAGCACCTATACTTACCTACCTACGTATTTCCTGAAATAAGTAAGTAACATTGTATTTGTAGGCTCAACGAATAAATAAAACTATATATATAAATATCGTCGGTCGGATTCATTACCGGAACATTTCCGAAATCACGTTTTTTGAGATAAGTATACAGAATGGTAGCGAATTTAAGAAAGTTTCCAAATCACTAATGGTACAACTCAAATGTTGGTTCTAATTGACAGAAAACTACTTATTCCGGTAAAGAAAAATTGATATTAGTCATCTTTTTTGTTTTCAGTATCGGTTTATTTCGAATTGTCCCGCCGGCACTCTTAATTCCAAAGTGCATCCGTGGTTCATCAATAGAATATTTAGAAATGTTCCAGTTTGACTCTGACATTCTTTAGTTAATTATGGTTTATTCGTGTTTTGTGCCAGTCGCGCTTTGAATGATTAGTGTAGTGGTCAGAAGCAGTTCGAGTTTTAATAAATAAAAATTTAAAAATGTCTTCCAGAGCTAAAAGACTGCTTAAATTGGCGATAACCAACAGTTCAGAAAGTGATCATGATCAGTTTAGCGGTAAGTTTTATTGAAATACCTATTTAGCTTAAGTATAACCTAACTTCCGACTTTTGTGGGAAAGCTTTCTAAAATATTTTAAATAAAAGGGGAATGGTATTATAGAAAGAAGCGTACGATAGCTTATAATAGTAGCATGGATCTCTTTTTGCTTATGCTAGACCAAGTAGTAGGTTCTTTCTTACCTACTTACTACCTAATTTTAGCTAATCCTAAGCTAACTAATTGTGTGTAAATTGTTTTTCTAATTTTAAAGAAAGGAAGAAATACTGTCCAAAAATTTTGCTAACAATAACTTTAAGTTATAATTGTTCTCTGTTTTTGCATTAAATAAGCCACCAATGTTTTTGTACCATGTCTTGTGTGAATAAATGTTACTGAATTACTGAATTACTGAATTACTGAATTGCTTACAAGGTGGTGACTAATAAAGATCCTACCTAGCTAAATACATGAGTTGCTAAAGTTAACAGTTGGCACCTAAGTTGGTACTTACAAAAAAGTAAGTCTTGTCAATTAATTTTCTTCCTCGGTTCGGTCTTGTTATCTAATTTGGTGCTCGAAATCATTATGCGTAGGATAGGAGTTCCTTTACGAACAGCATCTAATTCTGTCTCTGGAACGAATTTCACCATACAACCACCACCTTGTAAGCAAAAACAGAGAATAATTATAACCTAAAGTTATTGTTAGCAAAATTTTTGGTCAGTATTTCTACCTTTCTTTAAAATTAGAATAACAATTTACACACAATTAGTTAGCTTAGGATTAGCTAAAATTAGGTAGTAAGTAGGTAAGAAAGAACCTACTACTTGGTCTAGCATAAGCAAAAAGAGATCCATGCTACTATTATAAGCTATCGTAAGCTTCTTTCTATAATACCATTCCCTTTTATTTAAAATATTTTAGAAAGCTTTCCCACAAAAGTCGGAAGTTAGGTTATACTTAAGCTTAATAGGTATTTCAATAAAACTTACCGCTAAACTGATCATGATCACTTTCTGAACTGTTGGTTATTGCCAATTTAAGCAGTCTTTTAGCTTTGGAAGACATTTTTTAAATTTTTATTTATTAAAACTCAAACTGCTTCTGACCACTACACTTATCATTCAAAGCGCGACTGGCACAAAACACGAATAAACCATAATTAACTAAAGAATGTCAGAGTCAAACTGGAACATTTCTAAAAATTCTATTGATGAATTTAATTTCATTAATGGAACATTTCACAAAATTACGGATAACTTAAAAACTACAAATGACAGCTAAACCTTAACAACACACAATAAACTTGTCTATAATCAGCATATTATTCAATAAAAAAAATATACTTAAGGCTCTCTAGATGAAGACAACTAACATTTGAATATTTTCAAAAACTTAAACCCTCAATTACTCAGAACAGTATATTTTGAAATGTTCCAGTACTGTTTCCGACCGACGATATATAGGTTAGAGATTACAATTATAAAATTAAAAATTCCTTTTTTTTTTACTTATTAAATTAAAAATTACCGGTTACTTGTATCCTGTCTTTAATAACACTGTAAAAATACAACTCCTTTGCAAAGAACATTTGCTCTTCCACCATCTTTGCCTTCGCTTCGTTTGAAACAGATATAAGTTTCAGAAAATAGTGCACAACTTTTTTGCTTGGAGTAAGATTTACTTTTAGTTTCCAATAGTCGCACAGAAATCCCAACATTTTATCGCTAGCATTTTGTATGTAGTAACTCTCAATTGTGTCCGTGCTGTTATCACCATTTTTAGAAATTATACGCTGAACAAACTCAGGTGATAGATATTTAGAGCTACTTGATTTATTTTCATTTGTTATTTCCATTTTTCGTTAAAACTAGTAGCATTACTACTACCAAACACAGCAACACGGATAGAGTTATGAACTTTAATGAGTGTATTTTAAATAAGTATTAAATAATTCTTATAATCATACGATTTATAACATATTTACTTATGATAAAATATGAATACTTAACAAATAGAACACAGAGACTTATATTTACAGTGTTCGATAAACATAGGCAGGATACTACCGACATAACATAAACAAATAAGGTTTATCATGCCATAAAGCGTAAGTAGGTAGGTACCTACACTAACGACGCGTAAAGTACACGCTATAATCAAAACTATATTAGGATAGGTACCTACTTAGATAATTTCGTTTTCCTGATACACGATGTCTGAACATGCACCATTCTTATCGTTCGTTAATACGTATCTGTCAACAATCTCTTCAAACAGATCGCATACTCTATCACGGTAGCTTGCGTCGTCTTTAGCAATTTCTATCAACTCCTCACTTCGTGACACAATATTTGCTTTCTCGGCTTTAGCTGGATCATTAAAGATTTCATCTCTTTTCTCGCTACTCATTGCCACAATAGGCACAATGAGAGATGATTGAGTTATAGCAAAGACTATGCTTTCATTGTACGACTTCATTAGAATTTTCTTCGGGAACATGTCTTCTAAATATACGCCGGAGCTTAGGAGAACATTAGATAGAGTGCTGTAATAAATATCAATAAAGCTACTGGTGTACTTTTCTCTCTCTGCTCTGGTAGTATTAAAGTATATGAGAGATGAGAGGTCCAACATCGGAGAACTGTACAAAACTGTTTGAAAGTCTACGATAATCGCATGAGGGTCGACTTTGCTCTGTCTCTTAACCAAAATGTTGTTGGTCCAGAGATCTCTATGGACTACCACATTGCGGTATTCTTTACTAGGTTTCATGAGATTCAAAGCTCTTTCATACAACTTCGGGATGATCGACTCTGCTTTCGCAAGCGTGTTTGGTTCGTTTTTATATTTTGAATGGGCTTTTAAAAATTCAATGATAGCATTTCTACCGGTGTCACGCCAATTCTGTCCTCCAATAGGTTCTTGTAGGAATTCTCTGTAGTCTTCCCATATTCTGTAGGGTCTGTTAAGTTCTCGGCTTTTCTCTTCTTCAAAAATGTATGATGCTGCGTGGAATTTGGCGAGTGTTTCAACAGTTGCTTTGAGATCGTCATAGCTCATAGTATCTCGGTGATGAGGCATTAAGTACCCTAGATGTCCAACGTCTTCGAAGATAAATAAATCTTGTCTTGAATATAACAACTGTGGTCGCCATTTTTTCGTTCCTGTAATGCAATATTTTCAACATTTAAGGCAGTTTGATTTGAAATACTTACTGCTCGAATAAAAGTTATATTCTGATGGCTTGCTTATCAATTAGAAAATACACCTTTTTATAGTCTAAGTTTTATAATTTCGAAATTTAACTTTAAATATGTAGTTATAATTAACTCCTGTAAAAAAATAAAGCTTACCTTCATATTCCTTAAACTGTGGAAACAGAGAACTCAGCATAACGTATTCCTTACTAAAGAACTTCACTTCTTTCAAATATTCTGACAACCACTTATTTTTTCTTGGCATTAGCTTTACAAAGAATCTGAGCATTTCCGTGGTATCTCCTTTTTGCACCTCAACCACTAATTTTAGGTGTTCTCCCAGATATCCTATTACTTTCTCCTCAAACTCTTCGAAGTACCATTTTATCGGTATTTGAAACCCGTAATGGATAATAACTGATTTTATTTCATCTTCATTTAAAAGATCCATGTTAACGTCTCATATATCGAATGCTTCTGTTTGAATGAGCATTCAACAATATAACAATGTAGTTGCTTACAATTTCGATAACAGACTATCTCATATCCCTGTTTGCATTATAATTACTGGCACAGCGCAACAAGTAATAAAATGAAACAAAGTTTGAAAATAAAAATGATGTCCTTTTATTAAAACAATAATCAGAATAACTAGCTTCATAATAAAATAGACGACCTCCGTGGCGCAGCGGGCGAAGGTCCGCCTGCGACGCAGGAGGTTGCGGGTTCGATTCCCGCCTCGGAACAAGTATGTGCACGATCTGCAGAAATTTGTTCCGTTGGTCTGGGTGTTTTCTATGTATAATAAAAAATATCTATCTATGGTAGTGTATTGTATTAAGTATATCAGTTATCTAGTACCCATAACACAAGCTCTGCTTAGCTTCGGGCTAGATAATGTTGTGTGAATTGTCCAGCCTTATTTATTTCTAACATCATCAACATGAACACTGGTTACAAATTTCAACTAGATCTTTCTTTACATTTGTAGTTTGTAGTAAGTTCGATTATATTTTAGTACTATTTTAACAGACTTCGAAAAAAGGAGGTGGTTACGTTTTGTGAATGTGCCGATTTCTACCTGATTTTGTCGATTCCTTATGGTTTTGTACATAGAATGGCCCGGAATGGTCCCATACATTTTTTATTCCCAAGATAGTAGTCAAACTACGATAGATTTTATTATAAAATAGATTAGTAATTGTTCCGCGTAACTTAAAATCTAGTGTGTGTGTGTGTGTGTGTTTCAGGAAAAACTAAAAACCGCGGCTTTAAAGGTTCTTAGTTTATTCAAAACAATCAAATTATGTCATTTGTTTTACAGTGTCAGTCACCTGAACAGAAAAGTTGTGTCACTGAATGCATTCTAGTAAACAGCTTGAGTTAAAAACTTAGGTATTTTTATAACAACACTATACATTCACTGAACAACGTACTAGTCGCTTGTAAATCAATAAACGGTTCCCTGTTGATTTTATTGTTTCCATTGCTTCACAGCCTTATTATTCCGATGTAGACTGCTTGAGTGGTAAACGTGCAAGTAATTTTGTCACAGTTCTATACACCAAACAACGTACTAGTCGCCTGTAAATCGATAAAGGGTTCTCTATTGATTTTATTGAGTTTCTTTTGTTTGACTACCTCGTAATTCGGAGTCCATAGCTCGTTGATTCTAGGAGAAACCCGTGATCCGGTTTTTTCCAGTTTTTCTTCATCTTCACTGGATTCATCCACTTCCATCGGAGGATTTTCGTCTTCATATTCTTCCCCCATTCGTTTTTGACCAGAGATTTCTTGTAAGAATGACGTGCATAAGAGACTTACCGGAGGGATCATGTAGGAGGCAGCTGAAGTAATCTGTAGCAAGCACAAGAACAAAATTAAAAATTTAGAAAACCCCCTGACAGATTTCCTGATACATAGCTAAGAACACTTGGAACAAAATTAACAAAAAAAAAACTTAACGAAAATCGGTTCATCCGTTTGGGACCTACGATACTACAGACAGATACACAAATACACAGATACACAGACAGACACGTTAAACTTATAACACCCCTCTCTTTTTGCGTGTCGTCGGGGTTTAAAATAAACTTTTAGAATACGTTACGTAACAATAGCAACTTTGTTAGGTGAGTACTTACTGGAATTCCTATGTAGTTTTTTAAATTGGCTTTTTTTTTAGTTTTTGCCAGGTAAAAATACAAACGATAGAATTGTTATTGGAATTTTTATAGCAAGAAAAATAAAACATTTACAACTCGGCGTCAGGAAATTGGCGATGTCCCACCCCCGTGATTCGGAAAGCACGTTAGGTATTGGTCCTGCGCCTGTACTCTGCCCGATCTGGTTTATCTGTCGTCTCATCGGATTACGAGAGTGCACCTGTTTTGTTTGCGCACACACTTGTGCAGTATAATAATGTCCTGCGCACACGGCTAGATTCCGTTAAGACTGGCCGCCATCGTAGCCGAAATTCGGCGTCATCATACGAGCGACATCTAGTCATATTTCGGTACGCTAAAAGCATGCCTTCAAGGATTAGGCAACAAAACCATTTGGCCTGTGAACAATATTATAATAATAATAATAATAATAATAAATGTTTATTCACAAAAGGTAGGTTTACAAAGTTGGTACTTATAGACTATTTTAATTAATATCCTGATATATCTTTGTAGTACAAACATACTTGTGTTAAACCTATCATGGTCAAAGATAGTGACACCTCGCTCTATATAAGTTTACATTAAACTTGTATTTAGACGCGAGGGCTCAAACCTCTGGCTACTTTTAAGTTCACAGATGCCTGAAACTAGAATTATTACAGCGAATCAAGAAGAACTATATAATACTTGTGCAACCCTAACTATTACGTACCTATATTACCTATACTTTAAGTAAGCTAAAAATTATATAAACTTAATACAGCTAAAGTAGAAAAAATATATAACAGAGATAGCTGAAAATTATAAATACATAAATACATATAGCCCAATTTTAAGATTGAATGTCTAACAAGTGCTCTACCTGAGAGTAGTCAAGGTTTTGTAAGTAGCGTGTAAGAAAACGTTTACATTCTAGGTGAGTTTTAAGCTGTAGAGTTTCTATTTTATTAAGTTTGTTATAAATAAACGGAGCTAGGAACTGTGAGTGATGGTGTGCGAAGGATGTTTTGTACGATTTAATGGCATAGACTTTGTTTTTTCGTCGTTTGTATGAAACGTCATAGTGAGGTGTTGTTTTATGTTGTCTAAGAATGAGTTGTTGAATGAAAATTTTCCTAACAGAAAGAAATTATGTCTCATTGTAGAGTTGGGTTGTTGGGTATCTAAAAGTCTTGCGAAATGCCAAGCCACCTCCATCCATTATGTGTCACCGTAACACATACCTAATCTAATGGATTCCACACAACAAATTTGGTGACACAGCCCGGCGGGTTCGTGCGACATTTCAGTTTATCAAATTAACATTGAAGGTCGCCGTCAATGTTTTGTCAATGTGTCGGGGCGGCCCGCCACTTTCGTGTGTAGACTCTATTATGGTATTACATTTATTTATTTATTTAGTATGTATTTTGGTCTAAGTTTAGTATGAGTAAGTCTTTTAAAAAATAAATTTATATTCTACTAGCTTCTGCCCGCGGCTTCGCACGCGTTGTTTCTATGAAAACGTTTAAAGGTGATTTTTGTCCGATATGGGAACTGATTTATGGGATAAAAAGTAGCCTATGTTTGATTCCAGGATGAGAATTAACTGTATGCAAAATTTCAGCCCGATCCGTTCAGTAGTTTCGGCGTGAAGAGGTAACAAACATCCATCCATCCATCCATCCAAAAATTCGCATTTATAATATTAGTGTGTAGTGTGATTCTATTATAAGTCGTGTTGATAAAGAATGGGATAAAAATGTCATGCTGTCCCGCTTAGATCATATTTATAAAATATGTTCTAAGCGGGATCTTTATCTACAGACTTAAACAGACTTTGCATGTTGATTGTTGAATTTCGACACAAATCTGGTGTAAAATTTACTTAGTTACAATAATGTAATACGAGTGTGTGTTAGTTTTGTGATAAAATAACGAGACAGGCAGATTACTTTCGCGTTAATAACATTAGTATGAATTTCGACTATTGCATCTTGACAATAATAACGATAAACGTAGATTAATTGTATCTTTATGCAGGACATTTATATTTTTTTCCACCTCGTCGCAGCGTTGCCCGCTGCGCTGCACGGGGCTACACCGCGCACCGGCCACGGGGAGTGGCGGCGCGGGACGGCGAGTACAAAAATCTTTCCTCTTTATAATATTAGTGAGATAAAATGATCACCTGTGATATAGCAATATGCGTCGAAGCAACGGGCAATGCCGTTTCCCGCGGCGTTGCTGCTTTCACGTCGGACAGTTGCTGGCCAGCGAGCATGCTTGAGAACAGGGAACCCGGTTGATTGTTCCACGATATCTTCTAGTCGGCCGCCTGACTTTCTGACGGCTCTATGCTGTAGATTTCCTGAAAAAAAGAAGTGCCCACCATTAGTTACCATTATTACCATTCTATTACCCATAACACAAGCTCTGCTCAGCTTGGGGCTAGATGATACTGCGTGGATTGTCCAGCATTTTTATTTTATTTTATGTTTTACTTGTTTGTGCCCGCGGCTTGCGTTGTTTCTATGGAAACGTATAAAGGTTATTTCTATCCCATGGGAATTGTTTTGTGGGATAAAAAGTAGCCTATGTTTGATTTAAGGCTTAGGGCAACATCTATGCAAAATTTCAGCTCGATTCATTCGTTGTTCAGTCGTTTTGGCGTTTTGAGGTAGCAAACATCCATCCATCATCCATCCATACATCTGAACATCCAAACTTTCGCATTTATAATACTAGCTTCTGCCTGGCGGCTTCGCACGGTAATTTCTATCCCATAGGAAACGATTTATGGGATAAAAGTAGCCTATGTTCTTTAAGCTTCCAGGCTTAGAGCTACACCGATGCTAAATTTTAGCTCAATCTGTTCAGTAGTTTTGGCGTGAAGACGTAACAAACATCCATCCATCTATCCATCCATCCATCCATCCAAGCATATTTTTAGTTTTACACACACATTAGCCCTCTTTGCAATAAGGCAGGCCACTGTAAGTCTCTAGCCTCTACCGGTAAAATTAGAATTGGGCTGCGTGACAATTATTGATAATTACTTTGTGCCTATACCGTAATAAAAAATAATATGTGCTACGATACGCCAATATCGTGTACTATATGATCGTACAAGCGCCACTACTTTAAGGCCCGTATTATGATTAGCTTGCTAGTCTATGCTTGAGTAAAGCTTATCTGTGACATAAACGTCATTCAAGCATATATCTATGACTGAGCAAGCATAATACGGGCCATAGAGCACAATTGGTGTGTGGACATTACCAATACTAGCTTTAGTAACTGAACAATGTAGACTTATCTTTATTCACAAAGAAAATTACAATCAAATAATAGAAATACATTAGAATTAGTATTTACAATTGAATTATTTGAGCTAACTGCAAACCGTTGCAAACAATATACAGGTAGCTCAACTGATCCATATCAATACCAGTCCGAAGCATCCCCAAGGCGCTGGCTGCATTGCCCCACTGTATAATAATAATAATAATAATGCTGGACAATTCACACAGCATTATCTAGCCCCAAGCTAAGCAGAGCTTGTGTTATGGGTACTAGATAACTGATATATTTAATACAATACACTACATAGATAGATATTTTTTATTATACATAGAAAACACCCAGACCAACGGAACAAATTTCTGCAGATCGTACACAAATTTGTTCCGAGGCGGGATTCGAACCCGCAACCTCCTGCGTCGCAGGCGGACCTTCGCCCGCTGCGCCACGGTGGTCGTCAAATATGTGAATGGCAATGCTGATGCGCTGCGCCAGATACCTACTCACCTGCTATCGGGTCACGCGTCGCTTCGACCAGACGCTCAGATAATTTTTTAAAAGCCCGATGATGATACAATGTAGATACTTACAGAATTGTTTCTCATAAGGTAAATAATCATATCGCCGGCCTGACTCGAGTTGAACACCAGTTGTTTGAAAACTCCAGTTTCAGGCTCCAGTAGGCGTTTGAGGGTTAAAATCGGCTTATTGCTGTGTTGGCTCAATATTATTACTGAAATAAAGAAGTTTTTGTTATTAACAGATTTACTCTTACTTATTCCATGCTAATAATAAGTAACTATGTCTGTCGGTCATTCTGTTTGTGACCTTTTTAAGCCTAAATGGCTGAACGAATCTTTATGAAATTTGATTTTTGACAGATTGAATTGGTATTAATATCTTGCCCGTGATATTAGATAGAACTGAGAGTCGGAAATGTTAATATGGATCTGTTTATACATCAACAAAAGAAATCTGAATCGCTATATACATGTCGGAGTTAGAACTTGTTTAAAAACAAGATCCGTCAAGTGCGAGTGTACTCGCGCGCCGAGGGTTTTGAACGTTTGTCAACAAATATGTACCAAAAGTACCGGTTAGAGACTTCGCAATTTAACGAATACCTAAGAATAGTAGGTTACATTTCAGATGGATCTCTCTGCATGCTTCGGTTAAATGGGTGGTTCGGTTAAGGTGGGTATTGGTAAATTTTTAGAAATATTTCAAAAAGTATGAAAGTTACAGAAATTTGAAAAACTGGTTTGAAATGTCTAAACCGATACCTTTCATTTGATACCCCACTCGGTGGGGTAGCCCCCCTTTTGAAAATTATTCCTTTTTGACCATTTTTCAAAAAGTGTTCTTTTTACAGACTTCTCTATATTTTTCCTGTAAAATATAGATCCATATCTACAAACGCTCAATACATTTTAAACGGATCGCTCTGCAAACTTCGGAGATAGGGGGGGGGGGGAATGGGTATTTTTTCGACTTTTTTCAAAATATTTCAAAAAGTATGAAACCTACAGAAATTTGAAAAACTGTTTTGAAACGTACAAAAAAAAAACCTTTCATTTGATACCCTACTCGGTGAGGTAGCCCCCCCTTTTGAAATTTATTCCCCCCCATTTGGACCATTTTTCAAAAAGTGTTCTTTTTTCAAACTTCTCTATATTTTTCCTGTAAAATATAGATCCATGTCTATAAACGCTCGATACATTTTACATGGATCGCTCTGCAATCTTCGGAGATAGGGGGGGGGGGGGGGAATGGGTATTTTTTCGACTTTTTTCGAAATATTTTTAAAAGTATGAAACCTACAAAAATTTCAAAATATATTTTGAAATGTACAAGATGGTACCTTTCATTTGATACCCCATATGACTCTGTAGGTATCTTTTAAAATTTCGGCATCACAATTTGTATGGAAAATATTCATTTTCATTTTTCATTTATTTTTCTCAAAATCTGTACAGGCGCACGAAATGTATTATTGTTTTAAATTTCAAGTTGATAGCTGCAGTAGTTTTTGAGTTATTAAGGAGGGAAAAAAGGACAGACAAAGCGAGACCATAAGGGTTTTGAAACCGATCTTCGATCATCAAAACCCTAAAAATTAATACAAAAAGTCTCTTCTGTGGAGTCACTTCCGTGGTTTTCATGGAAAAAAATTGCTATGTTTTGCCCTAGACATATCGATACCTCTGGGCTCAAAGGGCGTAAAGGACAAAAGGCGACTTTACAGGAGAGGCAAAAAAACAAAAAAATAAAGTTTATTTTGGCATTAGTTTTTTGTTTTTGGTGCTATTTAGACAAAACCTAGGAAGAAAATACTTAGAATTTGTCGTACTTTCTAAAGCTGTGTTGATAAACTGTCCAAGTGTTACGAGTTTACTGAAATAAATTTCTTATACGAACATAAGATTAGAAAAAAATGACCTTTACGCCCCAAAAAAATCAGTCTATGTGAGCACCTTAGGGCGTATAGCTACTAATTTTGTTCAAAACTGTACAAATCAAGGACGTAATTGACAAATTTAATATTTTTAAGGTTGTAAAGGATTGATTAGGAGGCTTAAATATTAATAAATAATGTTATTTTCTATGTACAGTGGTCTTATTATTGGATTTTTCTTTAAAATTTAGTGAAAGGACATTGCTATAAATAAAATATAGTTTAAAATCAAATAAAAATTATTTATTAAACACTTAAAGCCACTTAAATATGACATGATTTCAATTTTTCATAATAATTACCAACACCAAAAGAAGAATAGACTTTCCCACTTATAAACCGATCTTATCACTAAGCAATGGCTAAGAGTCGTTTATTACCTCACCTGTGAAAAAAAAAACACTGCTCAGCCATGTTAAAAGATTTTCGTAAGAGAAAACTCATGTTAATTGACAACAAATAAGATCGGATTGAGCCTACATACCAATACTAATGATTATCATTAAAGAATTTACTGCTAAAAAGCCGCCTCCATTGCACGCAAGTCATATTATCGTTATCTTTACAAACTTTATTCAGATCCGTGCACGCTCTAAATAAAAACGAGTTTTGTCTATAGTTGGTGTAAGTGAATGGAACATTAAGGGCTGGACTATATATCGCACAGCACACGCTTAGAGGGAACGTTTAAGTTAATTTTGCTGAGTAGCTCTGGACATCAATGAAGTTGGTTGATATTTTTAAGAGAAATGTTATTTTGGCGTTTAGTAGATAGTGGTAGAAGGTGGCAATTATACAAGTAACTAATAGCATAGATGAATTAAAACTAAAGATGGCCAATGTCCATACAAATTTGCGTTCCTCTGAAAAAGCTTGAAATTCTGCCAAATTCCAGATGGCGCTGACCCATAGCCCGAAAATCGTAATATTCCACGATTAAACCAAGTTAATGAATAGGAGTCGTTTGATAATCCCAAAAAAATATTTACAGTTTTTTTTTCAATAAGTTTTTGAGGCTTACAAGTTGATATTTACAAATTTTGTTTTATTGGAAGTGAGTCGTGTTATGCTAGTCTCCAAGGAATTATGATGATGGCGTGGTGATCGTTTTACAAGATAACGTGTTGTTTGTGGGGTAGATGGCGCTAATTAAAAGTTTACCAATATGATTAGGTAGGTTATGAATAGTAATGATTGCATGTGAATTGCATAGATATCGTAGTCGAAATTTCAACCAAGCAATGTTGCCAACTTAAGACGAAATGTGATTTTTTAGAACTATTTTATAAAAATGCCATATTTGCTTGATATCAAATTTAGTCATAAAAATAATTAGGGGCAGATTCGGTAGTTTTCGTCAGAAGGTGTGCTTTCGGCATATTTTTTTTCGTTTATTTACGTATAATTTAATTGACAAAGCTGCTAAATGTCCTATTATCTTCCAGAGAAACCACTCTTACCACATGACCTACTACTACATTAATCCATGGTTAGAAGTCGATATCCGTATCGTGTGAGTAGGACAATGATTAGTGAAAATAAAGCCATTCCTAACTTTTGATAGGTATTTTACATTAACAAGGTTCAAAGATCATTTTATTCGAGCAAAACACATGCTATTCATTGAAAATACGAAAACGGCAACATCGATCGGTCGACGACGAAGACGGCGGCAACGGCGGCGGCGGTATTTAGCACTTTACAGTGCATCCACAAATCACATAAAATAAAACCAGCCAAGTGCGAGTCGGACTAGCACATGGAGGGATCCGAACCATCGTAAATAACTATTTCACAAAAGGAACCCGTAAATCGGAAATAAAGACAACATGACGCAATCACCCATCCATGTAGGTATCTACTGACCGCGCCCAACGTTGCTTAACTTTGTTGCTCGGTACTGAGGTAGTTCTAGACCCGGAATAACTTATAGGCAACTATTAAATGCGAAAAAAACCAATAATAATCTACACTTTGTCAAAATTTCAATTGTCTACATAGGTTTAGGTTTAATATTCATTTATTCTCAAAAAGACAAATTATATAATGTCTAGGGCTTGCAAATATTCGAAAATTTTGATATTCGAATATTCGATTTTTTTTCGGGTACTATTCGAATATTCGAATATTATTCGAATAATAGTAAAAAAACTATATTTTTATTATAATCACATCTTCTTTTATTTTTTATGTGTTATTTGCATGAACAAACTTAAAATATCAAATTAACAAAATGTTGTAACGAAACATTGGCGATTTACACGAACACTCAACCACAAATTCTTGAAAAAACATTCTTCTTAATTAGGTGAATAGGTATTTTAACAATATCTACAATAAAATTTAATACAATAACAAGTACATAAACACGGTAAGTAGGGTTGCCACCCGTACTTTATAATAAAGTATTGTACCTACTTTATTACTTGCTAACGTACTCTATACTTTATGAGCACAATAAAGTATGCGAAAATACTTTATTTGTTCGTTTCACGTTACTACGAGGTATTTTTTTTTAGAAAGAGAGCACAAATAACTCAGCTGCAAAAGTCTTCAAAATGAACGCGGTCTCTCCGCATGGTGTTGCCTTAGCATGCTTGTCATTTTGGACAACAGCGGCTGTAAAGCCTGAAAATTATGTGTTGCTCACTACGCACACTTTGTAGCCCTTTCAGTTTGCCATTATCACGCATGGTCATGGTTTTCTTGCCATTTTTGCCAATTGCCACTTAAGTCTGAAAATTTTCGCAGCTCTCTCCGCTCGCCGTTATATCTTTAGAGTTTGGTTCTTTGCCATTGAGGATAAGTACCTACCGTTTTAATACTAAGTATTACTTATCTCTTACCAGGTAAATTAGACTCAATTTTCTCAAAAAAAAAGGTGGAGACCCTATAAGTAACGGTAACACCGCGAGGGATAGACGGGATAGACAGGTCCGTACTTCTAAAAACGAAATCAAATTTTGATTCGTTTTTGTGCTATCGCTTATCTTATGCAAGCGACATAAAAGTTGGTTTTGCACGACAACGAAAATTTAACTTCGATTTCCTTTTTCCGAAATAAGCATACGCGAATGCACTACGCAGTCGCAAGCGGCACTCCCGAGTGTTTCCGAACCCTATAACTTTGCCATTTTGTTAGTTTTTGATTTAATCGAATATTCGAATATTGCAATTTCAGTATTCGAATATTCGAACCAATATAATATTCGAATTATTCGAATATTCGAATATTCGAATGCAAGCCCTAATAATGTCACTTACATGAGAACAGGATTCTTATATTAAGTATAGATACATAGGTTGTGGTCGTTCAATAACTGACTCATTTAATGTGTTCACTTAATAAGGAGTGAATCATCATTTATGATATGTCGAGCTAATTTGAGTTTGAACGCATTAAATGAGCTTACACTTTTAATTTGGGATGGTAATTTATTGTAAAGCTGTGCGCCTTCACATAGTATAGTTTTTTTTCCATAGTTAGTTCGAGTTTTCGGTAGAACGATAAAGCTGGCACGACGTGAACTACGTTTTCTTATTTCTGCTACTTTAGTGTAAGTTATATTTGTATGAATTTTGTTATTTAATATTTTACGGACTAGGATGCATGTTGTATATTTGTATAGTTGTTTAATGTTCATTATTTTCGTTTTTTTGTAGACTGTTTCGGTGGGAGTTAAGTAAGGAATATTAAAAAGTAATTTGACAAGTTTATTTTGTAATATTTGAAGTTTAGCTAATTTTGATTTTACAGCACTTCCCCACAGCTCAATCAAATATAGCAAATGTGGTTTGATAAGGCAGTTATAGATAGTATAGCGTATCTGACGCGGAACACAATGCATGACATTTTTTACTGAACCAGTGAGCGATGAAAGTTTGGATTTGATGTGTGTGATGTGTGTATTCCACGTCAAACAGCTATCCATGTGTAGCCCTAAATATTTTTCACTGTTCTTTTCCTGCAATTCAACATTGTTTATTTTGGGGGGGTCATAGTAAGATATTGGTTTGTTTTTGGCTTTAAAAATAATGTAGCAAGTTTTAGAGATATTTATTGTAAGAAGATTGTGTTGAAACCAGGAGAAGAGATTGTCTAGATCTTTTTGAGCATGTCACAGCATGGTATGGATTGAAGCACCAAAGTAGAACAAGCACGTATCGTCCGCATACAAAGTAATATCACCATCTAAGCCTATCTGATGTATATTATTAATATAGATTAAAAACAGGAGAGGTCCTAAAATGGATCCTTGAGGGACTCCACAAGTTATGGGCTGTGTTTTACTTTGGGTATTTTCTATTTTAACAACTTGCAATCTATTTGACAGGTAGGATTCAAACATTTTAAGAGCAGTTCCTTTGACACCTATACAGTCTAGCTTTTTGATTAGTAACTTGTGACTTACAGTGTCAAAAGCTTTTTTTAGGTCTATGAATATGCCTAGAACAATGTTTTTCTTATCTATGTTAGATTTAATTTTGGTGACAAGGTCGATTGTAGCTGCGAGGGTGTTACTTTTGGACCTAAAACCATATTGTTGCTGGTAAATAAAATTTATAGTTTGTAGGTGGGTTTCTAGTCGTTTATGTAGAATCTTCTCAAAGATCTTCGAAATTATCGGTAGAACAGATATAGGCCTATAGTTACCAGGGTCTGTTTTAGATCCTGATTTGTAAATCGGTGATACCTTTGCTATTTTGAGTGTATCAGGGAAAACACCGTCTGATAGTAGTTTGTTAAGACAGTTTGTTAGGTTAGTTATTATTAGTTCTTTTATGCATTTTATTACTTTAGTACTTATACCGTCTAAACCTGTGCTAGAATTGGAGTCTAGATTTTCTATTATTTTATTTACTTCGTCGACGGTACATGGTTCAAAGGTCTTAAATTCACATGGTGAGGTATTGTGTGGT
Organism: Eupithecia subumbrata; assembly: GCA_949316285.1. NCBI lineage: Eukaryota > Metazoa > Arthropoda > Insecta > Lepidoptera > Geometridae > Eupithecia > Eupithecia subumbrata. The sequence continues at coordinate 25,718,132 of OX438643.1, forward strand.
AGGGCTTGCATTGGATTGTCATGAAAAGTTGTGGGTATTTGATCAGCTAGGAGAGAACCAATTGTGGAAAAATAGTGGTTGAATGCATCGCATATCTCTTTCGTATCAGTTAGTTCTTTAGAGTCTATGATTATCTTTGAGGGCGCACAGCTTTGTTTGGTTTTGTTATTCGCTAAGTTATTAATAAGTCGCCACATTTTCTTGGGTTTTCTGATACAATTTGAAAACTCTTTGAAGAAGTAAGAGTTCTTTGTTTTTTGTATAAGTTTCTCTGTGTAGTCTCTCTTTGATTTGAATTTTTCTTGTAGTTTTAGGTTTGACGGATTGGCTTTCATTTCTGTCCATAGTAAATTCCTTTGGTTGATTTCGTTTATGATCCCATTGTTTATCCATTCTTTTTGAGGTGCGTTGATGATCTTTGTCTTTGTGACCTTGCATTCATTTACTTTTTGTTTTATTATGTTTTCGAGTTTTGTGTAATCAGTGTCTGATGTGTCAAGTCCTAAGCTTTCGATTGAGGTAAATACTTTTGAGTAATCGATAGCTTCATATTTGTTTTTTATTTTTGTCTGAGGTTTGAATTTCTTCATCTCCAGATAGATTTGTTTGTGGTCCGACATGGATGAGTTAATAATGGCCATGTGAAAGTTATTGTTTTTCATGTTAGTGCATACGTGATCGAGGATAGATTTTCTTGAGTCGGAATCTCGCGTTGTGTGTTTCTTGTTGATTTTATTAAGAATTCTATATCCAGCTTCATTAATGAGTTCTGTGTATTGTTTGGTGTTTTTTTCTGTTTTTTTCAGAAGGTCTACATTGAAGTCTCCAAAAACGATCGAGTTTCTTCGTTGTTGTAATTGGGTATCATATTCTTCAAGGAATCTTTCATAATTAGTGTTGCCAGGGTGATAAACAAGTCCTACTTCTAAAGCATACTTTTTTATTTGAATCCAAAGGTAGTTGTTTCCATCTTTATATTTTGACTCTGACAGATTGTGTTCCAAATTGTTGTGAATGTATGCTGATACTCCTCCTCCTCGAATATCTGTCCGAAAATTGTGGTAGTGAGTGTAGTTGGGTAATTTCAATTCTTGAGCTTGTGTTTCATTTCTAATCCAGGTTTCTGTTAGGAGGATAATGTGGATTGTAGTTGGTATTGATTCAATTATACATTTTAACTCATCTAACTTCCCTCTTTTCCGAATACTCCGTGCATTCAAGTAGAAGAAATTCAAACGTGATTTATTGGTTTTTAAGTGTAGATATGTGTCGCATGTTTGGTGTGTCAGGTCTTCTGTTGTTGATTTTGTGTTGTTGTTTACTTTTAGTTTTTTGAATCAGTTTTTATAATAGTTGGTAGTCCTTTGATGTATTTGATAGTGACGTCTTTTTCTCCGTTTTCTTCGCGGCGAGCTAACTCTTCTTTTATTGTTTGTAAATATTTTTGTTGGGCTGGGGTTTGGTCACTGTATATCTTAATATTCTCAGGAAAATTCATTTTGTTTTTGAGTATTTCTTTGACTGGTCCCGATGCTTCATAACAAACTTTGATTCGTCGATTTTTTCCTGGGTTGTACTTTCCAATGCGGTATACCTTTACTGGCTTTGGAATGTTCTGATCCACAGATGAAGTGAGAGATATGACAGCAGTTTCGTCTTTGTTTACTCTTTCCTCTGTTCTTAGCGAGGTCTGCTCTGGTATTCCTGCGATTATTATGTTTTTTTCTCGTTCATTACGTTCTTTTACTTCTTGTATCATTGCCTCGCTGCTTAGACTTGAGTAGCTATTAGGATGGTTAGAAGATAGCGGTATATTTTTATTGTTAAGCTCGGTTTCAAGCTTTGCTAGTTTGTTTTCGCCTAGACTTATTTTATTTTCTAATTGTATAACATGGCTTTTGATACATTTCTGCTCATCGGACATGGCATAAGAAGATGTTTTGATGTCATTAACCTGAGTCTTAACGTCGCTTATGTTATTTTCGATTGAAGCAAAAGTTTTTTCGTTGGTGGCTTTTAATTCGGTTATTTGAGTCTTTACTTCTTTCATATTCTCTTGTAGTTGATTGATAATATGGTGGTTTGACTCGACATACCTTTCCAGCATAGACGTCATACGGCTGAGTTCTCCTCGAATTTCTTTTATTTCGGTAGTACAGTCGCAACGATCTATCGGTTCTTTGCGCTTGCGGAATGTTATAAGTGGACTTACATCGGCAGTAGAAATCTTTGACAAGTCTGGTTGTGAACCACCACTCGTAGTCTGAATCGATGCATTTGGAGATCGTGTCACATTCATTGTGTTGAGTAGTGGGTAGTAGGAATGACAAAAAAGCAAAATAAATTACTCACTGTATTTGTCCGTCCACAACAAAATCCAATACGCTTCTTTATTGGCCTGTATGAGAATCAATCGCTGAACTGCAGCGATGTATGCAGTACAGGGCGTCCCACAGTGTAGCAAAGAGTAGTCGTAGCTTCTGCGTTCGGTGACACACTACCGGAATGTACTAAGTCCACGATTTCACCTCAAGGATGTTTATGACGTTTACTGAAGGTTTTAAGGTACAATTTCGTATGACACTAATTAGTTAAATTTTTGCAAAATTCGACACACGTCCTCTCAGTAAGGCGGTCGAACGACCAGCCATTATAGCGGTTCAAGAGATAAGCCTCATCAAGTATGGGCAAATAGACACGTTTTTGTACGAAAGCCCCCTTCATTTTTAATATTCCTTTTTTTGTATTATTTTTTTGTAAATAGGAAAAAGAAATCCACAATCTGTGAAAATTTCAACAGTCTACCTTCATGCGATACAGCAAGCTGAAGGGCGGATAGACGGACGGGTAGGGTTCCCGTTTTCACCTTTCGGTTACAGAACCCTAAAAACTAATGCCGCGAAACAACATGACGAAACTTTTATTAATTACCACGCAGAACATGTGAAAAGTAGAGTGCACAAAGTTGTCTTCGTCTAGGGCGTGATTGAATTCCTTTCGCGACCTACCTATCTAGCAAAAAAATATTGATAATTTTATAATTACTGTTTAAAAGCCGCCACATACAGAAACCGTGGCACAAAAAATTTGGTGTATTGACACGAAATACATCCACGCAAGAAAATGCGCCGTCTTCGTGAGAGTTGTTTCTCACCTAGGTGAGAATCAAACTCTCAGCAACACTACCATTATATTTGAGGTTTCTAACGAACTTTATCCACGAATACCACTAAAAAAATACGCGGTCTTCGCAGTGCAGTCTTAAGTTTAAGTCAGATCTTGTGCTTTGAAGTACCTAAAAAGCGCACCAGGCACACTAAAACTAAACTGTTTGCAGTGTCCAAGTCTGCATCTAACTATGCGCACCACTCACTTGTTAAACGGCTACAGACATGCTATAATAAAACGTATGATGAAAATGATACTGACATCTTTAATTCTAGCAAATTAGGTTTCAAACGCGAGATTCTTCAGATTTTAAATAACATGGATCTTAATAATTGCAAGCAAAAGGACGGAGCGGGGCCAGCTCACTCGCTCCTAAAAAGGTAATTTAATTAAGTCGGTCATTGGGCGGTTAGGTTTAATCTTAGGTACTCCAGTACAGTAAGGTTTTTCATGAATTTTTTTTAATTATTATATAATTATTTTCATTTTATAAATTCTCTTTAATATGTACATTCGTATCTTATCATTCCAATTCAAATTTAAAAAATAGACACACATATATATATATATACATACATTATTATATAAAGGTAGGAACAATGTAATATGCTAGGTGCTGTGTTTAAAGGAAAATTTTATAATAATATGAATTTTTTTGTTCATTAAATATGTAAGTAATTATTTTAGACTTAAATGTAGATTTAGTGAAAGTTAAATTATGTTAAACTTATAAAATGTAAATCCGTTATTGGCTGTAGGTTAAACTATAAGTTAGTTATAAGTATTCTCTAAGGGCTGTGGATTTTGTAAAGTAATAAAAATAAAAATAAAATAAAAATAAGTCAACAACCTACTGTGATTTTTTTTGATGATGCTGCAATCATTATATTTGTTTTGGGTTTTAAAGCCCAGCTTATACCGCTATTGTAGGTACATAAAACGTCTTTTATGACGTTGTGATGATTAGCAATTAATTAATAAGTGATCTAGCTAGGTAATTGTTGGAATAAAAACATACTGAATTACTGAGCTTGTGGTTTCATTTTGTAATCGTTCTCCGAAAGGGTTCACAAACAGCTGCGAAAAATGATGCTAAGCAAAGAAGCAAAAAATAGATATTTTGAGATATGGTGGAACGGGATCAAATAACTGCCGGAGTCGACATCGATTCACGGTTTTCGGTTCATCGCTGATTCTAAAAGACATTGGGTGGAGAGGTATGTAGAGTACAAACAGTCAGTAATTCAAAAAGAAACAAGATCCGTCAAGTGCGAGTGTAACTCGCGCGCCGAGGGTTTTGAACGTTTGTCAACATATATGTATCAAAAGTACCGGTTAGAGACTTCGCAATTTAACGAATACCTAAGAATAGAAGGTACCAACCTACATTTCAGATGGATCTCTCTGCATGCTTCGGTTAAATGGGTGGTTCGGTTAAGGTGGGTACTGGTAAATTTTTCGACTTTTTTCGAAATATTTCAAAAAGTATAAAAGCTACAGAAATTTTAAAAACTGGTTTGAAATTTCCAAACCGATACCTTTCATTTGATACCCCACTCGGTGGGGTAGCCCACCTTTTGAAAATTATTCCTTTTTGACCATTTTTCAAAAAGTGTTCTTTTTACAGACTTCTCTATATTTTTCCTGTAAAATATAGATCCATATCTACAAACGCTTCATACATTTTACATGGATCACTCGACAAACTTCGGAGATAGGGGGGGGGGGGGGAATGGGTTTTTTTTCGACTTTTTTCAAAATATTTCAAAAAATATGAAACCTACACAAATTTCAAAAACTGTTTTGAAATGTTCATACCGATACCTTTCATTTGATACCCCACTCGGTGAGGTAGCCCCCCCTTTTGAAAATTATTTCCCCCCTTATTGACCATTTTTCAAAAAGTGTTCTTTTTTCAAACTTCTCTATATTTTTCCTGTAAAATATAGATCCATGTCTATAAACGCTCCATACATTTAACATGGATCGCTCTGCAATCTTCGGAGATAGGGGGGGGGGGGAATGGGTATTTTTTCGACTTTTTTCGAAATATTTTAAAAAGTATGAAACCTACAAAAATTTCTAAAAATATTTTGAAATGTACAAAATGATACCTTTCATTTGATACCCCATATGACTCTGTAGGTATCTTTTAAAATTTCGGCATCACAATTTGTATGGAAAATGTTCATTTTCATTTTTCATTTATTTTCATTTATTTTTCTCTAAATCTGTACAGGCGCACGAAATGTATTATTATTTTAAATTTCAAGTTGATAGCTGCAGTAGTTTTTGAGTTATTAAGGAGGGAAAAAAGGACAGACAAAGCGAGACCATAAGGGTTTTGAAACCGATCTTCAATCTTCAAAACCCTAAAAACGCAACACTCAAACTCAATTCAGTGTTAAAATAATTTTGGTCCTGTAGGAAGGTTCCAACAGCTTCCTTTTTTTAAATTAAGTTACCTAATTTCCTATTCGGTAGGTTTAGGAAAAGTAAACTACCTTTTAGGGAAATCTGTCTTGATGAGTCATGGATGTGATAGGATTGACGGAAGCAGGGAAAATTACAACGTCTTTATGAAGATGATTTATTTATTTATTAAATACAGGCACAACAAACAACTATATTTTAAACTCAGGTATACGAATTAGATAATAGATTTTTTAAAAATATAGCCCACTACGTTGTACTCAGATAAGATAATAAGCTTATCAATACTGAGGTATCGCTATAGATTGCTGACTCTACCGTACTACAACTAATTATTAAAAACTAAACATTATTATAGGTACAAGGTAATAAATCAAATTTCCAACAGTGAAACAACAATAACAACAAACAAGATCCGTCAAGTGCGAGTATAACTCACGCGCCGAGGGTTTTGAACGTTTGTCAACAAATATGTACCAAAAGTACTGGTTAGAGACTTCGCAATTAGCGTATATTAGAATAGTAGGTACCAACCTACATTTCAGATAGATCTCTCTGCATGCTTCGGTTATATTGGTGGTTCGGTTAAGGTGGGTAATGGTAAATTTTTCGACTTTTTTCGAAATATTTCAAAAAGTATGAAAGCTACAAAAATTTGAATAACTGGTTTGAAATGTCCAAACCGATACCTTTCATTTGATACCCCATTCGGCGGGGTAGCCCCCCTTTTGAAAATTATTCCTTTTTGACCATTTTTCAAAAAGTGTACTTTTTACAGACTTCTCTATATTTTTCCTGTAAAATATAGATCCATATCTACAAACGCTTCATACATTTTAAATGGATCGCTCGGCAAACTTCGGAGATAGGGGGGGGGAATGGTTTTTTTTTCGACTTTTTTCAAAATATTTCAAAAACTATGAAACCTACAGAAATTTAAAAAACTGTTTTGAAACGTACAAACCAATACCTTTCATTTGATACCCCACTCGGTGAGGTAGCCCCCCCTTTTGAAAATAATTCCCCCCCCTTTTTGACCATTTTTCAAAAAGTGTTCTTTTTTCAAACTTCTCTATATTTTTCCTGTAAAATATAGATCCATGTCTATAAACGCTCCATACATTTTACATGGATCGCTCTGTAATCTTCGGAGATAGGGGGGGGGGAATGGGTATTTTTTCGACTTTTTTCGAAATATTTTAAAAAGTATGAAACCGACAAAAATTTCAAAAAATATTTTGAAATGTACAAAATGATACCTTTCATTTGATACCCCATATGACTCTGTAGGTATCTTTTAAAATTTCGGCATCACAATTTGTATGGAAAATATTCATTTTCATTTTTCATTTATTTTTCTCTAAATCTGTACAGGCGCACGAAATGTATTATTATTACAAATTTCAAGTTGATAGCTGCAGTAGTTTTTTAGTTATTAAGGAGGGAAAAAAGGACAGACAAAGCGAGACCATAAGGGTTTTGAAACCGATCTTCGATCTTCAAAACCCTAAAAAGGTAAAGGCAAATAGAATAGAATTAGGTACTACAACTAATTTATACAAAACTAAACTTAATTTTACTAGATATTAAAACTATACAGAAATGAAACAAAAATTAAAACAAAAAAGTAATGGCAAATAAAAAGAGTAACAGGGAAATAACTTTTTAAGGACCTGAGACTTAAACTTATCTGTAGGTACTATTCGCGAATATGTCAATGTTTACAAAATTTACATTGTAGGATAATAATTTACATTGTATTCTATCATACGGCGTATAGGCATACGAAGACCGGCGTTGGTGCGACAGGTGTTTAGGTAAAATAGTTCTCGCTTGTACACGGTGCGAGGCACATGGTATCCCAGGCCAGAAGTTAGGTCAATGCAGTCGAAATTATTATTTACAATTTTATAAAGATGTAGAAATACAATCAATGATGATCAATAACAAGATGTAGAACGGACAAGATTGTATTTCTTCACCCGGTAATTTAATTGAAACCGATCTGGATTTCCGTAATAGGTTTCTATTCAATTAACCCATATAAACCTGAACGTAGGTGTTAATGATATGATTCCAGAATATTCTGGCTGATATTCGTTGCTTTACTCTGGTACGGATCTTCTCTACCTACTAATCGCGGCGCAGTATGCTGCCTTTCAGAATAACCCAATTTCTTTTGTCGTGGAGACCACTTATAAGGATTGGGACACCATGTATCGGAGTTTTGTAATTTGGAGGATCCGTTACCAGATTGCATCAAACCAATTTTACTCATTAAGCTAACATGTTAAGTCTCTCTTATCAGGAACATGGTTTAATACATCGGTAGTAAGTACCTAATAAAAAGAGAAAGAACTTACCAACCGGCAATAAGAAAGGACAGAGTGAATAGATTGGTCAATGATGGATGAGTCAACATGGTTTGCAAGCTGCCTTGGACGTGAATCAAAAATTACACCACTCTCCGAGCACTTACCTAATAGGCAATTGAACTGCATTGCACTAAACATATTAATTCTCCCCTATTAATAATTTCCAGGTTCGAAGTAGGTGTGAAGAGACATTAGAAGACTGCACTTGGAATGGACAACCTTTTGATTGCTGCCGTTACTTCAGACCTATGGACACTGAGCTTGGTACTTGCTACGCCATCAATAGTATCCAAGGGAGGTAAAATGAGCAAACAGAAATGTGTGAAAATACATGGCTGGCTGCATTTATGTACGTGCAGATGATTAATCGATGATAATGCTTTCAGGGAGAAAAACCCCGAAAAATATCCAATGATAAGCAACAGTTTCAGACGTTACATTTCTATACGGAATATACATAATGATGCTGGAGCACGATCCATATCTCCAGAAAAGCGCAAATGCCGATATACGGACGAGAATTTAATAGAAGTTTTTCGGCATTATTCTTACACGGCTTGCACTGTACAGTGCAGAAAGAATGCCCAGCTTCAATTTTGTAGTTGCACTAACTATTTTATGCCGAATGTGTTTCTGTGACATATACAGCCAACGAGATGATGATCCCTGGTACAGAAAATTTGGAACAAGACGTATCGGAACACTTTAAAGTGGCTAGAAATTCTAAGATTAACTATTTTGGCACTGGCAACAAAATTTAAGCACCAATATTCACATCACATCACCAGTGTAAAGCATTCAGCATGTGTAAAGGAGTTGGCGTTACGGACGCTCATACACAACATCACTGTGTCTCTATTTAATCAATAAAAAATAGTAAAGGTTCAAGGTGTCAGTTCTAAGTGCTATTAGTGTGCGGTCTGTTACCTGCCCCAGCTGAGTGAGTGTTTGCTAGCTCCTACGTGCCAGTGATCGTCTAGAAATCTCTAAAGATCTAGACTGACATAGACTATTTATATTTAACTAGAGGGTAGATTTATCCGTCGCCGAGAGAACTCTAACAATTCCGATAGTCCAAGCTCTGCACTCTGGTGCCACCTTGTGACGAGTGGCTGCACTACTCACACTGCAAACGGTACTACTACTGCCACCTACAACTCCTCATACGATTTGGACCATCAACGCCACCTAGTGTAAAATAGTGCTACTATTTTACCAATACTTTGAGGAATCTGATTTCTAAGAACCATGGTTGCCTGTGGGGCGTGTAAAAAATTTATTTCACCGGTAGGTGCCGCTACTTGTGGCTTCTGCGCTGGCCTTTTTCATAAAGCGTGTCTTGGAGTACCAGACTCTACAACTTTGAGCAAGGACTGGGCCTGCCCTGGCTGCAAAAAGAGAAGTAAGAAGGGTGATAATACGCCGGTAAAGGTGTTAAGCGATACCCTTGCTTCTACTACGAATGCCGCTGCTGTTGCCAGCTCTTCCTTAGTCTCTAACCCGGTGGCCCCCCACCTCATCCCGCCTGCGGACATGAATATTATAGACATGCGACGAGAAATGGCAGAATACATGGCAGAGCTGCGACTTTATCGCAGCGAAATAGTAGAGTTCCGGGCCACTGTGGCGGCTATGAATGATCGCATGGTAGACATCGAGCATCGTCTGGATGTGATGGAGGCCAGAGAGGAGGCATCTGGAGCAGTCGCTGTGGCTGAGCTGGAGAAAACGGTCACTCAGCTTAAATGTGAGTTAAATGACCGTGACCAGGAGGCGCTGCTGACCGACCTCGACATTGGGCAGTATCCAGAAGTAAAAGGCGAGAATCCTATTCAATCTGCTATCGTTTTGGCGGCAAAACTAGGTGTGTCACTAGAAAGTCGTGACATCGTGTTCGCCGAGCGAGTGGGGGCTCCTGCACGGCCGGATTCCAACGTTAAGGGGCCGCGGCGCCTGGTGGTGCGGCTGGCACGTCGGCATCTGCGGGACGAGCTACTTAGTGCAGCGCGCGTGCGCCGTGAACTCAAGTCTACGGACCTCGGCCTGCCCGCGCCTGGGCAGCGAATTTATGTCAATGAGCGACTTACGAGATCCAACCGGCAGCTGTTCCACCGGGTGCGTGAACAGTGCAAGGAGCGCAAATGGCGGTACTCATGGACGAAGAATGGTCGTCCCTACGCGCGAGAAGGTGAGGGCAAGCCGGCCTACCCTTTTCGTACGGAGGCCGATGTCTCACGCATTTTTAAAGTTTAGTCTGTTGACTTATTGTTATCATTGTAATAACTTGTTATCGCCTTCTTTCATCTGCATTAATTTATGCTGCTCTACAATGGGAACACTTAACTTAAATAATCTTGTTAACACCTATGTACTCTTACTTGATATCTCTAGAGGTATAATAAATAAGTCTTACGGTTTTAAAGCTCGTTTATTGGTCAGTTTTGCGGTGCTAAAGTATAGTAACTATTGTCTATGTTGTAACATGAAAGTGGTATACACAATTTTTTTAGTTCGTTCTTATAATCATGCCTACATTATCTTAAATTTTTCTGTGTCCAATGTAAACTGCAGTACCTATTGTTTAAACAATATTTTGGAAAATATGTATTTATTTATTTTAATTGCTATTTACGATATTGCTCTTACTTTGTTCGTGTGTTATTTAGTCTTACTTTTAAGATCTAAACACTCCGTTTGCCAGATAGCCTATCGTTTGAGATGCATTGTAACGAAATTGTTCATATTTTTTTTACCTTTCATGCATACTCTATCAACTTTGTTTGTGTTTCAAGTGAGAACGGTTTTATGTTTATGGCATTCAGTTTGTAACTCAAATCACATTTGTCTTGTCGTGTCTACTTTCCTTCTCATTTATTTTTAGTTTCCTAAAAATTGGTTTATTTAATGCAGGTTCCCTCGGCACCAATCATGACAACCTCGTTGCTTCACTTCTACGGCTTGACCTAGATGTTCTCGCCATCAATGAGACCTGGCTCAGACCAGGTGAAGAAGGTCGCGCCCCCGCCGTGGCGGGCTACCGATTGAGGCATATTCCGCGACCGCGAGCGGTGCGCTCGCGCGGTGGTGGGGTCGGCTTCTATATTAAGCGTGGTGTAAACGTGCGTACATGGGTTCACCCGGTTGACCCGCAGCACAAAACAGTCGAACAAATGTGGCTCACTCTGACTCTTAATGGAAAAAAACTTGCCATCGGCACGGCGTACAGGCCGCCCTGGTTGGATGCTGATCTCTTCTTTGACGCCCTAACCGACTCTATAAATTCTTTACCTAGCTGCGATCATTTGGTATTACTTGGTGACTTTAATATAAATCTTCTTAACGCTATTGAAGCAAAATCTGTCAAACTATCCACCTTCCTTTCATGTCTTAATTTATGCCAGTTAGTTTCTTCGCCTACACATTTCACTGAGACCTCACAGACATTAATTGATGTTATCTGCACTGATATTAAAGCCAATAGGATAGCTGTTGAGCCGTTAGGATCACTTTTTGGTCATTGCCTTGTGTTTTGTGAATTTAATATTAAAAAATGTAAACAAAAACCCTTTATGATTAATTACAGGCCCATGAAATATATTTGTCTAGACAATTTTAACTTAGATTTAAATTCTATCAGATGGGACCTAATTGCAGTACTCGATAATGTTAACGATATTGTCAACGGTTTCAATTCGAGTGTATTGGCTCTATTTGACGCGCATGCACCCTTAAAAAAAGTGCTCATCAAGACAAGATCACACCCTTGGATCACGGATACCGTGAAGCTAATGATGAGGCTGCGTGACGCAGCGGCATTAGAGTATCATAATAATAAGTCAGAGAGCAAGAAAAAATATTATAAAACCCTTAAGACTGCTGTTAACGAAGCTCTCTACCATGATAAGAAAGCATACTTCAATGCAAATATTAATAACAAAATCAGTGACCCGAAAGCCCTTTGGAAGAATTTGAAAAACACGCTTTTGCCTAAAAATAATCCCGAGCTTCCCCTTCATTTGCAAGATGCTGATACAATTAACTCTCATTTTTTGACTATGCCGCCTACTTCCGTAAAAATTTCTGATCTCACTTTTTTTGATTTTCGTAAATTCAATGATTCAATATTTATTTTGAAGCCTGTTGGTTCAGACCACATTTGTAAAATTATACGCAGTCTTAAATCAAAAGCAGTAGGTTGTGATCTGATTAGTTTAGACATGTTAATGATGACTTTACCTGAATCTCTTGAAACCATTACTTCTATAGTTAATAAATCAATTACAACCTCCGTTTTCCCTGACTCATGGAAACGGGCTATAGTGCAACCAATACCAAAAATACCTAATCCCACTTTAATTACTGAGCTTAGACCTATAAGTATTCTGCCGTGCTTATCAAAGGTGTTGGAAAAGGTAGTAAGCCAACAGTTATCAGTGTACGTCGAACAAAATGGAATTTTGCCTGGGGTTCAATCTGGTTTCAGAAAAGGGCGAAGCACCACGACTGCCCTGCTTGATGTTACTGACGAAATACTATACGCACAAGATAAAGGGTTATGTACTCTACTCGTGCTGCTCGACTTTTCTAAGGCTTTTGATGTTTTGGATATAAATTTAATTTTGTCAAAACTAAATTATTACGGCCTTGATCACGGAGCCCTACGCTGGTTCAATAGCTATCTTAGTGACCGTTACCAGTGCACAAAGGTTTCTCGTAGTGATGGGAATGATGTAATCTCGGAAATTATGCCTGTTAGACGAGGGGTACCACAGGGGTCCATCCTTGGACCTCTCCTGTTTATCATATTTTCTGCCGACATACAAACTGTCATAAAACACTGCAAATTTCATATCTATGCAGATGATATTCAGGTTTTTATTTCTTGCAGGCCATCTGATATTAATAGTACAATAGAAAACCTCAATAAAGACCTCTCTAATATAGCTGAATGGTCAAATAGAAATAGTCTTCTACTTAACCCTTATAAAACCAAATATTTGATCTTTGGCTCTGCACATCAGCTACAGCGTATAAACTCTACTCAGAATGTGGTTCTAATGGGTAAATCAGTGGAGCGAGTTTACGAGGCACGGAACCTTGGCCTACTGATGGATAGTCACCTTCGCTATGAGAAGCATGTTGCTGACTCTGTCAGGAACTGTTTCTATAGACTGAAGGTGCTCTACCGAATGAGACCGTACCTCAGTCCCGATTTACGTATCCGGCTGGTAGAGTCTATTGTTCTGTCGAAGCTGAACTATGCAGATATGGTAATAGGACCCCGATTACTCTCTAGGACGCAAAAGCTTGTACAGCGAATCCAGAATGCCTGTGCCCGTTTCTGTTTTGATGTTCCGTTTAGAGCTCATGTGACACCGTTTTTAAATAAACATCTAATATTAAAAATGAAGCATCGTCGCAAATTGCACCTTGCATGCCTTCTGTTTGGTGTTATAAAACACAAATCGCCGTCTTATCTCTACGAGAAGTTGTCATGGTTGTCCAGTTCCAGATCTTGTAACTCTCGCCAGTGCTCGAAGCAGCTCGAGACACAGCGGCATAGCTCAGCCTGCTTCAGAGGCAGCTTCCGCTATGCAGCTTCGAAATGCTGGAACAATATCCCGCCACCGATAAGGAACCTGCAAAGTTTACATAATTTTAGATGTAAATTAAAGAATTTTCTGCTAAACCATCAGCAGGAACAGGAAAGTCTTAGACACGACACAAGTGTTCTTTAGAAGTATTTCATAAATTGCATCTTTTTAAACATTAATACTTATTATATACATAACTTTCATCTTCTTAATTTCTTAAAATAATAAAAATAGTCACTAAATACTTACTGTATTTATTCAAATACGAGCAGGCCCCACATTTGTTTTCTTATTTTTATTGTTAGTATTATATTTATATTTTATCTGTTGAGTAGCTAGTCCGTAAAGTCAACATGTGGCTCTGACGGAAGATCAGCGTTGGTTGCTAGCTTGCCAGTCAACCAACCCATGCTGAGGCAGAGCCATTTTGTTACTGGGTTTACATCTTAATCTAAGTTTATCATTTATTTTAGTCTAAGTTTAGTATGTGTAAGTCTGTTAACAAATAAATGTATATTCTATTCTATTCTATTCTATTCTAAAGCAAAAAACGCAAATTGTTTTGTTATTCTATTGCACAAACTCACAATATACAAGTTAATAAATTATTTGCAAACAATACCTTTCAACGATTTCATCAAATACCTCCATTACTTTTTCTTTGTACTCAGGATTCGATATCATTTTTATAAAATCATCATAGTCGATATAAAAGAACCATTATCCTTGTAGAGATTCTGATCGAATTCATCTGTATCCGTGAAAATGCTTGTGATTTTATCGTCATCTATCCACATCTGTGGAATTAAACAAGCACATACAACGAGAGCCGATTGTCTTCGTTTCTCAGCTGATTTGATGAATGCGTCTTTAGTTATAATGTCTGGATCTATTCCGTTCTCATTTAATATAACGTGAAGTTGATCGATGTAGAAATTTAGAAATTTCTGCATGTTATCTTCTCTGTACTTGGGATCCAAGTTACAGTAGAGAAGTAACATTACATCTCCAGCAGGAGGATGGTACCTTACAGCTTGGAAATCAATTAACAAACAATCGTCCGGCTTGTTATCATCTCCATAGTGAAACATCAAATTGTTATTCCATAAATCTCGGTGACAAATCACATTCCTGTATTCCGGAGAGGGGTCTGTTTGGGCTAAACCTTTGGACCAAATATCGAACCAGCGATTTTCTATGGCTTTGATTTCAGATACACTATATTTCATGGAAGCTTTAATGATTTTAAGAGATCCTTCCCTGCATTGGCTAAACCAGACATCAGTTTTCATATCCGCCTTTGAACAGATATTCGTGAAAGTCATCGTACAATGAGTAAGCTTTTCCGATCTGTCGGCTCTTTTCTTCTTCATAAACGATCGAAGAGGCGTGAAACCTCGCCAAGGTTTTCAGGGCTTCGTATGTGGGGTCTTCATCAAATCTTTTAAATTTGCCTCGAAGCTTGAATTGCAGAACGTTTAAATCTTCAAAAACCATGCAATTTTTACTGGCAGTGACGAAAGGAGCACTCCACGGTTTCAAACCTTAAACACATAAAATATTGGGTAAGCACCATACTTACCTACCTATATTTCCTGAAATAAGTAGGTATTATTGTATTTGTAGGTTTAACGAATAAATAAAACTTTAAAGGTTAGAGATTACAAACAGTTAATTAAAAATTACCGGGTACTTGGATCCTTTCTTTAATCACACTGTAAAAATACAACTCTTTTGCAAAGAACATTTGCTCTTCCACCATCTTTGCCTTCGCTTCATTCGAAACAGATATAAGTTTCAGAAAATTGTGCAGAACTTTTTTGCTTGGAGTCAGATTTACTTTTAGTTTCCAATAGTCGCACAGAAATCCCAACATTTTATCGCTAGCATTTTGTATGTAGTAACTCTCAATTGTGTCCGTACTGTTATGTCCATTTTTTGAAATTATACGCTGAACATACTCAGGTGATAGATATTTAGAGCTACTTGATTTATTTTCATTTATTATTTTAATTTTTCGTTAAAACTAGTAGCATTCCTAACACCTACTCAAACACAGCAACACGGATAGAGTTAGGTACCTACCTACTTACGCTTTATGGCATGATAAGCCTTATTGGTTTATATTATGTCGGTAGTATCCTGCCTATGTTTATCGAACACTGTAAATATAAGTCTCTGTGTTCTATTTGTTAAGTATTCATATTTTTATCTTAGGTAAATATGTTATAAGTCGTATGATTATAAGAATTATAATTTTATAATATTATTTATTACTTATTTCCAAACCACCTACTCAAACACAGCAACACGGATAGAGTTATGAACTTTAATGAGTACCACCTACTCAAACACAGCAACACGGATAGAGTTAAAGCACGGTAACACGGTTAAAGTTCATAACTCTATCCGTGTTGCTGTATTTGAGTAGGTAACTTTAATGAGTGCACTCATTAAAGTTCATAACTCTATCCGTGATGCTGTGTTTGAGTAGGTGGTTTTCGAAATAAGTATTAAATAATTCTTATAATCATACGACTTATAACATATTTACCTATGATAAAAATATGAATACTTAACAAATAGAACACAGAGACTTATAATGCCATAAAACGTAAGTAGGTAGGTACCTACACAAACGACACGCGTAAAGTACACGCTATAATCAAAACTATAGAGACCTACTTAGATAATTTCGTTTCCCTGATACACGATGTCTTAACATGTACAATTCTTATCGTTCGTTAATACGTATCTGTCAATTATCTCTTCAAACAGATCGCGGACTCTATCACGGTAGCTAGCGTCGTCTTTAGCAATTTCTATCAACTCCTCACTTCGTGACACAATATTTGCTTTCTTGGCTTTAGCTGGATCCTTAAAGATTTCGTCTCTTTTCTCGCTACTCATTGCCACAATAGGCACAATGAGAGATGATTGAGTTATAGCAAAGACTATGCTTTCATTGTACGACTTCATTAGAATTTTCTTCGGGAATATGTCTTCTACATATACGCCGGAGCTTAGGAGAACATTAGATAGGGTGCTGTAATAAATATCAATAAAGCTACTGGTGTACTTTTCTCTCTCTGCTCTGGTAGTATTAAAGTATATGAGAGATGAGAGGTCCAACATCGGAGAACTGTACAAAACTGTTTGAAAGTCTACGATAATCGCATGAGGGTCGAGTTTGCTCTGTCTCTTAATCAAAATGTTGTTGGTCCAGAGATCTCTATGGACTACCACATTGCGGTATTCCTTACTAGGTTTCATGAGATTCAAAGCTCTATCATACAACTTCGGGATGATCGACTCTGCTTTCGCAAGCGTGTTTGGTTCGTTTTTATATTTTGAATGGGCTTTTAAAAATTCAATGATAGCATTTCTACCGGTGTCACGCCAATTCTGTACTCCAATAGGTTCTTGTAGGAATTCGCTGTAGTCTTCCCATATTCTGTAGGGTCTGTTAAGTTCTCGGCTTTTCTCTTCTTCAAAAATGTATGATGCTGCGTGGAATTTGGCGAGTGTTTCAACAGTTGCATTGAGATCGTCATAGCTCATAGTATGTCGGTGGTGAGGCATTACGTACCCTAGATGTCCAACGTCTTCGAAGATAAATAAATCTTCTCTTGAATATAACAACTTTGGTCGCCATTTTTTCGTTCCTGTAATGCAATATTTTCAACATTTAAGGTAGTTTGATTTGAAATATCGATTAGAAAATTAACTTTTTAACAGTCTAATTTTTATAATTACGAAGTTTAACTTTAAATAGTTATAGGTAAGTGTACTCATGTAAAAAAAATTAAGCTTAGTTACCTTCATATTCCTTAAACTGTGGAAACAGAGAACTCAGCATAACATATTCCTTGCTAAAGAACTTCACTTCTTTCAAATATTCTGACAACCACTTATTTTTTCTTGGCATTAGCTTCACAAAGAATCTGAGTATTTCCGTGGTATCTCCTTTTTGCACCCAGACGACTAATTTTAGGTATTCTCCCCGATTTCCTATTACTTTCTCCTCAAACTCTTCGAAGTACCATTTTATCGGTATTTGAAACCCGTAATGGTTAATAACTGATTTTATTTCATCTTCATTTAAAAGATCCATGTTAACGTCTCATATATAGAATGCCTATCTACTGTTTGAATGAGCATTAGAAAATATAAGAATGTAGTTGCTTATAATTTCGATAACAGATTATCTATCTCATATCTCAGTTTGCATTAGAATTACTGGCACAGCGTTACAAGCAATAAAATGAAAACAAGTTTGAAAATACAAATGATGTCCTTTTATTAAAACAATAATCAGAATAACTAGCTTCATAATAACATCATCAACATGAACACTGGTTACAAATTTCAACTAGATCTTTACATTGTAGTTTGTAGTAAGTTCGATTATATTTTTAGTAGTATTTTTAACAGACATTGAAAAAAGGAGGTGGTTCTATGTTCGTTTTGTAAATGTAAGTATTTGCGCCGATTTCTACCTAATTTTGTCGATTCCTTATGGTTTTGTATAGAGAATGGCCCGGAATGGTCCCATTTTTTTTTATTCCCGAGATAGTAGTCAAACTACGATAGATTTTATTATAAAATAGATTAGTATTTGTTGCGCGTAACTTAAAATCTAGTGTGTGTGTTTAAGAAAAAACTAAAATCCGCTGCTTTAAAGGTTCTTAGTTTATTCAAAACAATCAAATTATGTCATTGTTTTACAGTGTCAGCCACCTGAACAGAAAAGTTGTGTCACTGAATGCATTCTAGTAAACAGCTTGAGTTAAAAACTTAGGTATTTTTATAACAACACTACACAATCACTGAACAACGTAGGTAATAGTCGCTTGTAAATCAATAAACGGTTCTCTGTTGATTTTATTGTTTCCATTGCTTCACAGCCTTATTATTCTGATTTAAACAGCTTGAACTAATAAACGTGCTAGTAATTTTGTCACAGTACTATACACCAAACAACGTACTAGTCGCCTGTAAATCGATAAAGGGTTCTCTATTGATTTTATTGAGTTTCTTTTGTTTGACTGCCTCGTAATTCGGAGTCCATAGCTCGTTGATTCTAGGAGAAACCCGTGATCCGGTTTTTTCCAGTTTTTCTTCATCTTCACTGGATTCATCCACTTCCATCGGAGGATTTTCGTCTTCATATTCTTCCTCCGTTCGTTTTTGACCAGAGATTTCTTGTAAGAATGACGTGCATAAGAGACTTACCGGAGGGATCATGTAGGAGGCAGCTGAAGTAATCTGTAGCAAGCACAAGAACAAAATTAAAAAATGTAAAAACCCCCCGATAGATTCCCCTGAAACAAAGCTAAGAACACTTGGAACAAAATTAACAAAAAAAAACTTCACGAAAATCGGTTCATCCTCTTGGGACCTACGATACTACAGACAGATACACAGACAGGCACGTTAAACTTATAACACCCCTCTCTTTTTGCGTCGGGGGTTAAAATAAACTTTTAGAATACGTTACGTAACAATAGCAAGTTTGTTAGGTGAGTACTTACTGGAATTCCTATGTAGTTTTTTAAATTGGCTTTTTTTTTAGTTTTTGCCAGGTAAAAATACAACCGATAGAATTGTTATTGGAATTTTTATAGCAAGAAAAATAAAACATTTACAAATCGGCGTCAGGAAATTGGCGATGTCCCACCCCCGTGATTCGGAAAGCACGTTAGGTATTGGTCCTGCGCCTGTACTCTGCCCGGTCTGGTTTATCAGTCGTCTCATCGGATTACGAGAGTGAGGGAATAGAGAGTGCACCTGTTTTGTTTGTGCACATACTTGTGCAGTATAATAATGTCCTGCGCACACGGCTAGCCGATATCGTAGCCGAAATTCGGCGTCATCATACGAGCGACATCTAGTCATATTTTGGTACGCTAAAAGCATGGCCTGTGAACAATATTATGTGTCACAGTAACACATACCTAATCTAATGGATTCCACACAACAAATTTGGTGACACAGCCCGGCGGGTTCGTGCGACATTTCAGTTTATCAAATTAACATTGAAGGTCGCTGTCAATGTTTTGTCGATGTGTCAGGGCGGCCCGCCACTTTCGTGTGTAGACTCTATTATTGTATACTCTACTATATATTATTATCTATTTTCATGTGGCTCTGACGGAAGACCAGCGTTGGTTGCTAGCTTGCTAGTCAACCAATTCATGCTGAGCCATTTTTTTACTGGGTTTACACTTTGTATTTTAGTCTGTGTAAGTCTTTTAGCAATAAATTTATATTCTATTCTATTCTTATAAGTCGTGTATATAAAGAATGGGATAAAAATGTTATGCTGTCCCCTCGCTTAGATCATATTTGTAAATATGTTCTAAGCGGGATCTTTATCTACAGACTTAAACAGACATTGCATGTTGATTGTTGAATTTCAACACAAATCTGGTGTAAAATTTACTTAGTTACAATAATGTAATACGAGTGTGTGTTAGTTTTGTGAAAAAATAACAGCGAGACAGACAGATTACTTTCGCGTTAATAACAATGTTATGAATTTAGACTATTTGTTGCATCTTGACAATAATAACGATAAACGTAGATTAATTGTATCTTTATGCAGGACATTTATATTTTTTTCCACCTCGTCGCAGCGTTGCCCGCTGCGCTGCACGGGGCTACACCGCGCACCGGCCACGGGGAGTGGCGGCGCGGGGTGGCGAATACAAAAATCCAAACATACAAATCTTTCCTCTTTATAATATTAGTGAGATAAAATGATCACCTGTGATATAGCAATATGCGTCGAAGCAACGGGCAATGCCGTTTCCCGCGGCGTTGCTGCTTTCACGTCGGACAGTTGCTGGCCAGCGAGCATGCTTGAGAACAGGGAACCCGGTTGGTTGTTCCACGATATAGCTTCTAGTCGGCCGCCTGAGCTTTCTGACGGCTCTATGCTGTAGATTTCCTGAAAAAAGAAGTGCCCACCATTAGTACCATTATTACCATTCTCTTACCCATAACCAATCTCTGCTTAACTTGAGGCTAGATGGTACCGTGTGGATTGTCCAGCATTGTTTTTTAATTTTATGTTTTACTAGTATGTATCCACCGCTTCACACGCGTTGTTTCTATGGAAAAGTTTAAAGGTTATTTCTATCCCATGGGAATTGTTTTGTGGGATAAAAAGTAGCCTATGTTTGATTTCAGGCTTAGGGCAACATCTATGCAAAATTTCAGCTCGATTCATTCGTTGTTCAGTCGTTTTGGCGTTTTGAGGTAGCAAACATCCATCCATCATCCATCCATACATCTGAACATCCAAACTTTCGCATTTATTATACTAGCTTCTGCCTGGCGGCTTCGCACAGTAATTTCTATCCCATGGGAACCGATTTATGGGATAAAAGTAGCCTATGTTCTTTAAGCTTCCCGGGTTAGAGCTGCACCGATGCAAAATTTTAGCTCAATCTGTTCAGTAGTTTTGGCGTGAAGACGTAACAAACATCCATCCATCTATCCATCCATCCATCCAAACATTCGCATTTATAATATTGGTGTGATTAGAAAAATGCAAGTTTGTATTATTTTACACACACAGCACTTTTTGCAATAAGGCAGGCCGCCTCTACCGATAAAATTAGAATTTGATAATTACTGTGTACCTATACCGTAATAATAAGGAATAGTAAATAGTGGCGCTAGTATCGTTATACGAGTCTGCTGTACTATATGATCGTACTAGCGACGCTACTTTTAGGCCCGTATTATCAAAGCTTGCTATTCTATGCTCGAGTAAAGCTTATCTGTGACATAAACGTCATTCAAGCATATATCTATGACTGAGCAAGCATAATACGGGCCATAGAGCACAATTGGTGTGTGGACATTACCAAAAGTAGCTTTAGTAACTGAACAATGTAGAATTATCTTTATTCACAAAGAAAATTACAATCAAATAATAGAAATAAATTAGAACTAGTATCTACAATTGAAACAACTGCAAACCATTGCAAACAATCTACAGGTAGCACAACTGGTGTCTGTGAAGTTAGCAGAGCATCTTCCAGCAGAGCATAAATAAATTAGAGTTCTGTTCGCATGCAGGTGAGTTCTATAGTTCCTGATACTTTTCAGGAATAGTTCTGGCGTTTTTACATGAAAAAAATTAAGTGAAATTATGCTCTGCTAACTTCGCGTAGCAGAGCATTTTTCATAAATCGATACAAAAACCGGTATTTATTATGCTTTGACATCTTACGAACAGTTCCTGTTAGTTTTTAGAAATAGTTCCGGTGTTTATACAATATTATTATTTATTTTAATGATATGATCAGGTACATTTCCGTTCGAGTCGTAGTCGTGACTCAATATTCCTCCGACCATTGTTAAATTACACTGCATCGAATTTAACAAAAAAAAGGTTTGTTCTTATGTTTTTGACAAATTTTATAACCGTACTCCTGAAAATTTTATTCAAAACGGTCTTGAAAGAGATTAAAAATCGAAGGAATTTTTCGTCGAAATTGTAATATATCAAATACAAGTAGAGCATGTTTTATCAGAGTTCCAATAGCATGCACGGAGTTTAAGATAGACACATGTGTTTTCTTAATAATGGAATACTTTTGACAATCAGAACTCTGGAAGTTTTCATGAAACCGGTCTTTGAAAACTGATGAAATTCGAGATTTGTGCGTTGAATATGTATTGAGTCAAACACCTGTAAAACCATTTTGATCAGAGTTCTAATAACGTGCATTGAGGTGTAGAGAAAAATATGATATTTATTATGAAAAAAAATATTTTCAGGAGCAGAACACCTGAAACTTTCATAAAAACTGTTTTTGAAAACTGACGCAATCCGAGATTGGTGCGTTGAACTTCAATTGAATAGAACACTTGAAAAAAAATTTTCGTTAGAGTTCTATTAGCGTGCATTTAAGTGCAGGTAAAATGAGGTTTGTTCTTACGATTTTGATACTTTTCAGAAGCACAACTTCTGAAAGTTTCATGAAAACGTTTTTAGAACAATGACAGAAATTAAGATATTTTCGTTGAAAGTGTACCGATTCAAACACAAGTAGAGCAAGTTTTATCACAGTTCCAATAGCATGCACGGATTTTAAGATAAACACATGTCTTTTCTTATTATAGGGATACTTTTGACATTCAGTACTCTGGAAGTTTTCAAGAAACCGGTCTATGAAAACTGATGAAATCCGAGATTAGTGCGTTCAATTAGTATTGACTCAAACACCTGTAAAACAATTTTGATCAGAGTTCTAATAGCGTGCATTGAGACGTAGAGAACATAATGATATTTCTTATGAATAAAATTATTTTCAGGAGCAGATCACCTGAAACTTTCATAAAAACTGTCTTTGAAAACTGACGCAATCCGAGATTGGTGCGTTGAACTTCAATTGAATAGAACACTTGTAAAAAAAATTTCGTTAGAGTTCTATTAGCGTGCATTTAAGTGCAGGTAAAATAAGGTTTGTTCTTACGATTTTGATACTTTTCAGAAGCACAACTTCTGAAAATTTCATGAAAACGTTCTTAGAAAAATGACAGAAATTAAGATATTTTCGTTGAAAGTGTACCGATTCAAACACAAGTAGAGCAAGTTTTATCAGAGTTCCAATAGCATGCACGGAGTTTTAGATATACACATGTTTTTCTTATTATGAGGATACTTTTGACAATCAGAACTCTGGAGGTTTTCATGAAACCGGTCTTTGAAAACTGATGAAATCCGAGATTTGTGCGTTGAATTTGTATTGACTCAAACACCTGTAAAACAATTTTGATCAGAGTTCTAATAGCGTGCATTGAGATGTAGAGAACATAATGATATTTCTTATGAATTAAATTATTTTCAGGAGCAGAACACCTGAAACTTTCATAAAAACTGTCTTTGAAAACTGACGCAATCCGAGATTGGTGCGTTGAACTTCAATTGAATAGAACACTTGAAAAAAAATTTTCGTTAGAGTTCTATTAGCGTGCATTTCAGTGCAGGTAAAATGAGGTTTGTTCTTACGATTTTGATACTTTTCAGAAGCACAACTTCTGAAAGTTTCATGAAAACGTTTTTAGAACAATGACAGAAATTAAGATATTTTCGTTGAAAGTGTACCGATTCAAACACAAGTAGAGCAAGTTTTATCACAGTTCCAATAGCATGCATGGAGTTTAAGATAAACACATGTCTTTTCTTATTATCGGGATACTTTTGACTATCAGAACTCTGTAAGTTTTCATGAAAACGGTCTTTGTAAATTGACGACATCAGAGATTTGTGCGTTGGATTTGTATTGACTCAAACACCTGTAAAACAATTTTGATCAGAGTTCTAATAGAGTGCATTAATATATAGAGATAATAATGATATTTCTGATGAAAACAATACATTTCAGGAGTAGAACACCTGAAACTTTCGTAAAAACTGTGTTTGTAAACTGACGCAATCCGAGATGTTTGCGTTGAATTTCAATTGACTGAAACACTCGTAAAAATTTTTTCGTTAGAGCTTTGTTAGCGTGCATTGAGGTGCAAATTAAATAAGATTAGTTCTTACAATTTTGAAACTTTTCAGAAGCACAACTTCTGAAGGTTTCATGAAAACGTTTTTAGAACAATGACAGAAATTAAGATATTTTCGTTGAAAGTGTACCGATTCAAACACAAGTAGAGCAAGTTTTATCAGAGTTCCAATAGCATGCACGGAGTTTTAGATAAACACATGTTTTTCCTTATTATGAGGATACTTTTGACAATCAGAACTCTGGAAATTTTCATGAAACCGGTCTTTGAAAACTGATGAAATCCGAGATTTGTGCGTTGAATTTGTATTGACTCAAACATCTGTAAAACAATTTTGATCAGAGTTCTAATAGCGTGCATTAAGATGTAGAGAACATAATGATATTTTTTATGAATAAAATTATTTTCAGGAGCAGAACACCTGAAACTTTCATAAAAACTGTCTTTGAAATCTGACGCAATCCGAGATTTGTGCGTTGAACTGCAATTGACTAGAACACTTGTAAACAAAATGTCGTTAGAGTTCTATTAGCGTGCATTTAAGTGCAGGTAAAATAAGGTTTGTTCTTACGATTTTGATACTTTTCAGAAGCACAACTTCTGAAGGTTTCATGAAAACGTTTTTAGAACAATGACAGAAATTAAGATATTTTCGTTGAAAGTGTACCGATTCAAACACAAGTAGAGCAAGTTTTATCAGAGTTCCAATAGCATGCACGGAGTTTTAGATAAACACATGTTTTTTCTTATTATGAGGATACTTTTGACAATCAGAACTCTGGAAATTTTCATGAAACCGGTCTTTGAAAACTGATGAAATCCGAGATTTGTGCGTTGAATTTGTATTGACTCAAACATCTGTAAAACAATTTTGATCAGAGTTCTAATAGCGTGCATTAAGATGTAGAGAACATAATGATATTTTTTATGAATAAAATTATTTTCAGGAGCAGAACACCTGAAACTTTCATAAAAACTGTCTTTGAAAACTGACGCAATCCGAGATTGGTGCGTTGAACTTCAATTGAATAGAACACTTGAAAAAAAATTTTCGTTAGAGTTCTATTAGCGTGCATTTAAGTGCAGGTAAAATAAGGTTTGTTCTTACGATTTTGATACTTTTCAGAAGCACAACTTCTGAAAATTTCATGAAAACGTTCTTAGAACAATGACAGAAATTAAGATATTTTCGTTGAAAGTGTACCGATTCAAACACAAGTAGGGCAAGTTTTATCAGAGTTCCAATAGCATGCACGGAGTTTAAGATAAACACATGTTTTTTCTTATTATAGGGATACTTTTGACTGTCAGAACTTTGGAAGTTTTCATGAAACCGGTCTTTGAAAACTGATGAAATCCGAGATTTGTGCGTTGAATTTGTATTGACTCAAACATATGTAAAACAATTTTGATCAGAGTTCTAATAGCGTGCATTAAGATGTAGAGAACATAATGATATTTTTTATGAATAAAATAATTTTCAGGAGCAGAACACCTGAAACTTTCATAAAAACTGTCTTTGAAAACTGACGCAATCCGAGATTGGTGCGTTGAACTTCAATTGAATAGAACACTTGAAAAAAAATTTTCGTTAGAGTTCTATTAGCGTGCATTTAAGTGCAGGTAAAATAAGGTTTGTTCTTACGATTTTGATACTTTTCAGAAGCACAACTTCTGAAAATTTCATGAAAACGTTCTTAGAACAATGACAGAAATTAAGATATTTTCGTTGAAAGTGTACCGATTCAAACACAAGTAGGGCAAGTTTTATCAGAGTTCCAATAGCATGCACGGAGTTTAAGATAAACACATGTTTTTTCTTATTATAGGGATACTTTTGACAGTCAGAACTCTGGAAGTTTTCATGAAACCGGTCTTTGAAAACTGATGAAATCCGAGATTTGTGCGTTGAATTTGTATTGACTCAAACATATGTAAAACAATTTTGATCAGAGTTCTAATAGCGTGCATTAAGATGTAGAGAACATAATGATATTTCTTATGAATAAAATTATTTTCAGGAGCAGAACACCTGAAACTTTCATAAAAACTGTCTTTGAAAACTGACGCAATCCGAGATTGGTGCGTTGAACTTCAATTGAATAGAACACTTGAAAAAAAAATTTCGTTAGAGTTCTATTAGCGTGCATTTCAGTGCAGGTAAAATGAAGTTTGTTCTTACGATTTTGATACTTTTCAGAAGCACAACTTCTGAAAGTTTCATGAAAACGTTTTTAGAACAATGACAGAAATTAAGATATTTTCGTTGAAAGTGTACCGATTCAAACACAAGTAGAGCAAGTTTTATCACAGTTCCAATAGCCTGCATGAAGTTTAAGATATACACATGTTTTTTCTTATTATAGGGATACTTTTGAAAATCAGAACTCTGGAAGTTTTCATGAAACCGGTCTTTGAAAACTGATGAAATCCGAGATTTGTGCGTTGAATTTGTATTGACTCAAACACCTGTAAAACAATTTTGATCAGAGTTCTAATAGCGTGCATTGAGATGTAGAGAACATAATGATATTTCTTATGAATAAAATTATTTTCAGGAGCAGAACACCTGAAACTTTCATAAAAACTGTCTTTGAAAACTGACGCAATCCGAGATTGGTGCGTTGAACTTCAATTGAATAGAACACTTGTAAAAAAAATTTCGTTAGAGTTCTATTAGCGTGCATGTAAGTGCAAGTAAAATGAGGTTTGTTCTTACGATTTTGATACTTTTCAGAAGCACAACTTCTGAAGGTTTCATGAAAACGTTTTTAGAACAATGACAGAAATTAAGATATTTTCGTTGAAAGTGAAAGATTCAAACACAAGTAGAGCAAGTTTTATCAGAGTTCCAATAGCATGCACAGAGTTTTAGATAAACACATGTTTTTTCTTATTATAGGGATACTTTTGACAACCAGAACTCTGGAAGTTTTCATGAAACCGGTCTTTGAAAACTGATGAAATCCGAGATTTGTGCGTTGAATTTGTATTGACTCAAACACCTGTAAAACAATTTTGATCAGAGTTCTAATAGCGTGCATTGAGATGTAGAGAAATAATGATATTTCTTATGAACTTAATTATTTTCAGGAGCAGAAAACCTGAAACTTTCATAAAAACTGTCTTTGAAATCTGACGCAATCCGAGATTTGTGCGTTGAACTGCAATTGACTAGAACACTTGTAAACAAAATGTCGTTAGAGTTCTATTAGCGTGCATTTAAGTGCAGGTAAAATAAGGTTTGTTCTTACGATTTTGATACTTTTCAGAAGCACAACTTCTGAAGGTTTCATGAAAACGTTTTTAGAACAATGACAGAAATTAAGATATTTTCGTTGAAAGTGAAAGATTCAAACACAAGTAGAGCAAGTTTTATCAGAGTTCCAATAGCATGCACAGAGTTTTAGATAAACACATGATTTTTCTTATTATAGGGTTACTTTTGACAACCAGAACTCTGGAAGTTTTCATGAAACCAGTCTTTGAAAACTGATGAAATCCGAGATTCGTGCGTTGAATTTGTATTGACTCAAACACCTGTAAAACAATTTTGATCAGAGTTTTAATAGCGTGCATTGAGATGTAGAGAAATAATGATATTTCTTATGAACTTAATTATTTTCAGGAGCAGAAAACCTGAAACTTTCATAAAAACTGTCTTTGAAATCTGACGCAATCCGAGATTTGTGCGTTGAACTGCAATTGACTAGAACACTTGTAAACAAAATGTCGTTAGAGTTCTATTAGCGTGCATTTAAGTGCAGGTAAAATAAGGTTTGTTCTTACGATTTTGATACTTTTCAGAAGCACAACTTCTGAAGGTTTCATGAAAACGTTTTTAGAACAATGACAGAAATTAAGATATTTTCGTTGAAAGTGAAAGATTCAAACACAAGTAGAGCAAGTTTTATCAGAGTTCCAATAGCATGCACAGAGTTTTAGATAAACACATGATTTTTCTTATTATAGGGTTACTTTTGACAACCAGAACTCTGGAAGTTTTCATGAAACCAGTCTTTGAAAACTGATGAAATCCGAGATTTGTGCGTTGAATTTCTATTGACTCAAACACTTATTTAGCAATTTTCGTTAGAGTTATTTTAGCGTGCATTGAGGTGCTGATAAAATATGGTCAGTTCTTATGATATTAATTTTTTTCAGAAGCACAACATCTGAAGGAGTCATGAAAACGTTCCTAGAAAAATAACAGAATCTAAGATATTTTCGTCGAAAGTGTTGTGATTCAAACGAAAGTAGAGCAAGTTTTATCAGAATTCCAATAGCATGCACGGAGTTTAAGACAAGCACATGTCTTTTCTTATTATCTAGATACTTTTGAGCATCAGATCTCTGGTAATTTTCAAGAAAACGGTCTTTGTAAATTGACGACATGTGGTATTTGTGCGTTGATTTTGTATTGACTCAAACACCTGTAAAGCAATTTTGATGAGAGTTATACCAACGTGCATTCATATCTTGAACCAATTATGGTTTTCCTTTTGGCTTAAATAATTTTCAGAAGCAGAACATCTGAAATTTTCATGAAAGCGGTCTTTAAAATATGACGAAATCCGAGATTTGTACGTTGAATTTCTATTGACTCAAACACTTGTAAAGCTATTTTCATTGGAGTTCTTTTAGTGTGCATTTAGTTACAGATAAAGTAAGGTTGGTTCTTATAATAATGATACTTTTCAGAAGCAGAACACCGGAAATTTTCAGAAAACGGTCTTTGAAAAATTTCGAAATCTGAGATAAATACGTCAAATTTGTATAGCCCCAAAGGCCTGTAAACCTTTTTTTATTAGAATTCTATAACCAAGTTTCAGATGAAAAAAACTTCGTTTTTACATATTTTTTACATTTCAGAACGAAAATATTCATGAAAAGGTACTTTCAAAAATTACAAAAATTATTTAGTTGTATGTTCTTCTAGTAGTTCTTCTAGTAGTTCCCTGAAAAAGGGTTCGGGGGTTCTGCAGGAGGAATGGGGAAGGTACTTGCAAAGAATTTTTTTATGTCATTTTCGTCATTTTTACGATTCCCCTAAATTTTTTCACATTTTTTGTTGGTTTTGAAAATGACCTACTGAGAAGGAGGGGGAAATTCTCAAATGTTCTCAAAGCTTCCCTTAACCCCCTCTATACGATACCGTAAAAAAAACATCAATAATACATTAAAGATCAAAATTATGTTTAGTTCCATGAAATTATAACTAGATGTCGCTACTAAAATTTGACGAGGGCTAGATCGCGCTGACGAGAACGGCGCGCGAGTCAACATAAGAAATGTTGATTTTTGCCGACACGTCTATGCTTCATTCTTCTGAATTTAATTGCGATTCGTACTAAGTCTTCGTTAATGTTTCGTCTTTCTATGTGATAAAACTATATTATTTAGAAATTAATTAATTTTTTATTGTATTTGGTTTCAATTTTGTTTGACAATTTGGTTGTGTTCTGTTAAATTGGAGACTATTTGATTTAGACTATTTTTTTTTTTTTTTTTTTTCTATATACTGTATGGTATGTAGTTGTTTGTAATTTTATTTTACGTGTTTGTGTCTCAAGTTTTATCCGGTACCATTTAGCAATACCTAATATTTTTTGATTTATTAACACTGTACCTGTGTGTTGTTAGTTTTACGTCTTGTAACTGTATATAAATTGTTTTTACTTTTTAAGTTTTTGTTTTTTTATAAGTTTCCAGTGTATTCCAAAACTTAATTGATTATTTGTTGTGTTATCCATACATTGTTTTATCATGTACGACAAAATTATTTTAGAAAATCTTTTAAAAGATGATAGATACCAAACTATTGATGAAAAAGGTAATATTTTTCCACCTTCTCATCATGTTTATACGGCCATTTCAAAGGAGATGGCTGATAAATCATCATTGATCACGCCCAAGCACATTTATACAATAGTTAATGAAAATAGAGCCGGCTTTAGGGATTTGATCTTAAAAGTGTTTCATATTAAAGTGCGCGAGGTGTTCAATGACCCAAATGATGGCAATTACACTGTCAAAAATAATGTGGACCAAAGCGCAAACAGCAGTACTGAAATGACAGATAGTTTAACTTCGGTTGATGTTAAATTAATTATTTCATCAGATAAATGGCAGAAAATAAAACCCCAAGAAAAAGTTTACGGGACACGTGTCTACTGGAAGTTGCGACAAGGCTGGACAGACGTGATAGCAGAAGCATTATGGGTGCAACATCATCTGGATTGTGTAGCATGCTTTAAAAATCACAACATTTACCTAAACGCAGCGGCCAAGTTCTTTTTGACCATTGAGGGGATTTGCCGCGAGTGCGACGCAGAAATAAACTGCACCATTTTAAAAGAGCCAGCAAAGGGTGTTGACGTTGTTTTGGATTGTCGCGTTGCAGGCATAAAATTTCAGGTATTCTGCTTCTGAAAAGTATTTAAGTCATAAGAAAACCCATTATTGTTTCAACATATGAATGCACGCTTGTAGAACTCTTAGCAAAATTGCTTTAAAGGTCTTTGAGTCACTACAAAATCAACGCACAAATCTCACATGTCGTCAATTTACAAAGACCGTTTTCATGAAAACTTCCACAGTTCTGATTCTCAAAAGTATTCAAATAATAAGAAAAGACATGTGCTTGTCTTTAACTCCGTGCATGCTATTGGAACTCTGATAAAACTTGCTCTACTTGTGTTTGAATCGGTACACTTTCAACGAAAATATCTTAATTTCTGTCATTGTTCTAAAAACGTTTTCATGAAATTTTCAGAAGTTGTGCTTCTGAAAAGTATCAAAATCGTAAGAACAAACCTTATTTTACCTGCACTTAAATGCACGCTAATAGAACTCTAACGAATTTTTTTTTACAAGTGTTCTATTCAATTGAAGTTCAACGCACCAATCTCGGATTGCGTCAGTTTTCAAAGACAGTTTTTATGAAAGTTTCAGGTGTTCTGCTCCTGAAAATAATTTAATTCATAAGAAATATCATTATGTTCTCTACATCTCAATGCACGCTATTAGAACTCTGATCAAAATTGTTTTACAGGTGTTTGAGTCAATAAAAATTCAACGCACAAATCTCGGATTTCATCAGTTTTCAAAGACCGGTTTCATGAAAACTTCCAGAGTTCTGATTGTCAAAAGTATCCCTATAATAAGAAAAAACATGTGTTTATCTTAAACTCCGTGCATGCTATTGGAACTCTGATAAAACTTGCTCTACTTGTGTTTGAAACTGTACACTTTCAACGAAAATATCTTAATTTCTGTCATTGTTCTAAAAACGTTTTCATGAAACCTTCAGAAGTTGTGCTTCTGAAAAGTATCAAAATCGTAAGAACAAACCTCATTTTACTTGCACTTAAATGCACGCTAATAGAACTCTAACGAAATTTTTTTACAAGTGTTCTATTCAATTGAAGTTCAACGCACCAATCTCGGATTGCGTCAGTTTTCAAAGACAGTTTTTATGAAAGTTTCAGGTGTTCTGCTCCTGAAAATAATTTAATTCATAAGAAATATCATTATGTTCTCTACATCTCAATGCACGCTATTAGAACTCTGATCAAAATTGTTTTACAGGTGTTTGAGTCAATACAAATTCAACGCACGAATCTCGGATTTCATCAGTTTTCAAAGACCGTTTTCATGAAAACTTCGAGAGTTCTGATTGTCAAAAGTATCTATAATAAGAAAAAGCATGTGTATATCTAAAACTCCATGCATGCTATTGGAACTCTGATAAAACTTGCTCTACTTGTGTTTGAATCGGTACACTTTCAACGAAAATATCTTAATTTCTGTCATTGTTCTAAAAACGTTTTCATGAAACTTTCAGAAGTTGTGCTTCTGAAAAGTATCAAAATCGTAAGAACAAACCTCATTTTACCTGCACTTAAATGCACGCTAATAGAACTCTAACGAAATTTTGTTTACAAGTGTTCTAGTCAATTGCAGTTCAACGCACAAATCTCGGATTGCGTCAGTTTTCAAAGACAGTTTTTATGAAAGTTTCAGGTTTTCTGCTCCTGAAAATAATTAAGTTCATAAAAAATATCATTATTTCTCTACATCTCAATGCACGCTATTAGAACTCTGATCAAAATTGTTTTACAGGTGTTTGAGTCAATACAAATTCAACGCACGAATCTCGGATTTCATCAGTTTTCAAAGACCGTTTTCATGAAAACTTCCAGAGTTCTGATTGTCAAAAGTATTTCTATGATAAGAAAAAGCATGTGTTTATCTAAAACTCCGTGCATGCTATTGGAACTCTGATAAAACTTGCTCTACTTGTGTTTGAATCGGTACACTTTCAACGATAATATCTTAATTTCTGTCATTGTTCTAAAAACGTTTTCATGAAACTTTCAGAAGTTGTGCTTCTGAAAAGTATCAAAATCGTAAGAACAAACCTCATTTTACCTGCAATTAAATGCACGCTACTAGAACTCTAACGAAAATTTTTTTACAAGTGTTTCTATTCAATTGAAGTTCAACGCACCAATCTCGGATTGCGTCAGTTTTCAAAGACAGTTTTTATGAAAGTTTCAGGTGTTCTGCTCCTGAAAATAATTAAATTCATAAGAAATATCATTATGTTCTCTACATCTCAATGCACGCTATTAGAACTCTGATCAAAATTGTTTTACATATGTTTGAGTCAATACAAATTCAACGCACGAATCTCGGATTTCATCAGTTTTCAAAGACCGTTTTCATGAAAACTTCCAGAGTTCTGATTGTCAAAAGTATTTCTATGATAAGAAAAAGCATGTGTTTATCTAAAACTCCGTGCATGCTATTGGAACTCTGATAAAACTTGCTCTACTTGTGTTTGAATCGGTACACTTTCAACGATAATATCTTAATTTCTGTCATTGTTCTAAAAACGTTTTCATGAAACTTTCAGAAGTTGTGCTTCTGAAAAGTATCAAAATCGTAAGAACAAACCTCATTTTACCTGCAATTAAATGCACGCTACTAGAACTCTAACGAAATTTTTTTTACAAGTGTTCTATTCAATTGAAGTTCAACGCACCAATCTCGGATTGCGTCAGTTTTCAAAGACAGTTTTTATGAAAGTTTCAGGTGTTCTGCTCCTGAAAATAATTTTATTCATAAGAAATATCATTATGTTCTCTACGTCTCAATGCACCCTATTAGAACTCTGATCAAAATTGTTTTACAGGTGTTTGAGTCAATACAAATTCAACGCACAAATCTCGGATTTCATCAGTTTTCAAAGACCGGTTTCATGAAAACTTCCAGAGTTCTGATTGTCAAAAGTATCTCTATAATAAGAAAAAACATGTGTATATCTAAAACTCCGTGCATGCTATTGGAACTCTGATAAAACTTGCTCTACTTGTGTTTGAATCTGTACACTTTCAACGAAAATATCTTAATTTCTGTCATTGTTCTAAAAACGTTTTCATGAAATTTTCAGAAGTTGTGCTTCTGAAAAATATCAAAATCTTAAGAACAAACCTTATTTTACCTGCACTTAAATGCACGCTAATAGAACTCTAACAAAATTTTTTTTACAATTTTTCTATTCAATTGAAGTTCAACGCACAAATCTCGGATTGCGTCAGTTTTCAAAGACAGTTTTTATGAAAGTTTCAGGTTTTCTGCTCCTGAAAATAATTAAGTTCATAAGAAATATCATTATTTCTCTACATCTCAATGCACGCTATTAGAACTCTGATCAAAATTGTTTTACAGGTGTTTGAGTCAATACAAATTCAACGCACAAATCTCGGATTTCATCAGTTTTCAAAGACCGGTTTCATGAAAACTTCCAGAGTTCTGATTGTCAAAAGTATCCCTATAATAAGAAAAAACATGTGTTTATCTTAAATTCCGTGCATGCTATTGGAACTCTGATAAAACTTGCTCTACTTGTGTTTGAATCGGTACACATTCAACGAAAATATCTTAATTTCTGTCATTGTTCTAAAAACGTTTTCATGAAATTTTCAGAAGTTGTGCTTCTGAAAAGTATCAAAACCGTAAGAACAAACCTTATTTTACCTGCACTTAAATGCACGCTAATAGAATTCTAACGAAATTTTGTTAACAAGTGTTCTAGTCAATTGCAGTTCAACGCACAAATCTCGGATTGCGTCAGTTTTCAAAGACAGTTTTTATGAAAGTTTCAGGTTTTATGCTCCTGAAAATATTTTTTTTCATAAGAAATATCATTATTTTCTCTACATCTCAATGCACGTTATTAGAACTCTGATCAAAATGGTTTTACAGGTGTTTGACTCAATACATATTCAACGCACAAATCTCGAATTTCATCAGTTTTCAAAGACCGGTTTCATGAAAACTTCCAGAGTTCTGATTGTCAAAAGTATCCCATTATTAAGAAAACACATGTGTCTATCTTAAACTCCGTGCATGCTATTGGAACTCTGATAAAACATGCTCTACTTGTATTTGATATATTACAATTTCGACGAAAAATTCCTTCGATTTTTAATCTCTTTCAAGACCGTTTTGAATAAAATTTTCAGGAGTACGGTTATAAAATTTGTCAAAAACATAAGAACAAACCTTTTTTTTGTTAAATTCTATGCAGTGTAATTTAACAATGGTCGGAGGAATATCGAGTCACGACTACGACTCGAACGGAAATGTACCTGATCATATCATTAAAATAAATAATAATATTGTATAAACACCGGAACTATTTCTAAAAACTAACAGGAACTGTTCGTAAGATGTCAAAGCATAATAAATACCGGTTTTTGTATCGATTTATGAAAAATGCTCTGCTACGCGAAGTTAGCAGAGCATAATTTCACTTAATTTTTTTCATGTAAAAACGCCAGAACTATTCCTGAAAAGTATCAGGAACTATAGAACTCACCTGCATGCGAACAGAACTCTAATTTATTTATGCTCTGCTGGAAGATGCTCTGCTAACTTCACCAACATGCACAACTGATCCATATCAATACCAGTCGGAAGCGTCCCCAAGACGCTGGCTGCATTGCCCCGCTGTATAGCAAAGCTGATGCACTGCGCCAGATACTCGCCAGCTCTCGGGTCACGCGTCACTTCGACCAGACGCTAAGATATTTTTTTAAAAACCCGAATGATGATACAATGAAGATACTTACAGAATTGTTTCTCATAAGGTAAATGATCATATCGCCGGCCTGACTCGAGTTGAACACCAGTTGTTTAAAAACTCCAGTTTCGGGCTCCAGTAGGCGTTTGAGGGTTAAAATCGGCTTACTGCTGTGTGGGCTGAATATTATTACTGAAATCAAGAAGTTTTTGTTATTATCAGATTTACTCTTACTTATTCCTCTTACTTACTCTTACTTACTCTCACTTACTCTCACTCTCTCAACGGCCTGTATTGGTCCACTACTGGACGCAGGCCTCCCCCTGATAAGCGCCTTATTGGCTTTTAACACATGGGGGGTAATGCCCATAATCCCCGCGCGGTGCCAGCTTAGAATTTAACCATCCCAACTCTTCCCGCGGGTGTCGTAAGAGGCGACTAAGGGATATCAACCGGGGGCGGGCAGCAGCGCCCCCTGCAGAACATATTTTACCACCGAACTGCGATCCCCAACCAGCATGCCCAGCGTGGAAGTTATGGCCATTACCCCCCATGAGATAAAAGCTAATAAGGCGTTTATCAGGGGGAGGCCTGCGTCCAGCAGAGGACCAATATAGGCTGTTGAGGTGAGGAGTCTCTATGATGGGTGCTGAGAGGGGCGGCTGGTACTTACTACATAGCCTGGGCCTAGGGCGGCCAAGAATGCAAATCAGAAAACAATATAACACACATAACTAACACGATGCAATGTCATTTTCATCTATTCTAACCTAGACCACACCAAAATCTTGACCTTCTGGCCTACTTCGGTTTAAAGAATTTATTCTCATTAAAAACTTAAACAGTTTACTTACAATGAGATTACTTAAGATTACTTATTTCTAGTTTCTTTATGGCTAGCGCTCAAGCTTTTATTTCAATATTACAATTTTATTAACGCTAAGATGACATGCAAATAAATCTTTAACTTTATAATTAAAATAGAATGCGAGCAAAGTTATTATTTTTACAAAAAACAAATCTCAAACCATAAAAGAGGGTAGGGGTAGGTTATATTTATTGTTGGTTGTGTTTACGGTTGTGTTGTGACGTAGCTCGGCGCACTGTATTGTTCTACCTACCGTCGCGGGGCGGCGGCGGCGTGTGAGTATAGCGAGGAGTTGTGTTAGTTTCCGTGTTTGTGTGAGTGTTATAGACCGGGAGATAGCTGCATTTATATTATTGTGCATGTTATAGTTTTGTCATATTGATTTTACAGTGTAGTATTATTATAACATTTTTATGCTGTTTTCTAACTTTATAATTAATATAATACCTAGGTACATAAATAATACTGTAACAATTAGTATTGAAAATAAGTAAATATTACAGAACTACCTAGGAGCACGTAGGTAGGTAGGTACATAGTCCTAATGTTTTAATTAATAAGTTGTTTTTATATTTATGTATATATATATTTGTTATCTTGAATCCAGAATATGTTGTTTTAGTTTCTTTTTATAGGCGTTTAGACTTGTACATTCTTTTATTTCGTTGGGTAACCCGTTGTACATTACAACACTCTGACACAGAATGTTCCTGGAACCAAACCTTTTGGTCCGCGGCGGTCGAACATAGAGCTTATTTTTACACCTTAGGTTGTATTTATATTTTCTTACTGTCAGTTTTATATTTGTTTGTATAGTTTTATTTAGGATCTTTTTTATCAAAATGCATGTGTTATACTTAAAAATCTCTGTAACGTCTAACAATTTGGTTTTTTTATATATTAAGTCGGTTTGTTCTAAATATTTGAAATTGTATAATCGTTTAATTACTTTATTTTGTGCTGTTTGCAATTTAATTAGTACTTCTGATCATCATCATCATCAGCCTATGCTAGGACATAGGCCTCCCCTAATGAGCGCCATAGCGCCCTGTCTTCAGCTTGCCGCATCCAGCATCTGCCTGTAGTCTTTTGCAGGTCGTCATCCCACCTTGCCGGAGGGCGTCCTACACTACGTTTTCCGAGTCGTGGTCTCCACTCAAGAACACGTTTCCCTTGGTTTCCTGGCTACTTCTAGTGGAAAAAAATGCTTACCGTCATTAGTATCCGTGACGACCGCCATTTTGTTGCTCTTTTGGTCAGCTGCTAATGCCACGGGCCGCATATTCACGTACCATTTGATCGTCAGCGATAATAGACTCCATACGACTAAGGCGTTTTCTGACGTGCAAACCAGCTAAAATCATAAAAACTCTGTAGTATAAATACAGAATGTATAATGAGTGCCTAACTTTCATTCATAAATGTCAACAAAGGATATTTTAAATGTTTATTTATTCAGAATGAACAAATACATAATGTAGCTAAAATACAATGGAAACTGGAAAGCGCATAAGTTAATAAAAACTGTGACGCACCTCCCAGCGCCCAAATTCAAGATATGGCCCAATTCACCAAATGCTTTCTGCATGGCATATTATATATTTAATATGGTAAATAGGTATATATGACTAGTTTCTGCTCGCGTCTTCGTACGCGTTGTTTGCGGGGTAGATACGTGATTCCAAGTCAACAAAGACCTAATTATTGTTTTAAGGAAACGTTTTAGATTATTGCTCTAACATGGGAATGATTTTTCGGATAAAAAGACTGATATTTCAGGTCTTTACTTCGCCAGATTTCAAGCCGATCCGTAATTAGTTTTAGTTTTGGTGTGAAGAAGTAACAAGCATTCATCCATCCAAACTTTCAAATTTATACTACGAGTGTGATTTTTAACCCCCGACGCAAAAAGACAGGGGTGTTATTAGTTAAATAAGAGTGGGGTGTTATAAGTTTAATAGTCGTGTCTGTCTGTGTATCTGTGCATCTGTCTGTGATATCGTAGCTCCCAAACGGATGAATCAATTTTCGTTTAGTTTTTTTTTGAGTTATAGATAATTTTATCCCGATAATTCATGAAAATCTGTCGGGAGGTTTTTAAAATTTTTAATTTTGTTCTTGTCTAATGTGTAAATAAGGTATACTTACGAAATGAGAAGCATCTTTGTTCCCGAACAAAACATGTTGCCCTTTAGGCCTCATTATCGGGTTTGCCAGCACCGTCCGTAGCGTACATAGATGAGTATCCCACAAGGTCAATTTACAGCCAAACCATGCCGCTATAAGCGACCCATCTGTAGAAATCGCGACTTGACCCATTTCAGTCTCTCGATCAGATCTCATACCCAACTTAATAATAGACTCGTCGACTAAATTGTGTTCTTTATGAATGTTTGCGAGCTTCTGTATCACGTCATTCTCTTCAGGTTTTACCATGTATGGGAGTCTGTCAGTTTTTGGTTGAACACCGTGGTGTTTTACTCTGTTAAGAATATCGTGCGACATGTACAAGCCAGTTCCCGTGGAGTAATAACAGGCGGTCACACAGCTCCAGATGATTCTTTTCTTAGTCGTTAGAGATGAGTCTTCCTGTTTCCAAATACGCAGTTTTTGGTCACCGCCGGCTGTTACGCAAAATGTGCCTTTACTGTTAAGGGATATAGAGACTACATTGCATCCGCCGTGGGAAAGATTCACGCATGTGTTGAGTTGGAAGGGTGATTGACCTTCTTTGTTGTTGGACCAGAATTTGAGGTTTTCTTCCGGGTAGTTTATACCGTCGTTTCTGTATTCTGATGTTACTAGCCAGTTGCTTTCTGCATCCATGGCGGCGCATGTTACTTCTGTGTCTAGTGGGATCAAATTGTTTCGCTCTGCTGGTAGATCGTTCATTTGTGTTATGTCCAACTGAAATAGATAAAACAAACATTACAGTACATCGTTATAGGTATGTACTTGTTGAGAGAAATACTTCTGCTGATTATAGACAACAGGGTGCAGTTTTTATGTCCCTTACCTTTTAGTAAAGAGCTAAAGCAGACTCAAGGCCTCCATTTAACCTCTATCTACTTACAGATTTCTATTTTTCCAATATACAGGGTGGTTTTTTGAGAAGGGCGGTGATGGCCTAGTCCAAAACCATGCGAGTTAAAGAAAAGTCGTTAAAGGAGTCATGCCCTCGATTTATAAGAAAACAATAGCTGCATATTTAGTTTTTTTTTTAAATCTTTTACATTTGTAGGAAATCGAGATATGTATTAAAAGTAATTTGTAAAAATTTGCTTTTATCTTTTATTTTTAGTACTTAAAACATTTCTTTGCAATGTTTGATCCTTACCAGCAACAAAATTCATTGGTGAATACAGGTGTCCTTTTTTTAAAAAAACCATTAGTGTCGATTCCCGTCAAAAGTAAAAGGTTTTAAAAAAAAACGAAATATACAGTTACTGTTTTCTTATAAATCGAGGGCATGACTCCTTTCACGACTTTTCTCTAACTCGCGTGGTTTCGCACTTGGCCATCACTGCCCTTCTCAAAAAACCACACTGTATAAAGTAGCCTATATCCGTCCCTGGGATACCATCTATCTCCATGCCAAATTTCATTAAGAGCCGTTCAGCAGTTTAGGCGTGAAAAGATAACAGACAGACAGAGTTACTTTCGAATTCGTAATATTAAGTATGGATTTATCAATATCACATTCTATGACCACTCACTAGATGTTTGGTGTAGATATCCTATCTATTGCGCCATTTGCATTCCTGTGCCAAGCTCAACCACTCTTTCCCGGCGATCACATTTGACCCTCTGATGAATAGGTATGCATAAACTTACATTGAACAAAACCTTGTCCGTCTTCGTAGAATAGAACTGCAAATGCCCGATGCGGCCCGGCATCACGAGGCAGCCCAGCCGGTTGCAGTAGATCAGAGAGCCGCCTACCGCCCGCATCACGGGAGACAACCCACCGCATTCTAGGATAGTGCATTTGGCATACAGTTGTGTGTCTGCTAATATTATTGCTGAAATTAAACAAAACTAGAATTAGTGCTGTGTGGTGCCGGCTTTGAATTTGTACAACCCCAGCTCTTCCGGCGGGTGTCATAAGTGATATCCACCGGGGGCGGGCAGCAGCACCACCTGCATAACAATTCTAACACCAAACTGCGATCCCCAACCAACAAGCCCAGCGTGGGGATTATGAGCACTCCCCCTATGAGACAAAAGCCAATAAGGTGCTTATCATGGGGAGGCCTGCGTCCAGCAGTGGACTGATATAAGCTGTTGAGGTGAGGGAGAATTAGTTCAGAGCTACAACATGCACGTAACACATGGGCATCATTAAAAAACTAAACGAAAACTCAAGATCACTTCGAGTTTTCGCTTGGTTTTATATGCCTTCATCCAAAATTACGACATCCGATGACGTAGAGTTCATTATTTGAAATTTCGCACTCCTTATATACCTTAACCAATGCTACGATTGAATAATTATAGCCTGGACTAAGACATACTTTTTTTAACCCAGTAAAAGTTTCTGATGGCTGGCCAAATAATTACTGTAAATACATATTCTTTAATTTTCTTATTTATTTTTTTTTTTTTTTTTTGATTTAATTTGACTAATGTTTTTTGTAAATTGAGGTGACTATTTGATTATTATGTACCTACCACTTTTATGTGATCTATGGACCTATGTATGAAGTCTGAAATAATTTTTTATTATTATTAAATCTAAAGGATGCGGCCTAAATGATGGGTGTAGCTTTCCTTCATCATTATCAGCCAATAATAGTCCAGCGCTGGACGTACTTACTCACTGGCGCGGCGTAGTGGCCCGAAGTGGATCTTGGCCTCCGACACTAGAGATCGCCAGCTAACCCGGCCCCTTGCCATTTCAGTCCAGTCGATAGCACGAAGTTCTTGTAGCTCTTGCTTTGTAGGAAATAGGCCTCCCCTAATGATCTGTTGCATCCGGTATCGGTCTGAAGCTTCTCTTAGTAGTAAGTAATGCAATATACTTACAATTATTACTCATTGTGACAGCCACATGGGTATTGCTAGCCGTGATAAACCTCACAAGGCCCGGCAAACGCGGCATGAAACTCTTTTCGTTTGCTTT
Organism: Eupithecia subumbrata; assembly: GCA_949316285.1. Classification (NCBI taxonomy): domain Eukaryota; kingdom Metazoa; phylum Arthropoda; class Insecta; order Lepidoptera; family Geometridae; genus Eupithecia; species Eupithecia subumbrata. Next base: position 25,759,317 of record OX438643.1, read on the forward strand.
GTAAGCTGCATTGCCCAGTGTCCATTTTACTAGGACCTTTTCTAAGCCGCCCGTGTAGACGTAGTTGCCTGAAATTTTATGTTTATTTCGTCTTTTATATTACGAATATTTAAATTAAACTTATATTAATATACGTATAAGTAATATATAAAATTAAACTAATATTTTGTTGTGTACAAAAATTTACTAATGATTGGTACTACAAACTGGCCAATCGATTTTTGAAAATTCCTTCGTTGTGCAGAATAATAGGATAAAATAGGTGGGGGCGCTGATTTGGGTCGGGGTAGTGCCTTAAGAGATTCTTATAATATGGAAGGCCAACATGAAAACTGCAAGAGCACAGTAATATAAAGTTTTAAATCTTATATGCTAGAATATTGACACCCAAATTACGCGGATTTCTATTTTTGTATGGCAAGGGCATTACTAGGACTGTTTTCAATTGGAATCTCATAAAAAATATTACAAGTGAACATAAATTATTATGAACCCAAATTGCTTGCAAAAATATCTAAACAAGACAGCAACAAACCATACCTTCCAAAGAGAAGGCGACTGCCATTGGTGGTAAGAAGTGCCAATGTAGAAGTTCCCGAGCAATCTTCTGTTGTTTATTGAAAAAGTTCCCTCGTAATACTGTAACCCGCCCCAGTGCATCCGTGTACGCGATTGAACCATTGTTGTGGGCAGCCACAGCTATGATACGCAGGTTGTTGATGTTCATATGCCTGAAAGCAACTATGTGTTAACATTGAAAGAATATGAGAAGAGGGATTTGAAAAAATGGAGTTTTGAAACCAAGTAAGTACTTAACAGTGATTTTAATTTTTAATTTCTAAAGGAAGCTATGTCATTAATCACCTAACAAAAATACATCAAAATAGAGCACAATGCTAGAAAAAAACACCTTGAGGGAAAGTCTGAGAAAGTGAATGATGAATTATTTCAAAAGTTTTTTATTTCAGTAAGAAACTAGCAACTTACTGCTCATTGACATGTGGTTTGCTCAAATCTTGTACAAACAGCACTTTTGTTCCATTAGTAAGAGCTGCAAACTTTTGGCCATTGTATGTTCCAACAGCGACTCTAATCAAATCATAGAATACAGGCCGTGTTGCAGAAAACTCATTGACCACTTCCCCAGTCCTCAGGGAGAAGGAAGACAAACGAACATTCTTTAATGATGGGTACCCCACTGTTATGAGACATTCTGATGAATTCAAAACATTAAAGGACAGGACTTTTGCTCCATTTTCTCTAGCAATATCCTGCAAAAGAATAATAAATGATCACCCAAACAAAGAGACTGAGTTTTTAGGAATGCTACTTAATTAAGTTATACTTAGGGCGTAGTAGTATGCTATTATGTAAAATAGTTGCTGCTGTGCTAGGAATCACACTGGACAGATAGGCATTTACCAATGATGGTAGAATAAAAATCTTAATGATTAAAAATACATACCAATGCAACTTCTCTTAGCACAGCACCATTTTCCCAGGTCCATACAGTGATACAGCCATCAATGGAGCATCCATAGAGGTTATAGCTCTCACTTATTGGGAATTCTATTGCAACCAGCTCGCCCAAGTAGCTCTCTGTTTCTAGTGTTCGTACACAGTCTCCAGTTTGCTTGTTGTAGAATCTTACAGTATTTTCAACAATAACAGCTAAAAATCTAATAAATGCAATAAAAATTAGTCTTTCCTCAGGTCACAAGACTTGAGGTGGAAATTTATGCTTAAAGCGTATTTTGTACTTAGAAATTATAGGTAAAGAACAAAATAATACAAAAGTATCAAAAAAACTATATAATACTTATGTATAAAAAAACGTGTAGTTCTAGAAACATATGAAATAAATGATTATTGATTATTGTATGATAAAGGCTACATAAAATTACAATAAAACTTACTCTCCATTCGGTGTAAACACTGGACAACGTTCTATAATACTTTTGCCGCCTTTTCTACGAAAACTGTACTTTACTTGGTCAATTTGTATATTATCATTCGTCTTTACAACCATTTTGTCTGGAATACTTGTCCTTTTTCACATAAAAAACATTTTTTCAGGATCAAAACAAACCAACACCATACGACATAACCTCAAAAATCTCAAAATTGTAGGGAAGGGAGTAGGTAGAAGGAAATAGGAATGAAGTTGGTTGCAAATTGAAAATTCATGCTTGACTTGGATTGGATACCAATCTTTTAGCCAAGGAGTTCCGAGATTGTGAACATTTTGTGCCACAATAGACTTAGAGTTGTGTAGTTGGTACTGAAAATAGATTATCTGTGGTTAAAGAAAAGATTTGGTTTGGTATGTTGGTAAGATTGAATGAATGTCAAAATATTATAACCAAACAAACTGTTGTTTTTCATGTGTTTTTCTAAGTTTTGAAACACAGTTTCCTTGTTTTATTACCGGTAAAAGGTAAATTATTGTAGTATCTAAGTGCAAATCTAAAATGTCCAACGAACCGGCAGAGGCACAGGTACAAGTGCGATTTGTTACCAAGCAGGAACAGTAAGTATTGTAGATTTGTAATGTCGCGGCATGGTATGTTTTAATTCCCGATAGAACCAACGTGCATAACACTGATATTTCTGTTATTTCTTTCAGATATGCAGTTCCCGACACCCCCTACGCTATACAGAGCAACGTTCAGTCCACTGAGTTGAACAACTTGGTAAATGCATTGTTGAAAGAGAGTCTACCATCTCTCGAAAAAGCTGTAGAGTTTGATTTCTTAGTATGTGGGGAACTACTCTGTTCGCCGCTCGCAGAGCATCTTCAGGAGAAGAGTGTATCCACAGAAGAGACGTTAGAGATTGAGTATTTGGAACGGTTCCCCGCACCCACACCTCAGGATTGTTTAATGCATGATGACTGGGTATCTTCGGTTCATGCTCATGGAAACTGGTAATAAACAATCAAATTTGCCACTGACAAAGTATCTGACCTAAACTATCCACCACAGCTATCTATTGCTTTATTGTAGGTACACTACACTCGTTACAAAAAAAACTATGATCTACCTTTAATTCCTGCTAAGTATAGACTTTCAGATATCAATAACTTATTTCTTTAGGTTTACAAAATACTTTAACACAAGTTATAGAACCTTACTAAGTCTTATATATATGCATAGCCTTTTTATTTCATAATTTTCACCTGTAACCTGACCATCACCCAATCTTTCTTTGTCTTCAGGATTCTATCAGGCAGCTACGACAACAGCATTCACATCTGGAGTACAAAAGGCCAACATAAACTGGCTATCCCAGGACACACCTCACCTGTAAAAGCTGTATCATGGGTGGCCTTCAATGGCGATCAGGCTGTATTTGCCACGTGGGTTTTTATTTCATTTATAACCATTATTTAGCATTAATCTTACCACAGATTGGTGTTGTTTATAAGTGTTGATCAGTTAAATTGAAGCAATATATAAACAGTGGGAGCATATCATAAAAAAGACTTGAGTAATCCACATGAATGACCCAAGTCTGTGTTGAAAAGACAAGCAATGATTTGATATTTGATGCTCATACATGTCAAGTCAACATAATTATTAAAACAGTGAAAAAATTTGCTGAACATATCATATAAAAATCATAGCCCCAAAGTAAGCAGAGCTTTTATTTTAACCAGAGCAATGTAGTAAAATTATTACAATGAACCAATTAACAATTAACTTAATAAATGTGCCGATAGGTGGGCAAATAGTTAATTAATAAAATAATAATTTCAGTGGTTCTCATGATCAGTCAGCAATGCTTTGGGTATGGAATGTGGCAAACAACTCTGTAGACTGCGTGGTGACCTGCCGGGGACATGAGAAGGGTCTTGAATGTCTGGCTGTGTCTGCAGATGCGAACCGCTTTGCTACCGGTGGATGGGACACTAATGTCTGCCTTTGGAGTGCAAGTAAGTATTGAAGAGATTTTTTTTCCTACACAATGAACTTCCCTAAATAAAAAATATTTTATATAGATATAAAATTAATGCTGCCTTAACTACACTAAAAGTTTATTGTAGCATATTATATCGACCCCTTGATTTATCACTTGCATTATCATTATTTATCAAGCTATCCATCTATTCAAAACTTTGCATGAATAATATTAGTGTAATGTGTATTTTTCAGGCCCCTCAAATGAAGATAGTGCTCCAGCAAAGAAGAAAAGCAAACCTGATCATGGAAATACAAGGGTATGTTATTATTGTTTTATAAAAAATTGCAGGTATAGGCCCATTGAGCTACAATCTCAGCTGGTAAAAGGTGGCAGGACGATCTCGTTTTTACCCTGCTGAATGGTAGGAGAACGCAAATGATCGAGATGCTTCGAAATGTATAAGGGAGGCCTTTGCCCAGCGGGACGAGATAGGCTGATAAAAAAAAAACGTATCAAATGTGACGCATGAAAACATACCAAAGGAGGTTTTTTCCGCAATTCTGTCTGATTTTAAATTATAAGAATGCATGTCGTACACACATCCACGATTCAAAATCGCGCGGTGTGATATCGCAGTTAGGGCTTGCAAATTTTCAAAAATGTTGATATTCGAATATTAGATTTTTTCCGGATACTATACGAATTATTCGAATAATAGATAAATAAAACCGCGAACGTAGTGTAGAACGCCCTCTGGCCAGGTGGGATATCACTGCGAAAGATTGCTGGCAGATGCTGGATGTGGCAAGCTGAAACCAGAACGCTATGGCGCTCATTAGGAGAGGCCTATGTCTAGCAGTGGACTAATATAGGCTGATGATGATGATGATGAAAATGTCAAATGCGAGTCGGACTTGCGTACTTAGGGTTTCGTATAATTGTAAGACTTGTGTCTTGCCAAATATCATGATTCTAGGTCAACGGGAAGTACCCTATAGGTTTTGATCCATGGCGAGAATCCTGTAAGTTATGGCCATAGCGAGAAACAAAATTTTTTTATTTGAATTAACTGCCAATTTAAGGTTTTCGGATTTTTCCTTTTATTTGTGCTATAAGACCTTGCTTCTTACCAAATTTCATAATTCTAGGTCTACGGGAAGTGCCCTATAGATTTTGGTCCATGGCGAGAATCAAAATTATTTTTTTAGTGAATAAATTACAAATTTTTTGATTCGGATATTTTCCTTTATTTGTGCTATAAGATCTTGCTGCTCGCCAAATTTCATGATTCTAGGTCTACGGGACCCTTTAGGTTCCCTTTAGGTTTTGTGTGCATGTGATTTCCTTAACATAAACACAGGACATAAACGGTTGTAACTTTTGATTGCGTTGACTTAGAAGTTTTAATTACAAAGGTTACGGACTTGAGTATTTAATGTTAAATTCAACTCGATACCATCACGCGTTCTTGAGAAAAGGGATTGACAGACGGACAACAAAGTGATCTTATAAGGGTTCCTCTCTTCCTTTTAAGGTACGGATCCTAAAAAAGAGACATTTACACGCACAATTAACCAGAAATTCTTGAAAAAAAAAAAACAGTCTCAAAATCTAGGTGAGTAGGTAGGTATTCTAGTCCTCTCTGACTTTGTATCGTTTTTATGACATCTCATAAATCGATAGTGAAATGAGCAATTTGAGTAACAAACACTAAGTCCTACCTAAATCTAACTTTGACTTGTTCTTTCCTTGGAAATGAGACCTTAGAAAACGGGCGTTGCAAATGCATTGTCTTGAATGGATATATCGCGCAAACTTATAAGTGGCATTCTATGCACATCAGAGTTCTGAGTTTTGTGTTACTGATTTTAATCGAATATTCGAATATTGCAACGTCGGTATTCGAATATTCGAACTAATATAATATTCGAATTATTCGAATACTCGAATGCAAGCCCTAATCGCAGTGCGATCTTAGCTTAAAACGCAAGGCGCTAATCTTAAAAGATCAATGTCTAAATTGTTCAGGGCTAGCGTCATCGGTTTTCATATAAAATCTTACAGTATCTCCTTTGACAGGAGCCATTGTCAACCCTAAAAGGGCACAGAGAGGCAGTTTCAGGAGTGCAATGGTTGGATTTCAACACAGTTCTTTCAAGTGGCTGGGACCATCTATTGAAGATCTGGGACTGTGAGCTTGGCGGTATCAAACAGGATATTGCAGGTAAACAAATACTATAAGGTGGTTTCGGACGCCTCGCGGCGCTCAAAATTTTTGGCTTTATGTGATTTCTGAGTTCTAAACTACCTTACTGCTAGGCTAGTTAAATTGCCTGGACTGAATGCCTGCCTAAACTTAGGAAATAAAAAAAAAACATTTTTATTACTTACGCGCGTGTCGCGCTATTCTTAAAAATTTGTGACGTAGCTGCGACTGCGAAACTGCGCATGGTAGAGTGCGTAATCATCAATTCCTTCTGACACCTTATACCTACTAAGCAACTGCGCAGTCACTCGCGCGTACTTCCGTGAATTCACAAAGATTTGCGCGTTTATAACTCTTTAACTTCCCAACCAATGTTTGCAATGTATTTCAAATACCATGCACCGCGACAAAATAATGTCGCCTGTTTTGTCTTGTTCATTATCGTGCGGATATGAATCAAATGCACGACAAAACAGACTAAGTACGACGATTAAATTTTATCGCGATGAGCATGCTAGCTCTTCTAGAATTATTAAAGCTCTCAATGAAATTAATTTGGTTTTACCATATGAAATACATTGTACGTACCTACCATAATGTACAGTAAAATCTGTACATAATTATGGTACTTTCTCCCAGCACTTACTCTGTGTGTGTACCTACTGTACAACTACACGCAAACACTCGCTCACAGTTACATTTCCAATCTTGTGCTATAATTATAATGAATAAACACGTGGGCATTGCTGTAGTCTTTTAGTCAATCAATAACACTAAATTACGTCGTAGCAAGCACGTGTAACACGAACGACGCCGGTCCGACCATGATTGAGGTGGGTGGACCTAATTGCACCTAATTTGAGCCTTCCACTTTTGAGGAGCTAGTACCTCATCTCCCCTTTTTTAATCCCCGACGCAAAAAGAGAGGGTTGTTATAAGTTTAACGTGTCTGTCTGTGTATCTGTGTATCTGTCTGTGGTATCGTAGCTCCCAAACGGATGAACCGATTTTCGTTTAGTTTTTTTTGTGTGATAGTTAATTTTATCCCGAGTGTTCTTAGCCATGTTTCATGAAAATCTGTCGGGGGGTTTTAATTTTTTTTTGTTTTTTTCTTGTTACTTATTTCGATGGGGTTTTACCAAAAAAAATCACACCACATGGAATACTTAGTCAATTAGATCAATCATGTGTGTAATGTTCACAATTGCTTATAATACTCTGAAATTTTAATTCTGACCAAATTGCGAGATTAATTACCGCATACTTACGTACAACTACTATTCTCAGGAAACAAGGCTTTCTTCGACGTCAATTGGTCACCACTCAACAACAGCATCCTCACTGCATCGGCCGACAGACACATTCGACTCTACGACCCTAGATCTACAGGTAAGCCCTTAGGAATGGAAACTGTCATACAATCTCCCATCACCGTGTCAGTAGAAAGACACCCATTGCTGAACATAAGCCTCCCCCACAAATGTCGCACAGTGGCCAGTTTTGCGAAACGTCTCGTATAAACGAAAATCTAAGTTTTTATTCCTTTTATGTGCAAATGCTATCTAAAGCTGCATGGTGCCGGCTTAAAATTTACACCACCCCAATTCTTCCCGCGGGTGTCGTAAGAGGTGAGGGATATCAACCGGGAGCGGGCAGCATCGCCCCCTGCAGAACAATTCTACCACCGAACTGCGATCCCCAACCCGCATGATTATGGGCATTACCCCCCATGAGATAAAAGTCAATAAGGCGCTTATCAGGGGGAGGACCTCGTCCAGCAGTGTACCAATATAGGCTGTTGAAGTTGAGGTTAAGGACAAAATTAATGTAGTAAAAATAATGTAGTGACATAACAGTAAGTTTTGTACGTAAACTAATCAAATCAGAAACTTAAATTTTCGTTTTTGTTTCGTGATGCGATCTCACAAAGACTGGAGCATAACTAATTTCAACAGCCATAAAACCATATATAAAGTGCTTATAAATTATATGTTTATTCCAGAAAGCATAGTGAAAACTACGTTCACTTCTCACACGGGCTGGGTGCAGTCTGTTCGCTGGTCGATCACCAGAGAAACGCTGTTCCTGTCAGCTGGTTACGATGGACAAGTCAAACTGTGGGAGACTAGAAGGTATAAACATCTCTTTGCAGTTAAACATCGGACTAAAAGGCTCAGTAGTCCGATGATCTTTATTGATCAGCATCATCGGACTGATGCTACTAAACAGTCTCATCAGTCCGATACTTCATAATACCTTTATTACATGTCATCACATTAAATATACAAGTAATATTTTCGCTATGTTAAGGGCAAATTATAAAATTAATTTATGTCATATAGAACCAACTCTATAAGCCACTTTCTTGGATTTCCTCTTAAAAATAGATATGGAAGCTGCAGTCCAGATCCAGCTAGGCAGTCAATTATATACTGAAGGACCCCTAATATATACCAACCTCTCAAAATCATCGGACTAAATCGTCGGACTAAATCATCAGACTAAATCATCGGACTACTGATACTAGGCCCTCTTGTCATGGTTATATTCACTCCATAGTTATAAAGTTAAAATCCTTGTACATATTTAGTTTTTCAGTAGCCGGAAGTCTGTTAGCCTAACACATTTTGTTTGAATTCGAACCTTATTTGCAACTAGATTCAGCCCGCGCCTTAGAGTCGAACAAAACAAACGTTTCGTGTCATACAGGAGGGCGATTACGGTGTGGTAAAGCACGGCATTACGGCTCAAACGTTAGCAGTTGAAACGTTCGGGTGCGCGTTCACAGGCCGGCATCGGACAATCCGTACTAGCTCCATCAATGGATTGACATAAAAAATCCGTACCGCATGGAGCGGACTGTCGGCAATGCCGGCGAGGATTCTTGAACGCAACTTTTCCATATAATGCGAATGACGTCATTCGTATTGCCGATCAGTGGACGTACCTACTTGTCAGCAGATTGTCCGATGCCGGCCTGTGAACGCGCACCCTAACGTTTCAACTGCTAACGTTTGAGCCGTAATGCCGTGCCTTACCACACCGTGATCGCGGCCCAGGCGGATGTATTATAAAGCCAAGACGTTTCAACGTACAAGTACTTTTTTGAAGTTTCACCGTACGGTACGGTCTACGTGACCCATGTTGTGAACATGAGTATATGCATACTAATATTATAACAGCAAAAGTAACGCTGTCAGTTTGTTACCTTTTCACGCCTAAAGCGGCTGAACGGATGTTAACGAGATTTGGTAGGGAAGTAAACAATATACCGGGGACGAATATCGGCTACTTGTAAAGCGCGTGCGAAGCCGCGGCAGAAGCTAGTATAAATAAATGACTTTTGAATTTTTTAACTTCAGCATACTTCCTTTCCGTCCAGTTATAATGACTATATTATTGTTTTCGTCATACCTTTATTTTTATCTAAGAATTCAAATAATATCGCAAAAATGTTCGAATTCCACGGGACTTGAACCCGCATCCTTCCGTCAGTACCGGAATATGCTAACCAACTACACCACGAGGTTAAATGACGTGGGGGAAAATCTCTTCGTCTTCCTACGGACTCTAGCGCCGTTAGTTTTATTTTTATCTGCAAGATTAAAGCTAGTCTTTATTTTCAGTCCAAGAACACCACTGTACGACCTAAGCGGCCATGAAGACAAAGTCCTCTGTTGCGATTGGTCCAACCCTTCGCTTCTTATCAGCGGATCCTGCGACAACACACTGAGAATATTCAAGGCAAAACACGCCGTAGGCAACGCGTGAAAAGGTTTACTTTTCATTTCAATTAATTCTAAGATAAGCCTTCGTTTGAACATCCAAGATTGAAACAGCCTATTTAAGCCAGAATAACATCGGCGTTTCTACAAGTTAAACTGACTTCACCACTTTAAAAACATTTTCTGAATCTTATACCGTTAAGTTTTTTTTATATCAAGTGCACATTAATTACTTCTAAAGAATGTACCCTAGTATTATTAAAATCTTATAAAGCTTATTCTAAGAACGTGTTCATTAACACCTTTCTTATTGTCTCTATATAAGATTTGCGGGAAACACTTTGTTCCTGTGTTCTTTAGCTTGTTACCGTTAAGTAATGGTAAAAATTATTCAATTAGTATTCCAAATACAAATATAATTATTCTAAGGCTTCTTCATAAAGTCTTTAATCCCGTATTCATAATAATCTGGTAGCTTAAACTACGCAATGTTATTTTCTAATTTTTTCACTTTAACTAATGTCAATAGAAGAAGTTAGAGTGAGAAGTTAAGCAGTACTTCTCACTCTAACTTCTTCTATGCAATTGTTTTAAGCTAACTCACTGGCAGTGACTACAGTTATTCCGTGATCATGGGGCAACTGTGCCACAGTATTGGAAAACTCGAAACAGTACAAATTGGTAAATATCCCGCTATTAGAGATTATTATGAATACTGGGGTTAATCACTAGAAATAAACATAATATGCACCGTATTCTAGACCAAACTTGCCTTGCAAAAAGTTCAAAATACACTGGTACTAGAGTAAACTTTAGAGAACATTTACACTTGTTTTACGTCCACGTATCGGTTAGTAATGTTAGTAACATTGTAAACTAACTAAACACTTCCATTTCACTTAGGTGATAGAAAAGCAATAAAATGTTTTTAATATAGCAAAAAAATCGTTTTACTGAAACAGCAAATAATTTAAGTATCCCTTCACAAACTCCTAAACTCCGTTCTTCAATTAAATCAATAGACCTTTAAAGTTTCTTAGTTCTTTCTTAGTTCTTACCTTTTTACCCACGAGGTATCAAATGTCTTGTGTCGTATATGGTTCTTAGCTCAATTTTATAGGCCGTCGCCGTCTCATTTGGCAAAAAAGTTCAACAAATTACTGTGATTTTGATCAAAGACTATTTCCCTCATATCAAGGCGCAATAAATAAATATTTTTTGCAGTATTTGTCTTTAGAAACCAATATTTATAGATTTCAGATTTTAAAAGTGTAAGATGACTACATTTTCAATTTAAAAATTGTATTATAATTTCTAATTCCAAATTTAAAATTATAAAATATTTTTTGGAAACGCTGTCGGCCATTTTGTGACGTCATAGGACTCAGAGCAAATTTTATATCGGATCATAAACGAGTGAAATTGGCTACGTAGTCTGTCTATATTTTTACAATGATGAACGTCTTGTTTATGTCAATTGTTAGTTTCGACCCGTATGACGTCACAGCACAGATATGGATGATAGCGTTTTCGCCTGTTGAAAAATAAACTTATAAAATAATATTTTGCGGTTTTCTAGGTCCTAAAAAATATGGTAATATTTTTTCCCCTCTAATCGGGCAATAATTAATAATTTACGACCTACTTTAAAAAAAGAGTCTACTAGCATATTGAGGTATCATATTATTATACTCGTCTTGTGTCCTATATGGTTCTTAGCTACATTTGAAGGCCCTTGCACTCTTATTTGACAAAAAGTCCGGTTTTTTATAATTTACTTAATTTTTTATGTTTTAATAACATCCCACTGCTGGGTATAGGCCTCTTTCAATTTATTACCGTTCTCTATCCGGAGCCTTTCGCATAAAGTGAAATATTGTGCACAGCGAGTTAGACTATTGCTGCGGTCCGTTGACCGTTCACAAGACTATCAGCGCTAACAGCACTCAAAGTCGTTCCGAATTCTTTAAGCGCGATAACGACAGATATCGGGTTGTGTTCTACGGAACGGCTATAGGCGCGCTCACATCGCTCACGTAAACATAACCTCAACTTTATGGTGATTTTGAAAATTTCTTATGTCAATTTTATAATCATTATGACAATTTGACAGATCGTTCACAGCTACCATGCTCGGTAGTATGGGCGTTGTTGTAGCATGGGCGTTGTAGCAGTTTATGGTGATTTTGAAAATTTCTTATGTCAATTTGTATAATCATTATGACAATTTGACAGATCGTTTACAGCGACCATGCTCGGTAGTATGGGCGTTGTGAGCGTAAAGATGGCGGCGGTTATGACGTCATCTATGACGTTTCGCTATCAACTGTAGACACGATAACGGATAAACGGACCACTTTTATGAGCGCTCAAATAGATTTTTTTATATACGGACCGCAGCATATGTCGTTGTGTTTTGACCGCTGGGTAGCTTACAGTGATTTACCAAACTCCTCATAATACGGTCATATATACAATTATACACCCACTGGCTGAGCATGAGGGGGTTTTCCCCTATTTACCTACCTACATCGGTTTATTATTTATTAAACTTAGTTAAATAGTAAAGGGATAGTCGGGTATGGAAATAAATAATGAACTAGTTTTTGGTTTCGCTTGTTTTATTTCAACCATCGCTCTTACAAAATATGTTCAATGCAAAGGAACATGACTCGTACTCGTACAATAAAACATGCTTCTTAGTACCATTTTGATTTATTCATAAATTATTTTAGTTTCCATTTAGCATAACTATTAATAATGCGGGTCACATAAAATGCTCATAGCACATTATAGAAACTTGCAAACACTTCGTAACAAAATAGATTACATAACTTTTATCTTTGTGTTTCTCTGCGAGAAATGCTACACAATTATCATAGTTATGCCAAACACACACCCAAATTAAGCAACATGTTCCTTAAAAATAGTCTTTCTTACCAACAATTTCATTTCTTTTTTTTTACATTTTATCAAGTTTTATTTTGCATTTTCGTATTTCTAGGCTACCTAACTAAATTGTAACTATTCTATTCTACTGTCTAGACTAGTCTTCTGGGTAGAACACCACACTAAGCGATACGCGACATGGACAAGTACAGCGTATCTTTCCGACTGTTTTGAATTTTCATTATACTTAGTCAACTACATAACAAAAGAGGTGAAAGCAAACTTGTTCAACTGAAACTTAGAGTTAAAAATGTGTTCACTAATTTCGCTTACGTTAAGAGCGGTCGGCGGGAGGGGCACCGCGCGGCACTTCAGTCCATTCAAATTAAATTATTTAAACTAACAAAGGAAACTACGCTAGAGCCACCGCGCGCGCCCGAAGCCGCCTCCCATTGGAAATATATTAATCTAGGGCCCTATTCTATCTATCTTAGCGTCGAAACATTTTTTTTCACTATACTACCCTATCTATTACTAAGCCTAAAGTAACACCTATCCAACTTTTTATTCTTCGTTCCCCAAAGTTAACATTTCTCTTTTAAAAACGTGTCAAACATTCCCTTAATAACGACTTAGGTCTAAAACATTTACTTAAACTTCACCTTATCCATCGACATGTTAGAGTTGAATCTTAGTTTTGGATTGGTATCCCAATGTTTGTGCTTTTACTGTGACTACAACTCAAGCGTCGTATAGTACCTATCGTCCGTATTCTTGCTTCTCACAATGTCTAGAATGTTTGGCGAGAGTACAACTAGGAACGTCTACTTTACTCCCCTCTCCTATTCATCATGCGTGAAAATGCAACGTTCATACAGCCACATTTAGTATTCAGTTGTTACAAAATACTTTAAACATAGTTTTTACACTACCACTACTTTTATGTATTACGGTAAGTTCTCTATTACCTGTAAAAATATTGTTTTTAAGCGCATGCAATTGCTATACTTATTTGTTCATTATTGTAGGAAGCTGAAGGCACTACCATCAAATCAACTTTATTGCTTATTCTGAAAGAAAGCTGTAGAAAAATAATTTGGTGCTAAAAATACATTTGCTTTGACGGGTATTATTATATACGAGGACCTTGCACTACAAAGTCTTTCAAAGAACAGTTGATTGGGTCCACACTAATGTAAAAATATCTATACATTCACGAATCAACGATCTACGTTTTGGAATGAAATGAAAAGGGTTATGGGATATTGGACGTAAAGTCCGGGAACATATAACGGTGCACACTTATTTATAGTTATAACTCGACACCAATTAAATGCAAATTTTGCAGAAACACCTATCGGAAGACTGCATTCACAGGAAGCCACAGTGTCTATGGAACACTTACGATCACTTATCTAAGGAAAGTTATAGATGCAACTTCCCCACTAGCACTGTGGTACATAGCACTTCGTGGTATTTTTTTTTCAAGAAGTAAAAGGCGGTTCTCAAGTCAGTTCAAAAATTTGGCTTGATCAGTTTAATCTTACATAATACTGATCGCGGAGTATTACGGATCATTTTAGTCGAAATTTCATTCTTAAATCTCACACTTTAGTCCTCATTTTGACGCGAATTTTAACTTTTCACTGCGTTCGTGTTTTAGGTAGATTCGGGCAGTCAGCTATGGGTATATGAACTGTTTCCTCGAGACGAGATAGAATTAATGTACGTTGTTTGTATTTTGAACGGGTTTGTAATTCGGATAATTAGGATTCGAGAAGAAAATTCTCGTCTTTTGGGTTGCACTATGGGTCTACGTGCTTAAATTGTCCATTAAGTACTCAATATTGTGCCTCTAATGTTTAAAAGAAAATTTATAGTACTACTTTATGTACAATCCAAAATGTTCAAGGAATAGTACAGTTTCAGCCTTTCCAGAGAAGAAAAATAAAAAAGAAATCAATACCGAGCAAAATTTTGTCGAAAATCTACAATTTATTCAAAACCTGTCGTTCTCTAGTTCAGTTCCTGTATTCTTAAGTCGGTTACACAGGTTTTGAACAAAGGCTCACCGCTTATTTGTCCGTTAAAATACAGTTAATATATCAAACATTTAACTATTCTTCAGTCCCTGGTTGTATAAATATTTTCCTACTTCTTACTCGACTTTAATGATTTGTATACTTTGGTTCTGATGAAATTCTTGACGTGCCAAAATAGAATTAAACAGTTGCAATATAGTCGTACCCATCAACAATGTATACATGTATACATATTCATGTATAATTTATATATATTCATTATAAAAATATTAAATTTCATATAAAGTCATAAAGTGTACCCAAAACCTACGTGATGGTACAAAAGTGCTAGTTCGCGCCAATACGGGCGTTCACACTCTGGATTTCGAATCCTTACAATTTTATATTTTGGAAATCAACGGTGGAGTACAGTAGGAGTTTACTAGTGGAATGTGCCGACCGCCTCCGAGATAATCACTACACTCGTACACAGTACACGATTCTCAAAAAAGGATCACTTTAATAATAACATGAGTTCATAACGTACAAAAATTGTATAGACATGTAAAATGTATAAATAGAATATGCGTACGAATTAGATCATACGCCTGCTTATTGCTAGGTTGCCGTCTACAGCAGTGTGCTGCGAAGCACAGACTGGCAGGAACTCACTAGCCCTTACCTTACGGTAGGGCGCGTGTTATTGCCTTTTCACCGAGACCTACAAGCAGCTACGTATTAAAACTCAAAAATGGAAGATAAGTAGGTATACAATTCAGTCTGTATTCGGGTTTGGCATCGACTTTATTGTTATGGAAGAGTGATACTATCGAATGGTTAAACCTATTTTGTGATGATAGAAATTATGCGTACGATTATTTATTGCAACGGATTCTGAAGAGATACGAACGATAAAGCCAAGCTGATAAATCATCGGAATCCGCGATTCTTGGAAGACAGCGCCAATACGAAATATGACTTGATATAATACTGTGTTTATTTGTTGACTTTTTGAAACTAAAGTAAGCACCACACAATTTTAAGACGCCTTAACTTTTTACTTACGACCTTGTTACACCGTGGTCGTTTAACTTTAAATGGTTTGAAAACATTGGTTTAGCTTCAAAGCTGCCTCATAATTTAAACTTTTAATTTCAAAACATAACTTTCAAAATGTATTTTTCAAATACTAACCCCCGTTGAAGATTCTTAATCTTCGGCATAACTTTTCCATCTTACTCGGTGCAGACGTTGCTGCACCCTTACCATAACACTCATAAAACCATCTGAACTTCCTCCTACTATCTGTTAGTACCTAAATACTTTGATTCCTCATGATATGACCATTTCCTTATCCCTCTATCCGACTACTTTCAGATATTGCTCACACACTTATGCCGTTGCAAAATAAAACTTTTTGAAAATAAATAAATAAATAATTATCCATTTGAAAATTATAAAAATCTGTATTTGATTGCACGATCCATTCAATTTCATTGTGACCACTGTCAAATTACGAGCGATTTGCATTTCTTACCATAAATGACACCGTAATAAAAATAAAATAGAATGCCGCTTGGCAATTAAAATTTTCCATTTCGATTGAAATTAAACTACGCTAAAATAAATACCTAACTATCTTAAATAAATCTTGTCAACATTCAAAACCTGCGCCTAAAAAATCTTAAATTTACTTTCGTAAAACAAATAATAAAATTATAATGTAAAAACACATTTAAAATTGCAGCTATATCTATACAATCAAATCCTCCGCGCCGTCAGACCTCATCAAAACATCTAGCGAGCCGGCCCGGCTGCGCCAAGTGAACAAATCCGGCGATCCAATAAATTATCATAGAGATACGCTCGCAGGCTTTCGATGAAGTCTAAAACGGCCGCAAATTAAAACTAAAACAAATTAACATCGTAAAAGTCACAGTTGCTTTGAATTTTTGGCTCGTGTACAGCACGTAATGTTGCAGTGGTGTCGCGTTTATTTGGCCGAGTAGGGTTGGTAGGCCTCGTCCGGCGAGGCGGCCGTGGACGCGTGCTCGCTCTCCATCGGCATCTGGATGATGGGCGGGGTCGGGCCCGTGAAGTACTGGTACGGGTGCGACGCGAAGTACTGAAACACAAACACCACACGTACACTACATACCTGACTCCACCTGCACTCGGTTCGCAACATCCGGTACGAGCGTCGTGTGTCGTTTGCCAGACTACGAAACATTAAACATAGAGTCGACGCACATTGCACATGCAATACCATCTAAAATTCCCATTTCATGTATTCACATTCCCTTTAATGCATCCTATGTGATGTGACTCTCACTGAACCAATGAAATAAAACTATTCAATGACATCCCTGCTTTGGCACCTAAAGACAGTTGAACCAAGGTTCTAATTTAGCAGGGATACTGTGTTCCCCATGCTTTTCTAGCTTCCGTTGTGCAGTGGATATACATGTGATGGCTACATAAACAGCGTTACATAAAGCACATATACCGGTACCTATGATCCGTTCAGTTAGTATGGAACATATTAGATTAGCGTGACTTGGGACACTGTGTTGGGACACTTGGGCAGTGAGCAGAGGTACAAGTGGCATGGTGGTAGCGTTTCACAAGCGATCGCTCGCTTACCTGCTATAAGCATAGGATTCGGGTGCATTTACGTGTGAGCAGATTACTACCGACTATCATTTTTCTTTTACCGACATCAACACGATTTTGAACACTGATAAACACGGGATCACCGCAAGATAAACAAGATTGGCATAAGATTCAATCGTAAGCACTATATCAAAGCATTTGATCAGATTTGTGAGAGGTTGCGATTGGCCTGCGAGCCTATTGGACAGTCGACAGCAATCTGCTCTAGATATACTAATTCGGCCGAGGGTTAGAGCGCACAGTTTGTACTAAAGCACTCACGTATAACTCATTATCCGGCCTTAAGCTGTCCCAGTTTACCTGGAAAACAGAGAAATACCGTCAGCCGTTTATTTTTTTTATTTGACTGGACGCTCTTTGTTCTGTCGCTGCGTTGTTTCAGGCCGTTTTAATTGAGATATTTTTGCTAACCACCACTATTGTTCCCGCTGTCATTGTTCCGATGTCTCATTTCAATTTGTGCTCTTGGGGGAACTACGCACGTGACTCCACCACTATAATCTAAGCATACGTACTTATTATCATGCTTAGTTGACTATATTTATGCCTGGGTCGTCTTTACCCTATCCCTATTTGTATTGTTCCTTAACAATAGCCACAAACTATTGCATTGCATACTCGTTGCATTTGAATAATGATCACAAGTCCCTGCTAACCGTCTCTGCTTCAGTGCCGCTAAGTATGATTGTAGGTAAATCCATGTAATCCGTCTTTCATTTGTGTTGTATTATTTTCTGTCCCTATGTGTTTCGTCTTCATCGCCTATAAACAATAACAAGGCTCTACAAAAGCAGCATCTAGGTTACTTACGTATTGGCTAGGCACAGAGTCGATGGGTATGTGACTGGGATGCGCCTGATGGCCTGCATGGTGGGTGGCATGTGCTGGCGGGATCAGAGCCGCGTATGGAGCGAGCCAGGCCGCCGCAGGGTGGGTCGGGTGGTGGTGGTGCAACTGCGGATGGTGGTGGTGGAATGCCGCCATGCCGTAGACGCCGGCCCCGCCGCGGTAGACCCCGGCGCAATCCCCACCGGCGCCGGCGTTCACGCCGCCCGCGTACACGCCGCTGACAGCCATCGCCTGCAGAGTCAGAGAATATGACTGATATTTAATCAGTATGCGTTGCAAATTTTATGTCAGGGCTCTTGTAAACAAAAAGGAAAATAAAATACCCCAAGCACAACCAAGACTAATACGGCCTTTCTTTAACGCTGCTTTGTTTGTTAGTCTTTTCTTTATCTACGAAATCCCACAACATTCACAATATCATCTGTTGAAAGTTACTAGCTCGAAAGCGTTTTATGAAAGTTTACTGCAAATAAAGACAGACACCGTTGTCTTGCATCGCATTATGTTTATCACATTACCGCAGATGCCTGGAGTGCTACAAGCTTTATTCGATAAAAGTCTCCATAATTATTATCTTGCTGTCTCGTTGTATTGTAACCGAGAACGGAGCTCTTTGTCAGTGCAGTGTCTCTCGTCTGTATGTAAAAATAGGTACAAACAGACTGAACTTAATTTGAACTGATACAGGTCGACTGGTCCAAGATTCTATTTCTAAACTTAGTCAATACTCGCGAAAGATCGCAAAGTGCTTTCTAATTTGGGTACGAGACTCCCAACTTATTTTTAGAAGGAAATTTATAACGAGGAAAAAATCGGGGAAGGTTTTTTAAACAATTTCGTATTATTTCGTTTTATTTTTTTCAACTAGCCTCTCAGTCGCTTCATTCTTAACTTGCTTTTGTTGTTAAAAGAACTAATTCGGTAGATAACCCCCAGAATATTCAAACGCAAATCTGATTTTAAGCACGTCTCAAGTATTAGGTATTTGGGTTTGAATATTTGAGGGTAAGTACGCTCTTATAACTCACAAAAAAATGCTTTAATAAATTAACCTTTAAACATCCAATCAAAATCAAACCAACCAGATTTAAAACTTACTTGTGTGAGTGAATCGTTGTTGTCCCTCCAAACTCTGCCCCCATTGTTGTCGTTCTTGTAGAGGGACTTCTTCTTGTTGCCTCCATCGGCGAACTTCACCAGCAGCGGTTCCTTAGCACCCGGGATCGGGTTGCCATTGAACATCTGGTTCGAAAAGAACTACTTTTTACTTCGAGATATACTTTTACGAGAACATTTTTGGTAATAATTGGCAGTAAATCTTTTGAGATAACCTTGTCCTTCACTTAAAGGACATTGAAATCTCAAATGTATTTTAATTTAAATCTTCTATCAAAAGCTTAGTAACGACATGTCATAGACTCACCTGAATAATCTGCTCGCATTTCTCTCTAGACTCCATTCGAGCGAAGCCAACGCCTTTGCTTTGGCCATACGTGTCACGCAGGATCCTCGTCGAGACAACTTGGCCAAACTTGGCCAACAGTTGGTCTACGTCATTCTCCTTGAAGTGCGGAGGCAGATTGGCCATGTACAAGTTCGTTGGATCTTGCTCTTGTTGCTGGAAATGCCATTAGAAACATGTGTAGC
Organism: Eupithecia subumbrata; assembly: GCA_949316285.1. Taxonomy (NCBI): domain Eukaryota; kingdom Metazoa; phylum Arthropoda; class Insecta; order Lepidoptera; family Geometridae; genus Eupithecia; species Eupithecia subumbrata. The sequence continues at coordinate 25,779,230 of OX438643.1, forward strand.
AATCGTCCTGTTATCTCAATCACATTATCTACCTAGTTTCTGACTGAGTATTGATTCTTTTTATTTTATTCGGCAATCAACAAATCTTGGCTTATTTGAACTTTTGAAACAGTTCGTATAAATTAACAGGGAGTTAGCCGATTGGGGTTCTCTTACAAAGTGTCCTTCAGACAAAACAATAAGGTACTTTGAATTTGCCTGAGACAGTTTACCAAGTAACTTTCTGGTTTAGGGTAAATGTTGACCTTTGTTCTATTTACATTTACAGCTTACAAGACTTATTTATAAATGTTATTGTGTATACCTTACTCTTGAACTAAATTAATATAAGTTTACTTCTGCCATAAGTTGTTATCAAGCGTTAGTCTGTATTGAAAATATCGAAGTGTCCTGAGAATGTTAAAATTAGCTGAAGCCCGCATAGATTATCTAGACACTGAAGCCAGCTCTGACGTAATCAGCAGTCGATCTAATATAGTACTAAATAACAATACGTATGTAGGTGTTATCAACGACATGGGCAGTATACATCAGCATAGAGGTTATGAAGCTAGTTAAAGTCGCATACACACTAATTTAATATCGAAAGCATAGAATACCCGAGCCCAGTAGCGAATACATTATTATAACGCTGAAGCAAACGACAAGATAGAACCAACAGATGAAATGTCTGAAGTATAGAATAGAAAGCGTTATTTGTTTGCATCGGATCGGCACCATTGGAGTAAATACTTACAACTTATTAGTGTAAGATTGGTCTGTTTGTATCAACGAACACGTACCAAAATACCACTGGCGATGTTTCCCAAATGGCCTGACAATGAGTGATCGGAAAATCCGGTGACGATGAAATTTCACCGTGACATTGTTAAATTATGATTCGCCCATTATGTCGATGATCTACACTGGACCTACTTCAACTAGACAGTTTCAAACATCTATTTAATAAAACAAAAAATGCATTATTTTGTTGGTTGATTATTCACCTCGATAGGTCAGAAAGTCACTAGAAGGTATGCATAAACTCTCAAATCTAGCAACTTTTAAAAGAGAACACGGCTCCAAGTTTTAATGCTCAATAAAGTTTTACAGCATTTTTCAAGAGATAGGTACGTAGGGTATAGTATACTAAAGCTATAAGTAAGGGTAGAGGGAGTTCGGGATGGGACTAATGGCAGGGGGCAAATGTCGGGACAATCTAAATAAATTACAAAAGGTACTAAAGCATCTTTACGCTTGCAGGTACCTCGTAACGCTTACAAGACACGACTGTCTAATGCGAATTCTGTTTTATTTGAGCGGTAATCTTGCGTAACACGTGCTTTTATTTAACACTTGCCTTCCCCTTTCATTAAATGGTTTCATTGAATCCATTACATTTCGGATGGAATAGGGAGTGTGACATGGTCTCAGTTCGTAGATGGGGTTAGAGGAGAGATAGAGCGGATTAGGAGCAGGCGGTTAGTCATAATAGTATTACTTGCATGCACAACGTACACGGTTCAGTCTACGCAGGAACCAGATACCCACTTTAGCCATCTGGGCCTGAACACCTTTGGCTTGTAATCCTTTTACCGCGGCTTCAGCAGATGCGATTGTCTCAAAATCTACAAAACCGTAACCTGCGAAAACAAAGTAAACATTTCATGAAATAATGTGCCTACCTCACGTGTCGGCGCGGATATTGTAACTGTGATGATTCATGCTTGCTTACGTAAAACTTCTAATTCCAAAACAACTATATTTGAAATATTGAGAAAATATATGTGGCTAATGAACACGAATATTGCCTACTCGAAAGTAGCGTGATGGGTCGAACGTGTTCGAAAAAATTGATTCTCTGTGATAGACATAAATAAGTACACTGTGCATAACTTTTGGAAATAAAACGTTTCATCATCTGTGCATTGGTGCAATAATGAAGATGATCTAATCGAATGTATAACGTTCAGAAATATAAAATAAATATAATAAGAAGAATGAGAATATCAAATATGAATCAATTGGAATGTATCTAGTGTTCGTGCAAATATTGGAAAAAATTCTCACCATAGATGGATTATTAATGAAGGAGGTATATGGTATTCTAGAAAATATTAATATCTTTTTAAGTCAGTTAAATTGTACCAGATGCAAAATCTATTCGAAAGTTACTTAGAATAAAACAATACTGTATACATACGTGAAACTATGCACAGATTTATTACTAGAAGTATAATGTTAGTACTATGATAGTGTTAGAGGACGTACTTTTATGAATCATCTTTACCTTTACATTTATTTGTATTTTTATCCAATATTGCTTTTGTCGAAATTATGTTGCCATACCTGAAAATTCCAAAATCATAAGTTTCAGCAATTCATCACCTATCAATGGATAGTAATCGGATAGTACATACATCTGGCACATTTGGACGAGGTCCTTATCGGTGGTGTTCTGGTTGAGTCCGCGGATGTATAGATTGGTGCGGCTGAGCTGTTCGCCGCCGATGCCGGTGGAGGCGGACGATGCTGGGGGCGGAGGGGCGGTGCTCAGGCTGGTGGAGCGAGTGCCGCCTGCGGAGCCCGTGTTGGACGAAGACGATGAGGCCGTGTTGGCCGGCGAGGCGGCCGTCGGCACTCGGTTGCCGCTGGTCGCGCAACCACCTCCCATCGTCGCACCGGAGTACTGTAACAAATTTAATGTTATGAATGTAAGCGAACCTAGTTTGTGCTTATTCCGAATTCATTAAACTACAATAGTTTTACAGTAAATGAAATATTGTCATAGTTTTTACTCGTTGTAGTGAAGTGAATGTAAATATAATTTTAAAAACTTAAGTGCAAACTTTTCTTGATACTAAACTTTTGCGAATAGAAACGAATCATTGCACAATTATTTTAGGTTCAACAGCAAAAATTGTTTCCGGCTTCAATAGTTCATTCCAAAAGAAAGTTTGTCATTGCTCAAGCGAAATAGCAAAAATACGTAGGTTGGTGCAAAGTTTAGTGCTAAAAGCGATACTAAATCAAGTTAGAATTTGATACTGAACAGCGCCAATAAATCTTAACCAGCGGCGATATTTCAATTCTAATTGGAACGATAGGAATGGTTAGAAGTTCTAGCTGTTCCATTTTGTTTCAAACTTCTGCTTTGGATTGCTCTTTCCGTTACTACTAAGTTCTAAATTTTGTTCCGGAAGCCCAACTTGGTAAAATGAACGAGGCAGTCGTATTACAAGCTGTTCACTGTTTTATTCGCTTTATCCAAAAGAAACACTTTCAAACGCTGACCGATTTTCCGTCTCCTCTTACATTTTCATATTTTCCTGCATGTGTTTTTCGGAACTCCTTTACCAAAGCCTCCTAAGCTTAGGATGATATCAATGTGTCACCTCTTCAAATCCCGGTGAGTCCGGTACATATTCTTTATCCCCTACGACCGTACGTGTTAATAAGTCCCAGTCTCGGCATGAAATGGCACGCTCGTAAGGTACTCGACGCTACTTCCATTGAAAATAACTGTGCTGGTGTTAGAATGCAATTAGTTATTTAGTCGAGTAATGACGAGGGGAGTAATGAACACATGCCGATTCGGAGCACGCACCACTTGCTAGGCTACGGTCTTCTATTTGAGTCGTTTGCGTCCGGCGGCGTCTACTCGCTTTAAGTTTGAGCTTTCACGCGTTAAGAACGTTAGTTCGTTCATTTTAGCCGATGCATTTTTCAAGGGTTGAAAGATTTGGATTGCCATTTCTAAGTGGGAAATTCCTTCGTTATGCTTTTCAATACAAATAGTATAACCATAAAGCGGTATCGGTTCATAGAATTGCACTTTTATGACTCCAAGTCGAATGAAAACTTGTGGCCGTCTGGGATATTATGAAGCACAGCCAATCAAGCCCGAGCTTTCTCCAAAGAGTTCACAATCAATTTGTACGTATATTGCGTTCTTTTTTGTAATCCGTCTCGCTCTACCTCCCCATACATAATCACAACAAACAGCTGATGTAGCCTACGCAATAATGGACTTTATTATTTCGCTACAGTTTTTAATATTGATCGGCACGCAATGGCACGTGTTTTCGGCACACTACACATTCTATACGTATTCCTACGAAAACAGTTAGTTTAAATTAACGAAGAGGCTCGCAGCCAACTAGAAATAGCAATTTAGTTCGATATACAACTATTTAACGAGAAACTAATGACTATAAGATATATCGGTTGTCGTATAAATGGTTTGAATTGGGTTTAATTAAACCAAGCATCGTTATCATCTAGAAAGTGTATTGGCATTTATGAGAGAACCTAATTAACGAAGGTTATTTTACAATATTGATTGAAAATATCAAAAACCCGTTGGGTATGTTTACAAAAACCCGAGTTTAATTATCCATATATCACGTAACGGTTTTATTTGTTTTGCGAATATCCCGATCTAAATTAAAAGTTGATTAAGTCTTCTACATCCTACGGCGAAAGAATTCATCTTTTTCGTTGTTGGTTAAACACAGGGTCGACATTGTATTTCCATATGGCTCACTATTTGCATTTAGTTAACATATTAATCTAGTGTGTTGAGCGTGTCGTTGACACAACAACTCATCATAGCGTGGTTTATGTAGCTATACATTACGAGGCTGGACTGACTAGATGAGATTAATATGGGAGATAACATAACGGATTTTGGTAAGGGATTTTGGTTCCCTACTTTAACTATATCCTCTTATACTGGGGATAAACTCTAGCTTGTTAACTAAAAGTCTAAATGATTAATAGATTTGTACTAAGGGCCTAAAAGAGACTACCCACTTAACTAAATCACTCGCACACATCTATCTACGCCAAAGTAAAAGATACAACTGATAAGGTACAATTTGCTTCGAAGAAACGAGGAAAAACGTCTGCCGAATTTTATTTCCGGCGTCTTGAAAAACGCGAACGAACTCCTAATCTAATTGGTATCTCGTATGGTAGACGTAATTGAGGTAATTTGTGCTAACTGCCGATGCGGCTGCAGTGGCGACACGCTGATACAGAGGAATATGAACCTTAAGGCCATTGTTGACTACTTATATCAAAAGATCATGATGTAATGCAAAAGTCTACTTGAGATTTTCCTCCCTTTACAAAAGTTTCGACGATTTGACGACCTTCAAAAGGTAGCGCTACGTTGTTTCAGAGTTTGTTCAAATCTGTTTTACCATTTATTTGCCATCTCACTGGCGGGTTACATACCCTTATTTGATTTCAGTTCAGACTCCATCTAACTGACCTAAAGTTTCCAGAATATCCGATTGCCGCCGCTTAAACTGTTTAGTGTAAGAGTTCAACATAATGCCCGGCACCTGGGCAATTTACTCAATTTAACTTTATTATCTCGGCATTTCGTAGGGGTAATTAAGTGAGTCACAGAAGTCCTGTGGGACAGCCAAGTATTTACGTAAAAAGCATGTGAGTGACCACCGCTGCACCGGCTTTCAGGCTTTGAATCTTGTTTTGTAACATTTTTCAGCATCACTTACAAGATTTTCGTCAAAAAGTCGGTGAAGAAAAGACAAAAGAAGGTATTAACATGGACGACCTCTGTGGCGCAGCGGGCGAAGGTCTGCCTGCGACGCAGGAGGTTACGGGTTCGATTCCCGCCTCCGGACAAATGTTTGTACGATCTGCAGACATTTGTCCAGGGCGTTCTGGATATTTTCTATGTATAGTAAAAATATCTATCTATTTAGTATATTGTATTATGGATATCAGTTATCTAGTACCCATAACACAAGCTCTGCTTAGCTTGGGGCTTGATAATGCTGTGTGAATTGTCCAGTATTATTTATTTATTTATGGAATTCTATTTTGGTTATGATTGCCAATATAAGTCTTAGTTCACGTGAAGTTCATTACTAAGTTTCTTACACATGCTATTTTTGACTATTTTAAACTCCTAATAAGAATACGGATTAGCGTAATATATGCACCGGTAATCTGGTTTCTACCTAGTTTTGGCACATAGCCGCAAGTTTCGTTGCTGTGTTGTGGTGGAGTTCGCAGAGATTTAAGACTAATTCCAGCGTCCCTGGGTACCGGTCTAAATGAACGTAATGCTTCAGTGAAATTAAATGCTTTGAATTTCTGCAACGAATATACCTATTCTCTGGATCTAATAAACCTTAAATGCCCCAAATTCATTTTTGTACTTCTTATTAATATTTTAAAAGTAATTCGTGGCGGCAGCAAATATGGTAAAGTAATTAGCCTTCAAGTTCAAAGAACGGCTTATCCGCAAACACCCACACTGCAAATGAGTCTACCCACGTTGGGTTCTGGAAGAAAATGTTTTATTGTATCTCAAACACAGGCTGTTGTGGAATCTCTTTGAAATTCTAAGGGTAAAGCTTGTTCCTCGAAATAAAATTAAACGACAAAGCTAAAATCTTGTACAAGGCGATGCGATTTTGTCTGTTTAAGCACCTATCGTGGTGTTTTAGACCGCTTACAGTCGCAAGGTAGAGCTCGTTAATCTTGACGAAATACGGAACATCGCAACTGTAGTATAAATCAGACAAGTAATGTAATGTGCAATTCCTATCTCATGTCTACACTTCAGCCAAAAGAGCTTGAAATTTCTCTTCAATGTTAAACTCTTCAAAATAATCAGCGCGGCTTGCTTCGACAGGTGTCACGTCAAGACGGGGAAGCTCTCCTCCCTTTTAAAATATATACGACAACCACCAAAAAGTAATCACAGCTCCAAACTCGCTAAAACTTCGACGTCGACTTAACAACTTTGTGAATCAGGCGATTTTTTTGTAAAACGCGATCTGATATCGGGATCGGTTTCAGAAGTTGAAGCGAAAGAAATAAGCCCGTGTCCTTTTCGGACGTAACTGAAACTTCCGAGTTTTGTACAGGGGCATAAAGTTTGAAGTAAAAAAGGTTGTGTTTTACAAATTTTGTGCCTGCCTAAGTACCAACCTACCACGTTTCAATACAGGGTTAGCTGGGCTTTGTAAAATGTCCGGCATTGTAGAAATATGATGCTTATACGATGGAAACACAGAAACAGATTAGGTATTGCTTTTTTCCGGCATGTGTGCAGCGTAGCGATTAGGAAAGAGGATTAATTATTCGGGAATCGAAGATAAGTGACCAGTAAAGAAAGACTAATGGGAGAAATACGGACCGACAGAGATTGATTCCGGTTATGGCCACAATATATCGCTCACCGTCGGAGTGCGTGCGGAAACTCAAATATTTTATACCAAAGTATGACATAGAGTAAGGGCCCATAAAATATTTAGAGGTTTCTTCACTTCATTTTCGAATCTCTTATAAGGTACATTTACATCTTTCGGCAGGAGATAATAGCCTTATTTTAAATCTAAATGTGTGTACAATGTGTGAAGCAACATTGTTAGAAACATTAGGTTCTAGGTGATTGAGAAGACGAAATCGTTCTTAGTTTTTAAGTTCAAGTAACCGTATTTTTGCTACAAATAACGATTATCTTATTCTTATAAGCACTGAATTAACCCTGTATTGTTTCTGTGGAAGAGATGATTATGTATTCTATACCAAAGTATGCTCGCTTTATATGCTCTCTCTAATTGGTAAATTAGTAATGCGCTCCCATTCGTAATTGCCTAGTTTAATAATTTGCCTTCCTACTTAGCAAACCTAACAGTAAGTAAGTACTTTCTTATGTGTCGGCTATCAATATAACAGCCTATCGATTTTTGTCGAGGGTAGAATAGAGAAAATGTTATCTACCAAAATGTTATACCTATACACATTGGGTAAATTATTAAAGTTGAAGGAATGACTTTCAAATATTTTAAGCATTCTATGACGATTCGATGTCACTTAACAACCGTTCATATTTTTTTTGTATGTATGACGCATAACTTTTTGCAGAGTAGTCCGATTTCGATAATTCTTTTTTTAATGGAAAGGTGGTCCCATGTAAATTTGGAAAAAACAACCCTAAGGGCAGAGGAAAACAGGGGGATTGATTGTTCACTCACTGATTGTAATGTTTGACCACGCATAACTTTTTACAGAGTAGTCCGATTTTGATAATTCTTTTTTTATTGGATAGGGTATACTTTGAAATAGGTCCGATATAAATTTGGAAAAAAATCTTACCCTAAGGGTGACAAAATAGGGGTGATTTATTGTTAAGGAATTTTAATTATGTATATATTTTTGTTATTTATTAAAGTAGGGTTACATAACAGTTAATCGCTAAAGCAAGGTAAGTAGATATTTTAAAAATAATCAAAAACTAAGCATGTAGTAATTAGTAGATTAGCCACAAAAATCTTTTTAACCTAAAAATTAAACCGCCGAAAAAACTGAAAAGCAATAAAATATAAACCTTTTTATTTACCTTAATAAAAACTAAGTTCTCACACTAATGTAAGTATACCTAAGTAATTTTGAGTGGGCGCCAAACAAGCAAATTAGTTAATTACAAAAAGCGTGATGCGCGGCGTGGGTCGGCGCAGCGCGACACGTCCCTTCGCCGGAAAATGGTTCGAGCCGACCCAAAATTACTAAGGTATACTTACATTACTTTAAGAACTTAGTTATTAAGGTTAAATAAAAAGGTTTATAATTAATTGCTTTTCAGTTTTATCGGCGTAATTTTTTTGTTAAAAAGTTTTATGTCTATTCTAACCTAGACAACAATCGCTATGCTTGGCCTACAGATTAGATATAAAGGTTGTCTACTGTTAAATGTATCTAAAGATTTTTAAAACGAAGTCCATATTCGAATGCACATTTTTGTTCGTTGGTATACTAATAAACCAACCACAGTAAGATCGGAACCTGCATGTAGGTTACACATGTGGGCATAAAGCAGTATTCCTGCCAAGATATAAAATTAATGCGGAAGATTTAAAAGGCAATGTAACTTGCAAAGGAGATGGATGAATGTGGATTAGATAAAAGTGGCGTGCCAAAGCCGAGGCAGTAAGAAATGGAAATTCCATCCATACTGGAGGTTGGAAGCCTTGCGATAGCTTACGGAAATGATGGATCTTTTGGATTTTCAAATGATTCTAAATCAACTTCAAGCATACTGTTTATTTTATTCAGTTCTCTACCAGGATTCATCAGCACCAGCATCCGTATTGATCGATGCTGATTTTCAATGCTGATGTTTGAGTCGCAATATGACCCGAGGGGGCGAGGGTCAGGCACATCAGCATCAGCATCCATTGATGTGTCTAAAAACTGCATCAGCAACAACCCTGTTCTCTACTCCTTTTTCGTCAAGCCTAGTGACAACTTAGCCATTTTCTACCTCTATCGTTCTCTCTCTTTTGAGTCACTTTTATCGCTAAATAAATCAGGACGAGTAGGTGATGTTGTTGTTGTCTTTTTAGCCGAATCTTCGGCCACGGCGGCCAGTCTTAACGGAGACTAGCCAGGTTCGCAGTACATATTTTAGTGTACAAGTGTGTGCGCACTATCTATTCCCCCTCATAATCCGAAGGGACGGCAGACCGACACGACCGGGGAGAGGTCAGGCGCTCCTGCGCCTGTGGCTTAACGTGCTTTACAAGGCACGGGGGTTCAGAAAATCTTTTTTGAATATTGCCTTTTATCATTTTCAGCATTCTGTTACAGAATCGAATATAATGATATGATAACATGCACGCACGCGTGTAGGAAGTGACTGCTGATGACGTCACGCCTGGGAGGTGGGAGGTGTTTCTTAAAGTACCTATGGTGTTGGGGTGGGGATAGGGTTGCCATGCCAAGTCGATAAATTTTTATCTGAGCAAGGCTTAGTATCTACTCGTATTTCAGATATTTCAGGACAAGTCAGCATGTCTGAGCTAGACTGTCGGTAGAATTTATTCTTATTTGCTTATTTGAATTTGCTTTACTGTTATACTCAATTTTTATTTGTAAAAATACGATATTTGGCTATCGAGGTCAGTTGAATTAGGCACCTAGCATAGGAAAACTTGAAATATGCCTTTTGCGAATATGATCCCCACAACTACAACTAAAAACTACCTACGGCCTTTTCAGTTATTCCATTAGAATTCACGATACTGAATTACATTTAGGTACGCAAACTGTCCGTTACACAAGAATTTATTTTCACATATTCACAGCGGAAAAAGCAAACGAGACTTGGGTATTCCTACAAAACATGTAAAAAATGGAACCCTAATCACTCAACAGTTGGTCCCGCGCGTGCGTGTGACGTCACACCGATGTATGGTTGCATTTCTCGTCAATAAGAACCAGCAGCATCCAACAAAATTTGAGTTTAAATGATTATCGTCGGACTAAATGCATATTAAAGTCAGACTAGATAAGTCCGTACTTTATGATTGTATCGTAGGAAACTATGTGGGTTGTTAATCACAAAATACAAGATTAAATATGATGAAACTCTCAAAATGACAAGAGGGATTCTAATAAAGAGTCATTTGTTAGAAAACGTGATTACTGAAACGGATTATCAACATAATGTGCATAATTTCAGCACTCGTATTTCATTTTGCTCGTTCTAATGTAATTAAAAACTAAAATGGCGGTGCTCTGCCTTCTATCAGTTCCTATAAGCTAGGAACAATGTACAAATTACGAACAGCCAACGTCGAATTCGGCTGATTCGCGCCGGAGCACACAAAATGAAACATAAATCCATTCAATCTATTTAAATTGAGCACTCCATTTGTTTTATCGTCGGTTCAATCAGGGAATCGATAAATTCATTCCCCACACTATTCTGGGACACTTGTTAGATATCTACATCGCCTTTTGGTTTGGTACCTAATAATTTTATGTTTAAGTATTTTTGAAATACTTCAAACTTAGCAAATTGGAAATCAATCAGGGATTATGAGAATATTCTAATAATTTTGTGAGGTGATTCGTGTTTTTACTTACTTTTAACTTTTTCTAAGCGTACTTACATCAATTCTAATGTACCTACATCATTTGTATGGAAATTAATATTTTTTTACTTTGACTAATAATTCCTACCTACATCACGAAACGTGATACAAAATATTTTGAACAGAAATAGATAACATAATTAGTTTCGTCTTGATGGACGAGAAAACTCAATTTGCTTGCATTTAGACTCCCCCAAGCTCTGATTGCTAATTGTTGCCACGACCCTTTAAGAAAACGTAGCCTGATTTCATCTGCCATCTAGAAGTAGGTATATTATGAGAAGAAAACTAAAACAGAAACTTAAAAAGCGCTCTACGTTATTACGAACAGTGCAGTGGCTCACGGTGAGTCAGTCACATTAGTCACAGAGTTGGTTTAACTTGAGAAATTAAAGGAAGAAAAATGAAGCAGCGAGCTGAAATATTACTCACCCTTGTTTTCTGCCGTTGTAATAAATAGCTAGGGTCAAGCGCGAGCGAGGAAAAAATCGTTCACCCAAGATTCGTACGAATTTAAATATCGGTAGCAGCAGCCGTGCCCCTGTCACAATGGAATTAACATAATTCAACAAAAAAGTTCCCTTAGGCAGAGTCTTTTTGTAGCAAACCCTGCCTATTGAAGGAAGTAAAGAAACTACTACGACGAATAGTCTTAGAAGTTTCTTAAAGGAAATATGAAATGTACTAGGTATATAGGTCTTCTAATAATCATAACTTGGCAGTCCCAAGATTCTGTACTTCATATTATTGGACAAGTTTCATTGATGAAATTGTTTTTGCGTTCTAGTTTCCATAAAATGGTTTTGTCCTCTACCCTCGTCAAAGACAAGAATTATGATGATGTGGAAGAAAAACACACAGTCACCGTTGTTATTGTAGACATTTTTCATTGAATAAAAAATACGTTGATATTTTCTGCCATTCATCTTGGCAAAGCACTCTTTAAAATGTGTCTCAAGTGGCTTCAAAAATGGCGTTAAAAAATATGTAGCTTGTTTAGATGTTATTTTACGGCGGCGTTAGGGTCCTTCACCTTCCGGTACAGCCGAAATAAATCTAATTCCTCGGATGACAGATATCAGCAAGCCTTGTTTATTTATACTTTCACCCCAAGTTTTAGAGGGTCGTAAGCACACGTGGGCCCTTCGTTATTGGACCGAAATAAACTATTATGCTTACAATGTCAACGCATATGGGATCACCGGTTTTAGAATGAAAGATAAGCAGTCGCTTAGTCAGGAGGCACTAAAGGAAAACGATCGACACGCACTTTATATGATTTAGTTCTTACAGAACTAACAACTAGATAAGTATGGGTCACTTCTCAGCTTGAATCCCAACGAGTGTGTATGTAAAACTTCCCAAGCTACGGTTAAAAGAATAATATCACTATCTATCACGACCTCCACCACTACCTTAAATAAAACAGGTGCTTATAACTCAAAGCCCTCAACATGAAAAGGCACTACATAAAATACACCTATACGGGAAAACGAAGCTTCGCTATACAAATGTGGAAATGTGGTAGTTATTTCATTTGCAAAAATGTTACCATAAACCGCATTAATTTTAATATATAATCTTTGAGTGCGTGAGAAGAGAGAAACTTCAAGAGAGTCGAGTGGGTTAGACCAGCCAGACACGTCTAACGGGCAAGGGAGAATGAATAACTGTTCGTTTAGAGCTTTTGACATGTAGCACTAGAAATCAATGAGCACTTGAGTTCTCACAGTGGCAGATTGGAGTCATGTCGTTATAAGTAGAGCAACATTCCTGCCACAAAAAATACAGCTTAAACATTGACCTTTTCTCTATCTTCGGATTATACAGTAACGCACGATACGCATTAAGGAATTAGGAGGACATTTACGTCGGACGATAAAAAATTTGGGTCCTATCCTCTATTTAAGGCAATGCTCGAGTGGGGCCGCGATGAATCTAACAAGCTGTGAGTTGTGACAGCACTGACGGCTGACATATACCGCTCGTTAATCAAACGGTCATGAATATACCTTTCTATATATGAGTATGTGAGTTGGGGCTGCGAACCAATCAAAATCATGCCCGTGAAATGGTGGAACAATAAAAGTTATTTCGATCCATTTTTGTATCAAGAACAAAGTACGTCGTTAATTGCATAAAGTTAATTGGTATCAAACTTATACATTCGTGATGTGATGGTAAATTGTTGTGAAATTTACTTTTGACACTCGTACATTACAGGAGAAGGACGTAAAAGTTATCAATTAAATAATTAATACAACCAAATGTTATTTCATGACTCATGCACAACATTTTTCCGGAAACATAATTGATTAAATGAGTACAAGGTTTTAATAGTTCTACTAATTATACGGTAACGCAAACTGTGTGGTAGACGATATCTTGAAACTAATTTGTGATTTGTATCAACGCAGCTAAGCAGTGGGTTCTTACAATAAAATTCTTGTGTCGTAACACTGCGCGTTACCGTTTATAACTTAATGAGAATTGTGTATTTACAGCTATTTGAAGCAAACGAGGATCCTAATATCTTTTTATACTGAACCTGCTCAGAAAGTTGCTTATTCCTTTTTTCAAACATACGGTAGAAAGTACGTCATTGCAGGCGTACTAAAATGCGGGACGGAAAGCTCTATGGAATTTCATTTCTCACGCGTTTAGCGGGAGAGAAAAGTGTATAGAAATCCATTTCTAACGTGTTATTTTTAAAATTTTTCAGAAATATCAGCATAATAGGTCAAACGACAAAAAGTTTTTACTCCAAATCCGCCATATTATATCGGCCTCTCCTCTGTTTGGAACAATAATTCAAAAAAAGAACCGTATTAAAATCGCTCGTGCGTTATTTATTGCTACATTTGAGTTTACAATTTGAATTTACTCGAGTGATTTTGAAGATTCTAAAACGATGGTTTTCCTCGACGATGTGGTGTAAAGCATTATGTATCACTCGAGAGAAAGTGCGATTCCTACCTAGTGTGTTCAAATGACAAACTCGATAGCAATTGGGCACTTTCTCGCCTAGGTGTAGAATGTACTACTCCAATAAAAATAGGGACCTACTTTGTAAATCCAAAGCTAGAAAGAAAAGTAATCAAATGAAAGTAAATGCTCTGACTAACTCGACAAGCAATCGATAGTTCATGAGCCGAACTCGGCAAACACATCAGCACCACATAAAACGGGAAAAATACAAAGTGACAAAGCAAAATCGCTCACCGGAATCCTTTTTCAAATCCCATAAAAAAACGAGTTCAGCCGTCGAGGCGACCATGAGATAAATCCTGAAGGAGTCTTCTAATAAAACACGTACGACGCGGGACGCTACATTTTATTTCAGAAAGCGATAAGGGCGCGAGAAATTCCTTTTACGAGATTCTTGTGGGGGGACGAGTGGGTGCAGCGTGAACACGCCTTTGTGCAACATCTGGTTTGTGTTCAACGGGTCCTCAGACGTAGGTAACATGATTTGGGCAACGATTGTAGCGAAAGATGAATAGGATGCTTGGGTGTTACTGACCTTTGAGTGTGTTTATTTCTGATGATTTTGACAGTCTTCGTGGTAAAAACTACAACGCTCTCTTGTTGTTTCAAGTAGGTAATCAATATTTAAGAAAATAATTCAAGTTGTTTGCTTTGAAACTTCTTGTATTTCAGAAAGTATTCCATACGCAACCGCTAAGCCGGTTTACTTGCAAATTTCTCGTAACGTAACTTCTACATTAACTAGTTTTATGCAAATCATTGTGTGAGTTGCGCTGTTTTAAGTGGTTCTAGAAGACATTAATCACTTAATATTGTTTGTGTTATGCGTAATAGGGTGGAGAAATTGATGGAGAAATGTCAACGAACGGACTGCGGTTAATTACGTAGCTCATGGCTGCTGTGGGCAATGTCGGAAAGAAGAATTATTGGTTCGCCATTTTCCAACCAAATATTTGTTGTCTGCGAAGGCAGACGCAGACGGCTTGGATTTCAGAGACATGCCATCGAAGGCAAGCTTCAAATAATGAGTCTGTCTGAGCTCACCTGGGGCAAAGATAAATTAATCTTTGCCTGGGGCTAATGCGCTGGTTCAAGTTGTCGAGAACGGAGCATTAATGCCAATTTATGCTAACTAAACAGAGATTTACAGATTAAAACTAATTTTGAACTCGTTTTCAGCCACTTAGGCTGGTTATAAATTCTCTCGTTAGGAGATAGAAAAACAAATGACAAACTGTCAAGAAATCTTGATAACAAGCTTACATGACGGATGCTGTAAGTTTCAGAAAATCCTGGTTGAAAGACCACATCCCTAGAATTTTAAAGGTTGTTCTATCCAGAACAAAAACGAGCGAGTGCCCGAAAAACTGCGGAAGACAGATGGTCGTAAATCCGCTCGTAAACTTAAATACACCTCATTAGAACATGCAGAAGATGGCGCCAGTTAAAGATCTCGGTTTATTTACGCAGTAAAGTAACACAGTGTACAAAGAAATGGCTTAGTCATCCCCTTCCTTGCTTTGTATTCGATAAGTTAATAAAGTAATAAGACAAAATAATAGGAAAAGTACCCGACTTCCAAATAGGGTGAAGTGGTCGTCTAGAGATGCAGTAGGTAAAATCAAGATCAAGTTTTAGGGATGAGTTAGGTAGGTGTAACATTTCTGATAAAATACACAGTAGGTACGACCAAATCAAACTTTTAAATTGACAGTCAAAAGTGAAACAAGTCCTAAGATTTCCCTTTTCCCGAAAACAAAAACTCGAAAGCTTCCTAGGATTGAACTAGCCATATATTTATTCAAGCCGGGTGGGGACGAAGAGGGTGGCGTTAGGCGTAGATAATGTCGGGTGAAAAATAACGTGTGATTATTGGATAAGGCATTTGTGTTGGCCTATTTGGACGCGTTCACTTTATTCGTACAAAACGGATCAGACTTCGTTCTGGAACATGCGGGAAGTTCATGATGAATCAGGTTATCCAGACCAATTTGGCGAACTGTAAATACATTTTATTTTGAAACCACAGTCTGCCTGTCTGGTGTTATTTTTAACGAGTTCCGATGTTGATAAATCGATTCGTTTGTAGGTACTTGTTTGCTGAATAATTTTAACAAAGAGCAGTTTAATTTTGTGACGACCTCTGTGGCGCAGCGGGCGAAGGTTTGCCTGCGACGCAGGAGGTTGCGGATTCGATTCCCGCCTCGGGACAAATGTTTGTACGATCTGCAAACATTTGTCCAGGGCGTTCTGGATGTTTTCTTTGTATACTAAAATATCTATCTATGTAGTGTATTGTATTAAGTACTTATATCAGTTATCTAGTACCCATAACACAAGCTCTGCTTAGCTTGGGGCTAGATAATGCTGTGTGAATTGTCCAGCATTATTTATTTGTGATACCCTGCATGGCTAATATTTTAAGGAAATAGTAGGTTATGTCGTAGTTTAAAAAAGCGATGGTGTCGGCAAAGATTGATCTAATAGATCATTTTGCTTGTGTGATTGTTGGCAAAATTTTTCCAAAACATACCGCTGAACTTCCTGCACATTTAAATGACCCTAACGTTATTAACACACACTTTTTAGATGTACCAGGTACTACTGTTATAAATATCTCGCTCCTTACATATTTTGAGTATCACACTTTTGGTTACGCGGTCTTTCAATTGCAGCCTGTTAGTCTGGACAGAATAGGTAAAATTATTAGCAGTTTAAAATCTAATGCTGAAGGTAGTGACCATATAACGCTAAATATGCTCATGTTGACACTGCCTGAAACGCTTGATTTAGTAACATGTATTGTTAACACCTCGGTAGAAACGTCAACTTTCCCGGATATGTGGAAGCTAGCAAGCGTACAGCCACTGCCTAAAATATCTAACCCTACTGAACCTAAAGATCTGCGCCCGATCAGTATTTTGCCCTGCTTGTCAAAAGTATTAGAGAAAGTGGTCTATAATTAAGTAACCGAATACCTCGAACGTAACTGCATATTGCCTGAAGTACAGTCAGGATTTAGAAGGGGACACAGCACAGTAACTGCACTGTTAGATGTAACAGACAATATTCTCTGCGCGCAAGATAAAGGAATGTGTACTTTGTTAGTCCTATTAGATTTCTCTAGGGCATTTGACTCAATAAATACTAATCTTCTTCTCTCAAAGTTACATTTTTATGGTTTTGATAATAAATCAATTCTCTGGTTTCACAGCTATCTTAGTAATCGCCGACAGTACACTAAGCTCTCTCGCGATGATGGGTCGACATTGTTATCCGACATATTACCAGTCGAGGCTGGGGTTCCTCAAGGATCCATTTTAGGCCCTCTATTATTCGTACTGTATTCGGCGGATATTCAGCGGCATATTAAGTACTGTCAGTTCCATATTTACGCGGACGATACGCAGCTATATATATCATGCAAGCCCTCGGATGTTGATGAGGCAATAAGGAAACTTAATAGTGATTTATGTAATATAGCTCAGTGGTCTAAAAACAACAGTCTCTTACTCAACCCTACAAAAACCAAATATATTGTCTTTGGTAACAAACACCAACTAGCTAATTTCAGTCCAAGTGTTGATGTAGAGCTTATGGATGCGCCCGTTGAACGCGTGTACGAAGCGCGTAACTTAGGTCTTCATATGGACTGCAATCTTCGCTTCGAAAAACATGTAGCTGATACTGTAGCCAACTGTTTTTACAGGCTGAAAGTCTTATATAGAATGAGGTCTCATATTCAAATGGACCTACGTATACGTCTAGTTGAGTCACTTATACTATCCAAGTTGAACTACTCTGATATAGTCATTAGTCCTAGACTGCTTGCTAGAACGCAAAATTTGATTCAGCGAGTACAGAATGCCTGTGCTCGTTTTTGTTTTGATATCCCGTTGAGAGGTCATGTTACGCCGTTTTTGAATCAACATGGCATTATGAAAATGAGGCATCGTAGAAAACTTCATTTAGCTTGTTTACTGTTTGGTGTCCTAAACCACCGAGTACCCTCTTATCTCCATGAGAAACTTTCATGGATAGGCAGCACCAGATCGTGCGGACCCCGTCTGAGCGCCAAACAGCTCTCGATGCAGCGCCATAATTCGGCCTCCTTTCGTGGTAGTTTCCGCTACGCTGCGTCGCGGTGCTGGAATAATATTCCCCCTCCAATAAGGAACTTGCAAAGCTATTATGGATTTAAAGTCAAACTACGCAATTTTATTTTTGAAGGTCAGAAAAGACAAGAGAGTCATAAAAACGATACAAGTATCATATAATGATGCTATGTACTTGCATTAAAATAGTTATTTTTGTACAATTTATTACCTACACTATATTTTATGTTTTTAGTTGTATAGAATAAATAACCCATATTGTGTCATGTGGGCTTTGTTTCTTCATGATTTTCATGAAGGTCTGGTCGGCTGGAAACAATTAATTTTTATTAGTTTATAGTTCAGCGTCTCATCCTAAATTCTTGTAATGTTTATGATTTCGTGACATCTATATTGTATGTATCTTGTATTTGTCAACTGTTGCCGTAGATTATGTTTATTTCTAATTGTTAAGTATATTTTTGATTGTTAAGTGAGTTATGTGTTATTTTAAGTATATTTTTGATTGTTAAATAAGTTATGTGTTATCTTCCGTGACGTCACCAAACGGCTCTGTCGGAAGACCAGCGTTGGTTGTAACGTGTTTACGACTAGCTCATGCTGAGACAGAGACCGTTTTGTGACTCAAATCAACTGAAGCTGTACGCTTTTACTTTATTTTTAAGTCGTGTTTGTTGATTAAGTTACAAATAAAATATTCTATTCTATTCTATTCTATTCTATTCTATTCTATTCAATGCTCACGAACCACGTAAGCATTGCTAACAATCAAAAAGTTAAAAAAAGTAAGTCTTCAAGTGGTACTTCATGTGTCACAGTTCCCCCTACGTCGTTTCCTTAATCGTTACAATGTCAGAAGCCCCATAACCTAGTCGTAAGAGATAAGCTTCTTCCAAAACTCGATCCTCCTCGTGATCTCAAGTACCTAATCGCCTTCTACTCCTCGGGTCGACTGGACTGAAAAGGCATTAGAAAGAAAATCTTGACGGCTAAAAGTCACTTCGGGTCGTTTAGTGTTGGAACATTACTGCTTTGTCAATGCATCGAACCGAAGTAGATACCTCCCTTGTAAGAATAAGAATTAAAAAATAGTAGATTGTTTTATAAGGGACTAAACCATCCCATTATATACGAGGTTGTTATACTCCCGAGCGTAGCGACGGAGGATGACAAGACCGAGTTATGTGCTATGGCTCTACATTTTCACTTCGATTGCGAGAAAATAAAACAATTCAAAATTAAACAGTTTTCAGAAATTGAAAGTTTGTGCTTTGGAATGAAGAAAATTCTAGAGATTTAGCGCCAATACCATCTTTTTTTTTAAATCTCTATCTAACCCGCAACGAAACAGTTCGCATTCTACCGTGAAGGGAAGAATCAACCTTCATAAAACATCACCAAGAAGGTTCTATTTTCAAAAAAAAGATTGACGGAGCACCAAGAAGTCGAGTTTTTATGTAAGAGACCGAATGCTTTGTACGGGCTGATGATTTTAGACAAAAATTCAAAAGAAAAAATACTTTTTAGCCCTAGGTATTAAACTCGAGTTTTAGGCCCGCTAAGCTACACTATTATGATACACTTTTTGAGCAAGAGAAGTGAAAAGAAAATGAATCGAGTAAACTGTACCTGGTGCGGCGTATACGGGCTAGAAGCCGTGGCGTACGCCTGCTGCTGCGGCGGCGGGTAGCGGCAGGGCTGCGGCGCGTACGCCGTGGGCCACTGCGCGCCGCCGCGGAACTGCGCGCCTGCGCTAGCCATGCGCGCCGAGCACGCGCCTGCGCCCGCGCCCGCGCTTGCGCTCGCGACCGTCACCGCGCCTACGCCCACGCCCGACGTGATACGACAACCGCCGATGTTCTGTGAACAAAACAACACCACATAAATATTACAAGAAATAAATAATACTACCTAATAATAATATAAACAAGAATAATAATGCACACAGATCCCTATCTTTTATCCAACGATCCTATCCATCCACGGTTGTCTGGTAGAGATCGCTCCTGAGCGATAAGACCGCCAATTGTCACATGTTTTGTAAATTTTTGTTGCTTTTTGTGAATTATCTTGATATGTGTGCAATAAAGAATTTTCTATATATCTCTATCTTTCTATAATACATTTAATTGCAACAACACCACCAGATATTTAGGTTTCTTTGCTGACAACATACATGACCTTTCCAGTTGAATATTTTCTACGTTTGAGCCGAAAATGAAAATCTACTGGTCATTTTATTTGGCTCGGTGCCTTGGGTTTGCTCTGGGTTGCATTTTGTGTGGAAGCAAAATGTAAAATACAATACAGTTATTTCGAACAATCAAATTATGACCATCCGAGTTGAGCATTTTTCACGTTCGAGCCGATAATTAAATTATGATTTTTGATATAATATGCTCTTGGGGTCTGTGGGTTGCATTTGTTTTGGGTTGCACAGTGTGTGGGAAAAAAATACAACTAGGTTTACTACTGGTTTTTTCTGAACCTTATTTTATAACAGAAAGCTGCAAAATTAAAGTACCCGCAAAGAGATAGAATCCTGTTTCCCCAGAAAGTATTTTGAATTTTGTCCCCATCCAAACCTTAATTAAACTTGAAGTGTAAAACCTCCGATGGTTAAAAAACCCCGATCAACTCCCTGCGGACATTAGAATTACGAATCGAGTCTAAATCCTCATCGACCCTCGTTGCGGGCTCCACGGAATATTTTGGAAATCATTAAAATTATTAGGTAAGCATTCCTGTACGAGGAAAGACCCTCTCGACCGACGACGTTTGACAAATTAAAGCTTCGTGCCGCGATCGTAGCACGTTCGTGCTCACTTTCACTATAAAGTGCTCATTTATTTGATAAATTAGAATATCTACGGGCTCCGGGTAAAAACTGGGAATGTGTATCGATTTCTGTAGTATTTATTCTGTCATCGATCTTAAAATAATGTTTCACTCAACAGGAATATCCAATCAAATCAACTTAGGTAAAGTAGATGAGAGACTTGGTAGAGACTCTACCATAAAAACAGAAGTTGATTTGACTGGAGGAAATAAGTTTACCGTTCATTAATACATAGGTACCTACTTACTAGACTAAACAGCCTTACTGACAAATCGGAAGATGGATTTGGCGTGTTCATGCTTGTCGCAATCTCAGGAGAGAGACACTCTAGACTACCTAGACATTTGTCAAACACGTCTGAATATAAAGAGAAGAGCAATGAAAGCAAACTACAAAGCCTATGATGAGCAAATGATGCTTTAAGTTGAATTCTGAATATCTAGAAACACATCCGGACATACCAAAGAAGTTAACGCTATTGTTTGTGGGTATGTGGAAGTATTACTTAGAATCTGAATAGTTTTTGAATTCCGTTTAGTCTTTGTTTTAAAATGTTTCGATTAAAATTAAAAAGAAGAAAATCGCGTTGTCATTTGTTTTTTTGGAGAAATTGTGAAATGACATTGTGGTAACAAAATAATTAAAATCTGTCTGTGTATTTAGGTATAGTTAGGGAAGCTCGTAATTCTAATTTCTCATTTCACACCTTTTTCTAAGGTCTTGCTTATTACGTTTACAGTTCATGCAGCCTCAGGGGTTGCATCACTGACGTAGACACATGACTATAACAGATTGGCATCTGCAAAACGCGGAGAACCGTGACGGACTGCAGACTTTCGCAAGTGTCTGATATACGTGGTGCACTACAAGTTCCCAATGGCTGTACCCACCATATTTTACTATTGAAATTTCACAATTTTTGAACATGTTTATGCCAGTTGATTTGGTATAAAATAACAAAGGAAAATTCTTAAGACACACCATATGGATGTAGAACTTAAATATGAAATAACTTAGTTTAAAAATATTCACAAATATATTTTTCAAAAACCCTTTTAGCTAACTTTGGATTACATGGATTGAGTTATCTTATCATAATAAAGGCGTAAAAAACATATGACCGCAACCGAAAACTTCAGTAGTTTATCCCAAGTTGCCATCAAAGCTTAGCACGATCTACATAATTGAACTTTAATATTTGTCTAGACTAGACCTTTGCGCATAAAATATTATAATCTAAATTGAATGAGACCCGCGACAAGCAATAAAAAGAAAGAAATGAATAATTTAACACCGGATGCTACCACACACGATCTGCCGCACGAATACCAAAACTTTCTATGATTTTAATAAAAACATACGGTAGCGTCGTCCAGTATTCCTAGTAGATAGGTTTGTATTTGGTATTCTGAGCGAGTACATCCACCGAAAATGAGATTTATAGTGGCAATAACAATGTATAATTTTACCCCACGACCCCTATTTTTGTAACTTAATTATTTGAGTCACGGAATTCGAAGAACCCACTGAGAAAGTTGTGGGATCAAGGCTTTGTTGGCGTTTTTTCTTGAGTTATAACATTTTTTGCTATATAAAAATAGGTGAGTACGGCTCGTAAGGCGATAAGCTTAGAATCCTCTTAAAGGCGTGGGACGGCTGGCGGTCGAGGAATTAGGGTAAATAAGTATGGTAGAGCCTTGAAGGTCGCATTAGTGTCGTACTCATTAATTCCTATTGAACATTGATCATGATTATTTCAACGGTCTTTTGCTACAAAGTCTTACGACTTTCGAGAATTGGATAGAAAACGTTGCCGTGTCTAGCGAATCGGAATGTATCTACCTCTATACGTTTACACAAAGTTGCATTGCCCGGAATCGTTTTTTGTAAGTAGATATTACCTACATTTTGAATAAAGTTTGTAATAGGCAAATTTTAGTCGCACAACTAGGCACTTCAGCTTGCTATACCAGACCACTCTGTAGAGTCTCTAACAGAGCTCTCAGAGAGCACAGAATTGATACTCGAGACAGTCTTCACATTTTCTGTTGAGTGTTATCGCGTTTTCTTGTCTCAGTCTTGAGAGATTTAGTTTTATGTTGAGTGGGATTGTTGGCGTCGTCGGGACGCGCCGCTTCCGCCTTGACGCCTAGCTTGTTGCTGCCCCCCGACGCCCACTTTATAGACTTAACCCAGGGCCGTAGACAGGGGGAAATAGAGGAACCGAATCACGCCATATTACCCGAAATCTAAGACTGAATACCTAAACCTAACAGAGAATTAAAACTTAACTCCTTCCAGACGTCACACTGGCTAAAAGCCCAAACAAAACCTAGATAAAGCCTCTCTCGAGCTTCAACCGTGCCAAACTATGAGCGATTCTGAATTAATCTATCGTTAGGGATCGCAAATAAAAAACTTAGTAACCTAATTACGATGTCGTTAAACCTTTATGAAGTCAAGAACATAATAGTTCTACTCTTAGAATAAGAAGGCTTAGAATGATAGTTGACACAAACGAGGTGAATCTAAAAAATTGCGACTAAACGTCGCAATTTTCATTTTGAGCCGTTAGTACAATACTTGAAATGACGCGGAAAGCAGCTCTCACATAAAAATATAAAAATGATGTGTTGTGCGGTGTAAGGGTATTTAAACACCAGTAGCAAGAAAAATAATACTGCAAATATCTCATTCTACTAGTCTACACACATATTACATTTGTAATTTTGCCTAAAACAGTCATCAAAACTCATAAATAAATTAAAAAATTTCGTCCACCATTTTCGTGAAAATGTTGCTATGCACTGGGTAAAAAATACCCCGGTTTTGTTACTTAGTATAGGCACAGATATTATAATACTATGTATAGGTATATATAAATAGTTGACTGCCTCGTTGGTCTAGCGGTCAGCTTGTTCAACCGCTGATTATGAGGTCCTGGGTTCGAATCCCGGGTCGGGCCAAAAGTTGTTACTGGGGTTTTTCCAGCAAGAAAAAATCACAGTAGCAGCCCGGAGTCAGGAAGTTGGCGGTGTTACACCCCCGTGCCTAGGAAAGCGCGTTAAGCCGTTGGTCCTGCACCTGATCTCTCCCCGGTCGTGTCGATCTGTCGTCCCATCGGATTATGAGAGTGAGGGAATAGAGAGTGCACCGGTGTTTGCACACACACTTGTGCACTATAAATGTCCTGCGCATCTGGCTAGTCTCTGATGAGATTGGCCGCCGTGGTCGAAATTTGGCTAGGAGGACATTATAAAAATAGTAGAGGAGAGGGTGGACTTCACTCAAGTTAGGACTTAGGAATCAAACTGCGCGGAATATCATAATTTTAAAATTTCTGTCACTCGAAGATATTCTGAATAGATTCATATTGTAAACTACGAAAAAAAAACGAAACC
Organism: Eupithecia subumbrata; assembly: GCA_949316285.1. NCBI lineage: Eukaryota > Metazoa > Arthropoda > Insecta > Lepidoptera > Geometridae > Eupithecia > Eupithecia subumbrata. Next base: position 25,803,477 of record OX438643.1, read on the forward strand.
TTGGTTTTTTTTCAGTGTAGGTACTTGTCTAACTTGGGCATTATTATTCGTGGAAAAAATGCTGGTAGTCGGTGGTGTGATTTAAAAGGAAAACTGCACAGCTACAATATATTTACTAGTTGAGTACTTAATAGTCCTAATCAACTTAAAATATGTAGGTACTTTTGTTGGTAAAAAGGAAAATTTGAACAAATTTTGTTGAAAATAACTTAATTAAGGTGGTTCGATATGTAAAACAGGTAAATAAGTTTGTTTAGATACGCCATGAACCGTGCAATTACTTACACTTGTCTAAAATTTTTGAACGTGCAATATCAGACCGCATTTATACTACTTAGAAAAATATAATCTCCTAAGTGAAAATCAATACGGCTTCCGTAAAAACTCCTCAACAGCTCTTGCTATTTTTAAGTACAACCTCGAAACCCTTAACTATATTAGAGACAAATACTATACAATAGGTATACTCTTAGACATGAGTAAGGCATATGATAAAGTCTCCCATAAAATACTTATAACCAAACTTTTTGAAATCGGAATCAGGGGAAAAATACTAAATTGGCTGAAATCATACCTGCTAGACAGGAAACAGTTTGTCCAAATTGAACATTGTTGTAAAAATTCAGGGATTATACAAACAGTAAAATCAAAAACAATTACCATAAACAATTCAATTCCACAAGGAAGTGTTTTAGGATGCATTCTGTTCCTAATCTACATGAATGACCTGCCTAAAATTGCTGACTCCTTCTGCATCCTTTTTGCAGACAATGTGTCCCTTCTTTTCAAATGCCCCCCCCCCCCCCCATAAAATTTCACTTATTAGAATAAAAGAAAGTTTTCATAACATAACCACCTGGTTAGAAGCTCACAATTTGGAAGCAAATACCAAAAAGACAAAAATCATACAATTTACCCCGTACCAGAAAACACCTCTAGATCTATCACTAACAAGTAGCCTCAATATTGAAGAAGTCCAAGATCATACCCTTTTAGGCCTAAAAATTGATACTCACCTTAATTGGAAAGGAAATATAGAAAAAACCAAAAGCAAACTATCACAATTTATTTATGCCTTATCTATCTCAAAAAGTAACACAAACATTAAAACAGCTTTATCTGCCTACTATGCATATGCTTATTCATGGCTACGCTATGGCATAGGTAGTAATCTGGGGCAACAGTGTAGATACAAACCAATTATTTATATTGCAGAAAAAATGCCTACGTATTATTGTTAATATCAGAAGACGCACCAGCTGTAGACCACATTTTATAGAACAAAAATTACTAACTTTGACTAGCCTTTATATATATGAAACAGCATTATTTGTTAGAAAAAACCTGAATTTATACCAATTTGATAAAAATCCACGAAGAAAAACAAACCTCATCCTTCCAATACCTAGACTTGAACTATACAGACAGAGCCCTTATTACATGTCCTGTCCATTAAAATACATAATAAACTACCAACATTCCTTAAATCTGAACCCAAACACCATATATTCGCATCAAAACTACAAGAATTGCTTATAAAAAAATGCTATTATGACATAAAAGACTTTTTTGAAGACAAACTATTTGGATAGAATCCCTACATTTTCTTTTTAACAATGGAAGAGCTTCGAAGTGTTCTTAATAATATAATAGGTTATAATATTGATTAATTATAAGATGTTAAGTATAACCTAGTCACACAAATTAATAAAAAGTAAACTATTTTGTTAAAAAGTGTTATTGTACCTACCTAAGTAAATTTATATTATTCTAAACTACACAAATGTTATTTATTGTTTATAAAAGATCTCCTAATTTTGTATAAAATACAAAATACTTAATTTAGTCCTTAACTTAAGTCCTAGATTAAGATATATTGCCAAACTCTACCTGACAGGGTACATTAATACTTACTGTATGTAATATTTTTGTTTCGCAATAAAAATACTGAATACTGAATACACTGCACGTGGTCGAACACGCACTTGACCGTCTATTTAAATTATTGTTCCGTAAACGATCGGAGCCGATCTTATTTTGCGGACTTGGAGTAAAAACTTTTTGACGTTTGACCGAGGAAGAATGATAGTAACCAAAGCTACTAGCTGATATTTCGTTTAATTAAAAAAGAAATAAGATAATATCGAAAATAAAAAGTAAGGTGATAAAAAAATAAATGGCTTAATTTTTTAATTGGAACTTTGCTTCAGTTACCCAATTTTTTAGGGAAAATGCTATTCACTAGCAACATTCAATCATTTGAATGTGTGAGTGAGAACACTGTATTAACGTGCTGTCAAAACACACATAGATCGGTTTTTGGTTGCATAAATTGTCAAATTGTTGAATGACACTATCCCTCTGCTGAGACAGCAGCGAGTTTTTACTCTATGGTTCTACTTTAGTAAATAACACACCAGTGTCATAATAAAATCTGTTTTTATGCTTACAAACTAAGACATATACAAGTCAAATTTTAAACTTTATACAAATGGAAAATACAATGTTAATTGATTTCTTACTTAAACTTTTTGATTAGGTACTATACGAAGAACGTTACATAATACGTTTTTCCGAAAATTCTAGCTAAAATTCAGATAAAATGAAACTAGGTAATTTATGATTCCCGGAATATTAGGGAAGAGGTGAGCCGTTGTAAACAAAACTTTCAACGGTTCACCCAGGTGGTCTCATGAGATGGACGGTGGGAAAGAACTCAAGTTAATGAACTAAACTAAGTAGAGTAGGTATGATTCAAGTATCGAACAACTTTTGCAACAGAAACTTAATAAAGAAGTTTATTAAGTAGGTAACGTAGGTACTACGTAAGAAACTTTTGGGTGGAGCGACGGATAAGTAATAGTAGCACTATAATTCTCGGCAAAGACCACTCGCGGCGAACTAACAAAGTTATTGTCCATTTAAACTTTGATGGACATAAATTCGATACGAGCACGAATCAAAATCAAACTCTATTCCGAGAGAGAGAGAAACTTTTGAGTTTTAAATGAAATTTAATTTCTTTGTCGGATTAGGACAGTTTGGTTTAGCACCTAGTATTTAGAAACAAATAATAATAATAAATAAATAATGCTGGACAATTCACACAGCATTATCTAGCCCCAAGCTAAGCAGAGCTTGTGTTATGGGTACTAGATAATTGATATACATAATACAATACAATACATAGATATTTTTATTATAAATAGAAAAACATCCAGAACACCCTAAACAAATATCTGCAGATCGTACAAACATTTGTCCCGAGGCGGGAATCGAACCCGCAACCTCCTGCGTACCTTCGCCCGCTGCGCCACAGAGGTTGTCAAATAATAATTTGTAAAGTAACTTTATAAAAAGAAGACATCAGCCATGCTTCAGTGAATTTTTCCTCAATGTAGGCTACGTTCTCCGGTGTTCACTTTATTTTCATTGTCATTGGTAGTAAGGTATTACAGAAACTTTAAAGGCTAGCCAATAAGGGGCAATAAAATTGGTCTTGTGAGCCTCGACTTATAGAAAGAGCCAGTAAATAAAGTGGAGATTTACGGAGAGCAGCGAAAGACTACGTATTTTACACTCGTGTGCTTTTGGCTTTTAGTTCCAACGTTTTAGCTTTATTTCCATCTTGTGCGGTGCAGTGTTGCTATGGACAGACTTTTAGCTTTTTGTTTATGGCCTGTGAAAAGCCACATATATACCTGCATTATCAGATTATCACATATAACATTTTTAATACTGATAAAAGTTACCTCACCAACAATTCCTCTATCTAAGGTGCGTCTTGAAATCTACTTATACATTCTTATTTGGCAAGAAAACGTCAACTTTGAATAACGAATCCGTCAGGAAACTAACAAAACAAACGCAACCTTTATAAATAAAAGACTTTTTGCGAGCAACCTCTCTAATCTAAAAGGCGTATAAAAGCTAAGAAACTAAGTGAAAATCCTTGTGAAAGCAATAGTGCCGAGGTCAATCATTCCTATCGGCGGCGTCTCCGCAAATTAGAAGCCGACAGACATTTCAACTAGTCAGAGTCGAACTCTGAGTAATCAGGGGGCAAACCGGCAGAAGGGGAGGAAGGGGGTTGATTACCAGCTTGCAGTGCCCGCAAACAAAGCCTTGTGACTAGCGCAGTTGTCTCGGAATCCCGGCTACAGACCCCGCCTAGCGATGTAAATAATTTGTAGCTCTAATCTGTGACAGACCAATTAGTGCTCAGTTATGTCTGGCAAGTCTTCAGACTTCAAAGACAGGTGCAACCGAATGGTTAAATTGAGAATTTCAATATAGAATGTCTATCAAATTACTATTTTTAACGGAATTCCACGACGACGACGGTGAAAAGGTAAATACGAAAGAGCGTTTAACTTGCGCAGGTCAGTAACTCCGACGCGATTTTATCGTCTACGCCGACGAAAATGGTATGATACAGTTTGCAAATGCCAAATGCGACGATAGTCGTAAATAAATAAACAGACTTGACATGTGAAGCGAGCGATGTAGCAATAAAACGATCGGAAAATCAGCTGCGTCGCAAATTGCATGGCTTTGTATATAAATAGGTATTCATTTACAAGGCGTCTTTATTACCTGCAAATTTTTGAGCACATTTGGGTGGAGTGCAGTTTAATTTCTTTTTAACAGCAGGTACTTATTTTCTCCCGCGAAGGCGAAGTCTTTTATAATAAGACTTTGTACGACTTTGGACATTAAGCATGTTTTGTTGATGATTTATTTATTGTTCGAACAAATGATGTCACCTAAGTCGTAGATGTGATGCAGTTGGCAAAAGCCAAGATACCTATGATAATATGCAGCCCTAGATTGTCAGTTGTCCACATCACGGAATTCAAATTTATTAGGGTACCTTCCTATGAAAATACAGTTGAAATGGTAGGTACCTAACTAATTCGCAAGATGATGTTGTAAAATGCATAGAGCGTGCCGTGACTGCATCATTACGAGAGCTACGAGTATGAAGCTCGCACTGTTGCAGCGAGGGGATATTATTCAGCAGTTTTTGCTCTGGCTGGCGGCGCATTTGTATGCGATTCGCTCCGGCGGGGCTGCCCGTGAGATTAGCGCCTGCCAACGTACACGCCGCGCGATTAAACAGTTTCCGCTTCGGAGATATTCTGTTTTATCCGACGTAACAACGGTTTACGTATCGATCCGATCATATTTTACACGATGAATGTCGATTAACGCGGGCGATAGCGGTCCTGCGGGCAATATGCGGCTAACTGCCGCGGAGCTATTCTCTGAATGCAACATGTTGCGTCGTAATAAGAAATTCTTGTGTTCTAGCGGTACTGAGAGCCCAGCAGCGGCGTGCAAAAGTGCCATACGTACTTGGAAGCTAATGTGTTGTTGCGCACACAGAGGGAGTACTCGTCGAGTAGTACGTGCGGGTATGTGTGTCATCTCGGGTGTAGTGGTGCGGTGAGGAATGCGGCCACGTCCTTCGCCGTACGCCGCCGCCAGATCATTTGCACACAGGCCCGCCTCTCGGTATCGGTGCCTTCGTACTATACCTACCTCTACAACACCCGTTTAGACATTTTATCGCTTCCCAATTATCATTTTGTTATCGGGTTTTGCTTTCATAGAAACGGTCAGTTGATTGTTCGCGGAAATGTAGGATACATACCCTTGCGGGCATCACAGTCTTGATATGTGATGTTGTTTTTGTGTGCAGTTGTGTTGTTACTGCAACGCCAGTCGTTATGCAACTTTATTTCGCATTTGTTGGTCTGCTGTCATTGTTAAGTTTAAACTATAGATATTGTTAAGAAGTTATGATACTTAATTAGTGTTACGACCTACTAAGTTTTATTATGTTAACAAATCGTAAAATTGAGTGAGATTTACAAATTCAAAAAGACGTTTCCGCCAAAGGCACTGCAAAGGTACCTCGGAAATTCCATTATTGCCTAACTTTTCCCATTTCTCTATTCATGCATACCTAATGCAAGTGAAAAAACTACTCCGAGACACTGATTCACTCACCTGAAAAGTTTTAACTTAGTCCGGTAAAGTTTATCTGAGAAGTAATTGCGAGAGAAAGAAGCGGTGCTCTGTTCACTATGCATAGTGAGTCGACGGCGGCTCCTGTGCATAGCATGGTGCCTGCCTAGTGCTTCGACCTGATTTATAGGCAAACTGTGGCCAGAATGCCGTAATGTCCCAAAGCACAGTTTTCTGACGACCGCACAAGACCGCCCGAATATGGACGCCTTTATGGCCATAAAAATTCTCTGCCTGAGCTTTATGTTCTTATACAACATAGTTGAACTCGCTTTGGTTTTCGTAATGGAACAGAAAAGTTGCCAAAATGTTTGTTAAGAAAAGTGCTTGTTGTTAAGATTTATCCATGGATGCATATAAAATGGGACACAAGCACTCAACCAGTCTTGCCCATAGTTATTGCTATTTTGTTGCAAGATCTGAGAAAAACTTTCTAGAAATTCTAGAATCATCGTCTCTCCGGAGTCCCACTTGGCTCTGACTCCAATTTGACTCTGATCTGATAACAATGTAACAAAGTATTATACTCTCGAAATTACGGCGCAAAAGAGCCGTTGTTAGGCGTTTACAACGTTAAATGATGTAAAGAGAATACCATTAAGTATTTTCAGTTTTCCGCAGCCATTTTGTTTAGTTCAGCATCGACGTTGAATATAACTTTACTCAAATCTGATATTGCTAAAGTGTTTGTAATATCCGGCTGCATAGAGATAGCTGGTCTAGTGGATCTCACGTCGCTCTAATGTGTTTGCTTAGTTGAAAGCACTTAACGGTTAAATATGTTAGGTATAATAAAATGCAGACGGATCGATATTGTGTGTGCGTCGAACTTTCCAATTTCAGCGACTTTCAAGATAAAGTAACTCTACACCATCTGTAGTGTCAAAGATTTGGTAAAGATGAAGAACATTTGATAAACTATAGTTTACGAAGTAACATTACCTTATCTGGGTATATCGTTAAAATATAAGGATGTTAATGAACGGCTAACCTACAATTTCCAGAACAATTATGTTGTGACACTAGCATTTGAACTTGTAAAGGATACCTACTGAAAACTGAGAAGCACAATGGCCTATTTCGCTGTCTCCAAAAGTGACCTAATGATGTGACCATCTATCGTTACGATGCGATGCAACAGACAGCGGACCTAAAACAGCTTGGGCCACCAGCGGACTGCAAATAGATTGAATGCAGTTAACACGACTGCAATTCAACTGTCAACCGTCAATCAAGAAGTCACTCGCAGAACCGGAACTGTCCTAATACGAGCTGCCGTTGAAAATCAACCGCTAGAGGACTTTATCTACAACTGAGTCTCGTGATCTGTGTCTGTAGGCTCGGCTCACAACGTCTTTTTACCAATCAGTGATTCATGTTCATCTCCCATAACACAAGCTCTTCTTAGCTTTGGGCTAGATGATGCAGTGTGGATTGTCTAGCAGCAATATTTTCATAGAGATACCTTAAATGAAAGTAGCTAAGTGTTCGGCCGTAGGGGTCGCTGCGTAAAAATCGATCGCTAAATTCAACCCCGAACCCGTAGAAGTCATAAGAGGCGATTACAGGAACCAGGGGGCAGCAGTTTCCTTCTGTGTACACCTCCACTGCGATCACCAGTCCGCCTGCCAAGGGGATTATGGAAAAATCGCCCTTGTTTGCGAGAAACGTGTTCAACTGTGGAACAAACGTCCACGTGCTGATGAAATAAGTTTTAAATGAGGCATATGACGGCTTTAACTAATGTAACGTTCGATACCTACTTTTAAAGTCGGCAACATTGTATGACATGACGTAGTGCTATCAGTTCTCGTTAGTATTAAGCCATATAACTGCTTAGCTACGATTTGTTACGGGTGCCCTATGATTCACTAGTTATTGATTAGTCAGATTTGTTTAGTATCAGCGTTTTATCTATATTTCTTGAATTTTATATCACTTATACTTAGGTACTCTAAAGTTAACAATAGGTACTGTATTCAGTCTTGATTTCAATTTCTATTTTTGACACTGTTCATCATCATGGCATGTTTTTTTTGGTCTGATTTGTGAATTTTTTTCCCAGGCTACTCAATTTTAGTAAACCATATTGTCCCTTTTAGTCCGATCTGTTTACTATTTTTATGGGCAGCGGAATGGATTTATAAACAACAGCCAGCGTTTACTTAAACTTTATGGCTTCTGAGATTACGGAGGCAGTTAGGGCTGAAGTGGCTTTTACATGTTTGTTTGTTGAACTGTAAATCACAGAAGGGACTTTTATTGACTGTATGAAACTGAAATAAAGACATTATATTAACTTGTATAAAAATTTAATTTTTAAGACAAAAACATAGATGATGCCTGCATTAAAACGGCTTCAAAACGAAAGTCATCAATTAACTATATCGACCCCTTGGAATGCCTCAGGAGCCATTTTATTAAAATAAATTATTTTCCTTACATCGAATTTGGTTCATCTGTCTTTTTACTTTGAGCTGAAGTTTCGCCATTTGATATTTATATCGGCATTATCGCACCAGACCTTTCGTTTCTGTTTGTTGCCAAAACGCCTTCTGTAGGTCATTGCTCTAGACGCGGCATTTGAAGATTATTTCTAAACTCACTGAATATTCTCGTCTGCCCTTTCTGATCTCGTTACGTACCTTTGTGTTTGTTTGCTTTTTAATTTGCACTAGGATAGGTTTTTTTTAAGCTGTATGGTGCCGGCTTAGAATTTGCACCACCCCAACTCTTCCCGCGTGTGTCGTAAGAGGCGACTAAGGGATATCCACCGGGGGCGGGCAGCAGCGCCCCTACAGAACAATTCTACCACCGAACTGCGATCCCCGACCCGTATGCTCCGCGTGGGGATTATGGGTATTACCCCCATGAGATAAAAGCCAACAAGGCGCTTATCAGGGGGAGGCCAGCGTCCAGTAGTGGACCAATACAGGCTGTTGAGGTGTTAGGTTGAGAAGGTTTTTTTTAGAGTCATTAGCCCTTCGTTCGACCACAATCTCACTCGATGAAAAGTGAAGATCTGGCCGACGGTGTATCACGAAGGTTTAGAAGATTCACTCTTGATGTATTCTAGGTCAAGCGTTTCTAGGTCGGATGGGCGTTGATTTCAAAGAAAAGCGGACATTATTTGTAGATAAATCCTTCACACCAGTGTGCCAGACATGGTGAAGGTTAGTCGGTCGTCGGAAGAAAACCTAGAACGTAATCAAGCATTATGTAAAAATAAGAGAGGAATTTATTGAATCTTCCGTTAATTTTATGTTTTCCAGTCCATCCGTAGTTTAATAGAACAAGCAATGTAACAATACAATTTATCTTCGTCTATTTTGGTGGACAATGAGATTATTTAGCCGACAGATGTTATTTATTAAAAGTGCCTATTGTGTGGGCGATAGCAAAAAATGCTATTGCTAAGTTCAGATAAGGGTGAACAGAAACGAAATCCTCGCTGATAGAGATTAGCGGCGTAGTAAAATAGTGAAGGGATGTCCCAGGGTGTTACATTAGGTCCTCTCTTGTTGTTGTCAGTATTTCCGATTGCATTGTTAAATAATAATAATTGCTTTTCGTAAGTATTTTAAGTAAGTTCGGATTAATTAGAAATTGTTTACTTAGCCCCGCTTGCAATATGCAGTAAAGTAAAAAAAGGTTTTATTTCTTATTAGCTTTTGCCCGCGGCTTTGCACGCGTATTTTCGGTATAATAAGTAGTCTATTGTTTAAGTTAGGCTACGTTCTAAGAGTATGCCAAATTTCATCTTGATCTGTTCAGTAGTTTTGGAGATCCTAGGTAACAAAAATTTCACATTTCACAAACTTTCGCATTTATACTATTAGTAGGATCACAATACAAAATAAATAAACATAAAACAAATAAAAGACAAAGCGTTTATCTGAGTTGTCAAACTATAAGTGAAATTTAAATATGATTACATATTTAAAAATCCCTGTCCAAGCGGGGCCTAAAGTCTTTTTGTCTTTTTGTCTTTATGTTCGAAGATTCTTAAAGGTATGTATATTTTAATACACTTTTATTTTTCAATTTTTTTTATTCTAGGTCCTTCACGCGTTCTTGACACAGGGAAAAATCATAAAACGTTACAAAATGCGTAAGCATGAATGAGAACAATACGAAATGTGACGCATACGTTATCGATTTTTAATCATCCGCCCACGCTGTGTTGCCGGCTGATTGTTGCTATACTACAGCCTGTCACGTCACCGATTTCCCCAAAAATAATGCTAGAAATCAAGCCTAACATTTAACAAAATAAAGATCGTACTGCGTTTTTCCTAACTTTCTTTTGTGTTGCTATAGTTACAGTTAGTAACACAATTTTATTATTTAGAAACACATTTTTAACTCTAACTTCATTAGATAACAAGACTTATATCAACCTATTGTTAACTTGTATATTTATATATATAAAAGAGAAGAGAAAACTTAACTCATCAAGAGATCTCTGAAACTACAAGAGCTACGAAGCTGAAATTTTGCATGGAGATTCCTTTCAGGACGTAGGCACCCGTAAAAACGTATTTTTGGAAATTCGTATTTTAAGGGGGTCAAAGGTCATTTTTATAGTAAGTTCAGAACTGTAATTTTTAGCCCATCATAATTTGTAGCGTAGGAAGATGACTTAAAATAAACAGATATGTGTTTCAGTGTTTTTTTTTAAATTCACACCCAAAAGGTCAATGGTGAGGAGTCAAAGTTAGGCGACTCACTGACATATCACGAAATCTCAGGAACTAGAAGAGCTACGAATCTGAAATTTTGCATGGAGGCTTCTATTAAGATAGGCACCCGTATTCTAAGGTAGTTAAAATGGGATCATAATCGAATAAGTTATTTTTGAAACAAGCATTCTTAGAAGGATGAAATGGGATTTATAGGTTTTGTCATAATAACTTTAAAATTGCAAAGGATTGGTTGTAAAACTTTGGCATTGATATTTTACACGGAAACCAACATTACTTGGGGTATTCGTATTACTAAAGTCCACGCGAAAGAAATCGCGGTGGGTCAGCTAGTAGGTATATATATATACCTAAGTACCTACAGTTCGTGGAACTTACTCGTATCTTACTCTAATCCCGGACGTAGGCGTTGTGATCAGCGACACAGTACTTTACTTCTGCAGGTCGCATCGCTGCCTATTTTTGTTATATGCCTCAATACGTTCCTAAATAAAGACTTCTTATGTTATGTTTTGAAGTCCGTTAAAACGACCCAATTGGACATTCACTTAAGGCATGCTCGGTCTGATTATAAAGCCAGTAAGTTTTCAGTAATAGCGTGGAGGCATTCACTGCTTGTACGACCCGATATGGCGCGCCGCAGCTGCTTGATTGGGAAGACGTCTATTTGCGTCATGGCAATGAAAGCGTTAAGAAGATGGTTAGGTAGAGTATCTAAAGATTATAATTATGCCTCATATATTCTCAATTTGTTTCTAAATAAAGACTTTTTATGTTTATGTTATGTTTTGAAGTTTGTTAATAAGACCCAATCGGACATTCACTTAAGGCATGCTCGGTCTGATTATAAAGCCAGTTAGTTTTCAGTAATAACTTTATAATTGCTTGTACGACCCGATAGGGTGCGCCGCAGCTGCAGGATTGGGAAGACGTCTATGTGCGTCATGGCAATAAAAGTGTTAAGAAGATGGTTAGGTATAGTATCTAAAGATTATAATTATGCCTCACATATTCTCAATATGTTTCTAAATAAAGACTTTTTATGTTTATGTTATGTTTTGAAGTTCGGTAATAAGACCCAATCGGACATTCACTTAAGGTATGCTCGGTCTGATTATAAAGCCAGTGAGTTTTCAGTAATAACGTTGAGGCATTCACTGCTTGTACGACCCGATAGGGCGCGCCGCAGTTGCAGGATTGGGAAGACGTATAGGCGTCTCACGACGCACATAAGTGCGTCATGGCAATGAGAGTGTTAAGAAGAAGGTTAGGTAGAATATCTAAAGATTATAATCATGCCTCATATATTCTTTGAATTAACATTGACGTCATTGAGCCCTACTTGCGCAGATACCTATGGCATTTTCTGGTGGCAAGTTACTGATGCTAAAGAGCAATTATGTAAATTCATGACACAAGAAGTTAAATATGTCATTTACATTACGCACGTAAATATCTACCATCAATGAGCAGGCAGCTATTTAAATTATGAAAGTCTGAAATAAATCATCATCGTTTACTACATAGAAAATAGATTTTTATACCTCTGGATTTTTATTAACCTATCTATAAAATAGATCCAGGTTTATTCGAGTTTGAAATATATTCGTTTCAATTGAAATCATAAAATTTGTTGAACGACTTTCGATTCTTATGAAATAGAATAGAACCTAGGTAATAATGGGGACTGTAGTCTTTAGGTGATTTGCACGCGGTAGATAGTATATTAAATAACAATAAGCCCTGCCTGATTTCCATAGATTTATCAAGTAGATTCGTCGCAATATTTCACGCACACACACACTACTTGCAGCTCATTTCCATACATGTTGGTGTCCAAATAGGGGCTCAAACGGCCCAGGGCTCGCGTGACCTGTCTGGACATTCCCCTATTACCACTTTAAATCTAATTATGTATTCAACATTATTATTAAATCTGAATTTGCAATCTCTGCAAATGTTGGACAGCCCTCGGCCCTTCTTATCAATGGTTTAAAATTCAAGTTTGGGTCTGAATAAAATAATTACTTAGAAATGAAATCAACTACTAACTTGGATTAAAATTACACCTACGCGATTTAAAATATAGAATAGAATAAAGATTTATTTAGCATAGGTACATAATTTTGTACACACTTTTGTAACACTGAGGGAAAGTTAAAACAAACAAAAAAGTTACACTAATCACCACAATAGAGGCTGCATAAAACAAACATCATACAACCAGTGCTTTAACAAAATATCTACTTGAATTACGGAATTAGTCCATGGGTAAAATTTAATTTAATATACCTAGGTATGAAATTCCGAACAAGTAGCCTTGTTAGCAGCAATGAATGTTTGACTCTAATAAATAACAACTTAATCGTGTTTAAGCCCCCATTAATCAATGGCTAGTTCTTTCGCTGGTGCATCCGACATGGCGGTCGTTCATATACCTGCATAGAGTGGGGCTAACCACCGGGACTTTGATTGATGACGTAGTAGGGCTCTTGCTCCCGCTATTGTCCGAGGCCGTCGTGAACCGAAACAACTGGACGGATCCTATACAACAGAACACAAGACCGTTATAGACGATTATCCCCCATACGGCGGGTTGTGGATTTCACCCCGTTTGAGGTTTTTCATTTGATTGAGTATCTTTCCGTGTTCAATATCAGTAGGGGTGGTCGAGTCTTCAATTGACTCTGAAGCTTTGTGGACAGTGCTATTAGACTTGGCGCAGAAATTACGAGTGTTCAGGCTTAGTGCACTAGCTATTTTATTGAAGTAATTTTCCATGATGCCTGAGGGAGGGGCCGGTTTGATACAGAAATCTTTATTGTGTCGAAAAGTTGCACCGCTATTTTCCTTCGATAATCATAAAAATAACGATGTTTGCGTCAAATAAGGGGTGTTGTGAACACAACAAGTCTCCAAACAAATAAATGAACTGTATGAAATTTCTCGAGAGGGCAAACGTACAAATATGAGTCGAGACTGCAGCCTTTGCGAGTTGTCGATCGCGAAGCGGCACGAGGCACCAAATAGGTTGGAAAATAACTCCATTCCCTCGGGCGCTGGATTCAATCAACTCTGCTTCAGAATTTTGGAGTTCGTTTACCGAACCGACATGCGACAGGGTGAATTGTGATAACGCGAATTGGTTTACGGCATGGCTAATGTACCTCCTACTAACCAACCTCCCCGCGTGGTTCCAAACCGAACCAACTATGAGCTTCATATAATTTAATTACTTACCTAAAATTGGCTATAGGCCACTTTAGTCTCTATCTCCTCGATTTTATTTTTCGATGTACCGTAGTTATGAGTATAGAACTTCGTAGCAGAAATTTATTATACCTATGAACTTCAAATGAACCCATCTAGATGCATCGTTTTCTCGTGATAAATCGAACAAAAGACTTCATACACGAGTTCCTAGAACTTTATTTGCGTCGACCCTTGAGATATGGCGAGGTCTCATATCTCTTGATAGTCCTTTATTCAAATAATAACGAGACTTAGATAACAGTGGGTTCGAAGACATGAATTGCAAATAGAGCAACGGGAAGCGGTTCCAATCATACGGATGTTTAGATCGCAATACCGTTCGTCTCCAAGGCTGGCGCTTCAATTAAAGCTCAAAATTGTATTTCTAATTTAGCGGATTGCTATTGGATTACGGCTATGTTTAGAGGATCGGGAATTATCTGGTATTGTTTAATAGATAAGTATAATTTGTGGGATACGCGCAGATGGCTCCATTGTAAAGGCAAACCACAAGCCGCCAGAGACAAACCGTTGTGTCAATATTTACTGCTCTTAAGGGCAATTATAATCGAGGGAAGAAAACTTTTAAGACGGAATGATTAAAATCCCTTTACAGTCTGGTGGAGTTTGGTAAAGACTTTTCTGCTTAGTAGCAGATTCAACAGTCAAAACTTTTAAATCTTTTTACTCTTTGTTCCTCAAAACCCCAGTTTACGTAGTTAGTATCGTTCTGTTTAGTGGAAAACAAAATTAAAGTAGCTTTTTACAGTTTGTTATTTCAAAATAAATATCTTTCTTATTCACAAAGAAAATTACAATCAAATAGAAATAAATTACAACTAGTATTTACAGTTGAAACAATTGAGCTAACTGCAGACTGCTGCAAACAATCTACAGGTAGCTCAACAGATCCATATCTCAGATAATTTTTAAAAACCCGAACAGCCTCGGTACCTTACGAACCTAGGGTCTCGACTCCAAAATGCAAATGTGTAGACTCTGTCGAGACCTGCATATTTACGCCTCTTTTTTTGTTATTGATTAGGTAGGTACCTTTGAAATGGGATGGTTTCGAGCAATATACTGTCGACGGCAGTGATGTGAAATTCTATTACAGCTACCTACTTTTGTTTAATACTTGCTCGCAGAATGCTCCCAAGTCTTTCAACGAGAGTGCTTCCAGTGATGCCAGCCTGTATTATTAAAATTAAGGAATCTTAACACAGTGGCCTACTACAAATTTTGTCCTAACCTCAACCTCAACAGCCTGTATTGGTCCACTACTGGACACAGGCCTCCCCCTGATAAGCGCCTTATTGGCTTTTATCACATGGGAGTTAATGCTCAGAATCCCCACGCTGGGCATGCGGATTGGGGATCGCAGTTCGGTGGTAGAATAGTTCTGCAGGGGGCGCTGCTGCCCGCCCCCGGTGGATATCCCTTAGTCGCCTCTTACGAACTCTACTTCCCGCGGGAAGAGTTCGTGTGGTGCAAATTCTAAGCCGGCACCACACAGCCAATTTGCAAATTTTGTCCATCTGCATAGATATGGTGGTTCTATAATGTGGCCAAAACGTGCTGTTTCAGATTGTCACATTGTCGAAACAAAAGCCGAATCGTTAATCGTGTGCGGAGTTTTGGCTCGTTCTCACCGCGGTCGCCGCCCGCCATCGACACTCCACCCTATAAATATATCGGACAGATGCACACAAACAATTTTAATTTTAACGACTCGCAGATTTCATTTTACGCATCTCCTGTGTGCATTGTTCAGGCAGCTGCAAAAAGACCAAGAGTACATATGGAAAAGGTGGTGAACGCCACTCTGTCTCTGAGTTAAGAGGAGAGAGTAGAACAGTTATCCCTGCAATGCTAGAGATAATTTAAAACGGGATATTTACCATGATTTAAGTTTAGTGTGGAACCATGATGGATTCAAAATTTAATGCTAGAGATGGTGATTTTTAGAGTTTCGTACCTCAAAATGAAAAAAGGAACCCTTAAAGGATCACTTTGTTGTCCGTCTATCTGTTTATCCGTCTGTCAACCACTTTTTCTCAGGAACGCGTGGAGGTGTCGAGTTGAAATTAACATCAAATACTCAAGAACGTAACCTCTTGGAGTCTCAGTTAAAAGTTATGTTTAAGGAATAAATCCAAAAACAGGAAATCTGTAGTTAATTCACAAAAAAAAAATTTGTTTCTCGCCATGGAAACCTATAGGGTACCTGCCTTCTTCCCGTTGACCTTGAATATAATATTTGGTAAGAAACAAGGTCTTAAAATTATACAGAACCCTTGGTGCGCGAGTCCGACTCGCACTTACTACGGGTCTAAAGAGTGTTAATAATTTAAGTCTCATGTATATTCTTTTAAATAAATAAATATTATACTTGTTCTAATACGTTTTATTTAAAATATAATACTTTTAACAGTACTTTAAATAGTATGTAAAGGCTGTAATGAGGTAAAGGTTACCACTACTGGTACATCATTCTATCCTTTCTTCTTTCTTCTATTTTTCATTAAGGTTATTATTAAGATTTACACAAAGACAAGTTCTTAGATTTCTAGACACGAAGTCTCAGGAACGCGTGGAGGTGTCGAGTTGAAATTAACATCAAATACTCAAGAACGTAACCTCTTGGAGTCTCAGTTAAAAGTTATGTTTAAGGAATAAATCCAAAAACAGGAAATCTGTAGTTAATTCACAAAAAAAAAATTTGTTTCTCGCCATGGAAACCTATAGGGTACCTGCCTTCTTCCCGTTGACCTTGAATATAATATTTGGTAAGAAACAAGGTCTTAAAATTATACAGAACCCTTGGTGCGCGAGTCCGACTCGCACTTACTACGGGTCTAAAGAGTGTTAATAATTTAAGTCTCATGTATATTCTTTTAAATAAATAAATATTATACTTGTTCTAATACGTTTTATTTAAAATATAATACTTTTAACAGTACTTTAAATAGTATGTAAAGGCTGTAATGAGGTAAAGGTTACCACTACTGGTACATCATTCTATCCTTTCTTCTTTCTTCTATTTTTCATTAAGGTTATTATTAAGATTTACACAAAGACAAGTTCTTAGATTTCTAGACACGAAGTTACAAAAACTTTATATATAGAAATCTAAAAACATAACTAAACATGTATTTTAAATTACGACGGCGGCGGCCCCTGGGGTTTCCTTTGTCGCATTTTCCTGCTAAAATATTGTTATATCCAGTTTTTATCTCGTCGAAACCGAGAATGCAATTTCACTCTGCTCCACCACATTTGTGCAGGACGTGGGCTTACCGCTTCAAAAATAATATTGTATACGTGTGTGAGTAGCGTACCTACCTGCGACGCAAGAGGTTACGGGTTCGATTCTCGCCTCGGGCACATAATGACCATATAGTACTAAAGTAGATACCTCGGGACAAATGTTTGTACGATCTGATGATATTTGTTGCGGATGTTCTGGGTCTTTCTATTTATTTATTTATTTATTTATTTTAAAAAACAGTAGTTAGCTTATAGTCTATGTACATAATATAATAAAAATATATGTGTATATAAATGTATTGTGTTGAGTATAGATAGGTATCAGTTATCCAGTACCCATAAGACAAGCTCTGCTTAACTTGGGGCTAGATGATGCTCTGTGATTGGCAAGCATTATTTTTATGAGTAGATTAGATGCATTGTTGTGCATCCCCTTACCTACCTACTGTACCTACAGAGCCTTAAAGAGGTTCCGTTTACTCACTCACTGCTAAACATATCCAAAGTCATCCAGCCCCAATGTTTTCTATAGGAAATAAATCTGTATAATATAAATAAATAAAACAATTAGGTAGATAATTAACTAATTTCCCGCAATTATCCGGGACGGACACGATTACCTAAACATCTGCGCAAGTACTTTTGGATTAGGGTTACCCCAGATTAAAATCGGTAAACGCGGAAAAACAGAACATAATTTTATAGTGTTTATATTTTACATGGGTTAGCTTATAAATCGTAATGGTTACCCTAAATCCTTACGAGATTAACGTTGTAACGTAATAACGTTTTTTCATTAATTAGTTAAACCAGAATATTGCCTCAACAAATTCAGCGCCTTTATTAAAATTCAACGCGTATTTTTGCCTAAGCGTAACATCCTGTAAAATGTGGATGAAAAATCACTGGAGCCGAATAAATCATTTAGAATTGATGTTGGTACGATTCACGTATTTGCATAGCCCTTTAATATATTTTGTTTGATAGATAGACCACCTTTTGAAACCGGTGGGTAAAGAACCTATGTACGTAATAAAGGGGCACCATTGTTTTGTATTTTCTCTTACGAAAGGTTTTGCAGTGCACATAAAAAAGAGGGTGTGTAAACATACTAAAAAAGTGTAAACTTATATATCAATCAGCGCCGAATATACCTAACTATGTATTCATGCGTTTCAGTCACGGACCCGAGCGTGACGATTCACTATCGTTCACTATGAAGCAAGCAAGAGTAGTAAGTGCGCCTAAAGGAGATGTCACATAAAAACCGAAAAAATATCAATAAAATCGGCGAGATATCTTTCCTCTGACAACCCTAGTTGGCGGAAGACGGGTTTTCCCGCGCCAATCGTGCGATACTCGCTTCCGCTGCCCTTTGTCAAGGCAACAAAACAACTTTTCACTTTTGACAGTCTATTGTTTTATTTTCGTTAATTATTGCCGTGAATTCTGCTACAGTGCAGCGCGTTAATTCACAATGAAGAAGTAAATTTTCACTAGGGACAATTGATAAAGGGATTACGAGGTAAAATTTTAAAAAAAACATCAACGTTGAATCGAAAAAGGTTTTCTTTTGCTCGCATCTAGATGATTTCTCTACATTCTCGGTCAGTGAGTAATATTGCTAGCTGGAATTGCTAAGAAACCCTATTAGGGTAAATAAATCATAGTAGGTTCTAACGAAATTCAATCTCTTCTAAGATTTCACAAGGAAAAGTCGACGATTCGTTGAAGTCAATGCGCATAAAAACACTAAATATTGTGTAAAATTTTAAGCTTCTGCATCATGTAGGTAAAATATGAGACGATATATCTATGAAGAAGTAAAAGGAAACACATGACAAAGTAAAACTGTGTTTATTCTGTGGGAAAACAGTGAAATCATACTCCGGTTGGGTAACTCTATTCAATACCTACCTGATTGAGGTATTATAGATTCATTCGAATTAACTCCTCATCTATCAAAGAACACAAAATAAAATGTCGTAAGATCTGATAATATTCATTCCACAAAAGTACATCCTATTATTTTCTCTACTATAGAATACCTGGCCCATTAAACAAAAAAACTTACTACTTATGTTTATACCTTGGTTTTTACCTAAAATTTCAATAAAATGTCGTATGATCTGATAATATTCATTCCACAAAAGTACATCCTATGATTTTCTCTACTATAAGTACCTGGCCGAATAAAAAACTTACTACTACTTATGTTTGTACCTGTTACTGAAATTTCAAAAACATAATCTCATACTTAGTTGGTACTGCGATGTATGTGGTGAGGTTTTCTTCACTGTGTCAGCTCCTTTGCATGAATTATTCACTGAAGAGAATAATCTGAAGGTACAGGTTTACAAGATACCTACAAGATGTTTTGTGTCACACGCCGTGTTACATATAAAGGTAAATCATACATCATAAAAACACCTTGTTCGCTTACTTTGTCACGTGAGTTACGTGAAGTTAAATCCAGATCAAACTTAATACCTAAGCAGATAAAAGTATGACCACTACTACTTCTTATTACGTCTTGATTGTAGACTTTGTACGATATCTATATATCTGTAAGTTAAATCGTTTTCAAGAACTGATAGGACATAATGCATAGGTATATTACCTAGGCATCGAAATCAACGATAATAGGTACACAACCCACTTGATAACGGAATTACCTCATCAAGAATGCTGGGAATTCCAGTATAATCGGATGCAGCATTAATTCGGTGCTGATGAATATTCACAATTCAGATCACCCGACACCAGTTCATGCTGCAAGAAATACTTCACGGCGACAGTTGTAAATCATTCAAGAGAATAAAATTAATGAAAACGAGCAAAAGCTCATAACCATGGTTTTGATAAAAAGGTATTCTCATTTAAATCTACAGTTCAACTTCATAATGAAAGAGGCTACTAAAGGATCATGGTAACGAGATGATTTGTACATAACTAATGAAACGGATCCCTTAAACCCGTCTGTTTATCAAACCGCCGATTAAATGGGTAATACAACATCGCATCAAGTATTAACAAGGAACAAGTCTGCACAACGGTACTCACCTCACTAAAACATAACTTAAATCGCGTAAGCCGCAAGAAAAGTCTGCCAACGGAAGCCGCAGACCGTTTCGAGTAAAATATTAAATGCGCCGTAGGATTTGTTCTGTGCCGGGCACCGGCTTAATATTTGATGAAGCGCTCTGCCGACGGCTCGTCTGGCCCTTAATTGCGGAGTGATGCGTCCACGGGACTGGGGCGGCAGCTACCTTCAGCTGGCAACACAAATATTAAACCGTCCCGTGGCGCAACCGGCACTAACTGTTTACTGCAGGTTTGCGACTTTAGCGACTTGCGAGCCTAGACGTTAGCGCCTATAAATTTTATGTTCACAATGCCGCAATAAAATGTTGCAATACCGGTAAATCCCGTTGTTTTTCTCTCGGATTTAAAAGAAATATGTATTTGGCCTTTTGAAATTGCTTTTCCTTTGGCTGGGAGCAGAGTGGCGCAATACGAATACTGTTGATTCTAATTTCCGCTCGGATGCGGGGCGATGTTGCCAGCCTTGTCACCGATCTTTTACTGCATTGTTTACTCGTGTAAAGTTGCCTGCTTCCCGTTCGTCATGAGTCCTACTTTGGTTTGCTATCTGCATGTTATATAGGGTAGCCGAACTGTGATGTGTTGTTTTATTGCTCTCGACCTGGATTTGAGACAGAATCCTAATTTCGGTTTTATGTGTAACCAACGACTCTACCGGGTATCAAATTCATATTACAAGTTTGATTTGCCAATGTAAAGAAAGATTGTATTGTATGAATGTAACAAAATAAAGTCAGGAAACAAATATCCCGTAACATTCATTAATAGAAATCATAGGAAACACGTCTCATAGAGTACGAAATGAAGCAAAACAGCGCCATAGACTGAGTCAACGCTGAAAAGGAATAGGCGGATGTCACTAATTACGTAGTTGCTGAATATGTAGGTATTTACAATTCATTAGACAGATTTTGAGGAAAATGTGGACGTCGATTAAAGATTAAATACTGCCAATGAATAAGGATTAATTCAAATTTAAACCGGCTCTGGAACTTTAGAGTAGGGGCTAAAAATACAAGTGCTAAAAATAAAATGATAAGACAAAATTAGATTAAGAGGTTCTTATATAAAATTTATTATAGTGGGTATATTAAGCTGTATCAATTCACCCTCTGCTTAATAATATGATAAAAGGAATAGGAACAGCACGCAATCGGCTAATGGTTCATTGATTCTGGAGTCAAAGCTCAGAGATTGGTACCGAGATAGGCCGTAAATGTCGCTTTTTGTTCCCCACCTAATCTAACTGAAACCCTTTTCAATTAGTGCTTTCTCTCTGCTCGTATATCTTGCCATTTAGGTATAAAGGAAACTATTTGAGCTGGAAGAGGGAAATGCTCATCTCTTTAATAGTAAACTCTCAGTTTCTTTTCCATGTAAAAATATGCGAATCAAAGTTCTTTTATGATTATTCTAAAATCCAAAAGGATCCTTTTTGCTTCCCCGCGAGCCAATGTCAATTTAGCATTTATTTATAACTAGTGTTCGACTGAACCTGGATTTTTAGTCAAAACTGAAACCGAACTTTCAGCCTCGGTGTCAGTTTCGGCCGAAACTAAACCTTCGGTCGGACACTATTATATATAAAAGAAAGAAAATTATAATAGTAGAAATAAACGCAAATTATCAAAGTAAGTAAACGGCAATGTTGTCATTTAAACGAACTCTTCATACTCACAGTTGGATCGTGACTAACGTCACGGCTCTCGTGCCTCCAGAATATTAAACAGCTTACCTGTAAAGAAAATCAATGTTAATACCATTGAAATCTGATAGCTCTTCTACAGCAACATACGGTCACTGCTGAACATGTCATGTCTCTCCCAAAACGAGTGTCGTTTGGGAATAATCTCTACGCTAAGTAGGCGGTTTGATAGTAGTGTAAATGGATGTGTAGAATCATACACAGAAGGAAGAAGCCTTTCTGGTAGACCCCTTTTTAGGCATCCAAGATCTGAGTTGGAATGGAAGGGTCTTGAGCGCCTCCTCCAAAGTTCCAACTCAGACGCGACAGCGATCGTCACGGGGCGGCCTCGCGACTGCCACAACAATCTGATAACGCATCAACGAAATTAACGTTTTGGAATACGAAAAATAACAATAGCTCTGCCTATGTAATAAAAGAAAATTGTTGTAGGAAATACTTACCTACCAATGTATAAAGTTTATTGCAGCATTTCGTGCAAACAATAATTGCGCCGCAGTCCTTATCGAAGTTTTATTAGTAGGTAGGGACTACCTATTATATTACAAGACGTATTGATATACCTATCTTCTGACATTTTCATTTTGAAACATAAAAATAATAAATTTTAATCATAATTTGAAATGGAATCAAACACAAATTCTAAATTATTCACTGCTGAACACTGCAAACAAGATCATTATAGCAATTATAAACTATATAATATATTGCAAATACAAGTGCTCAGTGTAATTAAGATTTATCAAATAATTAAAATTTATATTATAATAATTTTAAGTAGGTAATTAAAAGGTTTGACGACCTCAGTGGCGCAGTGGGCAAAGGTCCGCCTGCGACGCAGGAGGTTGCGGGTTCGAACCCCGGCCTCGGAACAAATTTGTGTACGATCTGCAGAAATTTGTTCCGTTGGTCTGGGTGTTTTCTATGTATAATAAAAATATCTATCTATGTTATGTATTGTATAAAGTATATCAGTTATCTAGTACCCATAACACAAGCTCTGCTTAGCTTGGGGCTAGTTAATGCTGTGTGAATTGTCCAGCATTATTTATTTATTTTTATTTATAATTTGTTTCTGCTTGGCAATGACAAGGCCTTTACATACCGGGCTGTGGTCAGCCGATTTCTTGGTGTTGCTATCTCAAATAAATTGTTGAACACACCTCCAATAAAATAGAGCTGGCTAGATTACCTATAAGGTAACTAGTAGCTATCTACGTCTTTGTATCTGCTAACAAGTTTGCCTCGCAATAGCGTAGGAACCTTTTCATTATCTTGTTTTAAATCGTTCGAGTCAAATTGGAAGGTTGTATTGTATTGTATCAACTTAGCGACAATATCTGATTATGTGAAATTAATTTGAGGAAGAACCAAAATAAAATGGACATTATGATGCTGGTCGTCGACTTTGGATGATAGTAATATCTCTATAATGATCCGTTCGCTTAATATTAGAAAACTCGTGAGGCTTAAAGCTATTTTAGTAACAAAACAACATTGAACCCTAATTTCATGACTAATCCCTCCACTGCAGCGCGTCTCATTTCACTTACTTTTCATACGATATTCGAGTCCATAAATATTATGGTTTCAACTAAAGTCTACAGTACAAATTTCATTTCATGACTCATTACAGACTTACATAAGTATATAACGGGGCTTATAAAACGGGTGCAAACCAATTATGTTTAACACACAGTTACTAATTATAATTTCCTCGACTCTGCCATTCGGAAAACTATGTTTGTACGTTCTATTTATTAATTAGTAGGCAGCTTAAATGCGCTGCGGTGAGTTACAGTACAAAATGTTTGAAACACGTTTTTATGAAAACCGCGACGAAAGAATTTGTTTGATGTAAATCACCCTGCATTGTTTTAAAAGGTTCGAGTTGGACGGATAAACCACGTGAATTTGGATTCACGAACAAATTGATTTTCTCGATTTTAATTTAGGGAACAGGTGACCTACCCTTCTAGTTACGTTGAATGTGTTTTAGTTACGTAAGATTTCAGATACGACCGAATATTAAGATGTAACCTAGTCTGAAAGAGACGGGAAATGCCGACATAGTAAGATGGAATATGTAGGTACCTACTAAAGTACAGTGCAATTTTTGTAGATATCCAATACTGCACAAATACGCCATTAGGGCAGGTAAGTGTGACTCGACTAATGGCAGCTCCGAGAGTGCAATAAAAATTCATACCAGTTGATAGTCATTAGTCTTGTGCTTAACGCTCAACGTGTCCACAATTGATAATTCTGTTGACTTTCTACAAGTCCACTGGCATTGGCTTCTTTCGCAGCCATGATTATTGAAGGAAGGTACTGACAAAAAATTATGCATTTATTTTTGTAAGTAAATGAGATACAGTGTAGGTATAAACAACGGATTGAAATCGTACGGGAGTTGGCCTTTTTGTTTATATTCTTGGCTCATGCTAAGAAGTAGTATGAAATTAGCCTGAAAATCCAGCGAAATCTTCGTTACTTTGTTCAGTTACAGGATTTGAGTGGCGATCGTCTCGTGCGTTCTTTTAGTCTGTTTATTCTATAATCTGGATTTCCCAGTGGGTTCCAACTAAAACAATCAGTCTATCAGGCAGCAACATCCACATATTGGCCGTAAAGACAACGCACGCCGACGCCTTGGACTCCCATTCAAGAAGTCACAAAGCGAATATGCTAATACCACATTTGCAATTAAAATTGACGCCCACAGAGGGACGCCATTGTTTCATACATGCGAAACATCCTCCAGTGGATACCTATTTGATGCGTCGATATTATTTGAATATCGCACAATTTTATGAGAATCGACGGAGCTGTCATGAAAAACATCACCTTGCTAAAACTTCGGCAGCTGATACTAATGGAAGGAGTTCGGTAAGTAAAAGTTGTACAACAAGCAATCTTCTGACATGGAAAGTTGGTGAATTTCAGAACCGACCGGTGAGCATCACAGAAAGAATGTAATAAGGCACAGGTGCTGACTTCTTTATTGGATTTCGCACGTTCCCGACCGACGTCTTTGATGGCCGAAGGATTCTTGCAAAACTCTGGCACCTATTAATACTTGTTCGAATAAACGAAATGATCTTTTAGATTTGTTCGCAGCGGTCTAAGTGGGTCAAGAAAGGGGAGGGTTTTTGCGGCTCGACGTCGATTTCACCCATTTACTTGCTCGTAACAATGTAGGGGAGCTCGGAATGCCGGATAGTAGGAAGTGGTTAAATATAAAGGGAGCCATTTTTTTAGCCAAATTGATTTTAATTTTCTTTGAGAGTTCGTAATTACTTCACCTTTTCCCGTTCGCAGAGGTACCGATTTATGCGCTGCAATAATTTTAGGTTAATAAAAGCTTTTCTGAGTGAAAACATCAAAATAACTGCTTCATACATAATACGAGTAATAGTAAATGCTGCATGATGGAGTCATTTCGCATTTAAGAATTAAATTCCTGTTTATGTTAACTCCTTTGTTTCTAATTACACGGATGTTTTTCAGGAACTAAAATTGATGTCATTCATAAACTCCTAATGAGGAAAGCGCTGCGTGCAAATGCGTAGGCACTCAGACAGACGGCGGCGGCGCTGTGTCACGAGGTCGTCCGAAACCGTTTCTCGGTGAACGACATCCACTGAAAGGAAAAGTATAGGCCGCAGCGCCTCGCCACTGCACCATGTCATTGACACATGCAAATTCCAACATCGGTGCCGGTCAATGAACCCCTCATTCAATGACTGCCGAAAGTAATACATTAGATGAAAGCTTACACGCGATTGTAGCATTTAAGCCGTCAAGAATAACAGCTAGCTGTTCGCGTCACTACAAGGCCGTCTGCGAGTAACGGCTCTAGTTCTTTGATTGGCTCGTGTAACCCAAATAGGCCTTTGTGGTGGGGGTGTATAGTAGACTGTTTGATGACCATCTGCTTCGGATACGCGATCGCAAAATGCGGTTAATCTTATTAGCATTCAGAATTTCGGCAAACGAGCTTTGTGCACATTCGCAAACACAAATCTCTCTCCGTGATACAAAGCGACTGCACTCCTGTGTTGTCCATAACTGCTGTCCACTTTAATGTTACTCTACGTTCGTTCGTACACTAATCCATGCTTGGTTGGTTTTCCTAAGCTTTTATTGTGGTAAACACTTTTTTATTAGTTTGCATAGTGAACGTAATAATGTAACCACGAGGCTTGATGGCTCATAACGTCCTTGCTCACTTAATATTGCAAAGATGTTGGCTGAGATGATGATTGTTGATATTACTTATCACGTGTGTGCCGTCACGGCTGCAGCAACCCGAGGCCAGACAACCGCGTGTAAACTCTTTAGATACACACTGAATCACGCCGTCTGCTTCAAAAGTTTCAAAACATCACATAAAAGATTTTAGCATGATTATTTTAGCTGAATGAAAATTGTAATGCCACCAGAACACCGGGAGAATTATGGATCTTTTTTAAAACCCACTGATCTGAATTCAGTCAAGTTCAGCTCTCGCTTAATGATTTCCTACTTCCCACTTCACTTCAACAGAATCCACTCCGCGCCATTTTCTATTTTAGTTGCCAAATGACTGAGGACGCCCAAATGAGATTTTGCAATTGCAGTTTTATTTTTAGATGACCTGCGATAAATGACTTTACGTCTATTAAAACAAGTTTTATAAAGATTCATTACATAGAATAGCCGAAAATGACGTGTCATTGCCAAAAGGTATTTTCAAATAGAGCCAATCAAGAGGTAGAGGCAGCGCCAACTGGTTTCATATTACAAGTCAAATTGATACTTAAAATAGAAACTTAACAATAATGTGAAAGGGGGAATAAATTCTCTTCTGACAGATGTCTTTTAACAATGACACGATTTATCGCTCAGATAAATGGCCACGTAGGACACCACGTCCGGTCTACGCAGTGTCTGTTTATTTGATAAGATTGTGTTATGATCGACTGTTCACATATTTTCTAGTTTGATATGACCAGCAAACGTATGTTTTTGTTTTCTTCTGTTTTCTAAAATTACCCTTTCTCAAAAAAAAGACGGCTACGCACGATTAGCTAGAATAAGAATAAGAAACATTTATTGTTCAAACTGTGTACATACATAGTTGGTTACCTAGTTATTTTCAATGTCAAGCAATCTTGATCTTACTTGAGGACAATTAGTTAGGTACAAAGGTATGCCTAATGATGCCAACAAATCAATCATCTCATAGCCATCTAGTCCAGCATTATTTAATTACAATGACGTCATCGTTCCGCTTCACAGTAGAAAAAGACTGTATCGATTATGCATGTGCGTAGGGTAACTGCAGACAGAACACTGAAACTCGGAGCTCAGTACAGCATGTTTTAGTGCTACGCAGCTGTTAAAGCACACTGTTAAATTTTCTACGATATATCCATCTATTACCCATCATAACACAAGATCTAGGGGCATATAAGGGCTAGAAGATGCTGTGTGAATTGTCCAGCATAATTTATTTATTTATTTTGTAGGTATTAAAAAATTTTGAGCTCACATTCTGATCATGATCATTTAAACAATAAAAAATAGAATTGTGTGTGAAAGTGGTACTATGTATGCATGCAATCGAAATAAGAAGTAACTTCAATTATTATAAAAATTATATTTGTGATTTTTGTTAAAAAAATAGTTTAACCAACATGAATTTTTTTACTGTATCAAGTAATTTTTAGTTTTGCTTTGAATATCAGTAAAAATATGTAGGTATTGGTTTTCTATCAGATTTAAAATCATATGAAAACATGACTTATCACAGCGTCAATTTGGCAGACGTGGCTATTTTTAATCCCCGACGCAAAAAGAGAGGGGTTATAAGTTTAACGTGTCTGTCTGTGTATCTGTCTATTCAATTAATTTATTATCTGTCTGTGGTATCGTAGCTCCCAAACGGATGAACCGATTTTCGTTTTTTTTTGTGTCATAGATAATTTTATCCCGAGTGTTCTTACACTTTAAAAAACCCCCCACAGATAATTTTATCCCGAGTGTAACACTCGGGATAAAATTATCTATGACACAAAAAAACTAAACGAAAATCGGTTAATCGAAAAGCTCTGTTTCATGAAAATCTGTGGGGAGGATTTTAAAATTTTTAATTTTGTTCTTGTAGCCCCATTTGTTCGAAGCGTGTCCATGATCCAATGGATGGAATTGAATTACTGGCTTCGTGTACTACGCACGAGGCGATTGCTGGTCACTGGCCGCATTCCTCTCAGTTGAAAGTTACGCGGATCCGGCATCAAAATCAAGGGACTCGGGCTTAGGATTGCGTGAGGTGGAAGGGTTTGTCTTTTAAGGATTTAAGGATTTCTGTTCAAAATGGTGGTGAGGAAACCAGAAAAACAAACAAAATTAGAGTAAAACAATGAAAACAAATAAAAACTCGTATTTACAATTGAAACAGTTTAGCCAACTGCAGACTGTTGCAAGCAATCTAGAGGTAGATCAACTGACCCATATAAGGGAAGATATAGTAAGGGATCTAAGTTATAGTAACTTTTGAAGGGGAACGCATTATAAATAATTTTCTCTCGAACTTTTTTGAATTTGTGCTGTTTCAAAAAGTTAGCCTTCAGAATGTTCTTGTACGATTCATCGCATCGAATTGAATATCACTTTGTTAAGTTAATTTACATGTGTTTATCGAAATGCAATTTTGTTTTAATAACAATGGATGTTGAAACGTGAACGAGTGTCTGAAATTTCAGTCTCCGTCTACCTAAATACTTTGGTACTGTCTACCTTAGCAATTAACCTTTAGCTTCAGTTTCTAGTTTTTCACAGGGATCAATTAAAATGGTAATTAAGTTCTCGAATACTTTGCCAGTGACGACGAGTACTTTGAATAACTTCTTGTCAGGGTTCTTGCTGAAGGTCGCTGCGTTCTGACTAGGCTTATGATCTACATGAACAACTATAGGTATCTACCGCATTAATTTATAGTATTATATTTTAATTTGTGCTTTGTCAACCTCAACAGGCGATATTGGTCCACTGCTGGACGCAGACCACCCCCTGATAAGCGCCTTATTGGCTTTTATCCCATGGGGGTGATACCCATAGATCCCACGCTGGGCATGGGTTGAGGATCGCTGTTTGGTGGTAGAATTGTTCTGCAGTGGACGCTGCTGCCCCGCCCCCGGTGGATATCCCTTAAGTCGCCTCTTACTTGAAAAGTTGGGTTGGTGCAAATTCTAAGCCACCACACAGCAAATTTGTGCTTATGCACATGCATATCTGTTGTATTTTGTGTTGTGTTTTATATTTCAATTTGAGTGTAATATATCTGGGTCCTTACTATTTGATAAGTACAAATACAAAGCTCGATTTAAATATCCTCTATGAATATATTGCCCATTGAATATCCGATGTCTGCCAAATATGGTAAAGGTTGTTGAACTATAGCGTTACTTCTGTAGGTATATACATACTTTGTAGTCGTCTTATAGATGTAAGTACACGTGAGCTAAATTACGAATATAACAGATACCTACAGGTATTCATATCTGTATTCATTGATTCAAATTGGTTAATAATTGAGTGGCTACCAACTGGATAGTTCTTTGACCGAATCAGGCTGTTTTTTGCGTCATTGTCTTTCTGCTTAGGTCTGCATATAACTTTTAAATCATAATACATTTAAGATAGATAAATTCGTTTTTTCACCTCCCATAGTTGAAATACCTATTTTAAGATATTCATTGCTTATTCTATTATGAGCCCTTATTTGACTTACTTAAATTTGACGATCGCATCGAGACGTTAGACGTAAAAGGCCAATAACGAAAATAGAGACCTAACCCAAACCTAGGACACTGAAGTAGGTACCTAAAAACCTGCAATTTCGCGGTCCAGCTCTACTGTCAAACATGTTGGTCATTTAAGAACAGATATACCTAAACTGAACGACAATGTCGAGATTAAAGATCACCTCTCAAGCAGGTACAAGTACAAAGTACAGTTTGATGCTAAATCCGAAAGGAATCGCATTTCAAACAGACAGGTGCGAGTCATGTGTTACGGACTTGCGGATTTACAATGCAAGTCTGAGTTTTATCAAAGACGACAAAAGAAGAATGGACGGTTGTCGGGGGTTGGGGTTCAATGCCTGTAAAAGTATTTATAGAAGTGTAAACTTCAAAGACATTTCAAACTGAAATATCTGATATAAATCTGATTTCTATAGAAGAAGGAATCACTGACTTTTTTACTTACAAAGAAAATCCGATGGAGTAAATGTAGGTACTAATCTACGTAATTTGATGTGTTTCAAAATACTATTAACCGACTTCAAATACCGGTAAATAGTATTCATATATGATCACTTGATCACATTCCTGAATAATATTCTTTAAAGCAAAATATTGGGTTTGGAAGTCGTTTTAAACCCGGAACACTTTAGCACGATCTAAATTTTCTAGTGGCGACATCTAGCTTAATACAAATGAGCTTTTTGCAGACTGTTGTAAACTATGTAGTCAAGAGAGAGCTTTCAAACAACTATAAATATCGTAGCTACTTACTGAAAAAAGAATTTGTGCGATATTAAATATCAGCAGAAAAGTAATAAAACATTCCATGATATTGGAGTGCTATAAAGGCATACAACTATTTGAGTCATACCTAGCCTTTAGCATAGTTGGGTTTTGCAAATATAAATAACGAAGAAATGAACTAGAAAGATTACAAAGAGTGCTCACAAAACTGTACCAAGCACAATTCTGTTTTTCATTAACGTACAAAACGGTACAAAACATTACAATGGCAAGTCGCGTGCGACGCAGTGAGACCAAATTACTACTGGAATGAAAGTGTGCAATTCTTTTCCTGTGCGATTCGGGAGAGACCAAATCAGGCTAACTAACCGTGATAAACTTTAAGCTGTAGAAAATAAAGTTTGGTTTAGAGCGACACAACAATGCGGTCGTATTCTAGTCGGGCGATTGCTTTGCGCGAATTTTTTGCCCGTCTGGCGCGCAGGTGGTTCGAAGGTAGTCAATGTCGGGAACCGACACTTAATTTTTTCTCGTGTAGCCTTCGACCCGATTCACTGTTTGTTTTGATCGTTTTTTTGCTTCAGCAAGTCCTAACTTACGACCATTAAGTATACGCCATGGGGTATGTTTTTACTTGATTCTTCTTTATTTCATGATTTTTACCATGTTGTTGATTGTTTTGTCGCTTTAGATTTTTGCTAATCTTTGTTACGCTTACAACGTTGTTTCACTTTCAATATATGTCATACATATCCGTTTGGTTAATATCTCTCATTTTATAGAGTATTTATATTTTATTATAATTATTCGTCCGGAAATCTTATGATATCCTTATTTCCAGACAAATTCTAGCAAGTATTATCAGAAACCAGCTGTTATCTCAGAACAGGTGCGCGTTTGCCGAACCGGTTCCATTCCACCGTCTGCTCCAAATTCAAGCTCATAAAAACTGTACTTATATTAGATGTTCTGTGCTTAAATCATTTGGTCATAATTCATATCACGCGTAAAAATCAAGATCTTCTCGGGTAGAACTCTACGTGTTAAACTGTGCCTATTTATCAGAGATTTCTCAATGTGTAGAGAAGTAAAATACCTTGCCGTTATCTATACATGTCTGTCAAATCCTTCCAAGGTATGCTGGTAGGCTTAGCTTGGTAATTAGTTCCGGAAAAGTCGGCGATGTCTAATCAACGTCAACTGAGGTTGCTTTGTACTCGGGAGGGGAAGCATAAAAACTTTGGTTGGTTCGTGCAACAGGCCCTTTACCTCATTGGGCCACGTGGTCGAGGTTAATTTCGCGTGAACTTTTTTAGGGGACTAATTATCGCGTACATTGACCGATTCACGCACTCGTGATACACATGGGCCTTGTGTTTACAGTTAAAAAAAGACAAGGATTTATACAAGTCAACTTTATAAGATCACGTCATGAGAAATGAAAATTAATTCACATGGACATAAAATACTTATGAAAATAGTTAATTAGCTAATTTATGTATTTTCTGTAGAAAAGACTTGAACGCGCCCCTTTGTACAATAAATCCATTGTTACTTTCTTTATCAATAGAAATAAATCTACTAAGTGGTTCGTCAATCAATAGAGTTCATCTACACCTTATCTACCATCTTTATTGTAAAATCAACGCACATTCAGTCCTTATTAAAGCTCAAAGCTGTTATTGATGAACCCATAAAAAAGTTAATAGTTGACAATAGAGGCGATTGATGATTCAATCTATATTATTAATTGCCGGGTTCCTGCCATACGGGCGTGCGTTTGCGCAGGAACAGTCCACTGAAGCTCGAAATAAGTAGGTACGGTCTATTGCAGTTTGCTGCTATTGTCATCGGGTGCTGTCATTAAACTGGCGTCACGGCGCCAACAGCCAGACTTCAGTTATATGGAGTGGGTAGTAAACTATAAAATGGCAACGACCGATTCTCTACAATCATGCGGATCAGTCACTGGACAGGCAGACATCTTTGTGTTTACTCCTGTTGCAGCATGTGTGTGAAAGGGACAGCTGTAAATAATTAATGGAGAATAACTGTGCAGCGCGTGCGCACGGGTGTTAATTTTT
Organism: Eupithecia subumbrata; assembly: GCA_949316285.1. Taxonomy (NCBI): domain Eukaryota; kingdom Metazoa; phylum Arthropoda; class Insecta; order Lepidoptera; family Geometridae; genus Eupithecia; species Eupithecia subumbrata. Next base: position 25,836,166 of record OX438643.1, read on the forward strand.
TATGTCCGGGCTTTATCATTATGGTGTGAGGTGATGAAAAATCAATAGCGCGATGAATATGTATTTGTTGTTGTACGCTTTTCAACAAAAACGTAGCACGTTTATGCTATAAAAGACGTACGTAGACAGAATATTTTAATAAGTATCTATTAGAGCTGTTTATGCATTATTTCTTCTTCATCAGAACATAAAATCGTGTGATTGACTGTCTATATACGTACAGTACAGTGACGTTCATTGATAGGTTACCCCCCTATTTGATGTTAATTTTTATTAAAATATTTTAAAAGAATTAATATAGCAAGTTGTTTATAAAATAACAACAAATTATAAAACCAAAACTAATGTAAGGTTATTGTTATTAAAGTGTGTAAGCCCTCACACTCGGGGTAATTTCTACAAAATCAAATATCTAATATCCCAAAAAAAAATTTTGACGTCGACGGGACTTGAACCCGCAACCTTTCCTCAGTACAGGAACGCGCTAATCAATTGCGCCACCAGGTCAAGTGTCATAAGAGTAGGAAAACTTTGGGACTTCCTTCGGACTCTAGCGCCGTTAGCTCCACCTACAGGGGAAACATTGAAGTTTATCTAATCCTGTTCAAAGACTAAAGTTACATTAGATTCGCTTGGCGAGAGGTGTCGCGTTGCTTAATCCCATGCGGGATCCAAGTCTCATCGAAGTCGAAATTTTATTTTGGGATATTTTTTTTTTTCTATAAACTAATCTGAATGACAAACGAGACTTAGAACCTGTCAAGAGGCTACCCGTCGACGAACGCCACAGTATCATGTATTCAAACGCTCTGACGAACTCTAACAACGACTCTACCAACTCATCAAAGGAATTACAACCAAAATCCTCACTCGGAACAACAATAAATGTAAGAGCCCAGAATATTAGGGTCTAAACACTGGCAGATTTTCCCAAACAGTCGTTTTAATTAAGTGAATAAGGGTGCTTTTATTGAGGACTTCCATAAACGGAGGGTATACCCGCAACCCGTGGCAATGAACATAAGGTCAGCGGTAGATGGAGAATGTCTCGTGGTTTTGTTTTCATGCGATTTGCTTTTGTATTTACCTACCTAGGTAAATACAGAAGCAAATCACAACCAAATTTCAGGACTTCGTGCAGTCTACTAGACTAAAATGGAAAGATCTAATTCAGGTGCGAGGTTTTTCTCTCGTAAACCAGTATGGAATGGCTTTGTTTTCAATAGATTTCAATTAAATTACTCCTGACTGATGCGATATGTCATTACGTCACTGTTTCAACCAGAAAATATTATTTTCAATTGGAAACGCAGACTCAGGATGAGCTGTTTCCATTAATTTTACATTCTTCCCCTTTCATCCTATTCAGAGCGATTCTCGTCCCATTGGGCTATAAATTGATTTCATTTTACGTGTATTTGTTCATACTAAATTCAACACAAAAAATATTTGTTTGCGACGAGGTCAATAAAAGTCGATTTGTGTTTGTTTATGACTGGGCTTACTCGCAATTCTATTCCTTGACTGAATATATTAAATAATTGATTTATGCACTTTTAACTTCACTTTATTGGCGTCGTAAAACAAAATCTTTGTCATTATTCCAATTTTACGTCCCATCTGTAATAACCAGGGCTGATATACAGAAATAATCTACGTCTACGACATTAATAACTTAATCAGTGTAGGATATTTTTGATACCAATTTTATGGAGTAACACTTATTTATATAGTTGGCCTTAGATCGTAACAAACGCCGGTGTAAATGAACTCCTTTTGACTTCTGCGTGCTTATGCCAAAATATTCTGTCGGTATTTTCAATGCCTACTGAAGCTTCTGTTTACTACTTGGGTGGTGATTCAATCAATTGAAACTATGTAGTATCTTCGTGCATTTCGATCTCGGATTACAATCGCTAAATGGATTATTTGTTTTGAAATAGAAAATCTTATTTCGCATTCGCATAGGATTTACAAGTATAGCTTTGATCTCGTGCATTGCAATCTGATCTGGCGACCGCAGACGCCATCTCACGTAACATACCCAGAAGGTAGGTCTAGGTAGGTACTTTAGAAACTTCCATTATAGGACTACTTTGAGGTGGTCCGATCAGGAAACATTTGCTGACAATATTTTGTATTTTTCATTGAAGAAGATGTTTGTTAAAAACTTTATTTGCTACAAATAAATATTTGTACAAACAAAGAACCATAATATGCAATTATGAAAAAGCTCTAAACAACTATTGAATTGTTAGAGTAAAGTTTGAACCACAATTTCCTACTGCCGAGATTGGTATTCAGGGAATTAGGTAGGAGTCAGGATTTTATCGAGAACTGCCTCGGTGGAATGCGCGATGTAAATTGTGATTATTTACTTAACGGTACGGGCAACGAAATAATTAGCATTTTCAATAATTTCTCCAACTCACTTTACGATAGTACCTAAGAAGTTGGTAGATATTTCGACAATACTAAATTCACATAATATAACGGGACATTTACCATGGCCTGTATGATAATTTTTAAAAGTTTTTATTTTGAAAACCAGCGTAGCGTAGCAAATTTAATTATAAATCTCAATACTTATTTTTGAATCATAACAAAAGGACTGTATATTTACGTACTATTGAGACTGATAAAGACCGAAACTATAACCGAAATTATAAGTATAACAAATTGAATAAAGATTGAAATTTAGAATTGGTAACACTGAGCAAAAAGCTAAAATACGAAGCCGCGGGCAGAACCTAAAGGAAATAAATTTAAGAACCGTAAAAAATGGCTACCATTCTATAAGCGGGAAACATTCGTTACGAGTATTTTGCGTGTTTTGAGCGTTGGTAATCGAAATAGAGCAAGACTAATAATTGCAATTCAGTCCTTGAGATTCAATTTAAACTGACTCTCTATTTATCAAGAAGTTAGTTTACCAACGTTTTGTCTGAGGTAGTTGTAAATGATGAAAAGCTGTGTTTCACACAAAGGAAAACCAGCAGACTAAAATGCCCTTACAATAGGAATAGTGAAAGGCTATGGGCGGCGAACATAAATATTCCTATGGTACCACCTCACCACTAACTTTTACATAGGTATAGGAACTAGAGTTGTCCTGTCCATGTGCACCCCTGCGGGCGTTATTCATGCATTTTAATTCACTGACGTTTGGCTACCCTAACTAATGGCTGTGATTGCGATTGTGCAAACCGATTTCGGGCTCAATATTCGGTCTCATAGAAATCAAAATAATACTTACTATTTAGATTTCTACGTTGGGTTCCGATTTTCAGTAGCGCTAACAGGCTTAACGCTTTCCAAGTACACAAATATGAAAAATAATAAGCAAAGTATGTATACTATTTTCATGCCTAGTAGGTAAATCAATAATTCTGGATAATTTTCACACCGTGATATTTAGCCCCATAGTAAGGGCAAGGCCTGTGTTAAGGAGATTCCCTAGATAAAAATCTTTAAAAAAACTATGTACTTAAGTACAACGAGATTTTATGTATTGTTCTGCTTAGTTTATGATGCTGGGTGAATTGTTCAGCATTATTTATTTATGTTGTCTTATACATATAAAAAATACCTTGAGAAAATTTTAATATCTATCTCCCATCGTTTGTGTAAAATGTGCGTGAAATCGGTCATAACAACTATGCCGAACGTCGGTAAAACTGATTAAGTGAATGTCCCATCACTATTCGCCGGTGAGTTAGTCAAGTTTCAGCATCCGTGGACAAACAGAGAGCAATTTCCCTAATTAAGTACCCAGAGTGTGTCTGTGTTTGCGACGCGACACAGCCCCTACTCTACCTATACCGCGCGATTTCCAAAGATGAGCGACCATTATGACATCACGGTTTCAAGAGCTAATATATAACCAATTAGCATCTGTTGCAAAGTTTGAAATTGATTGGTGGATTCTTCTATGCTGAGGATAATGAACTGTTTTTAAGGCTATGTAATAAAGTATTATCTATTTAGGTAATTAATTTAAAAGTGGCCACATATTCAGTCAGCGTTGTTTAGTTTGATAATGAATAGAAATATTTATTTAAAACTGTATCTCAAGCTAATTTGAAATTCAATGGGTGCTAAAAAGATAGACTATTTACACTGACTCTATAATTTAAAAAGCTTCAATAACATTTTTTAATGATATGAGCATTATTACTAAGGCATGAAAATACAAGGTAGTTAATTAAGAACTAGCTAAGTGCGAGTTGGTCGGTGAGTTACTAATGAAATAAATTGTAATTTATTCTTGTATAATATTGCAATAAAATGCAATAGTGCAATGTTGTGTAGTGTAGCGGCGGCGGGCGGCCGGCGCCGGCGCAGGCGGGCGGCGCGGCGCGTGCGGCCCTGCGCAAGGTCAATGGCACGCGTCTCTCCCGCTCGCACACCGGAATTCCATATTTAAATCTCGTCCGCAGAAAAATGGCGGTCGACTCCATTCCGCGGCCGTACCGCAACGTGTGTACGGGGAATTAATAAAGCATGCCTCCATCTTTTTCATTGCGTTTTTTCCGTGTATCGTTAACGACTTTGTAACTGCAGTTGCAGTTATGTTGTTTGCTACTCTTAAGTTCTCAAATTAATCTTAAGCTTTATTATTTCGGTGCTTTTGTTTAATCGGTAACGGATCTGGTTCTTAATAAAGTTGAATCGCTGTTATTTGTGCAGCGCGGCCTGCTTAGGTGATAGCATAGCGTTTTATATAAAATATGCTATTAATATATGTATATGTCGGCCCCTGCGTAGCGGTGAGCGTATTAGCATTGGTTTTGGTTCATTTCAGTCTCGTAGCTCCCGCTACGCCGCTTAATATGCGGACACCGACTGCCGGTACTTCCTCCTCTGTACACTGGGGACGTATCAGTTGCTTGATACCTTTATGTGCACTGCACCAAAAGCTGGTCTTTATTGAAATCAATTGCTGCTGTTAGAGTTCAAAAATTAAAAAGAAATTCAAATTTGTATGATACCCTGAAAAATGAAAGACTTTGAGTCTAAATAAAATAATGGTTAAAATAGTTAATGAAGAAAGGATTTCAAATTGCCAAGTACCTACTGTATATTTCGTAAATGAATAACAAAAAAGTTAATTTATGATAATTGGTTACTGCGCGATTGTTTAGCCTATAAGCAGATTGTAAAAAAAAATCGAGTAATAGGAATTTCTCTGCTGGGAATAGATCTGACCATAATTTTTGATTTATTTGAATTTACCTATCCTTTTCATCTCTCTCAGCAAACATAAACTAATCCTGAAGCGTTCAGTCGGCCAACTGTTCGTTTAAGTTAGTTAGAAAGTCCATTATAGAGTGTAGCTCCCTATTTATAGTGTAGTCGTATACAGACACAATTAGCTACGAGCGTGAAACTGCAAGTCACTGGCAATAGGAGACGCTCGGATTTCGCACAAAAGCTTAGGGGGTGTAATGTGGGTTGTGTCAATTAAGCGCGGCACAACTCAAAATGTTACCATCAATTTCGGCCCTTGGTTTTGGATATAGTAAATACAGTCGTGGTAGTGTCGATGACCTTTTCTATCCACCGTACGTTAGTGAGGATACTAAATTGCTAAAGTATTATACCTATCCGAATATGCGACGGAAAGTAAAAAAAAAACATAATATAAATGGTACTTAGCTTAATTTTCTCATGTAGGTAAGTACTAACATGTTTGTTACGAGAAATCGAAAAATATCTAAAAAAAAATCAACTTCGACGGGACTTGAAACCTACCCTCAGTAAGGTCAACCAATTGCCCTACGAGGTCAACTGACGTAGGAGTCGAAATTTGGACATAAAATTTGGGAAATTATTTGATTTCTTAGAAAATAATCCCGAGTGTTAGGTAGGGCTTATGCATTATAATAACAAAAAAGTTATGTTTGTTATGAATAAGAAACAAAAATCTTTGAACTGAATCATGTCTTGTCCTTATATATTTCAAACATTGAAAAGATTCTGATTTTTATCACCTGTTCTGAGTTTCTAATAACAATGGCCGATACAAAAACGGCCGAACAAAAGTTAGATAGAGTTCATTAGCCGTTACTCTATACATTTATGTTTACACTTAGCGAGTCTACGTCGAGATATTTGGGTTGTCTACCTATTTAAGTCCAAGTCGGTCTTGTTCTGAGTGAACACACTTACCTAATCTAGAGAACAAGTCACTCATGTTCTATTTGGTTTACCTCCTAAACTAGGTACTAGTAATTTGGATAACAAATTAAGACCAAAAGTTGCCGTCGTAGCCTAATAAAGTGGTTATAAAATAGATAATAGAATAATCCTGAGCGAAGCAAAGCCGAACAGCTGGTCAATTCAGAAGTGTCCGTACTCTCTCACTTCACTCGGCCGAAAATAGTTTGAGTAAGTGGATTTTCTTTTGTTTGTATTCGAAATGCAGACAATCAGCGGCGAAAATAGCAGATACATATTCTTAAGTAATATGAGTGATACAATCACGAATCATCTGAATTGACCTACCGGTAAAGATAAATTTGTCAAGTAGAAACTATGTGTATAATCGAGCTGCGAGTGCTGCGACCATGAAAACGTGCTACACAGCCCCAAAGCCCTGTAAAACCTGCTTTCAACACGAATAGCCCTTTTTTCTTACGGCGAGACAGTTCATTTGAGCTGTTAGCAGATAAGGCACCTCTGTTTCTCGGCGAGAATTTATTGCGTTGTAAATTCACTGTGAGCCGATGACTTGCAGTTGCTTTTCGCCCCTCGAGTATCGACTTTTAAAACATTTCATCTGGCACAGAATAAGCAGGAGGAAGCTATAGGGTCCAGTAATTAATTTTGCCGCGCTTTGGCTTTCACTAAATAAAAGGAAAAACAGGATATACCTAATTCTATTTTTGATAATCGTGTTTTATCTTTCAAAATATCCAAAAATGTTGACTATTAATAACAGTTCAAACATGTTTTGTAGAGCAATAACCTCAAGGCTATTAGCGCACGCCATAAAATAATGAATCATAATCAAACCCACATCACGCACCAACTAGATTTCAATCAAGTCTCTCAAACCACAAAAGGCCAGAAGAAACAGAAACGACGACAGTCGAACCAAGAAATCGAAACGACAATAGAAACAACAAAAACGAGGACACTTAAACCAGAAAGGATAAAAACTAAAAGCATCTCTACCCCAGCAAAGTAACTGTACCTACTGCACAATCCTATTTCCACGGCTTTAGCTCGGACACGACGAGCTGAGTGAGGCGACACCGGAGATGAGGCGCGTGCTGCATCACATCGCCGAATTTGAAAACATTCAATGAAAACTCGAGATCAATGAGCGCTAGGTTTACCGAAATGCGGGGAGCTCGGAAATGAAGCCTCAAACTCGTACAAAACAATTCTGTGAATCAAGGTTTTGTTTGATCATTCCGTGAATGATATCAAAGGCAAAACACAAAGTTTTAGAGAAACGGGAAAATCTATCGACTTCCAAACATTTCATGCCCCGATTTGTCTATATGTGAACAGAACGATTTTAGAATCTCTTGACCAGCTTTATTTAGATACGAAGCCGCGATACCAAGTCTAAAGAAGTGCTATTACAGTTTTAGACGTTGATTTTACGGGCAAAACCAACATAGTCGTACCCTATAAATAAATTGAGAGGATGCATTCAATAGAATGGTTCTGTGATCTTTCCAGGGTCTATAATCCTGTATTCCCGATTGGAGCGTTGGCTAAGTGAAACGATACCGGAGATGAGAGCCAGGCCAGTGGCTCACATTTCACACCGAACGGAAAAGCGATTCAATGAGCGTCTATGTATGCATGGACAGGCATGTTTATATCTTTGTGAATGGGAATTTGATTGGATTCAAATGTAGAGGATTTAATGGTTTGGTCGGAACGGTACTCACTAAAAAGTATTTATGAAGGATGGCCCTCTCAAGGCATGACAGTTTCAATTTATTCTGTGGAAATTACTTCTACTTAACAGTGCATTTTGAATCAGGACAGGGCTCTATATTCTTCTGTATAAATTTTCCGTAATTTATAGTAAGTTAGTATTTGAGGGATTAAAGTAGTTCAGGGATTTGATAGAGCAAGCAAGAGTTATGCCGTATTATAGAGATAAAGCTCGCTGGTTGTATGCCAAAGTCAAAAGGCACTGCAGACTATCTGAGATACGGAAGGTATGTTCTTGCTTTGCTCGTACAACTTTAGCAAGAGGTCCCTAGTAATTGTATGTTAATAGAGCATCGCTCCAGACACTTGTAATTTGATAATTTGTTTAATCTAACACTAGAGTTGATCATCCAAGCCCCAACGGCCAACATACTACTACTTTTCGACAAAATTATTACTTAACTTAAATATGACCAGCATGAACAGGCCGGCTCGGAAGAAAAATATTCCCAAAAGAAAAACATTTAAGAGCTGAAATTATTGCGTACTTATAGCTGAGCTTGGCATTCAGATTTATGAATTCACTTTACGGTTTCATAGCAAAAATGTTTCGGTTCGCGAGTATTTATTGTATTCTAAAATTATAAAAGGGAAGAGATTCCCTCGGGGTGGGGAGGCAGGCGGTGCAATCAGTGCTTACCGGTGGATGGCAACCTTAAATACCAGACTTAATTGAACTCCTTCCGGGTTTCTCGCAGTGACTACATAAATATATTACCCGGAAGCATTCCCGCTAAGGTATTCCTTTAACAACAAAGAGAAGCAACTACATTATGTTACAACCTTCAGCATCGGAATAGCGAAAATCTTCCTTTTATTATGTTGTAGGTTGTTGAGGTTTGACATTGGTAAATAAAATTACTGAACAAGGGTTACATTTTCAGACCACAGACGTCAGAGCGTAACCTAATCAACCAAATTTGGGCTTACCAAGTATAACAAACAAACCAACCCACTTACTAAGGCAATATAGCTCTTAGGTATAAGAGGTAGAATAGTATCAATTTTAGTTGTGATGTAAACCTCTGCCTCGCTGGAGCCATGTTGCTGAATCACACAGTATTTTAGACGTGACTAGCATTTTCAAATGGCGGACAAAAGAATGAAGATGCAACTAAATCGCAATTCCATGTTTTGGCTCGCTGTAAGCCGACGATGCGACGCACGCATGCGGAAGTAAGGATATACATAGGTATTTTTTTTTTATGTGACTAAGTTCCGAGTAAAGAGAGTCAGATTAATCATAAATGTTCTAAGCCCTCAGTAGGTCGGTTCCTTCCAATCTCATCACCATGGTCATTTTGATATCCAACTCAGTTCCAACGGAAATTTTACATTTCCATTCGCGTCTGATGGATTCCTAGAATTCGTGGGTGCCATTTTGTAAAACTACGTTTAGCACACTTTACAAAGCGACGCGACAGAGGCGGTGTGTTGGAAGATGTTCTCAGGCTTAAAATAATATTCAAGCATCTCGTTGCAGGAAATGAGTCCCTCTGCCCCTCGGGGAAATTGCCCCTCCCAATCATAACGCTCACTAGAATATCCCTCCTCTAAAAGACTTTAAAACGATGGAACTGATTTGTCTCCGTGTATTACTGGGAAGCCGGGCTTTTATAATAATGCGTACAAAGCTCTTTGGTTTGAATAATGTTGTTGTTGGTTTTAAAAGATTGTAAAAAACTCAGAATTGTGAAGACCTACTTGTAACTAACAGTCAAAATTGATCAATCACTCAACATGCTGAGACGAAAAGAGACAGATTTTTTTTATGTTTCGGGGAACCCTAACCGGACCACTGAATGATACGAGGTACCAATTAATCTGGCAGCTTTTATTGAATTTAGTCTTTATAGCGAGTTAAAGCGAGAGAGTCTTTAAGGTCCTTTGTTAAACAAACATTATTTTCGTTTGTCTGTACTTATGCAGTCAGAACTCATATTGGTTGCTGCTAATATGTATAAGGTTCATATTTGGGTGACGGGTACAATATTAATTTGATTCGAGTGGCCGAAAGGTCTCCCCGGTAGTATCCGCTCACCAGACGCATCCGATTGAATTAATCCCAGGGAACGTTCTGTGTGAACGATAACCCAGCTTATACTCGTAGCTCTACATTATTTTATTCATTTTGAATTTGAATTTTGATGAACTTTCAAGACTTTGAAATTTGTGTTTTTCGGTTTTACGTTTTCCTTTAAACAAAGTTAGTGAACCCATCATCTTCAGCCTATATTAGTCTACTGCAGTACATAGGCCTTCCTTAATGAGCGCCATAGCACCCTGTCTTCACCTTGCCACATCCAGCATCTTCCTGCAGTTTTTAGCAGATCGTCATGCCGCCTGGCGAGAGAGCGTCCTTCACTACTTTTGCCGAGTCACGGTTTCCATTCAAGAACAGGTTTACTATTTTGATTGCAACAATCCACCCAAGTCGCAGTTTCCGCCTAAGCTCTGTGTTCACCAATAGATAATCGGACAATTAGGCTGCTTCGTCGGTTAACGTTGACGTTTAATATATGAAAATTTGTGTTAAAAACGTTAAAACAACTGTTTAAAATTTAACCATCTGTTGGTGAACTTGGGTCTAAGTCGCAAATTCTCAGCACTCCGATATCTTGCCTGCTGATTATTTTTCAGCCCGTAAATAGGAACACAGTACCTACAGGATGCACCTAAATCTACGTGGATAGGTTAGGTAACCTACCTACGTTGGTTTAGGTGGATTACCCTTTAATCCTCTCGCAAACTGGTGATTAAAACATGAGCCGATTTTTAGTTCCGTTTATTAAATCTAAATAAATATGAATGTAAATAAAGAATGTAAATAATGAACCAAATGTAAATAAAATAAACAAAATCGCATCTTCTCAGCACAGGGAGGCTTTTACAAAGCCAGAAGAAAATTACAAAGTTACATCTTATAAAATCAGGACTAATAATAAGTCATTATCACTGAATGTACCTACCTAGGTAATCGTCCGTTTTGCGACCATCACAGTAATAATATAAATGGAAAAGTTTGGGTGTATGGATGTTTGTTACTTCTTAGATTCTGATCAAGATTCTTGAGATTTTGCATACAGGTAATTCTAGGCCTGGAATCAAACACAGGCTTTTCATCCCATAAATAAGTTTCCATGGGATAAAAATCACTATTTAACGTTTCTATAGAAACAACGCGCGCGAAACGGGGACAAGAAACTATTAGTTTTATTATAGCTATGGTGCATGGTGCAACCATTTAATTTTCATTCAATAACCGTTTTATTAAAGCTATAGCGAAAATGAACCCATCATTCTATCGTCCCTTTTTCACCATAGCTAAAACGTAAATGACGCATCCATTATGCATGCAATAATAAATAAATAAATAAATAATGCTGGACAATTCACACAGCATTATCTAGCCCCAAGCTAAGCAGAGCTTGTGTTATGGGTACTAGATAACTGATATACTTAATACAATACACTACATAGATAGATATTTTTTATTATACATAGGAAACACCCAGACCAACGGAACAAAGTTCTGCAGATCGTACACAAATTTGTTCCGAGGCGGGAATCGAACCCGCAACCTCCTGCGTCGCAGGCGGACCTTCGTCCGCTGCGCTAAGGAGGTCGTCAAATAATGATTACAAATAGGACACGCACGTTTTCAATCTCCGCTTTATCAACAATATTCTTAAATCATGCTGTGATTTAAGAATATTAAAAGTATGCGGGAACAAACAAACAGTATTAATATCCAATTTAGCATGAATCGATCAATTGGTCGGTAGGGAGGGAATCACTACACAAAGGAGCAATTGTCGGACAATCGGGAGTTGTAGATGGATGAGTGGTCTGGCGGATTGTAATGACGGCGTGATACCTACGCATCCGGGGCTTGAATGGAACTGAATCTTCAATCTCTATCCTTACTGATATCTACCACAGAAAAAGGTACCTCAAAATCTTTTTATCGACTACTTTTTAGTAGGTAAATTTCAAATTCTCATGAGTCCACTGCACGTACATTTTAGCAAATAGACGTTTTGTGTTTCACATATTGCGCTATGTACCTAATATTTTTTTTAAATCTTTTTATCGACTACTTTTTAGTAGGTAAATTTCAAATTCTCATGAGTCCACTGCACGTACATTTTAGCAAATAGACGTTTTGTGTTTCACATATTGCGCTATGTACCTAATATTTTTTTGTCAACATGTTAATAATAACGTTCATAGAAACTAGAAAAAGATGTAAAATTGTTTGAAGTTAATGACGATTGAGATATGTGATACTTTAATAAAGGTGGATTATGATTGCTTGAAAAATACTCTGACGCCATGTTTAGTAAATGGATATCCGTGATTGATTATTAATCAAATTGTCACATGTCTATTGTTAATCAATGATTAACAATAGACATGTGACAATTAGAAATATTATTTTTTTGGAATTTTTTGGGGACTTATTATAAGTTTGTAGATTTTGAAAAAACTACAAACTCTAACAGGTTTTTCAAAGCAATTCTGGCCCTTGAAGAACTTTTGGAATGAGCTGGTAAATTGACAGTTAAAATCAGAATACAACAAAATCAAAAAGGAAAATTTGATGTCAATGGACTTATGGCAGTTTGAAATTTACCTACTTCTCATTTATTATTTACTGTTGCCGAATAAAGGACAGAAAGGGCAAGACTATAATGCATAGCTTCAGTTAACGAAGTCCCTTTTTGAAATACCTGACGGGGCTCAGCCAGTTCCTATAGCAAAAGCTTTCAGTTATATGACAATACCTTTCTATTAATAGTACAAATAGGGCAGGATAGGGTGAGGGCGTACTTCAGCCAGATGGTCGGCGATGAATGAAGTGTTAACGACCACATCGCATAAGGCAACAGAATTTCAACTGATGACCACACTCCGATTGAGTTTATTTATATGCTATGGGATGAATGATTTTCATAACAACAAAAAGGCCAACGCTTTAATGGATTAGATGAAATATTGGTCAGAGAGGAAACTGATAGCTACCGCAATTAATAAATTGAAATCATTTCCCAAAGAGAAAGTGTATTTCAAAGTTTGGAGAGCGGAAGTTTTATCTGCTATAACATGAACGTCGCGTCAAGCCTGGTTGTCCGAAGTCCCATCGGATAATAACTAAGCGTAGGAAGGATAGCGATTTCGAGCAACCGGGATGCGCCCAATTCTCGCCAATAAACGCCCCCGAGATATATCGACCTCAGTGTGTACCGTGCTTCATGCGATCACCACCTCTATCATATTGGTCTAAAGGTGATTATTGCTTATAAAAGTTTGACGTTTATCGCTTTCTATAGTGTACGGGTTTTGAATTGACCAGCGTTCTCCAGCGACACATACCGTACATTCCAAGCGCTTACGAACGATTGACTGATGCCTGAGTATAAATGGATATGACATACATATGGGCTCGGTTATTAATTTATTCATATACATACCTACCTTCATAGATACTTTTAAAATGATTTATCGTGCAAAAAGCTTTCCGAATTTTTCATAAAACATCACTTCCGTTTAACCAGCAAACATCAACCAGCTGGTTGCAAAAGCCAGTTTCAAAAAAAGTTGAACCACAGCAGAATGTAATTTGCAAACTATAACATGTGGCCGGACAAGTAATGCTTTACATTGCCGTTGCAAACTTATGATACGACGGACATTTTCGAAAAGTTTTCGATTGTTAAATTTACATACCTATATTAGTAGGTTAATAAATACGATACACCATCCTCTTCTATTTTCGAAAAGATTCTAAAACATGAAGAAATAACCGCTCTTGATTGTACGGAAGCTATTGGTACGCTTCTACGTCTTTCTATGACGGCATCTACGCGTAATCAGAACATTAGAATCTGACATCTTCAAGAGTTGACCTAAGCGCACTATGAATAAAGTCCTATTTACAAAGATCTATTGTCTACAATACCTAGGCATGATTCATCGGTGAACGCCTCAGATTCCTTCCGTGGCCGCATAAGCAAGGAGATTAATAGGAAATGCCATATCTCAATAAATTCTCAAAGACGACCTATGCAAATTCGACTGCATTCCGCACTGCATTGCGCTTAATATTATGATCTTTATCAAAACTGCATTGTTTAAGGCGCAGCTTAAACACCTCAAGGTTTTAGCAAAGTTCGTTGCCCTCAAGATGATCGTAGTAAATAAATGGGATCGTTATCATTCCACATTTTATAAATTGCTCTTAGAACTAATCAATGCCCTGACTGTAAGCAATGAATCACTGGAATGCAACATTGCAGCCGATTAATCTGTGCACGGTTTCGACTGAAATATTCCGTGGTAGGCGCGCAACTTTCGCGGACTGCAGTAGGAATGATCGTGAACCGTTTCTCGTTTCCCGCTGATTCATACAACCATGAACACGAGATGATGTGATGCAAATATACAGAGAAAACCGTTTTCTTTTGAACAAAAAATAGGTTTAGAGATTTCTTGTGAAAGAGCTTTTTTACCTTGATTTGGTCGATCTATGACACCACTTGTCATTCTTCACCCTGATTGCGAGAGCTACACTAAAATTGGGTTATTCCAGTTTTCCCCCTTGACAAATCCTCCTTAGGGGGGAAAACAAAGGTAAAAAAGTAGGTCCTTCCCTGATTCAAGCAGGTATATATGAAAAAACCTGATTTCTAAGCAAAGTTAGGAATTTTAAGCAGGTAATGAAAACCTCACATTATAGACTAAGCAAAATGCAAAACTGATCGTGAGTGGATGCTTACCTAAATTATTCACTTAGCAGAAAAGTTGCTATAAAACTAATGTTGGGAATAAATATCTATGTAATGTACAATACAAGTAATCGGTCATCTAGTACCCATAACACAAGCTTTTAGCTTGGGGCTAGATGACGCTGTGTGGATTTTCCAGCATTATTTATTTATTTAATAAGGTAGAGTTGGCTCGAAAGCGTTGCTATTGTAAAAGGCCAAAGAATATTTTCTGCTCATGTTCTAAAATGTCTTGAAAAGGTATGAATTTAGTTTAACTAACAAGAATTAAAAAAAGTACAATTTACAAAGTCAGTTACTTTGTTGAATAAACTTAGCTGCAACCTTACTGCGTCTCTAACAGGCACACCTAGTTTATAAATAATCCATTCTTAATTACATTATCACCACAAAAGATTTTCCAGCGGTAGTAAGAATTTGTTTACAAAATTTAATTTACACTCTAAAGGTGAAGTTTTTAATTAGTGGTCGGACGGGGCCTCCCCCTGGGGGGTGGTTCAGACGCTGCTTTTTGCCGCTTCCTCGGAAAAGCAATGTCTATCTTTCGCGTGTGTTCAGGTTTTTGGAGTGTTTCTTTTAAAGAATAAATGTTAAAGCCAATTTATTTTTACATTCGTAAAGAAACGCTTATTTTTTTAAGTTCATTGCCATTTGGATACAAATAACTCCAGAAAACTAAAGTCAGCCAGTGCATTTAAGTTAAACCTTAGTAGACTGCTTGTAAAGAAAATATCTTCTATACATTAATATGAGTAGTGTTTCGCGAAAGCTATCATATGCCAGTCAATAGGGTCGGTGATCGGTTACTCGACAAATATTTATGCTATAAAAGTCGAGGAGAGTGATCGGGGATGTAAACTTTGCCCTTTTGTGATAAGACTCAGTTTTGTAGAGCTGCAATAGTCTTGGTCTGCAACTTGCGGTCAACAAATACGATTCCGAGTAATGTCGGTCCGGCGAGACAGTCAACTCGGAACCAATACCACCGGGAGGCACATTTACTTAGAATGATTGGACCAATGCATGTTGATAATCATAACTGAACAGAAACACAAAGTGTTTTGAAAGAATAGGTACTTATGATGGCTAGAATCTATGCCAGAAGACAGCCAAATAAGATTGATAATATAAACTAAGTGAAAACGATTAACTTTAAATCCTCCAAGATAGCCGGGAGATTATGATTGAAGCGTTGTGATTTGAATGCCATACACTCTTATGATAATACGATACAATGCAATATCATAATTAGTGCGGTTTAGGGTCCTATTTTCACTAAATTAATCGCTTCTAATCAAAATTCTTTATTTCCATAAATACGATAATTGTACTCTTAGAAAGATATCTGGACTGTTAAAGAAGCGACGATTATTATAGTTCAACTTATTGTGTAGTATTTTTCATTTCGACGAAGAAACCTTTAGCCTGTTAATTGTTATTTTTTAAGTTGCAAAACCCGTCCTAAGCTTTTTATCCTCAAGATAATCTGAAATTTTATAGTAACCCTTTTTGCCAAGCAAGGTTTTGACAATTTGTTTGAATTTATTTACTGATAAATTCTTGCAACTCACTAGGAATTTTGTTGTAGTTTTACGGAGTTTTGATCACCTATGGTATTGTCTCAGAATGGAATATTTTGGCATTTTACCTTTGATGAAAGAAACTACAGATGACTCGATGGACTCGTGTCAAAAGGGTTGTGGGCAGTTCGTACATTCTTTTGATGCAAATCTATACGAAAGAAACCGGTAGGTATTAATAAAAATGTCACGCAGCAATGTTGAAACGTACCATCAGTAAAATAATCTGCAGTATGCGCCTTTCCCCCGCTAGCTTTTTCTGAGCAAAATATTAAATTATTGTCTACTTTAGATTTAAACCATTCTATCAATCTCTCCGTGCAATAGCACCGCGCGCAATATCTAGACTTTATTTTTCATCTATGGACGATATACCGTTGTCTTAGTAAATCGGTAAGCAGAATTGGGATCTGTATTTCCTACGCGTCCTTTCATACGTCCAGTCAAATATGTCACCGAGATTGAACGCGCCACCGAGACCTTAACCAAAATCAATCATGCTTACATGAGCAGGGCTATTGCCTACTTAATCGTGTATGTGTAAATTCGATGCATGCAAAGCCTCGACGTGATTGGCCCACAGCTTTCGTGTCAGGAGAACATGCGGGCGAGGTATTGAACCCTCTGATTAAATTGAAGATCCTCCACTAGCCCCTGTCAGTAGCGTCCGTCCATTGTCCGCATCACCTCGATGGGAATGTGAATATAATAATCAAATACTATTTGATACCGAATTGTTACAAGATTAAGCACTTGTACCGGGCTTGTTGTTTATTTAGAGTTGGATACTGCTGGATTATAAATTACCTATCTATGTTGCTTGAATAACAACTCTGAAGTATTTGATCAGATTAAAGGTTGATAAGGAGAAGAATCCCTATAAAAATGCACACATAAAGTACAGTTTACTTCACCTATACTGCGTTGAAACTACGCGAAAAGGTCGAGGTATCTGAGTGATGTTGAACATACCTGAAACAATACAAACAGATTGTATTAACATAAATAAAGCGGATTCAATGTCCAGAACACAGAAGCTGATGAATAATAAATTGTGGATCTCAAACATAGGGTATAAGACATGGTAGTTCTATGGATTCGGGTTAGAAAGGATCCAAGTTGGGTGATGAATGAAATGGTAAAAGATTATGTGACAAACAAAACTTATTATAATCTACGAAATATTATCGATATAGAAGAGAGTCACATAAATAATACTAAGCGTTGTTGCATACGATGTTCGATGTATGCACTAAGAATATTTAACAAAAACATTTGTAAAATAAAGCGCAGTAAAACTTGACATGTATCTTTCTACCTATATACAAAACAATCAACCCAATCAAACAATCCAAAAGATTTTTTGTAGCACACATGATGACAGAACAGATTTCCAATAACCGCAACACCGGATGAAATATTACTTTAAAATTCCACAGACAATATTTAAAACAAATTAAAATCTCAAAGGTTTGCCGCAAAAACGATATTCTCGGAACGAAATAAGCGATTGCTATCTTCATTAACCCTGCAGGCCGGCATTACACATAAATACCTCTCTAAGTCGTCAGGCGTGTGTCACTTCAGCATAGTTGAGTCTCAACGAAAAATTAAGTTTCTTGACAGTTTACTGCTAAGCAATAATACTTAAAAAACATAAATCTTTCCTGATAAGTATTATGTTTGAAATTGTCATGTTGGTTATTTACATTGATACGATATTCTCGGAACAAATAAGCGATTGCTATCGTCATTAACCCTGCAGGCTGTCATTACACATACCTACCTCTCTACGTCATCAGGCATGTGTCACTTCAGCGAAGTTGGGTCTCGTCGAAAAATGAAGTCTGTTGACAGTTTACTGCTAAACAATAATGCTTGAATACATAAATCTTGTCTGTTAATTATATTTTTAAATTCTCGTTATATTTTTTATGCTAAAAGTGTGTAGGTTTTTTATGTTACTCTTTATTTTACAAGTTTCACAAATGTATTATTTGTTCTCACGTGATAGAATTTTGAGCCCTTTTTCATGCCAAAGTCGTAATTTGTGTCATCAATTCAAATATCAACCCAACCCACAAATAATATAGGTTTATGAGTTTTTATTCTCATTATTTTTATATTAATAGTATTCTGACGCGGACTGTACGCCAAATTGCATTACAGTTTTATTGCGAGAAATAAATCAAAGCAATAGGTGTTAGCGAAGTAATTTTAAAAGTTGAACAAGTTCTCGTTTGGAAGTTTGCCGATATTTCCTCGGATTCGCAGACATATCGATCGAGGGTTATCAAAACGTCCCTAACTTCTTTAACGCTATTAATGTTTAATCCAATGCCTTTGTCATCCTGTCTGTGTTTCTACAGAATCGTGACGTATAAGCGTACGTTCTCACAGAATTGAGAATAGACTTTCAGTCTATACTTATACTTTGTCTCATTATTTTTGTAAAGTTCTTTTGTAAAAAAAGAAAATTAAATAATACGCGTGGGGAGACTGTACCGTTAACAAAAGCGTCTAGGTCGGCATTAAAAAGGTGTAAAAGGAAGCAAATGAAACTATAATAGGATGCTCTCGGCCTAGATTTTAATGATCCAGTACCTATTCGCGGCTCGAAAGCTCTTTTCTCCGGGAAGCTGGGTAATGGGGAGTCAACTATTTAATCTGAGGTAATGGCTTCTTCGATAATTGGGGCCATTAGCCAGCATTTGCAGGTACCTGCCGTTGCCGTCAAATTATAAGTCTCGGCATGAGTACGTACGACATCGCCGCGAGCTAATTTGATGAAAACTTGGAAAAACGGAAGCAGGCAGAAAAACACTTTTACTTAGAACGTTTGTAGACCTTGCCTTTCTTTTATTCGTAGTTTATGTATGCAGTCTTTTTTGCGAGAGTTGATGTAAGAATTTAGACGCAGTCTCATGGAACTTGTATCCTGTACTTGCTTTTCTCTTATTCCTAGTTTATATGTACGAAAGAAACCTCTTATTTCAGTTGTTGGTGTTAAATTAATCCTACTAATATTATAAAGCCGAAAGTTTGTGAAATGTGAATTTCTGTTACCTTAGATCTCCAAAATTTGGCGTACATTTGAACATAGCTTAACTTAGAAAAATGGGCTACTTATTATACCAAAATTCGCGTGCGAAGCCGCGGGCAGAAGGTAGTAAAGTATAATTATACTCTGTCACAGTCGTGGATATAAGAAATATCCAAACAGCCAAACTACGAATGAAAGGATCGGAATAGGCTACTCTACGACGCCTACTGGATTGCTAACACAATGTAGTTAAGTAGGTATATTATTTTCTAATAAATTGCTCATGTTCGTAATGATCTGGCAGGATATCCTAGGTACCTACTGATGATGACTAACTCATATACTAGTAGCTGATCAGTATGTCATTAAAGCAATGATTCAAGATAATATATGACAACTTCTTGCTTCTAAAATTTTTCTTCGACAAATTTATCTTCAAAGTTTTAATGAGGCTCAAAATGTCATACATAACCTTGAGCATTAATTGTGTAATTCATACACAAACTGCAACACTATATGGGGTGTACACAAGATGTGATCTAACAGCTGATAGCGTATCACTTGAGTTAGGTAACACATTGTCATTGTCACAAATGTCGGACGTATCGCATCCGCGGAGCGCGTGATGAAGGAGGCGGGTTTTCTAGTTTTCTGACGGATTCTGAGATAAGCTTGGGGTTTTCAAGTCATTATTTGTTAGAGGCAAATTATTCAAGCAAAGCCTTTGAATGAAGCATGCCTTCGGTTCAAATTTAAGCATTGTTTGTTACATAAATGTTTGTGGACTCTTTATTTTTTACACCAATTAATAATGTACATTTTTAAGCTTCAATATTAGTATTAGATTTTAGACACCGGTTATTTTTATATGGACGTCTATTTAGGTCACGATAATTGTTAACATCATTAATTTATAATGGTAGGTAATAAAACTTAGCTGTAGATAGATAAAAGATAATTTTGGACTCAAAACTATTTTATTAATTGGACTCTAGTGCAAGATTGATTTCACCAGCCCGTCTTGCTTGTGTATTTACTATAATAAGCAAAATAAAAACAAGCAACCTCACAATCCGGAACTAACAACGTAGAAGAGAGCAAACCTATTTCTTGAAATTAGATACTTGCCTGCCCGCTTAACGATGCAACAGCACCAAAGCAATTTAGAGTAATGCGCACCAAATTCAAAATTCTATACAAATTCCTAGTAACTCCTGTATATAATCTAGGTAGGTATATTAATCTCCGGGGATTAAATGCGAGAGTAACTTACAGAGGATTGTGTGCACATTTAATTACTTGGTGGTCGTAAATTCAGCGCGTATTTCAAATAACATTCGAAGAGTGCTTGTTCTGCTTCAAACATTACGGAACCTACATGTGTTCAATTCGATACTTTCAGATACATGTTACGTTATAGGTACTAACTTTGAAGCCAGGTACTAACGAATGTACCATTCGCAATGAGCATGAAACGTCTATTCTTTCACCGTATAGTAGGCCTAGCACGGGGATAGTTGTCTAGGGTAGAATAGAGAAGAATGACATAGCATTGTCATACATTGCGGAAATTATTGAAGTTGAAGGAATGAGTTTCAAACATATTACACCATACAAGCACTAAATCTGGTAGCGGTGACATTGACGTTTTCCACTGTTCTCAGAGCGATTTCGTAAGGGCTATATTGTTCAATTTGTGCTATGGTATAATAATTATTATTTTTTACGCTACAAATCTAATAATGACCTATTATGAAATTATTATAACTTATATTTTTTGCTCACTGATTATTGATTTGCTTATCGATATTTGTATATAATTATTTTGCTTATTGTTTTACTGATATTGAATTGTTTTTGCTAATGACATTTGTATTTAATTAATTACCTGGTTGATTTACATATATAATTATTTAGATGACTACTCTATTGTATTAGGTCTGACCTGTAATAATAGATGTTTTAAATAAAATACAATATTACGCATTCGATGACGATGTGACGTAATTTTTCTCTATTTTACCCTAGACAACAATCCCCGTGCTAAGCCTACTGACTGGACGACCGCTCGCTGTTTGACACGTTACATTACGCCCTGTAACCTGTAGGTTGTGTACATTAAGAATATTATTTACAAATTTATCGATAGAAATGCTATCATATCCGATGACATAATATGGTACATTCGAATAGGCTGATACACAAGCTGTTAGGTCAACTGTCACAGGTGTCAAACTAAATTCCAACAAGTCAATAAGCGTGAACAAAATTAAATGCAAGCCGGGTCACGAGTTGTAGTAAAAAGTCCCATTATCATACAAAGCAATAGTTGATAAATTCACATAATAAGTATCCGTGGCTTAGTAACACATAAAAATAATCTTTGGAAAGTCAGCTCGTGAAGTGGATCTTATTTAATCATGGATTGCAACAACGCACGATATCTAGCACATAATAAAAGGAAGTACGTCGTCATGACGTCAGCGGTTCCTATCATAGCGAAACATGGAGATATCATTTTGGTTGAGTTATAGCGTCAAGCCGATTTGGATGGGGAAATTGGATTTTATTTTTTGTATTTACTTGTATTCTGCGGGGAAACGTAGGCGAATAGTTACTCTTTATGTAAATCTTACCTATAGGGAACGTGTGTATTGTTTGAATAGTTTTTTTTTCATATAGCCCATATACGCGAAATAGGTAATTTTCACATATAAAGTTAGAGAATTTAAGTTGTAGGTACAATTAACATGACCGCTACACATAAGTAATGCACCGCCGACAACATTGTATCGCATATTTTGATTAAAGCTTTCATTTTCCATCTTGTTGAAAATTACTTCGAAAGAACTACATATTAAAGTTAACAGACAAGGGAAGGACATTGACGAGATTAAAGCAAGTCTAAAATCAATTGAAAACACTTGCCAGTGAATCTAAGCCGTAGACGGCCAAGCCATGCTTACCAAGCTTATTATATTAGGCAGCACCGAAGCCTCAGGAACGACGGGTCACATGACGTCACGAGAATAAAATAAGAGTGTACAGTGTGCGATCAATCTGCAGACCTAATGGACTCTACACACCAAGATCGCCGACACAACCCGGGGTTTGACGTCGGCAGATCAGTCCGTGGCACGTTGGCGCCTTCCAAGTTGACAACACTGTTGGCAATCTGCAATATTCATACACGTTGCCACAAGTCGATGCCGCCAGCATGATTCTCGAACTACCGAAACTACCAGGCTGTGTCGGCGGCGTTTGCGGGTTAGATGTGTAGTGTCCTTAATAGCGTCTGTCTGACCCGTGGCGCCGCTCTGGCGAAGCACCCCAGACTCACTACGTAGGAGTCAGCGGTTATGGACTGTACTGCTATAATTCTGGGGTATCGGAGCAATCGACTCGAGAACTCGCGCTCTTATTCAACTTATAACACTAGGAATTTTCCTGTAAGCATTTCGCTTCATTGTGGCGGTAAGCTATCTACTTCTACAGTTCTGGGGCATCAGCACTATTGACACTATTGAAGTTTTGTTTGTTAATATTAAACTTAAGTCTTCGTTTATTGTTACAGAGAAGTAACCTTTGTTGGATGTCTTGTTTTTAATTCGAAGGACGATCATTATGATCGATTATTATGATTTTTCAGACATGTCCGTCCCGTTAGGTCTAACTAAAGGTCCGTTAGGTCTAACTAGGACTAAAGACACTTTGACTTTTGATCTCCACCCGTTCAAAATTTAATAAATAAATTGAACAGTGGAAAGCAACATAAGTGCGCTTATATGACTTCCATTTTGAACTCTGTAGCACTCATTTTCAGCAGTTTCAGGGCGTTTTGCCAAATCCCTCCCATTGCCTACAGCCTTCAGTCAATATGGTATTCTAGGAACATGATATGACGCATAAATATCTATTATGGTAATTACGTCGGTAACAAAAGCCTTTGTATCTTGGCTGACCCATTTGTTTGTCCATCGGCATACATAATGTGTAATTTACAGGGTTAAAGTTTTATATAATTTCTGCCATGAATACTAAAAATCTACCACTTAGTTACCCCGAAGAAAGAACACTCAAGTTGATTACTCAGTTAATTCTTGCAACACAAAACCTATCCCAAAAGATCCATAAAGTTGCCAAGAAATCGTCTGCAATCAAGTCTGCTGCAGCGCGAATGAATAAACACTCTTTTGGGAAAAATAAGCTTCAGACACGGTGATCTCTCGGCAAGATCCGTAAATTATTTCCCAACGAGAGACCGGTCGTAATTGGTGTCAAGTGAATTTTCTGTTTACGGATCTCAGACATTAGCAGGAACCGCGCTTGCGGTACTCGCTACGTGCTGGCCCGCAGTCGTAGTCGCCTCATCCCTGTGCGTGCGCCGAAACTGTGACAGCCGGTTGGAGTGGTGCGGTAGGTCAGGCCCGGACCGCATTCCGAATGCACTCGCCAGTCACCGCACCCGCGCCGCGCCGCCCGCGCCACGCCCGCGCACCGCTCTCACTAAATATAGCCTTTGCGAAGTGAACGAACGCGCCGCGTGGCCTCTAGCTACGCCGCAAACAAGTGCAAATCATTCAAATACGTAGCCACTTTGGATTGATTGTACACTGAGGCACTTGTAGCCGTTAAATGCTCCGTTTGAGCGCGTTCGGCACTTTGTTAGTGACCCGGAAGTGCTACAAGATTTCGGCGGCGCTTCGTAGCACTTTCGTAGCGCGTCGTAGACCGCGACTACTGAAATGAGTTTACTTACTGTTTTATGGACTTTTTTAGTTTCATTTACATATTTATGATCGTTACTACTAGATTGGTTTCTTTTATGATTAAAAGTAATAAAAAATGGTAATAGGCATTATGCAGCAGCTACTTAAAAGGTCCCCAAGCAGGGTTATCAGCAAGGTTATCCAAGCAAAACTAATGTAAAACAAAGAAAAATCTATATATTGTGCTGACAGACTTAAGTCTCCAATGCACCTGGCTGGTGTCCATTATATCATCATTATTATCGTCAATTTCAAATCAAAAAACTGCTGCATTCCATATTCTCGCCATAAGGCGTCATACAATGCCTTCCACAGAGTTCTACAAAAAGGTTGACGAGAGTCGAACGAGTCAGAAAACATCCATTTATTTGCTTATCGGACATAATGCGCTAACCGTACGAGATAACAGGACAATGAGTGTAAACCAGCAAGGCAGATACCTAGTACATTAGTGTACAGATAAGGTTATCTTGTGTCAATACTCTTTTGTACCCAAGATACGGGAGTCTATTTGCCCTTAATGCCCCAGGCGCATTCTTCTGTGTTGAATAACCTGACAGTCACTGGCAGTCTCGACGATGGGTTTTTTATCTGTTTTTTTTTTTGTGTTTCATATGTCCTGTTTTTATGGATATATCCAATCCATCTACAGATGATAAGGTATTTTCTTTTTAGCGTCAGGCAACAATTCAATCTTATACCTACTCTTTATTTGCAATGTTATCTGCCATAGCATTATTCAAACTGGATTCCTACACGTGTAAGAGAAAAACATGCTATTTAACGGTAAAACAAGTTTCGTCAAATTATTTAAATAGGCATTTGTGTGTTGAGGTGAATGACAGCACTGAGAAAATTATCGTTTACTTTTTTTTTGCAAAGCAGACAATAATTTCGCGAAGGAAATATCATCATCATCAAATCAGCCGATCGACGTATAGAAAAAAAAGAAGAAAGTATAAAATATCCAAATGAGATTTTTGATTTTTTAAGTCTGGACAAAATCTTTTCCAGGGTTCATACTGCACACAGGATCTAAGATTTTAATTTTTTTTTGTAATGAATCTAGTGATCAGTGAATGTCAACAAAAACTCACACCATTCAAAGCTGCAAATCATCACGTAATCAAACTGGCGACTGTTTGAAGTTTATGAAAATTCAATAATGAACAATTTAACATTGACCTTTACTGTCAAGTTATTTAAAGATGTTTATTATTGACATGATACTTTGACGCTACAAATTACCTACTTGATAATAACTTTAGTTAAATTGTATACTGCCGATAAATATTTCGTATTATAGGTTATTTTCACAAAGTTCAAATCTAAGTCTTACATCGATGCGAATAGGGAAAATTTGTGAGTGAGATGAAGCAATTTGAACATGCTTCACTGTGTAATCTCTGTGTAAGCCGAAACACATGTCATCGACACAGCTCCTGGAAAGCTTACGACGTTGTGTTTACTACGCTTAATGGGTTAAATGTTTCTTGCCTTCATAGACTCAAGATATTACCTACAGTTCATGTTATTACCCTCCATGTTGTACCTCCATGTTGTACCCTACATAATGTACGTAGGTTTAAGGTACAAATTGTTTGTTTATAATATCACTCCATCGTATTTTATCATGGATTTTTTAACCTCTTCGCCGTCTTCACTCTTCAATCGCATACACTAGCGAGCCCAGGCGGGCTATAGTACGAGAGTTAACGCATTCACTGCCGATCCCTTGTAGTACGATGTGAATTGGTGCTCCCCTATACCAAATTATGAAAACCTATGTATATTGGTAAATTTATAAAAGTATATAATAATCATCAATATTGCACTTTTGATGATTATTGTATACTTTTCTAAATAAATATTTTAGCAGCTACACGGAGACGTGTCGTTCGACTTATGCGTCGTGGGCAATGACAGTGTTAAGTTATTTGTGATTATTTTGCTAGGTATCAATATAAATTTAATTTTGGTTGTCAGTATAAATTTTAACTGTTTTTTTTCAGTAAACATTTTAAACATTGTATCAAAAGTGCATTAGCCTTATACAGGTTGGTTACCCAAGAAGTCGTTCCGATATCGCTATCATGTTTTGAAGTAAAAC
Source organism: Eupithecia subumbrata (assembly GCA_949316285.1). Taxonomy (NCBI): domain Eukaryota; kingdom Metazoa; phylum Arthropoda; class Insecta; order Lepidoptera; family Geometridae; genus Eupithecia; species Eupithecia subumbrata. The sequence goes on from OX438643.1 coordinate 25,862,415, forward strand.
TGTTAATTTATTCAGCAAGTCTGAAGTTGCTCGGTTATCCAATTTGCAGAACAGGTTATATTGTTGTGGATAAACCGAATTGGTATTTGTATAATCCCTACGGAAGCCTGATGCAAAAAAAATTATTCCTGACATTTAGAAAAAAATACGTAAAACAAGAAAACTGAAATTGCATCTGCAATTTATTTTAACTTACTCAATCATAACACTTTATTATTCAGATATAGAATAAGTATACTTATTTACTTTCATTATATCCGGTTATAACGTGACTAGGGCAGCGTGCAATCCTGCTGAAAATTCGGTAAAACCAATGGTGAAAACTCGTGAAATTCCCGTAAAAAAAACTACTTAAAGAAGTCCTTTGCACCATTTGAAACTCATAAAACCCTTAGAAGCATTATTGTTCTTAAAGGTTGGTAAACATTATATGACACATGCGTTTATGTGGTGATGGTCTTTAGCTAAGGGAATTTTAGTGACACTTTGTACCTATTGTAGTTAAGTCACTCATCGACAAAATATTTGCTGGTGTTAATAGAAACTAATTGCTTTTGCATTAGTATAATGGGATCCTTTGTTTAATTACTGAGTAGTTATGTTTGCTATAATTTGGTTTGTAGAATTATCAGTAGGATATATTCTGCAGCATCTGAAAGTTTTGGACTGAAACAACTGTTTTCGACATTTTGTGCATTTTTGATATTTTCAGAAACCTGTCAGGCAATAGCTAGGTGAAGGCATTTTATCAGCACGACCTTCACACGCGCTGATTGATAAGAGATAACAGGTTTCGTTACTTTGCATACGGACATTCATTTGTACCTATATTTTTTCTAAACTGCCGCGAATGATTTCTATGTAATATGTTGAGATAATTTAATAAATTATGTATGAAATTTTTGCATATAGAATTTAATGTTAAGTTTTGAGTATTCTGAAAAAAGAACCTTCATTTGATCATCCGTGTCAAAGTTCGTGACTCACTGTAAGTAACCGCTATAACATGGAATAATAATGCCGTCTAGACTAGATTAAACTGAGAGGAAGACGAGCGTGTTGTGCGCGACCGCGAGACATGCATTTTGCGCAACAGTGCAAGCCGCCGCCGCCGCGCCGCCGCCGACGGGAAGTCAGCGGCGCTGGTCAGCTGGCCGCCAGCCCGCCGCCACCAACCTCGCACCACTTATCCATCCACGTTTTACATTACATGCCATTCACGCTTATAACTGAAACCTAACTTCCTCATTCCAACAATGTTTCCACGAAGGCTCGTAACCCATCTTCGAAGAAAGCCGACACTGTTTATCAACACGGCGGCTATTCGCACTTATAACATCGGTGCAAATCCGCGAAATCACCACCTTCATGAGCGCGCCTCGTAGCCGGGCGATGTTCGCGTGCATGTCCATCCATCGGCCACGGAGGCGCGAGCTACTCGAAATAGATACGAAGAGTGCAGCGCGTGCATGCAGCGATCAATCGCACTCACCGTGCGTTCGCTGGCGACAGTCACGCCGGCGATCAGCTGAGCCGTCAGCTGGGCAGCGCGAGACGCCGGTGGAGGCTGTAGGAGCGCGAGGAGGGCTGGCTTCCGGCGGCGCTGGACCGCTGGTTCCGAGCTGCACTGGATGCGGCACTGCACGCGGCTCAATGAGCTCCGATCTCGAGCACGGGAAGGGCACACACACACGGACCGCGAACGAATGCGTCAAGCGTAGGCGACGTGCATCGCGGCTCTCGCGTGTCGGCGGCGAGAGTGTCGGCTCGCGACTGAGAACCGCGCGGGGGGCTCCGCTGGCACCCGCGCCGCCCCTCGCCGCCCACTTCCTCCGATGAATGACAATAATGGAAGACGTTCAACTCGCCCGCAAACCGAATAATATGAATCATTGCATTAGGGTGCAGCCCCGACCGAGTCCGGTCCGCGAAACTCAGGTCCACGCTTCACTGCCATAAATATTCATGAAAGGATAGTAAACGCGCTGAAATCTCAGCGCTAAGTGCGCTTATCGCTTCGTCCTCGGGAGAAGCAGTAGCTACCTACTTTGTGGGAAGCATGTCTTTCATGTTGATTTAGTTAATTTTCCTTGGTGGCGCCCGAGGATGGCCGGCCAGCTGCGTCCACCGGAAGGTCAACGCGGCGCGGTGCCGGAGGTGGAGCCTGCAATTAGCGGGTTCACATGGCAGACGATGGGCACCGCACCGCACGCCACTAATCTTATCCGAGCTAATCTAATCCGGCGCGACGCCCTCTCTTGTGTTTTCTTCCAATTGTGTCCACTCGAGGTAAATTAGTGGTTTTCTCTGGAGAGTTCACAACAAATTCTGACGGGTTCATTGTTCTTTTCATTTAAATTGCTTTGTTCAATCTTTCGCTGATAATGCAAGTGATTAACTGGCATTAGCAGATGTCTCTAAGAAGAGATGGCGATATTTTGATCCGAGTTTTCCTCAGACGGTATTTGAATAAGATGACAAAGGGAGAGGTAAAGCCTGCTCAGAGTAGGAATAAGTAAACGCAGTTCAAGTGGCGGAGACGGTAAAGACATAGCAGACATAGCAATGGTCTAGACATAAAACCAGCAGATCTACCTACCCAGCCACTTACTATTAGGTAGGTATTTCTGGTTTTAAGTGCTCAAATAACGATTAAATTCAAAAGAAATGTTCAAATATTTATGGAGGGATTACCTAACTTCATGTAATTTTCCATCAAAACACTTACGATTCAGCGTCTTTTCGTTGTAATCAGCAAAAACTTTTATTGCCGGTTGAAAATTTGAGAGAATCCTCCGCGCTTCTGTCTAACGCGCCTTGTCTTTGATGTCGCTAAAAGGGAAGTTCCAAATTCTTTTAAATTCCTCATAAATTGTACTAAATCGTCTCAGCTAACATCAGACATTAAGGAGGCTGTTCTCGGTGTCGCGATATACCATGCAAAGTTTTTTCTTTTATCGAATCCTAAAGTTCATCTCGTCTAGACCGGTTCGGACGCCCACACCGCACAGATTTCTGCATCTTGCAACCGACCCGCCATACAAGTTACTTTATCAACTTTTTATCCTTTTGTGATACAGCAAGGTCTCTCCATAGCGTTAAATAGCAACGATACTTATAGTGAGCCTATCTTTGAAATTATGCGAGCGCTGCGCTGGCCACTTATTTCATGCGTAACTTTTCATCGGCAAACATGCCTTTATTAGTTTGCGAACGGGTGGGTATGCGTGCTGCCAGGGCTGAATGTAAATATTCCATACACATACCTACTACCCTATCTGTAGAGCCACGGTACAGATAGGGAAGTACTGTGGCAGAAGCTCCGTTTTCCCCTGATGGATATTTTCTAATGAGCTGGCGCGATTGTCTTTTGTTTTGTTCATACAATTATCGACGGTGACGTCACAAATACTGGATGTATAGGATAAACAAAAGGGGGTCGCCCCAGCTTTTAAAAATATATCTTACCTAATGGTTTTGTTAGTCACTATTCTGTCATTAGCAACACAAAATAACATTTTATTAGTTAACTGGGTGTTAAATAGTTTTATTTTTACTAACATTTATTTTGTTTGTTTGTATTTTGATAAAGTTGGACATGCTGGTTTGTTTATAACGTTTACAAATGCCATGAGATAGCATTTTATCTATTCAGCGAGGATTCTGTGTCTATCAATAACAGGGACAGCATGACATAATTTTGTATGTACTACTCAGATAATAATAGTATCTACCTAATGGACATTCCAATGATCAAAGTCCGGTTGTAAATTTCCTCATCATTTGAGCATACGGGAATTAATATTGATAATATATTTACTTCAAAGATGGCTGAACTAGTAGTAGTATCTTTTTTAGGGTTCCGTACCCAAAGGGTGAAAACGGAATCTTCTAAGCCTCCACTGTCTGCCTGTTCGTCTGTCGGCGGGCAATTGTCTACCTTTTATGGAACCGTTAAAGGTAGACAGTTGAAATTCTGGCAACAAATAAAAGAATAAAATAAAATTTAAATCTAAAGGGGGCTGCCATACAAATAAGCGTGTTTTTTGGTTATTTCTGCTTTACGTTTGTCAAAGCTCTTAACCGTAAAAAATAGACAGTTAAAATTATTTACAGAGTGCGTAGCTATTGCCGCTACAACAAAAAATGTAAATTAAATAATATAAATAATTTAAAAATTTAATAATTAAGGGGGGCAACGTCTATAGCATGTTGAATAGCGATCACTAAAGTTGGCTTTTTGCTATTTTTGCGATCCATCAAAATATTATATTTTAAGGGTTTTTCTTGTTTCTTTTGCATAAGTACCTATGTATATTAAGTATCGTCCGGAACCCTGCGAGTCGAGTGCGAGTCGACTCGCACTTGGCTGGTTTATTTTATTTCATGTTCAGCCAGCTCTAAAATACAAAAATGATTTATTGGTACAGGTGAAATATTTTTAAAAGCTAACCTTACAACATTTATTATGGAGATCTTTAGGGTCTATGTTCAGCAGTGGACGTTGTTCTGCTGAGATGATGATGACCTATAAAAATATTTACATTAACAATGTCTCTTTTTAATAATTTTTTGTCAATATCATGCATTTGGTAAGACTGAAAAGCATCAGTTTCTATCGCAGAAAAAGTACAAATTGTTAGCTCCATGGTATCAATCAATACGTAGGTACCTACTAAGCGGGTACTTATTAGTAATGATAAGGATGAAGCCGTAATAAAAGGTAGGCATGGTTTGAGGAAGATTGACAATAAGTACTTTTGTCCGGACCTCGGAGTTTGATAAAAAAAAAACAAAAAAAATATTTTATATACATCATAATAATGTATTTTCAAATTAAGCAAAATTATTATGTGTAACAAATAATTCATTAATTTCAAATGTTTGGACTTGGCTTCTAGATCTTGGATTACAGCACCTACACTAAGTGGTTAGACTTGTGTCGTAGGTGCTGTATTTCCTTCAAGGTATACAATAGATTAGCCACAATCAATGGTAGGTACAATTTAAAGATACAAAGCCTCATTGGTATGTATATCTCAATAGTAAATTTGTAAAATTGATTTTAGATTTAACGATATAAACATACGAACATAAATAATGATTTTGTTTCACATTTCGTTTATATTTTAAGGAAAATGTGCTATGAGTACGTATGCAGCACTATTTTTCCCCTTGCTACCTTTTTATTAGGGAAAATATCTGCAAGCTATATACTGAAATAGGTATTGAATTCATGCATTGCTTCTGATGCAACCACGATAATGGTTAATAAATAAATTAATAAATAATGCTGGACAATCCACAAAGCATCATTTAGCTGCGAGCTAAGCAGAGCTTGTGTTATGGATACTAGACGACTGATATACAATCATCATCATCATCCACATCTAATATTTTTTATTATACTTACATAGAAATATCCAGAATATTTGCATCAAATATTTGCAGATCGTACAAACATTCCAAAAGTTCTTATAAGTACACGGAATTCGAGACAGATAGTAAAAGATCCTATGGGGGAACCTAGCGGGTTTGCTTGTCAAACTAAGCCGTTTTCAGTACTCATACGGATCCCCGTGGAAAAAAACTAGAAATACATCAAATTCAATTTTTTTTCTTCTGTTACTTAATTTTGAAAAACACAATTGCGAAAAAAATTACGATAAAAAATCATGAAAGTGTTTTTTTAATTTGATCGAGATCTCAGGAACCGTGCGGTCTATAGAAAAGATTGTTGTTTTGATTCGTTCGGTTATTACTAATTCTTTGGTTCCTTTATACAATTTCTTCATTAGTTGTTTAGTTTTCTTGTAAATAAGCAAAAACATCATTTTTGCTCATACGCCGTTCCAAAAACGTATGCTTCCTCCCGCTCCTATGAACGCCAAATCCTATGCCTATCCTTTTCACAAAATGGCGCTCAATGCGCCCTCTTAAGGCGCTGCCGTGGAAAACTAAGACTGTCAGATTGCATGTGAATATTACCAAATGTGGTCGGCAGAGGCGCTTATTTTTAACATAGACTTATGCCAAATTTATCTGTTGTAGAAGAGGCAAACTTTTGTTTTATTTTGGTTGATAGCACAATCACAAGGTAATAATGTAATGTTAACTAACATTTGCCCGCGGCTTTGCTATCGTTGCATGTAAAATACCTTAATAAAACCTATGTCGCTCATTGTAGCTTCTCAATTATAATAAAAATTACATTCATCGATAGTTATTCATAGAAATCAGAAACACTTAAAAAAATAATATCATCTTCATGCATGTTAAAGTGCCGACAATATCACCGACCATTATGATAATACTTTATACATTAAAAAAATATACTAATTTAGTCAAAACAACTGAGGTCTAAATGGATTACAAAAGTGTCAATCGTTGAAGATATTTCAATATATATATTTAAATTATTATATATTTAAATTATTTTTTGATAACTTTTAACTCTTTTGGAGTTTTGTTGTAGAATCGTATACATTTCCCTTTAAAAGATAATCTATAAATCGATACTATAAAAATATATAAATATATATCTATAAAAATATTCGTAAAATAAAATACGTGAATGTTGGAATGCTGAATGATGAATTTCACGGATATAATTTTGTACACAATCTCAGTACCACTCGCTTACATAATTAATTTTATTTTCCGGAAATAAAACGCAACAATCATGAAGATAGTTTTAGTTTAGATTGTAATTCTACAAAATAATCATAAAAACCACAACAGACCATGCCTTGCTATCCAAATTGATATTCATACCGATATAAAGTATTCTTTATTATGTTGCTGCCTTCCAAGAACTCATGAGTGATTATGATTAACATGAGTGATTAACAATAATTTTGACAACTGTCATTGGAAATACAATTGTTTTGCATGTTTATTACATTTTTAGCGTCTTTAAACATCTCCTTTACTTGACTTCTATGTTACGCTAACAAAAAATTTATTATATTGATGTCAATGTACACATATTGCCAATAACAAAAAAGTTATGACAAACCGCTCCGTTGAGGTTTTTCTATGAGTTATTAAAAATTTAAAGTAAATTATTATTTTTGAGTATCTGTCCTTTTGAGAATCTCTCTTCTCTAAGAGAACAAACCGATAGAACTACGAGTAATTTAAATTTGCCTGTAGTTCTACTGGTAGAACTACGAGAAAAAAAATGCAAATGGTTGGTCCTAAGTAAATCAGTTATCTAGTAAGTACCCATAACAAAGCTCTGCTTAGCTTCGGCCTTGGTGATGATGTGTGAATTCATCATCATCAGCCTATATAAGTCCACTGCTGGACGTAGGCTCCTATTTTAATTTTTCAGCATTGTTTATTTATATATAAGGTCATCAAAATCGCCCTACCTATTTAACATATTTTAACTCGACCAATACTTTTCGTGCTGTAAACATGTTGAGTAGTACCTACCTACCTATCTAGCTACCAGAGATAAAACCACTATAAACCTATTCTACTTAATTGGTAGGTCTGTCAATGAATAAAATTCCTGCAAATTTCTTTTGGCTTAGCTTCAATCAAATATAGACTTTATTTCAATGACGAATGAACCATTTAACCCGCAAAACAAAAGTTGTCGAAAATCGTAATTCGTCCGTCGAACCCAGCTGTCATTGCGAAAAAAGTTACATAACCTCACGTCCGTCCGAGGAGGCATCCAGCCTCCGAATGAAGCTACTGGAAGCTATTTTGAGCATATATTGAAAGGGATGTTTGAGTAATAGGGTTGAAATTCTATTGGCAAAATATTATCATTTTTGCAATTATTTCGCTTCGCTGTTTTTTGGGTTTTATTATGTTAATGGTTTTATTTATTTAAAACTTTTTCCATATTTCTTTTGTTGATAAAATTTCCTTTCATATAGTATTAAAATAATTAATGGTTGTCACTCAAAATATTGAGCATATCGAGACGAAAAATTTTTTTCTTGTTCTTTCTTGTGATTTTTTTTTTTCAAGATCCTAAATCGTTTTATAAAATATTTTTGTATAAGTCTTTTTTTCATACATTTGACTATACACTGTTTTTTTTTGGGCTTGTAATATGTCGGAGAACGGCTAACGGTGCGACGAAAAAGTGTACTTTCTACGGTGTCGCTGTTTGGGTAGCGTCTTAATGTGCAGTAGGTAAGCTATAGGTCCTTCTACACAGGTAAGCAACAAAGTAACTCATTTTAATCTGCACAAGAATAGCTCGTGCTTTGTGAGCCTTGGGTGCTTTTACACAGAAAACCGGTACTGCGAATTATTTTTGGTGGCTACTGGGTTTTTTTTTTCTAGTATAAATGCCAGAATCTGAAGTCATGGACATACCAGCTTCTGCCCGCGGATTCGCCCGCGCTTTTCAAGTCGCATACGTCCCCGGGATACCGTCTACGTTCTTACCAATTTCGTTAAGATCCGTTCAGCCGTTTAAAAAGTAAAAGACAGACAGAATAACTTTCGCTTTTAAAATATTGGTATGGATTGCCGTTGCTGCGATAACTATGGTGACGTCGACGCTATTAATCATCAATTAAAATTTATAATAAAGTTTATAGCGATTCAATAATGAGCAGTTGATTTTAATGCTGATGCTCCAGTGAATCTATGCATTGAAAGATTTCGTGGGTACTGTTTTTAAAGCTGTTAAATATGTATAATTCCAGACGAGGTTCGCCGAATTATGTGTCATACTTAAATAGGTATTAAATCAGGGTATTAAAACAAAAAGTAGGGACCATACTTTCAGGGGTGGTTCAGACTCGGTTACAGAACCGAGGACAAATATTTTCAAGAACTCTCGAGTTTTAGTTTTCGAAAAAATAAATAAAACAAAATGACCACTAAGTGGCAATGACTGGCGCTCGGCTTGCGTGTGTATGCTGTCATAGAACCTTAAAGTTTAGTCCTTACTTTTTTTTTCACCTGTATATGACCCACCTTAGGTTTTACTGTTTGACTCGTTCGCACCACTTGGTGTTAGTTTCTACAGGGTATCAATTTGTATTATAGTTCCTCTTGGTGCCTGTTTTCTAAGTAAATAAAGCTTAGCGCATACCTAGGACCGGGTTAAATAATGCTTTTATGTGAGCGCCTTTGTGAACGATTAAGTCGGATAAGCATAGCATTAACTTTTTAAGATATTCTGCATTTTTTTAGTAATCGGTTTATAGACTTTTTACGTCTGTTTTTAGGCGACAGTAGCTCCAATAAGAAGGGATGTTTTGAGTGCGCTTTATCTATGTGAGAATTGTTAACGAGTGAATTTGGTTTTATTCGATACCGCGTCAAAAACCTATAAAAATGGATTATTTTACAAATTCTATGTTCTGTAAATCTGATATGTAAACACTTTCTTTACCCATGACGGCTGGGTGATTGTGTTAAGGCGCTGCCTCTTCTCACACTAGCGTCGCCACCTATTTCATCTAATTATTACATTTAAGAAAGGAATTTCCTAAAATTACGTTAGCCAGTTTGTGACACCTATTATAAGCTTTTTTTAATGCCTCTGTAATAGTTTTATTTTGTATAGTTTAGACAGAGATTCGAAAATAGAGTTTGGTGGCCACCAAGAGCAACTTCGAATAGAGATTCTGCAGATAGTTTAGACAGAGGTCTAAACTATACAAAATAAAACTATTACAGTCGCATTATAAAAAGCTTACTGGTATCACAAACTGGCTAACGTAATTTTTGGATTTTTTTTTCTTAAGTGTGAGGGGAGGCACCTCTTTAACTAGGTATTATAATTTATGAATGCTAGAAAAAAATTATTTCCTACCTGACAGGTAAGTCTTATTTATTTTCTCCAAAAATTACATTATGTCGGATATTTTCATGTAGCGCACCTACACCTATTAATCACACTAATACTTATTAATTATAAATGCGAAAGTTTGGTGGTGGATGGATGTTTGTGTTTAAAGGTGATTTGCATCCCATGAGATATAAATAAAAACCATAAAAATAAAGCGTGCGAAGCCGCGGGCATAAACTAGTAACTTTATAAGACAAGAGTCGAGAGAGAGATTCAAAAGTCTTCCGCTAGTAACAAGTAGGTTGTCTTGTTTTGGAATTCTATAATTTAGATTATACATACAGAAAATTATTTATAGCACACGTAACGAAGAAACAATTTATAAACTATTACAAAATATGTGAAAATTGGCGATTTTATCGCTCAAGAGCGATCTCTACCAGACAACCGTGGATGGGTGGGATCATTAGAATGTACATGGGGATCTGTTTTCATTATAATGAAGCTAATAAAAATTACAAAATTCAAATCATTTATCAAATCTTTCATACACATACCTACTTATACACCTACCGTTATATTTTATTAGAAATTTTTGTCATAACTAAACATTCGTTCATTCATCTTTCTGCGAATCCGGGTAGCATGCCGTTGTTGACATTATGTTCATTTCTCAAATCTTATTACCGACTTTGTACAACTTTGTACGACTTTATCCAATAATAAATCTACTTAGGGAACATTTTGGTTTTTCTTTCGGCAAAGTAAGCTTGCATGACTAATTTGGCTACGGCCCAAGGGTGCAGGGATCCGTTTTTAGTAAGAAATACAAAATCAATGAATAGTAGGTAGGGGATATGACATATCCCAAATACTTTCCTACTGTTTTTTGAACAATTAACAATTTTTACGTGTGTTTTGAAATTAAACTTAGTAATTCCGTGACCACGGCGACCTACTGAGAAGCCGGATAAATCAAATGCTATTTGCGTTAGAATGCGATACATAAATCTATATCTATACTTATAATAAAACTGTAACAGGTCCAATTCTGTACATTGAAGATATTTTGAAATTTTTTTTTGGAGGGCACTCTATTATCAATACTGAAGCCAAAACTGTAATTTTTTTCATTCATGTCTGTCTGTCTGTCTGTCTGTCTGTCTGTCTGTCTGTCTGTCTGTCTGTCTGTCTGTCTGTTTCTTAAACGCGCATCACGCCGAAACTACTGAAGGTATTGAAATGAAATTCAGCATGATTTTAGGTCATATTACGAGGAAGGACATAGGATACTTTTTATCCCGGAATTCAGTCAGGTTCCCCTGGGAGAGGGGATGAAAGTAAAATTTCTTCACCGCACATCACGCTGAACTGCTGAATGAGTTGGACTGAATTGGTATGATTTGAGTTCAAACTACAAGGAAGGACATGGGATCCATTTTATCCGGTTCCCCTGGGAGAGAGGATGAAAGTAAAATTCTTTAACCGCGCATCACGACGGAACTTCTTTATAAATTCGAATGCAACTTGGCATGCTATTAGTTCATACTACGTGGAAAGATAAATTTTATCCCGGAATTCAGTAAGGTTCCCCTGGGAGAGGGGATGAAAGTAAGATTCCTTCACCGCGCATCACGCCGAAACTGCGGAATGAGTTGGAATGAAACCTGGCACGATTTGAGTTCATACTACAAGGAAGGACATGGGATACATTATATCCTGGAATTCAGTAAGGTTCCCCTGGGAGAGAGGAAAAAGTATAATTATTTAACCCCGCATCACGACGGAACTACTGAATGAATTCGAATGGAAGTCGGCACGATTTGAGTTCATACTACGGGGAAAGATACATTTTATACCGGAATTCAGTAAGGTTCCCGTGGAGGGGGATAATAGCCAAATTCATGGGTCGCGCATCACGCCAAAAGTACAGAATGAAATCAAATGATGCATTTTATCTGGGATATCAGTAGGCACGGTTCTCTTGGGAGAGGGGATAAAAGTCAAAATGTGTTCTTAGTTGTAATTCATTAACGCGTCGCCGATTTCATGCATTCTTTTTATTAGAAACAGTGTTGCAAGATCGAATTTGACTAAATCAGTAGAAAGTCGAGTAGAAAATCAGTTCATTGAAACAAAAAAATCATTAGATAAAGGGTAGGTAAGTTCCTATCCATTTATTATTCCAAGACGCACCCATTAGTTAGGGTTCTACCTTAGTAGGTAGGAACCTAACTAATGAGTGCGTCAATGCCTATTTCAGGCAAAGTAAAATGTACAAATGGTCCATGCAATATTCATGAACATGATATTTGGTGGTTTAGCTGGTCCAGTTAACTGTACCACCGAAGTTTTGTTGGAGTAAGTGGTCCAATTAAATTAACTGGACCACAGAAAAATATTTTTGACTGTGGTACACAATCAATTGTACCTACCTAATAACGAAAAAAAATTACGGTGGTCCAGTCAAATGGATCAGGAGCCCAATTCTGTAATACAATGGCTTCACTATGACAATGGAATCGTCGCAGAATCATTACGTAGAATCTTTAGATTAATAAAACTCCAGATAGTGCGTGCGAGATAAATTAATAGTTTCAAACTTCTCTACATCTGCATTCATCATAATTTCTTTCATCTAAGGTAGAATACCAAAACGTGTCATTCCGTGACGTCTGTGACGTCCCTGTCATAGTGAAGCGATTAATTTAGCAGAATAGGGCCCCAGCTGAACGGAACCATGAGTAAGAAGTGAAACGAGTATGACACTTCTTAACACTAACGCTGGCCGAGTCGTAGCTGAAAGTATTGTCGATAAAGAATGGGATTGAAGATGACAACATGCTATCCGCCGTAGACCCCAAACGATTTATACACTATTTAACTAGGTACCTAAATAAAGATTCTTATATTAAAAGTGTAACAGGTCCAATTCTGCGCATCGAAGTTTTTTTGCACTGCGGCGTATCATAATATGAGAGAAACTGTGGTTAAATGTGAACTTATTTAGTCGGCAGGTATGGCAATGGCGAACGAAGTCGCGGGTACAGCTAGTTCGTGATAAGCTTATTAGGAGTCTTGACTTGTTAAACTAAACACCTATGTTCTATTTCAAATCCCATAATTAACATTTTCTCCTATACTTTTTCACCTAAACCTGCTATAAAAATATATTTATCCGTAAAAAGTCTAGTAAATTTCGCGAGTGCGATAACAAAACCACGAAATTGGATTTCACGATATAATCTGAGGCTGAAACTGCTAGTGACAGGCACACGAATAGCCGGCTACCAGGCCGCCTTCGGAACCACTGTCTACAGCACGACGAGACGAATAAGCTCAGGACGGGACAAATAAGCTCGGGACGAGACGACTAAAGCTCGGGAAAGGACGAACACGGCACGATCTAATAGATAATAATGCAGATTACGAATTCTAATTCAACTCTTGTAGAAAGTGCAACGGAAAACAAAATAAATAAGTTATACTTGACGTTTTCACACTACATCTAGCCCCAAGGTAAGCAGAGCTTGCGTTATCTCTATTCTTCGTAACAATATTGCCAGAGCGGACCTGGTCATCATTCTTGCAAAGAGGCTGTTGTGATTCACCGCACGATGTCTAATTTTTCCTAGTACTACTGCACTCATGTAGGAAATCGCACATCGCGGATTTAATCTGGTCGGTCCATCACATGCGCGAGTTTCAGTGCGGTGGACGATTTTGCCCTGTATTCAACACAACACACAAGACGCTTTATATAGTCACCGTCACGCTTTAAAACGTGTCCGTGGTTTTGAGGAACATGAACTGAAGGTAGCTGTATGATGCCGAGTTCTTGGAATATACAATAGTATTCGTTCGAAACTCGGTACACGAACCTCTGAGTATTTTTCTCCATCACCACATCTCCAGAGCATCTATTTTCTTCTTCTCATTTTCATACAGCGTTTACGGCTGATCAGCGTATAAAATATGGGACTTGTGTTAAATACGGTACCAGAAATGTGCCATGATTTCTAAATGTTTTGTCCTTTCACAAATAATATAATGCTTTTAGCGTAGAGTTACAAAAACCCCTTTTCAATGTCATACCTACCTAACCTACTCACATAGTCTCGCTATGACTAAGCTGCGCAGTTAGTCATAAGGTCATGTATACTCGTAGCAAAGGAATAATCTAAAGGAAAACAAAAGTGATTTCATCTTACAGTTGTTTCGTACCTTTAACACCAACATCATCATTATGTCAGCCCAAAAACATCATCATTGTCATCTGTTGGACATAGGCCTCCGTATGAGGCCACAAATAGCAGTCCTGAGTCGCCTTCATCTAGCGACCTACTCCCTGCGACTGCGACAAAGTCGTCGGTCCATCGAGTGGCGGGATGGTCTTCCAACACACCGTTCGCATTGCATCGCGGTTGCCGCTCAAGAACCTCTACTCTCATTACTTTTTCTCCCGCTTATCAGTTCTGCGAGCTACATATTATATGACCTGCCCACGACGACTTCAGCTTTAGTGTTAATAACCATGATGGATTTAAAAGTTTTAAATAAGGGCGAAATCTAGAATGAAAAAAATTAATTCCAGTTTTCCCCTTGAACAAATTTTCTCAAGGGTGAAAACTTGAATTCTTTTGCTAACTTAAATTCCAGTTTTCCCCCTTAAGGAGGATTTGTCAAGGAGGAAATTCGTGTACGTGGCCTATATGTATGCAGTCAGCGACTACGTCTCAGATTCATAGGCCAGCAAATCATTCTCACGCAACACAAATTGCTTGAAGACCGTCTTGAGGCTCTGCGGTATCTGTGACGATTAACATCAACTTTTAACCATGGCCATTCATTGAAATGAAGCTTTTACTTCATCATCTTCTAGCAATTTCTTTTTAAAACTTGTAACAGTCATCGGCTTTGCATAAAACATGCCAAATACGAGAATATGTAATACAAGCCTGATATTGAGACTTATCTTTTCTGATTATGGACGGCTTCTAATCTGACCTGCGTCAGAGGTTTCCTTTTATTGAAATCAATATCTAAAACTGGGTAGGATCAAGCATTGTTACATATACCTTTGTATTTTGTGGGTAATAGGGAAAAACCATCGTAATTACCAATTACTTTTAAGGTCAAACACCGTATTGTGTCACAGTAAAGTATTTCATTTTATTTACAAGCAAAATCTATACTAGTAGTATTATAAAAACGAAAGTAATTTTGTTTGTCTGTTTCCATTTCCCACCTAAACTGCTGAACGGATCTTAATGAAATTTGGCTGGGAGGACGGTATCCCGCGTAAGAACTCAGCCTACTTTTTATCCCGGAATAGTGCGTTCAAAGCTGCGGACTGAGGCTTGTATAGTTATATAAATAACAAGTCATATTCACATAACATCATCTAGCCCCAAAGAAAGCTAAGTAGGTACCTATGCCTACCCCATAATCTTGATCAAAAATAAAACAGATCCTTCGACTTGCAGAAACAAACAACCTATTTCATTTTATACCTTATCAATCAAACTATCGAAATGGGGCAATGAAACGCTTTCACTTTTATAGTCTCGGAATTATTAGGCTATTTAAAGGTCCCGTAACACTTCCCAAATAAAATCAGAGAAGTGCGTAATGAAAACATAATGTCGCGAAGTTGGAGTCTCTGAACGACCGTGAACTTAAGCTTAAGGTATTTTCATATCTATACAACGAAACGGGATCGTTAAAGGCGAGGAACTTATGGTGTTGGTGAAATCATTCGTCTACAGAGACTAGTATGAATATGTAGCAAAATACCAAAAAGGTAAAAGTTTTAGACTACGTGACAGTTTACCGCTTACTTGTCAAACAGTTACCTACTATTGAGAAACTATTAGATCGCTGACAAAACTACTAGGAAAAGTAGCTCCTCTCAGTATCGGTGCGGGCGCTGCAAATTGTTCAATGTATGGAATATAATTTGATTGTTTTGATAAATCTAAAGACCTTCAAATTTCATAACCCATTAGCAAAATCGAAATCAAAATCAAAAACTCTATTTCCATAAATAAAATAAATGTACACTTAGAAAAGGTCAAATCAACTGCCTCAAAGCTGCCGCTGTACCTGATTGTCATTTTTCAACTAGAAAACAGTTAGTTCCAGCAGATTTATTTTGTTTTTGCAGTTTTTCGGTTTTGTTGGACAAACACTAATTCATCGGGAATAAAAAGGGAAGGAAAAGAATAAATTTATGAACCGTTCTCAATACAACTATAGCTACATACATATGTACCTACGAAAGAAATAATGTTCAAAATCGGTCCATGTTAACGGAGAAATCGACGAACCTACATTAAAAAAAAGTCATATATATAGCCGAAGATATGGCACCCTGCTTTTTCTGAAGTCGGTTAAGAACAATTTTTTTATCGTCTTCGTAAACTATGCAATACTCGTACTTACAAAAATTACTTAATTCTTATTTACAAGTAGGTAAATCATCATGTAATCTTAAGTGGTAAAGCGGTAGTAAAATAAAGTACCTAATCGTTTTTCCCCGTAATGCATTTGCAAGTGACTCGGTTTATAAAACAGAATACGAAGTAGGTAACTAACAAACCTAAAAAACTAGGTCCAACAAATACTAACATGCATCGCATTCATTATCTTTCATAACTTGAGCTTCTGAACTACTAGAGACTATTATATAAGCGTTTCAGTGGCAACATTCCGTCCCACGAACATAGTTTGCGATCTTCAGTGTTTCCAACTTCAGATTAGAGATTGTCTACCTGGTAAGTAAAGCTTCTCTAACTTACACATGCGAGCATCAAAATATTAATTGCTTTTATGCTTGCATGTTTAAGTTTACTAATACCTTTCTTTGTTCACACATGTAGTTATGAAAACGGAAACGAAAAGTATCGGAGTCAAACCCTTAACCTCAACCTCAACAGCCTGTATTGGTCCACTGCTGGACGTAGGCCTCCCCCTGAGAAGCGTCTTATTGGCCTTCATCTCATGAGGGGGGGGGGGTAGTGCCCAGAATCCCTGCATGCGGGTTGGATTGGTAGAATTGTTCAATTTTTCTGTAGGGGTCGCTGCTACCCGCTCCCGTTGGATATCCCTAAGTCGCCTCTTATGACATCCACGAGAACAGTTGTGTTAGTGCTAATTCTAATCCGGCACCACACGGCGCAATCAAATCCAAAGTACCTAAATAAGTTCCTTCTGGAAAAACGTGCTCCATCTTAGGCCACATCTTCACGGTGGTCAAACGCTTTACCATTATAATAAAAAAAGTAATAGAGCTGCTGATAAAAATTAATGATTTTTCCCGTTCAAAATTGCGACCAACATTATTTCATTTAGTTTCCGTCTACTCTATTGAACATTGCCTAGACATCTTCCCTTTACAAAGCATGAGTAGAAAGCAGCGCACGTAGAATACCTAAATTCCCTAGATTAGAATGTGAAAGGTCGTTTTGTTATAACTTTGAAACGAGAGGCTCCATTTCCCATCGGAATGTGCCATGGCAAGTAGGCTCTCGTTATTTGCTATAGTATTACAGGCATCGGCAATAATAACCACAATTCAGCTGAGTAGCTCATGCGGACTGCGGCGGAAGACGTAGTGGACGAGTATTTTCTAAGAATCGCCTCCCGGAATGCCCCCTATGGGTAGGGCTGCCTCAAACCGGAAATTATAGGTTTTAGGTACGCGTCGGTCAAAACGGTGCAGCACATTTATGTTGTTGGTACTGTTGGTATGGATGAAGGGTTCATCCTTTTTGTTTTAGTAAAATAGATTTTATCGTTGATTTTGAAAAAATGTAGGATTTTATATCATCGTTTATTCGACAGGGAGTTTGTGTTAGATTATCGCTAAGAATTCTTACCGAGAATCTATCACAAACTCCCTGTTCATCTGAGAGTGAATGCGATCGTTGAATGATACAATTACAGAGTGCATTAATGTAAGATAAGGTAGAGATTCCAACACACAATCGAATTAATTACTGATTATCAGTATCAATGAATCGATGTTGAATCGATATCTACATTATAGTTTACGTGCACCCTACGGAATTGGTGTTTATAATGAATGAGAGGCATTTTATTGACTTAATTAGTGAAATAGAAACGTAACAGTTTTCATAGCAGGTAGATGTAATAATTATGAACCAAATAAAACGATCTCATTTTTACTTTTCTTTTTCCACTGCCCTCAAAGACTGAAAGCCCTTGTCATAAGTGTGAGATTTCTGCAACACTTTCCAAGCTTTCCCAATGCTTTGACAGCCCTATCGACTGGCGGTGAGTAGCGGTATCGCAAATGGAACGTGCCATTCGCCTGCGACTTATCGGATGTCGAACACAAATTCTTGGAGTCTCATTGACTTAGTGCTAGTCCCAATTAATCACTACTGAAATGTAATTCAACTTGTTTCAAGTTTTGTAGCCCTATAAGAACAATAATACAATGTTGCATTCCAAGAGTAGTATACGTAATTGACTACTGCTCTGTCGTATACAACTGATTTAAAATGTTATGGTGCAATTTGGTTACAATGTTTTAAATGATGAAGTATAGGCACTTTCAGCAGCAGTTCCAAGTTCCGAATTATCAAACATAAACCTATGAAGATTACATAGGTTGTGTTAGTCATGCATGTGTTCATGGAAATATTTTGAGATCTAGTTAGTTATCAAAAACACTACTATTTTCACACTGAATGTCTTTTCACTATATGTATTTTCAGTTGAACATGTAGTGTGAAACACTACATTTTCAACAGGATCTATGAACCTCAAAAATTCACAACCCTATTATACATTATTTACTTTATTATATTCTTTAAAATGGGCTACTACGCAAACAAGTACCCTTTAAAATGCTTAAAAGTAGAACAAAATTTGTTCTAACTCAAAAAATAAAAATATCGCTGAATGACCGTCATGCATAACATGACCGTCAAACCGATGCAGATCTGTGACCTCCTTTCTTTGTTTGGACGTTGATGCCTGAACACCCTGCATAAACAGTCTAGCGATTGTAATAAGAAAACCCACCTTAAACATAATAAAGAATCCTATAAAGCAGCAAAATTCAGTCTTGTCGCCGCTACGGGGTATTGCAAATAAATCTGGCAACGGATTGAAAGTCAAGCTCCAAACAAATTTAATGTTACATTACAATGCGGATTCGAGAAAGGATTACGCAAACAGCCAACGTTTTATGGAGTCACGCTAAATCTTTTTAATGTGACATCCACGACGCTTTGTATGTAGTTTTAACAGGAGAATATTAAATCTGGATGAACTGGTCTTTCTGTCGCGTCTAGTTTGCAGTTTATGCTAAACCTACCTACTCAAGTTGCTCTCTCATTAGCTCTTATTTACCTTTGAAATTATATTTCAGGCAGCAATGGTGCTTAATTTCAGAACCAGCATGTTTTAGCTTGTAAATGTAGATAGAGCAAATCAATACTTCAATGTAGAGCAAGTAAATCCCAATCAAAGTTGCACTTAGTCCAGATGAAAGTTAACGAATCGAATCAGTGAGTTCTGAAGTAGGTTCCTTATGAGTTAGTCTAATATCATCATGACTAGATACTACAGAATACTATCCGAAGTTCAGCCCTCAGGACGGTACTATCATTTATTCTATGTGTCGAGTAACTCGGTTACTATCTTCTATTGCACAGAGGTTGTGCCAGCTAATCCACTGAGACATTTTGATAAAGCAATATTGTTAGTTACTGCAGCATAAAGGGTTTACACTGCCTGCCTTTTGTATTTCCAAGGAATCTGAAATTGTTTGTCAATAATACTAGTGCTACCATAGCTTATATCCTTGTTTATACAGAGCAACAATATTATCGGAAACAATGGAATACAGAATTACAAACTTATGCCTCTACATAAAATCTACTTGGATGATTTATAGTATAAGCTTTTACCCTTTCTCTACGTACGGTAAATTGGTTTTAGGAATATTTTACTGGACTTGAAATATAATTTCTTATTCTCAAAGCTAGAAAGTTTTGTCATAATTTGTCTTAGGATGTTACCAACTTGGGATTTATTACAAGAGACGGCATGTGATTTACATTTAAATGTCCATTAGATGTAATAGAGCATTTCTGCCAGATCTACATTGGTAGCTGGTTAATGTGTTTTCGAAGCAGGAACACGCAACATTAGCATGGTAAATGATGTGCATGCGTGCACGATTCTTAGAACATCGACTGTCCTCGATCTTGGACACATTGCGATGCCGATTACACTACTGTGCCCATCTGTGCACCTATCAACGGTATTCTCTGGTAAGGTAGAGTCGACCTGCCATCGCCGGCTAGGTTAGTAATTCCATGTGATTCCAGTTATATGAACAGAGTATAGAGAGGACCTCATGGTCTTTAAACTCTAGAAAAATTTAAACAATGAGGGGTTTTCGATTTGCATTTTTTTGAAGAAAAATAATAGTACTAAATATTGGCATATTACTAATAGGTGGCAGGGCCCACGATTGGCAATTTGAGTGTATCAATGTCAAATGAAAGAAAAACAAAAACAACAAAAAATTATGCTGAATTGGAAATACAAACTAGAAACTTGAAAAAGTTGGTTTTCCTTTCATTTGACATTGATATACTCCAATTGTCAATTGAGACACTGCCATCTATCGAAGAATATGGAACTATCTTTTTTTTAATGCAAATCTAAAACCCCTCATTGAATGATAAAGTCATAGAATGAGCCAATTCTCAAGCGCTACTTAATAGGTATACCTATCTCTCTAAAAGAATCTCAGGATCTCGAGACAGAAAATAACGACATCCGATTATGTAATTTTCTTATACTCAGTACATCTCAGATTTGCGATGAAGGCTTGGTTCGTATAAAAACGTGTGTTCTTAGCTCTGTGTCGCTACTTTCGCATTCGAAAGGGTACTGTCCTAAGCTCTAACTAATGGTGGTAGAGCTCTTTGCAAGAATTCCGCCAGAAAGTAACACTGTCTCAAGCCAAGTTAATACTAAATTCCAGGATCTTTTCGTTGAACCTGTGAAATTTCAACGAATTTTCCATGAACCAACCGAAAGCATCTAAGGCTATTTATCGATTTTATTTAATATGATATATTTATAAATTTTATTTAATATATATAAACTTTTGCGAGCTATTTAAACATAAATGAATGACTTTAAATCCCCTTATAGTTGTTAGTTCTACAAAGCATTTTGTTGATCAGAAAGTTACTGCCTACATGTCTGGTAAGTTGATAAGATTTTATCACCATTTGAATTACATTCAAAACTAGCTGCTGCCCGCGGCTTCGCCTGCGTAGTTCCCGTTCCCGTGGTAATTCCGGGATAAAACATAGCCTATGTCCGTCTCCTGGTTCTAAGCTGCCTCCCCACCAATTTTCAGCCAAATCGGTTCAGCCGTTCTTGAGTTATAAATAGTGTAACTAACACCACTTTATTTTATATATATAGATAAATTGAAATTGTATTTTTTATATTTTTGCTATGATGATGTAAATTGTCCACCATTATTTATTTATCATTTATCCTACTTTAGTTACTAAATATTTTATTTAATACTGGCATCACAAAATACATTGTAGGTTAATCATTCCGAGGGTCCATAGCATTACAGTCACTTTAAAGTAGTAAAATGTATGTAACGTTGGCGTATGTTGCGAGCCGCATGGCGGAAGGGAGTAAATGAGAAAATGATGCTAGGACGAGGCCACTTCCCGTGCAGTGCAGTACCGCCACCATCACACACTACGTATCCAATTTAAAATATTTATGCCGGAAAATACATTGCTTCGGTGCTTATTCGTTGCGTTATTTGCCGGGCAATATTTACTTACATTCGTTGATCTAATTTGCATTCTCATTCTGTTTTGACTTTTTAACAGAGAGCAGTTTTTTCAAGTGAATCAAAATATATTTTTGTCTGTATTAAATAACGTATGTTACGTTTGTGTGTATGTTACTGGCTTTTGCCCATGGCTTCGTTCACTCTACAAAACGTAGCCCGTGGTCCCAAGGAAAATGCAATCTTCACTCAAAAATAATTTTTTACATCAGATCAGTAGTTTTGGAAATAAAATACCTATATATAATACCTACATACATCAAAACACACAAGCGATTAAATATAATGAGAAGTTTCTCAACTGCTGAAAATGTAACAAAACTTAAACTATAGCTGTTTAACCAAGGATAATACAGCCTTTATGAGTTTGCCAAATCAGTAGGTAGTTCCGGAAATTGTACCTTTTATTACAAAATATTAAATTATAAGCGAATATTTGAAAATAGCACGCAGTTTCTCAGCTACTGAAAAGGAAGATTTGTTGTTTTATCTACAAATAATTACACAAAAACAAATAGAACGTTTCTTGCCGAATTCCAACACATGTCAAGGTCGGATTATATCATCGCGATATCACTACCAAATCGAATTGAAGCTATTTTTGTTTCTGTAGAGCGGTCAAGCAATCTACTATCACCCTTCCAAATCGAAGATTACGTTGAACTTTTGTAGTTTGTAGTGGGTTGAGACGTTTCAATTTGTTAGGTGTGTAAAAGTATCGTCCGATGCGGTCACTCAACCGCTTCTGAGCCCGTTACGTCAAGCATGCCACAATTAGATCATATAGGAGACTTGCGATGGCTAGACCAGACACCAATCGATGTTTTAGTACCGTTAAAACTAGCTTTTTGCATTGCCAAGGAGGCGCGCCGGCATTCCGATGATTTTCCTAAGACGCTGCACGTAAACATTCGAATAGTTTGTCGAAGAGATGTTGTGTTTCTGGTCGGCAGGTAGAAAATGCCTCGGTATTAAGCCCACCCTTTGTACCTTAGTGCAATAAAGTTTTATATAATTAATAATAATAAGAGATTTGTGCACCCAGGCATTTGACTAAAACTTCTTTATCTTACACTGACTTGTACTACTTATAAGTAAGAGTCATACGATTTATTCTAAAAATGGTTTTCAAATATAATACTGCTAAATTGTAAACTAAATATTTGCGGAATTTCTCCTTCTCAAAACCACTAAGTACTTAGTGCAATCTTTGTTAGGTATTTTAATTAAATTTAGATCTCTACTCAAAGACATTTTGTAAACATCTCGCTGGTACGGTAGCTCGGTTACTTTAAGCGTTGTTTGAATAGCTGTAATGTTAACGAGCAAATTTAAAATGCAATTTAAACTTTAACCACAAACAAGTATTTTCACATTCCCTTTGGTGGAATTGCGTACTGACTGTTTGTTTATCTGTGGTTCCGGCTATTCTAACTTGCTCCTAGGTATTTGATGGACTGCAGGTAAAATTACTCTTTTGTTAAAATTATTTATGTGAAAACTGAGCACATTTAAATTATT
Organism: Eupithecia subumbrata; assembly: GCA_949316285.1. Taxonomy (NCBI): domain Eukaryota; kingdom Metazoa; phylum Arthropoda; class Insecta; order Lepidoptera; family Geometridae; genus Eupithecia; species Eupithecia subumbrata. The sequence goes on from OX438643.1 coordinate 25,885,583, forward strand.
TACTTAAATCTACATCATTGATGTATGATGATGATCGATGTAAAGCAACTTATCCTAGCTTTATATAAGAAATCCAGAAAAGAATAAGCCATTCATTTTTCTACCTAAAATTCATCATGAGACATTGAAGATCAACAAAACCCAAACTCTTAAATAAACAGGAAACTCAATTATATACCATCGCACAGCTAGATGCATCTAGCTGTGCTAGATGCATCATCATGATGATGATGATCGCACAGCTAGATGCATAGTGTATTGCAATTACCTAGTAATTGATTACGGGAAGATAGGACGTCTGATCTCAATGACGTCACGTCCGCGCCGTCCATGATAGGGAGGTTAGACATGGTTAGGTCGTAATTGGCGATGGCAAGTTCGATATTAATAAAGGACCTACCTCTATCTAGGTATAGATAGGTATATCTTTAGTCAGGTAAGTGATGAACTATAAATTAATATTCAGAATACATGGTGGGCTGCGTCATCACATCACAAAGCGACGTTTAGATGCGATATTAATGCAGTGTTGCATTGAAATATTAAAACGTAGCTCCTCAACCTCAACTTCAACAGCCTGTTATGGTCCACTGCTGGACGTAGGAATCCACCTGATAAGCGCCTTATTGGCTTTTATCTAAGGTAATGCCTATAATCCCCACGCTGGGCATGCGGGTTGGGGATCGCAGTTCAGTGGTAGAATTGTTCTGCAGGGGGCGCTGCTGCCCCCGGTAGATATCCCTTAGTCGCCTCTTACGACACCCGCGGGAAGAGTTGGGGTGGTGCAAAATCTGAGCCACACAGCTAAAAAAACGTAGCTACCTGAATGAATAAGTTGCTATGTTCAGCAAGAGCTATTTCATAAGTAACATCATCAAGCTGCTAGTGACAGGAGTTTTATTTAAATCATAATGGGTAGGTGCTTCGGTAGGGACATCTTGAATCATCTCAAAAAAGATTAAAGCACTCTGATAAGATTGCTTAGAGATCAAGCTGATCCGTGACAAAGACGAACGATAAACTCTATCTAACCTTACGATAAATTCTGAGGATTTTTAGACATCTAGACTATTTTGACATTCTGATATTAGATTATAATGTCGGGTGACCTAGTCCTTAAACAGTTTATGTGTACTGAGTAACAGCTTAATTTGTAAGGAATCTTGTTAGAAACAAAATCACTTCACAAGGACAGTCAGCTTCGGTACCTACTGTAAATCTGTAGAAAACTAATCATATCAGACGGAGCTCAAAATAGCAAAAAAACAAAAAAATAGGCTCTGTGTAAAAAGGAACCGTAATCATCTGCTATTAATATTTTTGATAGGACCAGCGCGATCCAACAAAAAGTAAAAACCCAAAGGACAAGTAATTACGGAAGCCACAAGTATTATAAAAGTAATTGCTTTACCAATTATCGGTTTGCATTTCAACGTCGTAAATTCAAATGATTTAACTCGAAGGTTATGCTAGTTTACGTCATGCAAATTGCGGCTGTCTAGACTGGTCTTTCATCTATTTCGGGAAACTTGAACTTTATATTTGTATCTGCAGCAATCGACGATCTTCACGAAGCTATTCACTTAATTCAACGGCCTTCCCAGGTATCTGAATCTCGGAATCTGGGTCTTTGCAAAGACTGTTGCATCTTTCATTTGTTTTGGTAAGATAAAAGCTGCTAAAGTGCAAAAGAATGCGGTAGAAAATGGTGTCACTTCATATGTCCCCAAAATTTCATGATAACAATTTGACAGCAGTAAAATGTTGCCGTTGCACCTTTCATAACGATTGCAATAAAAAGGTTGGCATAATTTTTCGTGCTGTCAAATTAGTTTTGTTTAGTTTTGGCGAAATCTGAAATTTTTTGAGACCAATGACTCCAAAATTTAAAAAAAAATTGTCGCACACTAATTATCAATATTATCGATATTAACTAGTTCGCAATTGAAGGAATGAATAATGAGGTTTATGTTAGCTGTATAAATCCGAATCTTCATAACGTTCAGCAAGCAACTAAAACAGATAACTCCATAGGCACTTATAATGTTATAGCAAGGAAGTGAAGAGGTCTCTCGCGGAGAGCCAACACTCGATGGACCCTCTGCTCTTCACACGTCGCTATTGTCTGCTATCGCCGCTGTTCCCGGATCTCAATCTTTAGCTTACTTGCGCTTAGCTATAAGATGTATCTATAAGTGCTTTACTTGTAACAATTTGAACGAATCTTGTTGGAGTTTTGTATTGACTCTGTATGGCTTCTCGAAGTCGATCCAAGACTACTATGGCGCGCGTCCTGACGTCATTAGTAGCATCTGGAAACTTACCGCAGAAACCCTGAGTTCGACATTAAAATTATTGATAGACAGCTGTTAGTACCTACTAACGTAAGCTAAAGTGAGAACAAGAAGTTTACATATGGAAACAGTTAACTCGAAGTAACTGGTCGTCAAATCATTGCTGCCACTTCCAAAAGAACTCCATCTTGATTATTCTAGTGTTTAGACCTTATGAAATTATCCAAGACAAGAAAACTTCGAGTTTTGCAATCCCGAGCCAATCTAGGAAGAAATCAATACAACCGATAACCCTGTAACCGCAAGTTATTTTTAGAAGGCTGCCAGCAGACCGGTTCGTGGACATTTGAATCAGAAAATGCAGTTTATTTTCTCTTGGACGATGCGCGAACTCGAAAATCGATAGCCCGTTAAATAAATTGTCAGCAATTACTTAATATAGTCTGCTTATGCATGCAAGAAACCTCAAGTTTAATTGCATAGCGCACACACAAAAATGCGAGCTGCTCCGTGCGCTGAGCACGTAGGGAATTCTCTTGGTGGTTCGCAAGTAGCTGCAAACATCCTCGATGCAATGAGTTGGCCGGCACAATTCAACACATGCAGCCATTGTGCGGCGAACAATGAGCCGCATGACACTATGAGGAGAGCCGAGGGCCGAGAACTTCGAGAGAACTTAAAAACTTGAATGGAAGTATTCCATCCGCATTTTCTTGGCGAGTCCGCAATATAAAAGTTTCTATAGCTAAGTCCGCAATTACTGGCTGTCCCGTGCGGTTTCGATGCCCCGTCACAGTTAGAGGCTTTTGCGTAGCGGTGCCGTGTATTATGTCATGACGGTTGACTATTCAGCTTCACATTAGGCATGGTACATTATTTATTTCATTGCATTCTACACGTCTAGCAGTCGTCATACTCTAAAATTTAAAAAGATAAGTTTAATTCTATACAGATGAGCATGATGATGATGATGACTGACAAATTATAAATTTATATTGGTAAGAAGATCACAAAGCAGTTAGTAAAAATGATTAAATATAAAGAAAGAAGAAAAGAAAGAAAATCCATTTATATATTATATATTTATATAGATTTTACAACTACCACTTTATCGTGTAATTCACTTAAAATTTACCTGAAGCATTCATGACAGCACTATATCTCAGGAATCTCATATTATAAATACCCCAAAAAATTAAAAAACGAATTAAAACAAATACCTTACCGCTTAGGATGTTTGTTTATTCTTACTTCTAATGACTTATTTAGATCGATTCTGTTAAGACATTTAACTGTAACCATGAGCCAAATGCAATAATTTACTTTCTATTGTCTTAGGAGACTATAATTTCATCTAGATTACAAGAGATAGTATTATATATATAACAGACCACATAAGCAACGTACCTATGCGATGCATTATCATTATCAGATATGCTGAGCTATTCAGAAGTTCCGTTACCGAGTCTTCGACGCGGAATCTGACACATACTTGCGCAAAATTCAAATAACTTAGCAGATTTTAATATTTTCTGCATTCTACAAAGAATATAAAAAGTAGTTTCCCGTTAAAAAGAAACGTAGGGGAAATAATAACAAAAAGTACGCGATAAATACCCGATTAAACCATTAACTAGTTTCCCGTAAATCGTAAAACATTTTCAATGAACCCATGTTTTAGCAAATTAATATTGCTACTTTTAGAGTAATTAGGCTCTAGGAGCGGTAACAGAGTTTCTGAATAGCCCGGATGAACCTGATGGATGATGGATAAATTCCCTTAATTTATATGAAAACAAATGGCTTCGAGATACACTATCGGACGCCACGTCATACGACGTTTCCCACATCGCGTCGCATACTTTGGGTGGCGTGGGCTCAGTCTGTTCTTACCATTATGGAAGGAACAAAAGCCCACAACCGCACACTATACCTACGGCATCGGCCGAACGGTAATGAACCTATCGCTGGCGACATGACATGACTCATGTAATGACATTGCTCTCAATTTTAGGGTCAAAGCAGTTTTACCAATTTACAGTCTGTCAATGTGTTCCCGACACAAATTCCACTTCGTACATTTTCTGAAATAAAACCTGATGAGTGTGGTCTCCTCACTCAGAATTATATAAATTCACAGCGCGTTAGAATCTGGAATTTCACACTGAAATTCTTTAGAATCCCTAATATTTTATCTTTTCTGATAAAATAGGTTTCATAATTATGATTCTAACAAGCTCTTCTTTTCAAACTTTTTAGCATTTTATAGACGGTAGTATAGACCATTTGAGTGGTATACCGACCACACAAATGGTCTATTGTTAAATTTGAATATAAGAATTCAAAGTATAAAGTGCAGCGAATACTTAGGTTGTTTCTTCCTTTGTTCTCATGTTGCGACTTAGCAACTGTTTTTAAAAGAGAATTAATAAATGAGAGTTTTCATTAAGAAGAGATTATGCTGGTCGGTAGAAGGTTGCGCACAACATACGACCTTTTCATCTGATAGCGAGGCTTCTACGAGGCTTCGAGGTTACAACAATGAATATAATGTATTCAAAGAATGCACAGACTTAATGAACCATAAGATTAATCAGGGAAGAAAAACCGTGGGTACCGAGCTGCCGACAATCATGCTAATAATCTGTGGGAATGCGCCTACCTTATTTAACTTTGCAGTTGACACTTATAAATTGAATCTGCTTTGGAATCAAAGAAGACTAGTTCAATCGTCGGTGAACCTTTTAACAATTATATGGAGTCTCTTTTCCCGATGTTAATCCAAAGATCCTATGATCCGAGTACGTTCCGTCATATGTATCATACTTATTTTTATAAAACAAATAAATAATGCTGGCCAATTCACACAGCGATATCTATCCCCAAGCAAAGCAGGGCTTGTTTTATGGATACTACGCTATGATACTTAATACATAATTCTATAAATGTATTTTTATTAGATAAGTAAATATTTTTTAAATACATAGAAAACAGAACACCCGAAAACTGTATCTGTACAAACATTTGAAACATTATTATTCTATAGGTATATGATTATATGCTTATCGCTTTAAAGTAACTGATTCTCTAAACTCTAGTAGGTACCTAAGTATATCGGAGTTTGCTATCTGATGTCCAGCTTAGAAAAGCGAGACTCACAAAGTAAGCTAGAATTCAAAGCTCCGAATAGAGTTAAACGACAACGCTTTCAAAAGATAACCCTACAAAAGAGCGTTTGCTGACAAAATAGTTTGAAGCAATGGAGATAAGATAGTAAAATATCATGCAGACTATCGTATCACAATAGGAGAAAAAACAAGCATGTAAACTAGCAAAATGAACGAAGCTCCTAAAATTGGCAACACGAATCAAACAGTGGCAACGGATTAGTGCTGAAACGAGTCCGTGATGAGTTATTTTAGTTGTAGCTACTGTTATGCGTTAGAAAGATGGGCTTTGCCCTGACCTATCTCTTTGTTTGAATATGGCCAATATCCAAAATTAGGACATGAACTTCTTGGACCTCTGCGGCCCAGCGGACGAAGGTCCGCCTGCGACGTAGGAGGTTCCGGGTTCGATTCCTCTATGTAGACAAAAGTGTACGATCTGCAAATATTAGTTCCGGTTATTTTTTACCATAACACAAGCTCTGCTTAGCTTGGGATTAAATGATACTATGTGAATTGTCCAGCGTGTCAACCATTATTTATATTATTATTCTATGATTCTTTTAAGACACATGCACTACTACTGTTTAGAGAATGTTTTCTTATTAATTATGTAGCCAGCCTGAACAAAAGGACAGTTTTTCCCTTTGTGAATAACATCATGACGTAATATTTCCTGTAATCTTTTCCTGGAGCTTTTTATCTAAACAAGTTTGACAAGTTGTCACAAACATAACAAAGAACGTTTACATTAGACATCCGTGGTCTTATCGCTCTCGTTTCATTTTCTACTTGTGTAATGAGCCAGGATCGATTGTCTAATGAGTCACAGCCGACATGAAACTGCACTTGGCAGGGCCACCTCCTTTTGATGGATGACAGATCGCTTTTAGATCCCTCGCTCTCGAGTCCTCGTCACCGAATTGCTTATTTAGAACGACGAAAATAAAAATATATTATGGGCCCGCAAGAGCTTATCCTTAATTATTCAGTAGGTAGGTACCTAATACCGACAGTTTTATAGGCGCTTGACCTGTCGCCTTTTTAGCGATGAGCCGTTTAAACGAATAGGTCTTTCTATATAATATTGTTGTTTGAATTACTTCATTGGTAAGTATATTTATTGAATGCATTCGTGTTCATACAACTTAAATCAAGTTAGTAAAACCTATTTATTGATATATTTACCAGTTTCCTGCTTATTTTTGTCACTATTATCTTCTTTGTGTGAGTTTTGTACCATTATCCTTTTCCCCAATGTCGTGATCATGAAAAGAAATGTCCTGTGTGTCCTTAGCTACTGAACTTTCAGCTATTTCTAGATCATTCTTGCGTACAGTGCACGCCACTCGCAGCGCCCTCGGTCGGGAACAAAGCGTTTGCAATGCCACAAAGCAAGGACTCGTTTGACACAGATACCATTCAAAGGGCACTTCAACTACCAACATTCGATAACCATGTTTTCTCTATAATAAAACTCGCCACCATATGATATTCGACTACAAAGCCCATGAAAAACTTATAAGTGCCTATGCTATATGCCCTGCAGTTTGTTCTATGTACCTACTTATGTGTGTAGTGTAAAAAGGTCAGCAATATTTGGAACTTTGTTAGCAAGGCTCACACTAAAATGTTTGCTTGAATATGAATGGCATAACATTTATTTGCAGCTTTTCCCTGTTGGGGCATGATCAGACAGACGGGCGTGCAGGGAACCTGACTCGCTCTCTATCCGCACTTTTAATTGCGTAACTCAATATTGACGATAAAATGCTAAAATAAATGCAAAACTTACCTCATTAAAGGAAGAGAAGTGCTGTGTCGTCGTACGCTGCGCATACCGGAAACAGACAAAGCAACATTTTATTACAGCTCTTAAGACTGCATGCTCTCTACCACAATCTGAAATAAAAGTCACCTAATGTGGGTACACTTTTACGACGTTGCCGACGCGACGTCGACTTTGCCACAAGTGTTCCCAGCAGAACTTGTCTGCAACGGGCTTTATATCTCTTTAATGCAGTACACGTCATGTTTAAAATAGAACACGCCGCTACCACTCACATACTCACAATTTTCGCGCAATATTTTTAAGTCAAATTGCGGGTTTTGTTCAGCTATGTTTAGGTCTCGCATATGCAGAGATACGTATGACTGGGAGAGTTATGAAAGCGGTAGGTACATGCCTGTCCGTAAACATGGCAACCCAAAATGGACGTGACAGTCGGTTTCTCTAATCACATTAGGCAAAGAGGAATTGGGAGAATGTAGTTACTGTACAACGGACCGCCACAGATACCGCGTGCGGAATTCAATAAAGGACCCGAAAACGAGAAGCGGGTTTTCTTAAAGTGAGAATTATACGTTGGAAAAAACTACAACGCCTTGTAAAGTAGGGATCCGCTGTAACTTTTCCTGAAGGATAAGGGAATTACTTACGACCGACAAGGGGAAAACAAAGTCGGGAAACAACATTACTTGTTTTTTGATACCCTTTTGTTTTTATTGAACGTACCCAAAGCGTTATGTAAAATATCATTTTGTACTGTTTGATTTTATACGCAGGTATCTACATAATGTGCTGGCAGGGTGTGCTATGTTTTGCTGGCAGGTTCTGTAGGCGTAAGCAGAATGTTTCACACAACACGTTTTGGATGAGACTATATTTTGGCGTGGGTAGTTTATATATCCTAGCTTAAACCAGTAGGTATGGTATAGAACTTAAAATACAGAGTTGCCATAAAGGGCTCGGTTGGCGTATGCCAACGGAGAGTATTCTCCGCATTACAAAAATACCAAAACTTGGCAACACAACAACATTATAATGAACGTAACAACAATCCCGTCTCGCTTGGGAGATTCATCGCTATAACATTATATAGAGCATTTTCATTGTCGTCGCTAAAACATTACGAAACCCTTGGCATCGGCAAAAACTCTTTAAGGGAGGCGGTGTTTCGCAAAAACGGAGTGCAAACTCGAATTAAATAGTCGTATCTCTGTAGTGACAGTGCGAATCCATCAGCGGTCTCGATTGCAGCGATAACCTCCCCCCACACCGCCCACCCCCTCCCACGCGAAATATAAATCGTAATTTGATAGCGCCCTCTCGTGAAGCTTAGTCGACGACCAGTGAACAAAATGTTAATGGAATGGGGATCATTTAGCGGCGAAAAATCGTTTGGTCGATTAAGATTTTTTTGTAGTCCATTGAACTTTGTGAAATGTTGATATTTTTATGGTTATATTTCTTATCAAAATGCTTTATAGGTGATGGTTCAACGATAAAAGTATATTATCATGATACAAAATACGATAAGATATCGCATTGCTGTATCATCGTCGTTTCATTACTCACACAGCGGGACGTGCTCACTAGCTGTTCTAGATTATAGTTGTAAACCTTCAGTTCTGGAGGTTCTATCATAAAAGGTTATTACTTATTTGTTATACACCTACCATCTTCCTAATTTATCAAAATCACTAGCAATTATTGGTAGAGCGATGTTGATGTAACACCAGGCAAAGTTAACAGACAATATAAGTTTGCTGCTTAAACGCTACAACTATCTATAAATTAGTTGTTGAGACGCCTGACGCTTCTAAACGTGTGTTTCCACTGACGCGGAGCGGGGCGGAGTGGAGAGGAGCGAACCTTGAATTGGCCAATCAAAGTGCTCGAAATCTCCACCAGTGGAACCTGTGTAAGTGGAGCAGAGCGAGCTGAGCGGACTTTCAAATAAAAATATGAACAGGCGGCGCCGAGCCGGACAGAACGGAGTCGAACAGGCGTTGGTGCCGCTCGACTTCAATGGAAACATTTGCCACTTTACACTGCTCTTCTCCGCTCCACTCCGCCCAGCTCCGGGTCCGTGGAAATGGAAACGCACCCTGACTCTAACGCGACAGGCGGCTTAGCTAATTAAACTTGAACTAGTACCAATCTACCTTAATCAATCTATAGAGCTTTTTAAAAAGATACGGTTCGCTGTGAATTTAACGCCGTTTTCTTACGATGGTAGCAGAAGAATATCTGAAGGTCGTGTTTCTTTTCGTGTGATTTTTTTTTGTGAGGAAAAACCAGGATCAATGTAAGTTTTTTTCTAACTTTGGGTAACCGCAAACATATGAGAACAAATAGTTTTAAAAACAGTAGCTGCAAGGTTAGCTATCATACTACCAAAGCTCTACCTACAAAAATATCTATCTAACAATTCAGTATTTTCAGTATTCAATGTTTCTTCAATATTCAATGTTGCTAAGTAAAAAATATTACTAATATATTATTTCGTAATAGTATTCACGTTGGATAGAATATGAAAACAGATCTTAATCTAGGACTAAAGACAAAGACTTAAGGCGCTTGCATGCCTCAAACTAGCGCCGCTGCCTTTTCTTTATTATAATTATGTTAATTAAAGGAATTTTATAAGTCCATAATACAGTTGATGATACCTATCATAAGCTTCATTTTAATGACCATAAATAGTTTTATTTTATTTCCTATATGCAGAATAGCGAAGTTGCTCTTGGTGACCACCGAACTCTGTTTTCGCTTCTCTGTCTAAATTATACGAAAATAATCTATTGCAGCAGGATTAAAAAAAAAGCTTAGGATATGTATCACCAACTAAAAATTGGATATATAAAAATTCTTGTGTTTAACGTAATTATAAATAGAATAGGTGGCGGCGCTAGTTTGCGGCATACATTCGCCTTAATTAAGGATTTGGTATTTCATACACGAACACAGACATTTTTTTTTAATCTGACATTACGTTTAACTAAAGTAGTGTTTTAGCTATTATCTGCTGAGGTAAAGCGTCAAAGGATGAATTTGATATAGTATTTAATTTTGGGGAAACAGCTATAAATATAATGTAAATTCAGCTAAAGTTATGCAAAAGAGAGCCATTAGGACGATGTTACGCATTTCTCAAACGGAATCATGTAGGGAACATTTTATTAGTCTACGCATACTCACTGTGCCTTGTCTATATCTTTTAGTTTTACTTACTCACCTAGTAAAACATTTGAATTCCTTCGAAACCCCTGAAGCAAGGACACTTAGGGAAACTACTAGAAGAAGAGATATAGTAAAACAATTTACACCTAGGCTTAATATTCCAAAGCACAGTGTCCGACACCAGGTTTTGAAGCTGTACAATAAATTACCTAAATCTTATAAAAGTATATACAATGCGAACATTTTCAAAAAGAAACTCAAAGAATTCTTGATAAAGAAGTGCTACTACTCAGTAGAGGAATTCTGTGCTGACAAATTTGACTCTGATCTCATCTGAATCTGTGATAGTTAGTAATAATATTTGGTACTTTATAATTATTTTTGACATTTTACTTTTTGTTTCGATAATTTAAGATTTTATTTTTGATATTTTACATATAATAGAGTATTTTTGACATTTTACAAATCCATATTTTTGACATTTTGCGTATTGTACAATTATTTTAATTTCATGTTTTACATTCCAAATCTGAATAATTATGGATTCATTGCGTTTTGTTTTTTTTTTTGTATAAATTTTTATTTTCTCTTTTTATATAGTATCCTACTATTTTAATGTTTTTAAGTCGTGTAAATGAACTCTAGTCGTATAAAATAAAACAATGTGTACCTAATATTAAGAAAAATTCCGACACAATGTAATTATTGTTTGAGAATAAATAAATTCAATGCAATAAATGCAATGCAATGACTGCAATTCAATGAATAAAGTTGTGGTATAAGCCGCCAAGTTATAAACAAGTTTGCATTGATATCAGTTTATTTCCCTCAGTAGATACGAAGGATCATACATCAGTAAAGCGTGTGGGTTGAACGAGATATTCCTATCCCTTCCTTTGCATAAAAATGAATAAAATTGGAACAACTCTGCAACTGGGAAAATTTTGAAATGCAACAACGTTATTATTCCTATATTACATTGGTCTAAGCTCTAAATGTTTTAATTTACATTAAAATAGGTCTCATCATTAAAATAAAAACTCGTAGGCATGTAAGTATTTAAGGTAATAAAGTAAAAAAAATTGTGACGGAAAGTTTGCGAAACAAAAATAATAGATACCTCGGAATGAACTTACAAAACAGCCATCACAAATTTTAAAAAAAACTTTCCATTCAGTTATCGCGATAAATAATGATCTAAGCTTTGTCTCGATTACACACCTCTTATGGCCAGAAAAGGTCCACTATTACCGCAGCCAATCCACGTACAATAGTAGGTAAGTATATTCAAATAACAGATTAAGTTACACGAGCCGTAAGATCCTTGACCCTGGGGCCGCGACAGACGACCAGACAACGGCCGGCGCCCTCGGAACAAATAAATACCAGCCTCACGGCCTATTTACATGCCTTTTACATGCCTATGCCAGCGCCTTGATAACCTATCGATTTGATTTCTGTATGGGGTGAAAATATATGGAAAGAGAATTATAGAATCTTACTAATATTATAAAGCCGAAAGTTTGTGAAAACTGAATTTTTGTTACTAAGAATCTCCAAAACCACTGAAGAGAACAAGATGAAATTTGGTGTACTTTTAGAACAAAGCCTAACTTAGATAATAGGCTACTTATTATACCGAAAATAAGCGTGCGAAGCCGCGGGCAGTAGCTAGTTAGTTATTTTTGCCGATAACTAAACAATACAAAAACGCTTCACGATTGTTCCTTTTTCGAGAGTAGTGAATTAGGTACAGACAGATGATACTTTTCTAAATGGTGTACTTAAGTGTGAAGAGCACATGGAGAGATTGTTTTTTTTTAAGTCTCTTGTAAGCCTCTTAACGGAGGGTAAAATAATGAAAGTAGCAGACAGGAATTAGTAGGTACCATATTTGCTTTGAAACCTGTCCGTGTTTTGATCTAGAAACAAAATTAAAAATTTTAAAAACCCCCCCACAGATTTTCTTAAAACATGGCTAAGAACACTCGGGATAAAATTATCTATGAAACAAAAATAACTAAACGAAAATCGGTTCATCCGTTTGGGAGCTACGATACCACAGACAGATACACAGATACACAGACAGACACGTTAAACTTATAACACCCTTCTCTTTTTGCGTCGGGGGTTAAAAACTGGTGGCAATTCAGTCGCCAAAACCAAACTAAACTAATTTGGTAGGACTAAATGATACCATAAAACTTATAAATCCATCATGGTTATTAACACTAGAGTCATTTATAACGGGTAATTATACCATCCCTTTATCTCTATCGTTATGAAATGGGTTGGTAGCAGTTTTAGTGCTGTCGAAGTAGTTTAGTTTAGTTTTGGTGAAATCTGAATTGACACCAATGTACATACGGTTACTAAGGAAATTCCTATTCACCCAAATGTTCAACATTTATCTATTTGCAGGCAATATACCCTGAACATTCACTGTTGGTGGTAGACTCCTAACGTCTACGCGAACCAATAATACGCATTCCATGTCTTGCCGTTTGCAATAATAAAATAATTCTAGCAACGGAAAAGCAATTCCTTTTTCATTGATATTTGTCCACGTCGTGGGTCGGTCGCTTTAATTTGATTGAGCTTGGCGACGACTCTTGAGTGGTTCTTGTTCTTTGCTTGAAGGAAACTTTTGTTTTGATTTCTTTTACGAGGTTTGTTTGTTGCGACCAGTATAATAAATATTAAAAATAATGCTGGAAAATTCACACAGCAACATCAAGCCCCAAGCTAAGCTTGTGTTATGGGAACCAGACTACTCATATATATACATAGATATATATTTTTATCATACATAAAAAACACCCGGACCAAATACCTGCAGATCGTACAAACATTTGTCCCGAGGCGGGAATCGAACCCAGCTCGGGGCAAATAATCTGTAAGGCTACTTCTAGTACCAAGAGGGTACTACATACATACATATGAGGGTACTACATACATACATATGAGTGACGTCACGGACGTTGATACGTTGATATACGCTAGAACATTTTATTGAAAAATTTATTAGAATTCGTGCGTGTTTGAGCTGAAAGTGGCAAAAAGTTGTGCGTTATCTACGAGTCCACCCGGGTGAGTGTGCGCTAGGCACTCCGTGTCTGCATACGGCTACAAAACAACATTTTATAGATCACAAATCACTATCACACACAGATTGTTTTTACATCTCGGGGGTAGTCGTATTAAATCCACGCCATAGACACGTAGACTTTTGCCTTTCCCGGAAGCCAAGAAGCCACAATCGATCTTAGCAGCGCCATCTATTGTTGAGTGGCAGAACCTTAGGTGCTGACATCTGTGCAAAGTTTGGTGTTCTACATTATCAGCCTAATAACACGAGCCTTAAAACCCAAGATGGGTAAACCATCGTGTGTAGCTTGTGGAAAATTTTTATCACCAACAGCGGGCGCCACTTGTAGTATCTGCGCGGCTATCTACCATAAAGCTTGCGTGTCGATTCAGGGTTCCGCGATACCCGGGTGGGTTTGCCCTGGCTGCAAAGCGAAACAGAAGAGAGGCGATAATAGTGAAACCCCCGTAAAGAACGTGTCTGAGAGTTCTTCCTCTACTTCTGCGCAGGTAACGCTTCAGGTAGCCCCGGTCTTAGACACCGAGACGCAGGAAATGCGACGCGAACTTGCGGAGTACATGGAGGAGTTACGTGCTTATCGTAGGGAGATGGCAGATTTTCGTAGCGCGGTTGCGGCTATAAATGAGAGGCTGGACGGTTTTGATCGGCGCCTCGAGACAATTGAGCAGAGGAAGCCGACGTTCGCAGCGACCGAGGTGGTCGAACTCGAAAAAACCGTGGCTCAGCTGAAGAACGAGTTGAATGACAGGGACCAGGAGGCGCTTTCTTCAGACCTCGACATCGGACATCTTCCTGAAATTAAGGGTGAAAATATTCTGCACACCGTGATCCATGTGGCAGCAAAACTGGGAGTCACTCTCGATGAACGCGACATCGTCTTCGCCGAGCGAGTTGGCGGTGCTGATCGTGGAGGCGAGGAGAAGCGCGCGCGTCGAGTCGTCGTACGTCTTGCGCGCCGCCAGCTGCGGGACGACCTGCTGAGCGCGGCCCGAGTGCGCCGCACCCTTACCACCACGCAGCTCGACCTCGTGGCGCCCCCGCAGCGGATCTACCTCAACGAGCGTCTGACCCGGTACAACCGGCTGCTATTCCACCGAGTCCGTGAAGAATGCCGCAAGCAGCAGTGGCGGTACTCCTGGACGAAGAGGGGCCGCATATATGTCCGAGAGGCGGACGGGAAACCGGCGTATCCTATTCGATCGGACGCAGATATAATTAGGGTTTTTAAGATCAACTCTGTTTGAATTGTATATTGTTAGATTTTTTGTGTACTGTTTACCACGTGATTTTATGTTACATTATTTTATTTGGGTTCTATTATTATTATTATTATTTGTTCAGATGGGATACTTGCGGATGAGGTACGGGTTCAAACATAAAGACACATGCCTCATTAATTTTAATTTTATTAGGAAAGATGACAAATCTACCTATCTATTATATTTTAAAAAACTTACAATCTACAACCTATACACAATTTACTTATACGCTGTTGAAATAAATGTATTTTACAGTTCAACTAATTCTACTAACAATCTACTGTACATAGTCTTAAATTTTTTAATTTTGATTATGGGAGTAAAGATATCTTACTTCTGTATTTGTGTAATTATGTTATTCGATGACATTCAGTCCGTTGCTTGTCTCGTTTTTATGATTCTCAAAAAATAGTTTTTGGTCGACTAAAAATTGGTTTGTTCAATGCAGGTTCCCTCGGCACTAACCACGACAATCTTATAGCTTCACTTTTAAGGCACGACTTGGATGTTCTTGCTTTAAACGAAACCTGGCTTAGAGCGGGAGAGGAGAGTCGTGCCCCAGTGGTAGCGGGCTATCGACTGCGTCACATCCCGCGGCCGCGCAGCGTGCGCTCGCGTGGTGGTGGGGTGGGTTTCTACGTAAAGCGCGGTGTGTCGGTGCGCACTTGGCGTCACCCGGTAGACCCGCTGCATGCGTCGGTGGAACAAATGTGGCTAACCATGACACTCAACGGCAAGAAACTTGCGATCGGCACGGCTTACAGGCCTCCTTGGTTAGACGTTGATCTTTTTTTTGATGCAGTGACGGACTCAGTAAATGCGCTTCCATGCTGTGATAACGTCATATTATTGGGTGATTTTAATATTAACCTTTATTTAATACAAACCTTACACTATTTTCTATAGACCTATTAAACATATTAATATTGATAACTTTAATGTTTGCCTACGAACTATAAGATGGGACCTGATATCGACGCTTGGTAACGTTAACGGAATGGTTAACGCTTTTACACAAAGTGTCGTGATTCTTTTCGATGTGCACTCACCAGTGACCCCTATCGTTGTTAAGCCCCGCTCTCACCCCTGGATCACTGACACCGTAAGGCTAATGATGAGGTTACGCGATGAGGCTCTGGCAGAGTATCACAAGACTAAGCTTGTTCAAAAAAAAGAATATTACAAAAGTCTAAAATCTACGGTAAATCAGGCTCTATACCATGAAAAAACAGCATATCTTGATAAAAACATAAATAATAAAATCCATGACTCAAAACTGCTTTGGAAAAATATTAAAAATACAATTTTTCCTAAACATACCTCTGAACTTCCTCCACATTTAAATGACCCTAACGTAATTAATAAGCATTTTTTAGACATTCCCGGTACATCTGACATAAGTATCTCACACCTCACATACTTTGAGTACTTTTCTTTTGGGGAAGCTGTTTTTCAATTAGTACCTGTAAGTATGGACAGAATAGCCAAAATTATTAGCGGTTTGAAGTCAAATGCTGAAGGTAGTGACCTTATTACGCTGAACATGCTCATGTTAACACTACCTGAAACACTTGATACTATAGCATCTATCGTTAACACTTCACTAGAAACATCGACTTTTCCGGATATGTGGAAGTTAGCAAGTATACAACCGTTGCCTAAAATATCGAATCCTACTGAACCAAAAGATTTGCGCCCGATCAGTATATTGCCCTGCTTGTCAAAAGTACTGGAGAAGGTTGTCTGTAGTCAAGTAACAGAATTCCTTGAGCGTCACTGTATTTTGCCTGTAGTTCAATCCGGATTTAGAAGGGGACATAGCACAGTTACTGCACTTTTGGATGTAACGGACAATATTCTCTGCGCGCAAGATAAGGGTATGTGTACTTTGTTGGTGCTGTTAGATTTTTCCAGAGCATTTGACTTGATAAATATTAACCTGCTATTATCAAAGTTACATTATTATGGTTTTGATAACAAATCGATACTTTGGTTTCACAGTTACCTCAGTAATCGTCATCAATACACAAAGCTAACTCGCAATGATGGTTCAAAACTGTTATCAGATATATCACCCGTCACAACAGGGGTTCCTCAAGGATCCATATTGGGCCCGCTGTTATTTATATTGTATTCAGCAGATGTTCAGGGGCATATTAAACATTGTCAATTTCATATGTACGCGGACGATACGCAGATATATATATCCTGTAAGCCCTCTGATGTTGATGAGGCAATTGTAAAATTAAATAGTGATTTAAATAGCATAGCTCAATGGTCAAAAAAGAACAGTCTTTTACTGAACCCAGCAAAAACCAAATACGTGATCTTCGGTAGTAAGCACAAACTAGATAATCTGAGTCCAAGTGTTGATGTAAAGCTTATGGATAAGTTTGTTGAACGGGTGTACGAAGCGCGTAACTTAGGCCTAATTTTGGACTGCAATCTTCGGTACGAAAAACATGTAGCTGCTACAGTTGCAAACTGTTTTTACAGATTGAAGGTCTTGTATAGAATGCGGTCTCATATTCGGGAGGATCTACGGATACGTCTGGTGGAGTCACTCATATTATCCAAGCTGAATTACTCCGATACAGTTATTAGTCCTAGGCTGCTTGCGAAAACGCAGAAACTAATTCAACGAGTCCAGAACGCTTGTGCTCGATTCTGTTTCGACATTCCGTTAAGAGGTCATGTTACGCCATTTTTAAATAAACATGGCATTATGAAAATGAAGCACCGCAGAAAGCTTCATTTAGCTTGCTTGCTTTTTGGTGTAATAAAATATAACATGCCCTCATATCTAAATGAAAAACTATCATGGATTAGCAGTTCTAGATCGTGCGGATCCCGACAGAGTGCGAAGCAACTCTCGATGCAGCGTCATAGCTCGGCCTCTTTCCGAGGCAGTTTCCGCTACGCTGCATCGCGGTGTTGGAATAATATCCCCCCTCCAATACGGAACCTGCAAAGTTTTTACTGTTTTAAAATAAAACTACGCAATTTCATTTTCGAAGGTCAGAAAACGCAGGAGAATCTTAAAAACGATACAAGTATCATATAATATACGATTCATAATAATAACAAGCGTCGCTTGTTAATTATAATTGAATTATTTTGTTATTTATAATGTAGATTTTTTCATTTTATTTTTATTGTTTTTATCCACTTAAATGTAATTTTGCTTACTTGAATAGTGAACCTTTTTACTAGTTTTATAGTTTGTTTATTAAATCTGAACAAATATTATTTCAAATATTTGGCAGTCCTTGTGATAGGTATAGATAGTACAGATGTATAGATAGTATAGATATACCTACCAGTTTTCTTAACGCACATGCATAAAGCTAGTGTAGTACCCACTCTTTATTAGTTTATTTTATTTGATTGTTTTGCATATTTAAATATATCAACACCATTGTCAATGTATGTAATTCAACTTGTTTGTCTTTGTTTGTACTTATTTTTATACTCCGTGATGTCACGAACCGGCTCAGTCGGAAGACCAGCGTTGGTTGTACGCAAATACAACCAACTCATGCTGAGACTGAGACCGTTTTGTAACTCTGTCTTTGTTCTTTTGTTCTAAATTTTGTATGTCTGTGTTACAAATAAATGTTTTTCTATTCTTCTATTCTATTCTATTCTATTCTATTCTACATATATATAACCTTGCCCCACTCTTCAACAAAAAAATCTTCTGAAATGTCAAAGGTTATGCGCACAATTTTTATAAAGCTTATCTTTTCTATCTTGGCATTTCACCAAATATATTCTTTTATCTATTCTATTACACGCCTGTGGTAGAAATGTAGAGATAAATAGCGTTTTATGAAAAGGACCACGTGTACCTATTCAAGAAGTTGGGTTGGTTAGGCTTGGAGATAATGCACAAATTGCATGATATTTATCATAGAAGACCGTATAACATAAAATATTAAAGGGAGACTCGATATTCATTTGTTTTCAAAGACTTACTAGATTATTCGTAAAAATATCTACTTTTTATTTAATTAATTTCTATTATTTGAATGTAATTTTCTATTAAATGCCCAACGATATTTTCTAGTTTACTGTACCAATTTAAAACAATTTGAAGGTCATAGAAAACGGGTATCGTTTACAGTAATAACGAATAAATTTGGTAGCCGTTTACAGCGGGTTCAGATTACAGTCACCTATTTTTTAGAGTTACTAGAGAAACTAGTGTATTGAAAAAATAAAAGTATAATCGATTCTGGGATCCTAGATATTTTTAACAATGGGACACAAAATTAAGGAACATTGGTGGAAAATATTTAACTAAACTTTCAATTCGTGGCAAATCACAGAAGCTCGAAAATGTTTTAGTTTTTGAAAGCTTTTATTCATAATTTCAGTCGTCTCTCGTCCGTTATAATAATGCCCTGTTGAAGTTTGTGTTCTTGTTTCTAATGATAACTTAGCTGTTTTCTGTAACTGTAATCAGTTTTTGATAAGTTTTTCTTCATAAAAGTCGTTCTTAACTAACATAAAGTATATTGGATGCTAGAAGCGAGTATAAATAATATGTAGATTCAAAAAGCCTCTACACTCGCGCGCGAATCACTGTGCAAAATCGCGGCGCAGATCTCGGTGTGAATCACGATAAATCTGCCAAGGCCTCCACACTCGCGTGCGAATCACGTGCAACTTACCAAACTTTTTTCACAGGAAAAAACCGACAAGCTACGGGAACGAGGCGCGATGACGCGAAGCCGTGAAGAATATGCGAATGGGATCCACTCATCCACACTCATGGTTCGCGACTTCGCGCGTGATTAGCGCGCGAAAGTGGAGAGGCTTTTAGATAAGTAAATAAAACATGTATATGTTATACATATTATGAACGTATAACATCAAAAAATATGTGTTTTCGAATCCCGATTAATACAATCTAAGGAATGTTGACGTTCCATAAAAGAATGGAAGCCCAAAACTTTTCCGACATCAACTAGTTTTCAATAATATTTTCTGAATCACTTTACTTCAGAGATACAGAAACCGACGCGGTAAACACATTTATCAAAACAAAACCTTGACTTCTTTGTTATGAATTTCTGGGTTTTCTTTGTGACTAGGTACCAAGTTTGTTACTTTAGTGGTTAAGAAAACTACTTATAAGTACTACTTATAGGTATATATTATCGGTACACAATATCACAATATAATCTTGCGGTAAATAGTGGTAGATATTATCACATTAATTCTCATCTCGTTGTAATCATGACCAAATTAGATAAAACTGTTGTTAACAAATTATGATTATGAAGGCTGTTTTACACGATTTTACAATTTTTTTTTATTCATATCAAATCGCTAATTGATAAAATTAATTTTATAAATTATGAAAAACAGTTATCCCTAAATGTAGAGTGTAATTTCATTTCAGTAATGTAAATAAATAAAATAATGTCTCCAGGAAAGGTTCTAAGTAATTTACTACTTTTTAAGATATGGGAATAAAAGGCTTTATTATTATTATTATTATTTGTTCGTAGTTTCAGATCCCGTTTAAACATACCTACGTACTTGCCTACAATACCTACACATTTCACGTCCGAGTTCCTAGCAATGCAATGCCAAACCTACGTGTAGGTGCATATCTAATTTTAACTATACCGATTATTAAAACGTGCGGTTAACCGCAGGCTTTTCTAATGTCCGGTTTAGTTAGATATCGGTCGCATAAACAGGTAAAGTTTGTAATTATATCTAGATTTCAACTAAATTCCTGTAATGTCTTATAGCTAAATTTCAACTTAATTCATTAAATACCTGGCAAGCACACACTATGTGTCATTTGATTTCATATCAATTGAGTTCAATACCTATCAGTTCTTATTCGTATCAACTTGACTGGACCGACTTTGAAGGATCAGTTGAGCATCCTCTAGATTGTTTGCAACAGTCTGCAGTGCAGTTAGCTCAACTTATTCAATTTTTAATACTACACTGGCCTGCAATACTAAGTACCACACTTTTAATTTTTTTTTCTTAACTATAGGTTAGATTGAAATAAAAAAAAAATATAGCAAGTTGTATCAGCTTTCTTTGAAACTATAGTAAGCTATACATTAGTAACATTTTTAGCTTAAAAAAAGATAAAATAATAAAATAGCAATTTTTGCTTATTGTCCAAAAACTCAATTAACATTTTATAAGTATGTTTTACATGTTATTTAATTTTTTTAAACTGGTAGTGCCTCCTCGGGCTCTGTTTACAGCTTTGAGCCGATTTGGCATACTGTATCACGAGATTTCAAAGCCGATCCAATTTAGAGGAATATTCACACATCCTTCTATCAGGGCCTGTTTTAGTACCCTAAGGGTGGTAGGTGGTGAATAGAATAGAAGAGAATATCTTTATTGTCAAAGGTGAAACACATGAAAAATTATAAGTTTACAATAACACTTCTGTGTACAGGCTAAGACTTGTCAAATTCACACAATACGCATTCGCTGTTTATGGGCGATAATCAAATAAATAATCTAGTTGCTAGTAACATTGTGTAGATGCGTACTAAAAAAAATATTCTCGAGAAGCTCTTTTTGGTGGTCTGCGGCTTCTGAATAGCTTTCCTAGCTCATCCCAGGCGTGCTCAATACTTAAAAAGTTGCGTGTACTTAAGGCGATGCCACCCCGCGCACTAGCGCCGCCACCTATTTTATCTAATAATTATGTTTAAGAATGGAGTTTTTAAAAATTAAGCCAGCCAGTTTGTGATACCTATTATAAGCTTTTTTAATGCCTCTGTAACCGTATTATTTTGTATAGTTTAGACAGAGAATCGAAAATAGAGTTTGGTGGCCTCCAAGGGCAACTTAGTTTCTCTGCCTAAACTATACAAAATAAAACTATTGCAGAGGCATTAAGAAAAAGCTTATAATAGGTATCACAAACTACGAGGAGCTGACGTAATTTTTGGAAATTCCTTTCTTAAACGTAATAATTAGATAAAATAGGTGGCGGCGCTAGTGTGCGGGGTGGCAGCGCCTTAAAAATGTATTGCAATTTTAAAAGTGTGATTCTTAGTTTTGCAGGCCAGTGTAGTTCTATTTGTTTCCTTTGTAATTTTGTTGAGAAAATAAAAGTTACCCATTCATGATTTGGTATTTGGTAGTGTGTGATCGAATAAAACGATCCCAAGTAAACTTACTTAACCATGTTTTCTGTACGCTGATTAACTAATGAATTATCAAAACGTATGTCAAACAAATAGCTTTTTCTTTTGCTAAAATGACGTTCACCGTAAATCAATGTGGACCAAAGATTTTATCTTTAACTAGCCGCATTCTTACTACCCGTTGTCCTATTACCCGTTTTCCCGTAGGAATGAAGCATTTTCCCACGGAAAAAGTAGCCTATGTTCATCAGGAATGATGTGGGCTTCTAATGGTAAAAGAATTTTTCAAATCGGTCCAGTAGTTTCGGAGCCTATTCAATAAAATCAAACAATCAAATCTTTCCTCGTTATAATATTAAATATAGTATAGATATCGATTAGTTAATTATAGAGCTGATCAGCGTACAAATAACCGGCTGGGTAAATCTATGAAATTTGGTCAAAGTCAGGTCAAGGAAGCCAAACCTCACTGTAATGACAAAACTTAGTCATCGCTGGCCAAAGTAACCTAATGTATATGAAGCTACTCAACATGAAGCCACATAAATATACCCCTTCTGTAAAATTTTGGAAATTGAGGAAGTGATGCCTTAGAAACATCTCGTAGACTTTATTTTTGTTAAATATCTTCATATCAATGAAAATGTATGAAATTCCTTAGAACCTACTTCTTCGAAGAATTTTCTACATTTTCATTGCTTTTAAGAATAAACGATTTAGGTATAAGGGAACAAATTAATGTTATCCAACGGCATTACTCATTTTCTTCGCAGCCAACCTTAGCTTCTAGTTTTTCTCTGAAACGTTTATTAATTGATGCCAGCATGGGGTCTTTCGCCTTATAAAAGGTTACACCTCAAGGCTAAATTTCCCACATTACTTACTAAGAGGAAAATCAAAATTGAATATAAACATTGTTATACCGGAAAAGATGTTCTTCGATCGATGTATCTCTTGGTACGGAAGAAATATACTACTCGATTCAGTCTAAAACCAACTCATTTTGTTTGATCTTCTAAGATTCGCACAACCTGTATAATTTTCGTTATAATCCTATAAACTCCCAACCTTCCGAGTTCCACCCTGTTTCAAACGATCCTAGTAATGCGATTATAATTTCGTACGAGTATTTCATACGACGACGTCAGGAAAGCTTTCGGAGATTCGCGAACACAATGCATCTGAGGGAGAATAAGACTGCATCAATAGTTTGCCCTTAACCTTTCAAATGCGTGGGCGGCCTCGTGGAGCATAGCGCTTGGCATGGCTAAATTGCGCTTTTCCGGCTTTGTGTTGATGCATAACACACAAGTCCTACTAATAAATAAGAATCTGCTTAATTATGTTAAATATAAGAATGCTTAATGTATACGCTGTTGGCGTTCCTTTATAATAAATAAATATTATAAAGCCGAAAGTTTGTGAAATCTAAATTATTTTTGTGTATCTCCAAAACTACTGAACAGAATTTGATGAAATTTAGCGTATATTTAGAGAAAAGGCTACTGATTATATTGAAAATACGCGTGCGAAGCCGCAGCCAGAAGCTAGTAGTATTATAAATGTGAAAGTCTGGATGTTTAGATGTTGGGTGGATGGATGTTTGTTACCTCTTAATGAGAGAACTACTGAACGGATCGGGCTGAAATTGCATATAGGTAGTGCTAGGCCTCTAATAAATTATAGTTTACCTACTTTTTTCATCGTCATCGCATGCGTAAATTATTTGAAACTCATTACTACAACTTCAATAATTTACGCAATGTATGACGAAGTGATGCTGCAGGTCGTGTCCGTCTTGAAAAGTATTTACGGCGATGCTGACAAATTGCTTCATAACCGCTCTACTGAAGTTGCGTTTTGATAAAACCCATCTTCTGACTGTCTCTCTCAATGTACCAATCACAAAATTTCGGCAGATACCTACTTATTTACTGACTGAAATGCCTCTTAGTTTATTGTATATGTTTAAAAGACTTTCTACTCTCGTTTGATCTATCAATAAAGCAAAAATGAAACTAATCGAATCAAATCAAATCAAAAACTCTTTATTTCCATAAA
Source organism: Eupithecia subumbrata (assembly GCA_949316285.1). Taxonomy (NCBI): domain Eukaryota; kingdom Metazoa; phylum Arthropoda; class Insecta; order Lepidoptera; family Geometridae; genus Eupithecia; species Eupithecia subumbrata. The sequence continues at coordinate 25,909,584 of OX438643.1, forward strand.
TACAATAAATGTACACTTAGAAAAGTTCAAATTATAAAACTAAACACGGAAATAAAGTGATATTTTTTATTTGTCTTGAAAAAAATATATCTATTTCTTAACTTTATGTGTCCGGCTTAACATTTATTTGTCCGGCTTTCTGATACAATTCTGGCCATCCCTAAAGGCGGGTAGGGGGTAGCCTACAGCGGTGCTTAACGAGATCGCTCTTAATGTAACTCCATGCCATATTCAGTTTTATTGTTCGATTCGAGGCATGCAGCGTTTGTTATTGAAAACCTTTTATTTCCAACGAGTTTGAAAGGTAAAATAATAAAGTATTTTCGTCATTTTACCTTCCGTTTTAACCCCTGTCATCTATACGCAATTACTGCTCAGCACACTGATTACCTATCTTTTTTCTCTGATTAAGATTTATTCAACAGAAGAAAAAAATGAATCGTATCTGTTACTCAAAGTTGAAAGTGGTTTATAGCTATAGGTATAGGATACATAATCTCAATCTATTTTTGGATTGTAGCGACAGTAGGCGAAACATAAAGCTTCTCCCCAAATTCAAATTGTATGTTTTGATAAATGCAAATGAGCCCGTGACGAGTGTGAATTCGATAACAAAGTGTGTTTAATTTCCCTCTGTGTTCGCTGGTACAATAATTGCGGTGCCCGTCCGCGTGCGGCGGGTGGCAATGTCAGTTGCCTCGGCTCCGTTCATTAGTGCGAATAGTGGCGAATATCATCATTATAATTTTAGCTAAAATTGTCTACTGATACACATACACCAGTTTGTTAGCCTTCCAACTACCTTTGTCGATTCAATTGGGACCTCAAATACCTGAGTTCGCGATTACAAAAGTACATAGATCAGGCTGAGGCAACTGATGCCTCGGTTCCGTTCAGTAGTGGGATTAGTGGCGAATATCATTATTATTTTAGCTAAAATCGTCTACTGATACACATACGCAAACAAATCACTAAGTATAATGACCTCCTGGGCATCTAGCGGTTTTCTAGGACCTTAGCCATCACCAAAACGGCTCCTGGCACAAATTGATTCCTTACGGCCGCCCGCGTCCGTCGGCCGGTTTGCTTACACTCTAGGGAGTTATAATTTTTGTTACCCTTCCAACTACCGTCGTCGATTTAATAGGGACCTCAAATCCTGACTGAAGTACACAGATCAGGCAGAGATCAGGCCGAGGCAACTGATGCTTCGGCTTCGTTCATTAGTGTGAATAGTGGCGAATATCGTCAAATCGTCTACTGATCATAGGCATACATATCACTAGGTTAAATGACCTCCTGGACATCTAGCGGTTTTCTAGGACCTTTACCATTTATCAAAGCGACTCCTGGCACAAATTGATTTCGTACGGCCGCCCGCGCCCTTCGGCCGGTCTCACAGTAGGCAGTTACAATTTTTGTTACCCTTCCAACAACCGACGTCGATTCAATAGGGCCCTCAAATACCGGACAGAATTACACAGATCACAGAACCTGGGGCCCAATTCTGCTAACTAATCGCTTTACTATGACTATTGTATGGTCGCATAATCTTCACGTAGAATCTTTAGAGGAAAAAAACTCTAGATAGTTCGTGCGGTGCTATTAGCACGGAGAGATTGATAGAATAGTTTCAGCGTTGACACTTCTGACTGATCTGTAGTTTCTGTGACGATACCATTTTCATAGTGAAGCGACTAGTTTAGCAGAATAGGGCCCCTGACAGAACTACAATTAAATCGAGTGTCCTCCATCACCTTAATCGATTTCCGAAAACGGCTCATACTTCAAAGACGTATAAAAGATCTCGAGGAACGTCAATAGGAACTACAAGTTAGCACTGAAATAATCCTTAAACTTTGGGACAGCGTCATCCGTTTTCTCTGCTCGGGCAGAATTAAAACTATGACGTTTATCCACTATGACATTGAATAGTGCATCGCACTTGATAATGAGGTGGGTACTCTATCATGCATTGTGTAAACAATGAGCAATCAAACGCAATATCCTCTGATGATTCATAATTTCAAACGTTATACTTACCTACTCACTGTAGAACTTCTTTTTTTTTAAAGATCAAATATCAAATTAAGTAGGCAGGTGTTTTGTATTGGCATTGAAGACTCAATTAGAATCGCACAAAGGTTTATTTTTATATAATAATATGGATTCAACCGATTGCTACACGTCTCCTGAAAATATTAATACTTATTTGATTTTTGTTTGTCGATTTTAGCTGCAACTCGTCGTTTTGAACCCTTAAGCGAAGTTCAAGGTGTTTGCGAACTGCTAAATTGCCTAGCATTTTTATGTTTCCACGTCTATTTTTCTGTTATTTTCTTACAAACAAGAACATTCAAAGGAAAAGCTGATAAAGGGACATGATAGAACTGCTTACTAAAAACAAAATTATAGGTTGCTTCTTTCAAGATAATTGGAATCAGTACCTATATACTACTACTTTCATAGATAGCTTAGCTTGTAACAAGTCCAATGTTTTAGCGTTTATGATAATAATAATATGCTTTTATTTCAGACACTTGATCCATATACAATTAAATTTAAAGAATAAAATAGTCAGGTAAGTACACAACAGAATTACAACAAATAAAAAACTAAAATAAAAATACCTATGAGTTCAGGATGCTAGTTCCATCCACCGTTTGTATACATCTGTCTGTATCAATCGATCTGCCAGACTAGATATAATACTATTTTTACACCTGTCAACCCTGGATAAGAACTTCGTTTAGGGCTCTGCCTCCTGACTCATTTTGTTACTGACTTTGAATGTATCATTGTGTTATGTTTCACACACTAATATTATAAATGCGATAGTTTGGATATTTATATGAATGAATGTTTGTTACCTCTTCACGCCAAAACAACTGAACGGATCGGGCTGAAATTTTGCATACAGGTAATTTTAATCCTTGAACCAAACATAGGCTATTTTATCAGTCTACATGGGATAGAAAACGTTTCCATAGAAACGCTTGTGAAACGGGCAGAAACTAGTTATAAATAATTATACATTTATTGTAGACTTAGGTTCTAAGTTCGATTTGTCTAACTAGTGTCTAACTAGGAGCTTATATCAGCTCTACCAGAATCAATATTTGTGAGCACAGCACGATATCGGCGCGTGGTGTAAATTTATTCAAACAACAGCTATACATAGCTGTAATCACATACATTAAAATATTATGATAAGTACCTACCCATAAATGTTTACATTTGCAATCAACGCTCCCTGTTCTGTTCACTGACCACTGGAGGTGTATGGACACTTATACAGTCTACAAAGTGGGAATATTAATCTTGGTCCAGTGGTTGATGCAAAGAGAAATAAGCCCCAAACTGTTATGTTTGGAATTGTAATAGAAGTCTCAACTTTGAGCCATTTGAGTTGTTTTGTTTTCCGGAATTCACTTTTCTACCTCGATATCACAAAGGGCGAGATTATTGTACAGACAAAATACTTTGTAACTAAGCATTGAAATTAAATAACCACACGTCTTTAAGTTTTGCACGAAGGTTTCAAAATCAGTGTTTAAGAATATCAAAATATGATAATGATATTCAGCAGGTATTTTATCCCTGCGCTTTGAATACCTAGACATAATATAAAACTATAGTTAAGTACAACACACATGCAGACGAACGAACATCGAACATTCACACACCGATATAAAATTATATAAAGACCCTTGTATGGCTTAGAGAATAAGTTTTCTTTTTGCAATGTACACTGTTCAGGTCCTAGGCTCAAATATTTCAGTTGGTAGACTCACATACCTACTCGTGAGCTGTGAAAATCTCGTAAGGTAAATTGACCACCGTGTTGGAGATTTCGTAATTTACTACCAATAATGCGATGCCTTTACAGTGCAATGCGTGCCACAGTGCAAAATAAAATAATAAAACTAAAATGCAACATGCCGGTCCACTTAGATCCGCTCAACAAAACCAGCATGAGTCTTTGAAAAACTGTAGGGGATCCAAAACAACCTCCCGAAAATGGTAGGGGGATCGAAGTGGATTCTTTCTTAAAAAGAACACCGAAAACACACATATCCCTTTTACTTCAAAATTCTGTCAACTTTAATTAATGGCTAAGCAGTGATTTCTTCTCTTTCTGACAAAATATGTCAGTAGACAAAAACAAACGACTCTTAGCTATAGCCTAAAGATGAGAGGTTTATAAGTATAACCCGCGTACTTAAAGATTTAGAATGACGTCATCTGTCATGCTGTCCCGCTCAGATCGGTTTTGAACTGAGCAGGACAGAATGAGAGATGCTATCTTTCTCAATCCAGTTCTTTAAGTACGCAGGTTATAAGGGGGTATAAATGTAGACTTACATAATTGCTTCTGAACTGCCCCCGCTCTTGATACGGAAAAATATCTTTCCGAAGATCGGAAGGCCGGGCCTAAAAACAAATAAAGATAGGCTCAAACTTAAAATCAAAACGAAATTTTCATTCAACCTTGAAAACAAGGATACCCATATTCTTATAGGTAATTTCGGGGTAGTACGGACGTCTTTGCGTCAGTTAACCAATTCGTGATTTTAGGTCACACATTTGTCACAGGGCTGAATTCCAAATTCTGGGTTTTCCAAATTACACATTATCCAAATTTATCAAAATTCGGGGAGAGAAAAGAGATTATAGCCTCTATTTTATGTCGGTATGGCTTTTCCCCTTAGTTACGCTGTATGGTACTCTTTATCATGCATTCACAGTCGTAAATCACCAGGGCCTAAGAAGGAAAACATTATAAGATGAACCTTGAATACAAAGATACCCATATTCCTTTAGGTAATTTTGGGGTAGTCGGGACGTCTTTGCCTTGTTAACCAATTCGTAATTTTAAGTCACACATTCGTCACAGCGCTGGATTCCAAATTCTGAGATTAGCAAATTACACATTATCCAAATTTGTCAACATTCGGGCAGACAGAACAGAGGGCCTCTATTTTATGTCGGTATGGCTTGTCACCTTAGTTACGCTGTATGGTACCCTTTATCACGCATTCACAGCCGTAAATCACCAGGGCCTAAGAAGGAAAAATTTATAAGATAAACCTTGAATACAAGGATACCCATATTCCCAAAGGTAATTTCGGGGTAGTTGGGACGTCTTTGCCTTGTTAACCAATTCGTAATTTTAAGTCACACATTCGTCACAGCGCTGGATTCCAAATTCTGAGATTACCAAATTACACGTTATCCAAATTTGTCAACATTCGGGAAGATAGAAAAGATGGTATAGCCTCTATTTTATGTCGGTATGGCTTGTCACCTTAGTAACGCTGTATGGTACCCTTTATCACGCATTCACAGTTGTAAATCACCAGGGCCTAAGAAGGAAAACATTATAAGATGGAAACGTGTGAAAAATCTAATAGGCTAGCCTACAATTTCTTCAAATTGTTCCAGGGAAATTCTTCAGTTGAATGATTTCTCCTGGTCAATTTCTTCAATAGTATTTAACTTCAATAAGTTCCACATAATATTTGACATGACTTCAATAAATCCTACGTAATTTAATTTATCGATGAAACGCATTCCATCGATAAATGCAGGAATGATCTCCAGTCAGTCATTTTCAGTTTATCTATACTAATATTTTAAAGAGGAAAGATTTGATTGTTTATTTGTTTTTATTGAACAGGCTCCGAAACCACTGGACCGATCTGAAAAATTCTTTTACCATTAGAAGCCCACATTATTTTTTATGAACGTAGGCTACTTTTTACCGCGGGAAAATGCTTCATTCCTACGGGGAAACGGGTAATAGGACTACGGGTAGTAAGAATGCAGCTAGTTTTAAAATAAATTCGTCAATTCGATAATTTAATGCTTCGCCAATTATTTTATCCCACAAAATTGCAAAAAGATTTGCGACAAAATAGCGAAGAGATTTTCAAATGTTTGACACATTTCAAAATCACTTCACGTGAATGATAAAAGGCGATAAATTATATTCTCACGTAATAAATATTTAATGAGATACCTATCGAACAAAATGTTCCATGTAGGTAAATAAACGTGAGTCACATCACATTAGGTACGTACATGTCTGAATACAAACAAGTCTATCAGCGTTAATATAAAACGTCGCACTCTGCCCACGGAGCCGGAAGATATTTTATTAATCTTGGAAAACAGTGAGGTAACTAGTATTTTCTAACTTTTTTTGGTTTTCTTGGTGGTTTTGTGTTCCCAACCCCCGACTGTACTAGATCAGAAGAACTTAGTGAGCAAGTTGCATACATATCAAATAACCTCAATCGAACAAGGACTTTCAAAATCAATCACATTACACAGGGCGTCCTACGGCCATGCCACATGGAGGGAAAGTACCTTGAATATTGTAGATAGAACATTTTACTGAAAGAAGACATTATTTTAATTTAAAAAAGAATTTAACTGCATTCATAGATATTTAAATAATTACATGGTTGAACCGGGAATCGAACCCGTTACACGAGAAAAACAATCATCCTGTAGCTTTATAATACCGATCGAAAGGCTTCATCATAAGGATGATTTTTTGCTAAATAACATAGTGTCAGAAATAAAAGGAACACCATGAATTTTAACATTAGATGTAAAATTTTGTTCGGAAAAATGAAAAAATGTCCTTACGGCAATGCCAGCTTTTAATTTTTCTGAACAAAATTTTACATCTAATGTTAAAATTCATGGTGTTCCTTTTATTTCTGACACTATGTTGTTATGTGTACGTACAATATTCAAGGTACTTTCCCTCCATGTGGCATGGCCGTAGGACGCCCTGTATAGGATATTTGTTACTTCTTCAAGCCAAAACTACAGAACGAATCGGTCTGAAATTTTGCATACACGAAGTTGTAAGCCTGGAATAAAACATAGGCTTTTATGCCATAAATCAGTTAGGATTATGATTAAATAATCTAAAACGTTTCCATAGAAACAATGCGTGCGTAGCCGCGGGCAGGAACTAGTTGGTTATAATAAGTGAGTGGGTAGCTCCTAATTAGGGTGTAAAGTACCTAATTGGCACGTGTAATGAGTCTGTCTAAGCCCTCTTCTACCCTATGCCTAGGGTTTAAGAAAGTGTATCGAATCTGGGTACCTATATTTAACAAAAATTTTCAAATTCAATAGTGCTCAGTGAACCAACAACTATGTACATACAAAACATTGCAACAGGGCAATGGTAACGAGAGGGTCCAGGCATTCAAAGCAACTCTACCGCTATAGGTACAGCAGTAAGGCAGGTCTAGGATTTCCAATTAATATGGAAACTTCAAACTTTATCTTACAAACAGCGAATAACATTATGCCGAAGTGAAGCAGCGCAATTAGTTTTCCCCTCAACATAATATTTTTATGCATAAAGAGCCGTTTCCTTTAGAGGCGAACTCTGATAAGTTTCTTGCTAAGGATAAAATCAAAGGCTCTCAGAGTTTTATACTTGGGTCTTTCATAAAATATATCTTTTAGACTGATATTTAGTTTACTTTTGTTACTTTTTCCTACTACGTTGCAGTTATATTCAAAAAACAAATTTAATATGATAAATTGGTCTGATTCGTAATATTTTCATATGTTCAAAATGATTTGGCGTAACACGATAAAATATAAAATTACATAATTACCTACAGATCAAACGTACAGTGGGCGGCCTTATGGCTAATGTAGTAACCTGTACCTACGACAAAGCAGAGAACTTTACTTTACGCAAGTTAATAAGTGGCTGGCCCTTGGCCCAAAATGTAAAGCCTCCATAAAATAAAGGGTATTTGTCGTCGAAGATACCGTGTTTGCTCCATAATGGAAAACGAAAATCATGTTTGCGAAGCAATTATTATCCATTTCAAATATGTGTAGTCAGTCGGATTTGACAAAAACGCTCAGTAGATACCGTATGTACCTTGCAATTCATGTTATATTAGGAATATTGTAATTTTATTGGTTTTGCCAAACTCTACCGAATTTTAAGAGGCCTAAATACTGCACTTGGATTGACTTTTTTAGGAAGTCTCATTTATGGAATTAAAATTTTATATAAAAATGTTATATAATGTATAGTAATTTACTAAATCTGTTTGTATTTGTATTTATTTATTTGCCATTTATATCATACTAGGTCGTTATACAAGGCATGTCCGAAATTGTACAATTTGAAAAGACCAAACATAATTCACTAAACAAAATTAAAACAATTCTAACTAACAAAAAATTTCAATTAATTCCAGATCATAAAATAAAATGTCGTGTTTTAATATTATTTAAAGAAAGTTATTGTAATAAATTAATAGGTACTCATAAATTCACTGATGCTTTAAGTCAATTTTAAACTAGTCAAAAGATAAAAGTTAGAGCTCTATTTCAAGAGAGTATCTGAGACATCTTGCCCAATTTCTAATTGAGATAAGAAGGAGCTGGTGTAGGTAAACTTCTGAAAAAGCTCAAAATTTGGTAAATATCCCGTTGTAAATGACTTTGAACTTAATAAATATTCTAAGTCCTCGTCATAAACTCATTGCTTCTTGAAATCTAATTTTACAATCATCTGATGAGAAGATTATTAACAGACCATTTAATTGTAAATTCAGTAAATAAAAACGAGTCCTAAATTGAAAGCCATAACAAACATTTTCGGGTGAAAGCCGATTAGTTCGTTTGTGCCTGCAACGGTACTTAGCTACTTGTTTGTTGTTCTTAATGAGCAGTGCCAGCCAAGTTCGGCCTGTTCTCGCCTCAATTAAGACTAAAAACATGACCGAGTGTCGTCGCAGTCACTGAGGGTTGTTGGTGCAAACTGGCAATAAATCCCTAAAGTAGATAATAATAAAAAATAATAATGTTGGCAAATCCACACAGCATCATCTAGCGACTAAGCAAATAGAGCTTGTGCTTGGTGGGACTGATAACTGATAAACTTAATACATTACTTACAAAGACAGATAGTTTTGACTAAGAAGAATATGTATCGAATAAATAAATAAACAAATAATGCTTGACAATTCACACAGCATTATCTAGCCCCAAGCTAAGCAGCGCTTGTGTTATTGGTACTAGATAACTGATATACTTACATAATACAATACACTACATAGATATATATTTTTTACTAGCTGTACCCGCGACTTCGTTCGCGATTGCCTTACCGGCCGACTAATTAAGTTCACATTTAACCATAGTCTCTCATATTATGAAACGCCGCCGTGCAAAAAATCGTGTAGGTTCTACGGGGGATAGCATGTTGTCATCTTCAATCCCATAGATGAAAGAAATTATGATGAATGCAGATGGAGAGACGCGCGTCAAGTTTGAAACTATTAATTTATCTCGCACGCACTATCTGGAGTTTTATTAATCTAAGGATTCTACGTGATGATTCTGCGACGATTGCACTGTCATACTGAAGCAATTGTATTGCAGAATTCAGCTCCTGATCCATTTGACTGGACCACCGTAATTTTTTTTTCGTTAGTAGGTAGGTACAGTTGGCTGTGTACCACAGTAAAAAATATTTTTCTGTGGTCCAGTTAGTTTAATTGGACCACTTACTCCAACCAAACATCGGTAGTACAGATAACCGGACCAGCTAAACCACCATATGTCATGTAAGGTAGGAACCTAACTTATTTTTCCAAGACGCACCACCTTAGTAGGTAGGAACCTAACTAATGGGTGCGTCTTGGAAAAATTAGATAGGAACTTACCTACACTTTATCTACAATTTTTTTTCTTCAATCTACAGATTATTTCATCAGTCTACTGATTTTCTACTCAACTTTCTACTGATTTAGTCAAATTCGATTTTGAAACACTGTTTCTAACAAAAAGAATGCATGATATCGGACGACGCGTAGACCCGTCGGGTGGCGCGGTTAAAGAATTCTACTTTTTCCTCTCTCCCAGGGGAACCTTACTGAATTCCAGGATAAAATGTATTTCCATATCCTTCCTTGTAGTATGAACTCAAAACATGCCAAGTTTCATACCAACTCATTACCTATGTAGTTTCGGCGTGATGCGCGGTAAAGGAATTTGACTATCATCCCCTCTGCCAGAGGAACCTTACTGAATTCCGGGATAAAATGTATCTTTCCTCATAGTACGAACTAAAATCATGCCGAGTTGCATTCGAATTCATTAAGTAGTTCCGTCGTGATGCGTGGTTAAAGAATTTTACTTTTATCCTCTTTCCCAGGGGAACCTTACTGAATTCCAGGATAAAATGTATCCCATGTCCTTCCCTGAACTCAAATCGTACCAATTCAGTCCAACTCATTCAGTAGTGTCGGCGTGATGCGCGGTGAAGGAATTTTACTTGCATCCCTTCTCCCAGGGGAACCTTACTAAATTCTGGGATAAAATGTATCTTTCCTCGTAGTATGAACTCAAATTATGCCGAGTTCCATTCGAATTCATTCAGTGGTTCCGTCGTGATGCGCGGTTAAAGAATTTTACTTTCATCCTCTCTCCCAGGGGAACATTACTGAATTCCGGGATGAAATGTATCCCATGTCCTTCCTTGTAGTATGAAATCAAATCGTGCTGGGTTTCATTCCCACTCATTCAGCACTTTCGGCGTCATGCGTGGTGAAGAAATTTTACTTTCATCCCCTCTCCCAGGGGAACCTGACTGAAATCCGGGATAAAAAGTATCCTATGTCCTTCCTCGTAGTATGACCTAAAATCGTGCCGAGTTTCATTTCGATACCTTCAGTAGTTTCGACGTGATGCGCGTTTAAGAAACAGACAGACAGACAGACAGACAGACAGACAGACAGACAGACAGACAGACATGAATGAAAAAAAATACAGTTTTGGCTTCAGTATCGATAGTAGAGAGTCCTCCAAAAAAATTTTCTAAATATCTTCAATGTACAGAATTGGACCTGTTACAGTTTTATTATAAGTACTAGCTGTACCCGCGACTTCGTTCGCGATTGCCATACCTGCCGACTAATTAAGTTCACATTTCACCACAGTTTCTCTCATATTATGATACGCCGCCGTGCAAAAAAACTTCGATGCGCAGAATTGGACCTGTTACACTTTTAATATAAGAATCTTTATTTTAGGTACCTAGTTAAATAGTGTATAAATCGTGTGGGGTCTACGGCGGATAGCATGTTGTCATCTTCAATCCCATTCTTTATCGACAATATTTTCAGCTACGACTCGGCCAGCGTTAGTGTTAAGAAGTGTCATACTCGTTTCACTTCTTACTCATGGTTCCGTTCAGCTGGGGCCCTATTCTGCTAAATTAATCGCTTCACTATGACAGGGACGTCACAGACGTCACGGAATGACACGTTTTGGTATTCTACCTTAGATGAAAGAAATTATGATGAATGCAGATGTAGAGACGCGCGTCAAGTTTGAAACTATTAATTTATCTCGCACGCACTATCTGGAGTTTTATTAATCTAAAGATTCTACGTAATGATTCTGCGACGATTCCATTGTCATAGTGAAGCCATTGTATTACAGAATTGGGCTCCTGATCCATTTGACTGGACCACCGTAATTTTTTTTCGTTATTAGGTAGGTACAATTGATTGTGTACCACAGTCAAAAATATTTTTCTGTGGTCCAGTTAATTTAATTGGACCACTTACTCCAACCAAACTTCGGTGGTATAGTTAACTGGACCAGCTAAACCACCAAATATCATGTTCATGAATATTGCATGGACCATTTGTACATTTTACTTTGCCTGAAATAGGCATTGACGCACTCATTAGTTAGGTTCCTACCTACTAAGGTATGGAAAATGGAATGGAAAATGGATAGGAACTTACCTACCCTTTATCTAATGATTTTTTTGTTTCAATGAACTGATTTTCTACTCGACTTTCTACTGATTTAGTCAAATTCGATCTTGCAACACTGTTTCTAATAAAAAGAATGCATGAAATCGGCGACGCGTTAATGAATTACAACTAAGAACACATTTTGACTTTTATCCCCTCTCCCAAGAGAACCGTGCTGCTACTGATATCCCAGATAAAATGCATCATTTGATTTCATTCTGTACTTTTGGCGTGATGCGCGACCCAAGAATTTGACTATTATCCCCCTCCACGGGAACCTTACTGAATTCCGGTATAAAAGGTATCTTTCCCCGTAGTATGAACTCAAATCGTGCCGACTTCCATTCGAATTCATTCGGCGATGCGGGGATAAATAATTATACTTTTTCCTCTCTACCAGGGGAACCTTACTGAATTCCAAGATATAATGTATCCCATGTCCTTCCTTGTAGTATGAACTCAAATCGTGCCAGGTTTCATTCCAACTCATTCCGCAGCTTCGGCGTGATGCGCGGTGAAGGAATCTTACTTTCATCCCCTCTCCCAGGCGAACCTTACTGAATTCCGGGATAAAATTTATCTTTCCACGTAGTATGAACTATTATCATGCCGAGTTGCATTCGAATTTATAAAGTAGTTCCGTCGTGATGCGCGGTTAAAGAATTTTACTTTCATCCTCTCTCCCAGGGGAACCGGATAAAATGTATCCCATGTCCTTCCTTGTAGTATGAAATCAAATCGTGCTAGGTTTCATTCCAACTCATGCAGCACTTTCGGCGTGATGCGCGGTGAAGAAATTTTACTTTCATCCCTTCTCCCAGGGGAACTTGACTGAATTCCGGGATAAAAAGTATCCTATGTCCTTCCTCGTAATATGACCTAAAATCATGCCGAATTTCATTTCAATACCTTTAGTAGTTTCGGCGTGATGCGCGGTGAAGAAATTTTACTTTCATCCCCTCTCCCAGGGGAACCTGACTGAATTCCGGGATAAAAAGTATCCTATGTCCTTCCTCGTAATATGACCTAAAATCATGCCGAATTTCATTTCAATACCTTCAGTAGTTTCGGCGTGATGCGCGTTTAAGAAACAGACAGACAGACAGACAGACAGACAGACAGACAGACAGACAGACAGACATGAATGAAAAAAATTACAGTTTTGGCTTCAGTACCGATAATAGAGTGCCCTCCAAAAAAAATTTTCAAAATATCTTCAATGTACAGAATTTGACCTGTTACAGTTTTATTATAAGTATAGATTATACATAGAAAACACCCAGACCAACGGAACAAATTTCTGCAGATCGTACACAAATTTGTTCCTAGGCGGGAATCGAACCCGCAACCTCCTGCGTCTAGAATATGCGAATAGATATCTATGGATAGAAAACACCGTGAAGACTCAGACCAAATGTCTGCAGATCGTACAAACATTTGTCCCAAGGCGGATATCGAACCCGCAACCTCATGCTTCGCAGGTGGCCCTTCGCCCACAGCGCCTCGTCAGGGTTCTCGTCAGGAACCAGAATTCCACTTAGCTGATTCTCCAGGTCCTCTGACATCTCGTAGAATTGGTCTAACGTCAAAACAACAGACGTTGGTAATCCGCATAGATAAAAGGCGTATTGCAAGATAAATAAAGAGGCTGTACAGGACCCTTGGGCGCATTCACTGCGAGCAGAAATGAGTGTTATATCATCAATTTCATTCCAAAATATATATACCCTCGAATCTCACTTCCCTGCAGCGTCTTCCGTTCCGGTAGCCGTCTAGCTATTTCTGTAGTCTTACTAGATAGATATTTTCTAACTCTCGTCTCAGCCACTAAACAAATGCCGATAAATGAAGACCATAAACAATCTACAATAAAATCAAATCTTGAATAATTATAGTAAAAATAAAAATAAGCATAAGTCTTTTTGGAAAGCCCCGAGAAGTTTGCCGATGGTAAGGTAGGCAGATTATATAACAATACGTAGCGAGACTCTAACCAGGCACAGCTTGTTACATTAAAAACAACTTTCACCATTAGGGATCAAAACAAAAAGTAAAAACACTCGATGGTATTCAAAGTTCCCAAGTTGCGTGGGTTTCGAACAACTGTTATGAAAGGAAAATCTTTTTATCCCGATCGACGTTTTCCAGGGAAAAGGTATGTGTGATTTATGAGGCTTTTTGCTATGAAACTGTGATTGAAAAGGTAGGTAGCAGTGTATTTCTGGCAGGCTTTTCTCGTCAAGAAGTCTCTGTTGTGGGAATCACTAATTAGATACACAATACGAGATAGGGACTTGTTGGAAATAATAAATACCTGTGTCGCAGAATTTATCTTTACTTTATGTAATGAGTTTTTTTTTCGTGGTTTTAATTATTATTTTTATTGTGTGCCTTACGACGATGCTCTACATAGAGGTGAACTCAATTTTGTGCTTCTTGCATTGCAGATTTCAAAATTATATGAATGTAGTTAAGTCAAAATAAATATTTGTATAATATTATTTAGCACATAGAAAATTACATTAAAAGAATAAAACAATTACAACTAGTATATACACTTATATCTATTTCTTAGAAATCTAAGCCGTCACAAAAAGGCAGAGTGCCCAAGAGCAAAAGTAAGAATTAGTTTTGATTAGTATTTTTATTTATTTATTTATTTATTTATTAGTTCACAAAACAGAGTAAGATCCATAAGAAAATACAGTAGGTAGATAGAGACATTGTTGTTACAAACTAGATTTAACCCAAATATGCAAACATAACAACCGTAAATTTTTAGAAGTGAATTTCGCCATCATTATTTATTTACAGACAGAAGAAGGACAGATATACAATTAATTTGACCAATAATTTTCTCTAAGTATTTTCACTACATTCACGTCACTTTTCAGGATCAGAAGATAAAATACTTAAGGGTGCTTACAAAGTCCAGTCGAGTAGGCAAATGTTTTCGCAATCTTCTGGACCCATTTCTAATACAGTAAGCAGGAATCAATAAAGGAATATTGAGTGACCCTTCCGTCTGGGTCCACTCGGCCACACAGATTTCAGAACCTTGTGATGTGATAAAAAGATAACTCACGCACGAAGAACTTTACGTTGTTACGAACTTAAGGTGTTCTTTTGAAAGTTAAGCGATTGGTTAATATTGGTGACCTTTTCTTTCATACACGGTGATAATCGGAGAATTAGGTATGCTACTATAGAAACAATTAGGTATATCTACAAGATTAACGTTTCTCAATTGTTTTTCTACTATAAACCGCATACCTCTACCCAACAAGCCTGTAACCCGTTCTCTGCAAATAAATGATTTATTATTTTAGTTTGATTCCATGGTAAATAAATATTTTCACAATTGTTACACCTTTGTCGGTCCCGTCTGTTTGATCACAAAGCAACTACAATCCTCCAAAGACACAACTCCGCAACAGCGAGCGATTATTCTCTTTGCATTTCCTTTTCAGTAGAAATCAATAACAGTTTACATGCCTTAGGGCACATTCACACAGAAGATTCGTATTTAGGTACGTTTTTAACTGATTCATCGCGCGTCGCTACTGGATACATTATTGGGTTGTCTAAACACAGTATTTCGGATCCAGTTGGTAAACACCTACTGGATCCGGAAAGCTGTCGTTTGCGTGAATCATCTACCTACCATACAGTTACACCGTCGCCGAATAAAAACGTATTACGATAAATCGGATCTGGAATACCTACCTACTGCCGTGCGTGTGAAATTTTCGTGTAACTACATACGAATAAAAACGTATACGATAAATCGGATTTGGTTTACGGACCACGTAGCACCACGTGCAACTACATAAGGGCCATTCATTTATTACGTAAGACGATTTAGGGGGGGGGGGGGGAGGGGGTCGACCATGTCTTATTTTTTCTTACAAGGGGGTGGGAGGGAGTCTCGATAGTTCTTACGTTAGATCGCTCAAAACCAAAGTTGATTACTACCAACATATACAAATTATTAGTACGTTTGTAAGAAGGTACAAATAAACATTTCTAAAAATTGTTACTTTGAAAAATAAACATTAAAACAAACCAAACGCTCATTTTTTCCTTTAGATTCTTACGTAATAAATATTAAACAGGGGGGAGGGGGTCAAAAACTAGCGAGAATCGTCTTACGTAATAAATGAATGGCCCCATACGCCGTCGCCGAATAAAAACGTTTCCGATATATTGGATCTGATTCAAGAACCGCTGTATATTTTGTCAGATCAGTATATTCAATTGGATCTGGAATACTGCCGTGTGTGTGAACTTGTTCGTACAACTCACGCCGTCACCGAATAAAAACGTATCCGATGAATCGGATCTGATATACGGACTGCGGTGTGAATGTGCACTTACAGAGTAATAAAACGTTATTGTAGATGCTAAGCTTAGCTGTAATGTCACATAAATAAGATTAATGTTTTATTTAACACAATCCTGGCGCGTAAGGCGTAGCGCGATCAAAATTGTCTTTGTACTGTGTGATAAATACCCATATAAAGCGTGTTCCAATCACCTCACCTCAACAGCCTGTATTGGTCCACTGCTGGACGCAGGCCCCCTGATAAGCAACTTTTTGGCTTTTATCTCATGGGGGTAACATCTCATGGGGCATGCGAGTTGGGGATCGCAGTTCGGTGGTAGATAGAATTGTTCTGCATGGGGCGCTAATGCCCGCCCCCGGTGAATATCCCTTAGTCGCCCTCTTACGACACCCCCGGGAAGAGTTGGGGTGGTGCAAATTCTAAACCGGCACCACACAGCTGTTCGAATCATTGTGGATCAAACAGGTGAGGTGATGCATGAAGGGTTTTAATCATCGTAGATATTCTACATTAATCTATTTTATAAACTAACTGCTGACCGCGGCTTTGTATGCGCTGTTCTCGGTAACAAGTAGTTTATTACCTATTAAGGTTGGATTCATGGATTATGACCTCCTACGCAGAATTTAATGCAGATGTGTTTAGTAGTTTTGGGGATAAACATGTTTAAAAACTTTCATTAGTAGAAAAAAATTGAAATTCCCTGCTTACTTGTTCCAAAAAAGGAACTTCTACGAGCTTTTACGAGAGTGATTTCTTTGTCAATCATAAACAAAATCAGCTTTTTCTAAACCAAAAAATCGCAGATACCCAGTCCATTTAATATATATTTCGAACTCCCGAACAATATACTTCGTTTGAATCCTTAACATTAGAACACCCTGTATGTACCCTACATGTTCTGAGTAAACACCGGTTCACTTGAATTAATGTTCCTTTACACCATGTAGCATCTTCATCCGACATCGGTAGGAGGTGTAATCTTAAAGGAGTCTACACACAAAAGTCGCCAACACTGCCGAGACAGCCCTGCGGCGGGTTGAATGTTAGCAGCTTGGTCGGCGACGTATTGGCCGCATCACATCTATGAGCCAACACAGCAGAGTTGCCGGGCTGTGTCGCCGGATTGTAAAAATAGTCGTCGGCACGGAATCAACTTTTGACCAGTCGCGGAGTGTCACGGATATTCCGCCAACATTGTTGCAGGCGTGGCGACAACATTTTGTCGCGAACGTGTCGGAAGAAGTCGGCGGGCACTGTCGCCGACATGATTCTATAAAGTTGCCAAAATCAACCCAACGTCGGGCCGACACAGATGTTTCTATTTCACTTCTTCCTCAAGTTGACAAAAAAATTAATTGAAGAGAAAATCATTAGGTATACCTTAGTTCTAAAAACTTCTTTATTCACAAAGAAAATTACAATCAAGTAATAGAAATAAACTTTATATATTATAACTAGAACTAGTATTTACAGTTAAAACAATTGAGCTGACTGCAGACTGTTGCAAACAATATTCAGGTAGCTCAACTGCTCCATATCAATACCAGTCAGAAGCGTACCCAAGACGCTGGCTGGCTGCATTGCCCCGCTGTATGGCAATGCTGATGCTCTGCGCCAGATACTCACCAGCTCTCAGTGAGTATTATTTATTTCATAATAATTTATAATTTTACTTGTTTATGTGATTATTTTGTACACTTATAGAAATAAAGTAATTTATTTCTGATTTCCTTCTTAAGTAGACTCTATTTTAGAGAATAATTCATTTGGCTGAAAGTAACCACTTCGTAGCAAACTTGTGGCACCCATGATATAATAAAATTAGGGTGGCACCTACCTTCATAAAAATCTATCTTATTATTCATGGCCCTGTTTAAAAATAACTCTCGGAGAGCTTCATTATGCAGTTTGTCCTAGTACTCTATGCAAAGATAAGTAAGGTAAGCTAAAGTGAAGCTATACAGTGTACTGTGTTCAGACAAAACAGAAGCACAATCTTTGCCTTAATTTAGGAAGCATTACTGTCGTGATTTCTTGTCGAAATCAGTTATGCAAATAAAACGACAAGTGCGAGTCGGACTCGCGCACTTAGGGTTCCGTATAATTGTAAGACCTTGCAAATTGCCTAATATCATGATTCTAAGTCAACGGGAAGTACCCCATAGGTTTTGGTCCATGGCGAGAATCAAACATTTTTTTATGTGAATAAACAAAAAATTATCGGTTTTAGGATTTTTTCCTTTACTTGTGCTATAAGACCTTGCTACGGGAAGTACCATATAGGTTTTATGTCCATATGACACCTTAGGAAATTTCAAAATATTCGGATATAAACCGGCTGTAACTTTTGGTTACGTTGACCTAGAAGTTTTATTTATATCGAGGCTTCACGAGGTTACGGGCTTGAGTTTTGATGTTAATTTCAAATCGATACCTTCACTAGATCCAGAAAAAAGGGGGTTGACAGACGGACAGACAGACAGACGGTTCCTTTTTTCCTTTTGAGGTACGGAATCCAAAAAAATGTCCAAACTAAAATTCTACCTTGATACTTAGCTAGGAACCAATTTTCCGTGTGTTTTACCAGATTGTAATTAATGTCTTGCAATCTGAGGATGGTTGTCCTTCAATCATGTCTTGCATTTCATAAAATGTATTGCGTATTTTTTTAATTCATGTTTCTTAATCACGGATTTAAAAGGTTGCGAGCCACTTTTCCGTCGACGAGGGACCAAATGTTTGCATAATCTGCAAATAGTTGTCCTATTTCCAGGTGCTTTCTATGTAACTTCTTAGAATAAGTACCTACCGATTTATTTTCAAACGAATATATCCTAAGTATTTAAAAAGAAATACAAGTTTTTAGCATTTAAAATTTATTCAACACTCTTAAAACAACACAACACGAACAAAACCAAAAACAAAAAAGGTTTAAGCCAGTTTTAGCATTTTAAATATCTTCTGCAGATGTGCATTCATGTAAGCAACGACTAATGACTCTGTGAAGTTGAGTTACTGGAATGGTTTACTTTGGTTGTAGCTTCTGTGGCTTAATTTAAAATGGTTTCACATTGCTTCGGTCCACAGTAAGAAAAAAATAGCGACATCGTCTGCAATATTAGTGAAAGTACAGATATTATAATACTATACTAGTAGTGAAAGGGACGAAGCTAGACTAATGAGTTTTTTTTTATTTTTTATTTATGAACTGTAGGTATAACCTGCGTACTTAGAGAACTGGATTGGGAATTACGTCAATTCTCATGGTGTTCTGCTCAGTTTAAATCCGATCTGGGGCCTACTTGGAAAACAAACAAGATCCGTCAAGTGCGAGTGTAACTCGCGCGCCGAGGGTTTCGAACGTTTGTCAATCATACACATGTACTAAAGGTAACGGTTAGAGACATCGCTATTTGATGAATACCTACCTACAAATTGTAGGTACTAAAATACATTTTAGACGGATCGCTCTGCATAGGTACTTCGGAGATTAGGTCAATTTATTGACTTTATTCTAAATATTTCAAAAAGTGTGTACTTTAGAAATTTCAAAAACTGTTTTGAAATGTACAAACCAATACCTTTCATTTCATACTGCACTCGGTGAGGTAGCCCCCTTTTGAAAATTATTCCCTCCCTTTTTAACCATTTTTCAAAAAATGTTCGTTTAACAAACTTCTCTACATTTTTTACGAAGTTCTCGATTCGTCTCCGTGCAAAACCGACTCTTATTAAATTAAATTTAAAATAACTGTGATCCATAATTTGTAAGTACTTAGCAGAAAGGTCTCTTATGTTAAATGTTAGTATTCTATAACAACTTTATTCACAAAGAAAATTACAATCGAGTACTAATAGAAATATATAAGAACTAGTATTTACAATTGAAACAATGTTAGTATTCTAATTTAATTAAAATTTCTTTTGTCACTTAACAATAAGATTATGTCACTAAGGAAGCGTTTGCACAAAATCGAATCGGAAACTTGATTTTCGTTTATTCGAGTAGGCCGTTGACATGAGAGACATAATTCTCAATCCCATTCCTACGCAAGTTATAACTCACATAAAAGTAGGGAGAGTTTGTTTTATAGCAAATTTGGAACTGTATATTACTAGATTTTATAATTACATGAGTGGGTATACAATTATATTAATATGCTTGATTTGACTAAAGTTGTATTTTGCTGATTCTAAACAATAACCAGTTGAGCTGCCTGTAGATTGTTTGCAACAGTCTGCAGTTGGCTCAATTGTTGCATTTGTAAATTATTAGTTGTAATTTATTTCTATAATTTGATTGGAATTTTCTTTGTCAATAAAGAAAAAAAATATTAACGTTGTTGCTAATTAAGTACGTGCATTACGATATAGCTTCGATTACCTATCTATTTCGCAATGCTAACTCGTCTCTAAAAAACTCTCATGTTACCCACTCCAATTTTCGCAGAATCCTCAATCCGTGCTTTTACCTGTCTGCAAAAATATCCAATTGCTGGCAGATGAAATTACTAATTGGCTGTGTCTGGTATGTTCGATCGAACCAGATTCACGTTACGTGTCCCCGTGGACCTGTGCACAGGAGGCGTTAAAAGGGTATTTTCGTAGTACACCAAAAGGGGATGTTTCAGAATAAAAAGTTCATTGCGCGTAGGGCTTATTAGTAGAATTTTTACTTTTCAGCAATCGATGATGTGTAGTGGGGGCTTATTTGTTTTAAATAATTTAAAAGAAATATTTTCTGTACCATAGATAATTTATTTTACATTTAATAGGAATTATTTTATTTTCAAGATTTGTGATGGTAGCTGATTAACCTTCGGCCAAACCAGTGCGTCAAACACGTGGGACGCGAGTGTGTCAAGCACGCGGCGGACGCTCTAATGGCGCCTCAATGCAGCCTTGCATACCTACGCGTCCGAGACATTTTAAAGGAAAAGTTTCGCGTTGTAGACGCTCTCGCTTCGCGTCCCGCGTGTTAGACGCGCAGGTTTGACCGAAGCTTTAATAATAACTGAGGCTTTCTTCTTAGCACATGATCAACAAACAATTTGAAAAAAATTCTCGCGTTCAGTAGTCCATCATTCCTAGTTGCAGGTTTTTAGTACCTAATTAGGGAGACGTAGATCTGACCTTTAGGAATCCCGTGGGCGTCCGGCGCCTACCCACATGCGTCCCACGCTTACATCCCGGCGTTTACAACAGTGCAATGTAAAGACTATTTATATCTAACTCCTTTTGTTGGCCAACAATGGAATGAAATTAAGAAGGTACTGGCTGAAGATAATGAAAAACTGACATAAATAACGTAGACGGCAAACAGTTTTCAAAATAAAACCCATAGTACTTGTTTGAAAATTTAAATAACTAATAAAAAGTGATACCAAAGATTCCACTCTTCAGTTTAATTCAAAAAGTATTTTCAGGCGCGTAATGTCCGCGTGTAGTCAACATAATAGCATGCCCGACCGTCTAACATGTTTACTTTTTACGATTTGTTTACATCTAGATAATACTGAGGACGCTGAAGCCGTGTTTTCATAACACAAGTACACTCGATACGCCGAAATAAAGCTAACGAAATCGTCGCGGCGTCTACAAGTGTTTATTTACATTACCGTTTCCACTAGAAACGGTATTTTGCCGGCATTTGTACAGAGTACAAGCAGGTGTAACAATCAGAGGTAACATTGAGAAGGTTTCGGTCGGAGTGGCGGGAGCTACGCTCGTAGCCACCATACCATATGTTGGCCACGAGGCGGCGATCGATCGGCGGCATGCACTCACCGTGGTCATCTTGAAGTTCAGTTTCCGCTGCAACGCGGTCTCGAAGTGCAGCGCCATGGGTGCACAAGTCAACGGGACGATTACTCAAGAGTTCGTTCAAGCACTTTATCATATAGTTCGGTAAACCGGCTTCGCGTAACAGGTTCGCGTGTGACGTACAATCGGTTCAGCGTGGCAGATCGCGTATTCACGCGGCCATATTACCCGCCTGTCAGTAGGTTTTGCGTTTTCCTCCGCTGGGGGCGCCACCCGCGGCTGCGCGGAAAAGCCCGCGCGAGGGGAGGCTGCAACGGTAACTACTCTCCACCACCATTGATTTATAGTAAAACTTGTAATTGAGTTAAAAGTTACACTTTCGTGACATAGGTACACCCATATTACCGAGTTCTTTAACATTGCTGGGCATTTTCAGGACTCTTACTTTTCTTTTATAGTCTTTAAATTCTAAACTCATTTACCTACTTCAATTTCAATACATTCTGTTACTAAAACTTAGTAAAATAAAGGCCAATATTTATGAAAATATATTATCAACCACACAAAAGTCATAAACAAGCAATCAGCCATCATACACACCCTACTCATGAGGGAACGTCACCAACAGAATTTTGTTATAGGGACAGCTATAATAACAGTGATTTTCTGTACGTACTGGAATAAGCTTTAGGACAGTTATTGGTTCTTGATTCTATGATTATTGAGAGTAAGCTCTATGATTATTATTAGTTTTTGGAAAAATTATCGAAACGATACCAATTAGCCTAATTGCCCGACTTTAGCGATATTATTTATTTATACTTATAGCAAACACCAAGTAACTGGGTGGTTGTTAGTTACATCCGTTAAAGAGTAACCTCCTTTGATAATAGAGTTCGGAGAAAAGGAGTGTGACTGTCCGCGTCAGCAGCGGGAGACAGAGAAGAAACAAGATCCGTCAAGTGCGAGTATAACTCACGCGCCGAGGGTTTCAAACGTTTGTCGATTAAACATACCTACATGTACTAAAGGTACCGGTTAGAGACATCGCTAATTGATGAATACTACCTACCTCATAAGATATAAAGTATGAAGTATACAATTGAAACAATTGAGCTAACTACAGACTGACTGTTTTTTTTTATTCAGTAAAAGAGGAAAAAATTTAAAAAACCCCCCCTACAGATTTTCATGAAACATGGCTAAGAACACTCGGGATAAAAATTATCTATGACACAAAAAAACTAAACGAAAATCGGTTCATCCGTTTGGGGGCTACGATACCACAGACAGATACACAGACAGACGCGTTAAACTTATAACACCCCTCTCTGAAGTCTGGATTTGCCGTGTTAAA
Source organism: Eupithecia subumbrata (assembly GCA_949316285.1). NCBI lineage: Eukaryota > Metazoa > Arthropoda > Insecta > Lepidoptera > Geometridae > Eupithecia > Eupithecia subumbrata. The sequence continues at coordinate 25,932,881 of OX438643.1, forward strand.
AAGAACATTGTGGATCGTACTACGAACAATAAAAAAATACCCCCTGAGCAACAATACGCGAGTTCAAGTACTCTCGTTACATACTTATATTATGAACATCGTTTAGCCAACCAGGAAAAACTTTATTAGAATCGGTTCATCCGTTTGTGAGCTACGAAGGTACATACGGAGGAGAGACTGACACAGATACACAGATGGACACGACAAACTGCCTGGTTTCTCCCACTGCTGGACGAAGGCCTCCTAGGTTTTGTGCAATAAATAAATAAAAAATAAATACTTTATTACTGAAGAACAGACAGAGCATCATCTTGTCCTAAAGTAATCAGATCTTGTGATATCTGATATATTACAACTACTAGCCACTGCCCGCGGCTTCGCACGCGTTTTTACGGGATAAAAGAGAGCCAGAACTCGAACTCCATCAATGCAATATTTCAGCGCGATCCGTTCTGTAGTTTTAGCGTAAAGAGTTAACAAATGTAAAGACGCGTAGTGCCGGCTTTCTAATTTTCGCATTAAAAATATTAGTGTGATTTATACTCATACGCATTACAATATACTACATAGATAGATATTTTTTATTATACGTAGAAAACACCCAGACCAACGGAACAAATTTCTGCAGATCGTACACAAATTTGTTCCGAGGCGGGAATCGAACCTATACTAAACTAAACTATATAGAACAACCAGACCAAGAACAAATATTTGCAGATCATACAAATATACCAACACAGTGAAATAATATGACACATATAGGCAGATGTATGTTCTATTCCGTTGGAAGTTGGCAGACGCATCACAAATAGACATCGCATCGATCGACATCCGGAGTGCTATGCAAGTGCTGTGTAAGCAGCCAGCGTTCGGCCCTTTTATTTGAAAATACAGGTACCTAATATTTGATTTAGTTATTAGTCGTTAAGTTCCTTGTTTTATTAGAGGAAAGCATTGTAGGTTTGTCTGGGCTTGTTGTAGCATTGTGGGTTTGTCTTATTGTTAGGTAAAATTAAAAGAAAAGTTGCTTACTAAAAATAATCTCGGGTTAATGGGAAAGCATTGTGGGTTTGTCTTAGCAGTTTGTCTTGGCTTGTTGTAGCATTGTGGGTTTCTCTTATTGTTAGGTAAAATTAAAAGAAAAGTTGCTTACTAAAAAGAATCTCGGGTTAATGGGAAAACATTGTGGGTTTGTGTTAGCAGTTTGTCTTGGCTTGTTGTAGCATTGTGGGTTTCTCTTATTGTTAGGTAAAATTAAAAGAAAAGTTGCTTACTAAAAAGAATCTCGGGTTAATGGGAAAACATTGTGGGTTTGTGTTAGCAGTTTGTCTTAGCTTCTTGTAGCATTGTGGGTTTGTCTTATTGTTAGGTAAAATTAAAAGAAAAGTTGCTTACTAAAAAATAATCTCGGGTTATTGGGAAAGCATCGTGGGTTTGTCTTAGCATTGTGGGTTTGTGTTAGCAGTTTGTCTTAGCTTCTTGTAGCATTGTGGGTTTGTCTTATTGTTAGGTAAAATTAAAAGAAAAGTTGCTTACTAAAAAGAATCTCGGGTTAATGGGAAAGCATTGTGGGTTTGTCATAGCCGTTGTAGCATTGTGGGTTTGTCTTATTGTTAGGTAAAATTAAAAGAAAAGTTGCTTACTCAAAAATAATCTCCGGTTAATGGGAAAGCATTGTGGGTTTGTCTGAGCAGTTTTCTTAGATTGTTGTAGCATTGTGGGTTTGTCTTTTTGTTAGGTAAAATGACATGAAAAGTTGTTAACCAAAAAATAATCTCTGGTTAATGGCGGAAAAAATCTGAATTCTATGAAGTCTATTTATTTAATTTGTTTCTTATTACCTAATTAAGCGGCTATTGTTGCGATCTGAATTCGGGGTGGCCTTCAGAGGACGTCATGAATGATGTTTGAATGATGTTCAGTGACGTTATGAATGATGATGATGAAATACGTAATTATTTTGATCTCAGCCCGATCCGTTAAGTAGTTTTGGCGTGAAGAGGTAACAAACATCCATCCATCCATCAATACATCTAAACATCCGACTAGTGTGATAAGAAATAAAGTGTTATTGATACTCCAATGAGGTACGCCGATAAGGTATCACCTATATTCACAAAGAAAATTACAATAAAATAATAGAAATAAATAAGAACTGGTATTTCCAATTGAAACTATTGAGCTAACTGCAGACTGTTGCGAACAATCTACAGGTAGGTAGCTCAACTGATCCATATCAATACCAGTCGGAAGCGTCCCCAAGACGCTGGCTGTATTGCCCCGCTGTATGGCAATGCTGATGCGCTGTGCCAGATACTGACCAGCTCTCGGGTCACGCGTCGCTTCGACCAGACGTTCAGATAATTTTTTAAAAACCCGAAGAGCCTCGGTGCCCCTTGGACCTAGGGTCTCGACTCCAAGGTATCACCTATTAGGTACACCAACGTAAAAGAGTCACGGATCGCCATCCACGGGCTTTTGGTTCATAATCTTCATCCTTCACATAATACCACAATAATATTATAAATATGATGAAGTTTGGATGTTTAGATGTATGGATGTTTGTTACCTTTTCACGCCAAAGTTACTGAACGGATCGGCCTGAAATTTTGCATACAGGTAGTTTTAGGCCTGAAATAAAACATAGACTAGACTTTACATCCCACTAGCTGCATTCTTACTACCCGTTGTCCTATTACCCGTTTTCCCGTAGGAATGAAGCATTTTCCCGCGGTAAAAAGTAGCCTATGTTCATCAGGAATAATGTGGGCTTCTAATGGTAAAAGAATTTTTCGGTCCAGTAGTTTCGGCGCCTATTCAATACAAATAAACAAACAATCAAACTTTTCCTCTTTATAATATTATAGTATAGATAAATCAGTTCCCATGCTAAAGAAATAACCATCAAACGTTTCCATATAAACAACGCGTGCGAAACTGCGCAGAATCTAGTTATTCCTATTAAAAATTAGTTACTTGAAAGCCTCAGACGCCAGCATCTCAGTCACTAAGTAAGTCCCTATCAAGTATTCGTTCATACATAAATTCCGGGAGCCAGTGAGGCGTAGACAGAGTAAGTCGATGTCGCCAAGTCTGAATAAATCCTCGTAATTACTGTAACTTTACAACCACGTGCAGTTTAATGAACGAATAGTAGGTGCGAACAATTCAATCAGAGGCAGATTAGTACGACTTTGAAAAATTGTTTGTTCGTTATCGAAGTTTTTCCGTTTTGGTATTTGTGGAAATTTTATTAGAGTCTAAGAACCAAAGATATTGTTGTATAATCTAACTGAAGGTAGGTTACGTTAGGTACCGCTAGGATCTTTGCTCAGAACCTCATTTGGTGTATTTGGCTGGCGTCAAGCATATACATGAAAATGTGTAGGTACGATGTACCTAGATTTCACATATTTAACAATATAGTATCTTCACAAAATAGAGATATATCCGCCATAGCTTCGTCAATTGTATTATAAAATGGCTTATTATGGTAAATTAAGTAGATAGAACACTACCAACATAGCTTGGTCATACAAATAAATAAATAAATAATGCTGGACAATTCACAAAGAAATACCGTCTATTGGTGCTTTAAAAAAATAAGAACACATAAGAAAACATTTCACTCGGTACTTGCACCGAATGTAAGCTATGAGCGTACCAAGTCTAACCCAAACACGTCAATCATAGAGGAAAAACACGCTCACTCAAAATTTCTCTTGATTTCGAAGTCAAAAACGAATCTATGTGTGAGTTGACAAGCGTAATTATAACTTCAGTGCTTTCACGTATACGAGCGCACGAATACGAATAGGAAAATGAGACGTATTTGTCGTATTTTTTTGGCTACACCTCGTTTGTGTCTACTACCATTCTAAGCCTTTTTTGTGTAGGACATCAATGGTTCTCGATTATTTTTATCGAATGTTTTTTGTATTGACTCTGACTAAGCTTGTTAGTAGAAATATGCGTGAGTAGCTCCTGGACGGCTTCGCATGGCTTATTCCCGTAGAAAAACTAGCCTGTTATTTAGTTGTGCAGCAGTGGGGTTATGTTCATTAGGGTGGAACGAAAAACATTTTTTTTTTTAATTTTCAGATCGCTGTATAGTAATAAAATAATAATAAAGAAGTGTTCATGCAAAATTTCAGTTGTCTAAGTCAATATCTTAAGGAGGCGCATTCATTTTGAATTTTAGAAAAAAATTCATTTTCGGCTTCCAAGCAGAACTTTATTTACGACTATATTTCTATCGAAAACACTATATTGCTAATTAAAATCAATAAAGGAATAAAATACAATTAATAATACGTACTATAACACTAAAAATAACTATAAAATATCCTAAATCGGAAGATCCATCACCATCTTTTTGACCGAATTTCTGAGAATTCGTGGCGAAAAGTGGGATATCTTGCCTAGATTTTATCCTCGTATGAATAAAACCACATCTTGCTTCTAGTCCACAAACAAATAATGAAGCCTCAGTTACGAGTTTCACAGACCTTTCTACGGCCTGAGTATGGCAAGGTTACTTTTAAATTTCAAGCTAGCAAGTACCTCCTAAGGAAATGTTTGAAGTTTCTACGTTGGTGTATTTTATTGTTATTGAAGGTTCAGTTTTATTTTTTCTCCCAATCATCAAATCATAATAACTATGAACCTTAAGTTCAGCAAGTCGGAATTCGCGAACTTTCTTCCCTTGCACGGGTTTCTTGCCTTTAAAACTCTCTGAACAGCCAGTTCCCTTACGAGTGACTCATCACCTTATAAAATAGTTGGCAACACATTTTCTGGGTGTGCGAAGAAAGTATTTCTTTGAATAGTTTCAAAACAATGCTTTTCAGGTCATCTCACAACTACAAACACCTTTAAACCATTAAAAATGCATGTATTGGACCATATTTACAAGATGATTTTGTCTTGATATGAAAGCAAGTTGGAGCATAAATTTTCATGATTAAAGTGGCTAGTTCCTTAAAATTTCATCGTTTTATCTGTTCCAATATATGAAACGAAGAATCCTGTTTGCTAAAGACAACCATTTAGCAAACATGCGAGTTTTCTTGGTCTTTGTTAGCCTTGTTTGATGAGACCGTGCTAGAAGAAATTGCAGAGTCCATCTGATAGATGTATTTTTGACCGGTGTTCAACAAATCAACGTTCAGATGCGGCAATTGTATAGGAATAGCTTCAAATGCTTCTACTTTCAACTCGAGACACTTTTCGATCCATTTCCTATGCTACCAGAAAAACTATTAGGGCCTGTTGTAATGCATGTAATCAAACGGCAGAGTGATAATTCATTTGCTTGTAACAAACTCAAAAACTATTGTGAAGGTCGATCCAGGTGTTTTAATAGTAAAACAATGAGTCCATTTTTGTATCCCGTGTTAACAGCGATGCCATTGCAGCAAATTGCCCCCAAAGACGAATGAAATTCGAATGCCACTTCAAGAAAGTTGATACTATTCTTCTTAACTGTAGAAGCCTTCGCAAAATCATTAGGAAGATGACCGCTATACTCAGATTCTCTAATCTATAAACAAAATAATACATTTGTACACCAAGAACAAAGTAAAAGTAGTATGTTTATGACAAAAACTTTTGCGCTACAACTGAGGACCAAAAACGCAAGTTTTTTTCTAAAATAAATACCTTCACGGTGCGCCACCTGAAAATGAAGTCGTAGATTTTTGATTTTTTGCAAATTTAAGCTCTCCTATAGGGTCATCGATTAACGACACAGGAGATGCAAAACACAAAAAAAAATTGTTGTTTCGCTCCACCCTAATGTTCATGACTTTTAAAAATTATATTTTACCAATAAAATGTATATATGTATGTAATGTATAATGTTCGACTCGTAAGTATGTATTTTACGCCAAATTTCATCTTGATCTGTTTAGTAATTTTGAAGACCTTAGTTCCTAACAAACATATTCACAGCTTCACTAACAAATTGTCGTTTTAATAGTATTTGCAACTTTATTATAATTATGTTAGGTTCTTTCTGCGCTTGCTACGTGTGGTGCAACGCTGCTACGAAATTTATAATAATAATAATAATAGATATATATTTTTTTGTTCGATTGAATAAGCACTATAGTGGAACAAAATACCGAGTTTTAGTTCTACTATAGTGCTTTTATAATGAATGCTCGTCTTCACATCACACGAACACTGAGTTACATATATATCGATGCACACGAATGCGAAAGTTTGGGTGGATGTATGGATGGATATTTGTTACCTCTTCACGCCAAAACTACTGAACGGATCTGGCTCAAATTTTGTATACAGATAAGTCTAATCCTGGAATCAAAGATAGGCTACATTTTATCCCATAAATCAGTTGCCATAGGATAAAAATAACCTTTATACTACACCTGCTCGGAAAGTTGCCTATTCCTTTTCCATTAATAGAATAGAAAGTATGTCTTTACAGGCCTATAGGAAACCGGGGGGAAAAACTCTATGGAATGTGTTATGTTTTTTTTATTTCCTATAAGATTAGCCGGTAGCTATGGTTATTTTCGTTCGGTCAAACGACAAAAAGTTTTTACTCCAAGTCCATTAGGCCTCCTCCGATTTCCGAACAATATTTTGAAAAAAGAACCCAAAGGCTGGCGCGGTCAATGAGGTTTTACCAACATCATTGGGCGCGGTAAGTTCTTCTAAATTTCAATTAATAATTAATTCTGCTTTTTATTTTCCTCAAAGGTGTAGTATAAAGCACTATTTATCACTCGGCAGAAAGTGCGATTCCTACCGATCGATCCTGAATCGATCACTTTCTCGCCTAGGTGTAAAATGTACTATAAAACCTTTCCATAGAAACAACGCGCACGAAGCCGCGGGCAGAAACTAGTTTTTAATAAATCAGGAAATCGATACAAAACAAGCCCATGGAATCAACTTATATCGGCGAAATAGTTACGCTATGTCTGTGCGAATGCAAAGGCAAACTGTCCGACTCCGGCCTGACTTGCGGAGGCGATAAGTACCCAGTAAGTACTTACTGCCGAACTGCGGCACTGTGATCATTATGAATGTTGGAAGCTGCAGAAACTTAAATCTATTCCAATACTTTGTACCAATATACCGAGATTACAACACTATGGATCCACACATCGAGCTACGAACATAAATAAATAATGCTGGACAATTCACACAGCATTATCTAACCCCAAGCTAGTATATTATTATAATATCTCTGCTCCAAGCTAAGGAGATATAGATCGATGGTTATCAATGGTATTTTGCTGTGCGACAATTTCTTAAAAATGGAATCAAAATCAAATACTCAAAAGAGTCAAAAACAAACGGAAGACAGTAGTACATTATAAAAATTTGTCTTGTTTTTTTGAGCAGCTCCAGTGAATGTTTCCAACGAATGTTCAAGCCCGATAACTTAAATCCATAACCACAACAAGCCGTCAATCTATTCAAATTTCGCTAATAAATGATTGCGGTGTGCATCGTAGCCGGTTTGATCCGATAAATTCCGGTTTGATTCGGTATTAGGGCACCTGCGGGCCTAGCACGGCGTTTTCATCTCTACTCTACTATAGACTAGAGAAGAAAGTTTCTTGTCTTCCTATTCTTTCTATTACCCGAGCATACCGTTTCTCGAAACAAACCCTAGAAAACAGTTTCTTCGTAGACAAGCTCTTTCTATAGCAACGGGAGCGAAACCACAGATAAAACATAAAATGTTGTAAAAAGCTCGTTCTTTGCGTTTCATTACCCACAAAATATCAACACGAAACAAGAAATACAGTTTATACGTAAAATGAAACGTTTTAATTTTGACATTGACTTGACGTTTCCGACAATTTTTGTCATATCATAGCCTATGTCAATGTCATTTACCCATGGTCTCCCGCGTGAAAATTTAATCGGTAAATCGAGAGCTGCTGTGAGCTCTCGAACTGCGTTTCTTTCTTTTCTCCTTTCGTTTTTCTCCTCGGACTGGCTGAGATGCCAATTTCTACCCCCGTTCATAATTTTCGTAGAAAAATAATCTATAAATAATGCGAGAGAAACGCGTTTCTAGGTCTCGAGAGGTGTAGAGAATTTTAGAAGAAATGTTTCTATTCTCAAATGTCAAAAGTAGAGTAAATTGATCGGCATGTTCGCAGTGGTAGACTCATCTCTAGGGTAGACTAGAAAACATTTCTATCCGCTCATTCTTTCGAACGCCGTGTTCCCGATCGAAGAAAACTTTCTACTCTCTACATCTTAGTGTCATTTTTATGTCATTAGAAGTCTATTCTACCCTAGACAAGAAACGGCGTGCTAGGCCCGCTGCTCCGCGGTCGGCACAATTAAACCGGCACGATCCAATCCCTGTTATCTAACTAAGCCGATAGTTTACAACGGCCGGGCGAGACGTCCACTGCGTATTAATATCTAAATAGAATTTTCATATTTAAATCGGTACAATATTTACGAAGAAAATTAAAAGAAAGAAAGAATTGAAAGAAAATCAAGTTGTTAGCTCACACATAAAATAATCTTATTAAATAATGCTGGTCAATTGACATAGCATTGTCTAGCCTCAAGCTAAGCAGAGCTTGTGTTATGGGTACTAGATAACTGATATACTAAATACACTACATAGATAGATATTTTTTATTTTACATAGAAAACATCCAGAACACCCAGATACAGAAATAAATAATATTAATTAAAAAGACATTAATATAAAAAAGTATAAATTCTATGTGAACCAAAAAGGTCCTGCCTCAGCTTCATGTTGCTCAACAGACACCTTAGGTGCGTGCGTGTTTACATGGCTTACAGACCAATACATATAACAAATAAAAACTGCTTATTTTCTTTATACTTTTCAACATATCCGTGTAATAGTTGAGCTAAGTATCTCTATTTAAAATAATTATATTGTCCTCTTCCTAGCTAGAAATATATTATGTAAGAAACTTTTCAAATGCCGAAGCAGAGCCATTATGTTACTGGACTTACTCGTCGTACCTTAAAATCTGTTTCCTCTTAGTCTGTGTTCTGTGTTATTCATCCCACGAAAAGAAGTTCCTCCCTAAAGTCATTTACAACGGGATATTTCCCATGATTTAAGTTTTGAGCTTTCTAATATTTCGGCACATCACGGGGCATGATCACGGAATAACTGGTAGTTCAGTTTTTCCGTGATGAAAATGAAAATGAAAATGTGGCGAAATATTGGAAAGCTCAAAACTCAAATCATGTTAAAAATCCCGTCGTAAATGACTTTAGTGTTAATAGTTCTTTGAATAGTTCCTCCCTTCATTGCAAGGTGCTAAATCTATGGGAAGGAAACGAAAACGAAAATAATAATCGCAGAGCCTAGGGTATATTGGGTCCAGCCCATATTCTTTATCATAGTGCCACACCTGTCTAGTTCGACACGTCATTTCTTTCTCCGTCTACTAAATATATATCCAAAACTAATATTTGGAACAAGAGAATCAACAGAACTTTCCTCGTGACTGTACCAAACTGAGCATGAAATACGCTTAAAAGCCCTGCTTCAGTGGACGGGCAGCCTAATGCGAGTGGTGAACTGTGCAATATAGCTGTCAGTGTAGGAAGACAATGTAGATACACTTTAACTATAACGTTTCATATACTAGTCCCCGCTAGCGGATTCGCATGTGTTTTTCCAGGAAATCAGTAGGTACCTAGTTATTGTAATTTCAGGCTATTTTAAACTTAGTTTTGACGACCTCTGTGGCGCGGTGGGCAAAAGTCCGCCTGCGACGCAAGAGGTTGCGGGTTCGGTTCCCGCCTCGGAACAAATCTGCGTACGATCTGTAGAAATTAGTTCCGTTAGTCTGGGTGTTTTGTAGGTATGTATAGTAAAAAAATATATCTATGTATATAATGTATTAAATGTATCAGTTATCTAGTACCCATAACTGTAATACTCTGTAATAATAGTTACCTAGCTGTTAGTTTCCCTAAACTTGTAAAATAAAATAAAATAAAAATAAAACACAAGCTTTGAGTAGCTTACTTTGGGGCAAGATGGTGCTGTGTGGATTGTTCAGCATTATGTTATAAAAAAAAAGAAGTTGTCCTACTCTGAAAACTGTTTTGTGCGAATACTGGTTTTCACACCTTTTCATTTCTTTTTCACGTACTTTATCCATCCATACTAATATTAAAAATCTAATATCGAAAGTAAGTAAGTCCGTGGGGTACCGAGGCTCTTCGGGTTTTAAAAAAATTATCTGAGCTTCTGATCGAAGCGACGCGTGACCCGAGTGCGTGTGAGTATCTGGCGCAGCGCTCCAGCATACAGCGAGGCAATGCAGCCAGCGTCTTGGGGACGCGACGACTGGTATTGATACGGATAAGCTGAGCTACCTGTAGATTGTTTGCAACAGTCTGCAGTGAGCTCAATTGTTTCAATTGTAAATACTAGTTCTAATTTATTTGTATTATTTTATTGTAATTTTTTATTATACTATAATTAGTATTTACAATTGAAACAATTGAGCTCACTGCAGACTGTTGCAAACAATCTACAGGTAGCTCAACTGATCCATATCAATACCAGTCGGAAGCGTCCCCAAGACGCTGGCTGCATTGCGCCGCTGTATGGCAATGCTAATGCGCTGTGCCAGATACTGACCAGCTCTCGGGTCACGCATCGCTTCGACCAGACGCTCATAACATTTTTTGAAAACCCGAGGAGCCTCGGTACCCCACGGACCTAGGGTCTCGACTCCAAGAGGAGCAAATGTGTAGGCTCTGTCGAGACCTGCATATTTACGCCTCTTGAGATCTTATAATTTAGAAAGTCTGTCTGTCTGATATATTTTCACGCCTTAAAGGATGTACAGTTCTTCATGTAATTTGGCATGGAGGTAGACTGTATCCATGGGACGGATATAGGATACTTTTTGACAGGAATTTCTTCAAAATAAAAAAAAATTCTAGTCAAGCTTTTGTAATGTTTGTAGATATGACGTACGAAGTCATTGATAACTTTCTTTATTGATGATGTTCAAGCGTTTGGCCACCAACTCACTAAAAGTAAGTGAAGATTTTCCAGGAGTAACTTATTCACCCTGGATTTAAAAACTCCACTCTGTATCCGTGCATATTATGAAAGTAGAGCAGAATTTTTTGGTTCGACACTGTGTTATGTCGACCACGTACGGGTGGTATTTTTCTGTGCGTCTGCTAGTACTATGGTGGAAGGGAGAAGATGAATATATAAATAAATAAATAATGCTGGACAATTCACACAGCATTATCTAGCCCCAAGCTAAGCAGAGCTTGTGTTATGGGTACTAGATAACTGATATATGTATTTAATACAATACACTACATAGATAGATATTTTTTATTATAAATAGAAAAGCGCCCAGACCAACGGAACAAATTTGTTCCGAGGCGGGAATCGAACCCGCAACCTCCTGCGTCGCAGTCGGACCCTCGCCCGCTGCGCCACGGAGGTCGTCAAATCAGATGGGATGATAGCTTATAAGTTACTAAGGCACCTAGAATAAATCTGCCTATTCATTATCTAGCTTTAAAGATATTTTCGATTAAATCCTAGACCAACGCACTTGGCCTTCTTTGAAATCTTCTTGCGGGGCAATGAAGCGCTCCCGTAGAGCTTTATCACACTAGCGGTTTGCGAGCGGCTGCAGGGGGCGCAACTAACACGCTGCGGAGACGCAGCGAATTCGTTGCGGACGCGCAACGTTTTGTCGCGTGTTTGTAGCAAGTTAGCGCCGTACAATACACTTAGTGACAAAATGGATTCCGACGAGGAGACACTGCTGTTGGCTTTGTTACTTCAAAGCCGTCCAAGACGAAAACGAAAGCATCGACGAATTTGGGAAAATCCATTATCAATTAATCTTATAAGAGAGCGACTACTTTGTGTTGCTTTACAAACGAATAAAAAATATGTACGTACTAAAACGTTTGTATGTGACAGTAAAAAATGGCGTCCACGTTGCTATTGGCGGCGATATCGTTGCGCGTCCACAGCGAATTCGCTGCGTATCCGCGGCGTGTTCGTTGCGCCCCCGTAACGTTTTCGCTGCGTGCCCGCTCCGCCCCGCAGCCGCTCGCAAACCGCTAGTGTGATATGATAAGGTGGGTACTGACCGGCGTTACTGGGCATAATGTACCGTGTTACGCAGCGAGCGTTCGTGCAGTGAGTACGGGGAAAGAAGGCGCTCGCAACGAGCAACGAGACGGATTTTAGCTCACGGCGTAACGTATCATGTTTGCTGCGAACGGTACATTACGCTTCGTAACACTGATCAGTGCGTTAATCGCATCGGTCAAGCTTAGTAATTATCACAGTAATATGCCAATAGGCGCTATTCAGTTGGCACCAGGGGTAGAATATTAATGTGTTGTTAACGGACTGGCTTTTATTGTATGCAAGTACAACTTTAAAGATTTATTAACTTCAAAATTGCTTTTACTTGCGTTCAAATGATTTACTTATTTTCCAACGAGAGATAGTTAGTGGCACGCTTTGGCATGACTACTAAGGGGGCGTTCTCTTTGGGAAGCGGAGGCGGCAGCGTATTTTATTAAGAACTAGCTACTGCACGCGGCTTCACACGCTTGTTTTCGTTATAGTTAATAAATAAATAAATAATACTGGACAATTCACACAGCATTATCTAGCCCCAAGTTAAGCAGAGCTTGTGTTATGGGTACTAGATAACCGATATACTTAATACAATACACTACATAGATAGATATTTTTTATTATACATAGAAAACACCCAGACCAACGGAAGAAATTTGCAGATCGTACACAAATTTGTTCCGAGGCGGGAATCAAACCCGCAACCTCCTGCGTCGAAGGCGGACCTTCGCCCGCTGCCCCACGGAGGTCGTCAGTCGGAGTAAGTAGCCTATTATCTAGGTTAAGCTATGTTCTAAATGTAAATACGTCAAATTTCATCTTGATCTGTTCAGTCGTTTTGGAGATCTTAGTTGACAAAAAATCATATGCCACAAAATATTAGTAGGATTTATAAAAACTAATTTATGACTAGCTCCTTCCCCTTTTCGTTCCCGTATTTTCGGAATAAAAAGTAGCTTAGATAAGTGGTCAGAACTTTATGTCTGCAAAATAATATCTTGATCCATTTAGCAGTTTTGGCCATGTCCACGGTTTGATTAAATTTCACAATTAAAAAATAAAAAGATACAAAAATAATTATACAGATATATTCCTATGTCAATAGCGAATGCGTAAAAAATTTATTAGGTTTTTTGAAGTCATGCATATATTGTGACCATGGCGGTCGTGACATAAGAATTGACCCCTCCAACTCAGCCTGCAGATCTTGTAAGAGCCAAGCAAGACTTCCTGTGTATTATTTACCACCTCCACTGCAATCCACCGTGCCGTGAGTATGACAAAACACCGCTTCTTTGGGAAGGCATGACAGATGTAGACATTGGTATGTGTTGAAAACGCACCCTACAGCAGTTGCTGGGCAGGTTTTTATAATGATCAAAAAATAAAAGAAAATTATAGTAAAATTATAGAAATATTTTTTTAAAAAGGGCGGATGCCTTTATTCACAAAGAATATTATAATATAATTGGTATTTACAATTGAAACAATTGAGCTAACTGCAGACCGTTGCAAACAATCTACAGGTAGCTCAACTGATCCATATCAATACCAGTCGGAAGCGTCCCCAAGACGCTGGTTACATTGCCCCGCTGTATGGCAATGCTGATGCGCTGCGCCAGATACTCACTAGCTCTTGGGTCACGCGTCGCTTCGAGCAGATGCTCAGACAATTTTTAAAAAACCCGAAGAGCCTCGGTACCCCACGGAGCGAGGGTCTCAAAAAATAATACTCTAAAGCATCAGTATTAACCTCTCGACTCATGTCGTTCAAACTTTCAGTTAATTGACCGTTATTCACACTCAATATGAGTCAACATTACAAAAAACGTGCAAAAGTCGCACAGATAGCAAAACAAGACAAATTTTGATTAAAATAGCAATGACGAACAACGGAAAGAACAATACACACTCGAGGCCCTTCATTCAACCACAAATCTTTCCCACTAGCTGCTTTGCAGTAAGGCATAGAAACCTCTAGGCTTACCTATTAATTTCTGTTTGATAAATCTACAAATGTTTCAAAGAGTAGGTATGCACTGAATTATCAGTTTATATGAAATCATAACAATAGTGCAGAGCACGGCAGTGATTGGTCACGTGGTTGTCTCGGTGGCGAAATATTACGATTCTTTTAGTGGAAGGTTGCGGGTTCAATTCCGGCCTAGGTACATTTTTAGGATATACAAATTCTACAACTTTTCTAAGTAGGGTGGGTTAACACTATGAAAACGATTTACATTGAAAGCAGGGCAGTTTATCTATTAACTGAAATGTGGCTTTTCTTGCTTTCTAAACACATAGGTACATGTCATATTCATCCTTCATAGATGCAAAGACTGATGAAAATAAATGCTTAGAATTGTGATACTGCTTCTATGCATTACTGGCGGTAGTTTGCTCATTCGGAAGAAATGAAAGTTCCCCGTCTGGCCTATTCTTTTGTCAAGAACGCGTTTGTTCGCCGGCCATCCCACTAATTGCGACCACCTCTATTGTCCTCGTAATAAGATTGAATCTCTGTATTCGTCTCGTTAAATTTGAATAAACATTAGCTTTTTATGGTCTGGGTTCATTTAATGAAAATTTATAGAATCATTAGGCTTTTAGGTTAGGCTGGAATTTTAGTCTTCGTAACGTAGATTTTAATATTCTTCTATGGTAGGAAAACTACATAGGATTCATACACGTAAATATTTTAATTTAAGTACAATTTTATTTGACGTCAGTATATTCGTATACCGACACCCCAGAGTTGGTTAAGTATTAGGTGGTTACATTTAGTCTACGGGGTTATTCGTCATCATCAGCTTATACTTGTCCACAGCCGGACATAGGGATTAATAAATGGGATTATAAGAAGGAGTTATTCGTGAAACTCCCCCCGCAAAATCAGCTAATAAACGAAAGATTTTTAAAACAAATCCCCAGACAGCAAACATATGCACGACGAATGCGAAATCAAAAAGCATATTTCCGCACAGACGGAATCCTTGATCCCCCGATTTGAGCAAACATAGCTATTATAAATACTCTACAAAATGTTCCGTCGACCTTTGCACGTATTTATAAACGTAGGTAATACATATATTTCGTCTCGTCTCGAATGTTTACAGAGTTCCATGCATGGGGTAACACGGCGTTTTGCTTTTCTCGGAACTCTCTGTCTGTGGCCCAGACACGCGGGTCGTGGTAAATACTTGCGGAAGATACAGCTATTTATCAGAATTGAAACAGAATTGAATTGAACTTGCGGAAGATACAGTTATTTATAAGTAGTTGAATTGTAAATGCTATGCTATGCGTACCTATCCAATGCTGGCTATGCGCGTATTAGAAGAGATCTATGCATTTCCGACAGTGGAGTATAGGCTACTAGTATAGTATACAAAGATGACGACTTCATACATTTGACCGATTTACCATTTGACCGACCCAAATCAGCGCCCCCACCTATTTTATCATTCTATTCTGTTCAACGAAGGAATTTTCAAAAAGCGATTGGCCAGTTTGCGATATTTATCATAAGCTTATTTTTAAAGCCTCTGTAAAAGTTTTATTTTGTATCCTTTATGCGGAGATACGAAGTTGTTCTTTTTGGCCACCATGGTGGCAAAAAAGAGCATCTTCGCATCTCTGCCTACACTATACAAACTAAGACTTTAAAAGAGGCATTAAAAATAAGCTTAGGAAAGGTACCACAAACTAGCCAATCGATTTTTGAAAATTCCTTCGTTGAACAGAATTATAGGATAAAATAGGTGGGGGCGCTGTTTTGGGTCGGGGTGGCGCCTTAAATTAGAGTACCTACCTACGAATAAAAATAAATTCCTACTTGTATTACCAAATAACTGTAAGTCATCGTTATCGAAAAATTATAATGTAGATAATAGTAATGTTCATTCAAAGTTTTCCAAACTAACATTATAACTCTAGCATAACTCTTCTTTCCTCACATCAACAAAAGTTATGGCCATTCGTGACATCAATAACAGTGTTATGACCAAACAAGCAACAGTAAAAGTAAAAATCAGCCAATCTATTTACGACTGCCAATAAAATATGGTCACTATATACAGCCTCCCCTCGCCCATACAAGCGAACAGCGTGCCAAAATAATCCAAATGCAACTTATGCAACTATGTATGCTGCATGTCGATAGGCAAAGCATCGCTTGTTTTGAACTATCGAGTGTTTTCACAGCGATTCAAACTAATCCTACTGCTGTATTGAATTTTTTTACAAGCGGTAGTTAGTGTCGGGAGTTTTCTTTGTTTTCTTTATCATATTCATCGATTTTCCGATTCATTTAGCTTTTCGAATTTGCATTGATAGTACTTAAGTATTATTCAGTACCTATTACTAAATAGTACTAAGAAATCAAATAATATCCCAAAAATTTTCGACTTCGACGAGACTTGTACCCGCATCCTTCCCTTGATTTCTTAGAAATTACCCAGAGTGTGAGGGTTTAAGCACTATAATAACAAAAACCTTAATATTAAGTAATACTAAGTATTAAGTAAGTACTAAGTATTACTGAGTATTATTGAATTATTGACACGCCTACTCATCCCTATCCTTACTGCAATTATTAATGCGAAAGTAAGTGAGTGTGTCTCTAACATTTTCATGCTTTGCACACCTGCAGGAAAATTCAGATGTATATGTGAGTCTATCACTCATTCATTTTTGCTGCTAAATTCATTATCTGCATTTTGATTACAAATAACAAGAACAAAATTTAAAATTTAAAACCCCCTCCCCGACAGAGTTTCATGAAACATGGCTAAGAACATTCGAGATAAAATTATCTATGACACAAAGAAAAACTAAACAAAAATCAGTTCATCCGTTTTTGAGCTACGATACCACAGACAGACACCACACAACGACAGACACGTTAAACTTATAACACCCCTCTTTTTGCGTCGGGGGTTGAAAAACAAACGAAAATATAAGACTGATTCACCCACGAATACATCTGAATCGACCACCAAAATCATGTATCCACAGGATCATCATAGGGTACTTTTTATCCAGGAAAAACGCGTGCGAAGCCGCAAGCGAAACCTGGTATTTTTTCAATATTTTCTATTATCCTTCCGCCTCTATCAAATTAATTGTTTCTTAATGTTCCAATAGATAGTGAATAGGAACGCTCTCACCCAACAAATTGCAAACTCATCTATTTCTATTGAGCCACCGGAGTATTGTCAGCCACAAAGAATACCTCTCAGGTAGTTAGCTGAATCGAATCGTTTGTAAAAGCTCATTCTAATACAAAGCGATCGTTCAAGCGGAATTAATCGGTAAATTGCTCCTTGAAGGCAATTAATAATACGAATTCTTAAAATGCATATACCTAGACATCTAGCTTCTGAAATATTATAATATGAATAGGTCATTATTATAATGTAAGCGGGTTATTAACGAACCTAGTTTGTGTTAAAGTAACACCAACGTTCCATTAATAATGCTCTAATAATGAATTCGTAGTTAAATATAGGTATTCCTATGTTGAGCTTGTAAAGGTAAAGAAGCTATTTACCAATTTCAAAAGCTCTTTTGATGTTACAAATCTATGTAAATGCAAAAATTTTGTATTACATAGAGAATTGCACACATTTTCTATATCGAACTGTAGTGTAGCCAGCTACAAACTTTACAAAAATATTGAACCGGAAGTTGAAAGAACTTTTTAAAAAACTCATTTCGTGGCGTTATTCACAGAAGAATCGCGAGTGGGGTACCTATATCGCGAATAGGTCGGCCCTCGTAACGCACGAATGAATATTTTTACGAGTTGAGAACCGGCTCCCAAGTCCAACTGTTATTGACTCTGTGGCAGGGTATTGGATGCGAAGTTCGGTGTCTCGAGGCGATTCGCCACTTCACACCAATATTTGTGAAAATACTCCAGCACCCTAACTTTAAGGAGCAAGATTCTTGGAAATTCCTTTTTCGTAAATCTATTTAACTTGGTGAGCGAGTGAACCTGTTTGCTAATACTTTGCGTATTACCACACGTCTTGAATATAGAAGCTGTTTTGTGAAGTGGGTGTCTAATCAATTTAGGGTCGTTGCAAACAGGCCACCTTTCGGGGGGACGATCTCTCGCTTACGCCAGACACCTACCTATCGCTACAGCCAGACACAAGAACATAAGAAGCAATTAGCAATTTTATATTGGTCGTCTACGCCGACAATTGCTAGTGTAGTAAATTGTTTTATTTGTTTTTTTGTTATTATTTTACCATCCTACTCATATTATAAAGCCGATATTTTGTAAAATCTGAATTTTTGTTAACTAGGATCTCCAAAATTACTGAACTGATTAAGATGAAATTTGACGTACGTTTAGAACAAAGCCTAACTTAGATAATAGGCTACTTATTATACCGGAAACACGCGTGCGAAGTCGCGGGTAGAAGCTAGTAAAATCATAAATGGTACATAACTACGTTAGTTTTGCGCCACACTATCGAATACTGCCTACATAGAAAAAGAGTTTAGCAACATTTAAAAGCAATAGGAACAGTTTTGAACAAAACTAAGTGCATGAAGTTGTAGCAGCGGATTTACCGGAAGCGCCGACAGCCGCCGTCGTTTCAGGATCGCAACACGCTTTCATTCATCCCGCAGTTACGCCCTTTCGCCACTCGCCGCTTTTACGCGGAAACTCTACTCGAGGCAACAGCCTCCTAGCAAAACAGCCTTCTCCCTCGCACCAACGCACCGCAACCGCCGCAACGAAAAGAGAGAACAAAATCAATACTGTCTGGAACACGCCCACCGGCTCAACTCCGTAACTGCGCTTCCTCGCTGGAAATTCAATAAAATAAAACTGGGTAAAAATCATTAAAATTGCGTATTGGAGCTACGAGAAGCTATTATTAAGCAGAGTCCGTTTTCAGGAGCAAGTGGTCGAGCCGTCGGCCGGAGAATATAGTCCATCTCGAGTCACATGGTTCGCACGTGGTGGGTCACGTTACAATGTTTACCTGCGGCCGCCTGTCGGTCAGGTGAGATCCGAGGCCCCCTACTATCCGTACGGAGGAACCGCCACCCACCGGCTGACTCCCGAACTCGTATTACGAGTACACTACTCTCGCATATTTCCTTTCAAAGCTAAGTTAAGCAAATTGTTTGCAGACTCGCAGAGTAAACAGCCTTAAAATGTAATCTTGTCCCCGTCATGATAGCCATATTCAGAGTGCGTCAGAACTTCAGAGCAGAGCCCGCGGCTACGGTTTGCATTTTTATCAGGATCGACGACAGGCAGCTACATTTTATTTTTCGTGCCATAAATATGGAACTGAATACGCTGGAATATACAACATATTCATGCAAACTTATCTGGAACTATGCATAAGTAAGCAACGGCAAAAAGAGGCTCATATTTCCGGAAAAATAAAAGTTAGTCCATGATACTTTATTTCCTGCGTAACGTTTTCGTGCTCTTTGCAATTTTCTTTGCTCGTACGAAATCTGTTTTATTTCGTGTTATTATGTTACCTATTCTTGTATTTCTTGTAACGGAGATACAATTACTTATTTTATTTTTATACCAACGTAACATATCGTTGTTATCTGAAAAAGGAATCTTGTTATACATAGATGGTTATAATATTTTCGTCTAACTCTAAGAGGAATAAGTACCTACTACAAAAGTATAAAGTGTAATAAAAGATTTGAGAATAAAAGTATTATAAATGTATCCAGGGAACTAATGGTCGTTCAGGACACATGATTTATCTTAGAATCCAGGATTTGTCAAACACAGGTGGACGTGAACCGGGGAGAGACGTAGGTAATCCACGTGTACTTGAATGGAAGCTCTCGAAACTTTACGATAGTTTCTTGATGATGGGGAATTTATATTTGCTCCTTATCTTCTTATAAATAAATAAATAATGCTGGACATTTCACACAGCATTATCTAGCCCCAAGCTAAGCAGAGCTTGTGTTATGGGTACTAGATAACTGATATACTTAATACAATACACTACGTAGATTGATATTTTTTATTATAAATAGAAAACATCCAGAACGCCCTGGACAAATGTCTGCAGATCGTACAAACATTTGTCCCGAGGCGGTAATTGAACCCGCAACCTCCTGCGTCGCAGGCAGACCTTCGCCCGCTGCGCCATAGAGGTCGTCAATATATATATATATATATACCACTCATTCCGACGGCTTCATTTATTTGAAAAGGATGATTACGAGTTTCAGTTTTTATTGCTCCGGGTATTTTTAATCAAGAAGTAGGTCAGTATATATATAGATACCTATTAAACTCGTACGTATATTACGTGTACATATACTTAGCAGTCACATTTCACGGAGTGTTCGCATGTGAAATGAATACAAGATGAGACGTCCCCCTTTGATAATATGTGAACATGTAACGTGAACAATGAACACTCCTATTTATTATGCGACAGAAAGTGCCGATACGTTTGTAACAATTTTGGTGGTAATTCATTTTTTTGCGTTTTTTTATCTGCCACCTTTTTATTTTTTTTTACTTTACTTTTATTAACCCCCGACTCAAAAAGAGAGGGGTTTTATAAGTTTAACGTGTCTATCTGTGTATCTGTCTGTGGTATCGTGTAGCTCTCAAACGGATGAACCGATTTTCGTTTAGTTTTTTTTGTGTCATAGATAATTTTATCCCGAGTATTCTTTGCCATGTTTCATGAAATTCTGTCGGGAGGTTTTTAATTTTATCAGTGTTTTACTTTTAACTTATTCGTTTTTTTCTCAATCATTTATCTCAAGAATTAATTACTTCATTGTCATTTTTAACATTAAAAAATACGCCCTTTTTGTTTACACATAAATTGAGGTCATTCCTCCTAAGACGAGTATCCTCTATTTCTGTTAGTTTCGGAATTGAGCCACCCTGTTTTTGCAATTAGTTTTTTCGAAACTAGCGAGAAACTTCAAAGATGTCATTTTTAAACCTGCCAGTGTTCCTTGTAATTAATGTTTTGTTGTCATAACTCTTTACATATTTAATAAAAAAACCTTTAAAATATGTTGATAGTAATACTAGAATTGAATACTATCTTCTGCCCGTGGCTTCGCACGCGTATTTACAGTATAATAAGTGGCCTATTATCTATGTTAAGCTATGTTCTAAATGTACGCCAAAATTCATCATGACCTGTTCAGTAGTCTTGGAGACTTTAGGTAACAAAAACACACAAACATACACACACAAACTTTTGACTTTATAATATTAGTAGGATAGGATAAAGACTAGAAATAACTGAATAGAATAGAGCCACCCGTTATTACCGCATCCCTAGATTGAGCACCTACGTGACACCATTCAGCCTCGTAATCTAAGCTCCCGTAGCGGAATTTATATTTACACAGGAACTCGCATAATTAAAATTCGCATAGTCATTAATTATTTAGCGTGGTATAAACATCTTTAGCGGCGGGCCGACACGATGTGCAATAAATGGGCTCGGGCCTTATATTCGGGGGACTGGAGGCGTGATCTGAATAAGTAACTGAAACCGGAGGAGTATAGTAGCTCATGGTCCAGTTGTCTAACTTTTAACACTGGGTTGCCGAAAGATGGCACTTTTATAAGTATTTTCTATAGTAATTAAAATAAAGCTCTTCTAAATCTTGTTATTTTCTGTTAGTGCTATCACCTTTATTAAATTCTCATAAATATATGTATTTGTGCACAAAATATATCTAGGGTTCCAAAACCGAGTATAGATATTCTAAATATACATAGAATTACATGTACGCAAAATGTCAGCCTGATTCCGAGTCATTCAATTTTTTGGTATTGTTCGCGCACAAGCATACTTGCACAAACTTTTGCCGAAATAGTTTTATTCAAGAGCTAAGCAAGTGAGTAAGTAAACCAGATAAAGGCTTCGTTTCCACCAGAGATGCGCAGCGAGGAATGTGTTTTTAACAACCAATAGAATCACTTTATTTACCTACCTCGCTCAGCGCAGCTCTGGTGGAAACGGCTCCGCGGAGCGAGGTTTTTGTACATACAAAACAAGGGAAAGAAGATGTGCCAGGAATGTGTCCTAGGGATTTAGTTTACTTAAGATAATCTGTTAATATTTAAGTATGATTGTTTGTTAAGAGGTAATAATAAAATAAAATACATTTTCAAATGTAATTTAATGTCCAATTTGGGCTCTACATAGCAATTTTTCGTAGCAAGCGCTACGCTCGTAGCAAGCGCTACGCTCGTAGAAAGCGCTACGCTCGTAGCAGTATTAGCACACACGATGTAGACCTTCTGGTTTCTCTCCACTACGTTTCACGGCAGAAGCTAGTGATCCCGTCTACATAAAGATTTATTCCCATCTGTAACTGAGAAGACTACGCGACATTTTTCCCAATTATGAGCTGTAAGCGCCCATTTATTAACATCTCGTCATGAAATCACGATCTTACGTTTTCCGGTAGATTCATGGAAGCTACGAGTTTATGAAGGGACGGTAGTTTGTTCGCTTCTTTCGGAAGTTTTAATTACAAGAACCCAATCTACTTTCGGAAGCCGATACGGGAGAATGAAGCTCATCAAGCAACTTATTGATAATGTTCGAGAAAATTCCTGGCAGGTACCTCGTGTCGACACGATGTCAGTCAAGATTTTAACATTCAAATATGAAATAAACCCTTATTCAGAAAGAAAATTACAATCACATAATACAAATAAATCAGAACTAGTATTTACAATGGAAACAATTGACCAATGCTGAAGCACTGCGCCAGATACACACCAGCTTTCCAAATAATAAATATAAATAAATAAATAATGCTGGACAATTCACACAGCATTATCTAGCCCCAAACTAAGCAGAGCTTGTGTTATGGGTACTAGATAACTGATATACTTAATACAATATACTAAATAGATAGATATTTTTATTATAATATGAAACCATATTGTAGCCAGAGCTGTTTTTGTTATTGTTTTTGCTGAAATTACAAAAACTTTTTCCGTTCTGAAATCATTCACACTAAAATCGCTTTTAAAAGTTGCATTTAAAACGCAATCCAACATCTTGTATTTTTATCTTCAGCTTAAAACTGCAACAAATTTTAATAACACACTAAAACGTTTTTGAGTGCGGCATTATCGTGTACTCTGTAATTGCGCCCATCTGCTGTAGTTACAAACAGTTTACTTACTGTTTAATGACTTTTCTTGCTGTAAGAAATATTTGTGCTCTAGCCCCTTTTTATCCGACACAAAATGGTTATCACACTAATCACCGAATATTATAAATGCGAAAGTTTGGTTGTTTAGATGTATGGATGTTTGGATGAATGTTTGTTACTCCTACACGCCAAATCTACTGAACGGATCGGGCTGAAATTTTGCATACAGGTAATTCTAATCCTGAACAGAACAGTTTAACATTTTTAAAATTTAAGTTAACAAACTGAACAGTTTACTTACTGTTAAATGACTTTTCTTGCTGAAAGAAATATTTGTGCTCTAGCCCCTTTTTATCCGACAAAAAATGGTTATCACACTAATCACCTAATATTATAAATGCGAAAGTTTGGATGTTTAGATGTATGGATGTTTAGATGAATGATTGTTATTCCTTCACGCCAAATCTACTGAACGGATCGGGCTGAAATTATGCATACAGGTAATTCTTATCCTGAAATCAAAAATAGGGTACTTTTGACCCCATAAATGTCCTAGATATATTATATTATATATATTCGTATGGGATAGAAAACGTTTCCATAGAAACAACGTGTGCGAAGCCGTGGTCAGAAACTAGTAGCTCATAATTACCTACACGCACAAAATTACCTCTACTTACTTTTTAAAGACGGAAAACTCGTATGATCGCAAATCTATTGGGCAAATCAAATCTGTAAAAAATCAAGTAAACTTATTTTGAAAATAAAGATACTTACTATACAAGAACAAAATAAAAAAAATTAAAAACCCCTGACAGATTTTCATGAAACATGGCTAAAAACTCGGGATAAAATTATCTATGACACAAAAACCAAACGAAAATCGATTCATCCGTTAGGGAGCTATGATACCACAGACAGATACACAGACGTTAAACTTATAACACCGCTCTCTTTTTGCTTCGGGGGTTACCCGAAATAGGTATCTATACAAATACAAAACACAATACTCGTCCAAAAGTGTCATTAAAAATGAAGCAACTGCAGTAACCGAGACCCAAACATATCGGACGAGCGGAGATGGAAAGAAGTAACATAAACTTTGTCACATCTGTGTTCGAGAGTAGGGTCACCATTTTGACAAAATACTTACTGAATGTTATAATTAACTAGTTTCTGCCCGCGGCTTCGCACGCGTTGTTTCTATGGAAACGTTTAAAGGTGATTTATATCCCATGAGAACTGATTTATGGGATAAAAAGTAGCCTATGTTTGATTCCAGGATTAGAATCACCTATGCAAAATTTCAGCCCGATCGGTCCAGTAGTTTTGGCGTGAAGAGGTAACAAACATCCATCCATCCATCCAAACTTTCGCATTTATAATATTAGTGTGCCTAGCTGTTTCCCGTGCCTCACACGCGCTTTTCAAAGAGTCTTTCTCCGTCCTCGGGATATTATTTACTTCCCTGCCAAATTTCATTAAGTTCCTTTCAGCCGTTTAGGCGTGAAAATTTTACAGACAGACACAGTTACTTTTGAATTTATAATATTAAGGTTTTTATTAGAGGTAGTGCGTTGGCCCTCACTCTCAGGGTAATTTCTAAGATATCGAATAAAATACCCAAAAAAAAATATTTGGACGGGACTTGAACCCGCATCCGCCTCAGTACGGAAACGTGCTAACCAACTACACCACGAGGTTAAGTGATGTAGGAGTCGAAAATCTTTGGGACGCGTCCGAAGGAAATCCCAGAGATTTTCGAATTCGGCCATGGCAGCCTCAACGGAGAAAAGCCATTTGACCGGAAAATATTACAGTACACAAGTGTGTGTTTAACAATAATAAATAAATAACAAGTTAAAATACAGAAAATAGCCCTATCGTAAACTCGTAATACATTGCATGAATGGTGACCCTACTAATGGTTGTGTGAAGCATGTCCGGAACTTCGCTGTACCGTCCGACCGCGCAACTTTCTTGCGAAACTCGTAGGTGCAAGAACGTCTCGAATTTTCTTTGCTATTAAAATGCTTTATTGGCGTAATATGCGCTATTTTACGCCATTTTACGGCAGGTGATAATGTGCACCGTGAATAAGCGAACGATCGAGCCGAGAATTCCTAAGTTCCACGTCACTAAGTTGCATTTAAACTTTGCTTAGTTCGATGGAATCCTTGATAACTTGATAATTTGGTATGGTTGGTTGGTTGTTGCATATTAGTTCAATTTTCTAATACTTGGAAACGATTACAGAATAACTTGCACTCTTGTCTCTTTATTCATAAATTAATAAAATAAACCACCATTATCTACGAAATATCTTCTATTATCATCAGAAAATTCTAATAACAACGTTGCAAGAAAGCAGGAAGCATTCACCGAGCCCGCAGATAATAAAAATTAAATACACCACAGCTCGCATTCATTTCAAACTCAGGGCACAATGTAAAAACGGAACGGTGGAGTCTCTGTAGCCTTAATATCCGCTATTTCAGACTCGTAACCGGTTAACAATATTGCATTGCGTACGCCACGCGCTAGTCCGTACTTATCGCGAAAGTTTCAGCCGCTGGCTCGAGGGGTGGCGTGGGGCCGCCGCCCGCTGCAGTATCGATCGCGTCTACTGCACGATGCAACTCGCTGTCTTCCTCAGATCATTCCTTATCGGAGGCTCGAGCCTCGCTCTGCTAAAAAGGCATTGGACCAGCTCCACACCTCAACTTCAACCTCAACAGCCTGTATTGGCTTTTATCCCGTGGGGGGTAGTGCCCATAATCCCCATGTTGAGCATGCGGGTTGGGGATCACAGTTCGGTAGTAGAATTGTTCTGCAAGAGGCGCTGCTGCTGGTCCCCGGCGGATATCCCTTAGTCGCCTCTTACGACGCGGGAAGAGATGGGGTGGTGTGAGTTCTAAGCCACCACACAAGTACACCTACGAGACGACAAATGCACACGCACGCCTCCAGCAGACGTTAGAATCGAGGCGTGCGCTCACGCTTGACGGCTCTAAGCTTGTTTATTGAAAACCGTTCACTGTTATGTCGCGACTCCCCGTCTATAGATTGTCGTCGGATTTATTGGAACATAAAATAAATGCGCTGCTAGTGAACTAGTAACTGACTACAGCGTTGTTTATGCCTCGTTCTCGGCCGCATAGCAAGTTTGTGTTATTTTATAATGTTACAAAGCTGAAATACAACTGAAACCGGAAAAAGTCGCGAAACAGCGAGAAACTTACTTGGGAACTGTCGACGCCGTTCGTTGACATTAGAGGCACTAAATTCATTATAGCTGGGGGTGGTTTATAAGTAATGGTTGAGGTACGAGCAACAACGGGGCCGCGACTAACTATGAAATTTATAACGAAGGACCGAGTCGAAAGTTGCGAGCGTTGAAAATATTGTAAGCTGCACTCGTTTGGGGCAAATTAAATGAAAAACGAAGTTTGGCGGCGCGGCGGACAAAGTTGCCCACTCAAGTTTGCAGCGAGAGCCCAGCATCCAGACTACCCAGCGCACAACATACACAATTATCTATAATTTTATCGTATCTAAGTTATTTAATATGTTTATTTCAGAAAACAATAAATAATAATACTCATTAAATAAAAATGATGCATTATCTTATCTTACTACTATTATAAAGCCGAAAGTTTGTGAAATCTGAATTTTAGTTATCTCCAAAACTAATGAACAGATCAAAATGAAATTTGACGTACGTTTAAAGCTAAGCCTAACTTAGATTAGGCTGCTTATTGTCCCGAATATACGCGTGGAAAGCCGCGGGCAAAAGCTAGTTAAAGATATATCTTACAACACACTTATACAGGGTGATTCAAAGCTTCAAAGAAAAGGCTGGGTTCAAAGCTTCAAAGAAAACATAGAATAGATCATTTAGAATCATTTGACGGTTTTCTTAAGCCCTTGGAAAAATTTCGCAAACTTTTAATGACTGTAAAAAATGTCTGTAGTCGCAGGTAGTCAGGACATGTTTTATTTTATTGCTTGCACATGCAATGAAAGCAAAGAAAGATATAATAAATAACAGTTCACTTTTTGTTTAAACTGGGCATTCATTGTAAGCAAAGACAATCAATAGCAATTAACTGTTTAATCTTGAGTTTTCTCCCCAAAAACCATAATAATTCTTAATAATTCTTTTTTTTTTATAAAGGGCAGAAGCCTTTATTCACAAAGAAAATTATAATATAATTGGTATTTACAATTGAAACAATTGAGCTAACTGCAGACCGTTGCAAACAATCTACAGGTAAAACTTTTAAATCCATCATGGTTATTAACACTAAAGTCATAAATAACATGAATGTCATGAAACTGTGCCGAAATATTGGAAAACTCAAAATTCAAATCATGGTAAATATCCCGTTATTTATGACTTTAATCTACAGGTAGCTCAACTGATCCATATCAATACCAGTCGGAAGCGTCCCCAAGACGCTGGCTGCATTGCCCCGCTGTATGGCAATGCTGATGCGCTGTGCCAGATACTGACCAGCTCTCGGGTCACGCGTCGCTTCGACCAGACGCTCAGATATTTTTTTGAAAACCCGAAGAGCCTCGGTACCCCACGGACCTAGACCTAGGTCTCGACTCCAAGAGGAACAAATTTATAGGCTCTGTCGAGACCTGCATATTTGCGCCTCTTGAGATCTTCGGCCAAATCTGCCGAATAATTAATTATAATAATTCTTCCTTAAACTACCATGTCTCAAAAGGTTCTAAATGTTATATTCTCTCTCTCTCTCTTTTCTCTATTTCTATCTTCTCCTTGAAGATATGCACACAAATACCAATCACCCTGCATAATAATTTTGTATTATGGTCTAACTACATAGAAAGAAATTGAACGGTCGTCCCTTGAGATTAAAATACGGTATTGGAACACGCGTATTGAGAGTTCTGTAATCAGTATCGAACCCCTGCCGTCTCCGTACTATTCAACATCAACTATTTTTATTTAAAGGAATAGTTTTACATACCTATTCATATTTATTGTGACTTTATACATACAGATATTGATTTTAGGTGTAAGTAGTCTTACTGACATGATGCATAGAAACCCTGTCAGGGTGCAACAAATATTTTGGGTTGGCTCTTGAAACATTGATAACTTAACTATTTTATAGAATTATTTTTTTACGGGCTTCTACCCGTAAAAAATATAAATAAAATATATCCTTTGTGCACAAAGAAAATTACAATAAATTAGAACTAGTATTTACAATTGAAACAATTGAGCTAACTGCAGACTGTTGCAAACAATCGAAAGGTAGCTGAACTGATCCATATATCAATACCAGTCGGAAGCGTCCCCAAGAATTAATTGATTTAGAAATTTAATGTGTGTTTAATACAAAACAAACGTTTTTTTATTTCGTTCACAAGGTACATAATTATGTTTTTTACAACATTTTGAAGCCTTCTTTTATGAGTAGAATACTTGTACCTACTAGAAGATTTCGCTCTTCCTTAGTTACATTAGCCAGAGAAAATTTACGCAAAACATTTTAGTCAATGTAAAAAAAAATCAAAATAATCAATAACAAATTAAAGGTTGAGGGTAGATAACAGCAGTGTTTATAATTAGTGTTAGATGGTAATTAAGGCAAGAATTTAAAAAGTGAATTTGATATTTACTTTTTAATCTAATAAAACGATCACAAATCACCAATCAAGAATAATCAATATTTCAATTGAATCTACATATGTCTAGTACTGTTTTAAATTAATAAAATAAATGGTGTCAATTCAGATGTCACCAAAACTAAACTAAACTGATTTGACAGCACTAAAACTGACGCCATCCGTTTATTTCGATCGTTATGAAAAGGCGGCAACAGTTTTAGTGCTGTCAAATTAGCTTAGTTTAATTTTGTCGACGTCTGAATTGACGCCAATATCAAATAAAATGGAAAGCTTCATGTCGTGGTTTTTACAGACGGTTTAATATTGGTACACAGTTAATGTAAAATCTTATGCATCATATGTTTCTAAATCTCGCTAATTAAACACACATGTTCAAAATGTTGTCCTCGGAGTTTTCGACCTCAATGGCTTTTGACATCTACACATTTAAAATAATCTTATCTGCATAACATTATTTCGGCAGTAACGATACAGGTTAAACAGAATTTGAGTGCATTTAAGCATAGTTATCTCCCGGGTTGACCACTTTCACGCAAACTGAAAGCAAGCCAATTCCGATAACTCTGAAAAACCAAACCAAAACGCATAGATTATGGTTCTTGTACCTAGTGGTAAAATAGGCAGCAACGAGGTCGAGAGCCTCTGGCGTAATTCCAAAGGCCACATTTACTTAGAATACCGATCATATCTGTGTACCTACATTTGACCAACTCATTTGATTATTTGGTTGGTTTTGACGAAGCTCAAACATTTTATAGCGAGACTCAATGAAAAACATTATTCATAAAAATTGGATAATATAATCCAAATATTCAACCTCAAAAATTAGATTATTAGTATTAGTTATGGTAGAGCCAAACTATACGTACACGTTACATACGGTACGGAACCCTGCGGTCTATTGAAATGATTTATGTTTTGATTCGTAGGATAATACTAATTATTTGGTTATTTGAATCAGTTTCTTCGTGTTGTGTAGTTTTCTTGTAAATAAGCAAAAACTTTATTTTTGTGCTTACGCCGTTCCAAAACGGTATGCTTTGTCCCGCTCATATGAACGCGAAATCCTATGCCTGCTCTTTTCAAAAAATGGCAGGCATTACGCCATCTTAAGATTTTTTTATTCCTAGTAATTGTGGAGTCTGGTTCTATAAAGATTTAATAGAAAACCAAACTATTCCAGCTGTATGATTTCTAAGAGTGCAGCATCAGAACGCCTGCTAGCGTTGTTGGCTGCCTGCTTTACATTACATATACCAAAATCCGCCCAAACTCTGTGGTATTTGTCGCTTGTATCGATTTGACTCACTGAAGCTGTAATTTCAAGTAACGACGCTACGTAGTAAGTAACAACTCTTACCAGCGTGAAACGTGGTGAAACTGCAGTAAAATGTAGAGTGAATAGTCTCCTTCGTTTTCAATTAGCATAGGTAACAAACTTGTGAACAACTGAGACTGAAATTGGTGTAGAATTAATGGTACTTTGGTAGTTTGAAAACGTATATTAAATTCATAAGTAACAGCCTTAAATATTTCTACCTTTGAAACCTTTCGCCTGCCAAAGTATTTAGCGGAAAGTTAAGAAATCCTATAGGTAAGTGATATGAATAAATATCCCACCCAACTCATCAATTAACGTGCAATAATCCTGACTTTCAAATTATCATCTTGTTAATATTTTATTGAATACTCACACACAATGGTTCTTTATAAAAATGGGATTGCCGCTTTAAACGTTTTATAATTAGTTGCAATTCCAGGCAAGATATTCCTTGATTGGTATAAACTTTGCAACAGTACAAATGAATCGTTGACAATAAATTCGCATAATTGTGATAATTATGGAAGAGTTCCTCGCAATTAGCGTCAGTTGGAGGGTTCTCCCAGCGAGAGCCATCTGGCGGGTCTCCAACGTACCACTCCTTAACACTGGAGAATTCACGTAGGCTGAATTCAGACTGAACTAAAACCAGGACGTTAAACTAGAAATTAAAATATACATATATCCTACTAATCCTACTCATTGGAAAGTTTGTGATGTTGTTTGACCCGAGATAACGCAAAAACAACTAAACGAACCAGGCTGAAATTTTGCATGTACGAAGTCGTGGATCGAGAATAACATAGGCACGCGTGTGAATCCGCGGTCAGTCTAATTAATATAAGTACTAGCGACCCGCCCCGGCTTCGCACGGGTGCAATGCTGATACTACTACAGAATCGGCCGCCCGGCCATAACCGCTGCAACCGCTATGTCCCTGAATTTTAAATCTGTGATATCTTCGAAAATATTCATTTAAATTACATGCTGTAAAGGACCCTATTAATCTGTATTTTATGCACAATGTATTTAAAGTACTTAATTGTATAAGGATTAATGCTCTACTGTTTAAAATCGCTTCGTAAATAATTCATAATTATTTGTCGTAAAAAGTAACGTATAAAAAATGGTTATTCTGGGCTTTCCCTAAGAGATAGACATATACCATCGTGGACTTTTTTGTTGACCTTCTTAAGGTGTACATGTTCTGTAGTACATTATTTTGATACATCTCGTAGGGTTCAGCCAGCGTTTGCAATATAAGCGCAAAAAATGTGTATATTTACGACATCACATTAGAAACCTCTAAAATTATCAGTGTTTCTCTACTATGCATGTAATATACATTTAAAGCTTTCTCTTGAATCCCGCAACAAAATCCGTTGCGTAGTTTTAAAGATCTAAGCATACATAGGGACAGACAGACAGACAGGAAGCGACTTTGATTTCTACTATGTAGTGATGTACAAGACTGACCGAAGAATCGTCAAGGAATTCACCAGTCCATGGGAGCAGCGATTCAGACTATGCGTTGTCGAAGATAGTTTTTATAAATGAGTTATGTCAAGGATTATGAGTCACTTATAATAATAAAGTATTTGTCATCGATCTGCAATCTGCACCTACCAAAATATAAAAGTAGGTACGTCATTAATAATCACCCTAACATTTATGAAAATCTCTATCCGACTTAATTTATGCATTCTCTTTGGTCTGAATAGGGCTTTACTCCCAAGGCACAATTCACTCGTGCACTAGTCGTAACTGTTTCACTGTGATGATTCTCTTTGAGAACTTTTTTGAGAGATGTTAAAAGCGGCTTCTGTATATTTAGGTAAAATTTACGAAGCAGAAGGTAACTATTTATTACAAGCTTTTATTTAACTTTTGGTATGTGTGGGACTAATCTTGCAACTGAATTTTAGACCTCAACCGATTGAACTGAAAATCATACTTCGGTTTGGTGACTTGCAATGTCATGTTACCATCGAGGTTGCCTAATGATGAAGACAGAAGGTGGCCATAAGAACTGCTAAACGACTTAGACCTGAGTTCACCAACAGATGGTTAAATATTAAACAGTTGTTTTAACGTTTTTGACACAAGTTTTCATACATTAAACGTCAACGTTAACCGACGAAACAGCTTAATTGTCCGATTATCTATTGGTGAACACAGACCTTAGGCCTTTCTATACGTTCACTCGGTTAGTTCTTAACCCCGTCGTATTTAGGTTCGTTGGATTTATCTTTCCAAGCTCTTCGGTCATATGATATAAAAAAGATTGAGGAAAAAATTCAAACTTGTATTAAAGTAGGCAGTCCACTTTTTAACTCATGTATCCTCGCATGTTCCGGTACTTCCCTGCACTAAAGCTAAATAATAAATCTATTGAGAAATAAATCGCCCTTAATTTAAAAAGACCTCTTACAAGGAGTGTAAGACTTCTTGTAAGAGGTCTTTTGCTGAGATTCATTAGTTTCCTTTTCCCAAGATCCTGTTCGAATGAGCTTTGAGCACCGAACTATTGCCCCAGTTTCTGTGAACTTCACTAATAATATTACCTTGCCTACTTACGTACTTTAACGTCGCGTCATATTCTCAAATTCAATTACCAGCTACTATGCCAGTCTATTTATTTTAAATTGCAATATTATCAACTTCAATTTTGTAGCTGATTGCATACAGGCAATTATGTATTAGTGGGTATGCATGTAACTGCAGACAATTTTGGCTTACATCCAACGTCAAACCTTTGGATACAGCTTGTTGTTCCGCAGGATGGAGTTAATGTGGTTACCAACACACACAGATAAACTATAAAGAAACCTAACTTTATAAATAAATAAATAAACTTCATGAAAGTTGTCCTTAAATCGCTGATTCAAGAATTTAATGCCTTTTTAGGTTTCCGTACCTCAAAAGGAAAAAAGGAACCCTTATAGGATCACTTTCTTGTCCGTCTGTCTGTTTGTCTGTCTGTCCGTCTGTCAACCCCCTTTTCTCAGGAACGCATGGACGTATCGAGTTGAAATTAAAGTCAAATACTCAAGTCCGTAACCTTTTGGAGCCGCAATATAAATAAAACTTCTAAGTCAAAGTACTCAAAAGTTACAGCTGTTTATGTTTGAGTATTTTGAAATTTCCAAGGGAATCATGCACACGAAACCGTACTTCCCGTTGACGTAGAATCATAAAATTTGGCAAGAAGCAAGGTATTATAGCACAAGTAAAGGAAAAATCCTAAAAACCGGTAATTTGTAGTTTATTCACCAATAAAATATACTTTTGATTCCTGCTATAGACCAAAACCTATAGGGTACTTCCCGTTGACTTAGAATCATAAAATTTAGTAAGAAGAAAGATCTTATAGCACAAATAAAGGGCCAATCGATTTTTTAAAATTCCATCGTTTAACGTAATAATAAGATAAAATAGGTGGTGGCGCTGATTTGGGTCGGGGTTGCGCCTTAAGTTAAAAGATTTTACTGTAACTCTCCCTTTTTATACCAAGCAATCAAATTTTCACAACATTTAATTTCGTCGCTGGCTATTTCCATTTATTATCTACTATGTATCGAGTCCTGGGATTTTATGCCTGAATAACCGTCGGAGTTATAACAGCTCAAATTCATCGTTAAACTCAAACTTTTTGACCTATACCTCCGTAGTCCACAACTCTATTTTAAAAATATCACCTGCTTATATAACCAATGCCCAATGTCCATTTTAAAAATTAACCCTTATAACTAAATTGCGATAGCTCAACTATAAAATCCCCATTGTTCGTCGTAATATTGAAAAGCCTTTCCCTACCTACACAAAGCTCCGGTTTTATTTGGTCCATGAAGGATGGTGCTCATCCCACTTTTGTAGGAGAACACTTGACCGCAACAGATGGCTTCGCTCGCCTTTTGCCTACCCTGTGGCCATATTGTAACTAATAGAAGGGCCAAGGGCTAGTCTGATATTGCTTTACGTCGTAATGTAACGTAATTCGGGGCCTATTGATGGGATGCGCTCGCGAGATTACTAGCCAAAAAAATGTGACACTAAAGATACTCTAGCTTAAAATCTAGATTTTTGTCTATGTCTAGCTTTCAGAAGAAAACTACTTTGTTTTGGTTTTTGATCGTCTAATAAAGAGCTGTTTGGAACATCCGATTTCTAATTAAGGACTCTGTTTAAGGATGGATTTCCAAGAAAGCTACATTAAGTTTATGTTTCAGCAGAAGTCTCAAGTAAACATTCTGTGCGAATAAAGGCATACCCTGTCCGCCCTGGGACAGGTATAAGAAACTCAGTTTTAATATTCCCGTGCCGATTCTCTCGGTATGCCGATTTTGCAATCTCGAGCTCTATTCGAAAAATTGTATGAATACAAACGATATGAAAACGAGATCGTTCATATCTTCACACTTTGGTTCCGAAGCAATGAGACGTGAGCCGGCGTTCCGTTGCACGCAACCGGCTGGTGGCTGCATTTCCAAACGCATCGCCCGTTCAATATCCGAGAGGATTGTTTGTAGAGCCACCCCCTCCCCCCGATACCACCTCTAATGGAGCACGGTGTCTAGTTTTAGAAATAGACTCCCGACAAAATGAAATTCTCAAGAATAGGGATTCTTGAAAGTAATCTCGAATCGAACTTTCCGTATTGCGTGTGAGGATGGAAGTTCGATCATTCACTAACTTTATTGCTTTTAAGTTTTTGTTTCTCGAAGTTATGTTCTAAGTCTTATTTAATATTTTATTAGGTAGGAAGCGGTACCAACCTGTGTCCAGTATTGACACAGTATTGACTCATAAATAATTATAAATACATTTACAAAATTAATTGCTTTTGAACGTTAGGTTTTTAGAGTACCTAGTAGAGCAGGTGGTCTATTTTAATTCTTAAGTACGCAATAGCGTGTTTTGTTTCGGTCAGTCTTGATACACCGTATTAGAGTATCAATTTGCACATAAAATAAAAACGTCAAGTGCGAGTTGGACTCGCGCATTAAGGGTTCCGTTTAATTTGTAAGACCTTGTTTCTTGCCAAATATCATGATTCTAGGTCAACGTGAAGTAGGTACCCTATATATTTTGGTCGAGGGAGAGAATCAAAAATTATACCTATTTTTACTATTATAAACTTCAAATTTACGGTTTTCAGATTTTTCTCGTTATTTGTGCTATAAGACCTTACTTCTTGCCAAATTTCATAATTTTAGGTCTACGGGGTAGTACTCTATAGGTTATGGTCCATGGCGAGCATTAAAAGTTATTTTTGAATAAATTACAAATTTATGGTTTTTGGATTTTTCCCTTTACTTGTGCTATAATATAAGACCTTGTTGCTCACCAAATTTCATGATTCTAAGTCTACGGGAAGTACCCTTTAAGTTTTGTGTGCATGTTGGTAATTTCAAAATATTCGGACAGAAACGGCTGTAACTTTTGAATGCGTTGATTTAGAAGTTTTATTTATATTGCGGCTATTTATGTTACGGACTTGAGTATTCGATGTTAATTTCAACTCGATACGTCCACGCGTTTCTGAGAAAAGAGGGTCGACAGACGGACAGACAGACAGACAGACGTACAACAAAGTGATCCTTAATGGGTTCCTTTTCTCCTTTTGAGTTACGGAACCCTAAAAAACTAAACGAAACACGCAATTGCATATTGTGCAGAATTAAAAATGGTTTCCTGGCGCCTTTCTAATACGAAAGGTACCTACCATAAAACGTTACGATAGTATAATACTTAGTGCGTATTATAGTGAATATCTCCCTCCGGAAAGCTGGAAAAGCGCATACCTTCCTTCCTAATCTCACCCACGTGAGTAAAGGGGCATTTACACATTTTCACATTAGAGGTATATGTACCTACCTATATTTTGAAAGCTTTTTCGAGACAACCTGTACATCATCACGATTTAAACATAATGATTCGAAATCCGTGGGGTACAGAGGTTCTCCGAGTTTTTAAAAAATTATCTGAGCGTCAGGTCGAAGCAACGCATGACCCCCAGCGTCTTGGGGACGCTTCCGACTGGTATTGATACGTATCAGTTAATAAAAAATTAAAATATAGATTGTTTGAAACATTCTGCAGTTTACATCAATTGTACTAATTCAAATTTATTGATTTAGTACAAATCCCGTCGAAGTCGAAAAAAATTTTTTTTGCGATATTATTTGATTTCTTAATTCATATTTTAAGAAATCAAATAATATCGCAAAAAAAAATTTCTATTATTCAATATTCTTTATGAATTAAAATATTTATTTCTAAAAAAGAAATTATACTTACTTAAATGTATTTTGTAAAATTACTAAATTCATCTCTAAATCAGGGGCTGTAGCTATCCGGTTCGTTTATGTTTATTAGTTTTAGTACGACGTGTATCCTAAGTTTTAAATAATTATTATCCAAGAACAAACTTATTTTAATAATACCAATTATTTAGGCCTCCGGCCAGGTGGGGTGACAAACTGCGACCAAAAACCGACCCCGCCAGATGCGGGGTCGAAGAATTCCCCGCTTCCGCCCATAGGTGCACTTGTGCACCTAGACGAAACCTCCCTTTCCTCTGTATCTGGCAAAAGCTCAAGCCGAGGCTCGCACCTAAGTGGTGGCCCTTGTGCGTGTTGCCCCATCCTAACTTTTAACCGGCGAGGCGCCTTCTGCGCCCGCCAAAAGTACGGTAACGCTGTCATGGCCATCTGCGGTCAACAGCATTGTAGTCCATTCGAAAAAAAACATTAGGGGAGGCCTATGGACATAGGCCTCCCCTTATGAATTTTTGAGTAGCAGTGGACTGATATAGGCTAATGATGATAATAATTTAATTAGGTATTTCCTGTTGGTACTTCTTGGTATCTACAGGAAATACCTAAGGACTACAGTGTAAATGGTGCCCAACTGCTTAGATACTAAGCAGTAATCTGTGTCCACGTAGGTGTTTTTTAACGTTATCGTCGTTGCTTGCTTGGACAGGCTTAGTTGATATCACAAAGGTGTTTTGTATCCATAAAAGCTTAGATACGAGCATAAAGAAAACGCTTTATTAGGGCAAAATTGTGCTACACAGTTTGTAAGGTAAAATCTATTTTTGTTAAAATACTATAGGGGGAAAACTGGAATTCATTTTTTTATAAGTAGTCATTTTTCATCCTCCTTGGGATTTCAGGAGGAAAACTGGAATTACCCATTTTTACCTAGGAATCAACAACTCGTTGTGGGTGATGGCGGTAGACACCTATAAAAAATGAAACGTGATCGCTATAACATGGTGGTAAAACAGTTGGGACATTCAAAACATATGGCTAAGACGCAATATTTTTAATAATAACTGTCTTATTGTTTTTACCTTTTGTTGATAGATAAGCACCAAATCACGCTAGAAGCCAATCACGACGACCACGTCATCGATAGGATCTCTAAAAAAGTGGATTTCTAAATTAGTACGGTACGTTCTAAACTACTAAATACTACTTAGTATTTTCTATAGTACTCATAGTACTACTATTTTATATCTATACTACTACTATTTTATTGTTCCTTTCATGTTTCAAGCTAGTAATTAGCCCTTAATTAAGAGTGGCTTTTAACTAAACGGGTTCCTTTTAAAGCCTCTCGATGACGCTCCCACTGTATTATGAATAGGCAATGTCCCTATAGGTAGATAGGGATACTATAGGTAGATAGGGATACTATAGGTAGGTACTCAGTTGCCGGATGATAAAAGGCTGTGGGGAACGTAAACCACAGCCCATCAAAGCTCTCCGGTGCAGATTAATCCGGCTCGAAGGACTAAGTCCTACAGTGGATTCCATTTCAGTTTCGCTATCCGCACTTAACACCTAGCTATGTCTATAATCGGGAAGAACTTTGTATGGGCTACACAAAATTAATGTATCTTTTAAAGGGCAATGTATACGCTTCTACAACAAAACTCCTAGTGAGTTGCAAAAATTATCAGTAAATAAATTCAAACAAATTGTCAAAACCTTGCTGTGCTTACTACAAAATATCAGATTATCTAGCTAGAGGACAAAAATGCTTGGGACAAGTTTTGCTCCGGGTCGAAAAATAACAACTAACAGGCTAAAGGTTTCTTCGTCGCTTCTTTACTTTAGTCTACATACCGAAGCGACAGAAATCAAAAATATCACTTTATTTCCGTGTCAGTGTTTAGTTTTATAATTTGACCTTTTCTAAGTGTACGTTTATTGTATTTATGGAAATAAAGAGTTTTTGATTTTGATTTGATTTGATTGATTTGATTTGATTTGATCCGATGATCAAATCAATGTTCACTAATACCGATGTATTAGTGAACATGGAAATTAATTCATCAACCTACCAAGAAGCTAAGTTTAAATAACATGGCGTATTTTAAAAACGATAAATCGACTTCAAATTCTTCTAGTGGTGACATCTAGTTAAAATTCGAGTCTAATTTAGTTTGAAGACCCATCG
This sequence comes from Eupithecia subumbrata, assembly GCA_949316285.1. Classification (NCBI taxonomy): domain Eukaryota; kingdom Metazoa; phylum Arthropoda; class Insecta; order Lepidoptera; family Geometridae; genus Eupithecia; species Eupithecia subumbrata. Next base: position 25,971,637 of record OX438643.1, read on the forward strand.
AGATATGGTTATCTAATAAAAACAAGATCCGTCAAGTGCGAGTGTAACTCGCGCGCCGAGGGTTTTGAACGTTTGTCAACAAATATGTACCAAAAGTACCGGTTAGAGACTTCGCAATTTAGCAAATATCTAAGAATAGTAGGTAATGGTAATTTTTTCAACTTTTTTCAAAATATTTCAAAAAGTATGAAATCTTCAGAAATTTTAAAAACTGTTTTGAAACGTACAAACCAATACCTTTCATTTGATACCCAACTCGATGAGGTAGCCTCCCCTTTTGAAAATTATTCCCCCCCTTTTTGACCATTTTACAAAAAGTGTTCTTTTTACAAACTTCTCTATATTTTTCCTGTAAAATATAGATCCATATCTATAAACGCGCCATTTTACAACATTTTACATGGATCGCTCTGCAATCTTCGGAGTAGGGGGGAATGGGTGTTTTTTCGACTTTTTTCCATATATTTTAAAAACTATGAAACCAACAAAAATTTCAAAAACTAATTGGAAATGTACAAACTTATACCTTTCATTCGATATCCCACATGACCCTGATAACCAACAAAAATTTCAAAAACTAATTTGAAATATACAAACTTATACCTTTCATTTGATATCCCACATGACCCTATAGGTATCTTTTAAAATTTCGGCATCACAATTTGTATGAAAAATATTCATTTTCATTTTTCATTTATTTTTCTTAAAATCTGTACAGGCACACGAAATGTATTATTATTTTAAATTTCAAGTTGATAGCTACAGTAGTTGCTGAGTTATTAAGGAGGGAAAAAAGGACTATAACAAAAAGGAAAAATAAATTAAAATAAATTAAAAATTAAAATGAATATTTTCCATACAAATTGTGATGCTGAAATTTTAAAAGATACCTACAGGGTCATGTGGGGTATCAAATGAAAGGTATCAGTTTGTACATTTCAAAATAGTTTTTGAAATTTTTGTAGGTTTCATACTTTTTCAAATATTTCGAAAAAAAGTTGAAAAAATATCCTGCCTCCCCCCCATCTCCGAAGTCGTCAAACCATTTGAAATGTATGGAGCGTTTGTAGATATGGATCTATGTTTTATAGGAAAAATATAGAGAAGTGGAAGAAATCGCTTTATACAATAAGGCCGCCAGTTCTATTGCTGTTCTCTACATGTTTAGGTAAGTAAATTTTTTTTTATAAGGTGATTAATAATTTATTATTTTTTTATTTATGATATTTATTTATTTATTTATTATTACCTATCTATGTCTTCGGATGCAGCGACTAGTGTAATTATTGTCAAACTTCACTTAAGGTAAGTTTGTTTAACCTTCAATAAGAAAGCTAATTAGGTTTTGCTACGAAACCCGTAGCAGCGTAGCTCGTCTACGTCTCGTAGCAGCGTGCTACGAGATATAGACAAAGGTAGACAAGAATGTAGCACGGCTCACGCTAAAATGTCTAATTATAACGTCGTCGTCGTGTCTTGTCGTTTATTTTTAACCGACTTCGAAAAAAGGAGGAGGTTCTATGTTCGGCTGTGTGTGTTTTTTTAATTTATGTTCGTCGGTTTCTCCGTGAATTATGGATCTACTTTGAAAATTATTTCGCTATAGATATTGATCCCGGTAGCTCCATAAACAATTTTTTTTTGGTGTAGTCTCAGTATTCCGGTTACAATTAAGTGAACCGGACTACTAAGGGTGGATTTTACCGTTAGTATCTTAAAATGCGTTCTAAACTAGTTTCTAGGTAGGTAGACGAGTTCATATACTGAGTTAAATCTCGATTAAAGTAAAACCGACGTCACCGGCTTTTTGGAGCTAACTTTTGATCGCGTTTACGTAAACCAACATTTACCACAGATTTACATAAATTCACAGACAATAACAAAAAAAATAAATGCAACGACATTGATAGTTCTTAAACGCGTTTATAGACGCTGAACCGCCATTATCGGGCGTTCATGATGTTTAAACGAGTTCTGCGTTAACTACGTTTAGTTCATGCTGGTGAAATGTAAAATGTACCAACTGAACACAGTTAATGCGAAAACGAGTTGAACGCGTTTAATTTCAACAAGTCCGGTTCAATAAAGCAACCGGACTACTGATACGTTTTTTGCAACCGTTATTTCGGTGTTAATGATACATTGCCGGCTTATTGTTCTTTTAGAAATATTTTTTATTCCGAGAGATTAGTATTTATCCCGAAAAACTTAAAAACAGGGTAAAATTAAGGGATTCGAAGTCGTTTCTTAGCTTTTTCAAAACAACCTAATTATTTGATAATTTACTCGAATCCTTCTAATAGTCAGCGACGCAGGAGGTTGCGTTGCGGGTTCGAAACCCGCCTCGGGCAAATGTTTGTACGATCTGCGGAAATTATTTTCGGGCGTTCTGGATGTTTTCTATGTATTTATAGTTAAAAAAGCTACCAATGTGTTTGAGTACACAAACATTTAATTTCAAAACCTACTTAATTACATCAATAAATAAATAAATGAGTTAGTATTAATTAGTTCCCATAACAAAAGCTCTGCTTAGCTTGGGGCTGTTTGAATTGTCCAGCAGTATTTATATGTATTTATATAATATATTAAAATATTATAAAGGTGAAAGTTTGTATGCAAAGGTATATTGTATGTGCGTTTGTTACTGCCTCACGTTCAAACGGCTGAATGCATGTAATTTGGTACCAGAATATCTTATATCCGGGATTAAAACACAGGCAACTTTTGATCCCGATGCAATGTGCTGTGGGGTGGTCAAATAATTCAGACAACGCTCCTTTTTTCACAAGTTCTGGTCTTGGAACACCTACCTACCGAAAAATGCATATGGAACAGCGGGCAGGTGCACTATAATTTGTCCTGCGCATCTGGCTAGTCTCTGATGAGACTGGCCGCCGTGGTCGAAATTCGGCTAGGAGGACATTATTATTGTGATTATTAAAAATAGGTAATTGATAAGAAATTGAAAACCTGGCTTTTTTTAATCGACTTCGAAAAAAGGTGAAAGTTCTATGACTTCTATGTTCGGCTGTAGCTAGGGCATCGGAACCGGGAAAAACCGGTTCCGATGCTTTAAGATGCGACAGTGAGTGAATCGTGAATGCGTCAAGTTCGTTTCCGGATACGGAGATATGACATGAGGGCTAATCATATTTTTTTCAACGGGGAGGGTATGGTGTCCTACGCCCGGAAAAAGTCTTAGTGAAGTTTTTTCACAACGCCATGCTCGAAATAAACTCGTTTCTTAGCGGTTCTTAACGTTAGCTTAACGTCAACATTCATGCGTTTATCTACATCTATCGTGCAATTCTCGAAATCCTAGTTATTAGCGATATTTAACTATAGATCAGATAGTTATTTAACGTTTATCGTTTCCCATTCGATAGTTTCGTGAAGTGAATCGAAACCTAACTCCTAGGTAACATCACATACCTTCCTATGTGTACAACTGTCAACGAAGCTTACTCCAGACATGTTAATACTTGTATCTCAACAAACATAACTTCGCAAAGTGTTCAAGTTATGCATGATTTGGGGACTGCTGTCGCATGCAAGTTGGCGCCAGTAAGTACTTAGTAGTTGTGAGTTTCCTGTACAGGCTTCAGTATTGACACCGATGTGAGTAAAATTCGAGATTGGGCGTAGCTTCTCAAAAGTGGAACGCTCAAATTAGGTCCAATTAGGTCCACCCACCGCAGTCACAGTCGGACCACCGGCGCTGCCTGCGTGTATTGTTGTCTCGATCGCACTTCGGTCTAGATACGTCTTTCCATCATTGTTGTTCATTAGGTAGTAGGTATATTGCAATAGATTGGAAATAGCGTGTCTACGTTTAGTTGTAACACAACACAGGCCATTTGTTGAGATAGCGCTCTGAGAAGTACCATATCTCAAAGGCACCACGTAGGTAGGCGTTAGCTTAAGAGGTGACTTGACATATTTTTTTATTTTTTATTTGTTTAAATTTTGGAATGAGCACCAATGTGTGTGATTCTGATTTATGTATCAAATAAATGATTTACTAACGTACTTACTTTTACTGTTAGGTACTTTTACATGCATTTGTGATATAATACGTAGACGTGCGTAGGCGTTATTTGAAACTAGAGACAGACTAGGTATGAATGTTTAGATTTTTTTGACACTTTTGACTCATAGCAGCGAATAAACGTAGCAGCGTAGCCCGTCTACACCTCGGAGCACGAAGTTAGTATTAAAACACAATTTGGGGGCCTACTCGGAAAAGAAAATTGAATTTTCTGATTCGTTTTCGTGCTAAACCTCTTATGTCGCTTGCACAAGATTAGCGTTTGCACGAAAACGATTTAGTTTTAACGAGTGGGCCCTAAGCAGAAATTAATAATAAGAAATAGATACGTACCAACGTCGGCGAGGTAAGGGTAATACCTACACATCTATTATTAGTACTCTACGTAGGTTTTGTACGTAGATAACTATTGCTGTATGCTCGTTTTTACAGTTTTTTTATGTAGGTACCTACTTACTTACTCGAAGTGTCGTAGCAGCGAATTAGCATAGCAGCATAGCCCCTCTACGCTTGTAGCACGAAAGTAGGTATTGAACTAAAACTGCGCTATCTCTCTGTTCAAAGAACAATGCAGGGATCTACCAACATAAAAATTCTTTTGGCAGGTACCTACTTAGGTGGTAAGTAGATAGGTAGAGTATTTATTTATTATCCAACCAACGTTTCAACGTGCGACCATTCCGTTTGCGGGAACACTTTAATGACCCGAAGAATCGTTTTATGATGTTTACTTTGATCAGAGAGCAGCATCTAAACGTCTTTTATGGCGCAATAACGTAGAATTCGACAGAATATTGGAAGTTCCCCGTGGCCTATTACATAAAAGTCAACATCTTCGCGAAATAACATAAAGTTTGTTGATAATAAATACGAAGTCTGTAAATAGGTAGATAGGGTCTGTGATTCCGTGTCGGGGCTACATTAAGGTACATTCCCCATAGATGCTTCAGTACGATGATGATGTCCAGGAGGACAGGCTTCAGCTAGGAAGCCGAATTTTGACCACGGCGGCGGCGGCGGCGGCGCGGGCGGCCAGTCTCATAGGAGACTTATAGCCAGATGCGCATAGGGTTCCATCCGTCCGGGTTTCCCCGAATTTGTCGTAGTTGAGAGGGCATCCGGGGAGCGTCCAGGCGGAGTTTCATTTGTTGTCCGTGTTTAAAAAATTGAAGTCTTGGGGCGCCGACGGGCGAGACGCGATGGCAGCGCGACACACGCACTGTGCCCGCCGCAATTAACCGACGACGAACAGACTTGCGATAACAGAACTAACATTTTTTTTGGTTCTCGCCACGGACCAAAACCTATATATAGTAATTCCCGTTGACCTAGAATCATAAAATTTGGCAAGAAGCAAGGTCACACGCACAAGTAAAGGCAAATAACCGAAAACCGTAAATTAGTAGGTAAGTATAGGTACCTATTATAGGGTTTAAACGTCGTCCCGTTGACCTAGAATCATAAAATTTGGCAAGTCTTATAACTATGTACGGAACTCTGCCCAAGTCCAACTCGCACTTGACATTTATTTAATATACCTACTGACTATGTTTAAACAAACCTGTTGACATGTCCGGGTTCTGGGCTCCAAAATTCGGGGTTTTCACGCGTCTTGTCCTGGTTGCCAAATGTTAGAGATGACAACCCTAGATGCGCAAGACTAAATTATAGTGCACAAGTGTGTGCGCAAACACAGGTGCACTCTCTATTCCCTCACTCTCGTAATCCGATGGGACCGCAGAGTGCAGACCGACACGACCGGGGACAGGTCAAGCGCAGGACCAACGGCTTAACGTGCTTTCCGAGGCACGGGCTTCAATGTACACTCCTATACACATAATATTAGGTATCTACATACCTATAGGTACCTAATTCATCCCTAATACGGATTATGGATGAATTATATTAGACCGGGTCGTGCCCGGGGCGTGCCGTGTACGTGGCCCGTACGGGGCTCGGATTTGATACGTTAGGTACATACATTTTGTATGGAGCAGTTTATATTAACAACGTTAGTAGACGGGTCCGGACGGGACACGGATCATGCACTGTTTAATATAAACTGCTTCTTACAAAATGTGAGTGAACTTTATTCCATAGAAAAGCGTTGAGGTACTCAAGCATAAATGGATACCTAACTGCAGAGCAAGCTTTCATATTAGTACCTACGGACCTAAATGTCTTTCTCGTAATCCGGTATCTTAGTGGCCTAAGTATGTAAATGTATGAATACCTATACCTACTAGGTAGATGCCTAAATACTTATTTGGTCACTTATGACTAGTTATGACCATTTAATCGTAATGATAAGTACGAACGAATAAAATGTGAGAGCAGTTATAACGATGATGTTGTTTTATTAGCCGAATTACGGCCACGCCGCCGCCCGCCGCCGGCCAGTCTCAACCAAAACTAACCATCTGCGCAGGACATATTTTAGTGCACAAGTGTGTTCGCACCCATAGGTGCAGTGCACTCTCTATTCCAACACTTAAAGCCTACCATCTGGGGGAGAGGAAGACTTTCTACCGTAACACAGTAGGTATTAACTAGTACCTACGAAGGGAAAGTCACTAACAATTGGGTAACAACACCTACAGAATCATGCTAAACCTAAATACAAAAACTTACATAACTCACTTAACCCTTTATAAGGCATAACGAGCAGGCAGTGGTAATATAAATCTAGAAGTAGTTTTAGCTTTTGTATGAGGGTAGAAACCAAAATTGGTTTTTTTTTAAATTTTTTTTTCACTCCTTCTATGGTGGTAAATATATTCCCTTTGCCGTCCCTGAGAGGGAGGTTTTGTCGAAATAAATAATAAAACTACTTTTTTCAATCAATTATCTTAGGTATATTCCCTATTAGTTACATACTACTATTATATTAGGTATAAAAATTACGGCAATACACTTACTGCCTATGGAAGGCAAGGGCGGATCCAGCTGTTAGATTAGGGGGGGGTCATACAGTCAAGATGGGCTCCAATTTCATTAAAATAATTAATATAATTAAAAAGAAAACGTGAAAGGATTTTGGGGGCGGGGGATGAAGTTGAAGTAGAAGAGAAGAAGCCCATATGAAGTTTACGGACGAAAAATAAACTTTGCTACTTAATTAAAATTCGTCATTTCCTTTTGACTTTACAGGACTCCTAAACATGTCAAATATTTCAAATGATTATAGTGTTAAAGTGGGAAATAAAGTAGTCACTTTTATTTTTATTCATAATTATTCTTATTAAATAACAAAATCTAGTTTTCTCTTTTGTTTTCTTGCAAAACGAGTAATTACTTCTTCCAACTCAATAGGTATTGCTTTGTGCACATGGAGAAGCGCTAGCCCAGCTAGGCGGTCTTCTGCCATGGAAGCTCTTAGCCGTGTTTTTAGCCTTCGGAGAGTAGAAAATGACCTTTCTGTCGTCGCTACACTAACTGGTAGTGTTGCAAGAATACATAAATATTTTCTTACATTAGGATACATTTCCTTATCACAATTTTCTATCAAATCCGGAATCGACTGTGGAATATTGTAATTACGCTGCCATTTTACCTTCCACAGCCGATATTCGTTTATAACGACAGAAGTTGGAGTATTTATTGTCTAATATAACAATTTGTATTTGTTAGCGAGTTCTTTAACAGTTTCAATGTCTTCATCTTCACTAGCGCAAATATAATCAACTTTTGGAATGAACACGCCTAGTTTAAATAAATTAAGTACTTCTGGAGACAGACGGTCCTCCAGGTCATTTATTACTGAGTCTAAAAGGGGGATGTATACAGCCCTGCGGAAATACTCTTCAGCAGATTCAGCAGGTTGGTTATTGGATCTGTGTGTTTGTTTTGAGACTATTCTGGGGCATTTAATCTCAACATCTAGTTGCTCAGCAAAATCTTTTGCCTCTTCAAAAAGCTGTCTGAAGACTGTGCCTGCCTTTTCTCTTTTTTGTTGTAAGACACTCATTGTCTCGTTTATAGCGTCTGTGGGCCTTTTTAAATCAAGCTTGTTTGCAAAACTCTACTTAAAGATAGAGTAGTACCTGAAAAATATAATAAATTATACGTGTAATTAATCTACCTACAGTACGAGTTATTACGTGATACGAGCCTTAGCGTGATACAAACGATGATTTAAATTGGCTTTATTTAATTAAATACACAAAAGTTACTCATCAATATTTTTCAGGTCTTGCGTTCATGCATTAGTAAGAACTCACCCTCGGACTGGCGAAAAGCCGACTCCCGGCAATATTCGAAATTACGCGCGTCTGGCACAAAGCCGACTCCCGGTGAATGAACTGACCTCTATATTTAAAAGTATCTTTAGACCCACCTAAAACATCACTCAAACAGATAGATGTTATGATAAAGTCCGAACTGCGCAATGTCTGAAGTACCTAAGCAATGCGCGTCACTGGCAGTTTTGTGATCTTTCCAAGTAGAAATATTTTCCAGAGCACTACAAATTTTAACTAAGTTTCCTCCTTGGAATTGTAGATGCCCATCATGCCTCTCGACCCAACGCGTCTCACAGATACCTTGCACTGTAGCTCCAAGTTGGACCTTGCACTGTAGCTCCAAGTCGGACTCTACATGGACATGTCAAAAGCCTTTGACCACGTCAACCACAAAATTCTTTTAGAAAAAATTGAGAGATACGGCTTGCGAGGGAATGTAAAAGATCTCATCGAATCTTATTTGAGTAATAGACAACAAAGCAACTGAAATAACGAGAGTATGTCAGTCAACAATAACTGAGACTACATATACTTCTGAGATGAGAACAGTAGGTTATGGAGTCCCTCAAGGAAGTGTGCTTGGTCCCCTGCTTTTCATTGTATATATTAATGACCTCCCCATAATTACTAATAACTATATGACATTGTTCGCTGATGATAGCACGCTACTATTTACTAATAATAATAACCAACTAAATAATATGGAAATTGACATAAACAATTAGTTGACATTAATAATTAATTGGCTAGAATATAATAATTTACACATTAACTTAACTAAAACCTATCTCATGAACTTTAAACAAATGCTCTCCTCAGTACCAGACTTGCACATAAAATATCTAGATCATGAGATACATTTTGTTGGAACCACTAGGTTCCTAGGTCTACAGATAGACAGTAGATTGAATTGGAAAATTCATACGGAAACACTTTGCAACCGACTCTACCAGTATTCGTATGCTCTTTACAAACTTAGTCAAATAGCTAACTCCACAGCCTTACTTGCGGCGTATTACGGGCACACTGCAGCATTACTTAGGTATGGAGTGATATTCTGGGGCAACTCAACAAACAAAATACAAGTATTTAAAGCACAAAAGCGATGCATTAGATCAATGTTCGGTTTGAGACAGACCGACACGTGTAAGGGTGTTTTCAAACAATGGAAAATTCTAACTCTACCTTCCCTGTATATATACGAAGTAGCAAATTTCGTAAAATCGAATCTTGATCGCTTTGATTTATACCCACCTGGCACTCGCCGAGAGGGTACACTACGCCACAAATCATGCAAAACCGCATTACTTAGAAAGAGTGTTTTTTGCATGGCCCCGATTATCTACAACAAAATCCCTTTGTCAATACGCTCCGAGAGTAATTTGAATGCATTTAAAAACAAGCTAAGCTAAGCAAGCTATTGGAGGAAAAAGTTTACTATAACATTGATGAATTTCTGAATGATAAATTTTAATAGCCCTTACCTTAACATCGAATATTTACTTTTTTCTATTTTCAAATTAAAATTTTATATTTTGACATGACATCTATTGTAATTTTATTCTAAACTGACTCTGTATTGACATGCTTGGAACATGAGTGATGAAAATGTATTATTGTAATTTGATTATTTAAAGACTAACTATTTTCGCAACAACAATGTTGTAAGCCGGAACATGGCAGACTAGAGATACAAATATATTATGATATAAGACCAATGTAATGTTACCACCTAGTTATACAACAATAAATTCATTTATCATTTATCAGTTCATTTTCAAATATTTGATGCCTCTTAGCGGATGCATTGGCAAATGCTACAACTTTTCTCATCGTGCCCGAGGTGTGGCTTTGACTTGTGTTGGTTGAAATAATAAAATATCGGGTTTTTGGGCCTACCTAGGTAGTTACATTGTTTTCGTAATACGAACCCTGCACCTTGTTCTAACTATACCCAGTTTGCCTTTACCACCATACACAGTAAGTACCTAGCTAGACTCAGCCAAAGGGGGGGGTCATGACCCCCATGACCCCCCCCCTGGATCCGCGCTTGATGGAAGGCAGTAAAGCATGGAACTATGCACAGAGGTATGGCACATTTCTCACACATTATTTTGGTCCTCTTGTCCAGCACCTTCGTGCTGCAGAGGCGGCAACGTTTATATGCTGGCAATGGAGAAGGTAGGTGGTCTCCTACATTCGAGAAACGTATCTCATCGGCAACCACGTGGATTGCTTTTTGGCGGGTGGTGGTCAGAGACACTTTGTTCCTAACAATGTTAGGTACTACGTCTACGGTGAGTCTACGGTGGGTCGAGACTGTATGCCCAGATGATGCCGCTAGGGAACTCCGAATTGTTATCGAGGAGGGGAGAAGCCTGCAGAACCAGGAAGTCAGGGCGGCTGCGATGGAACTGCGGAGGCTGAGGGATGATGCTGGTGCGGTGCGAAGTTGCTGGTCCGGAAGGTAGCTTGAGGGAGAGAGAAGAGACGAAGTTAGATGTCTGCTGCTGCTGCTGATGATGATGATGATCGTCATTGATGGCTGGAGTGCTGCGCTGCTTGATGAAGGAATCGTGTTCAGGAATCCAGTCTACTAGTCTAGGTGTTACAAACAAAAAGCCCCCATCAACCTCACAGGCAAAGGGAATATTCTTCCCACCACAACAAATTCACTTTAGGAAAAACCAAGCCGTGCGAGAATGCAAATATGTGTAAAATCCATTAGTAGTAACCCATTCAATACCAAAAAACGAAAACTTACCTTACAAAACTCGGAGATGCAAAAGATTTACACTGATAGTAAAAAAAGTACGAAAATCATCAAGTTTTTCAAATTCCGCCAACTACAGACAAATAATATGTTGTGACAGCTAACAACTTCTTTATGTCAAAAGAATTAATGATAAATAAGGAAGTTGCCAGCGCAAAAAAAAACAAAAAAGTAGGAAATAATTTGGAAGTTCTAGCATCGAGAACATGGTGGGAATTATATTCCCTTTGCCTCAAAAAGGGTTAACTACTATAATTTGTTACCGTGCAATTTAATTTTACTTTAGGTACCTAGGTACTTCCCTACATTATCCAATGGCCGTTATGGTATTTTACTCTATACGAGAAAAAATCTAAAAAAATATTATTGAGATAGTTTAGGCAAATAGCAGTCGGAAAACGTTAGTTTTAGTTCATAAAAGCAAACTAAATTTTAAAATTCAATTGAAAGGTTTATCTAGCTTTCTCTACATCAGATTTCACCCCGAAATTCCGAGACAATCGATCGGAATTTCGAGAAACAGAAAACAAACCGTTTTTTTTCAGATTTTCCACGAAAGGTGGTAGGTATGGTCTAATCTAAAACCTATACCTAGCCTCTCTGACTCAGGCGAACGGAAAAATCATAGAAAAATAAACTAATTATAATTAAATGTCAATGTCACACAGTCTGACGTACCGTGGTAAACAAGGTTTGAGGTTATTTATAATGTTTTGATGGAAAAAGAAATAAAACTAGAGAAAATAAAGCATTTTTCGTTAACGTGATTGTTACGCGTAAAATTACATACAGGAAAAATAATACATGAATGGAGGAATCTCCAGATGAAAAGCGGCCACAGTTTGGCAATAGATTCCTGGAAAATGTTGACCAAGTCTTCAAGCATAACGCGTGGTACCGTATTTAGAACTTTTCTAATAAACTTCAGGAGATTAAAAAGTGACAATAGGATAAATTCAACCAATTTAGAGTATACTCGATATAGAAAAAAACCGGCAGGTGGTGCGCGCTGTTTAGTTGATAAAACACAGATGTTTTTGTTTAATGCCTGGTACTTGATAACATCATTAAAATAATGTAGATCCTATAGCTATCGGGCCACCAGTGAGTAATTTACATGATTTATTTACAGGGATAATGTACAGTGGGATGAAGAGCAAGAAAGAGTGGCTAAACAGAAGGTAGAACTCAATTCACAAGTCACCTTTTCTGAAGAGCATCTAAAATCATTAGAAAATGATGCTGATAAGCATTGGGATGCATTCTACAACATTCACCAAAATAGGTAACCTGCTGACCTAATGGTTGCACTTAGCTCAAAGATTACTTTTGAGGTTTTGAACCTTTCTCATATCTCTTTCCCTCTATTTCAGATTCTTCAAAGACAGGCATTGGCTGTTCACAGAGTTCCCTGAACTGGCCCCGGATTACACAGCAGCCCCAAAGCGAGTATACCCTGAAAATGATGAAAACATAACCAATAGTGAATCAGCTTTATCAAACAAATCTAAAGAGCTCAAAGCAACATCACCCAGTACCGAAACTACCAATGAAGTGATACAATTGTCTGATAAATCTGTAAAAAGAAGCATATTTGAGATAGGTTGTGGAGTTGGTAACACAATCTTCCCTATCCTACAGTACAGCAAAGACCCCAACCTGTTTATTTATGGCTGTGATTTCTCCTCAAAAGCTATAGATATTATGAAGCAGAGTGAACTGTATGATACAAAAAGGTGTAATGTATTTGTTCTTGATGCAACACAGAGTGAATGGGATGTGCCATTTGAAGAAAATTCTATGGACATTATAGTTTTGATATTTGTACTGTCTGCTATTGATCCTGCCAAGTAAGTACATATTAAACAGAAACCAACCGATTCCTTGTAAAAAAGAAATTAAGATTGTACCTATACCTACTACCAACTAGAAGGCAAATAAATAGACCTATTCTTTTTAAGTTGACATCCTCTGAGGAGGATGTGGAATCTATTCCCGCCTTGAGACAAACATTTTTACGATCTGCAGAAATTTGTTGGGGGTTTTTTCTGTTTACTGAAAAATATCTGTCCATGTAATGTATTTATGTAACACTTATATAGTACCCAACACATCACACTGCTTAGTTTGGGGTTAGATGATGCTACATGAATTGTCTGCCCTTATTTACTTATTTTTAAAATCACCAGACTTATGAGATATTATATGATGCTCAAACATAGGACCTACTTTAAAGTCACTATCTTATTTTTAGAATGCCAGCTGTAGCCAGCAAAATCTTCAAATACTTGAAACCAGGAGGCTTACTTGTTTTCCGTGATTATGGCAAATTTGATCTTGCCCAGCTACGATTCAAGAAAGGGAGATGCATTTCTGACAACTTCTATGCTCGTGGTGACAACACAAGGGTATACTTCTTCACACAAGAAGAAATATCCCAACTTTTCAAAGATGCTGGTTTTTTGGAAGAACAAAACTTGATAGATAGAAGATTGCAAGTGAATAGAGGCAAAATGTTGACCATGTACAGAGTTTGGATTCAAGCTAAATATAGAAAGCCAATATGAACAAAACTTGCTTGTTTTTATTTAGTTGATTAAATCTTGGATGTAAAGGAAGAGCTTGGAAGACAGAAGGTACAGAATTATATTGGAAATCAATCAGGCAGGGTGTGATAATAGTTGGTGTTTTATAAATATATTTGTACAATTAAAAATACTTTGAATAAAAAATATATTTTACTTCAAAACTTTCACAAGTATAAGTTTTAGTATCAAGACAACAATTGCTCTTGTAATTTTAAATAAATATAAAGATCTTAGGTAGGCAAGTACATAGATAGTTCATTCAATTAAAGTATGATAAGTGCTCCAGATTCTTACATTATCATAAATGGCAGTTGTTTATTTTAAATTCGAAAATAAAGAGTCAGTAGAGTAAGATTTTAAATTTGAATCAAATAAGACGAAAATTATAAACCATTTTATAGGCAAGTAGATAAGTATTAATTATAATGAAATGAAATTGATTTAGATTCAGAGGTGTTTGAAGGTCAATCTTACTCTAGAAAACAACAAATTATTTTAACAAAGGAAAGTTATAGTAAAAAAAACGGTACTTCCTATTTTTTTCTATGGACTTTAAACAAAGTTACAAACTATACACATATTTAGCGACTAATTAGTGTGCTTATTTCTGTGACATTTCAACATGATGCAAAGTACCAATTTCTTCTAGTGCATAGTGTGTGCGATAAATTTTTCTAATGTACTTACACATACTTATTTATTAACGCGAAATGAATTTTGCTACCAAATGCGTTAAGCTCAATACGTCTATATGGATAAATACGACATTAAAAAACTCATTCTTAAGTTAATAAAATCACAAAGAAGCATGTTTGAAATATAATTAGTTCAGAACGTACGTATCGGATTTAACCTTTGCGGTTTTAAAGCAATTAGATACAGAGATAACATTGTAAGTGTTTACGTTATTGGTCGCAGTATACAAACGATGAGCTTAACATAGACATTCCACCAGTATTTAGGCAAAATTACGCTAATATACATAATCTATTAACATTACCCTAACATTAAATTCACGAATGTGTCATACCATAAAGTATGATCTGTAATGAGTTTAGAGAGCATATTGTACAAGTTGCTTAATATAATAAAATAGGATATGTAATTGTAAAGTACTTATTGATATTAATTGCATTGTTTTCGTAACTGACAAAAATGGTAAAGTAGTTTTATTATAAAGCATGGCACAATTTTTTTGTGATGTAACTAAAATTCTTAAAATTGACTAAATAAATTAATATTGTTACTTTTTGTCTAATAATGTATTAAGTACATTCATGCGCATTAAAAGAACTTAAATAATCATATTGTAATAATTACACATTACCTTACATAAGTAGACTCCATATGACATTGACTCCATGTCTTGATAATATTCAAACCATTATTGGATACAAATTCTAGCTCTTTCCTGTATTCAGTTTAAGTTTACTCAAGTCAAGTCACTAAATCAATAAAATAATTTATTACTATAACATTATAGAAAAATATATTTACAATGTTCTTTTAAAAATAAATAAAATGTTAAAATAAATGCACAACGTTTCACGTGCTTCATGTAACTGCTATTTTTATAGCAGTATTTAAATTTTGTACCATCAACAACACTTAGATCATTCTTTGTAACTTAACTTCTTGAATAATGCACACAATTATTACGTACATAGTAGTATCACATTGATAAATTTGAGAACCAAGATAAATATGCAAGCCAGTTTTAAGTATGAACAGTTTAGAAATGATTTATCTGAGTCAGGATGACTTAAATTGAATTTCATAACCTTCTAATTTTTTTAAACAAATTTCCCATTCTGGAGGCAAAAGAATAATTAAGAAAAATATGATTTAAACACATCCCTACGAACATCTTAGTAAGTCTAAGTACCTATTAGATATTTTATATGGATAAGTATATTAGGAAGGAATTATTTAGTTAGACAACCATGCTATTCACATAAAATGATTTCTACTTTTAGTGTTACAGGAAGATAGATATTCAATTACAGGACTGTAGGTAGGTACACATGTTCAACAATAACATATACCTACTACCAATTACTCTAGATTTCTAAGGTGTTTTGTAGGTACATAAAACTTGAATTTATGTACAGTCGGGAACATAATATTCAAAATTCTAACATGATCAAATACATCTCTAAACATTCTTAACAATTTTTGCGTTAGTATACAAAGACTTTTTCGAATCAACATAGTTGTTACAAGTCGTACTAAATTAGTACCTACACTGTATTATAATTTGTGCCAAATTGCACCATCCATGCAGAAAATAGTCTTAGTCCACTCCATAAATTCTCATTCAATATCTAATTCACATTCAGTCAATACATTTTAAAAAGTCCCAACATAGTTTTCGTCTCTTAAAATTAGCACCTTATTTATTCAAAGGCGCTATAGGTTCAGCAAATGTTTTTGTGCTCACCATGAGCACTTTGGTGGCCTATCAATAAATTGTTCAGCTTACTGAACAGAAGCAGTAGCTTCCATCAAATAACATTTTGTAAAATCAATTTACCAGCTGACAATATGCCTTTCTTGAACCAATAGCGCCTTAAGTCCAACATCTTAATGAATTATTATTTATCACATTTAAATTGCACACCCAGAACCACCTGGGTCTGATTGTACATTAACACTACTATTGCATTTAAATATATAAAACCATTTTAAAAATGTTCATATGAATGCATTTTTTGCAGGAAACCTCGCGGTTTCCCGTGAACTGGACACTATCCACCAGTCCCATTAAAATATTGAGCATGTTTTGTGTAAGGGGCTGCAATATGGTATGGCGGGGGTTGACCTCGTCCATAAACTGGCTCAGCCAAACCATTGGGGCTTGTCCTCTGGCTAATGACGCTCGGAGTATTTGAAGAAGCAGGAATTGCTTCATACAAGTCATACATATTTTGACTAGTGGGTGAATGCACATGCATGTGGCCATAGCTACCATCATCAGAAATCAGTGGTGTATTTGTCATACGGTATGGGTTTGTTGAATCTGTATGCCCTGTTGGAGAATATAAATCAGGAGACTGGGATGCCGCTACATAAGTAGGACTTGATGCTGTTATGCCGTACATGTTAGCATTAGGTGTAGCAGACTGATGAATAGGTGGTCCTGTGTAGTCATGGCAGTCTGCACTCCGACCAGGATACATGCTATTATAATTACTAAGATTTGGCATTGTGCTAGAGCTGACCACTTGACTCACAGTGTGGACTCTCGGACTTGGCAAGTCTCGACTGACATGTGAATGATATCCATAAGGGTCATAATTCCTCTGGCTATACAACTTTTCTTTGGCACGTGCATATGTTTCACTGCCATATCCACTTTCGTGATAACTGCTGTCTGATACAGAATGACAGATATGTTCTTTTCTAGGATATACTGGTTCGAATGTGGGAATTTTATCTACCACAGCTCTGGAATGGTATGAATTTTCACTAAAATGTGGTGCCATTAGGGTCTCATTATTGATATGCCTGTCTTGAGAACTCAAACTAAGCCTTTGTAAATGATTGCGAGTCTCATCGAAGCTACTAGGTCTGTAGCTATTTTCTATTGGAATTTGGTATGTTTGACATTCTACTCTAGTGGGGAAAATATTCTGGGGCATTTGTTGAATGGGGGTATGAATTCTATCAACCTCTTGTCTGGATGAATAAACCTTTTCATTTTTTTTTATACTTGAATGCTTTTGTGTTTGATTGTAATCATCAATTTGCTCCTCTTTGAAATCATCTGTTCCACCATTTGTATCAGAATAAAGACCATGTTCTACACTCCTGTAGGTTTTGTTAGGTTCATAGGTAAGATCTAAAGGTTTGTCATAAGTGTTCTCTGTTGGTAGATTATCGTAAACTGAAACTTTCATAGGATCTTGATTAGCTTCTGTATTTTCCATTGTATTTTCTAAATCTATCTTATTGTCTGATGCAAATCTTTGTTGAAAAGTTGGGGTTATTTTGGCAGCCTTAATTAGTACTGCATTTTGCAATGCAGTAGCATCTTGAGCACCATCTTTATGTATACTTCTAGCGTGTTTTGCTAGAGCTCTTAATTCTTTTGGGTACGGGGTTGGAGCTCGCTTTAACTGACTTGACTTTTCTGGTACCTTAGGTACAACTTTCATATC
Source organism: Eupithecia subumbrata (assembly GCA_949316285.1). Lineage (NCBI taxonomy): Eukaryota > Metazoa > Arthropoda > Insecta > Lepidoptera > Geometridae > Eupithecia > Eupithecia subumbrata. Next base: position 25,989,450 of record OX438643.1, read on the forward strand.
AACGAAGCTAATATGGCGAGGAGCCAATTGGTTGTCAGCAGCCTCAGATTTGTCCACCTCAGATTTTGTCTCAATGGGATTCAAAGGCACTTGGGGGAAGAGGAAACAAGTAAGTACTTGTTCATAGGTGTGAGGATCAACTTCGGAATGCATAGGCACTAAGGGTTTGCTTTGATTCTCTGATAGCCAAAGTGCTACCAGGTTCTCACAATTTAACAGGGACTGGGGTAGACAAGTCAGTGAATTTTGTACTAAATTCAAAACTTTTAGATTGCTCAGATGTCCAACTTCTGGTGGTATTATGATCAATTTGTTGGCTCTAAGGGACAACACTGACAGCTTAGTACAGCTCCCAATTTCTGGAGGTATAAACCTCAGCATATTTTCATCAGCATTCAGGTATTGTAATTTTCTTAGTAACCCAATTGAAGAAGGCATTTTATCCAAATAATTGCTCATCAGCATTAATTCTTCAAGGTTAGCTAACTGGCCTATGCTTTCTGGTAAAGAATACAGTTTATTATTATCTAATTTCAGTGAAGTAAGGCTTCTTAGCTGTCCGATGGTGTCAGGCAGCTGGGTTAAATTATTCAAAGACAGGCTGATATCCACTAGTTTAGAGCAGTAGCCAATCTCAGGTGCTAATTCTTCAATCATGTTATTACTTGCTTCTAGATGAACCAAACATTCCAATGGCTTTATAACATTGCTGATACTAGTTAGGCTGTTACTGTCAATCCACAGTTCCTTTAGTTTTGTAAATCTTCCAATAACTTCTGGGAACTGTTGAAAATCATTTTGGCCTATATCCAATCTCAGTAAATCTGTCGACCTTGACAGTGATTTAGGTAAGATCATCAAATAGTTGTCTCTTAGTTCCAATATACGTAGGTTTGCTAGTCGGCCAAAGTTTCCAGGTAAATATTCAAGGTATGTGTCATTCAGATACAGTTCTTGTAATGCAGTTAAGTTTGTTATAGCATCAGGCAGTTTTTCCAATGGATTTACACTAAGATCTAAAAACATTAAATACTTCAAAGCCTTCATGGTTTCTGGGATTGATGTCAATGAGTTTCTGCCGATATTTAGGTGTTGTAGATTCGAGAGTGAAGAGATAGCTGGGGGTATTGCAGTTATTTCGTTGTCGCAAAGATCTAGGTACTTCAGGCCATGGCACATGAATAGTTGTCTCGGAAGCTCTGAGATTCTATTGCTTTGACAATGTAACACTTCAAGCGTCCTCTCGTAAACAAACACATCGCTAGGAACGTCTGCCAAAGACTGGTGAGCATAATTCAAGTCCACTACATCTTCTACCCCAGGCCTCACGCAGCACAAGAAGTCAAAAGGCATCTTGGAATAGATTTGTTTGCGATTATCACTTTTATTCACTACTTTTTGTAAGCACGCTTACGCTCCATCTCAAAACCATGTTGTTTAAATCACTTTTCACACAGTACTTGGTCACATCGATCCATTCAATATCGCAAAGATGCTATTTAGAAAATATAAAAAATAACTTTAGAATGAATCATTCAAATCAAACAAAATGATAACCTTCCCCACCCAATCCCATCGAAATCTCGTCATTTTGTTTTTTCTGTTTGACATCTGTAAAGCTGTCATTTTACAAACGATAACAAAGTTAATCAAAGCAAAACTTTCCTTCACACAAAGGAATAAAGTCTTAATTTGGAGCTCATCTTCAGAACATTCCTGAGATTCCGACAACCAACCAACCATAGACATCAAAAATGGTCACTGTGTTGTGTTTCCTCAGCAATTGCTCATCTTTATGTCAAAGTCAAATCGAGGTACCAACTTATTGGCCAAGGCCATATTTTTGTCCATGGACTGGGCCGTGATCACGGGGTTTGGTGTAGTTACTATTGGCATGGCATTATGAACGACTCTATCGTTAGCAATTGAAACGCTAGGACGCGCGTTCACAAACCGGCATGGGACAATCCACCATGAATCTGTTTAGGTTAAGATATAGGTTCATGCCCAAGTCATAGGATCTTTGGTTCATGCAATCCACTGACAAGTGCGTCCACAGAGCGGCAATCCGCATGACGTCATTCGTACTAAACGGAAAAGTTGCCTTCAAAAATCCTCGCCGGCATTGCCAACAGTCCGCTCCGTGCGGTGCGGATCTTTTATGGCAAACCATTGATGAGGCCGGTGCGGATTGTTCGATACTAGCCTGTGAACGCGCACCCTAACGTTTCAACTGCTAACGTTTGAGCCGTAATGCCGAGCCTTCCCACACCGAGATCGCGGCCCTGTGCCCTACCGTAATGCTAATAGGTAAATAAGGTAACTACACTTAAGTAGGTACCCATGAACCAATACCTACCCTGGACTGTGCAGTGTTTCATAAAAACGAGCCAAGTGAGGCCCCAAAGTAGTAGTTCATCTCATTCTAGTAGAATGTCCACACATCTGTACTTTTTTATAAATTTTATAAAAATGTACAGATGTGTGGACATCCTTGTGTTGGTAATAGACACTTGTTCTTTTGGAAAATGCTAACTTAAAATATCATAATAACTTGTTAATTAAGGTGTTACTAGGTTGTAGTAGTATTCACAGTCTGCTAGCCATTATTACGTACTGATTTCGTAGTGCGCAAAAGATTTGAAAACAATGTGTTCAATATTCTTACGGTAATGTTGCTGCGTAAATTGGACTACTTTTTAAAATGTACATTTTCTAGAGGTAACTTCAACTTCTTGTCAAATGGCTTCTACATATTCTAGAGGTTTATTAGAATCTTTGACAAGCCCTGTGACATCGTATTGTTTCATGGACAACCGACACCATGTTGCAACCTGCTAGCCGGTAAGGTGTTCTTTCCAAAAATAGCTTTTAACTATCAAGAATCACCCTCAAGGATCACGGGTGGCGCGCGGCGCGCGTTTTTCCCGATTCCCGCACTAAAATGCTTGTATCTCATAAAATACTAAGAATTTATTTATTCTATAAAAAGATATAGAATCTAGACTAAGTATTCTTTCTATTAGTCTATTTATTATTTGTAGGTACATGCTTATTATTTAGAATTTTGTCGATAACTCAGTATACAAAAATCGATAACTCATTATACAAAAATGAACCTTGTTGCTTCCGTAATAAAGTCGAACCGAATGTGTACAAAATGGCGGCTAAATGCGTGATTTTGTTACCTGATTATTTCTCGAACTTCAAACCGTTCGATCACCATAGACAAACTTTTAGTAAAGAGGTTCGTTCATTCCGAATCGAATGAGACATAGATTTCAAGCCATAGTGTTCCTTATATTTTAAAAATAAGGTTTCAATTGGTCTGAGGTGTCGAGCCCGGAGCGGGCCTCGTGATACCTGACGGTATGAATTTTTTTCTGGCCCGCTCAGGGCTTCATAAAACTTTAAAGGCTAGACAAGGACAAACTACTACTTTCAAGACCTCTCACTCGGCTCGTTTTCTACTCTGAGATGTCACAAAGAAAAATGAGCCATATGGGTACATTTGAATGAATGAAATATGTTCGTGCGCGATCCAGTTTACTCTAAAGATTCATGCACTTACCACACCGTGATCGCGGCATTTTAGCTTCGATTTTAGGGAGTTAGGGTTCCAAAGCAAAATCCATTAATTACATAAGTAGGTACCTTGGTACAGTCTCATTAGCGCGGCATATAGCGCGCGACTTGCCGCGTGTTGTCGCGTACGGTGACTGTGTGTATCTATGCTAGGGCGCAAAACCCATTAGGTAGGTACCGCCGCGCAACTCTCCCTTAACTAGCTCTATGGCTAGATTTTAAATTCGAAAAAAGCCGCGAAATTAAATTTTTATCACCGACAATAATTTTAATGCGATTTTAATATGAAATAATAGTGGATATACACTTGTAACAAAACTACTTTTTCTTACCACCTACCTACATTGTTCGGTGTATTAATTACTAGTTTATGCCCGCGGCTTCGCACACGTTGTTTCTATGGAAACGTTTAAAGATGATTTATATCTCATGGGAACTGATTTATGGGTTAAAAAATAGCCTATGTTTGATTCTAGGATTAGAATTACTTGTATGCAAAATTTCAGCCTGATCCGTTCAGTAGTTTTGGGGTGAAGAGAGGTAACAAACATCCATCCATCTATCCATCCATCCAAACTTTCGCATTTAAAATATTAATAGTGTGATTTGTCGTGTGCGAGCGACTGTACCACATTACATTTGTTCCTAGAAATTTACATCGACTTTTTATATTGTTTTACTACAAATTTGCATTTAAAGTGCTATGACTACTGGCAGAGGTGCAATCTCACGCTCTTTTATACCTCAAGCATTAATAATCTTTATGAAAGCATACCTAGGTACTTAGGTACGCTGTTTACACAATGTGTACGCTGTCATAACGTCAGCTCGGAATGTTACTCAAGTCTTGTTCAATATCTCCGTTCCAGACCAATCATTATAAAATTTTGCATAGCTCGTGCGCTAATATGGTCTATTTTAGAGTGTAATTTTTTTTGATATAGTTTATGCCGTTTTCGAGTACGATCATGTGTACGCTAACTTGATCGCTTGCGTAGGTACACATTACGTCAATAATGGTAATTGTTGCTTAAACCAAACCAAAGAGGCGTTATTTTCTCTTATTATGTGTATCTACGCTACCATAACGGCCACGCGATTGTTCGATATGTGTACCTAACTCGATCGAAGTTGTATTTGGCAACTCTAGAGAGCCTCTCGATCGCCTACTTATGTATGAGGAAATACATTTACCTAGTAACTGACCCACTGCTAGAAATAAAGCTCAGCCTCCTCTCGATTAGGTACGCCATTTTATTTAAGCCTCCACCCCATAGCCGCGTTTTTGAAGCTTACAAAACGCAGCGGGATCGCGCTACAAAATCGCAACAAATCGCGCCACACAAGACGCGCTTTACAATCGCGGCTGTGGGGTGGAGGCTTTATGTGGGTCCTACATATTATGCCACCAATTAGTAAGTCATCATCATCAGTCAGTCAGGTATTAATCCAATGCTGGACTCCCCTGCTATGCTAAGTGCCATAGCGACCTGTCTTCAGCTTGACGCATCCAGCAGATGCTGTATGCGTCAAGCTGAAGACAGGCTGCTGCTGAGAAGCAAGCTGCTGGCTGGCAGATGCCAGCCAGCAGTCTTTCGCAGATCGTCATCGCACCTAGTGGAAGGGCGTTTTGCACTACGTTTGCCGAGTGGCGATCGCCACTCAAGAACATGTTTACCCCAGCCAGCAGGCCGGCCGGCCCACGGCACGACTACTTAAGCTTAAAAAAAAAGTATAATAATATTATATTAATGTGTAATCGTAGCCAATTATAAACCAATCAGATAAGTGGGTAACGTGTATAATTCTTAAATAATATTTTATTGCACAATGGATGTATTTTCAAGCGCATATCTTTAGTTACCTATTTTATGGAAAATAGGCTGAAACTGGTGTCGCTCTGTAGGTGTGACTTCGTGATGTCTTCTTTTCTCTATAATCAACTTTGGGAAAGTTTATATTTTCTTTGCCTTTTTGATCTTTGTCATCTTGGGGCTTGGGTTTTTCAGCTGAAAATAATTTGGACACTCTCATTTATTTATTTACTGAAAGTCGATAGTTTAGACATGAAATGTATTTTATTAAACCACTCTACCTACGACCTCGGGACTTAATTCGTGAAACTCTATCAAGCAAACATCGCCTCGAAATTATTGACTTTAACCTATGACCTATACTTTAGGTACTACAATCTTGAATAAGGTAGATTCGCTATGCCATATTTTCAATATTTAGTAGGTACCGTCTAACTAGTTTAATTTAACTAAAAGTTTCTACCCGCAACTTCGCACGCGTTGATTCTATGGAAACATGATGGAAACGTTTAAGGCGACGCATTGATAAACAATAATTTGAAATCGGGCGCCACGCCCCCCATGAGCTCCCCGCAAGCAGCACATACCCCGCGGTAATTTTACGCGGTTTGCAATCGTGCCGTCGGGCCGCGCCGCCGCCGCCGTAACTAGCGCGCTTCTCAGTCGTGCGTTGCCGCGCTGGGACAAGACGTCATGGAGTCGCATTACCTTTATTTATTTATTTATATCCATTTGAATATTTAACAATGTTATAGGCAAGCTTTTTTTGGCGGTAGTACAACGATAAAAAAAACATAATTTGACGGCACGGATACTACCCGCAACTTCGTTAGCGTGGTAGGTAGGTAGCTTAGGTTACCTAACTAAAAGTAGGGTAATTAGCAGTGATAGGAATAGGTAGGGCTTATTTACCTAAACTTCGAGGAACAGTGAAAAGAATCGGAGACTTCCTTCCGAAAATATTTTTTCCGAAATTCCGGACATTACTCAGGTACATTAAAACATAATTTTATACGAATAAGTAGCTGGTCTGTTTAGGTACCTAAAGTTTGCGACTAGACATAACTTATCATTTTCAAAACGAAAGATCTTTTAATATTATATAAATATAAATAAAGTCTTTTATCTTTACAAAGATTACGATAAGTTCAAAAGTTTATTTCAAAATGTGGTATTTATATATTTAATATTATTAAAATAATGGGCGAATCACATGTTCAGTAACACACTTAAACTAAAAATCTTTAAAAACGTCGTCTTGCGCGAGCGAGAAAGCAGATAGTTTCCATAAAACGCGTACGACCTCTAAATATTTATTATTAGTTATGGAATGGCGGGGGGTATCAATACCCCTGTATAAAATAAATAACTGTGAGTGGAGTGGGCTCTGAAAAATTCGGAGTTTTTGGCGGCTGCAGCTGAAAAAATTGTTGAGAAACTAATACAAAATAAATATCGGCGCTCGTAATAAACCGCAGATTATTTTGTAATTGGTGTAGCAGTGGCATTCTTGGCAATGACAAGGTAGCTAAGATAGAACCAATTTATGTTTTTTTAAAGACTAACAACAACATAGGAAGATCACATACAATATAGAATGAACGGAGAGCGGAGCGAGCCGCGGGTTTTTTTTAAAGACATTTACTGGAGCTAAGCGGAGCAAGCCGTATTTATTTATGTTCGAGGTTGTTGATGGGGGCAAGCTACCTTAAAGAGTTCCGTGCCCCTTTGCGCCGCCACTGAAGCATTAGACCACACACAGAATGGCAAGATCTTACTAGCGAGCGGAGCGAGCCGTGAAAAATTTGTGGTTTTGTTCGATGTTTTGCAGTGATTCGATTGAATACTTTGTCACTGACTTTAAACGAGGGATAAACCCTGGACCAGAGGCAGGCAAAAATGTTGACGGCATCCTGGCTGTGAACATGCGCTACCGGTTAGCGCAGTATGAGCGAGCGGGGTGGCAAGCCACCTACCTACCACGCCAGATACGCCTTGAGCCGCCCTTAGCTGCCTGGCGCAAAATAAAGCTGATTTGTAATTCTATACTGTTTTTTTATACATTTGATGTTTGATTTGTAATAAAATTAAAATCCTGCAAAAAAACGTTTGCGGCTTGGTTTGTTTACTGAATAATGATCTCCTTCAGCACGGCACACTGATTAGACTAACACCCTGTATTATAAAATTCTGACATATTATATAAGTAAAACCGTACATGTGTTAACTAAATTTAAAATTATATTGATATAATTATATTAAATAACTTTAACATATAATATTAATTCAGAATAACATGGAAGTGCATTCTGATCCACTTCAGCATGCCTAAAAATACTATTAGTAAACTTTGCCAAGGACTGCGATGAGTGGAAGGATTTGGTGGTGATATTATATTAGATTATATTCGGAGATAAACGGCTTTGATTTTTGAGCTGTGTTGTGCCGGCTTAGAATTTGCACCACCCCACTCTTCCCGCAGGTGTCGTAAGAGGCGACTAAGGGATATCCACCGGGGGCAGCAGCACCCCCTGCAGAACAATTCTACCACCAAACTGCGATCTCCAACCCGCATGCCCAGCGTGGGGATTATGGGCATTACCTCCCTGAGATAAAAGCCAATAAGGCGCTTATCAGGGGGAGGCGTGCGTCCCGTAGTGGACCTATACAGGCTGTTGAGGTTGAGGATTTTTGATTGCGTTTTAGAGTAAAAAAAAGTAAATCGTTATATCTCAAAAACGGTGCCTCTTAGGAAAAAAAGTATTAAAACATTTTTTATAGATAATTATCTGATCTACAATTTTTGACCGTGTTAATTTTATGATAAAACTTACCGTTTTGCTAAAAATCGCGAAAAACCCGTTTTAGTGATCTTTGACCCCTAGTAAAAAAAAAATCTGGTGTCGGATCGATGAGGTTTTTTCACATTTCATTTATAATGGGGTTTTGAATAATCCTACAAATTTTCAGCTGGGTGCGAATTGTTGTAACCTCACCCCTATTTTTTGGTTTAATTTTCCGGACTAAGACGACTCCATGGTTTTCTTTGTTCGGACAATTGTTTAGGTTTTTATTTTCTAAGAACAAAAAACAAAATAAACTTTATAATTATTATAATACTATTTACCTTATAGATAGATAGGATAGATGGATAGGTAGGCAGAGGCAGGTAGGCAAAATATTTGACGTTTCTTCACGATGTTTTCAAGGTGTTGCTTATGATTTTACTCGCAAGATAATATTGATTCACGGCTATCGATACACTAGTTACCTATCTAGTCCTAGGGATTTTTTTTTTAACGTTTACTTCTACTACTACCTGCCATTTCCTTACATTTTTCAACATACAGACCTTTCATCTTTATTTTTGAAACTTTAATCATCTTTCTTCCCATTTTTAATAATTTATAAGATTTTTTTACTCAGAAGATAATATTGATGATGTGTCAATCGAGACCAACTTGTGCGCTAGAGGCGAGCTCGATTCGCACACGTCCGACGCTGACAATGGTCAAAAGCGGACTGAAGGGGGCCGCCTGCATACAAACACAGACAGGCGAGAGCTAGCTTGAAACGAAAAGGCGTAAGCGCCAAAACAGTAATTCTCGTTTAAAATAAAAACTATTGGTAATTATGAAAAATCCTACCACCATTTTGAAGAGGGTGTATAAACTTATTTGTACAGAAAATTTAGAGGCATAAATCGGTTCCGTTTGCCTGTAAAGTTAAAAACCATGTTTTTATAGAGCAGTTTTCGGGATTTTTTTTTCTGCTATGAAAGTTAACCAATCGTGAAAACCTACTACCAATTTAAAGTGAAAAACATGAAAAATTCAAAACATAAAAAATAAATTCCGAATGTCTTGTAATTGCTGAAAAAAGTTGAAATCCCTGACGCCAATATCTTCAATGCGTCGTCTTAAGGCGTATATAATACCCCGATTGTCCCCGATACTAGCGCCACTACATATTTTATTTTATCATTACTTTATTTATAGGAACTAGCTGTACCCGCGACTTCGTTCGCGATTGCCTCACCTGCCGACTAATTAAGTTCACATTTAACCATAGTCTCTCATATTATGACACGCCGCCGTGCAAAAAATCGTATAGTGTCTACGGGGGATAGCATGTTGTCATCTTCAATCCCATTCTTTATAAACACGACTTTTAGCTACGACTCGGCCAGCGTCCGTGTTAAGAAGTGTCATACTCGTTTCACTTCTTACTGATGGTTCCGTTCAGCTGGGGCCCTATTCTGCTATACTAATCGCTTCACTATGACAGGGGTATCGACACAGAATGACACGTTTGGGTATTCCACCTCAGATGAAAGAAATTATGATGAATGCAGATGGAGAGACGTGCGTCAAGTTTGAAACTATTAATTTATCTCGCACGCACTATCTGGAGTTTTATAAATCTAAGGATTCTACGTGATGATTCTGCGACGATTCCATTGTCATACTGAAGCAATTGTATTGCAGAATTGGGCTCCTGATCCATTTGACTGGATCACCGTATTTTTTTCGTTAGTAGGTAGGTACAGTTGGCTGTGTACCACAGTAAAAATATTTTTCTGTGGTCTAGTTAGTTTAATTAGACCACTTACTGCAACCAAACTTCGGTAGTACAGTTAACTGGACCAGCTAAACCACCATATATCATGTAAGGTAGGAACCTAACTTATTTTTCCAAGACGCCTTAGTAGGAACCTAACTAATGGGTGCGTCTTGAAAAATGGCTTAGGGGGCGACTCGGCCCACTATACATAGATAGGAACTTACCTACCCTCTATCTACTAATTTTTTTCTTCTAACTACCTACAGATTATTTCATCAATCTACTGATTTTCTACTCGACTTTCTACTGATTTAGTCAAATTCGATCTAACAAAAAGAATGCATGAAATCGGACGACGCGTAGACCCGTCGTGATGCGCGGTTAAAGAATTCTACTTTTTCCTCTCTCCCAGGGGAACCTTACTGAATTCCAGGATAAAATGTATCCCATGTCCTTCCTTGAACTCAAATAGTACCAATTCAGTCCAACTCATTCAGTAGTTTCGGCGTGATGCGCGGTGAAGGAATTTTACTTTCATCCCTTCTCCCAGGGGAACCTTACTAAATTCTGGGATAAAATGTATCTTTCCTCGTAGAATGAAATCAAATTATGCCGAGTTACATTCGAATTCATTCAGTTGTTCCATCGTGATGCGCAGTTAAAGAATTTTACTTTCATCCTCTCTCCCAGGGGAACATGACTGAATTCCGGGATGAAATGTATCCCATGTCCTTCCTTGTAGTATGAAATCAAATCGTGCAAGGTTTCATTCCAACTCATTCAGCACTTTCGGCGTCATGCGCGGTGAAGAAATTTTACTTTCATCCCCTCTCCCAGGGAAACCTGACTGAATTCCGGGATAAAAAGTATCCTATGTCCTTCCTCGTAGTATGACCTAAAATCGTGCCGAGTTTCATTTCAATACCTTCAGTAGTTTCGACGTGATGCGCGTTTAAGAAACAGACAGACAGACAGACAGACAGACAGACAGACAGACAGACAGACAGACAGACAGAAATGAATGAAAAAAATTACAGTTTTGGCTTCAGTATCGATAATAGAGTGCCCTCCAAAAAAAAATTTCAAAATATCTTCAATGTACAGAATTGGACCTGTTACAGTTTTATTATAAGTATAGATTATCAAAAATTCGGACCGCACGTAGACGATACCCATCACAAGCTTTTTTTTAATGCATCTGTAATAGTTTTGTTTTGTGTTATTCGGTCGGATACCTTGTTTGGAGAGCTTGGTGGCCACCAATAGGAACTAAACTCTTGAAACAAGTATCTGCCTAAATAATACAATACAAAACTATTAGGTATTTATTTATATTATACTAGCTGCTGCCCGCGGCTTCGCCTGCGTAGTTCCCGTTCCCGTGGTAATTCCGGGATAAAACATAGCCTATGTCCGTCTCCTGGTTCTAAGCTGCCTCCCCACCAATTTTCAGCCAAATCGGTTCAGCCGTTCTTGAGTTATAAATAGTGTAACTAACACGACTTTCTTTTATATATTTAGATTACTAGCTGCTGCCCGCGGCTTCGCTTGCGTAGTTCCCGTTCCCGTGGTAATTCCGGGATAAAACATAGCCTATGTCCGTCTCCTGGTTCTAAGCTGCCTCCCCACCAATTTTCAGCCAAATCGGTTCAGCCGCTCTTGAGTTATAAATAGTGTAACTAACACGACTTTCTTTTATATAAATAGATTAAAAAAAAGCTTGTGATAGGTATCGTCTACGCGCGGTCCGATTTTTTGATAATTCCTTTATTAGTAGTGGCGCTAGTATCGGGGTATATAATACGCCATAAAGGTTATTTCTATCCCATGCGAACTAATTTATGGGTTGAAAAGTAGCCTATGTTTGATTCCAGGCTCAGAGATACATCTATGCAAATTTCAGCCCGATGATCGGTTCAGTCGTTATGGCGTGAAGAGGTAGGTAACAAACATCCAAACGTTCGCATTTATAATATTAGTGTGAAGTGTGATTGATAAGATCATGATCATCAGCCGTTTACAAGTACCTAGGGTGTAAACGGGGCATAGCCTTCTCGCTATGCTTTCTATTCGAGAGTATATATAAATAGGTATTAGGGCATATTTACTATCTTACCTTTTCTGTTTGAGCCCAGGTTTTCAGTCGCTGGCTGCAAATATTTCGGATCCAATCCCATTTTACCTTTATTAACTTGTAAGTCAGGTCCGGGGCTTTCATCTATATTAGATCTAAAAAAAATACGTCTTGTTTATATAATATAATATAATAAACAATTCCAACCAACCATAGGTATTCCGAAACCATTCCGAAAGACTTCGTAAGTAAGTTTCTCATGAATCTAATAAAACCGGCCAAGCACGAGTCGAATCGCACACGTAGGGTCCGTACTATTATTATTATTAGTACGAAAGTATTTCACAAAAGAAACCCCAATACACGGTTTTTATAGTTTATCGAAAAAAAGTAAAAAGCCAACGTGGCGCGGTCACCCATCTAAGTACTGACCGTGCCCGACGTTGCTTAACTTCGGTGATCTGTCTGTACTCAACGTGTTGCGAACGTTGGCCTTATTAAATAATAAGTTTATTTTGTTTTTATTTCTAGATAAACCGGCAAAAGAAATACACGCTCTGTAAAAATTTCAAATGTCTACCTTTTACGATTCATGAGATATAGTCCGCTGACAGACAGCAGAGGCTTAGCAATAGAGGGTCCCGTTTCACCCTTCAGGTTCGGAACCTTAAAAAGCAAAAACTCAGTAAAACTTACACTTTAGAAGTGCCATAAAAGTCAATAGATTCGTCCGAGACGGCATTGGAGTTGTTTTTGGACAGGAAATATGGTGTTGAGCTGCTGGCTGCCTGTATGCCGCTGCGTTTGTGTGGTATGTCGGTCGGCGGGCAGTGGTCTTCCAGCTTTTTATGGAGCCATTGGATTACTGCAATGTTTTAGAATAAATTATGCGTTAAATGCAGAAAGTACTTCACGTACCTACATGTTTTAATAGGTGAAAAGAGCAGCATGAACAGTCTTCATTCCATAATAGTTAATAGCACACATTGTCCATTTGTACTCATTCTGCTAGTTCTCGATCAGTTTTTGGAAGAAAACCAGTGTTTTTGTTTTTTCAAGCAAAAAAATTTCACTGAGCCATGGCCTATTTGTCGTGCTGCAGCACACACAAACTTACCTAAATTAAGTTACATCCTAAGTACTTAATTACTTTTTAAAGTGCTCATTTGATTAAATGAACCTATTGTACTTGTGTTTCAAATTGTATATCTTTGTTAATAGTATGTGTGTCTGTAGTACCAAAAATTATTTTTATCTATCTTCATTTGTTTAATTCTCTTTGGCCCACTGGCGGCGTGAGACCAGACACCAGGGGGTGCCAACGACAGCTCACTGACTCAGCCAGATTACTTGCTATCCTGCGCATCAACCCCGAAGTGGGTCTAGGCCTGCGACACAATAGCTCGCCACCGGCTTCTGTCCTCCGATAATAATGTCAGCCAGATATTACTGACATAATATTTATTCCGCAAAGACATAGGTACCATTTTGCAAGACATTTAATATTCGCGCTTTCGTGGCCTAACTTTTAGAGTTCAAATTTCTTACCCATATTATTGTTCTTTATAGTCTCATCCCGATCTTTGAGAGCGTTTTCATTGCTCTCATATTTCTCTTTCATACTATCCAGTTCCTTCATAAGTTTGTCCATTTGTACATTCGTGGCACTTATCTGTGTTCTAAGTTGTTCCATTTCTTTAACATTTCTTTCGATTACTTTTTCCTGCTCTAATGCAATAGCTGTTCTGCATAAAAGCTGCAATAGAGATAAGTTTGTTATCAAATATCAAAGTGCTTTATTTCCTTTAGACCTTACAGAACTCTTGGTCACGTCGCTATGTTACGGAAATTATATAAGCAAAAAAGGAAGTGATATTTGTAAACTACAAAAATGTTTCTCAGCCTTTTCAATACTTAGATGTCTGACTAAACACGTAGCTGTGTTTAGTTGGTAACACCACTGGTAGCTAACTAGCAAGATACAGCTAAATGTTAACAAACATTTACAAAAACTTTAAAAGCTTTTACCTTTTCTTTCATCTCGATTAGGTCGGCATTCTGTTTTGAGATGATCTGATTGGCTTTCAACAGCTGTTCTGATGAAGACTGCACTGCATCAGTATTCTTGTTAATTATGGCTTCAGTGAGGGCCAGTCTATCTTCCAAACTTCCCTATAAAACAAAAATAAATAAATATTGCTAGACAATTCGCACAGCATCATCTAGCCCAAAGTAAGCAGATCTTGTATTTTGAGCTTGTTGTACCTAAAATAAAAAAAAATAGAGCAAAATTTAGTTAGATTACCTAAAAAAATTGTCTGAAAAAGGTAGATATAGTAGCCGCCAAACAACATGTCCGGTGACGGACAGCGAGAGTGTGAAGTTTGCGCAGGTACAGTGAAAGAGAGAGACAGCTTCGTATAGCTCTGTCTCGCTCTTTCATTGTTTAAAACAAAAACTCACAGTGAATAATCGACGCCAGACTGTCTAGAAGGCCATTTGGCCACCAATTTGGCCTATGAATTGCGTTCTGTGCATCTTTGTCACGTGGTTCGCCAGAGGATATGAAGTTTGACGACTACCATTATAATTTTTTTAAACCAAGTAAAATTAACATGTATAGTAAAGACCATTGCCATATAACAGCAAACTATACTAAGTTAGAGATTACCTATTTAGTAATATTCTTTATTTTACCTTCTCCTTTTTTACTGATTGTAACGTGTGGTTCAACTCCTTTATCGTATCAGTATTTTCTTTCATCAACTGAAATAATAAAGTTTCTGTAAAGGCCTGTTCAGACCTACGCGGTATTCGCTACCCAGAGTGGTAGGTAGCACAACATTCGCGGCGGTATACCGCGCGAAACTGAGGTAAATTTACCGCTGCCACTCTGGGTAGTACGGCTAATACGTATTTTATAATTAGTTAATTGAATCACATTTTTATATTCGTAATATTCTCCTGTATAAAAAATCTTTGTCTATGATACCTTTTCTAAATAAACACATCTAGAATGTTGTTGACTGCATTGTTTTTCTTTGTCTGCAACATCTCTTTCAAGTGATATGTTCTTTGCTTTTAATGTTGCAACTTCTATATGCGTTTTTTGAACTTCTGTTTCTAACATGATGAGACGGTTATTTTTTTCACTGTAAAATAATAACAAGGTTTTTTAAAAAAGTAAATGTTACACATTTTTTGGTCAAAAGTATTACTTTACCATACTTTTGCCCCCAAAAATGTGTTACATAAAAATGACTTAACTTAGAACACCAGCTCTACTTAGCTTGGGGTTAGATGATGCTATGTGGATTGTCCAGTATTGTTTATTGCTGGCGAACTTTTGAGCTCTTACCTGTGTTAAACTATATCATAACATAACTATCAAACTTATTATTACCTTTTATATTTGAAAACTCACATTTCTTTGAATTAAACCTGGCAATTACTATTGACGACCTCCGTGGCGCAGCGGGCGAAGGTCCGCCTGCGACGCAGGAGGTTGCGGGTTCGATTCCCGCCTCGGAACAAATTTGTGTACGATCTGCAGGAATTTGTTCCATTGGTCTGGGTGTTTTCTATGTATAATAAAAAATATCTATCTGTGTAGTGTATTGTATTAAGTATATCAGTTATCTAGTACCCATAACACAAGCTCTACTTAGCTTGGGGCTAGATAATGCTGTGTGAATTGTCCAGCATTATTTATTTTTTTTTTATTTTTTTACCTTAGTTGATTTTCCAACTGCGTAATATTATCTTTTAGCTGTCTATTATACGAGTTCATTTCATCTATTTGTCTCTCCTTTTTATTCAATGTTTCTTGAAAGTCACCAACTTGGTTTTTCATGTTGGTATCTGCACTCTTTTTCCAATGCAATCTCTCCTGCAAAATATAACTAATGAAAATAATGAAGGAATCTTCCTCTTTGAGGACATTTTTTCTAATCCTATTACAATGAGTTTCACTCACTGTGCCAATTATCATATTCAGCTTATTTCCCACTGCTGGGCTACTGCCCATGCCCTTTTGTTTCATTAGTGCCAATTGCCTTGGTCCTTCTCACTGTGTACTTTATTAACGCTTTCACTGCCGAGCATCATGGAAGCTACAGGGGGCTCGAGAAGGACATCTGCGTCTAGTCTAGAGCCATGAAAGTATAAATGAACTTTAATCACATAAAATGTATTGGTAGGTTGTTTACCAATTCCAATCTCTCCCTCTCTTGTTTCAGTGATTCCTGAAACTCCAACTCTTTTCTTTTCTTCTCCTCTTCCATCTTGGTAATGACATGTGAAAGATCTTGTATTTTTCGTTCCATGTTCATGCATTTATCATTCAGCAGGGTTTCATTGCTCATAGATGAACTTTTCATAGCAGAAAGTGTTTTCTGTAAACAATTTAAATGAATATGAGACAAATGTAATTGCTTGGTTTTAAAGACAAACTCTGAAAATTTAACTTATTTTGCACAATAGAATCGGGTATCTGGGTATCATCAGGATCTGGATGCCTTGTCTATACAGTGATGTGTCTATTGAAAACAAAGAACTGTGATTCTTTGGTTGTTTAAACCCAGTTGGCAATGTTCAAATCAAAAGCAAGAAGCTATAAGCAACATATTTTTTTAAGATCTTATGACCCCTAGAACAGGCAACTATACAATTTTTTTTCATTATCAGCAATTAAACTCTAACCTCGACTAAAGTAACTCACTTTCAAATGGTTTATAGAGTCTGCCATATGCTGCTTGATGTCAGCATCTGTGGCCGGTCCAGTCCTCAAAGATAAATGCACCAATCGTTTGAACTCATTATGCTCCACCACTTCGAAGAAATACTGAATTGGATTTGTTTGCTGCATGATTAGAAACCTGGAGAGATATTTTTAACATTACTATTACCTTATGAAGTCGGGAAGATAAAAAATTATATAAGGTTCTGCCAAAAAAACGAATCGCGTTGAATTATTATTACAAAATTTTAGCAGTAGGTACTTTGACATGACTTACATATTGTTTGAAGCACATTGCTGCAGCAGCCTCACAAGCTGCGCTGGAAAGTTATCAAAGTCAACAAGTAAACCTTGCTGTTTCTTGAGATCTTCGTAATCAATGCGAGTTATTGTCAACATACACAGGAACTGTGGGTTTTCGTCATCCGATAGGGATATTTTCTGAAAATCGTAGTTTGATTTAGTCGACCTATAACCTATGTTAGCCTTAGCCGTTGCCGCAGAACAGAATCTTCGTAAGTTTTAATGCACATACCAAGGTATCACTTTCAAAAACTTTTTCCACCGACACAGTAATATCTCTCTTGTTGTCTTCAAAGCCCCGCTTAAAAGTGACATAGTATTTGCCTTTGTGGAAATTTTTACAGGTCATTTCATTTGTAATCCTGTGTATCCTAATGTAATGAATGATTAGGTCACGGAATTTGAAATTTCAAATTCCGTGATAAAGGTAGTGATAGTGTTCTAATGTTCTTGATTTTTTCAAGAAAAAACAACATTCGTTTTGTTTTTTGTTTGAAACCAACAACAACAAACAAAAAAATACATCAATGGCCGTTTGGCGTTTGACATGACTGACATTCACAATTTCACAGAACATTCTAAATATGACCACAGATTAAAGGTAAGACCTTAGAAGACATTTAAAATTTACCACAGATTACAAAGTAATTTTGGTAGTGACTTAAATATTGCTTCTATAATTAAAAGCCGCCACACACTGAAGCCGGAGCGGTGGGGTGGACGGTAGCCGGACCAGGCGTAGCGTTCGCGGTGCGGATGTCATCACATTGAAGGCGTGCGAGAGCCGTGGCGTCGTCGTCGTCGTCGCGGAGGCGTTTTTGAACCTTGTGTGTGTAGGTCACGGCGTCGCATTATTGTAAAGATGTCCTTATTTTATTGTAAAGATGGCATTTTTATAATCTTTTATACGGCAGTCGTATAAACAACGATGTGGTTGAATTATTTAAACTTTAGTCTAATAAATTGAAAACGGTAAGTTAGTATAATGTTTCACGGTCAAATCAGTCAGCAAAGATCGAAACGACAACCCCTTCAACGATTCAGGTCGACTTTACCAGTAAACCTGTATATGTATTCACATTCTTCTGGTACCTAAATAAAACCCTTATTATGAAAGCTTACTTAGACATCTGTCAATGTTTCAGTAACGCTGCCTAAGGCATAAGCGTTACTCAAGCATAGATCGATCTAAAATCATATCTTACTACCGTAACACTTAGGACCTAGTCTACCGGCGAAAATTAGCCCCACAAACCCCCAAAGAGTTATGTCAGTCCATGTACCCAACACCCTGTTTATGTATCATAACAAATTTGTTGAAACAACCAACCATATATAACATAACATACTAATATCTGTAGTACCTTCCATAACAAGTCGACGCGTTCAAATAGCACGCGTTATATCAAAACTCCTTTCTGAAATCATAATTTCATCGATAAGTACGGAAATTCACATCTCTAGTTTGAATTTAGACGGCACGAAAGAAAATGACCACATTTGTGTTTAAATATAACCGGAAGAATAATACCTATCTCATTTTTCCTAAGAGAAAGAAGTCAAAACAGTGTCAATTTTTGATTTTAAAACGAGGCATCTGTAGGTATACAATATCTTTGATAATAAAAAGTACCTATACTCGATATCGTATAATAAATAGTGCAAATAATGTAAACACAAGGGATACCAGTAAAAAACTTACCACCATTGTAGTAGGTTATTATGTCGTAACTACGTTTCTTAATAAAAATACTATGATTTTTTATTTTAGTCAAGTTTTGCCAAAGTTTAAATGAAATGTGATTCTGGCATATTTTAGTCTAATACTTTGGATGTTCATGAAGATATGAAATTACAAACATATTTTATGGGTAATTATTTGGCGACACTGGTAACATTCTGGGGAAAGTGGGGCACCTCCCCTCAAGTGCATGGGTACTACACATTTTTTGTTGAGGTTATTTTATTGTGTCTGTGTTGTTGTTTATTTTATTTTAAGTAAGTTTTTTGTATGGGGGGCTCCCCCCTTTAATTTTAATATTTATTTTATTTTTAGTAGTAGTTGTTATAGTAACCAGTAAACATTCTGTGAAAGTTTCAACTGTCTGTCTCTTCAGTTTGACTACCTCCGTGGCGCAGCGGGTGAAGGTCCGCCTGCGACGCAGGAGGTTGCGGGTTCGATTCCCGCCTCGGAACAAATTTGTGTACGATCTGTAGAAATTTGTTTCGTTGGTCTGGGTGTTTTCTATGTAAAAAAAAAATCTATCTATGTAGTGTATTGTATTAAGTATATCAGTTATCTAGTACCCATAACACAAGCTCTGCTTAGCTTGGGGCTAGATAATGCTGTGTAAATTGTTCAGCATTATTTATTTATTATTATTATTTATAGTTCATGAGATAGAGGCCTCTGGCAGACTGACGGACGGACAGTCTGCTATCATCATCTGATATGAATAAAAATTACGAATAATAAAACCGGTGTGTACAGAGAATTGCTGCTTTCAATAAGAAAATTTCCTGTTCGAGCAAAGCCACGGGCAAGAAGTATTACTAATGATCCATAGTTAAACAAGGTTTTGTACCACTGTCATGTCACTTGGATAGTGACATTTCTTTGTTTACATTATTTGCAGGATTTGAAAAAACATGGTATACATAGTCTATCTCGTCTCGCGAGAGTGATGACTTTTTATTTTATTTATCTCTAAGGACTCTCAACAGAAAAATCACATCACATAGAGACATCAATTATGTGGTTTATTTTGTTGAGATTTTGTTATGTTGGTTGTCCTGACTGCCAATTTTGTTCGATGCCTTGTCAGTCAGTGGCATGTCAAGTCAACATCATGTCAACATTCAACAGAAATTCAACCAAATTAGGTACCTACGATTCGCGGTATTTTGCAAAAGTTTTGATTTCCCTTTTCGTCAAAAACTGACAAATTAAAACACAGCTCGGTGGTTACTGTTTGTTTTTCAAGACGTACGGCATTTGAACTATCTCTAAACAATGTGGAATGGTTAGTTACTTTCTGGTAATCGATTCTCAATTTACTCACATCCACTTGGTGAAATTAATTTCAATGTAAACATTTCAGACCAGTCAGCGGTTGGTGGCGGTTTTTTCAATTCTGGGAACCAATTTGGTAATGCAAATACACCTAATCAACCTCAAAAGACCGTAAGTATAAACTATTCTTACAGTAACCTAAATTTAACATGTTCACGACCAATAGGTACCTACAATTTTATGTTTTGTTTCAGGGAAAACGTGCCTCCCGTACAGCACCAATTGTAATCAAACAAGCTCTACACAGTGGAGATGAGGGTGTTAAAATTTGGGGAACCGAGATTCAGATTGTGTCTATTGTGGCACGTGTGAAAAACATCCGAATGCAAAGCACTAAAATCACTTACACAATACAAGACATTACAGGTAGGATGAGGGCTGTTCATTGGCTGGATCAGGAAGCTATGGAAGAAGATGTAAGTTTAATGATAAAGAATGTTTGAACTCTTGTGATCTTTAAACAGCATACGGAGATAAAAACAATGATAATCATCAACATGTTGAGACAAGTTTTTGGTCATAACATAACCTGTGTAAACTCTGATTTTCAAGTTTCTGGCTAACAATAGAATATTCTATTATTCAAATGACCAAAAACCCTAATACTTTTTTATTTTCAGGATAAATCCATGCCAAAAGTTGAAGTAAATAATTATGTCCAAATCTATGGTAACGTGAAAACAAATAAGGGGAAAAAAGTACTAATGGCATTCAAAATATTGCCTATAACAGATGTGAATGGGATAACATTTCATTACTTACTGTGCATCAATAACAAGGTCAAAATGGAGGCAGATTCTAAAAAGGTAATTTTTTTGTTTGCATCTATTTATGATACTATAAGCAGTAGATCTCATTTAAATATTTTATATTTCATTACAGGAGAAGGTAGCAGACAGTACCAACCCTACATTCACCAGTGGACTTCCAGCTAACTCAATGGTGGGAATGAATGATAATACTTCAGTAAATGGACTGAACTCTCGTCAGATGCTTGTGTTCAACTTGATCAGGGCTTCTACATTAGAACAGGGCATCAGCAAGCAGGATATGTTAGCTTCTCTGAAGGATCGGATGCCACAGGCAGAATTTGAGTAAGTTATATTTATGTAGTGCTAAGAAAACTCTCTGGATTTTATGCTTTTACTTTTGTATGTTATATAACATAAACATGTATGTTGGTTTCAGGCATATCTTGGAATGGATGTGTGGTGAGGGTCACATCTACTCCACTATTGATGAGGACCATTTCCGTGCAACTGATGCCTTCTAACTATAATTGAGCATTCCCTTGTCCCCCTCCCCTGTCTATCAATAATCTTTAAAGTTATGCTAGGTGGCTGGCCCTGTAATTGTAATAAAGCATTATTTTAATAAAAAGATAGTTGCACAAAAAATATTTTATTTTACAAGAACACTTAAAATTATAAAAATGCAACTATTGCTATTGTGTATGTCCTGTTCATATTTTTTTTCAAATAATCACTTCAGCCTTAAAATGAGAAAATAAATTATACAACAGAGCAAAGTTATTAGGACACTTACATAATATACACTTATCAGATCTTACAACTCATCCCGAATAGCTGTATTCAGCACATCTGGGTTCTTTCCTGGGTATGTTTGACTCTCCAATTGAACTTCTTTCAATTCATTTTGTTCTAAAAGGTATGATTTAGCCTCCCATGCTTGAGAACCATCATTGAACATGAATATAGCTCTGTCATCATCAATGACATACCTGAAATAACCAAGTAAATTGTTAAACCAACCATTGTTAAATTTTGTTTTGGTTTTAACCCCTGACACCTGAGAATAAATAGGCGAAACTCCTCCCACTCGCAGGTGCACAAGCAGAAAATGGCCTGATCAAGAGTAATCCTCCTGATCAATTGGTCCAAGAGTAGAGAGATTAAGTGTAATAACAAAAAACTAACCTCTCCGCTTGAATATGATTACTCCAAAGACCTGTTTGCCAGATTTTTGTAAGTTGCTCCGTTCTTGATCTTTTAGGTTTATTGGCTACATTTACAAACATCATGAGGGTTTGTCCTTTCTTGGTTGCTTGTAAAATAGCTTCTGGGTTGGACATGTCCATTTTACTCATATCTATTGATGGAGGCTTTCTAAGATGCTCGGGTAATTCATCTTCAGGGAGTGGTTCTTCATCTTCTTCCCACTGGTCAAGTAATCTGTAAAATAAGCACACTATTGTAAATTATACCTTACGGTGTTTCAAAACACTCTTATATCAAAATGAAAGACCTTTGTTGTTATCTACCTGAGCTATCATCTGAAAAAAAAACTATATTTTTATCTTGCGGCCAACAAGTGAGTGAGAGTTTATCTTAATAATATAATAAATGCGAAAGTAAAGGGTATCATAGATATCATGACCCTTACACTGACCTTAGTCATTGTGGTAAAACCGACAGCACTCACCTTTCCATGTCAGCATCACTATAGTCCCGAATATCTTTTTTGGCCCAAGCCGGTTTGTCTTCACTATCGCGTTTCTTTGCAATAATAGCTGTACAGCAAAGAAGGACCAAAATATAAAGTAATTTAGCCATTTCTCGCCAATTGATCAACGTGGCCCTATCTTTATTTCAGTTGTAATCGAACGAAACAAATAGGTAAATTTATTTATTGTTTGTTTGTGAAAAACTGATTTCATTGAAGGGGAGGACAAGATATTTAGAATGGCTATTTTCACGAACGAACTCTACACGCTCAAGTTAACAAACACGTGCAAAATAGATTGACGCAGTCCCGTCTTCAGCCTGACATGTAATTGATTGCAAAAGCCTCGCTTTCGGGCTATACGCTTAGCGCAACGCAAGACGCGAGCTACCGTCTTGCCGTCCACATGCAAGCTTTTACCTGCGCAAACTGTTTTGTGCAGGCAAGGCAGGTAAATTTTATTATGATTCTCCGAACCTATAAAGGTATTTTTATCTCCGCTTAATTAAAGTTATGCAAATGAATTTTTGTGTACTCTACAAAAGGTGTCCAATAATTACCTACTTATAATTTGTGGCCAAGTTCTCTCAAAATATTAAAATATATTTTTATTATTTTGACCTTTAAATCAATATTGTAATATTTATTTGTAGTAATGTTTAGTCGACCCATAATTTGCTCACGCTGTGGAACCATTTATTTAGAAAAACATTAGACACAAGTAAGACCAGTTTATTTGTTAATCTGTATGTAATGTGATTTTTCTGTTGGGAGTCCTTAAATGAGCCATAAATAAATAAAGTAGTATAGCAACAAATCGCGCGACACAAGACGCGCTTCAAAATCGAGACTGTGGGTGGTGGGTGGGGCGTAGAAAGGTTATATTTAATCTGTGGGGTGGGCTGTGTAGGCTGTACGTACGGCTGCAAGCTTATTACACTAATAAACGCACGTGCCTAAACGCACGCAAACGCACGTACGTGCGTTTGCGTGCGTTTGCGCGCGTTTGCGCGCGTTAGTGCGCGTTATTTAGGCTATATAAGCACGCTTATTTATTTGGTTCATTTTCTCACTCATTGAATGATTGAATGAATGAATAAAAGATCAATGTGTCAATTGTCAAATTAAGATGCTGTCAAAGTACTTGCAGTATGTATTGTCAACTTCAATGAGGTATATTGTCATGAGTGACTTATGACGGGATAGTGATTTCCTTCGTCCGAGGTGAGAATAAACAAGACATTGTCTAGGTTACAGAATCTAGCCAATCTAATGAAAAATGCTACGGGCCATGGACCGTCGCGTCGGTAGTAACGTCTAATGATCTTTTACATCTTGCCCAATTCGTATACGCTTACGCACGGTACACATTTTACAAGACCCCAAAACGACAAGCTTAGAATAGACTAGAAAATCTGCACAAGCCATACCTTTCACACGAGTGAGAAAACAACCTTACGCATATAGCTTGAGAAGAAAAGAGATGGCGATCTGTCTCACCATACTCTTTCTACGGTCTCGCCCCTCACACGTCTGTGTCTATGCTACATGCATGACACATTGGCATCATGGCAACAAACGGGTGATTTTGTTCGCCCAACGAATAATGTCATTTTTAGGGTTACCCAAGGGGTGAAAACGGGACCTTATAAATAATAGAGATTTAACACTTGTAGTGCGTTATCTATCTATGTGGGTCTGATGTCAGGCTCCATTTGCATAGTGTAGAAAGAGATGCCCTTTATTTCAATGCAGAAATTAGACAAACAGCGCTCTGTCGGAGAAGTATAAGCTGAAATCAACTTTCTTGCGTTGCTATTAGAATCAAATATGTATATTTTCTAGACCTAGATAAAAAGGCCAGAAAACGTAATGCATAACGGCCTAAAGCCTCCGCTGTCAGTCCGTCTGTCCACCCGTCAGCAAGCCGTATCGCATGAACCGTAATAGGCAGACAGATTAAATTTTCACAGAATGTGTATTATTCTTGCCAATTAACAATTAAATAATAATCAATAATATATGTATAGGTATATTATAAAATAAACACCGGGTGTTTGATATTTTCAAAGATTTGCTTAAATTTGCCACCTTCTCACCCCATGCAAACACAGCACGATTTTCTTATGTAGTAACTTTTTTTTTTTAATTTAATTTTTATTTATTTTTAAACAGTGGTGTTGTGAATGCATTAGATGAAAAGGCGGTCAATTTGAGCAAATTTTGTGAGAAGAACAAAACATAAAAAAATGTTTACATAATCGTGACCGACGAGCAGTCAAGTATCCGTAGTACTTTGATAGATTTAATTACGATTTTTAATGTAGCATATCGTTGAAATGGGTAGTATAATAAATGAAGAACTAATTGAAAAAAAAACTTAACTCAATTTAACTTGTAGTTTTTTAAATATTTTTTTATATTTAATCTAAAATCAAATATGTGCACTTAAGAACAATACCTGTGTGCATAAAATCACAATAAATGATATGAATATGAATATGAATAAAAAAAAATATCACAGCAACCGTGACAACACTTAGGACATTGATTGAATCGGATAAAAGTAACCCATGACTCCCCGACTTCTAAAAAAATTATTCTGGTCGTAACGCAATACCAATACTTAACTCTTTGGAGGAGTGACCAACATCCGTCACGTTGAGTACCGAATACCGATCACCGAAGGTAATCAACGTCCAGTGCGGTCAGTACTTAGATGGGTGACCGCGTACTGTTGGCTTTTGTTTGTTTATTAGGGTTTCTTTTGCGAAATTTTTATACTATAGTAGGGAACCCGCCGTGTATGAGTTGACTCACACTTGCCAGTTTAATTGACTGTTGACATTGACAAATAAAGCAACATGTCATTTTCCATCAATTGGTACATATGTCAGTCAATAAGGCAAGCAATGTATTTCCACCTTAGCGCTTTTTGTGTTCAACATAGCGCTTTTCCGCCAAATATTGAATCATGCAACCTACCCCGTTATTAATATTAAATAAGGTGCAAACAGGAATAACATAATTTATCAGTATTATTGCTATAAAAGAGAAACACTGACTAACATTATGTCAATGGATATCAAAACCAGCAAAATCCTTGCCAAAAATAAATAGGTATGGTTTATTAGATTTATCAGTAGGTAGCTAGCTGTTGCCTGCAACTTCGTCCGCGCGGAATTAAGTTTCCTAAATAATAGGCTTTGTTTATTTGTTTTATTAGAGAAACCATAAGTAAAATTGGAAGCACCAACATAAGTGATTCACCAAATCGGTGTCGTGCCTGTTTTCAGGAAGATTTCAGATAACACTGAAACACACGCTTGTTCATTAAGTTTGGAGAACCTAAATCTAAAATGTTGTCGGTCTACTACTAACAAAGGTATCATAATATACAGAGCATTGAGGGGTTGGACACAGAGCGCCTTTTTTCCCTTAGGTAATGACTGCACGAACGCTCGCTGTGTAATACGTTTCATTACGCCCCGTATCGCAAGTCAGTACCCAGCTTAAGATTTTATACACTATAGCAAGAAATTCCTTAGTGCATGCATCATTTCCGTAAATTTCTTATCGCAAAATTGTTCGTGTGTTTGCTGGCAACATATCATTATTATATCTAACTTAACCAAAAGCAACCAAAAAGAAAAAAGTGTTTTTGAAATATTTTAGCAGAAAAACCAAGTAAATAATCATAAAAAAGTATTGAAAATATTAATCAAGTTTACTATTGATAAAGACCCCGTAAACCCGGCAACCGGAGAGTGATTTGTTACCATCCACAAATCTGTGCACAAAAGTAAAGTCGAATAACGAGTCCTAAGAAAGCTTCAACGCAGACTAGGAACGAAATAAAACAGTGCAAATAACTTGTGCATCGATGTAACATGTACATAGGGCTAAACAAAACAGTGCATCTGAATATATTTGGGTGCTGAAATTTACTATCAAACTAACCTTTTTCAACAAAATGAGAAACTGCACACTGTACAGGTTATCACAGAAATAAAGCAGAACTGTTGGATTAATAACATTGCAAACACCACTACCATCTACATGACGTGTAAACATATCTTCAGATATTTATCAAACTTGGAAAAACTCAAATAACATAACATTTTAAGACGCATAACCTGGGGTCTTATTATTGTGTCTACAGTCATGGTGTTGATAACCTGCTAGGTATTATAATGTGTTACAGCTTTTGAATACATTTTTTAAAGGAAATGTTCTTTTTTTTGATAAAACTTCCTACCAAAGTTTGGTGCAATTTTCATAACATAGTTTCACCAATGTAAGGTATAATGTATGGTTTCCGCATGTCTTACCTACCTTAAACATCCTCAAATATCTATCCTGTGCCCATCCATTCCATTATGATGTAAACAATAATTCCATTATAACAACAGGCAAGTGAAGGTATAGGACTCTACTCTCATTCCTTTATCTATACAAAATATTTACCTACCTCCTATAATCTTCATAATATAACTTATCAATGGTCTTTAAATATGTATTACCTTAATGTCCCTATGGAAACTAGGGTATCACCATGCATAAAATAGGTTTTTTAGCTGTGAGATGATTGATATGACAAGTAAAGTAAAGTAAAATTTATTGATCAAATACATGTAAATAAGGTACATAGATATATTATGTATATGTTTAGATATGACACAATGTATTTCTACCGTTGCGGCGTGCAAAATCTGGA
The DNA here is from genome assembly GCA_949316285.1 of Eupithecia subumbrata. Classification (NCBI taxonomy): domain Eukaryota; kingdom Metazoa; phylum Arthropoda; class Insecta; order Lepidoptera; family Geometridae; genus Eupithecia; species Eupithecia subumbrata. Next base: position 26,016,780 of record OX438643.1, read on the forward strand.
TACAATAATACCTATTTCATAATATTATAGAAATTTGCCAAAGTGTGAGGCTTACGCTTTATAAAAACAAAAACTTTTTCTGAATCAGTGTGACTAGTAGTTCTCAAAGTGATTTTGGCAGACCTGAAACAAATTAATTCGCTGTAAATAGAATATTGATAGGTATTGACTTAAAACCAGGGACTGATTTGGTTACCCGTTGAAGGTTGTTGTATATAAATGAAAAAAAAAAAAAAAAAAAGGGGTTTTCGATAGGGTTTTTCGAAGCGGTTGTTTTAAAACCCTGTCCATAAGTTACCCTTTAACCTAACTTCTAAATTCGGTATTTATCCTGTTTTATGTGTGTTGTTTTCTGTTATAGGTTTTGGTTTCCCAATCACGCCCTCAGATCACTTTGGGTATCTTTTTTGGAATTTTTTTATTAAATCGGAAAGGTTTATGACACTTTTCATAACGGACATTGGCAGAATTGTGTCGACCAGACGCAGAGCCATTAACCAAGAATTGAATTGAAGTTACCCTTTCAATGAATAATCCGCTTTTAGGGGTAACCCCTTCAAAACCCAGTCGAATGGGTTACGCTTTGAAAGGGTTTTGAGTACTCCATAGTTTTGATAACCCGGTCGTTTGGGGTTACCCTTTCCAACACTGTAACACAGTAACCCTTTGCATTTTAAGTATTGTAATATAATCTCTATTTCATTAGCGTAAGGTTGAAAATAAGATTTTTCATCTTCTAGAACCAAAGTAGGTTAGTAGGAACCTAACCTACCTACTTGTGAAGACAAACAAATCCCGTTGGATTTGTCAACCCAAACTTAACGGGCCTAAGTAAGTACTACGTTGTTCCATGCCTCAGAAAGCACGTTAAGCTGTTGGTCCTGCGCTTTAATAGGTAGGTAGGTGGATAAGTTGAGCAAACAATCTAGAGGCAGCTCAACTAATCCATATAGCTAAGTTGAGCAAACAATCTAGAGGCAGCTCAACTAATCCATATAGCTAAGTTGAGTAAACAATCTAGAGGCGGCTCAACTAATCCATATAGGTAAGTTGAGTAAACAATCTAGAGGCGGCTCAACTAATCCATATAGGTAAGTTGAGTAAACAATCTAGAGGCAGCTCAACTAATCCATGTAGATAAGTTGAGCAAACAATCTAGAGGCAGCTCAACTAATCCATGTAGATAAGTTGAGTAAACAATCTAGAGGCAGCTCAACTAATCCATATAGATAAGTTGAGCAACCAATCTAGAGGCAGCTCAACTAATCCATATAGCTAAGTTGAGCAAACAATCTAGAAGCAGCTCAACAAATCCATATAGCTAAGTTGAGCAAACAATCAAGAGGCAGCTCAACTAATCCATATAGCTAAGTTGAGCAAACAATCTAGAGGCAGCTCAACTAATCCATATAGCTAAGTTGAGTAAACAATCTAGAGGCGGCTCAACTAATCCATATAGGTAAGTTGAGTAAACAATCTAGAGGCAGCTCAACTAATCCATGTAGATAAGTTGAGCTAACAATCTAGAGGCAGCTCAACTAATCCATATAGCTAAGTTGAGTAAACAATCTAGAGGCAGCTTATTTAATCCATATAGATAAGTTGAGTAAACAATCTAGAGGCAGCTCAACTAATCCATATAGATAAGTTGAGCAACCAATCTAGAGGCAGCTCAACTAATCCATATAGCTAAGTTGAGCAAACAATCTAGAAGCAGCTCAACAAATCCATATAGCTAAGTTGAGTAAACAATCTAGAGGCAGCTCAACTAATCCATATAGGTAAATTGAGTAAACAATCTAGAGGCAGCTCAACTAATCCATATAGATAAGTTGAGCTAACAATCTAGAGGCAGCTCAACTAATCCATATAGATAAGATGAGCTAACAATCTAGAGGCAGCTCAACTAGTCCATATAGATAAGTTGAGCAAACAATCTAGAAGCAGCTCAACTAATCCATATAGCTAAGTTGAGCAAACAATCTAGAGGCAGTTCAACTAATCCATATAGCTAAGTTGAGCTAACAATCTAGAGGCAGCTCAACTAGTCCATATAGATAAGTTGAGCAAACAATCTAGAAGCAGCTCAACTAATCCATAACACTAAGTTGAGCAAACAATCTAGAGGCAGCTCAACAAATCCATATAGCTAAGTTGAGTAAACAATCTAGAGGCAGCTCAACTAATCCATACAGCATACAGATTGTTAGCTCAACTTACCTATATGGATTAGTTGAGCTGCCTCTAGATTGTTTACTCAATTTACCTATATGGATTAGTTGAGCTGCCTCTAGATTGTTTACTCAACTTAGCTATATGGATTTGTTGAGCTGCTTCTAGATTGTTTGCTCAACTTAGCTATATGGATTAGTTGAGCTGCCTCTAGATTGGTTGCTCAACTTATCTATATTAAATGAGCTGCCTCTAGATTGTTTACTCAACTTAGCTATATGGATAAGTTGAGCTGCCTCTAGATTGTTTGCTCGACTAATGTATGTGTATTAAATAAGCTGCCTCTAGATCGTTTGCTCAACTTATCTATACGGATTACTTGAGCTGCCTCTAGATTGTTTGCTCAACTAATGTATGTGTATTAAATAAGCTGCCTCTAGATTGGTTGCTCAACTAATCTATACGGATTAGTTGATCTGCCTCTAGATTGTTTGCTCGACTAATGTATGTGTATTAAATGAGCTGCCTCTAGATTGTTTGCTCAGCTAATCTTTATGGATTAAATAAGCTGCCTCTAGATTACACATACCTAATAGAGAGGAAATAATATATGGTCATTCGAATTCCGAAACTTCAGTGAATTGTAAATGTATATCATACTAGTGGTGTGTGGATATAATAATCTATGTGTTACCTGTCTAAAGGTACTCCCGATCTAACAAGAAGTACCTAATTAAAATGTATCAATTTGATTGATTTCTTTTTGATCAGTGTAAGTTTTACAAAGGGGTAGTTCCACTGCGCTCCAAAACCCATTGTTCTCAATAATTTAAAGTTCATACTCATTGATTCCACAACTCTCCAATAATTTTTAAGCAATAAAATAACTGAATATTTGAGTTCCACCGCGCTCCAAGAAACATTGTGTAAATATAAAAATTAAAGATGTACCTATTTCAAATATGTCTATTCAGTCATAATCACAACGGCAAATGTAAAAAAAATATTTCTTAAATTCAACAACAATAAAATCACAGCTTCAGATTAAAATAGTTTTTTTAAAACTACAATAAGTACAATTTATACTCTACAATAAAATAACAGTTACCAAAACATAATCAGTCTCTCTTATAATTAAAGTAAATAGACATAAAATCTCACAGCTTCAGATTAGAAAGTTTTTAAGACTAAGAATACACAATAAATCACAACACAACATAATAAAATTTGTAAATACTGTTCTAAATATTTTATCGAAATCATATAGTTTGATTTAATTGCATTTACCTGTTCGATAATTGAGTATAGTACTTTTGAATTCTGTATCTCTCTTGATTGATTGCAGCTTTCGATTGTTTGGATGACGATACTTTTGCTGATACAAAGCTTCTTCTTTAAGTTTAAATAATAATAATAATAATCGCAGTTTCTTTGGCAACTCTTTATTGAGCCCATGATTCTAATATGATTCTACTTACTCCCACAAAAAAAAATCGATTGCTAAAATCACCAACTTTCTGATACATTTATTTAAAAAAATACTGGTTCGGTAATGGTTTTTGGTTAAAGTTCTCGATGTCACTTTTAAGCAATATCCTTTATTGCAGCCTATTGGATGTGGAATTACCCCACTCAACCTTACTTTAACCCTTTCTCTTTTTATATTCACAGTCTCATATGTGCAGTCTATAGCCGAGCACCGAGCACATTACAACAATTACATGCTTCTTTGCCTCGAAACATAATCCACTTGGGCTGAAAACATCCATCTGAAAACATAAGATGAAGGAAATTTATTCTCTGTAGGTGTCCTAATTCAAAGAACCACTTATTCATCTCTGTTATTTATTCATCCTTCACTGAGTGCTATTACTATTCTACTGTATACTATTCTGGCCTGTTCCTCGCTGGACCTGTGAGGTATCATAATAAGGCATCATTATAATTGTAAGGTACTTTAATGTTTTTAGGATTAGGTAAATAAGCAGTGATATATTTCTGAATGAGACCTTTAGACTAGACCGAAGGTTTGTTATTTTATTGTAGTAGTCTGCCGAAACCTGTTATTGGACCACACCATAGGTTCATGCGCTGGTCTGTGACAGCATGTTTAGTAGGTATGTAAATAACTTCCTATTCAAATAACACCTAGCTGTAAAATAGCTGTGAAATTTTGAAAATATAATAATCCCTACATAGTAAACCATAGTAAACTCACATATAAATTGTGTTGGCACTCCTCCTGCGCGGTTACGCTTTAGGTCATTTTCAAGCTTTTCGGTAAGATAATATTACCATCACTTTATTGGCTCTAAGGAGCAAAACAAATTCCGGAGCTCAAAAGGGTAGCTATGATCTCTCGATATGAAGCTCGACGTTCCAAACGCCTTTGTTCGCTTGCTCTGGCCCTACGCCGCATCGCCGCATTTCAATGAGGACGTAATCCATACTGTAAAAAGAACGAAAATGATAATCTTGAGGGTAGGTACCCATGGTTAACTACCCTTAGTTACTTATGTACCCCATGTGTGTGTTATGTGTGAATTGGAGTCGTTATTAGTCACTTAGCGGACGCCATGGGCATCATATCCCATGGGACCTTTCTTGACTAGCAAGTAGACCTTTATAGATTAATTTATATATCATCATAAGCAGAAGGTTTTGAGGCAGACAAAGGTGGGTATTTAACTATTGGATGGATTGATTGGACTGATTGGAAAGTTTACTGGGGAAACTCACTTTTAAATGTACTGGCACCCCTCCTGCGCGGCGAGGCTCGAGGTCATTTTTAAGCTGCTCGGTATTATACAGTACCATCGCTTTGTTGGCTCTAAAGAGCGAAATAAATTCAACCTCTGGGATCTCAAAAGGGTTGGTTTGATCTCGTATAGTTCTAAGTTCCAAACGCCTTTGGTCGCTTCTGGCCCTACGCCGCCGTCGCCACATTTCAATGAGGGCGTAATCCATACTGTGAAACGAACAATAATTGAAAAATATAGTACCTACCCATGTGTGTGTACCTACTGTCTTGAATCCTTTAGAAAAAAGGTAATTATCTACCTACATAAAGAGTTTTCTGGACATCATCACTTCAACACAAGTAAATAACGATGAGTAACAACTTGTTTCGTTGATTTTACAAATAATTATGTATCTTACCTTATAAAATACCTACAAGACAAGATGATAACTCAGTAATTTTAAGAATCGTATGCACAAAGAAGCTATGCACAAAGGAAATACGAACAGAATAAATAAATGAACAAACAAATAACATAAAAATAAACGAATTGAATTGAAAGCACAAGGAAATTTATGACTTTGTCACACACGTGTGTACCTATCTACCTATATCGATAGCTCATGCGATGAATTGCGATGCGGCCATATTTGTTTGAGCGTTAATTTTATCCGCCTACAAATCGACCCCGATAAATTTTTGCACCAATTTCCACTGCCGGAGTACTTTTAGGCAGCAAATAAACGCACACGGCAACTACTCGCGTGAAATTTGCTAACTACACGCGCTAGGCAGGTTTTTGACAGTTTTTACACGCGATTTGACATAAGAGAGTGATTTATTTAGGGTTCATTCAGTTATTTAGCCAATCAGCTTAATGAAATAAACGCCCACGTGCTTATGTGGCGCGCCACATAAGCACGCAAAATGGCCGCTAGCCAGCGTGTATTTCCACTTAACGCTATGTAATTAGGCTACTGTACGATTGTTCCGTGACTTTGACTTCTTTGTTACTGGTAGCCTGTGCCTGATGTGCCACTTTGCTGCCAGTGTCATTGAAATAGAACGTCACGATGTGTGTGGAAACTGTCACTGTCATACGTCAAAGTAGGGAAAAAATCATAAGAGAAGAAAAATTATTCACGTCACGAACTTCGAATTGATGACACGGACTACGGGATTCTTCCTCTTCCGTAAATTACGATTGTGTAAAATATGATTTGAATTAATTTGCTATCCACAAACTATTAACTTTTATAAATATTTTCAGTTTTATTATTACCGGTTACGTTCGAAGTAAAAATATCTAACCTCCAATAAGATTTAAAATCGGCATTCAAGTTTGAAAGTAATCGTGCTTCGTTTTGTCGGTTTTTTATAACAGTGGTGTTTGTGGTGTGGACACAATGGACCAGAGTGGTATTACTCCGAATACTTCTAACCAGCAGTTAGTGATAAACAATGATAATGATTCGGCGACGGCTCTGCTGCAGGAGAAACCGACGAGGATTCGTGAAACCCTGAGAGATGTTACTTTCCTCGAATTCATGACCGTGGGAATACTGTGCTTCGTCAACCTCATCAATTATATGGACAGATTCACCTTGGCGGGTAAGTTCACAAGTAGTTATATCAGTATGATGATTCTACCCTCCTTGACTTTCTGATAGCACATAACTCAATTGAAGTACTTAAATGTAAGATTATGAGTGATTAATATCTGTAGAATAGCCCAAATCCATTGTTATCAATATTTATTCACATGAGCATTTATTCAAGCGAGGTAGACTTAAAAAGTGTTATAATTACAGGTATAAGACTTAATATACAGGTCAAATGTTAATATCCTTATTGTGTCTTTAAGTGTTAGCAACAGCCTGTAGTTAAGATATGCTGTACCTTGTACTATTTTATTCTTAGCTGTGAATAGGACTCGAGCACTGTGAGAATTTATTATATGTATGCGGAGAAGATACCTAGAATGTAACTAAACTCGATGTCATTATATGACTAAGCATTTAGTTATATGCTCTGAAGTAAGTGAACCTCTGACCATAGGTGATGAACTATAATTAAGTAGGGTACATCTTCATCTCACGGTCTACACCATCCAGCAGAATTGGAAATAAAATGGCAGCTCAGTAATTGTACTAAAATTTTGCTCTATTATTCAGTTGAAACATAAAAATTATTAGATATAAGCTAATAATATAGTATGTTCAAACTTTTGATTGGCTCCTGAATGTTGGGTGTGGCCACACCTGCTTGAGACTTGTTTGCCTAGCACTTCAAATAAATTGATAAAATTGATTGTACCAAAAGGTCCCATACTGCTGTGTTCAGATTAAAAAATAACTAGGTCAAAAACAACCAATGCCGCTCATGGTAACATGAGAAAATTCCTCCAATGGGTATACTAACACCTTCAATGCCCAACACACATAATTTCCATCTTCAGCGCAATCCAATTCAATTCGTTTATTCATCTTTAGACACATACAAAGGTACTCAGATAAGTCTAACAGTTTATAACTTAAATCACTATTTTACTCAGTGGTGTGACTATACGAAGTCGTGGGCGCGCTCCTGCGGGTCGCACCTTAAAGGCTGGACAGTGAATGCGTTAACATGCAGATAATGTCAACAACATTACCTGTTTCAATTCACTTCAACAACTTAAACTTGCATAACTCTGAAAGAACTCTGATTCCTTCACGCGCACTCGGACTTAGACTCGAAATCAACTTGATTCGATTTCGATCTCGCGAGATTTCCGTCACACAACAACTATTCCATTCAATTCATGCCATGTAGCTACATTAGAATCAAAGTGGCTTAGGTGCCTATTTAAAAACAGCTGGCGTCTAGCGTTCCGCAGCGAGATAAGAGTATTTTTGGCAATAACGCCGCTCCGCCGCTGTTACTATCGAACCACACGTCTCCTTGGCCGAAACAATCCAGTATTATTTTTATACGCTATCAATCAAGTTTTTTTTGATGTTATCGGAAGTTTGAAGAAGAACGGAAATATCCTTATCTTTCGAATAATTTATCCCATCGATTAGAAATTACCTAATGTTGGTTGGTGACTAAGGTAACCCTATTAATAAAAACTCATCATTTTCGTATTTCTTACGATATTTCATCTGAATGACTTTTCACCTTTTAATAAAGAAAAGACGAATAAGGAGCAACGCGTTCAACAATAAAGACGTTTGCTGCAACGAATGTGACTTAGCCTTTGTTTTGTTTTATTATTTTATTATTTATTACATTTGGTCAAGTCAAGTGGTACTGCAGTGAACCTAATTGCGGGTGCCACGCAATTTTTTCACGATCACGAACAGGCGCGCCAAATCCACATGATATAGATCGCCCTTATTACGACACCACCTAACATATTTGAGCAATCTATGAGCATATTTAGGTGTCGCAACGCTATTAAAATAAACCCCTTTTCTAATACAGCAGGATTAAATCAGATTACAACGTAATCGCCACTATCTCCCGCGGCTTATAATTTAACCCTGTAAAAGGAATTTCAAAACGAAATTCCCGAGGGACTGATGTAATGTTTACACTTTGAGTTACCAATGGACGTCATTGACTTAAGTTTCCCAGGACCTCTGTACAAATAATACTTATGATGCCTCGCCTTTTAGAATTCGTTAGTATGGCGTGTCGACACGAAATTAGATCCCATAGTGATTTGAAACACCGAACGAAATAAATACTGCATCAACAGGCACGCACGATTATCAATTATTTTTAAGAGTTAAAAGTTCTACAATAGAGGTTTGAAAACGCATTTATTTCTTAGATACAATTATTCTGAACACCCACCCAGAGAGGGCTGGGTCGCCAGTCGTCACGTAATCAGAGAATAATCTCCAGTGTGTGATCACGTGCGTAGGCTGTTTTTCTTACGCCTCAACACAATACAGCATTTACATTTGAATGATGTGGGAACGCCAGGATTGTATTGTTGATCTGTTGCTTTAAAAGCTGGAAGTACGGCTAATGTTGATATTGCCCGACGTCCATACGTCGTACGTCCTGGACCTACACCAGGAACTTGCCAACACGCCCGGCGCGGCGGGTTGGTGCGACATTTCAGCTATGAATATTGTAGGCAGCCGATAGTGTTTTGACAACTTGTCGGCGGCGGCGGCGGCGGCCCGCAGGCGCAGACTATCCATCATGGATAGATAGGTTATGATATTAACACTATGGCGGCATAAAAATCTTAAAAAATAATTCAGGGTTCGTTACGCGTGAAAATAAAACGGGTTTTTACTATTTCCTAGGACTCTAGGGTCTACAAGTAATTTAGCATATCAAATGACTTACAATGTGCGCAAAACCCCTTATCTGCTATCTAAATAACTTATAGAAAATAGTAGTTTTTCACGCGTGTCCGCGTGAACTACCTCTACTGGAAGTAAATACTATTTATTTCGTAACAATCGACGGCCTTATAGCCTACGACTTGCAGGCTATAAGGCCGGCATGGTATGTAGACTTCTGTAATATCAATATCGCATATTGATATTACAGAAGTCTACATAGGTACTGCTCATATGACGAGTGCCCACACCCTTGCAAGTTGCAGGTCGTACCACACCGCGGATGCTTGTTATCCTTTACTTACGGTAGGTAGGTACATAGAAGTCCTGTAACGTTCTCCTAGCTTTTACTTACAGTAACGGATATAACGAAGCATACTAGTACAGATTAAATAATACTTCGCATGGTGTTGGATGTTATCGTTTGTTTGGACGGAGGGTGGTCTGCGTTCCCTGGGTCCCTTTGTTTTCCTGAACAATAACACCAATGTTCGTATGTGTCAAAAAGATAATCATAAGTGTTATAGGTACCGAGGAGTGTCCTGATTTCCCTCGGGTCGAATTGACTAGTTGCCACCGCAATATCAACCCTCACCGAAGGACCGTTCTTATCGTGATTCAAATCTTCAGGCAATTATTACTACAATTGGGAAATAAGTACTAGCTTTATCACTTCACACAAAGATTGAACAACATAATCTCATCCATAACATCAATCCAATGTGTTTTTTTTTATGAAAGCCTTACCTACTATGCCTGCTGTCTACTTTGTACCATTTTTATGAATAGTACCCATAAATCGTTGAACAATTAAAAATCACTACGAACCGGGACTCCCTCATAATAAAAGTACCTATTCTGTGTTATACCGATGATACGTGTAAAGATTGTGCGTGTATTTTAAGAAGCCTACTCCTATTTGGCCTATCAACTTGAGATAATATTTATCTCTTACTATTCTATTGTTCTGTAATAGTAAACCGTCTCGTACGTAGTAGAATTACCTACCTACTAGTTTTGTTTATATAATATGTCGTCTTCATTGAGAAGTGAGGTAGTCACCTATGTTTAACTTAGGTCATGCTCACAGATGAATCACTATGTATCTGATATCTTTATCTGATGTTTCATTCTCAGCAAAAATGGTTTTACAACCGCATTGCGTATAAAGTCAACTTCCTTTGATATTTTTAGATTACTTCTGACTGTTCAGAGGCCGACTGATCATTGGATGAGTCGTAGTTATTTTGGAAAACTGGTCATGCTCAGCAGGTTAATTCGAAATCCATTTTGGTATTTCTACCTTGTTATTCCCATACGAGTTAAATATTGCTCGTCATCATAGACATATCTACGTCACTCAGGCGTATATTCTGTTGACGCTCTACCTACAGTATAATTTTCTGAGTAACCTACATTATATTCGTCTCATAAGACCACACGAGAACTATTGAACGTGCTTCGTAGAAAAACAAAATAAAATAACTTTTCACAGAATATGTTATTAAAACCGGAGTTGGATACACTTTCAAGTGAAGGGGTAAATATTATCCCCATTTGTTCCATAAGTGTCACAAGCACGGTTGTGTGCACATCGCTTATGAATAAAATATGTGATATGATAGCTTATGCATTGGCTTAAGCTCAGTGAGGGGTAAAAAATGCGGTTTCATAAAAAAATATTTGGTTTGATAACCACTGTTTTACTGTTTAGTTTTGTCATCAATTTAACGTTTACTTTAACGATGTTAAGACTGCTTTGTGTTTAAATTCGTCTTAGAGGCTAAGTTGACTTTTAAAGCGCCAAAGAACAAAGTTAATCGATGTTTTATAGGTTTGCGCTAAATGGGAATCGTAAACGTCCATCTATTCAAGGGACCAACCATTCACAGTGACACAAACGTAAACCTTTAGCGTCCTCAATCGTAAACTATGTGAAAGGTACTTACTACATAGTTTACGATAAAGATCGTTCTGAAAGGAAATTGAATTTCAAGTCCTAAGTAAAAGTGAATCACGGCCTTCTCGGATCAGAATCCTATAAAAAGTAATTGCTAGTGGACCATAAAGTTTCATAACATTGCGACTATTTCCTACAATAATTTGAACCGAACGTTTGTCATACAACCCTCACGTAGAGTTAAGCTTTTTATCCCCTTTAAATACCCTTTTCAATTTGTTACATTAATCGGACGGATTACGAGTGACATATATGCTCAGGCGCGGCGTCGGATTTTTAAAAAAGGGGTCTTTTATAAAATGTGTTTTAAGCCCGGTTTACTTGAAAACCCGTCCATATGGACATTATGCCCGTTTGAAATCGATTCTCATGCGTTCAAACTTATCTTCCGAAGTCAACATGACTGGGCTTGGTTCTCTGTGTACAGACTGTCTCTTGAGTTTAATGATGTAAGATTGGAGATAAATAACGCTTCTGATGCGGGTGGTCCATGACACGATGTAGAGTTTTAAAGGCATTCTTTCATTAGCTCAGCTTATTTGAATAACTATCACTGTACAGAATAGATAAGATATTTGTAACGTTCTTTTAAATCTTTTTATTGGATTTAGATTTTGGAATAGTAGTAAGCCTTAAATTACCAGAAACTATGGAACGTTAAACGTTATCTAGCATTTTTAAACATTGCGAAAGTTCATTGCACAAACAAAAAAAAGCAAAGAAAGCACCAAGCACCAACGAAAAAAGGAAAGCTCAAGGGATATAACTCAACACAGAGACGCTTTGATCTGATGGGTTGCAGCTGCACCGGCTATCAGTCGGTATATATCTAGTCTATGGGCTCGAGTGCCCATCGAGACTCCACTTGGGACCAATTAGTACCGCTTACGAGACCAACCGTTGCTTATAGCTTCATCCAATGGCTATTAAGTTTATTTGCATACGCTTTTATCGGTGTACGTATAAGCAACATAATATTATTAATTTTGTCATGAATTCTTCTTGATATTTACTGATAGATTCTTCTGTACCTTACTTACCAATAAAGGCTGAGTAAATAACTTGCCTCGATCGTTTCGTTGGAGGGTCTCTTTAGACGACACTCATGTCTGACATTAAGCCGGAGAGTACATTCATGAACTGACATAATCATCATTGAAATTGATGGGTTCATAATGAGATTACAAAGCATAATTCGGGATGCATCATCGTTCGTTCGGGCAGATTCGGGCATGACCACGAGTGTGATAACTTCATGCGTTTTCAAAACTTTTCGGATTTACCTCCTCCGTCATGCTTTTTTGACTTTATTTTCTTTAGTAATTTGAAATTCCCTTATTGTCGTTGTCGACCCATTTTAATACAGAAACATTGTAAATAAACGTTGTTATTCCATTTAGAAAGTGCAGTAATTTTCCAGACAGAACGCATGATAACGGCTAATACATTACCGTTGCAAAAGCGCACAATTGTAAATAAATGTCACGTTGTCAAGTGCAAGCCATTGATAGCTGGGCAAAGGTGATCTAAATAAACATTCATATCAATCTGTGAAGCAATGCCAGGGTCGATGACGCGTATTATAACCGGCACTTGTTAAAATAAAGGTTGATGCACTCGACCATTTTGAGAATGCGTAATTTATGGTTGAGTTAAGCCTATTTACATTTTTACGCACCTGATATTTTGGGAACGGAGTGGGTATTGCGCTGCAGTTATGTAGCGACGACGCGTTGTTTCACTGTTATGGCTATTTTCGAAGATATTGATAGAAACTACGAGAAATTTGTTTGACATAGAGACACGCCCAGGGGCAAGTCTGTCTAACCCAACATTTGTATCCAAGTTTGTTTACTCAAATGTCACGTAGCGTAGGTAAACGCATTAAATTAATTAAACATGTGACGGAACTTGGTATGCGTTATCTATAATCGGATGTTTAGTAAATCGATCAAAACGCACGAATTTGCGTTGATGTTATTCTATACCGAAGCGTCTTCCAGTAAGCTACTTAAATTATTGCTATTTTCATAAAACATTCCCTGCTAAACTTAACCAAGAGCACACATCTTGAGATTGCCATCAAAACACCGTCAGTGTTGGCATAAGATTCTGCCCCCACGTTTATTTTTCTTTTAGATAATACTGAACATAACTCAGCATATTTCTGGATGTACCAGGCTACCAAACGAGTTAGTGTCTGTCTACTCTAGTCTATAGAGTCGTTACTATACCAGTGTTTTAGCAACTTTCACGTAGGATTTATCTTGGTTCTCGTCATATACAATGTAGACAGTAGCTTTACCAACAATGTTGAGCTCGGGGAACAAACACGGTTCCTTCTTATTTGTATAGTGCGCTTAGTAATACAAGGAAACCCAGATGAATGTTTATTTTCTCCTTGTGGATTTGGTTTGATTAAATTTCTTGTTTTGACTGAGATAACTTATGTTTTGTTTTTACTCAGTAATTAAATTGATAAAATTAAATGTAATATTGTAAAGTATCTTGTTTAATTATATTCTCTTTTCTTATATTGTCATGATCTGCTTATAAGTTTGGCAAGGGTTTATTTTTTGTGCAATAAAGAATTATTATTATAAAGGGAGATAAAGAAAGCGGTAGTGGTAAAAAGCATGCGTTTTTTAATTCGAAATATTGTTAACGGGCATGGGGTGCCCTGAGGGCTTGGCGCCATACCCACGAAGGTTTTTTTTGTATGAAATGGCGGGAAGTCATTGATAACGATACGACTAGACGACGCCACCTCACTTTTCACTGCTTTCTGGTTTAAATGGGGGACGCTTTGCACCAGGTTTATCTTAAAATAGATGTCGCTTTTTCCTTTCATTCTCGACCAGTTTTATTGCCTATACTTTTTATAACATCTTGAATATTTAGCCTCCGGAAGCCCTTTGTTAAGAAGGCAATAAAAATTATACGTTGTAGTTCTTTTCTTCATCAAACAACTCGTTTCCATGATGTGAATTCTCATTCACGTAAAAAAAGCGTGTTTATTTAGTAACATGTCTTCCTTGATTAAATCTATTGTGTGTTGATATTTGTTTAGCGAATTACGCAATCTCACGATGACGAAATAGGGTTGGACAATTCTCCCCTATCATTAATTCTAGGCCATTATTTCATCAAGGTGCCCAGCTGCCGGAAAGCTTTTAACCTTAATTGTGGTTTAGAAACAGTAAAGCAATATAAGACGACCGATGTGGCGCAGCGTGGGAAGGTCCGCCTGCGACACAGGAGGTTGCGGGTTCGATTCCCGCCTTGGGACAAATGTTTGTATGATCTGCAATTTGTTCCGGGTGTTCTGGGTATTTTCTATCTATACCTAATAAAAAATATCTATCAACATAAATAGATATTGTATCATCTAGTAACCATAACACAAGCTCTGCGTAGATTGAGGCTAGCTGATGCTGTGTGGATTGTCCAGCATATTTTTTTAATTTTTTTTTATTACCTCCGTCGGTCATCTTAAAAATCTGACTAAACTGTACAGCAGTGCAGTCGCAAACTACTACTATGTATTGTATACGATCATTTTATGGTTTATGAACTCTAACGAACCATTCTCGAAATTCTGTTATGCCATTCTTGTTATATAGGTAACAAGAATGGCATAACAGAATTTCGTTCTCTCAAAGCTGTAAAACAATTGCCAGAAGCGGTTCCAATTCCAATGTACCTTACTCAGGGTTTCGTGAAAGTGGATCCGTCAGGCTATATTACCTTACCTCGTGTTCCTGGTATCGGAAGTTGCCCGTTGCGTCGAGTTGCACAATACCAAGTGTTAGTGCACGTACTGCACCAGAACACAATTTGATTATACTTGCAGGCACTCAGTTATAAGTAGAGTTGAATTTAAATAGGGCTCAACAATAGCTATTGTCGTTTTACCTTCACCTAATTTAGTTTTAAAAGTTTTCTACGTTTTAAAATGCTGACATTGTTGATACAAATCGTCGACACCAAAAGATAATAATACCTACTTACTTACCACCCAAACTCGATGGCTAAATTTTTCCATGGCGTTATCAGCAGATAAATAAAACGCGTATTTTGTCAAACATGCCAGCCAACAGAAATTTGCTCGATAATTTGTATTATAAAACATTATATTTTTCGACTTTTAAAGTGGGTTTGAACTGGACTCTACCAAAAGGTTAAGTATAAATTAAAATAATGTCAACCTGTAATTCAATATCATTTCAGTTTCACTCAAAAATTTAACGATTTTACTAACAAACTTACAGTTACGTGTACTTCTGCTGGACTATTTACACGCTTGGCAGACGTACTGGTGTAAAAAAATCTTCAAAGAACTATAAATAAATGTATACAATGTCGCTTGACTTGACACATTTTCTAACATTAACATAACACAGTACAAAATAACTATGTATACTGAAATTTATCCTTTATTTACGTAATTTATTTTAGTACCTACTCCTCGTACCTTCTCGTATTACACGAGTAGGTACATTTTCTCTCTTATCGTTATTTATCACACTGATCATTTATTTTTAAATGATTTTTTTACCATGAAGGACAACCAATAAGAGTGTGCAAAAGGCACGTCCGAAATATCATTATCACATTTAGGCAACTAACCGGTTTTAATAAAGGTTAAAACAGAAATGAAAGTAAAGCAGGTAACTCTACATAACACAGAACCTCGCAGAACATTAAAACCACCTATTTATAATATAATTAATCGTTAAATAAATTCAATTTGCCAATCAGGTGCGAGTGGAATCACGTCGATTATGCGCGTTTTTGCTCTTAGACAGTGATAAGGATGCTTTGCTTTAAGTATAAGATTTATTGTTTGGCTGGAGTTCTAAACAGTGATTAAATTATCATACAAAGATCATTTTTGACTGGCCTTTTTTCTCAGTTATGAGTACCTATTTCGTAATTATTAATAACAATACAAGACACAGGATTATTGAAAATGGTTGGTGGGTAATCGAAGTTTTATTAGACCCCTGGGGCGGAACATCAACTGCAATGCAGCATCCCCCGCACTCAGTACGTGAGCTCTCCCTCAGGTTCCGGAAATGAGGCCAGTATCGTGTTTACTCCCGTTTGACAAACAAATTTACAAAAAGAAATAAGTACTTCTAAAATCTTGTTACTTCGCACAGCGGTATCATAATTGGCACTTTACTTTTCCCATTAGCCGGATGTTTTCCCCAAAATAAAATATAGGCAATAAATCAGCACAAATTTCGTAGACAATTTTCTCGCTATTTCGTCATCAATTTATTCAGTCACTAGCAAGAAAACGACAAACATAATGCAACGTCACGCTCACGAGTGGCCGCGCCAGTTTCGCTTCATGGTTTTCTCGTCGCCGATTGGTCCGCGGACGTGGCGTGATTTTACGATACGGAGGCGCGTGCGCGGTGCTCGTACAACGTGTAGAATTCTGCCAACAGTGGTGCCACCTGGCTGCCGGGCGTCTGGTGACGTAGACTCCAACGCCTCGGTCACACCACTGCAATACCTTCGAAGGTCACCGCTAAAGTATTCCAATGATGAAACGAAGACAATAGCGATAACAACTGATAAAGTGAAGAGTCAGCTTGGTGGTAGTGGTAAATAAATGATGACAATTCTATTCCAATATTGCAGCAGCTGGAACTAAAATATAGTACGGTCTATTCTATTACAAGAGAGCTTTCGAAATGAAGTAAATTATGTAGGTAGAGCTACCTAAGATTTTAGTAGTTGAGTTACAGCGTGCCTAGCCTACACCGGGCACTTAAAACAATGATGAGCTGTAATTGCATTAATTTTCATAATTAACATGTCAGAAATGAAAAAGGAAACGGTTTAATTAATTTGAAAGTCAATGAGCCCAATGAAGGGCAAAAAGTGCCGCATCAAGCTGCTATGGCGACGACCGACGCCGAGCCGGGCATTCTTTACCTACCACCAATCACACACTGAGACGTTAAAGAAATGCCTCATGGTCTCATTGTAATTATTGCCCACTTTCACCGGTAAAAGCTAATGGCAAATGATGAAAGTGATAATTATAATCAGTGAACTAAGTTTCATTTAATATTATTTGTGTAGATATCGACGATAAGCACTTCATGTTAAGTACTTATTTACCTTATTTACTCAATTGTAGATTAATTTGTACAACCACTCTGAATTTCATAATCCACGCACCTTTATAGTAACATTTACAGTATGAATCACGCATCAAGAAACTTCCCAATAAAAATATGGAAATATAAACGATTTCCAGTTTATGACGATGCCTAATCAAGATTTGCTTGTCTTGCGTCTAACTGACCTTGTCTAGTCATGTTTGTGCAATAATTGTATTCTATTCATTTAAAATCTTCACGATTTATACACATTAGTCGTTAGATTAGCATTAGCAGAATTTTAATCCAAACGATTGCTCGTCCTTCAACTGACCGTGAATATCTTTACGTCATGATGACTTCATGTCAGATCACGCCACTGTGTAGGCTGGAATATCCAACGAACAGAAAAACTTCCTCATCCATCGCTAAAAATATCTGTTAATCTGTTAAAGGCTTTTACTTCCTCTTTTCATTATCAAGTGTAAGTACTTGATAATGGAAACAGGACGGTAGGCATCTTGCTTACTGAGTTAAGCACCCTGGGCACAGACAATATGTATAGGTGATATCTATGTATTGATACAATACGTATCAGAATTTATTACAAAATTCTCTTACTACTCTGCTTTAAAAAATTATCGATTCTACCATCTCTACAAAATGGTGTACATATATTTTTGTACCTATCAACAAAAGTAAATTTTGGTCGTGATTTATCGTCCTTGGTGCTTTTTATTCCATTATTCATTTTCACCTTTGGCTGTAAAGCTAAATCCTTGTTTACTTTACATTATATGATAATACACTGGTTGCTTCATTTTAATTTCTAATTATAGTTCGATCTATTTATATCAAGATTATTTTAAGCTTTAACAGTACCCAGTCTTCAGCTTCAACGTAATACATCTACGATGTGAGATATATAGACCGTTAATAGTTCGTTTTATATCCTTGTATCGTTACTAAAAATAGACCTTGGTATATAATTTATAGATTTTGCCCTCTGTGTGAAGGAAGGAAAAGCTAAAAAAGCCAAAATAGATTTTTGGAGGGATTTCCAGATCTAGTCATTTTAACTAAAAAATAACGAAATTCATTTCAGAACATGAAGTTGTTAGTATTTAAAACTAGTTACTACCCACGGCTTCGCTCGCGTTTCTTTCTATGGAAAATTTTAAAGATTGTATATATCCCATGGGAACTAATTTATGGGATGAAAAGAAGCCTACGTTTTATACCAGGCCTAGAACTTACCACCTCATTGTAATTTCAGCCCGATCTGTAGTTTTAGCGTGAAGAGATAGCAAACGTCCAAACACATTAATATTTGAACAGCATTTATATAATTAGTGTATACCTTATAACTCATATTGCATCTAATTTAAACCCCAGTAACAAAGTAAGAGTGATAAAAAACGCATCGTAGCTAATTAAGACATAATAGTTTTGATAATAATAATGATATCAAAATTCTTCAACATAAGCAACGATTATCGCATCCATGTGAGCTACAGACACGAGTGAGACCAGACGACACAGAAAAAAAGTCTCTTTTAAAAATAAAAGAAGGGGCTACAACAAATATGAAAGCAAACAATAGGGACGCTATAAAGGAATGATTTATTACAACGTTTAAATGATACAAGCGTTTATAGGGAAGGTATGGTAGACTCTAATAATATTTTATTTGTACGGTCAAACATGAATGCCGTGGTGCCATCAAATGAATAAATAATGCTAGTAAAGAACAGTTTTTATCGATCTTGGGCCTATTCCATGGGGACGCGAGTCTTTACTCTCTATAACCCTGATGATATTTACATTGCCCTATAGGCAAACCCAGCCAACTCAGCCAAGTGGTGTGATATGCGAGCCGCACCCTTTGCCGTTCCAATGTCAATAAGATGACATAAGTTCACATCGACAATATGTTTCCCGTTCCTTCTCAAAGAGCAATTTTGACATGATCCCTGCGTCAATATATTCAGGCAAACACGTCCAAATCGTGCAAATAAAATTTAGGAGAGGTTCCGGTTAGTGTGTTGCGTTGGCAAATGTGAGGCCAGTCACCTTCACAAGGCCAAAACACAGGCATTTAAATTTAAAGTTGCGAGACTTACGAGTTTTTGGTTGAGATGAATTTTTATGCAACCAATGCTGGTGCAAGACGTAATGTTGTTATAAAGAACAATATAGTTTACAGTATTTTGTGTTTTCTTTTAAATATATGAAACTTAATAGTACTTGTTTATTTTTTACGTGGCCATGGGGGCAACACAGACCCAGACCAAGTCCTAATGATTTCTCATATAAATGACGGAAATTTGAGGTAGCATAGCGTACGATATATTAGACTTAATTCAATTTTCGTCGTTACAGGTTTACTCACAGATATCCAAGCAGAGTTTGACATCCGCAATGACAAGGCTGGCCTGCTCCAGACCGTCTTTGTGGTCGCATACATGATGTTCGCGCCAATATTCGGCTACTTAGGGGACAGATACTCTCGTCGCTGGATCCTGGTCTTCGGAGTCATGCTATGGATTTTGACCACATTCTTTGGATCCTTCTTGGGAGTGAGTATTTACATTTACCTAATGAAGTAACTATTAACGTAGAAAGTAGGATTACCGTTGCCATTGACAACAAACGTTCACCGGAAGACTTAGAAGTGATGAACGATTGGCCGTGTCGAGTTTTGTTTGTTGGCAGCGAAACTTTGAAATGCATGCTATGTTATGCTTGTTACATTGCAGATAAGAAAATGTTGATTTAGAAAGTCCCTAGTTACTTACAGTCAAACACTCATGATAATGCATGCCAATCATGCAAAGTAATGGTCAGAGACGTTGAAAATTCGTTGAGATTTTGTCACTTTCTTGGTAAAATAATACTAGCAGATCGAGATTCCCATGAGTTTACTATTTTATGGGTGCAATTAAGCATCTAACCTGTTAAAGCAATCTAGATTATTCCGATACCGGAAATCAATCAGTTTTTTTAGCTAGAAGTAACTGACCTCGTCTGCGCATTGTTCAAGGTTCATCAATCAATTTTCTTTAAAAATTATTCATCCAAATTATATCTCATTTATATCTGTACAAATTTTACGAATTCTTCTTTCTTGTACTAACCTATCCTATCTTTCAGAACTACTATACATTCGCGGTCTTCCGTGGTTTGGTGGGCATCGGAGAGGCTTCGTACTCTACGATAGCGCCGACCATCATCAGCGACCTTTTCGTCGGCAATGTGCGCTCTAAGATGCTGGCTTTCTTCTACTTCGCTATTCCTGTTGGAAGGTAAATTCGAACGTAGTAAATCAATCTTATTATGCTTTTATTTCACTTGCTTCTGCCCGCTGCCTCATTCACGTATCGGTAGAATAAATTTCAGAATTTAATTAAATACTTGCAAATGGTGATGATGATGTCGGTCAGTCTTAACGGACGCTAGCCACGTGTGCAGGTCAATTTTAGGTGCACAAGTGTGTGTGAATGGTGAAATCACCTAGAAAAACACGGGTCGGTTTATTGTCAAATAAGTTAAGTGTACTGCGTAGGCATGCCATTACCCAGCTAGTTAGAACAGAACCTACACATTGCTTTGTGTACACCTACTAGATAGGTCTTTGACAACATGCCATACCTATAGGTCCGACATCTTTTGACATCCATACTAATATTATAAATTCCTGGGCAGCAGCTAGTAAAATATATAATTATGTCAAAAGGGCAATACACTGAAATATATTTCTGTGGGGCAATATGTATTACCAACCTAATTATTATTCGTTTTGTTAATTAGATTCATGACTCTCGTGCGATAATCCTGTACGTTGGTGTACAAAAGTATTTTTTATCATAAACTTTAAATGGTAGGTCTTACTGATTAAACTTTGTGTTTGTAATAAAATAAGTCTATAAAACCATGTTCAAAATATTGCAGCCTTGTCTAACTGACTAATGAAAACCGCCTGACTAATTTTGACTAATTTAGTGTAGGTCTAATTTACGTGATAAAAAAGGTTTCTAAAATAGCTGAATCCCTATAGTATCAATGCAGGCGAGCATCGTGAATCGATTTCCCTCCTCATTCTTACAAACACGTAATGCAATGCCAAAAAAACCTGTGAAAAAGGACTATTTGCACTGAGTTTATATTTATCCTTCAAATACTAAGACCATCTTAAAAGTTAGCTATGTGGCCGGGCTTACGAGGAATACATTTTTTGTATAATTACCTTAGAAATTATCTATTTGACGACACTGTTCGCCTTATGTGGAGTGAAGACTAACATTGTATGTGCCAGATTCTTGCACGTCCAATGCGAACTTGTACTACTATTTACTCTGTGCCTGCACGGTCTGATGACTATGCCATGTGTGAAGAAACGAATTTAGTTGAGAATAGTGTTAAACGCGATTCAGAAATAATTTGCTTAAGCGAATAGATTCCTGACGTTTAGGTACAATTAAAACGAATCACGATTTCATGTTGTCAATGGAATACGAAGTTTCTATTCATTTACAAGATAATCTTTTACGCTAGACATATGCTACGATTTGAGTTCTGCAGGATCGTTTGATTTTGTCTAGAAATACAGATGGGGAAAACTCTCTGGATAGCCGGCGTTGGAAAAAATGTCCCATGAAGTATTTTACATAGTTACGAAATGCCCCATAGTCGAAAAACCTTATTTCTGGAAATAGCAATCAAGGTAAAGGAAACGGGCGAAAGATTGCGCCGCCGCCGGCCGTTGTGAAATATTTGTGAGAATACAACGCCAAAACTACTCAATGGATTTGGCTGAAATTTCGGACTGATGTTATGTGCCTAGAATAACCTTATGTAGTACTTATAGAAAAAAATATATATTTGAACGAAAACTTCAATTGGCTCAGATTGGCTCTCCTGTAAAAAGAGTAGTTTTTGACTTGTCACCGTTTTGAATTTTATGAGCGATACATTTATGCTACGTACAAAAAATACGCGAGCGAAGACGCGGGCAAAAGCTAGTCGACTATCCAAACTACCATACACAGTATCTAGCGATGTTTAAATAATCAAGAGCATATTATTTAAACATTAACATATTATAAAAAACATTTTAAAATTACAGCGGCCTCGGCTACATAGTGGGGTCGGGCGCGGCCGCTCTCGGCGGCAGCTGGCGATGGGGGCTCCGCGTGACCCCCGTGCTCGGGATCGTCGCCGTGATTCTTATAGCGTGGGTCATGGAGGACCCCCCGCGGGGACTTGCTGAGGAAAGCCGGATGAAGTCCACGTGTTACAAGGACGATGTGCGGTCTTTGATGAAAAAGTGAGTATCAAAATATCAAAGTCCTTGTTTTCTTTTACACTTTACAGGACTATTGGACACGTCTAAGACCCAGGTACCTTGTTTTCGTTGTTCATCAGCACACATCATTTGTGGGAGGCATGTCCAGCCGTGGCCGTACATATGTGTGCTGATGTAGGAGACCTACCTTAATTTACTTTAATTCCCGCGCGTTGAAACACTGACACCGAATGAATGCATTCAACTCGCACCCTATGCATATGCACGTGTATGCAAATCCATGATAGGTAAGGTACTATTTACACTGTTTGTAGTGTAGGTGTATCTGTGATATTATACAATACATATTTTGTAGATTATACTTACCTACTTACGTTATTGCTGAAATACGTATGCGCTTGAATTTCCCCTTAGATACCTTGAAGAGAATAGCTCAAGGCTAAGGGTTGCATTGTCCAAATTGAGCTTGGTACGAAAATTCTTACATTGTATAGGGTGTTAGTCAAATTGGTACACCATACTGAACGAGGTCATTTACCTGCTACCACAAATTAATATTCAGTGAACAAACCAGGCCGCAAACGATTCATTTTTTATTGCAGGTTTTTTAAAATTTCCTCCTTCAGTATGGTGCATTAATTTGAATAACACCCTGTATAATCTAGCGCAGCTGGTAATAGTTTTTATACTAGCTGCTTGTATCTGAATTATTATTTACCGAACGTGCCACACATTATCACCTGAGTATACACAGAACGCGTGATGTGGCGAACTTATGTAACATTGAGTTATATTCTTCAAGGGTCACGATTAACAGGTGAATTAAGTGGAATTCATTTGATGTATTATATGTATTTGCGAAGAACACATCAGATTTCTTTTAAAAAATCTCTTGCGTGTCGAGACTTTCACTCAAATCAGTAAAGCTTGTGCTAGTAATCATCTCTTATCGAATGAACGAAATCCATGAAGACGATGATCTCTGTGGCGCTGTGGGCCAAGGTTCGCCTGCGACGCAGGAGATTGCGGGTTCGATTTCCGCCTCGGGACAAATGTTTGTACGATCTACAGACATTTGTTCAGGGTGTTCTGGATGTTTTCTATGTATAATAAAAAAATATCTATCTAAGTAGTGTATGTGTTAAGTATATCAGTTATCTAGTGCCCATATAAAACAAGCTCTGCTTAGCTTGGGGCTAGATGATGCTGTGTGAATTGTCCAGCATCATTTATTAATTAATTCATGCTGTGCAATTACGCAAAAACCACCCATCCTATATTGACATTTAAAAGCCCTTTGAATGGCCTTCGTAATTTGAAATTCTTGGAATATGGATATGACCATTGAAATGGTCTGGTCTCTCTTTTCTCTTTCCACTCCGGCCGGTGATTCAACGCAGTTTTAGTCCTCAATGGTATTTGAGCGTCAAGGTCGTCACATCATCTGATCCTGGGCCTTCTACATTTAGCATTGGGTGGCCCAGCATTATTTTAAGCAGTAGCATAGTAACAGGATGCCGTTCTAAAACTTTTAATTGTCACTTCCACAGCCCATCATTCATGCTGTCATCAATAGCATTCACGTGTGTGGCATTCGTGACCGGAGCTCTGGCCTGGTGGGGGCCACAGTTCATATACCTTGGCCTCTCTCTGCAGCCTGATGTCGATGTCACTAAGGAGAGGTAAGCATTATCTGAAAAATACAAAGTAAAAATGAAATTCTTTGGTTTCGTATCCGTCAGGGATGCTTGACGAAACAATTTTGTTTGTCACAGAGTGTCGATTTTTTTATTTTGTTTCATTAAAAATGTTTGTTAAATTCAACAATCCGTAGCAAATAGAGCCGTTTGTTCTTAAACATGGAGCCGTCATAAATAAACTTGAGAAAACAAATCATTAAGTGAGATTAATAATGTATAGCGATAATACGCACCACAAGATACACAGTGCTTTATTTATATCAGAGGTTGAAGACCTACGCAATCGAATAAAGATATGTACAGTTACTCATAAATTAGTTAAAGAAAAAAAGATGAATCATAAGTTTTTGTCACGCTTTATGACGATTACTTCTCAAACTATAATGTGATAGAAAAGTTACTATAATTTATAATTATGTCTGTGTTTTATGAAAAACATATAGGTCGTAACAGATTGATGATCCTATCGTATGAATTAATTTGAAGTTGAAATTAACCATGGTACGACAGTAATTAATTCTCAAACAAAATCCGCCGTGAACTTACTATTATTAATAACTAGTTTATGCCCGCGGCTTTGCACGCGTTGTTTCTAAGGAAACGTTTAATGGTTATTGCTATCACATAGGAACTGATTTATGGGATAAAAGTACGATAAGCCTATGTTTTATTCGAGGCCTAGAACTATCTAAGTATATGCAAACATTTCAGCCCAAGCCGTTCAGTCGTTTTAGCGTGAAGAGGTAACAAACATCCATCCATCCATACATCTAAATATCAAAACTTTCGCATTTATAATATTAGTGTGATGTTGTCTGTGTATTATAAGAATCATAGAGCTAGAAACTAATAGATTGGTACGACAGCGTGTCGTTCAAGTTTGGCATAGTTGGCATGCTGGCCGGAGTGATCGGTGTCCCACTTGGCTCGTGGGTAGCGCAGCGACTGCGCGCCACAATACCTGACTGCGACCCGCTGATTTGCGCGTTTGCACTGCTGGGCTCAACGCCTATAGTGTTCTTCGCATTGGTGGCCGTGGAACGCTACGTGGCACTGTCCTATCTACTCGTGTTCTTTGGGATGCTGACTTTGAATTTGACGTGGTCAATCGTGGCCGATATTACGATGGTGAGCGATTTCTGTATTTGTAGCTGGGGCTTTGTGCGGTTCGTGTGGTAAAACTAAACTTGGTGATGTCTTGAGCATATTTAAAACCGCTCATATTAGTATTTAAAAAAAAAATCGCCTTTCCGGGTTATTTCGTTTACCGCTCGAACCACGCTCTAATCAAGGAAAAAATCTCTCCTAAAGAGTACCAAAGGGTACTTTCCCTTTTCGTAAAATGCAAATGATTTATAAATAGCTACCAAAAGTGACAGATAATTTCCTTGGCCCTGACTGTTATAAAACAGAAACCGTCCACGCAGTTCGAAGCAGAATATTTATGAGACAATGCAACTTCATTCTAATAGGACTTTAAATAGAGTCCCTTATTGTATGTAACTCTCACCATCATAAAGGCTAATCTTTGCATTGCTTATTCCATTGATCATAATAATGACCATCATTAAGTTCCATAGCTTAAAGCATGGAGAAAGCAATAGATCATACCCCTATTTAGCATGGCGCGCTCCCTAGTTTTCCGAAACACATGCTACATTTTGCAAAAGACCTCCATAATGACCATATTGAGTCACATTATTTGTTTTTAGATTTAGCTTCTAAAACTCACTTTTAACAGACAAAGTGTGGCCTTTAAAACATGGTCATCACTTCCACGGTGTATCACACAAGCCACAAACTTCACAAACAGCACGTAACGATTAGATTTTCTTATCCAGATCGTTAGAAAACGATAACAGAAACAATAGCATTGTTACCTCTTATCATTACCTAAAATACCTCGTCGGTATTTCACATTAGTCATCGCATGCAAAAAGTAGCAAGTGTCTAGAAACTATAGAAATTCCTTATCCGATGCAATAGCATCCCGGCTGTAGCATGCCACTGTATTGATACGATAATTTGCACGAAGGGTTGCGCTAATCTTCGGCGGGATAACGATGCTGTCCGGGGTCGTGGGGGTCCCAGCGGGCGCGTGGCTCGGCACGTCACTAATCAAGAAGTACCCGCGCTCCCACCCCGTCATCTGCGGCGTCGGGCTCCTGGCCTCCGCGCCAGCCATGGCGCTAGCCATCGTCCTCACGCAGAGCTATTCCGTCGCACCATTCGTCCTAATGTTCATCGCTGAAATTACTTTGAATCTCAACTGGGCAATAGTGGCCGATATGTCGCTGGTAAGACTTCCCGGGACCGTTTTTGATATGACAGTCATGAGCGATCCAGCGTGGTTTTGTTTTTGCTTCTCTAGACTTAAGCCCAAACACTTAAACGCAACTCATATTTAGTCGCGATTGTTTGATAGTTTTCTATGAGAATCTGTCAAAAATTCGTCAAAAAAAGCAGTATGCTGCGTATAGCGCATACTAACCCTTACCCGCTGACGTAGACTTCGGAACAAAAGACCATTCTAGACGTTTTTCATACAATCCTGTGTCCGGATCGCCGCATAGCGCATATCGCACCGCACCGTACTGCGTGTTAATCAAGAGCTTGGCTTGACACGTGCTTAAATCTGAGTTGCGATTGAGTATTCGAGGGTTAGTGGGTAATTTTTATATTTCATGTGCTAAGGTTAAAGAGAATACATCAAAATGAACTTATCAGGCCAGGTTGAACAACCTATTTCCTAGCCTACTAATTTTCTCCAATGTGCTCCCTTTACCCCAAGATCTGAGATTGTAGTTTTTCCTGTACCCACTTTGTAAAGGTTTCTGTTAACTTTTTTTGTCTGTAGTTTATTTTGTTTTTGTAGTTGTAGTGCATGTTTTTTTTGGATATATTTAATTGCACCATTGCCCAAATACTGCGTGGATATCAAAGATACTGACTAAACGCAATGAATTTTGCATAATTTTGGTACAGTTTAGTTGCGCAATCAGAATTTTTGCTTGCTATTTAATGCGAAAAACGGGGCTATTCAGGGTAAGCGATTAAATACCATCCTTTATTTTTGGCATGAATACTAACCCACGCTTTGTTCTTTATTTGCTTTCAAATTGAAATCAGTCACTCATCAGCACGTACATAGAGCACTATTGCCAAGTTGTGAGAACGTAACTTACCCCAGAAGTTGTATTGTCTCATAATATTTCGTGAAAATATTCGAACAGAGTGGACTGGTTTCAATTTTTAAGTAAATTAGCGCCATCTGTTAGTTTATGTTTGAACTACAATATTTGTTAGCTTTGCACTTGCAGTCCTCAATACGCAGTTCGCGAAGTTTCGCATAGATGGCGTTATTATAAAAATTGTATACTGTGGGATAAAACCAGTAGGTACTGGTACCTAGTTCTTACAATGTGCTTGCCTATCAAAATAATAAATTACATACAAAAATGGGTAAAGCCTCTTTTCTGTTTTATGTGTGCTAGACCTGTCTGTGAACTACTATGCTATGTTCTAACATTATATTTGTCTTTCAGTACGTGGTAGTACCTCCGCGACGGTCATCTGCGGCCGCTTTTCAAATACTGATATCGCATATGTTGGGGGATGCCGGCAGTCCCTACCTAGTTGGAGTTGTAAGTTATTCATCATTTTAACAATCTTTACCGTTTCCCCGCTTCAACCTTAGCAAGTCCTATTCTTGGGGACCAGTCCATAGTCCATCCCTAACAGTGAACCAACGCGCAGTAGACACACCAGTGTCTACCCAGTACAATGCTGAGTGTAGGCCATATAATAATAATAATAATAATGCTGGACAATTCACAGAGCATTATCTAGCCCCAAGCTAAACAGAGCTTGTGTTATATGGTACTAGATAACTGATATACTTATTATATTATAATACACTACATAGATATTTTTTATTATACATAGAAAACACCTTTAACACACATATTTGCCCTTAACTCTGCTACGCACAAAAATAAGCAGCTAAGCCTTTATGCCTAATGAATCCTATAAATATTCATTTAGTGGTGAATCCTATAGGGAGTCATTTAGTCTTAAGTTATTGTGTTGTGTAGATTTTTGGTAAATTCTATTATATTTTTTCTTTCTATTTAAAAGCTTATTTGAACTTAAGCATCAACAAGCAATATCTATGCGTTGTTAATTCGTGGTCACTACAAGACCACATTATCAATACACTAAGACCGTTTGCTTTGTTCCAGGTATCAGAGAGATTGAAGATCTCATTAGTGCCCGAACCTCATGAATCGCCGAATGCATACATAGCTTTCAAATCACTGCAGTACGCGCTATTCATCACGTGCTTCGTGGAAGTCATCGGAGGAATATTCTTCTTGCTAACAGCAGTTTATATCGTGCGGGATAAGCTGATAGCCGACAGAGCTATTGCGGGTGAGTTTACGAGTAGGTATCTATACTGACAATGATATTAGATCTAAAATAATTTGATTGTTTTGAAAAACTGAAAACTGACTTCAAATGTATATTGTTTTTTTAAGTTTTGCGAGACCAATACTAATCCTTACAAACCTCTTTTTTTGAAGTCGGTTGAAAATAGTTATCGGTACGGATCACGAGCGCTTACTTACTAACTTACGCACAATTACAAGAAAATTTTAAACATTCTACTGTACCTGTAGGTTTGCTACGTTTTTACGTTTCGCCGTACCGATAAAATGTATGTTGTTTTACATTTCTGGAGCAGAGTAGAAGTAGTGCCCTTTGAAGTTAATGAAACATGACACTTTTCAAATGAAATTAATATCTTGTTGTTTCAGTTGCTTCAAAAGTTGTTTAAATCTGTCTTGTCTTGGTGAGTTCCTGCTCAGCTTATTGTGCACGTGTCTGCCTAACATTAATATCAAAGGGAACCACTATTAAATGTCACACCAGCTTTAAGATATTTTTAACAGAAATGACTCTGTCCTATTTCTATTCGCCTATTAATCATTGTTTTAAGTTGGCAAATTGCCGATCAAGTCGAAAAGCAATTTGAATGCTTGCAATAAATTATTATTGTACCCATAAAAAGCACTCATCCAGTTTTTGAAACTGAGACATTAAAAACTTATTTCTTTCTATTCACAGAATCAGAGGCTCAACACACCGATCCTTTACATAGTCCAGTTGAACCCGGCAGCGAATAAGTGAATAAACATTACCAAGTGTTGGTTTTATCTCGGTCGTTGCAGATCTGTGTCGAAGAGGGTACTTTCAATGCAATATCAGTTAAATGACTGTGATTTTAAGTCTGCTAAAAACTGACTAATATATTGCTAAATTATTCTCGGATTTCGGATAAGACTTATCATCATAGTTCATGGTTTTTGTGAAATGAGTTTGATCTACTCATTTAAGTTATATAAATGGAATGTTAGATTATTACCCTTACTGTAGAAGACTGAAGTGAGAGGCGAAGCGAAGTGTGTTGTTATGGTAATTCGAGTTTGTGTGAAAATTTTACGTAAGAAATAATATTTAGGCATAACAAAGAGTATGTAACAGTAGGTGTCTAGTCTACTGTGAAATGTTAAGAAATCGTGCCTATGAAATCAAATAAATTATGTCAAAGTACATCAGTCAGATGGATAAGTTGGTACATAGTTTCAAATGTTATGTCTGTTGTCATCTAGAGGTCTATTTTATTACCTCATTATTTATTTTCTTTTAATTTTGGTTATAATAATGATTTTGTATTTGTTTAATCACATACAATTAGTTTAATCTTATTTTGATTGAAACTTTATATTTCTATCGAACAATTTACTATTCTTCAACATCCTGTTACAATATATTCATACAGTTTAACTATTAGAAGTTGTATTGTAACTTGCCTTACATAATTTTAGGATAAGACTTTCAGTCCTAAGAAATAAACTAAGATGCATTTAAATTGATGCGTAATTTATCAGAAAGCAATACATAGTTCCTAGATGTAGCTTTGATTTAAGATTCTTTCATAAAGACAAGTTAAACTGTACGGAATATACAACAAGACTGAGTTAATAATGTATGTCAAAATTAATTTCTAAGAACCATTGTCCGCCAGGCTTTTCGGTGTGATGCGGTACAGCAACCATCAGTTGCTATGCTATTGGTAAACAGAAATGACGCAGGTACATACAGTATCTGATCTCTTTGCGACCGCATCGCCGCAAGTGCTGGTGAACGATAGCCCTAAATGTTTGTTTTTTGTACATAGCATAGTGTACAGGTACAGCATGGAATTGAAATAAAATATAATTTATTTTTGATTACAGCCGTTTTATTTAAAAAACTTAGTATGTATTCATTTAGGGCACATAAAAAATCTTCTAACCAGTGAAAAAGTTTTGAGAAATTGGTTTTTTAGGATGGTGCCTCGAACTATTTATTCATCGTCATCCCATTTTGCACTTTTACTCTAAAGTGTTGTCCTGTGTGCGTTTTTAAGTTGCTTTTTATAACTCAAGTTATTTAGTCCCGGTTCTTTTCCGCATGCATAAGTAGGTAATCGCAAACTTTACTACCTCTGTATGTCAAAA
The DNA here is from genome assembly GCA_949316285.1 of Eupithecia subumbrata. Classification (NCBI taxonomy): domain Eukaryota; kingdom Metazoa; phylum Arthropoda; class Insecta; order Lepidoptera; family Geometridae; genus Eupithecia; species Eupithecia subumbrata. The sequence goes on from OX438643.1 coordinate 26,047,688, forward strand.
TACAGCACCAGTCTGCAGATAGTCATGTTATATATTCTTTGTAAATAAATTCTCATATATGAAAATAAGACGTAAATTTTACGTTTTTGATGCCTCTGCAATAGTATTTTGTTTTCTTTAGTTCATACATAAAATCAGAATAGATAATGGCCACAATCACTATGAACAATTCTGCTTTCGGCAAGCAAAACAAAACTAACAGAGGCAATAATAATATCTTTAGTTATCAGACTAGTGGTGAGAATTCTGATTAACATCAATATTAAGAAATAGAGTTGTGGCGCTAGTTTCATCCGCATTAATTTCGGAGAAAATGCATTGGAGACTAACAAACCAAATACGCACATTTAGGTGAACAGAAAAAAACTTTCATTGCTCTTTTGTCAACAGAATGAGAACGTAGGTATTTAGATTTTTTTTGACATTTGTAAACTAAATGTAGACTCACTACTATTGCGTCGCCCGTTTCTTTCCGAACTTGGAGGACGCTCTAGCGCGCGTTTCAATTTCTTACAAGTCAGTAGACATTTATTGATGGGGTAAAAGGCAAGCAAGACAACATGCTGTAAAATCCCCATAGGATTTAATACGATAGCACATCACATTGCAACAAAACACGACTGAGCAATGAATAAAGAGTTCGAGTCACCATATCAACTAACAAACCAGGTAAATTACTAATACTCACTGGATAGAGATAAAATGTTTCATCAACATTACAATAATGGAATAATCAACAATTAAAACCTTATTTGAGGTTTATAATCAAATTAATCAATCACAGATTGTCTCGAAAATCACTTGCATCTTACTTGTCGAGTTACAAATAAAACTTGAAAAGTTATGGCACATGTCGGCATTATTAACCGCAAAAACAAAATTTTACACTGACCTCCTTAATATAAAAGCATGCATACGATAATGTGAAGTCCAGCGTGCTTGTATATTCAAGAGGTCAGTGACATTTTACATCTAAAATCTCAAACATCAATCATCAACAATTAAAAATAATATTCATTACAACTCACACTCTTCAAATAATACACGAAATAGTACTAATAGTAACAATGACCCGTACAACTTAAAATTTAAAAGTAGGTTCTATTTTAGTCAATCACATCTGAACATATTCATAATCCAGTAAAACACAACTTTTTTCAACATTATGATTAATAATACTATTTAAGATTATATTATAGTGTCTCAAAAACTGTACTTGTCATTATAAAAAATACCTGTTTCATCGAAATGATTGGATTTGAGACACCCTATGAAGTTATACCAATGGCTCGGAATCATTCTTCAGAACAGTAACTGCCAGTTGAACTGGTGTCACATGCAATTCCCACCCTGAACCTCTTAGGGATTGGTTCACATGAGCTGAAGCTGTTACTAAGGCCGCGTTTTCCTGTTGCTAGTAGCCTAAAAACAGTTACGTTGTCACCATTGCTGTTGTCCTCTTCTGTACATGTGGATGATAAAGTGATTGGAGGGGACATTGCATTCATCATATCTATTCTGTGCGTCAACAGCTTTTCTACCCTGATAATGACGTCGTTATCCTGAAAATATGTAAGTCAAGTTTAGCTCGTCACGTCACGCACGCGTTTTCAAAGTACCTTCCACGTCGTCGCCTCTTTAATAACGAGATTAGTGGTCATCTCATCCACTTAATTTCATCCAGTTTGGATGAGTTGGTCAATCCAAAATGTTTAGTGGTCAAATCATCCAAAACTTTTTCATAAGAGTATTTTTACCAGTATTTTCAAACACTTTCATTGCCCATGACTGACGTGTCTGAAAATATCTGATTATAGGATAAAAAAGTTTGGGACATTATTTGCTCCAACTTGAAAAATAACAACCAACCTGCTAAAGGTTTCTTCGTCGCTTCTTTACTTTGGTCTACATACCGAAGCGACAGAAATCAAAAATATCACTTTATTTCAGTGTAATTTTATAATTTGACCTTCTTTATGTATACATTTATTGCATTTACGGAAATAAAGAGTTTTTGATTTGATTTCAATTCGCCCTGCCTTTGGCGCGCCGCTTCGGGTCTCGCCAGAGGCTGGGCAGTGACTGCTTTATCGGACGCTCGTTTGTCAATACTGCGGACGCATCGGTCGATTCCGTCTAGGCCTTACAAGTTCTAAGTGCCATTAAACGAACACTATGTGCGTAAAAACTACCCTTCATGGATGTTAAGGTACATAGACCAATTTATGATCATGAAGATTTAAAATTGTAACCAACCTGCATCCAAGCATGATTGAGTATCTGCGTAAGCGTTATGCGCCTGTCTACTGGCACAGTGAGCATTCTCTTCATGAGCACTTTGCCCTGCAAGCTGATGCCCTTCCAGTGTTCGTGAGAGAACCTGTACCTTCCACTGAGGATCTGCTCGGTCAGCGATAGGTCTTTGTAGTCTGCTGAGAATGGCAGGTAGCCTACAAGGCTGAAAGAAGAATTCTAAATCAGGCTATATTGATATACACTATATTGAATAACACAAGTTCTGCTTAATTTGGGGGCTAGAGGATGCAGATTATCTAGCTTTATTGATTGATTGATTGGGGGAGTAAAAGTGTCACCACCAAAACAGAATGTTAGACTGTTGTGTAAAATGTTGTTTTATTTAATAATTTTTACCATTTTGTTATACTTAAGGGTCCGGCGACGGATGAATTTCCCATACAAACGTAATACCAAAATGATTTTTAATTTGAGCATATTTTCACTATGGCCTGCTATTATTTGTATTAAAATAGTATTTGTCTAGGTTCCTGCCACATTTTTTTTTTCAAAATACCTTTCTGAAATGAAATTAAACCTAATCGCATTTTTACTTGAAAGAATGAATGTTGTCTTAGTAATTGTGTAGATAATTATTTTGAAAAAATCTTATGGCAGGAACCTGTTTTTATACTGTTTTTATACCTGTTTTTATACAAATAATAGCAAACCATGATGAAAGCATTCTCAAATTACAAATCATTTTGGTAATACATTTGTATGGGAAATTCATCCGTCGCCGGACCCTTAAGAAATGAAAAGCATCTTACCAGACAAAGAACATTACTCCCAAACTCCATACATCAACTTCTGGCCCATAGCACTTGACACCATTGGATCTGATCACTTCTGGGGCCAAGTATAGTGGCGTCCCGCAGATGGTTTTCATGAAGCTATCTTCTCCAACAAACTTGCTCAGTCCAAAGTCAGTCAATTTTACCAGAGTGTCTTCATCCTCACTCTCTAGTAGAACATTCTCAGGCTGAAAAGAAAAGACATCAATAATTATTTATTTGACTTATAGTGTCATTTTGATTTGTAGGTACTGCTTGTTATTTCACAAACAACTTTTATAGAAAATTTCTTGTGTTGATGTTTTGTGAAGTAGTGAATAGGTTTGTAAACTAAGATCTTCAAAACTATTGAACAGAGCAAGATAAGCACACATGTAGAACAAAATCTGACTTAAATAACATGAATATACTTTTTTCCATGGAGAGCATGCAAAGCCGCGGGCAATGCATAAGTTTTACTTTGTGTGTGTTCATCAGTGTAAAGTAAAATTTTACCTTGAGGTCTCTGTGAGTGATGCCTTGAGAGTGCAGATATTTAACAGCCAATACCATTTGTCTGAATAGGAACCTAGTGAGCCTTTCTGTCAGGTGGCCATGCTTTGAGATGCGGTCAAACAGTTCACCTCCCTGCATCAGCTCCAGAATAATGTACACTGCATCTTTTGAGTCAAACACTTCCTCTGTTGATATTATGCAAGGCTGAAAAGAATAAATCATTAACTGTTGTTATTCGAATAATTGAATTGCATGCATAGGTTTTGCCTATCAGTGGGTATTCAACAGATGATAATGATAAATTCAGAAATAGAAATATTTATTGTAGGTTTCTGGTATATAAACAAGTTTATAACCTTTGCTCTACACAGCTAGGCATAAAATTATTGCATTTACTGCCCAGCCACGTGCTACCTGCAGGGGCGCGCCCGCCGCACTATGACTGTGCACATGGACTACACTATGTGCATCTTGGGCCATGAGTGTTACGATAATAGAAAAAATAAGTAATACAAAAAATATCCATTGTTCAGTGGCAACTCACATGTCTCAAAGCTTTCATAATGTTGATTTCATTCGTAATTTTATCAGGGTCTGTCAAGTGATTGAACTGCCCATTAGTCAGCCTGCTTTTCTTTATTATTTTCATGGCATGCTTTGTGCATTTCGTCTAAAAAAAATTTACAAAATCTTTAAATGATTTTACATAAAATGAAATACAGAAAAAATTATCTCATAAAATTTAAGATCTATCTAAAGACATGCATTTGTAGATAAATTTGGTTGAATATGTTCATACTTTGTTGTAAACTAATTTCACAACGCCACAGGCTCCTTGCCCTAGGACCCTGGATATGTAATATTTTTGTGATATTTCTTTAGGAGCTTGGTCCTGTTCATTTTTGAGCAAATCTTTGAAAACAAAAACTGAAAATAAAAATTTAGAATAATGAATTTTGGATGATCAAAGTTCTACTGTTCTTCTGGTTGATGAATTTTCATAGCGTGTATACATTATATGATATAAAGATTTGGAAAATACCTACTTTTTACAATCGGATGTGTAACTGAAATCTCATCATTATCATCCAAAACTCTACTATTTCCTTTGCCCAACTTTACATTGTTCACAAATGTGCCATTGTGAGAGAAATCGGTAATGATTGCCGGACACTGTTCTCTGGAACAAAAAGGAGTACTTGGACAAATCTTAAAGCCAAGTAAGGTAAGTGAAATAATTTTAAATAAAAACTTACGAAAGGTCCCTCTGAATTGAAAAATGTTTCTTGCTGACATTCTTGATAATATCCTCCTTTATCATATCTTTTTTCATCACAAAAGTGCAGGATAAAGCTCTTCCAAGACTAAATTCAGTTTGTATCAGATCTACAACAAAAAAACAGCTGTGTGCTAAACTGTTGGGAGTAGGTCCTTACGATCTTAAGAGCATGAGGTCTAGAAATTAAGTGCAGAGATAACTTCTCATTGATAATAAAGCTGAATACTTTTGAGATAGTAGATTGCAAAAGTTTTTAAAATCATTGGAGGTAGGCCGTGGGATTAATTAGTTTTTAGGATTTTTTCCGAACAATTTACGCCCTGCCGACCGACGCTTTAGGAGTCTTTTAGTACATGTACCTATATATTCTGGGTTGTTAGAGGTCTTCCAGCAGCGATTGCCATTCAGAGAAACTTTTGTAGAATACAATCTTCCCCAGATATTTGGAATGCATGACGGAGTATTGTGTTGACTCCATTCCACTTGGGAGTTTTGGGTTTGTGTCTGAGTATTTTCAGTTTCGTCACCCATTTCTAGATTCCTAGCTCATCACAGTTAAAATTTACTTCAAAAATACACAAAATTTGGGCCGAAAACGAAAAAAAACGGCTCGGTCGGTACGGTTTGGTTGGGGTGACAGAAAACATGGATAATGCTGCCAACAACGGTATTGAAATTTCGACGAAACAAATACGCTCACTTGAGGTAAGTGTGCTGTTAGTTTTAAACACGAGAGAATATGAATAAGAAAGACAATTTAAAGGAATATTTAAAGCTCACGTTAGGTAATTAGAAAGCTAAACTTTAAAATTTAGTAAATTGTTAATCAAGCTGCGGTTAAAAAATATCTTTTACCTCGACTAAATTAGTTAGATCTGACGGGAAACCTAGATAGCTGGAAATATTATGCACACAAAGTCGTTTTTCATGTTGGTACCATTGACGATATCAAAAACTTCAGGTGAATGAGAGATCGGATAATTGTGGTATAAAGCTGCATAAAAACGGGCTACACTTTTCTGCAATATGTGACTGCAATGCAATGGCCGGCAACATTGCTCGCAATACCAGCCAGACTATGCAAAATTGCAGTAAAGCTGCTTCTAAACTGGCTACACTTTTCTGCAATATGTGGCTGCAATACAATGGCCGCCAACTTTTCTCGCAATACCAGCCAGACTCAATGATATTATATATAAACTGAGGTAGATGCGTTTTACCGAGGTCTACGCGGCAAGACAAAACCAGGTGAATTCACTTGACTGAACTCAGTCCGCTCTGCGTCGCGCCGCGATACGAACATACGTTGCGGGATTTTAGAGAAAAGTAAAACAAACGAAAATGCCACATTTTGTGTTACGAAAGTGCAAAAATTATACTGGGACAGCTGTAAAAAACAGGCAGGATGTATCTTTCCATTTGTAAGTACTGTTTAGTCTATTTAAATGGAAAATCATTAATTTTATATTAAAAAATCACTGCCGCGGCGTTGCCGCTTTGCCATTTACACGAACGAGACAAGACGTAGTGCGTTGCATTCATGAGTGACAGAGAGAACGAGATAATGACGTGCGGTGTTGTCGGTTCGACCGACGCTAGGGGAGGTTAGGGTGATATGGGTAATATGATCACGCAATGCAACAATATTATTTTTCACCACTACTTTCCAATTATTTTTCGTAGTAGGATAATAAAGAGATGATTTGACTTTCAACATTTGCTTCTATTTTGTTTTAGATTTCCTAAAGACGAATTAATTAGGGAGAAATGGGTACGAGTCGTTAGAACCCAAAGACGAGACCATGAATGGATGCCAACGGCATACTCCACAATATGCTCCAAACACTTTGTAGATACTGACAAGTACGTCACAAAAAAAATCACAAACTGATAAAGAATGCAGTGCCGGTAATTAAGGTAAAATAGAAAAAAAAACTACTTTTAATATTCGGTTGTGTGTTCCTATGTTTGATTAGACAGGTAAAATTTCAGCCCGATCCGTTCAGTAATTTTGACGTGAAGAAGTAACAAACATCCATCCATCTATCAAACCAAACTTTATTAAATTATTATCATAGTAACTAGCGACCCGCCCCGGCTTCGCACAGGTGCAAAGCTGATACTAAATATACTACAGAATCGGCCTCCCTGCCGGTACCGTTGCAACCGCCATGTCCCTGCATTTTAATTCTATGATATCTTCGAAAATATTCATTTACTTTAATTACATGCTGTAAAGGGCCAAATGAATCTATATTAAATGCACAATGTTAAAATAGCTTCGTAAATAAGCAATTATTTCTCGTAAAAAGTAAAGGATATAAACTGGTTATTGTGGGTTACCCCTAAGAGATAGATAAATACCACCCGGACTTTTTATAGACCTTTTTAAGGTGTACAATACTGTAGTACATTATTTTGATCTATCTCATAGAGTTCAGCCAGCGTTTGCAATGTAAGCGCAAAAAAGTATTTATTTACGACATCACATAAGAAACCTCTAAAATTATCAGTGTTCCTCTACTATATTATGCATGTATGATACATATAAACCTTCTTCTTGAATCACTCTATCTATAAAAAAAAACCGCATCAAAATCCGTTGCATCGTTTTAAAGATCTAAGCATACATAGACACAGACAGACAGACAGATACCGACAGGAAGCGACTTTGTTTTATACTATGTAGCAATTAGAAGGCACTTAAGTTAAGTAAAAGTATTTTTTCTAGTGTGCTCACATAAATGTACCTATACTAGGAATGTAATACTATAATTCGTAAACAAACATTTTTATTTAAAATTTACTGTTTATTTTCTTAGTGGTGCCTCGTTACCCCCGTTTCCCCTAGTTCGTTCCTTAGCTGCTAGCCGATGACGTCATAGGCTGTCATTGGCCGTCAGCCCGCTGGCCGCTCGTGTAAAGTGTGAACAGTATGTTCATCTCTTTCTGACAACGGGGTCCTATATATCTCTGTTATCTTTTATCGTACTCAGTGATACAAATAAAGTTCCATAGTCCTATGCAGGTAGCTATAGTAAAATATCGCCATGTTTTTATTTCTTTCTAATGAGTATGACGTCTCTATTGGTAAAATCTCATTGGCCAGACTATGCAAGATTGCAGTAATGGCCCGGCAATAATTGCCAAACATTTTAGGTGTGGCCATGTAAGTATGGCCGGTAGGTATAGCCGGTATGGTATGGCCGGCGATCGTTGACCGATCGATTTAACTGCAATATTGCCCAGCCAGTTCTATTGTTCCTCCTCACAGTCAAGTTTCTCATCATGCATGTCTTCTATAAATAAATCAAACATCCTAGCTCTACCTAATGTTAGGATCGGTTATTCTATTCTACCCTCTTTAGTTCAGTTTTTATTTTTTTGTAAATTTTTCATAGAGCTATTTTCTTGTAGGTATTTTATGTAGGCCGGGCAATTAGTTGCCAATAGTGCAGCCACTAATTGTAGAAAAGTGTAGCCCGTTTAGAAGCACCTTAACACTTTCATGGCTCAAGAAGCAAATGATCTCCCCCAGCGTGGGGCTCGGTGGAGGCTGGGCAGTGAATGCGTTAACATACATACATAAACTAGGAAGCCTGTCTACTGGGTTTTACCATGCCAAGGTTTTACCATAGGCTTTTACCCACAGGTGACAGAATAAGAAATCTGTGGTTCTATCGTAAATAATTAATTTAAAATTTTTATTCAAAAAGAAATCATCATCATCATCAGCCCTTGTAGGCCTGTCTATGTTTATGCCATTCACCTCTGTCTTGTGCTAATCTGGGTCAGGTGTAGCAAAAATAAATAACAATCAACAAATAGAAATAAATTACAACTAGGTAAGTACCTACCTAGTAGGTACCTATTTACAATTGAAAAAATTGAGCTACTTAACTGCAGACTGTTGCAAACAATCTACAGGTAGCTCAACTGATCCATATCAATACCAGTCGGAAGCGTCCCCCAGACGCTGCTGGCTGAATTGCCACGCTGTATGGCAATGCTGATCTGCTGCGCCAAATACTCACCAGCTCTGGGGTCACTCGTCGCTTCGAACAGACGCTCAGATATTTTGTTAAAAACCCAAAGAGCCTGGGTAGGTGCCCCATGGACCTAGGGTCTCGACTCATAGGGGAGCAAATGTGTAGGCTCTGTCGAGACCTGCATATCTGCATAGGTACAGTCGCGGATTTACACATTTTCAAGGTACCTATAGGCTGCCAAATTTTTGCCGCCCTTGCCTCTACAATTGTGTCCTAGGTTATTTTTACAATCGATGATAATATCGGCGTCGGTACCTAATCTTGTTCGTTAATTCCGACGCTATACACAAAAGAGCTTTAGGGTTAAATTTTTAAAGAAAGAAAGAAAAGTCATCGGCTAAATGAATTGCATCTGTTAAACATCAGGATTCATGCAGAAATCTTTTTGATTTTTATGAGTAGATTTCGTCCCCAAATCTGCCGCCCCAAAAATCTGACGCCCTAGGCTAAAGCCTACTCAGCCTGCTGGTAAATCCGCCACTGCCTGCATATTTGGCCTCTTGAGATCTTCGGCAAAATCTGCCGCCGCACCCGCCCTCACGTATGTCCTCGGAAGATGGGAAGGCGGAAATGTGTCGACGCATGTAGCGTCTCACACAATGGGCCTCCTTTCCTCCCAAGGAACTAGAGTCATACCGTCGGGCCTCTTTCCATCGTCACGCAACAGACCATTCGGTTCGAGAATAGCTGGTAAGTTAGCGGTGACAAAGGCCCGCCGGATGATATCCGACCGGCGGCCCTAGTATCCGTGATGACCAAGCTGTTCGACAGCAGTAGGTACCGCAGTTGCATTAATGAGGCGCGCAACACCTTTAACCCAACCAAAGACATGTTGCGATACGGAAAGTTACGGGATCCAATAAAGTAGCAGTATTATATGAAAGAAATGCTTGCATCCAATGTCCTGACTCCCATTATGCCATTTGGAAAAGGTCTGGAGGCGGGCACAAGCCGTTGGAATAAAAGTGATTTTGGGGGAGCAGCATCGGGGCAAGCACGATGCCAAGCCAACTAGTGCTGTTGACAGAAGACAGGAACGCTGGTAGGGCTATTCTTGAAATTTTGCGTTTACTTATGTCTCCCAATTTGACAGGCAGGAAGGGCTGCGACCATGCCTTAATTGTCATCTAAATCGATAATCAAAACCGATGATCAAGTATAATTAATTGAATTCTTTTTTAAGGGTTTTACACTGCAAGCGCACAATCTAACGCAAACAAGCATTAGTTGCAATCTAAAAATAATTTTTTTCAGGCCCAGAAAGATAGAGCAGAAACCTTACTTAGAACGGCCTTTTACGTTACGACCACAAGCTCGCCGCCCGATACGGAGGTGGTGCAATGGTGGTGTGAAAAAAAACGATGGTGTAGGTGTAGAATATTTTTTCCGGCAATTAGGAACTAACAATCAATAGCTAGATAACTTCGAATACCAACCTTGGTCGATGTGTATAGCACACGTGCTTACAAAAGTTATTGGGTGCGATATACCCATTTATGTATGTATTTATTTATCAAGGGCAACCAACTAGAGGTAAGTTATGTCACATAAGAAATTACAAAACCGAAACTATAAAACTTTTTAATTAGCTCGCACTCTATAATACCGTATTAAAGTATTTATTTTCCAATCTTATATACAGTTCAAAGGTCTTAAAATTTCACTTAGGCTACTAGTATAGTATTATTATATCTGTGCTTAGGCTAAGCCCTGTTAGGGCGCTATGCATTTTGAGAAGTAGCTACAAAATGCGCAAAAAAACAAGGCAACTTAACAAAACAGTTTTTAATGCTTACACGTAACAAATTAATAATAGGATAAAATCAATAGTAATTTATTCATGTAGGTAGGTATTTTAAAATTAAAAAACAGATTCACCAATATAGTCGTTTTTTGTTATAATTGCAAAGACAGATATATGTAGATATTCGGAGAGGAAAGCCGGATAAAAAGAGATAATTGGCTTGTTAGTAAACTAAAAGGATGCGGATGGGCAAGGTTGCAAACGTGACTGTTCGTCCAAATGCCAAAAATCTTGATTAAGGTCATTAAAAGTTTTTAAAATAAAAGGCGTTAGTCCTTGTTAGCAGTTATAAAAATCCCGTAGCTATGTAGATATGTACCTACTGAGGTAATTTTCAGAATTCCGTACCCGAAGGGTGAAAACGGGACCCTATTATTAAGCCTCCTCATCCATATTTTGTTCATTTGAGAAAAGACTCTTTCGACAGATGCGTTATTCCAGGCAGACACAAGACGTACTCAATAATTATAGAAAAGTTCGTTAAGTGGATATTGTTTGCACGGAAGTGCTGGAATAATTCCACCCAACGCTTTTAAGCAGTCAAATTCTCTGCATTCCAGTCTGATTTTTTGGTCTGTCGTAAATACCTAAGCGAAAACTCGTCGAAAACTTTGGTGTCCTGATTCTTACAAATAAATTACAGCGTGATCAATAAATCCATGACACCCTGTACCTCTTCTCATGTAGGTTTTTTCGTTAAATTTCCCCATTCAAATACTTCTTATTGAGTTACTGCGCCTCCCCCAACTTCACCTATGCGCTCTCCGCGCTACGCCAAGCGTTGACGTACCAAAAAATTGTAAATTAAATTATCTTACGAAAGTGGGACTTTTATGCTTTCGCAGAGGACAGCGGGACGGTCAGCCTGAAAGCGAGACTGTCCCGCCCAAAGCGGGACGTATGGTCACGTTAGTATACCCCATAGGTACCTAGGTACTTCATATAGCTAAGCTTCAGAAGTTGTCAAGCCTCCAAAGTTGTAAGAACTTCGTTATTAAATGTCGTGGGAAAGGGAAACAATTCGCCTTGCGTTTATCGCCAAATCATTATCGGTAATGACTTGACAGTTCTAAAGGTATCTAGGCGGATATTTGAGACGAAATTGCGATGGTTTTATGATGATTTAACGACTTTCCTCGCTATTATGTAACTTTGGAAAATCACCGCTGTAATTTTAAATTGCCTACCTACGTAATTAATTATTTAAATTTTAATCCCACCCACTGGCTCATTCAATAAAGATAATAAACTTAATTGCTGACTATGCTTAGGAGTACTTATAAATTAGTTAGAAGATAGGTACTAAGAGTAAGAAGCTACCTATAAAATACATGTACTTAGGTATGTAGGTATCTGGAAGAGATCGCTCAAAGCGATAAGGCCGCCCTTTTTACTTCCTTGATTCTCATCATTTCCTTCTGTATTGTATTCTATATCTATTTGGTACAACATAGAGTCCACCAGTTCAAAGTCGCTCAACGAGCAATGGAAAGAGCTATGCTCGGAGTTTCTCTCAAGCATGGGATCAAAAACGAATACATCAGATAGAGAACCAAAGTAATCGACATAGCCCAAAGAATTAGCAAGCAGCGTGGCAGTGGGCCGGGAATATCTGGCGAAGAACCGAAAGCCGCTGCTGGGGTAAACGTGTTCTTCAATGGAGACCGCGCCTCGGCAAACGTAGTGTAGGACGCCCTCCAGCCAGGTGGAATGACGACCTGCGAAAGACTGCAGGCAGATGCTGGATGCGGCAAGCTATGGCGCTCATTAGGGGAGGCCTATGTCCAGCAGTGGACTAATATAGGTTGATGATGATTTGATGACTTAAATAAGTACCTACAGAATAAGTTCAGTGAAATGGTGAGCTATTATAATGGTTTATCTTTTCAACCCTTCAACCCCATCCAAGATACATATTATTTATTCCGGTCACGTAATTAGTTTGTTTACGAAAGGTAGATAAAAAGGCAGTGATTTTCAAAAGAATGTGATTAGATCGTTCGTACAGAAAGAACTCGCGTAGAGAAAATCTCGAAATTACCTTCCCTATAGGTATATTAAAATAAGCTTAGAAAAAACTTCTATACTATGCCAATTATAGCGTTCTAATGATGAAATCATTATTTTAATTATTTAGTTAATCTATATATATATATATAAAAGAAAGTCGTGTTAGTTACACTATTTATAACTCAAGAACGGCTGATCCGATTTGGCTGAAAATTGGTGGGGAGGCAGCTTAGAACCAGGAGACGGACATAGGCTATGTTTTATCCCGGAATTACCACGGGAACGGGAACTACGCAGGCGAAGCCGCGGGCAGCAGCTAGTAATAAATATAATAACGAATACTACTGGACAATTCACACAGCATCAATATGCCCCAAGCCAAGCAGAGCTTGTGTTATGGGCACTAGTTAACTGATTCATTTACTTATAAGGTACTTTACGCTACAAAGAAAACACCCAAAACACCCGGAACAAATATCTGTAGGTCGTACAAACATTTGTCCCGAGGCGGAAACCGAATCCGTAACTTCCTGCGTCGCAGGCGGACCTTCGCCCTCGCGCCACAGAGGTCATCATTGCAATAGATTGGCAATAGCGTGTCATAGGAAGACATCAAACACACAGATGAGATAATATCAAATCTACGCATTTATTAAGGTAACTACACCAGCTACCGTATAAAATAAATCCATTGAATGCCGAAATACAATTATAGTATAAAATTCCATCCCAATCAATATCCCGTGTCTTTTTATCTCGGTACCTACCTTAAGTGTACCATACAAAGGCACCGATTTATATAATAATTTATTTTTTTCCTTTCATTATCTATAACTAACTTCCACACTAATTACTACTAACTACAAAAATATATTATTAAATTATGATATTTTTCATATTTTTCACATAATAAACAGGATCATTGTCAGCATCATTTAATCACCCCATAATAATAATAATTATTATTATTATTTTGCCATCTTTGTTACTGCCTTTTTATCTATAATTTACAAATATCCAGTGCTGCCACCTCGTCTCCTTTGTTGACATATTTATTCTGCCTTTGTTTGCGTTGGATCTGAGATCGTGTCTGTCATCCTACCCTACCTGGTCCTGACTGAAAACCAGCGCTCTTTCACAAAATACCTACCCTAGGTTTTTGTGTTTGAGCAACAAGCTGAGTCAGGACCTATTAGACCTACACACACGCGCTCGTCGGCTTGCTGAGTGGGCTACTTGGTACCAACCCAATAGGTAGATAGGTCCTTGTGTTAAGGTATGTTAAGGTATAATGTATCGTGTTAGTATTGTTCACTTGTTTTTTCGTAGGTATGTGTTAGGTACTAAGTACTCTTTTATTTTATTTTATTTCATTAGTAGTGTACTGTAGTGTTTAATAAATAATTTTCTTCTTTCTTTCTTTACCTTATTTTTTAATTTTGCTTATTATTTACCTAGGTACGCCCCAAACGGTTCTTTTCGTAGGCACTTTAAAATACTGACCCTGTATAACGATTTTATGTCGTTCATGTTCATGATGCGGTCTATGATACCTATCGAGGTGAGATCGCATTCTAGATAGGTCCTCATACCAAATAAACTAATAAATTTCCTTTGAGACCTCCTTTGCATTGTAGGTCTCCTTTAAAATTTCGACATCGTGATTTGTACTGAATATATATATTTTTTTTATTCTCTACAGGTGCACGATATTTATTGTTATTTATTACCATACAACGGAGCAATGCAGCCAGCGTCTTGGGGACGCTTCCGACTGGTATTGATATGGATCAGTTGAGCTAACAGGAGGGCGATTACGGTATGGTAAGGCACGGCTTTACGGCTCAAACGTTAGGGTACGCGTTCACAGGCCGACATCGGACAATGCGCTGACAAGTGCGTCCACAGATCGGCAATCCGAATGACGTCATTCGCATTAATTCGAAAAGTTGCCTTCAATAATCCTCGCCGGCATTGCCGACAGTCCGCTCCGTTCGGTATGGATCTTTTATGTTAAACCATTGATGGGGCCAGTACGGATTGTCCGATGTCGGCCTGTGAACGCGCACCCTAACGTTTCAACTGCTAACATTTAAGCCGTAATGCCGTGCCTTACCACACCGTGATCGCGGCCCTGTAGATAGTCTGCAGTAAGCTCAATTGTTTTAATGGTAAATTTATTTCTATTATTTGATTGTAATTTTCTTTGTGAATAAATTATTTTATAGCTTCTATAGTTGCTAAGATATTCCAGAGGAAACAAGGACTGACAGAGCGTAGGTAGCTCGTAAGCACCTAGAAAACCTTTGGAAGATTGTCCCTGTATAAAGATTTTATATCGATCGCGTTCATGATG
The DNA here is from genome assembly GCA_949316285.1 of Eupithecia subumbrata. Classification (NCBI taxonomy): domain Eukaryota; kingdom Metazoa; phylum Arthropoda; class Insecta; order Lepidoptera; family Geometridae; genus Eupithecia; species Eupithecia subumbrata. The sequence continues at coordinate 26,062,770 of OX438643.1, forward strand.
CGCTCTAAGTATGATACCTATCGAGGTGAGATGGCCGGCTAGACAGGTACATACCTCAAACCCATCATCATCATCAGCCTATATTAGTTCACTGTTGGACATAGGCCTCCCCTTATGAGCGCCATAGCGCCCTGTCTTCAGCTTGCCGCATCCAGCATCTGCCTGCAGTCTTTCGCAGATCGTCATCCCACCTGGCCGGAGGGCGTCCTACACTACGTTTGCCGAGTCGTGGTCTCCACTCAAGAACACGTTTACCCCAGCGGTTGTCGGGTCTTCGCGAGATATGACCGGCCCACTGCCACTTCAGCTTGCTAATTCTTTCCTCAAATCCAAAGAGTTAGAAATCCGAAGTTCGGATTTTAACTCTTTGGGTTTAGTTCGGATTCCGAACTAAATATCCGAGCCTTTTCAATCAGTCGATCGTCTAATCAGGATCTCTCGAGTCTCGAAGAAGCATTAACAAGTCAAACACCGCGAAATCTACTTCTCAGACTCGTTAAAATCCTCGAGGGATAGGTATTTGGTGATCTTTAGTGGATGTATACCTCGAATAGGTAATATACTCAGCGGATTAAATATCCAATCGAGACCTATTTTAATTACTTTTTAACCGATGAAAAACGGAGTAGGTTCTCAAGTCTCATAACTTTTTACAAAGTAGTCCGATTTTGATAGTTCTTTTTTATTGGAAAGGATATACCCGAAGTTGGTTCCATATAAACTTGCTTTTCAGTTTTTTCGGCGGTCTAAGTTTAATGTTAAAAAGTTTTATAATATGTACATATGTATGTACCTTTTAACGGGTACCTAAATTCATTACGGATGTAAGGATTGACTACGAACCTTATTTGTGTTGGAAGAAGTTATTTATAAATAAATAAATAATGCTGGACGATTCACACAGCATTATCTAGCCCCAAGCTAAGCAGAGCTTGTGTTATGAGTACTAGATAACTGATATACATAATATAATACACTACATAGATAGATATTTTTACTATACATAGAAAAACATACAGAACACCCTGAACGAATATCTGCAGATCGTACAAACATTTGTCCCGAGGCGGGAATCGAACCCGCAACTTCCTGCGTCCCAGGCATACCATCGCCCGCTGCGCCACAGAGGTCGTAAAAAATTGGTGTTGGTGTTCTTCCAACACAAATAAGGTTCGTAGTCAACCCGCTTACATATGTAATGAATTCTTCAAACTAGGATAGTTTTTATAATAAAATGATAAAACCTATATTTCGAACTCTTCAACGAGTTTATGGTTCACATGATAAATAAATATAGAAAATATTATTTTTTTTTACCTATTTATGTTTATCCATCCCTGAGTTCGTTTTGACGGTAGTATCGATACGTGATCGTGAGTCTCATTTTTCAATGGGATTTGGTACAGCGCCTCTATCGTACGGATATGGAACTGCGGTAATCCCATACAAAAACCATCGACACGGAATCTGACATAGATAGGCGCGAAATTCAAATATTTTAGCGGTTTTTAATATTATTTCCTATGTTCTACAGAAAACTAACAGAAAAGTAGTCTGCCACAAATCGTAGACCATATTTTCATTATCATTGTTTATTTAACATTATTATACCTACCTAATAACGTATGATATAATGGAGCTTTTTTTCAATCAACATTTCAACATAATATTATTTTTAGGAATAAATCTCTTATATTATTAATTGCTCCAAAAGTCAAAAGTAGCACTAAACTGAAATTTATTAAAACGGCTTCGTAAAAAAAAGTTTACTGTTTATGGAAAACAACATTTCGGCTATTTTTATTACGTGTAGAATGCAGAAAATATTAAAAATCGCTAAAATATTTGAATTTCGCGCGAATCTGTTTTTCAGATCCCATGTCGATGACTCGGTAACGGAGTTTCTGAATATCTACTTTACGTTTGTATCGAGACGTGATGACGTGAGACGCGCTGCTTCAGAAACACAGTAAAGTGCTGTGCATGTGTTACGTCATTCACCAAACCGCTACGAGCGTCTACGAAGCGCTACGAAATGGCTACGAAGAGCTACGAGCGGCGCGTTTGAATCTTTTGATTAAATTTTGAATGATTTTGAAAGACTTTCTTGTAATTGAATTACCCCAGAGAGCCACTGAAAGAAACTTGTATTTAACTTGTAGTCCCATTTTCCACTTATAAACTGCCAAATAAACGCTTGGCAAGAGATGTCGCGAAGCTTAATTGGCATTATTTATTCATATTGTTATTGTTGCAAAACACTGGCGGAACAGAAACCGCAGGACGAGGTGAAAAAGCCCCCAGAGATCCCTAATACTATAAATGCGAAGGTTTGGATGGATGAATGATTGTTTTTTCTTCACGTCAAAACTATTGAAAGTGTGAGGCTAAAAAAAATTGCATAGATACCTGGAATAACACATATGTAGGAATCGCGGTTAGCTCTTCCCGGGGTGTTGATATAAAAAGTCGAGTATATAGAACAATTATTGTAAAAACTACGACAAATACTTTAAAAACTACGAATAATATGCTGTTACTGAGTGCGGTTTGGATGATCGCTGCTAATGCACTGACCTCCGTAGGCGCCCGGTCCGCGCTCGCGGCACGAGTAACCTACTTAGGTCAAACTGCTGATGATGCTGATTAACCTACCTACGTGATCGATGTATCGAATATACTTATAATCAACTTAAACACTAATCTTAATTTTTTTGATTTGGAATAACGTATCTATAAGCTATTTTTTATCCCGAAAATAATGCGTGCAAAGCAGCGGGCAGAAACTAGTCTCTAATCATTTCTATTGGACTCATCGCGAGAGAGTCATTCGTCTAGGTGGTCCTTTAACAAGAACTGGAGTGCTACTTTAATATTTTAATCATTGTCTTCGGCACTGTAATTTGTCCAGAACCAAACTACTTCTTGGTGGCAACAGTGGTAAAGCGGTCCATCCAATTTTGATAAAAGCTACTCGAACCTGATACGGCTGCCCTGTTCTGTGTACTTGCTGACAATTAATTATTATCGTAATAATGGCCTTGCAAGAAGTTACGTAGCTTTATAAGCAGGTTATAGTTTATAACCACAACAGAAACAGAGGTAGACCAAATGCTCGGTGGTCAGGTGACATAATTCAAGTGGCTGGCAAACACTGGATGAACACAGCTAACGATAGAGACACCTGGTAATCTCTTGAGGAGGCCTTCACCTTCGGCCAGAGGGGTTCTTGAGAAAAGGACTTTATACCTACCTGAGTGCTAAAACTTATAAAATAATAATTTAGAAACCTTAGAATTAGTATAGGTCAGTGTTTTCAAGTATTTTGCAATATTTCAGGAAATAAAAGGCTTTTTATTTTATTTTATTTATTTATAGTTTATTGGATAAAAAGTATATTATATATATATCCGTTATTGGCCGTAACCGTAAGTCTTGCTATGTAGCATATTTGTATAAATTAAGGGCTGTGGATTTTGTTTAAGGCTGGGTACGCCAGCAGAGGCCGCATTTTTGTGATTTTTAAATCCATCTGAGACTGAGCAAATAGTGTTTTAAAATTCTGAAAAAAAGATATATATTACTCAAGGATCTAGTCTAGTCAAAGTCGCATTTAGTTACAAGATCTAATGAACTTCACTCGATAGAAAATAATCCCAAAGTAACCCCTTTTTCTAACGTTTTTTCAATACTATGACTAGCGAACTACAGATATCACACTTTTTTTTGTACTCAACTAAAGACACATACATCTAAACAAATTCGCAGAGTTTGACTTGATAAAATGATTTTCTTAATCACTATGTTTAAATAACTACAAAAAACACGAGCGCGCGGCTTGGCAGGCGCGCATTTTCCCTTTCGCCTACTGCTGCAGAACTACCTGGCCTTAACCAATAAATAAATAATATAAATAATAAGTGACTCACCTGACAGAAACGCCATATTTGCCATAAACACTGCTACGCACAAAATAAATCTATTTTGTAACTATTTGGTAGTATTAATTAACATAATCCTAAGGCTAATGGCGTATAGTAGTTTTAAGGTAAATAAAAAGAGAAAGAGAGAGAAGGAGATGGAATCCTTGTTATCTATTTATGTTGCAATCTACCTATGTGTTGTGATCTTTGTCTTATTCGGTAAGGAAAGGATAAAATTAAAACAGCATTTTTAGTCTAATTTTATTTAATTCATTGACTAGATTGTTCATTTATATAGATCAATTGAACACACTACAGCTAATAGTAGCCACAATAGATTGGCAATACTTAGAGATGTTATAAATTTGAATTAACCTTAAATTTCAAAAATACATACATAAATATATTTAATTGTCGAAGTTAATAAGTTAAATTGTAGGCTAACATGTCAAAAAAAGCTCCAATTGAGAAAACTGTAGCTAATAAAAACATAAATTATAAAGAGTCGTAAGTGAATGATAGCTCTAACTGAAGCTCGATAAAGTTCGGGTAATTTATCTGGAAACGGGTTTACTTCAGAATCTAATAAACCGATATTCCCAAATTAATAAGGTACCTACCCTTCAAAAATTATTAATGGATTAACAATCGCATTTCCAGATTCCAGTTCACGTTGCTAAATAAGTTCCAAAATTATTGACAAAGATCTAAACAATAATCTAAACAATTTACCTACTGGCGTACTCCTTTGAAACCGGTACCCGGTTATACCCAACAATATAAGGGGTGTCCGAGAGAATAGCGTTGAAATAACTCTGCAGGTAAAATCTACTACTTTTAAAATGTTCTATGTAATTGTAATTTCGAATGAAAGTTTCTGAATACATATTTACAAACAGCATATTAAAAATATACTAAAGTACAGCGGCAATCGGCCAACACATCAATATCAGGGCCGACGACATAATAGTTAAAACCTTAAGTAAATCAATTCAACGAGTTAAGATCTTTTACAAGAGGGTGAAAACTCACCAAGAGACCAGGCTATAGGTTCGCATTTTAATTGTTGACAAAAAAGTCAGCTGGTCAATTCAGATGTATGATACGATTTTCGCCGTTCATTAGGCTGCATTTGATTACGAATAAAACCAAGTTAATGGACCAATGAGCGGCGAAAATTATATGAGGGATACACTCACGGATACCTCTGAATCCACCAGCTGCTGTATCATAAATCATTTATTCACCAAATATACATGCTCAGGGATTTCAGCTGAGACCCAAAATAAGCTCGAGGCTTGTGTCTTGGGTGTCAGGTATGTCCACATATTTATCTAATAGTCATAAGGCCGTAGACTGTTTCGGTGATGATGAGCGATCTGCGACTAATTTAACATCACTAGATTTATCGAATACACTGTACGTAGCCTGACGCCTCAGTAAGTAACAGCCCTAAGCATCGTACAACTAAGCCTTGGTCGTTTACTTCCTGAAACAGGAGATGGGGTTGAAGTAGCACTGGCGGAAGCGGACCTGCCTCTTGTCGGCTCTCCACTGGCGGACGAGGCGGCTGTCGATGTTGCGGAGACCCCAGCCGCGGGTCTCGGGCGGGGACCACGAGCGGGTACCACGGACCATCCTGGTGAGACAACAATTATTGATTCAATCTCAAAATCATAATAAATCTCTCTCAGACAGCACCCACTCAGGTGTCTCTTTCTACTCGAAGAATTGGGCATCTGGAGTGCTACTAGAAAAACAAATTTCTAAGATAATGGTCTTTACGAGTATTCTAAAAGAAAATAACAATCAACTAATAGAAATAAATTAGAATGTTTACAATTGAAACAATTGAGCTAACTGCAGACTGTTGCAAACAATTTACAGGTAGCTCAACAGATCCATATCAATACCAGTCGCAAGCGTCCCCAAGACGCTAGCTGCATTGCCCCTCTATGGCAATGCTGATGCGCTGCGCCAAATACTCACCAGCTCTCAGGTCACGCGTCGTTTAAGATAATTTAGAAAGAACTCGATCTTCGAGCAAGTCAACATAAAGTACTCAAAACGGAAATTACTTAAAGCTGGTGTAGTTAGTGTTTGTTCCGTGAGACGATCTGCTTACGACAATTTACTATGTTGTGTTTCGGTCCATATTCTTTGAAACATTGAGAACGTTTCGCATCCGTTCGTTTGACAGAAAAGTCATTTCGCTTTGTAAAGACAGCACTTTTCCAATTGAGGACGTTTCGCTCCAATGAAGAATCGAGTTGCGAAAGTTTTTCTAATGTTTTTCCTTTTGCTCTAAGGACGAACCACCCCGTGTTCCATTAGGTACATGGATGCCTAAGTTTTCTAGTAAGTTAATTTGATACATACCTACCTAGTGAAAGATATAAATCAATTGAAATAGGCACCTATCTTTGACGACCGGGCGAAGGTCTACCTGCGACGCAAGAGGTTGCGGGTTCGATTCCCGCCTCGGAACAAATTTGTGTACGATCTGCAGAAATTTGTTCCGTTGGTCTGGGTGTTTTCTATGTATAATAAAAAAATATCTATCTATGTTTTTAATGTATTAAATATATCAGTTATCTAGTACCCATAACACAAGCATTGAGTAGCTTACTTTGGGGCTAGATGGTGCTGTTGTGGATTGTCCAGCATTATTTAGTTATTTATTTATCTACCAAAGATCATATATTTTTATTGAAGAAACTAAAACTTAAAGCAGCAGGTGCTTATGAAAACTAGGTTTAAAGATTTATGTAAGACAGTCTGAAATGAATATTGTCGAAAAATTTATAACTGCCATGAAACGCAAACCCTTCTATCGTCTGTGTATCTTATAACCATACTTATAAACATTTTAGTAACCTTTCCTGTTCGCGTGATAAAAACATTGTCGTAAGCTCACACGTACATTTTATTTGTCACGTTTCGCGATGTAAACGAAAAACGCAGTAAAACTGATGTTCTCCATTCATCAATGTCGGGAACTAGAATTTGGGTGGGTTAATGGTTACTTTGGAGGAAAACAAATCGAATGTGATAAAGAAATAGAAAAGCAAGAACACTATACTCCGGTCAAGCTCAAGATATCAATGTGTATATTGTCCTCATTTGACTTGTTGTTGATTTTTTACTGATAGAATTTGCACTACTTTTCGATTTGAACTTCTTCCTACAATGTATAAAGCTGACAAAAATATAATAACTTACCAAACTCGAACCCAAAAAGAAAAATTATAGATTTTGGTGTTACGTGTGTTTTACAAACATTGTACCGTGAAAATGGCTTGAGTATAGGCCAACTGTAAGAAAATCGAAGCCTTCGGAAACTTCTTGAAGTAAAACTACAAATATGTTAAACTATTTGATCGTCCCTTGCTGGATGAGATCGGTACCAGTTTCACTGAAAGACAGTAAAAATCTTAACTGGTTAAAATTTCATGTCACTATACTTTCAAGGTCCCTAAGAAGAGGGAAAGTAAAATAAAAAAAACAAAACTATTATTTAAAATGAAACCAGATAAAAATTTAACAAAATTTTTGAATACCTAAAAGTACGAGTAGGTATCTAACGTTTCAGAAATTCACACAAATAAAAGAAGTGTCTCAATTAAAAAAGTTCCTATTTGAAAAACTTAACCTTTGTTTGCCGTGCTAATTATTTTCAAAAGGCTTGAGCAGACACAATAATGAGACCCATGCTCCAAATATTTACAAACATTGTTTACAAAGGACTTTTTTGGTATTTATCATTGTATTATTTTATTGTTTGATACCATCTATGTAAAGCTGAGATTAGGAATGAATTAAAACTAAGAAACAATTTAAAAAGAAACAATTATAACCTAAGTGACGATTGGCGGTCTTATCGCTCAAGAGCGATCTCTGCCAGAATGATTATAGGAATGATTTATAATAATCTACAATCAACTATGACATATAAAATTATCTTAATTAATTATAAAATTATTAATTATTATTGCAATCAGTATGAAGAAAATTATCGTTGATTGAGCTACCTGTAGATTGTTTGCTAAAGTCTAGAGTTAGCTCAATTGTTTCAATTGTAAATACTAGTTCTAATTTATTTCTATTATTTTATTGTAATTTTCTTTGTGAATAAAGACTTCTGCCCTTAAAAAAAAGAAAATATATAAAAAATATTCGTTTCTTACATCAAATAATTTATTTCATCATACCACTACCTATTTAGATAAACAATAATATGGAGATCATTTTACGGATTGAAGGAAAATCTATTCTTCTTGGAACATTTCATCACTGCTGCTTTGTTACATATTTGCAATTTTTGCGATTGAAGCCATCTTATTTTGTCGATGGACCATATACTCGTAAGATGACAAAAGAACCCTGATTTGTTAGAAGACTGTCCCACTTTAGAGCGATGGATATAATAAAGGTCAATACAAAATTAATTGAACAAACATTATGCTGCAAATCGTTTTCTGAAGAAACACAATTAGGTGATTACTATAAATGACAGCCATTTTTCTACTCGATGTAATAGTAGTGAGTGAGGTACATTTTTTACGTAGATCAATATAGTTCAATTTGTAGCAGATACCCAGGTTCTCTAAATAATAAAAACCCGTTCAACAGTTGATAAAGTTTTGATACGATTGAAATGGCTCGATAAGTTATATTCAGATATTTTAGTGATAACACTAGCTGCATTCTTACTACCCGTTGCAGGACAACGCGTTGTCCTATTACCCGTTTTCCCGTAGGAATGAAGCATTTTCCCGCGTTAAAAAGTAGCCTATGTTCATCAGGAATAATGTGGGCTTTTAATGGTAAAAGAATTTTCGAAATCGGTCCAGTAGTTTCGGAGCCTATTTAATACAAACAAACAAATTAATCAATCAAATCTTTCCTCTTTATAATATTAGTATAGATAAAATATATCGAAAGTTTTTCCTTGGTTGAATCATCATTTCGTATTTTAAGATTGTATTATGCCTTCAAAGTACCAGCAATCTACAAATAAAACCTACTTCCAAGCTAAGGTAGAGAAAATTATGTAAGAACTTTCGCAGCCATGTGCACGAATGTTACTAATTAAGGTTGCGTAATACAATTCGAACGAGGAGTTGCAATTCGAATGTGTAGGTTGTTAGCTTAATATTGAAATCAGAAATTAAAATAGTTATCTATTTAGGCAAAATAAACTCATAGACAAATCAATTTTGGTTGGTCTGGGTGTTTTCTATGTATAATAAAAATATCTATCTATGTAGTGTATTGTATTAAGTATATCAGTTATCTAGTACCCATAACACAAGCTCTGCTTAGCTTGGGGCTAGATAATGCTGTGTGAATTGTCCAGCATTATTATTATTATTATTAATTTAAACTAAATTATCACCTATCAAATAAATAATTTAATTGTAAAGTTATTGTGATTAAGTATTATCAAATAAGAAATAAAGTCTTAATTGATTCTCTTCACTTAATTTTTTTGTAAATTATTATATTTTAGCAGTTATTTCAGTTTCGGCCCACGGAAACGCACGCGATGTTTCTATGGAAACGAATAATGGTGATTTCATCCCATGGGAACTGATTTATGGGATAAAAACATCTATCGGACAAAATTTCAGCGTTTTCCCGTGAAGAGAAGTAACAAATATCCATCATCCATACATATAAACTTTCGCATCTATAATATTACTGTGATTTTGTGAGTGATTATGATTACCCTGCTCTCTAATTTTCGCCTCAAAAGAACGAGTTTTCACCCACGTCACATTGCCTCAACTATGGGTACCGGACCGGAACCAAATCTCTTTCTCTTTGAAAGAAAAATCCTTGCAAAACAGACTGGAGGTAATTACAAGAACCTGGTAACAAAATACTTAAGAATCATCCCCACTAATTAACCCACCGCCCCACGCGCAGCGAACGAATGCAATGTATTCTTTGCTGCAATTTTAACCTCTTTGACGTGACTCTCCTTCTGTTTGTTGTTTGGTTCTGAATCTGTTATTATGAAACAAGCTTTTAATATTTGTGAACTTTTTGAAATAAGTTATTTTTGCAGTACCTACATTACACAAATCTCGTATATAATCGAAGGGTTACCCTACCCAGTATAGTTAGACCAATATACATCTTTACGACAGGATAAGTCCGTCTTTCACAACTCAATTAATAAATGTCAACGCATTTTTGGCTGAAAAAGGTAGGTACCTTCCTACTGGGATAATTTATCACGATTATGAGTTTTTATAATATCGTTAAGTCCATTGTTGACTTATCGTTGACGACCAAAAGGGGATGTATCTTCACGATTTTGTAGACTACCATCTAAACCCAATAAACTATGAAGTGTTATTTGTAAGTGTTAATAGCGCGGAACACCCTAAAAAAACATTCCTCTTTATTTATTTTCGACCCCTGTTTGAAGCACACATTTTCCAAAAACAAGTTACAGCCTTTTACTGTTGAAAACAATTACAAAGGTAATTTAAAATTCAATTCTATGTTAGTTGTTAGAAACACATTAGAATTATCTTACGACCTTTTTTCAACCCTTATTCACAAAGAAAACTACAATCAAATAATAGAAATAAATTAGTACTAGTATTTACAATTGAAACAGTTGGGCTAACTGCAAATAATCTACAGGTAGCTCAACCAGTCGGAAACGTTCTCAAGACGCTTGCTGTATTGCCCCGCTGTATGGCAATGCTGATGCGCTGCGCCAGATACTCACCAGGTCTCGGGTCACGCGTCGCTTCGACCAGACCCTCATAAATAATTTTAAACCCCCTTATTATTTGAACACTTGTTACGATGAACGTAGCAACCAGCAATATGGTCGTTTATACCAATCAGTTAGTTTTTATTTACCTGCTGTCGCTGTAGAAGTGTAGACAAACTAATGTCCTTGCAGCGCAAGGCTTTAATTAACCTCTCGCCTTACACAGTGCAAGCATGCACGTAGGTGAAATTCGAGCACAATTGGAGCAAATGCTCCAATTGCTGTAAATACAGAGTTGACCCAACTTTGTAGTACCTAATAGTAATTGGCTATTTCGAAATTGCTTTGTGAATTTTGACTCTTAAGCAATCAACGCGTAATTTTGTCTAACTAGTACCTACAGCTGCTGTGTCTCTACAAACTACAAAGATAAAATTTAGAAGTGGAACTGTGACTCAACCAAATGAGGACTAAAATAAAACGTCAAGTGCGAGTTGGGTTCGCCCACCAGGGTTCCGTATAGTGGTAAGATCTTGTTTCTTGCTAAATATCATGATTCCAGGTCAACGGGAAGTAGGTACCCTATAGGTTTTGGTCCATGGCGAGAATCAAAAGTTTTTTTTGTGTATAAACTACAAATTTACGGTTTTCGCTTATTTTGCTATTTTTTCTGATGATTCCATTGAAAATTTCAAAATATTCGGACATAAACGGCTGCTGTAACGTTTGATTGCGTTGACTTAGAAGTTTTATTTATATCACGACTCCAATAGGCTACAAACTTAAGTATTTGATGTTAATTTCAACTCGATACCTACACGCGTTTCTGAGAAAAGGGGGTTGACAGACGGACAGACAGACCGATAGACAGACAACAAAGTGATCCTATAAGGGTTCCTTTTTTCCTTTTGAGGTACGGAACCCTAAAAATTATGTCCAGCAAATATGACGTATTGAAGGGGTTGCATTGTGATTATGTCAGAGATAAACATCCAGGAATGAACATAGGCCTCCCTCAACGGTGAACGTTTGTTGGGTTTTCTATAATTCCCGCGGGTGTACTAAGGGATATCTATCGGGGGGCGGGCGGCAGCGACCTCTGACACCAGACTGCGATACCCAACCCAGCGATACCCAGCCAGCGTGGGGATTCTGGGTACTACCCCCAATGATTCATTGAGAAAACGTAGTATTCTTTACGTTCCTATGGTAAAAACTAATTATAGACAAAACGCATTCTTAATACAAGCAAGCAAATTGTTCAACTCATTGGTCAACAAAAACATTGATGTCGATTTATTTAACACACCTGCAAGTAAGCTTCAACGCTTGCTTAGCGATGATTTCTTTTAAGATAACTACAACTACAACGCTTATCAGGAGGAGGCCTGAGTCCAGCAGTGGACCATTAGTATTGGGGTTGAGGATTGATGGGTTCCAGCTTTTTGCTAGGTAAGCTGGTGGTGTTTCGCTGGCGCCTGCACTGAGTTACAATGAGGTACATACCTGTCTTCAGCGTCGAGCTGCAGCAGAAGTTTGCGGAGCGCTGCGGTGTTCATGGGGTCCCACTGGACAGCCATATCGTTTTCATCAGCGTGCGGTACCAGGGAATTATCAACTTGTTCATCCTCCGTATCCTTAACAAAATTAGGAGTTTTAACACAACCACAATTGGTTTCTGTTCAATTAATGTCTGTTAGATGGTGGCTTGTCTATGATTTCATTGCACTATGATTATTGAAGGTACTGGTGACCTAAACATTTCAAAAATCAAGTTTCATGCTAAAAGCTTTTTGACAGACTAATTAAAATAAGCCATTGTTATAACAAAACCTTTTCACCAGCAGTATATTTTATAAAGTAGGTAAAAACAGACCTCAATGAATTTTATATTAGGACTGGGACCACCGCTCCTTAGAAAAACTTAATTTCCATACTTTTTTACAATTCTCATAAGACACTACTCTGAGAAAGTTTTTATAATAACGTTATTCGTAATTAGTTTAAGGTAGCTTACCATTGGTGCAGCGCGTACTGAAAAAAACAGCAGTGCGAAAGAGCACGCCAGCATCGCCACGGCAACGTTGCTTGAACTACACTTCATTGTGACTGTGAACATAAACAAAAAAACCATTCACACAAAGGCAATATACAAAATGTAACGCGAACGTCATCGTTATCACAGCTGAATAAATAATATATCTACTGCTGGACATAGGCCCTCTTTAAAGATCGCAATAATTACCGGTATCTGCGATATTTAGTAGATATAAACGGGATATTACTTTTCAAATAAGTTAGGCCGTGATCATTCGAACAATATATTATCTAGGTTCACGCGAAAAACGTCGGAACTACTTCCAAAATCACATAAATCCACCAGAGCTTATCACACACCCCGTAATTTGAGTCGTTATGCTCATTCGCACACAATTTTTAAAAGCAACTGAAGCGAATTCAAGATTCAGCGGCAAAAATAACTGGAATTGAGACCGTTCTCCGTGAACCGTTAACTTTAGCGACAACACAGCTACCTTGTTCATTATGCTCCTTTCAGCTGTGAAAAACGCACGGGAAATCTTCTATTCAAACGAGCTACGTGTCAACGGGCTTAGACAATGTACCTACCTACGCAAAATGCTAAAATAAGTTACCTAACATTTTTCAAGGAATTTTTTGTCCATTTTGGACATCAATATTGAGGTCTGCAAAAAAAAACGCAATATAAACAGATAGAGCATTGAGAAGAATCTCTACTATAGTTTATTTTATAGTTATATTATATGTAATAAAAACTTATTTTTGTTACGCGGTTCTTCTTTGCATTAAATAGCGAGCCCGCGCGGTCCGTATGAAGTTGTTTTACCTTTGAAAGATTGCGAAAACATTTACGATAACTCTAAAAATAATTTTACTAGGTATTTGAAACGCACACTTACCAAAAAAAATCTTCTGTAAAATTTTTGATGCTATCTAAAGCATTTTAGAGGTAGAAACAGATTTTGAATTCGCGCTCTCTTTAGAGAAAGCAAAACATTCTTAATTAAAAAAATACAGCCCAAGGTAGTGTGTGGCCGGTGCTGTGTAAAGCAAAACTAAAAACATAATAGCTCTTGTTTTCAGTCTGGCATGTAGTCTGGCAAGTAGGTACCTACCAAGCATTGTGTTTTATTATCACTTCTCTAAATATCATTGTGATTTTATAGAATTATAGAAATTTTAATTGTTTTCTCATAGAAATGATGGAACACAAATATTTTCGAAACCTAAAATTCGTAAAACAATAAGACTGAATACCTTTTTATAACGACATACACGCTCTTACAATAACTCCATTTTCATCGCGCTATTGGACTGATGTCATGTTCGGAACACAAATAATTTTTAATCTTTGATATAATATTTAACTGTTGATCGAAATACCTACCTATTTATATCTCTTCTAAATCTACAGGTAGCTCAACTGATCCATATCAATACCAGTTGGAAGCGTCCCCAAGACGCTGGCTGCAATGCCCCGCCATATGGCAATGCTGCCAGATACTCACCAGCGCTCGGGTCACGCGTTCTTTGGGTAAAATAAATTATCTGTGTATCATTCATACACTCTCTCTCTTTCTTAAATAACATTGAAATTTCGTTGGACGAACGAAATCACCTTCCTCCACCTTCCACCTCCCTGATCGAAGGAAATTTCCAGGACATGGATCTTTTGACAGATTTTAAACCAGTCATTTTTGGATCAATGATATAAAGTAGGGCTGAGCGGAGTGATCATTTACAGCAGCCCTTAAATTAAACAGTTGATCCTTCATAACAAAGGCCCTACCTACGTGGTTAATGCCCATGATCAGTGAATACGAAATCCATTTGTTATTTTTATAGCCATTGATGACGCAGAACCATTGAAATATGGTTGAACGAATCCCTGATTAGAAACGAAAATTAATTATAGCGGTTTCCTTGTTATACCTACCTACCCATATCTCTTTTAATATTTATTCAATTAAAAAAAAAGTAAGAATTTTCAAAGTTTGATTTGAAAGGTAAGTACATGAAACTAAAATAATAAAACCATTGCTATTTTAATAACATCTAATAGATCGATGACCTCTGTGGCGCAACGGATGAAGGTCCGCTTGCGACACAGGAGGTTGCGGGTTCGATTCCCACCTCGGGACAAATGTTTGTACGATCTGCAGATACTTGTTCAGGGTGTTCTGGATGTTTTTCTATGTATAATAAAAAAATATCTATCTATATAGTGAATTGTACCTATTATGTATATTAGTTATCTAGTACCCATAACACAAGCTCTGCTTAGCTTGGGGCTAGATAATGTTGTGTGAATAATTGTCCAGCATTATTTATTTTATTATTAGTTTATTAGATCAGGTACGATTGTACCTATTGTGCAGTCATTCTGAGAGTTACTGCCTCCAAGAATTGCGTAACTCAGAAATTAGCCCTTTTCTCAGCCAACCGGTCATCTATTTCCAATATATCAATTCAAATTATTTTCTAGAAAAACCCAGTCTCATAAATACTTATAATGCCCACATGTTGTTCAAACTCACATTTGTGAGGTCAGGGAATACTGGCTTCGACAGAATTCGTTTTATTACGCTTTCAATATCCTTTCCATGTCCAAGTGTCAATTACACTGTATAATTTAAATTATTAGCACGTAATTAATAATTAATTTGGAGTAAGCTTCGGATAAAGTATAAAAAAGTTTACAATTGCAATACCTCTCATATTTACCGTTCATATACTAACACATTCATGGGCCACTAACAGGCTAAAGGTTTTTTCGTCGCTTCTTTACTTTAGTCTACATACCGAAGCGACTGAAATCCAAAACATCACTTTATTTCCGTGTCAGTGTTTAGTTTTATAATTTGTCTTTTTCTAAGTGTACAATTATTGTATTTATGGAAATAAAGAGTTTTTGATTTTGATTTTTGGCCAAGACGCAACGAGGTTGAGCAGTGAATGCGTTAACTGGTGGTCATTGAAGTTGGTACTAAAAACTATTGAAATCAACTTGTTAATTATGGCGGAAAGCGTGGGATTCCCTACCCGACGAAGTAAAGGCAGCTACGGTTTCACACCTGAATTCCTTTGGTACACCTGATGATACTTATACTCGTATGTATATATACTTGTGATACCTTCAGTACAAACTGTCTAAACTCGAAAAATTAATGATCTGTTACCACTCTACACCGAAAAATGCTCAATAGTATCCAACGGTTTGTTGTATTAACAACAACCGTTACCAATACGCACATATAGTGCGTAACCCCAGATTTAGAGTAATTTCTAAGAAATTAAGTAATATCGCAAAAAATTTCGACTTCGTAAAGAGGGTAGGATGCGGGTTCAAGTCCCGTCGAAGTCGAAAATTCTTACGATATTATTTAATTTCTTAGTATCCAACGGGTTCAACGTAACATGATAGGTAGGTGCATACTTAATAGAGTTTTCGTATCACAACACCGCAGGAACGATGTCCCCTAGGGATTCGGAATCGCCTTGACGCGTAATCGAATACACGAAATAGCATTTATATAACAACATAGCACACCTACGTAAAATCCGTATAGACACAATGGGATGCCGCCACATACACAAAGGTCTTTGTGCGGTGGTCAGGTAGAGTTTTCTATCTACTCGTACGTGAAACAAGAACAAACGAAGCTTTAAGTGTATAAGTTACTTACCTATGTACATTTATATACGTTAATTAATAACTAATAAATTGAAGAAATAGTTTTAAGAATGTTTGAACCGTCTTTGAACCGGCGCGGCCTAGTCAAAAAGTTTTAGTAGGCAATGGGTTCTCCTTTTGACTACTTAAACAAGTTAGTTACGAAAAGAATTTGTATTATTTTCTTTATCAGGCCAGTTTTATGGGGGCTTTCTTCAAATTAAGGTTTACGTCGCTGGGCTTGAAACTTGAGTTTCATAAATTAAGTAAGAAAACATGTTCAATTAGTTTTAATCTAATTAGGAAAATAAGATAAAGGTTTCTGAACCGTTTCAGAGTGAAATCCGAATTTTTCGGACTTTCTATATACTTATGGAAGATAAGTAAGTCAAGGATTTATATTTTGTACTACGTAAGTAATATTCTGTACTTTATATTTATAACGTACTACTTGAACCTGATAGGATGCTCGCTCGCATGCATCCTATTAGCGTTTACTTCATCGGTTCTGCATATTACAAACGTTCATCGTTAGAATTATATTGGAATTTTTTAAAATAGAAATAATATCAAAGAAGATTAAAAAATGTTTAAAATATTACGAAATGGTTCGGGGCAAAATGTATAATACCGATAAACCCTGGCAGGTACCCCTTTTTTAACTCGGTTAACATAAAAAAACTATGCTCTCTGAAGCAGGTACTGACCAAGTTACTTGGCAATTTCCGGTGTCGCTTAGACGTAATTAATTTAGTCTTTGTAAGGGCACAGCGCAGTTCAAATTAGCCACCAAGGTCTTTGTAATCTAATGAACTCGATTAAAAGCGGTCAGATGCACAGAGCGTTTCTACCTATTAAACCATGGAAAAACCTTTAAACTAAATTAGATTGAAAAAATTCTTGGAAAAGTTACCTTGACACGTACGACAAGAGTGCAGTATACATCTTTGACTGTCAGACACTGGAAAAACCATGGAAAAGCCAAATTGACTGTCAAGCTGTCCTGATTTGAGACTACCCTCTGTGCACTTTCATTCTATCTATGTAGTGTATTGTATTAAGTATATCAGTTCTCTAGTACACATAACACAAGCTCTACTTAGCTTGGGGCTAGATAATGCTGTGTAAATTGTCCAGCATTATTTATTTATTTATTTTATTTATTGGACCATTGTAAGCTGGAGGAAAACTTTAGTTCACAACATATTTAGTTGTAGTTGATAGCGACACGATTCAATAGCATTATATATATAGGTAGCACTTTTAATGCCCACGACGCACATGGCCATGTTCGGCGGTGCGCGCGTCTCTTCGAATAGTACCCCCGAGGATGGGCAGAGAAAGTCTTAACATCCCGGCCGGCCATCGATCTGCTATAGGCCTGAAAGTTGTTTTTGTGAAGGTGCTAATGAACAGGTTGAGTAATAAATAACCGTTCCCTGTAAACTTTTTCTCCTCTCACCGAAAAACATGATATATGTTTTTAGTAGAAAGTTTGTTTACAGGTGAATGAATTATGGGTAATTAGAACAAACAAGTATAGGTATTTGTTTAGAGTTCAAATGCCTTTCACGTGAAGATTTTTGGTATCTCACAACCATGTTTAAAATGAAAAACCGAAAATCTGTGTGCAGGTCCGTATTAAATTAATGACTAGCTACAGTGAGCCAAGACCAGCCAGACAAAAAAAAACTTTACAAATCTTTAGAAACCAACCCTTTTTAAATCTGAAATAAGTCAACTTACCTACAAAAAAAAAACTTACCTACCGTATATGAGTGAGTCATATATTTTATTAATCATGATTTTGTTTTTTAAGAAATTGGTCACCAAGAAAATAGTTTCTTAGTCACAACATAATCTGTGTACTACAATGAGTCTATACTCATTGTAGTACACAGTCAGTAGCTTCACACGAGTTTCACACTCAGAAGATTTCAAAGCGAAATGCGTAAGCTCATCTCAGCCTTAAGTTTATATTAACAAAGTTTCTTATTGTTTCTGATATTGAAAAACAGCTAGATAACGATGAGTTCATGCATATATTAGTGGCACTTGATAATGGATTCTGGGGAGCGTCTGTGGCTAGTCTTGTGGCGGAAAAGCTTGATCTAGAGATCTAGAGATTCTACAGACTAAGGGCTACTTAGGACCAGCTAAGACGAGCTATTGGAAAGTCTTGAATTGTCTTAAGTATGCGCAAATTGACCGAAACATTGGGCGAAATAATAATATATGCAAAGTTCTTATCAATTTTGTAAACGGAATTGTCACTAATCTCTGGTGTTTGAAAAAGAAAAAATATTTAATAAAACTCACTCCTGTGAATTATGTCAAGGATTTATATTTACTAACAGAATAAGGCCATTCTTTCTCCAAACGTAATTCAGGAAACTCTTTTACATTTTTCAAGAAATAATGACGAAACGACTGGCTGCATAAAAATTTCTCGGAAAAGCTATTCTCTCAACGGTCTAAGATTTCCAAGGAACTAAAAAAGTATCAAAGTTAGCTACTTCACTTCAGCTAACGTTAGATTTTCTACTTTTTTTAATAAATCAAGAAAAGTGACGTTGCTAACTTTAGTTTTAACAATCATTTCGGTCAACCGAGATCCACACAGGGATATAAGCGGGTTAACTACGGACCCTATTTGTGTTGAAAGAATATCAACGTTTCATCCCTTAACGAGGGACTTCGTTAAGCTAAGCGTCTTAGTTTTTAGTAAAATAGCGAATCTATACTTGAAGGTATGATCCACGAGATCCACTATCTTGAGATATGAAAGAAAATAGGCATACAAATAACTTACAAGCTATGTTTCATAATCGATACAGATACATTGGAAAGTTAAATAGAAAAGAAGTTTGTTATTTATTTTGCCCTATTTCTTGTTGTTTCCGTATCATCCAACTTACTGCGTACTAGATGTGCCCGTGGATTCGCCCGCGTAGAATTTTAAACTTTTTTGAGTTTTTTATTTGCGCGGAACACGTATTATTTTTCTAAAATAAATGTAAGTTACCCCGGTATGACACCAACTATCTTCCAGTGAATATTTAGTCAAAACCGTTCATAGCATAACCAAAACTAACAGGACTGACAAAAAAATTTATATATGATATTTTGCTACCGTGTAGTTCATAACGAATTAAGTAAAACGCGTTATTTTGATATTATAAACAGTAAAATAAATTTATTTTATAAATTTAGGTTTAGTGTAGCGTATGCCTTACAAATATTCTTTGATTTTTTTAAATAGATAACGTTACCAACTGTGGGTTAGTAGGAAAACTTCCACTAAAGTTCATAAGTTAACTAGGAAGTGCGCGCAGATTTGCACGCGTTGTGTTAGTTAGTAAGTACATAATGTACATATGTCTATGATTAACATAGCTTAATCCAAGGATCGGGATTGGGCTGAAATTTTGGATATATGCAGTGTTAGACTGCATTTATGTGAAATTTAATGTGCTTTAATAGTTTTTGCGTCGAGAGACAAACATCTAGAGGAGAGACTAACATTTATTAATTATTAGTGTGATAGCGTTTCAGTATCGGCTCAGTAGTTCTGTACCTCTCTTAAAAAAGTTTTCAAACTATCCGTTTTGATAACCTAACTTATTACTAGGTATGTATACTGGATAAAAAGATACTTTTAGGAAAATTACACGTTATCGTATAACAAAACTCGTAAACTAATAAAGTTATATGTATTTTTGTATTTTTTTTTTGTTATCACATCTGTTACAGTGATATGAACCTTGAATCATGTTCTATCTAACCTAATCTAGAATTTAGACAAATTTTTCGTGGTCTGAGTAATCTGACTAATCTACTGATGTTGTGAGTAGGATTGGACACATCATAAAAATATCACATCTTAAAACGCCTTCGGCCGCGTATGATACCAGAGTTTGGTAACCAGTCCATTTGTTGCAAAACAGTTAAATTATCTGACATACGCAGCAGTGGACTTCTTTCGGCTGAGATAATAAATAATGCTGGACAATGATGTATGTACATAGTTAACAATTAACATACATACAAAAATCTTTATTTTTGAAATCTCTGTCTAACGACAACCCACACGATCATAAAATTCGGTTTTTTTGAATTATTAATCTTAGTAGGTTAAAATAACCATGTGTTCAAGCAACATTTTTCCACAATAACTAGGTATAATACTTTAAGCGGAAACCAAAACTTTCATATGATCCCTTACTTAAACCCAAACAAACTACCTGAGAAGCTTGCAAGATCACTCCTAATTTATATCACTTACGGACTCTTATTTTAACTTGCAAATCTTTCAAACTATCAATGTTTTGCTGGTAATGTGATTTTTGAGCGTAATTTTTTTTAATAGAAACTCTTTGGCCTTCCTGAATTTTACCGTTCGTTCAAACCACAAAATGTAAGGCAAGATGAGTCCATTGAACCAGTTACAATTTCCAAACCCACTTCAGATTTTTCTGCCCTACGAATGGGCAATAGAATTTGTTTCGTACTTCTAGTTGACAAATAAACTTTTATGTTTTAGTTCCCAAATAAGCAAGTCGAATAAAATATTTCCCAAGTGAAAATTACAATTGACAAATTGGTTTTACCTGCAAAAAAAAGACAAAAAAAAGATTGATTTGCTATACTAAACTCACCAGAATAAGTTGCTCCGCTACGATGAAAACACCAACAATATTTAATTGACCTTTTAAAAGTTTACTAGCTTCTTGTGCCACCTCTGAGGGTTGGAAGCAAATGAGCGACGAGAGGTGAGGACGCTCGCTTTTATAGGGATGGCTGCTTCTGTCCAAACTGCGCCCCGTGACGCCGCCGTAGACCCTACGGTAGGCGATGCCACAGAATACCGCGTAGCTCGCCCCCGTTCGTGTACGCAAGCATTCTTAGAAAAAGTTATCGGTGTGTCTGTTCGTAGTTACATTTGAAGGTATTATATTATATATAATGAAATTTAAATATTAAAGGATAGGCAAATTCGTAGAGGTGCTACGGTGCTACGCAGATTCGAGATATTAAAATTTTCCAAGTTTTACTTTTCGATAAAGTACCCCATGCTTTTTGCATGATTAGTGGGATTTCGTATTTATGTTGTCGTCCGCATTTCGGAGTTAATATTTACTGTCTCGATTGATTGTTCTTGATATTTCGAAATTTGGAATAAGTAGGTGTGGGTAGAAAGGGGAACTACAATTAAATGTTTTGGGTTGAACGGAGCAAAATACCTTTTGGGTAGAAAAATCTTGGGTCGAACGGGGAAGCACTCCGATTTTCGATTCCACGAAAAACTAAATAAAGTATCATTTACTGACAATCGATGATGACACAGTCATTTGTTTATGTTATGGTTAGTGCCGAAGTTATGAATATTTTACATTTCAGTTACCAATCAATGTCGGGTGAAATATTCTAATAGGTAGCATATACAAGTTGAAAAGAAATTGAGTGGGATATAAGCTAATCAATACATGGTCCATTTCCATGTAATGGCATAACCAACAATCCATCATAATCGTGTCCAAATTATCGAACTGTGCAATAACATGATAGGAACAATAAAATCATTGTGATTACAACGGGTTTCAAGTACTTGTACGTGGGTATTTCCCAGTAGTCTAGTTTATTTTACATGATTCAAAGAATTATTATAAATATTATAAAAACGAAACTTTTGATGGATGGCTAGATAATAAATAAAATAAATAAATAATGCTGGACAATTCACACAACATTATCTAGCCCCAAGCTAAGCAGAGCTTGTGTTATGGGTACTAGATAACTGATATACTTAATACAATACACTACATACTAGATAGATATTTTTTATTATACATAGAAAACATCCAGAACACCCTGGACATGCAGATCATGCAAACATTTATCCCGAGGTGGGCGGGAAATTCCCGGGACTCAAACCCGCAACCTCCTGCGTCGCAGGCAGGCTTTCGCCCGCTGCGCCACAGAGGTCGTCAAACCAGATGTTTGTTACTTCTTCAACAATTACATTACAGTTACTGAATGAATCAGTCTGAAAATCTGGCTGCCTAGGTAGATACATGTAGATGTAGCTAGGTAGCTAGGCAGGTAGGCAAGGTAGCTAGAAACGTCCTGCAACAACACATATCTATTGTTATTTCATGAATCACTTCCCGTGGGATAGAAATATCCTTGAAACGTTTTCATAAAGCAATAAGCTTTGATCAATTCTATTAATAATATTTCTAAGGCGGTGATAAATACTCGATTCGTCGTAGTTCACTTGTGTTGTGATGCGTAGGAAAACAAAGAAAGGTCAATTAAAAGTGAATATATATCAATTAAACAAAGAAAGGTCAATTAAAATAGATAATCAAATAGAAAATAAATCAGCTTTGTGGGTATTTGTTGGCGAGTAAATTATCAGTGAGAAAACGTCACATGCTACATCACACTATAATATGATAGTTTGTTTCCTCTTCACCCAAAACCGCAAAACGGATCAGGCTGGAATTTTGCAAATATGAAGTTCTAGACCTGAATTAACATACGGGCTACTTTTTGTTACACCAGGCACTGGCTAGTATACTATAAAGCCGAAAGTTTTTGAAGATGTGTGTTTGTCCGAAGATAAAGCCAAAACTACAGAATGGATCGGGGTGAAATATTGTACGCAAAAAGTTCTGGATTCGGATACATAAGTGCTACTTTTTATCCCGAAAAATAGAAGCTAACCCGCGGATAGAAGCTAGTAGTCTATAAATAAAACATTAATCTACTAGGGCCACGATTATGAACAGCGCGGATTATGCCAAAACAAACAGATAAAAGTGACAAAAAGCTCAATAATGTTGCCAGCAGTTAATCTCTGCAACTACTTTTTGTACGTGATTCACTAGTAGCGAGAAGCGATAAGTGATGGCCTTGCTACTGGCGTGTGGAATGGAATTCTACAGTACAGTTCCCGCAACCTTTCTGTGCCGGAGACAGCCGTGTATAGCAGTTGTCCTACCTTTTAGAACATTTTACACAGCATTATTTTGCGCCAGTGTACTTAGTAGAGCTTGTATAACGTGGCTGATAAACCTACTACTTAAATAGGTACTTTGTTTATTTTGTAAATTGTATTTGCACGCACAGACACACACATAACACAATGTAAGAATCGAACCTGAAGGCCTATTTTAATTCTCCAAAATACACAATCGATTATTACGTTTTGTTATAATTGTGCAATTAGGCACCTACTATAATTCGGCGTATTACGGTACAACAATTAGCCATAAAACGCAACACGAAATTTCTTGTTGGAGTATTAAAATAGGCCCCCTGCAAGTCAGCAATTTTCGGAACTTAGGCCCGTCATATGAAAGCTTACTATGTGTATTTATGTGAGGTTTATGTCATAGAAAAGCGTCTCTCAAGTATAGTGCAATGACTTCGAGGTTCGATGAGCAAGCTAATAATAGGGATAACCTCAACCTCAACAGATAAGCGGCTTATTGACTTTTATCTCATGGGAGTAATGCCCATAATCCCCAAGCTGGGCATGCGGTTTGGGGATCGCAGTTCGGTGGTAGAATTGTTATGGGGGGGGGGGGGGCTGCTGCCCGCTCCCGGTTGATATCCCTTAGTCGCCTCTTGCGGCATCCGAAGAATGTCGTAAGGAAGAATATAGGTGGTGTAAATTCTAAGCCGGCACTACATAGCTTAATAGCCAAACGCATAATAGAGGTGAGGCCCCTATTATGTATATTATGTATTCTTGTAGCTTGCTCGCTCAGTCAACGAACTCGAACATCGAACATCAACTGAAGAATAATTTTGGAAGAACAACTGCAACTTATTATTTATTATAATATAAAATAATATAACTTATTATATTTCATCCACTAGCATTTCGTAGAAGCTAGTTGCTAAGCTAACAAAAGTCAGTAAATTTCTGTTTATAAACGAAATTTCAGGCATAAAATATTGAATAGTGGAAATAGGGACTAACAAAAAAGTTGAATCATCATGTTTCCCTCGAAAGTTTTGGAATATGATCCCCATCATGGAAATTAGATAGCTTTCCAAACGCTCTATCTATTCACAAAAAGATCAAAAGCATTGAGGACTTGAATGCCAACTAAATCGAATACAAATACAATAGAAAAGGTTCATGTTTTGTTTTATAGAACAAAGTAAATATGTTTAAATATGTATATTGATTGACGGCATAAGCAAAAATTACAATTCTGGTATTCCTTGTTTTTTCTGATTTTAGTTTGCATTTTCCAAATAAAATTAAGCCCATTTAGAGCTATAAGTATATTGAGTCTTTTCGTCTAAGTTTTCAAAATCAGGTTCTGCGTTGACGAAATTAACAAACCTTTCTCTATAAGCAATAAATGCGCGCTTATGTTGTCAATTCGTCTGATATTTAAATATGTAAAGTAAAGCAAAATTCATAGCATGTATTACCAGCGGGAAGCTATGATCTATTTAAAATACTAAAATGTTTCTTGAGTGCCTATACTGATAGCATGGTGGTAATAAAACTAAACCTACTTATCGATAAAAGTTAATCCAGCTTCCACTAGTTTCAATGTACTCTTTCTATATTTTTCTGAGATAATAAAGGCCTTAAACTTTTGTGAAATTTAGACCAGTTTATTTGTTTTATTTATAACTAAGTAACAGTTAAACACGGTCATAATTTATAGTGGATTCTGAGAGGTTTAAAAGGCTGAACGACGGGTAGCACGTCCATAATAAAAAGTAAGTACATTTATAGTACGTACTTTTATAAAACAAAAGAAAGGTTAATACATAACAAGATATCTATCTATGCATGTAAATGCAAAGTATATGTTAATCAGTTATCTAGTTTACAAAACCCAAGCTTTGCCAACTTTGGGGCTTGATGATGCTAGATGATGATTGTCTAGCATTATTTATCTATTATTAGATATTTGTTTATGTTATATAACCCAGGCAATTAATAACTTTACCATGGCCCCACTTTTTGTACAACGTTCAGAATTGAATCGGTTTGATTACCTACATTTTTCACCCATCAGAACCCTGACTATACAAGCTATGTTTTTGTCATTTCGCTCGACTTGCAAAGCTAAATACTACAAGCGCGTTTACAGTTATGAACAGGAAATGAGTTTTCGAGCAAAATATTGCGCAGGTTCCCTTCTCGTGAATGTAATTACTATTTCGATGATTATTTATAGGACAAATCCTATGAAGGAGAGTATAGGATTTGGCACTCAAATACTCACATAGCATTTATAGTGGTCGTAATTGCCAAAACTGGATAGCTATTATTTTGATCGCTGCCTGCTATTATTATTGGCCGTATTATCGACTCCATTATATCTCACTTACTATTAACGATGTATCAAAACTATTTCCTGGTTAACATTATGAAGTAGTGTAGAGCTAATGTGACGTGTTGGTTATGCCATATATAAAAAAATATTCAACAAACTCGTAAAAAACAATACATTAGTACAATTAATCTACAAATAGGTAGGTATAACAATTTAGCTCGAACTAGCTAATCTAGTATTTTAGGCGACAAGAAAGCACATGTTATTTTAATGTCACAAAAAAATCATAATTTCGAGTTTACTTTTCAATTCGACAATATGTGAGTTGTTTCGTTACTTATCGATACCTATCCGATAATATTCCAAAACCAATGTTTTTTCCGACCCTTATTTTTCTTGTAAGTACTGACACCATTTTTTATCTGTTCGAAAAATATGAGAAAAAAAGGCTGACTGTAATATGTACCCGAAAGTCTGTACCCGCTGTAAACGGCTACCAAGTTTTTATTCGTTGTTACTATAAACTATACCTTTTTTCTATGACCACCAAATTATTTTAAATTGGTACAGTCAACTAGAAAATATCATAGAGTATAATATCATACACCATCCATCTTAACGTTCGGTTAGTCGTAGGTACCTTGTTAACTTCAAAGTGATTTTCTGTTGTCGTCATTTCAATTATATGCAAGCAAGTAGAAAATGTATGTACCAGCAGGTCAAATCAGATGTATTGTCACTCATATATATTTTCGCCACTCATTGTGTTCTATTTTGTTTGTTTTTTTCCCTAGTCAAAATACAGCAATGGATGGCAAAAATAGCCAGAGGGTTTTAGAATAATTCGGTTTCAGAAAATGGAAACTTAGCTATAAGTACCTAATTGTATGAGAAGCTGCATGTTAAATAGTAAGTTTACATAGAAACCACTAAAGTAACAATAAAAATACTGTAAATATGGTTTGAGTGTGATACACTCACGAATAAATCTGAATTGACTCTTCATTACCGCGATACAGGTTCTGAACCTAGTGCGGGGACCATATGTAACCTGTATACTTTATACGCTTTTTTTTACTGTATACGCCTTTTTTTGTATTTTATATTATGTTCGCGAACAACTATTAATACAAAATTGTCTATTTATTTTATTTTTATCATTACCCATCTAAAAATCTTTAATTTAATTAAACACTTTTAATCAATAACACTTTTTAAACTTTCGCGATTTGTTAACATAGTTAATGATAACAAAAGTTACGTGATAAATACCCGATAAAATCATTAACTACTTTTAATCAATATTTTGGTGTTTGAATTTAGAACACACCAATATATCCGACCTCAATCTCAATGTTATACAACCTCCTTGCGCAAAAAATACTAGATACAAACCCATTGTTCAAAGAATACTGGACATATAAACTCCTTGTGTAAATAACTCCTCGAGTTTTGATTGGTTCTTTGTCTCATAGACTCCATCTATATATTAGGCATCTCTTGAATAAAACGGATTTATAGATATCGAGGGCCATGAATTACTCGCGTCGCTTTCTTTTCATTCACGAATTGCATAATAAACTATTGTTGTGGATAATATGTTTTTTTTGTTTTGGCGAATAAAATTCGTCATAACAGACGCAACGTTTTCTTTGTTTTACACTTAGAAAAAACAAAGAAAACGTGCAGCGTCCTAACAATTATTTCGTTCCAATCATTTCTTAGAAGTTAATGTGAAATGTTACAAAACAATCCAAAAAAATTGTTTACGGTGGGGATGAAAGAGTGACGTAGTTTATTGTTAAGCTGAGGTTTTCAAAACTCAAAAGGAATTCTTGGATTTCAAATTAAACTTTTCTCTTTTTAAGTATAGTTTTTCTTAGAAACCAACAATAGGGACTAAATTAATTTGCACAGTTTCAAGAGTTGTGCATTGTAGCGCACATTTCTTGTGGCTTCGTGTTTATTTTCTACCCAAATTATATGTTGTTACCTACTTTTTTGAAAATTGTTGATAAACAGCATCACAGTTTACCATGAGCAGAAATGAAAAAGCGCGAGGAGCAAGATTGGTGATGTTCTCATATCTAGTCGACCAGACTCAAGTTCTCAACTGAAACTAGCTATGTACACAGGACATAGATATGCTTAAAATAGTAACGGTAGTTAGTAGTCGGCTGTATCTGTATCTGTGTTATAGTATCTGTGTTCGGCTGTATGTGTACGGTTGTTATGTGAACATACATAAAAAACATACAGCCGAAACAAGATGTTTATGAAGCCGTCTATAACTCCGTCAATTGTGGATCGATTTTGATGATTATTTTACAAAAATTATTCACATTAAATTTTATTCCCGAGGGATTTGCATTATTCCCGATTAAAATGCATTATAGGTAAATATGAAGGTATTCGGATTCGGTAAGAGTTTTTTAAATAATAATAATAATGCTGGACAATTCACACAGGATCATATAGTCCTAAGCTACAATCAAATTATGATTTCAATACCATATCCATTGTTTTTGGTAAGTACATCAATAGTTTGTTTAGCATATAACAATGTACATAGCTTATGCTTAACACTTATGTATTTACTTCTTTATTATTACACAAAACCACTGAATAAAAATATCGTACAATGTAAAATAACTTTTGACTAAACTTTTAGTTGACACCATTTCCGAGAATCAGCAGGAATGACGGTTTTTTATGAAAACAAATAATTTGTACACTCGGCTACACTTTCCTAGTTAAATGTAACCTTTTTATCGCATTCCTTCTGCATTCGTTGCATTGCATTCCTTCTGTCAATGACCGCTCTTTATTATGACAAAGAATAAAGTTAAAGCCTAAAGTTTGCACGTAATAAATATACCTCCTACATATACGGGTATGTATAGGCACTACGAAACGCAAGACATTGTAGAGTTGTGTATTGAAAAGCACGTTTTAGTGACGAGGTCACGACGTACGCGCGTGACCTGCAATGTGGTAGGTATATATTTACTAAAGGACATCATGACCGCACATGCACATTAAATCTGTACTTGGAGGGTACATGAAGGGAACGATGGCGTATTTAGGACAGTATATCAACAAAAACACACCCTTGGACTAAGAATAATTAAATTATACAATAAACTATCTGATGAGTTGAAAAATGTGGCAAATGATAAAATAGTAAAGCAAACTATATGACGTTTAAGGTAGAATACATGCAAATATAACAAAAACTATTATGACAACTAATAAAGCTTTTATTAATCACAAAAGCAAAGTACACAACAAATATTTCAACGAAAAAATAAGAAATATGCAAATGGACAGGAGGACGTCATTTTCACTAGGTATGAAGTTCATAGATATTGTGTACCCAGCAGTGTCTATCCTCAACAGCCTGTATTGGTCCACTGCTGGACGGAGGCCTCCCCCTGATAAGCGCCTTATTGACTTTTATCTCATGGGGGCCATATACCCATAATCCAGGGTCTATATTAATACTCAATTTAGCTCGATTATAAACACCGAATGCAATAAATAATGTGATTAGTGAATACTAGAGTTTATTGTACTGTGCCTTAGTTACAATAGTTTTATGATTATTTACTATTGCCGTGGTCCAATATGCACTCTGCAAGGGCACAGCAATATAAAATAATCATACAAAAATTTAACTTTACAATTTTTAAGATGTTCTTTTTTTTATCGAACAAAGAAGATAAAAGTTAAAAAAAAATTACAAAAGCTCACCTTCCCAGAAAAAAACTAAAAAAAAATTGACTTCCGTTAACGTAGAACTTATTTTTTTCAAAATCGAGCACGATTATTTAATATTGCCTTGGTCCAATATGCACCCTGCAAGGGCACGGCGGCAATATAAAATAATCATACAAAAATAAAAGTAACGCAGAAGTGTATTCATCAGGTAATTCAAGGGAAAATCAAGGTGGACTTCAAAACTATCTTAAGGTCAGTTTAGGTAATTTGGTTATTCGAATTTG
This sequence comes from Eupithecia subumbrata, assembly GCA_949316285.1. Taxonomy (NCBI): domain Eukaryota; kingdom Metazoa; phylum Arthropoda; class Insecta; order Lepidoptera; family Geometridae; genus Eupithecia; species Eupithecia subumbrata. The sequence continues at coordinate 26,092,463 of OX438643.1, forward strand.
ATGACTTTAGGGGCTCAAACTTATATTACTGAACCAGTTCGAATTAGTTAAGTTCCAATTTACCTTTTCTTGATTGCTGTAGTGTTCTTGTACTCTGGGGGTCACGGTTACCTACGTAATTGGTATCATCATCATCAGGTGCCTGTTAACATCCACTACAACTCTTTCTCCAATTCTGTGTACGAAAAAAAAATTTTTTTTTAGTAAAGGCATTTTTTAGTAAAATTTGATTGTAATTTTCTTTGTGAAAAAACAAAGAATCAAATAATAGAAAGACATACAAATAATAGAAATAAATTAGAACTACTATTTACAATTGAAACAGTTGAGCTAACTGCAGACTGTTGAAACAATCTACAGGTAGCTCAACTGATCCATATCAATACCAGTCGGAAAAGAATTGTTTGTACCATTCAGTTGTAATTTTTCTGTAAAGAAGTAACAAACTTCCATCCTAAGTTTCCCGTCAATACTACATAAGCGAGTTCTCAAGTGTGACTTAAATTATAATATCCGGAATTTTGTAAATAAATTTAGAATTTATTTATAAAATCCGGGTAAGCACGTGATTTATAACAGTTCAAACTGTCATTAAAGTTTTCTATTTCGTGAATTCTAAGTATCGAATTAAAAAGCTATCAGATTTCATTCATTATATTTTTTGAATTAATGATAAGAAAATGAGTGCAAAGAAATACTATGATTGCTCGAACACGTGGAATGTTTATGACGCAGACATTGTATTTGAGAAACACGTTGTTGTACGGCCGCACCGGAAAACACTGAAAAATGGCAGTGTATAAATTAAACACCCATACACTCACGTTGTGGAATGATCTCCCTGTCGAGGTTTTCCCCAATAACTAAAGTATGAGGTCATTCAAACAGGGCAATAAGAGCACAACAGCAAGAGTCTCTGATGTTGCAGGCGTTCATAGGCTGCCGGAACCGGTTCCTATCAGCAGGGGTATTTTAATTCACCGATTCGTTTCCGAATCCGTAACTGAATCCGTAATCCGAAACCGTATTTCGCGAAAACAAAATAGCGTTTTAAAGATCCGTCGGATTCGATTCGGAAACGAATCCGTGAATTAAAATACCCCTGCAGGTGGACTGCTTTACTGCCACCTTTGTGGTCTAAAAAAACAAATTCGGTAATGCCATAAGTAGGCCGACCGAAATCTCGTTGCAAGCTCGTAGCTAATGCGCCTACGACGTAGCACATTGCTACGACATCTTGAAAAAGTGCTACGCGATGACCGGCGTAGCAAAACGCTACGAAGTCAATAGAAATCTATGACGACTTTTTATGAATTTATTTAATCAACTAGTTTTAAGAAAAAGTATTGTTGAGTTTGAATCATGAATAACTAAACACAAGGTAAGCTTTTAGACTTTGAAAGGATCACTTAGATCTAATTTAGTTTAATATCGTTAAATGCTACTCTAATTATGTTTATTGTTGTTGCGGTTAAGATTTATTGTATGCCTCTACTGAAATTTAATTTTTAGTTTGTTTAGGATTGTTTAAAATTTGATGTAGGTACCAGTTTTTACTTAGAATTAGCTTTTGCGGTACATAAACCTACTACATAAGTTTTTTATTCAGGTAAGTTATTTGGGTAGGTACTTTTATATTGTATTTATTTGTATTGAGACTCAACTTTTTTTTACATAAAGAAATCTTTATTCACAAAGATAATTACTAATAAATAAAAAAAAAAATTACAAGTATTATTTATAATTGAAACAGTTGAGCTAACTGCAGGCTGTTACAAACAATCTACAAGGTAGCTCAACTGATCCATATCCATACCAGACTCAATTTGGCTAGTAATTCCCATTCGACTTCAAATTCCTAACTTAAATATTTGCACTACTTACCGATACGTTTAAGAGGTCAAATAGTTACCTCTCGGATCATCAGATCACATCAAACTAATATTATAAATGCGAAAGTTTGGATGGATGGATGTTTGTTAACTCTTCACGCCAAAACTACTGAACGGATCGGGCTGAAATTTTGCATACAGGTAAATCTAATCCTGGAATCAAACTTTTTACCTACTTTTTATCCCATAAATCAGTTCAACAACGTGCGAAGCCGCGGGCATAAACTAGTTATTTATACAAAGCGAAAGAATCAATAAAAATAGGATAAAAAGTAACAAACGTTCATTAAAACACACTTATAAATTACTACCTACACCTACATACGTATCATGTCTAAAGGTATCGGTTCACTCAATCAACGCCTGGATCGAGTATCGCCTTGGACCTTCATAACCTAGATAATTGAATCCCGACCAGCGCTTTAACGAATCTATATAAATATAAACGTTATAACATACATGCCAGCCCAGCTTCTGCCTCTCATAGACACACATGGTACATTACTACCACCCGATTAATATTATACAGGCAAAAGTTGTTCTTTAAAGTAGATATTGTTTTAGGGATAGTTATAAAGAGTTCCACTCTTCAAGGGAAATTAGAAACCTTTTTCCGGCAGTTGGAGAATTTGTTTTGTTTTTCAGAGTTATTTATTTGATACAAATGTTTTACATGCGTAGATTAACTGAACACTGATTTCAACCTAAGTACAAGATCAATTAAGAAATAACTCAACATGCCTTTAAAAGATTTGGGATAAAAAACCACGAATAATTATATAAAATTTTAAACAGAACTGTAATGTATTACAGTTACGTCGTATGAGTTGGAGAGTAGTGGCTGATTTATGTTACTAATCCTATAGGTACGTAGGCCAAACTCAATATACAATGTTTACAAACATGGCCCCGTACTTAACCTCAAATTAACTTTCTTTTTACTGATTTTTCAACAGAATTTGTACCTACTAGTTGTTGAATTTAGCTCTTTCCTACACATATTAAAAAATCTACGATGAATTTGAGAGTTGTTTACGAACATAATTTTTTTATTAAAAATGGCCGAGTATAATGTGTTACTACCTAGCGTTGTCTTTTCAGTCCGTAAATCCTATCTACCAGTAGTATTATCTTATAGCACTAAGGACCCTTTGTTTTTTTATTGTATAAGTAGCAATAAACATATTTTTCTTTTTTTATATTTTCTTTCTTTCTAACGACTATACCGGCGAAAGTTTCTAAAAACAACCTATAGTTATTATTATGTTCGTTACCTAAGATCTCTAATAATAATGAACGTATGAAGATAAAATTTAGCATACACGTAGATCATTATCCGAATAAATAATACGGTTCAGACAGCGTTTGCAATGTAAGAGCAAAAAAATGTGTTTATATACGACATCCCATTAGAAACCTCTAAAATAATCAATGTTTCTCTACTATATTATGCATGTATTATACATATAAACCTTTCTCTTGAATCATTATATCTATTTAAAAAAACCAAATCAAAAGCCGTTGCACAGTTTTAAAGATCTAAGCATACATAGGGACAGACATACAGACATCGGTATCGACTTTGTTTTATGCATGTACTATGTAGAGAAGTTTACGTACCTAATTCTTCATTGGATTGCAACCACAGATAAAGTAATGTTACTTCGCCCACAACTAAAACCTTCGTGTCTAATTAAAGTAACACTAGTTCTCAACAAATTGCGTCGAACATATACCCGGCAACATTTCATTGTAGGCGGCTGGGAACTGCAATTTCCAGATTCTAGAGAAACCTTAAAGAATGCAGCTTGATTTTATTCCACGCAGTAGGAACAACGTTGGCTTTGGAATTCTCGTTTAGTGTGTTTTTGTATTATAAAGAGATTTGATTATCTCAGCCGGTTGTTAGTACGCCGATCATCTTTATTTTCACAGCCTATATGCATACAGTCGTTCGACGAAGGCGTTTTTACAGGGCAATCGTGCGGGGGGCAAGGGCCCGTCCCTTGCCCGCCATACGATTGCTCTGTCAAAACCACGTCAAAATGCCTAAGCAAAAAGTTACATAGGTTGTGCTATTATTCTCAAATCTCTTGTCAACGTCAAACCGACAAAATTAAGAATTATTTGATGATAGAGATTTGATCATTTATTGGTTTATCAGAATACGTACAACTGGCTTGGCTTTAGGAGGCATAACTTTTTTTTTTATTCTGAATTGACCTTCGTTTGCCTACGATCTCACCTGATGCTAAATGACGCTGTGGCCGAAGATGTACCACGAATACAATCTAACAACAAACACAATTTATACTTAAGTCACTTATAACGGGATATTTACCATGATTTGAGTTTTGAGCTTTCCAATATTTTGGCGCGGTTACATGCGCCATGATCACGGAATAACAGTTATTCCGTGACTTTAGTGAGATATGACCTAGAAGTTATCGGAAATTCAGATGGTTCGATTTCAAGGAGAATATCTCGTCGAAGACTTTTTGACATCAAAGCACACATTTCCTTGAAAATATCACTAAATTATTGGTTTGACTAATTATACTTATAAGAGACTAGCTTCTGCCCGCGCCTTCGCACGCATTTTCGGTACGTTAAACTAATAAAATACGCTCTAAGTGTATGCCAAATTTCATCTTGATCTGTTCAGTAGTTTTCGAGATCCTAGGTTACAAAAATTTCACATTTCACAAACTTTCGCATCACACTTCACACTAATATTATAAATGCATTTGTAATATTAGTTTGGATGGATGGATAGATGGATGGATGTTTGTTACCTCTTAACGCCAAGCTACTGAACGGTTCGGGCTGAAATTTTGCATCCAGGTAATTCTAATCCTGGAGTCAAACATAGGCTACTTTTTATCCCATAAATCAGTTCCAATGGGATAGAAATCACCTTTTAACGTTTCCATAGAAACAACACGGGCGAACCCGTGGGCATAATCTAGTTTATAATATTAGTAGGATAGGATAAGTAGGATAACTAACTATGTTTATTTTTTGACACTGATTGCCTTGTAGCGTCACCCACTACACGTGAATATGACTCAGAATCTCTAACTTCATAATATCTAAAACTCGTTTTCCTTGTGAAACTCATTTTGATCTTTAGTTCCGCTAATAACATCTCAACAAGATATCTCCCTTAATTGAACGGTCCAGCAGTGGCTTTTCATCTTAATACTGAGTGGCATGTGCATTTGAGCGAGCGGATGTGGACGAGGCGCCTTCGTCCACTCCTCACTTTTGTTCGTTAGCATAAAGAAACGAGAGCCGTCATGGTCTGACGTAAATTGACAATTGAAAGGCTGGGTACGATGACTAGGTTTTCACGTGTGTATTTTTTAACCCCCTACGCAAAAACAGAGGGGTGTTATAAGTTTAACGTGTTTGTCGTGTATCTGTGTATCTGTTTGTGGTATCGTAGCTCCCAAACGGATGAGCCGATTTTCGTTTAGTTTTTTTTTTGTCACAGATAATTTTATCCCGAGTGTTTTTAGCTATGTTTCATGAAAATCTGTGGGGGGGGGGTTTAAATTTTTTTATTTTGTTTTGTTCAGATATAAAACGTCTCAAATTAAATGTAATCTGTCCAACTATTGTTATAATTAAAAGTTTAGGGGCTCTATGTTAAAAGTAGCAAATCAAATACCGAAAACATTTAAAGAGAAGGAAACGAAAGAAATAAAATGTGGATTGTTTAGTTTATTTATTTATGAATTACATTACATTTGAATTATTTTTTTCAGTTTTTACTTTTAATTTTTATAATTATGGTAAAATTTGCCAACTTGTTATAAGTAAACCAATTGTATGTGTGTGTTTTATATCAGAAATAAATGATTTAATTACTTACTTTACTTACTTATTTGTATAAGACATCGTATCCACACATAACTTGCATAAGTCCGCAGTTGTTTCAATTGTAAATACTAGTTCTAATTTATTTCTATTATTTGATTGTAGTTTTCTTTGTGAATAAAGATTTTATCAACTTAAAAGAACATTAATATATTGTAACTCTAGACTAGAAGCATGGAGGCTCTAGTCGGAACGATATCTTGAGGAAAAGATATTGTGTTTTCAAGGGTGCATTGTGAATGGCACTTACAGCCAGCGCTTGGATCTTTGTCTATTGCTTATGAAATCTGAATTATTTACTGAGTTGTTACTTGTTTAAACATGTATAATAAAATAACAGGATATAGTTCAAAATTAGGTTATTATACAGGGTGTCTCAAAAGAAATTTCACATTTGTTTTGGTTATTGCGTGAACGCAACTATTCTGAGGGGCGCGGGGGTTGTAAATCGGTAGCCTGGCTCTTGGGAATTTACTTTAGTTGCTATGGAGCGTTTCTCGGGAGCGGACCGTGCGTTGTGCGTACGCGAGTTTTATAAAAACTGTAATTCGGCGACTGTAGCTCAGAAAATTCTGCAGCATTCGACATATCCGTCACTCGAATGATGCGCCAAGCACTCGACTCATTGCAAAATGGGTCGAGAAATTTGAAGAGAACGGGTCAACACTGAAATAATTGCGTGTATTAGGTATTAATACTTGTACTCATAGTGTGTAATATAATAAATCACATGCATGAAATTATGATGATGTTCTAAAAACAAAAGAAGGAGCCGTCAACTCTATTTTGTTTTTAATTTTTAAAGAACATCAGTTTCAATGGTGTAGCGGTGTTTCGCACCAAATTGTTCGCACCACAAGCTAAAAGTAATAATAATTGTTTCGTTTCTCACCGGCTCTTTTTAAGATTGTCTTTAAACCCACAAATTTATAAAAGAGTGAACTAAAAGTGTGGTAAGGTACAGTCAGAGATAAAAACATCCCTTATAAATCCCTTAATCTTTACACGTCACTTTCCTATGAAGTCACTTTCTCCACAGTCACTCAGTCTCTTTATCTCGTCTCGTGGTTTATTTCGTCTCTTTCAGTAACAACATTGTTAGTACAAAATGTAAGGTACCATAGTTGAAAAAGTACTAGGCAAGCTTATGCTTGAACATGCATGAACTTATGTTCATTGGAGATATGAGAAATAATATTGAAAAGAACACACAACGCAATACTTCTTCCACGTTTAGGTATATTACCAGAGTAACAAGAGGTAGTATGGGGGTCCATTTTCTTGGGTTAAGGCTTATCCTCCACGTTCCTTGCTTTATTAAAACAACGATAATTGCTTTTTCATTCTAAACCTACTTGAGTTTTTTTAACTCCAATAATCTTCTGCTCGCCTAGTAGGTACATTTTGAACTCGATCTGATAGCATTACGTGAGCGAAGTATTTTCATCTCTAATCGTGCCACTCCTAATCCTTGAGGGATGAAAGCTATTATAAGTAAGAATCCCTCACAGGTTAATTTAGCAGAATAACAGAGCACATAATACCTGAAACAGTCAATAGTATAATAATTTAGTTACTTTTTAGGGTTCCGTACCTCAAAAGGAAAAAAGGAACCCCTATAGAATCACTTTGTCGTCCGTCTGTCTGCCTGTCCGTCCGTCCGTCTGTCAACCCTCTTTTCTCAGAAACGCGTGGACGTATCGAGTTGAAATTAACGTCAAATACTCAAGTCCGTAACCTCTTGGAGCCGCGATATAAATAAAACTTATAAATCAACGCACTCAAAAGTTAAAGCCGTTTTTTTCCGAAAATTTTGAAATTTCCAAGGGAATCATGAAATTTGGTGCACAGCAAGGTCTTATAGCACAATATTATTAGTATTGTTAAACGGGTATTTATCGCTATAAATACCCGTTTAATAATACTAATAATAATGTGTTCAGATCGCGTAAGTTTGAAAATATTTACTAAGGTAAAGGAAAAAATCCTAAAACCGTAAATTTGTGATCTAGAATCATAAAATTCAGTAAGAAGCAAGGTCTTATAGCACAAATAAAGGGTAAAATCCAGACCGGTAAATTTGATGTTTATTAAAAAAAATTATTCTCGCCATGGACCAAAACTTATCATGATAATTTGGCAAGGCACTAGGTCTTACGGAACCCTTAGTGCGGGAGTCCGACCCACACTTGACGTTTTATTTTAACTCGACCGATTTAAGAATTCCGGTTATGTAAATTAAACTAAATTCGACCAAGGTTAGTAAAACAAACAATCTTTGTTGATTCTATTACCTAATTAGTATTATTAGTTTCCTAAAATCTAATGTAACACTAGATTCAAGGACCTAATAGAGCCAATAAAAGCCAGGTGAATAAAAATAGTTATATATTTTCCAGTTTTCCAAATGTAAGCACAGTAGCGCACCCTTGTGAGTTTGGTCGAAAGTTGCACGAAACCTCGCTTTATATAAAAATTAAAACAGGTAACATTACAGTAGCCACAAAGCGAACTTTCTGTAGTTCCACAGGTTTTGCACAGATGTCAGGCACAACACAACCAAGCATTTTACTACAACATTTATTTTCATGTAGGTGAGATCAGAGTTGTTTATAATTTTAGCCATTTATACATGTTGTGTGCACCATTTGATTGGCATAACTGATTGATGAGTTTCTCGCTCATACATTAAAGTCCACGACGTATGTTAAGAGGCGAGGGCTTCCTATTTAGAAGACATGAAAAATGAACGGAAATTTGTAATACGTAATGAAAAAATGAAAGTGTGTAAAGCTAGAAACAGACTGAGCCCACGTCACACAACGTACGCGAAAAAACGTGGGAAACGTCTGACGACGTGGCGTATGATAAGTGTGTCTTGTCTAGGTAACAAGTTATCATAAAATGTAAGCGTCCAGATCTTATAATGCGTCGCTACGTTTCATACGTGGAAGCAGTCTGTTTTAAGGTGTACCGTTTTTTAACTTATCTATATTGCTATTTTTAGAGAACCTAATTTAACAGTATTAACCAGAAACGTGATTTTTCTGTCAATGAACGTCATAAAATAACGATTAATTTTTTTTAATAATATACTTGAGGTTTTTGGATGAATTTTAGCAAAAAAAATCTTAGAAGGACCTACTTATATAATCATTTTCTTTCATGTCTTTTATTTTCCTAAACTGGTTGTTGTTCCGTAAATTGTAATGTTTCTAGTTGAGAGTAGACTGTAAGGCAAAATGAAAAAAAAAAACAATAAAAGCATTAAATCATTAATATTTAGTTTATTGGTATTTACAAACAATTCTGTAAAAAGGTTAACTTATCTGTATTAGAATCGTGATAGAAGTTACACGAACTTAATTGTAAGTAAAGTAAAAATACAATGTACAAAGCTTACAATTAATAAATTGATATACTTTTACAATTCACACAACTCATTAACGTATACTTGAATACAATGATACTAAACAATATTGTATTGCTTAATACTTTACATCCTAAATAATTTAGTTTGGCAATTTTGAAGAAAAACACGTCGTTAACCCTTTTACTGTGGGTCGCTATGTATCAAAACTGATACTTTGCACATATAGCATATTCTAACATTAGTAGTAATTTTTAAAAGGTATAGTAAGAACAGGCAAAACTGGCAGACTAGTTTGTTATAAATAAAACTATTCACGGGTATATATCGCGTTTGACATATTTTTTCCGATTCAATCAATGTGATCGCGCATACTTAATTTTTTTTTAAACTAGCTTGGACAAACGAGTTCTTACAATATTACAAATGTACATATGTCTGACTTATCAATCATAAAAATGCTGTTTGAAAAACAGTACCCGTAGTAAAACAAATCGACAGATTCGTAAGGAACCTGTTTGTGTTTTGACTTCAGATTTTCTAGATTTACCTACAGTTACATAGGGCCTTTTTGTACGCCGGCATAGTTCGAATGTGTTTAAACTGGAACCGAAAATGTAAAGTCAAAAGTTTAACACCTTAAAATTAAATTAAGTTAACTAGAAGCAAGTGATAGCGTTGAAGTAACAACGTAGCACCCGGCCCCTGCCCGTGTTCGTTTGACCGCGACGCTCCAACGCACTCTGAAAACCAAATAATTTAATTTAAATCAATTATTGAATTTGGTATTTGTTGGCCTTTTCAGAAGGTGTAAGTATTATAGATCATCCGTCGCTGATGTAACGGCTTTGTCCTCTCTAAAGAGTTAAAGTCAATTATATGTAAAAGCCCACCTATACCAACGAATTCGTCAAAATACGATAGTTTTTAGTAAAATATACACAAAAGGCTTGCGAGCGGCGAGAGAGAGGAACTGCGTAGGTGAAAGAAAGTAATGTATAGAAAACATTGACAGCTTTTACAGCCCTACGAAAAATTTATCCACACTTGAAACCTACATTTTGTTTTTGTTCGCAATCAGAATTTTTTTTATTTACGCAACTATTTATCTCGCTGCTAGCCTGGCTGAAGGCTAGCTAACTTAGACTAGATAGTTGGAATATTTATTCAGTAAAGTGTCCATAAATAAAAAAATAATGCTGGAAAAATCCATTCATCTAGCCCCGAAGTCAGCAGAGAGTATCAGCAGAACTGATAAGAGACATGTTCATCAACGTAGCACGATTAAACTGAAATAGGTTACTAGATCTTGCGTGAGGACATCCATACTAATATTAGAAAAACGAAATTATATTTATCCCCCAGTCACTTAATTTACGCGAGATTTTCCTTGAAATCTGTCAACAATCCAACAGCGCGAAGTCCACCGAAAACGCTGAGATGGAACGAGGAAGGAAATAGGCTATTATTATCCCGAGTACCTGCGAATTTTGTCAAAATATTTGATGTTTGAATTGCTCATACCAAATCCAAATCATCCAATACCATATCGTCTTCAGTGACCCGCAGCGGCGCCGTCCTGGGCCCGTCTCGGTCGGGACGCTCGTACGCCTCGGGCTTGGCGTCGTCGTTCAGAGCTTTCCTCAATGCTATCAGCAGTCTGTCCAGTACGAGGGCCGCGCGCTTCTGAGGTACGGGCTCCTAAGGAACACAGTAAAATAATCATGTCAAACTGTAGTGGGTAAATTACGACACATCGTCATCGAATGCGTAATATGTTTGAAACTCATTCCTTCAACTTCAATAATTTACGCAATGTATGAAAATGCAATGTCATTCTTCTCTATTCTACCCTAGACCAACTACCCCGTGCTAGGCCTACAGGCAATGACTGATGCATGTGCTTTTGATTTCTTAGAAATTGCCCTGAGTGTGAGGACTTACGCACTTAATAACAAAATAAAAAATGTTGTTGTGCTTTATTACATAATGAAAACATAATGAAAACAGCGTAAACAAAGCACGACTTAATTCATGAAGTCGTATAATTAAAAACTTTTCACTGTAGTCTTTTTATACCTACGTCATTCTTTTTAGCAGTAAGTACCTACTGAAAAGTCGAAAAGAAACAAGGTTCGGAAAACTAATTTTAAACAAAGAAGCACTGATAAGCTTTTTAATCAAGAAATGGGGAGAAAAAAATACCTAACATTTTTCTGTCCACAACATGTCCGCAACCACACATTTCTAATCCAAAGAGATTCATTTGGAAAAATCTCAATAATTACACCACAGATTATTTGTTTCGCAGTTTTTCTCGCTCCGCACGCCGATAACGCTTAGAGGGTTTTCGGGTGCAGTCTTCAATGCCCCTTCCCCGATTTTGATTTTCTGGCTACGGTGTTGACCTAGCGTGACCCCCCCAAGGTTTTAGGCTGCGACCGCGCCTGCAACCCGCGGCATCGCAAGCGTTTATTCCGGGATAAAAAGTAGCCTGTATGTTATTCCAGGTCCAAATCTTTGTGTGCAAAATTTCAGTTCATAACATTAGTAGGATTCGCGTACGGCCCGCGAAGCCGTATGCGCCGGGTTCGCTTTTGTATGCAATTCATAAGTCGTTCAGCTGGCGACAGGTTAAATCATTTTAAAGACAATGAGTCGATCAATGAAGTTCCTATAAAATTTTCATCCTTTTTAAAGTGCATAACAAAGCAAGGCCCACTTCATTCTATTTCAGATTAAGATATGCGTCATCAATTTACCCATAACTTTCTTTTTATATTGGATTCCCTAGTGTGGTCTCATTTTGCCTTCTTGACCCAATCTTGACCGCTATTTGCTGACATTTAACACCCACTTCTAATCCGTAAGCAAAATTTAGGGCATATAAAAAGCCCACCTTCCTCTTATTCTGTCAAGGCTTCCCAATAAGGCTATATGTATAGCTTTGACAGGCCGGGATTGGACGCCCCGCGCTAATCGCATCAGACTGATTTTTGCGTCCACTGTAATCGCAACAACCGCATTGCCGACGCGATCGCCATTTGCAAACGAATTTCAACATTGACATCCGGATTTTCGTAGCAAACAGACAGGTGAGACTGGCGACCAGGCGGCGTTGGCGTGGAGCGCAGGAGGGGAGGAAAGGCATTGCCGACAGTCCGATGCGTCCACTCTCCGCCATGCGTTGTGGATCAGTGGATCCATTTCTATGGCAAACCATACAAAAAATAATGAAATCCGTCTGATGCGGTCAGTGCGGAGCGTCCGATGCCAGTTTGTCGACGCTGGTCTTAAAGGTCCACGGTAACTTCTTATACAAATAATCTTTTTATTATTTATACTTTGGTGCGATTCTTATACAAATAATCTTTTTATTATTTATACTTTGGTGCTATTATTATTCGGTTTGCCACAGACATAAGTTATTTTTGTTCTTTCAAAATAAATAAGTACAAAAAACTCAAGTTACTTTGTGTGAAAAACCCACATTGTTTTGCTCAGAGCTACAAAGCATTACCTACTGGCCCACTTTTACAAGAAATACTTGTAAACGTAAAATTATTATAATTGTTAATGATGTTTGCTTTCTTTATAATAATTTTGGCGCGATAACAATATACCCACGACAAAATCTCGCTCAAACATTTTATTTCGATCGATTATTTATTAGGTATGTAGGTAGATCGAAGACTAATTTTTGTTTTTTTTATGGTAGGTAAAAGGTTTGTCTCATGTCCAAATACTATAGGGAAGTTAATACCTAGAAGGATACATGTCTCAGCTCCCACACTTTGTTGTTACAATCCCTTGTAATTTGAGACCAGACTGTTGAGCCAAGTTATGTTGCCTTTTGTTTGAAACAACAAACTAGGATTTGAAGTACCGGACCTTCAATTTATACTAAGACCTTAGTTGAGTGAGATATTAACAATTTTGAAAGTTATTTTGAATTTTGAATATGGGCAAATTTTGATTTTCGCAACGCTTGTTACGCTTGTATAATTCAGATTCTATTTTGCTTATTTGGTTGCTTAGTTGGTATTAAAAAATAATTGATCATTAACAATTTTAGTTTAACAATTTAAAATAGTATATCTACACCACGTAAGCCCGCTGAGAATGAATTCTAAATATTAAATCCTACCTACAGCTAAAGCTCTGCGCATATTAATCCAATAACACATAGCACAAAAATATGCGCATTTTTGTGCTGTGTATGGGCTTAAACTCGTTATCTACAGATGCATTTTACAGTGACAAAATGATTTCCCACAAGCTATAAACGAGTGGCCCGCGAGCTGTCTGTCATTTGATGCCGTCAACATAAAATGCATCAAAATGTTCCGAGTTAAAGCCATATTTTAATGCACATTTTTGTGCAGTGCGGCAACGGTGCTTTCGAGGTGTGCGACAAGTTTTAGTGAACACTATAAATTTGGTTTGTGCTTAGTTATAGGTTACATATTTCTTACAATATAATCATCGTAGACAGCAACTGGTGCGGCGAGGGCGGTGGTCAGTGCCAAGAGAAGTAGCGGCATGGGAGTCATGCTGAGGTGAGCATCACACGTATCACTCCTGCGAAAGAAAGCTAGTTAGAGAACCACAATAACCTCGAGAATGAACGAGCTGAGCAAAGAAATCTTTAGTTAACATAGGTAGATATCTTCAGTTAACATAGGTAGATATATTCAGTTAACATAGGTAGATAGATATCTTCAGTTAACATATCTTCAGTTAACATAGGTAGATATATTCAGTTAACATAGGTAGATAGATATCTTCAGTTAACATAGGTAGATATCTTCAGTTAACATAGGTAGATAGATATCTTCAGTTAACATATCTTCAGTTAACATAGGTAGATATATTCAGTTAACATAGGTAGATAGATATCTTCAGTTAACATAGGTAGATATCTTCAGTAAACATAGGTAGATAGATATCTTCAGTAAACATATCTTCAGTTTTCATAGGTTGATATCGTCTTTAAAAAGAGCAAGTTATAGGAGCCGAGGAGGAGTCATAATTTCCTAACACACAAAAAAATAAAGAGAAGTGCAACTAATGAGGATCAGTAAAGTTATAGTATTTTCAATTAAACTAGTATCCACGTAATTTTCTATGAAATAAAAATTATATATCTTTTTGAATTGTCCAAATCGGACCATTACTTCCGAAGATTTTAATTAATAAACATTACGCCGTTTCTGCTAGTAAAATCAAATTACGTGGGTGCGTGTGACGTCACTGACTCGGCCGAGCGAACCGAGCGGAGCGCAGCCGGCACTCTTACTTCACGTTTCGACGGTTAAAAAGGTGAATTAGACATAAATCGGACATTTAGTTTGTTTCAAAGTCACAAATAACCAAACAAACGGCTACAGCTAACTGGCGGTAGAACAAAAATTTTTGCACTGTTTGTTTAAAATTTCTTAGGTCTATAAAAATGCACTCTCAACTAAAAACGTTACGGATCCTCGTTATGCCATTTGCAGACAGCTATTTATACCTAATATTGTATTATGTACATTATTTGTATATGTTTTTTGTTTTCTGTGATTTTTTATTTCTGGATGTGCAAAGTATATTTGTATTGTATATCTATTGATTTCTTCACTAGGCTAAGCCTGTAACGAAGTTAAACACACAAATTAACCTAACAAGAAGCCGACTACAGTTCAGATACCTTAGGTAGTTCTGAAGGTAACCTTGATTCAATCGGAAATATGAACCAATCATTCTCATCATGGTCATCATTTCATCCTATTTGCAACCACTACTGATTATAGGCCTCCTCATCTCTTTGATAACAGATATTCCCCCCTCTACTATGGTAGGTACGTATGGGTATCAAGTAACAAAAACAGCGACCTTCAGTTCTAATCGAATTAAAATTTTCAGTTTATCGTTCTGTGCTGATTGAAGTTATTTGACACGGAAATAACTGTATTATAATCTAATTTTGTATGAAAATAGAACCTAGCAAACCACAAATCCCGCAATTAAAACGAGAAAATATCAAACCTGAAAATACTTCACATTTATAATTAATATCCTTGGAAAATATATCCCACTACGAAACGACCGTGGACGGAAGGTTACGCACGATATCGTTTGCCGGGAATAAGTAATTTTATTCATTATTAGCTTCTGCAAACGGCTTTGCATGCTTTTTCCTAGAGTAAAAAGTGTTATTTCAGATCGAGTCGATGAGTCGCTTCGTACGAAAAAATCCAGGGCCACAATCCTGGTACCTAACCAATCACTTCACTATGAAACTGTCACTATAATATTGTCGCAGATCCAGTAGAACTCTTGAGCTTAGATTAAAGAAACTCCAGATAGTGCGTGTTGTGCTATTTATTTGCGTAGAGAGATTGATACAATAATTTCAAACTTCACATTTTTGACTGCGTCCCTCCATCTGTAGTTTCATCTAAGGAAACGTGTCACTCAGTGACGTAACCATTTTCACAATAAAGCGAATGAGTTGTCATTTCTGTTGAACCGCATTTTACATTTTACACGACTCACTTTTTAAACGACTTCAAAAAAGAAGGAGGTTCTCAATTTGGTTGTATGTTTTTTAACCATCGATATATATGTACTACGCACTAGATTTCGCGATCAGAACACTCACTCTGTTCGACTGAACTGTACTGCAATCCGTACACCTGACATTAGTGTGGCTTCGACATGCATGCAGCTTGGACGCATATGGAGCCGCGCTAATAATACGAAAATACAAATCTAAGTGTGACCCTGGACGTAAATAATGAAAAATAACAACCCAGTAGTCAAGTTAGTAAAATTATTTGTTGTATTATGTGAATAAATAGGTAATAATATCGTAATGCCTCAACAGATAGAAATAATTTTTCATAAATATGCACGCCATTGTAATCATAGACTAAAACATGCAGATGTTCCATTTAAAAACCGGTTGTAGGTAAAAATAATGTGATTGATGGAAGACAGATAGGGTGACAGACTTGACGCGGTGTTTTTTTTTAAATGATTGAATTTTTTATTATTGATTCTTAACCAGTTTCATATTTTTAACCGACTTCGAAACAAGGAGGAGGTTCTATGTTCGGCTGTATGTAGTATGTTTATAAGTATGTTTGTCGATTTCTCCGTCATTTGATTGACTGATTCCGGACCAATTTGGTGATCTTTTCAGTTGTTTATAGGTGCTCCCAAGGTGGTCCCAATATTTTATTCCCCAGGGATTTCTATTTATTCAGCAAAACTTAAAAAAAACAGTTTAAAACTAAGGGATTCGAAGTCGGTTTTAAGTTTTTTCAAAACTATTTAATTATTACATTTTCAAAGAAATCAAATTATTGAAAATTTTATTATTTTTTTTCCTTTCAGAACATATCAAGTTATGAACATAGTTCAGAAAATATGACGACGTGCGCATTTCGATACTGCAAAAACACATCAATTAATAAATAAAAAATAGTAATAAATGCTAATGTGCACTCTTAATTCAATGAAAAGTATGTAGGTACTTGAACACAATAATTAACTCATTAACTGCGCCCGCGCCCCGCGCGCGCCATAGCTTGGAACATGGCGGTGGAGATTCGCGTCATAGGCAATGGAAGTGTTAAATTAGTGTATTAAAAAATATCTTAGGACAAAATGTACTAATTTATTTGTCTGCTTATTTTAGTTGATTTTAAACTATTGCTAACATGTTTGAATAAACGCATAACAATCCATTTTTTTTTAATTTTCTACTATTTTTGCAAACAAAAATTTTTGAAATCTATACTTATAATAAAACTGTAACAGGTCCAATTCTGTACATTGAAGATATTTTGAAAATTTTTTTTGGAGGGCACTCTATTATCGATACTGAAGCCAAAACTGTAATTTTTTTCATTCATGTCTGTCTGTCTTTCTGTCTGTCTGTCTGTCTGTCTGTCTGTCTGTCTGTCTGTCTGTCTGTCTGTTTCTTAAACGCGCATCACGTCGAAACTACTGAAGGTATTGAAATGAAATTCGGCATGATTTTAAGTCATATTACGAGGAAGGACATAGGATACTTTTTATCCCGGAATTCAGTCAGGTTCCCTTGGGAGAGGGGATGAAAGTAAAATATCTTCACCGCGCATCACGTCGAAACTACTGAAGGTATTGAAATGAAATTCGGCATAATTTTAGGTCATATTACGAGGAAGGACATAGGATACTTTTTATCCCGGAATTCAGTCAGGTTCCCTTGGGAGAGGGGATGAAAGTAAAATATCTTCACCGCGCATCACGTCGAAACTACTGAAGGTATTGAAATCAAATTCGGCATAATTTTAGGTCATATTACGAGGAAGGACATAGGATACTTTTTATCCCGGAATTCAGTCAGGTTCCCCTGGGAGAAGGGATGAAAGTAAAATTTCTTCACCGCGCATCACGCCGAAAGTGCTGCATGAGTTGGAATGAAACCTAGCACGATTTCATATTGATTTCATACTACAAGGAAGGACATGGAATACATTTGATCCCGCAATTCAGTAAGGTTCCCCTGGGAGAGAGGATGAAAGTAAAATTCTTTAACCGCGCATCACGACGGAACTACTGAATGAATTCGAATGAAACTCGGCATAATTTGAGTTCGATACATTTATCCTGGAATTAGTAAGGTTCCCCTGGGTGAAGGGATGAAAGTAAAATTCCTTCACCGCACATCACGCTGAACTGCTGAATGAGTTGGACTGAATTGGTATGATTTGAGTTCAAACTACAAGGAAGGACATGGGATACATTTTATCCGGTTCCCCTGGGAGAGAGGATGAAAGTAAAATTCCTTCACCGCGCATCACGCCGAAACTGCGGAATGAGTTGGAATGAAACCTGGCACGATTTGAGTTCATACTACAAGGAAGGACATGGGATACATTATATCCTGGAATTCAGTAAGGTTCCCCTGGGAGAGAGGAAAAAGTATAATTATTTAACCCCGCATCACGACGGAACTACTGAATGAATTCGAATGGAAGTCGGCACGATTTGAGTTCATACTACGGGGAAAGATATATTTTATACCGGAATTCAGTAAGGTTCCCTTGGAGGGGGATAATAGTCAAATTCCTGGGTCGCGCATTACGCCACAAGTACAGAATGAAATCAAATGATGCATTTTATCTGGGATATCAGTAGGCACGGTTCTCTTGGGAGAGGGGATAAAAGTCAAAATGTGTTCTTAGTTGTAATTCATTAACGCGTCGCCGATTTCATGCATTCTTTTTATTAGAAACAGTGTTGCAAGATCGAATTTGACTAAATCAGTAGAAAGTCGAGTAGAAAATCAGTTCATTGAAACAAAAAAATCAGTAGATAAAGGGTAGGTAAGTTCCTATCCATTTATTATTCCAAGACGCACCCATTAGTTAGGGTTCTACCTTAGTAGGTAGGAACCTAACTAATGAGTGCGTCAATGCCTATTTCAGGCAAAGTAAAATGTACAAATGGTCCATGCAATATTCATGAACATGATATTTGGTGGTTTAGCTGGTCCAGTTAGGTAACTGTACCACCGAAGTTCGGTTGGAGTAAGTGGTCAAATTAAACTAACTGGACCACAGAAAAATATTTTTGACTGTGGTACACAATCAACTGTACCTACCTAATAACGAAAAAAAGTTACGGTGATCCAGTCAAATGGATCAGGAGCCCAATTCTGTAATACAATGGCTTCACTATGACAATGTAATCGTCGCAGAATCATTACGTAGAATCTTTAGATTAATAAAACTCCAGATAGTGCGTGCGAGATAAATTAATAGTTTCAAACTTGACGCGCGTCTCTACATCTGCATTCATCATAATTTCTTTCATCTAAGGTAGAATACCAAAACGTGTCATTCCGTGACGTCTGTGACGTCCCTGTCATAGTGAAGCTATAAATTTAGCAGAATAGGGCCCCCGCTGAACGGAACTATGAGTAAGAAGTGAAACGAGTATGACACTTCTTAACACTAACGCTGGCCGAGTCGTAGCTGAAAGTATTGTCGATAAAGAATGGGATTGAAGATGACAACATGCTATCCGCCGTAGACCCCACAAGATTTATACACTATTTAACTAGGTACCTAAATAAAGATTCTTATATTAAAACAGGTCCAATTCTGCGCATCGAAGTTTTTTTGCACGGCGGCGTATCGTAATATGAGAGAAACTGTGGTGAAATGTGAACTTAATTAGTCGGCAGGTATGGCAATCGCGAACGAAGTCGCGGGTACAGCTAGTAGAGAATAAATTCTTACTAAGTTATGTAGGTAGGTACAAAATCTATGTCACCTCTGCGCGGTGTAAAATCTATAGGGGCGACATGTTGTCAGAATACGTTGAGAAAACAATACTCATAAGCGATCTAGCGCTGAATGATTTAATTGTTTGGTTAGACGACTTAGTTAATATTTTGGCGCTGCAGCGCTTGCCGCGCCCAGGCCACCGCTGTCATGAGAATGAGACGTTTTTTGTTTGAAATTTCTTCTCTAGGTACATTTAACTCAGTGTTTTTAACTCAATATGTTTTTTAACGCTCGTTTAGCCTCAGCCTAACTTTCACAATAAGGCAAATACAATTTATCTACAATGAAGCCAGCGTCTTGCGGACGCTTCCGTCTGGTATTGATATGGATCAGTTGAGCTACCTGTAGATTGTTTGCAACAGTCTGCAGTTAGCTCAATTGTTCCAAATGTAAATACTCGTTCTAAATTATTTATATTATTTGATTGATATGATCTATCTATACATAAATCCATATAATATCAAATGAATAGACATTTGTTAGTCTCACAACTCGAGAACGGCTGGACCTATTTGGCTAATTTTGGTTTGGAAATATTTGTAAGTCCAAGAAAAGTTTAAAAGGTGAAAAGTTCAGACAACTTTTATTGGCGGTACTAAGTTCGCCAATATATCGTACAATAATAACCCAAAGTGCTTCGTCGAATTCATGATCTGTCATAATTTAAAATTCAAACCATTCCTGTACATTCGAATGGAAAATTCGAGATTTGATTTTCATTCGAGAAAGTTTTGAAACCGCGTTTGAACTTCTTTAGTCACGAGTTGTGTGAAGTTAGTTACAACTCATACGTGCTACAAAGTCACAAGCTTCTGCTGCAATAGTAGATTGTTTTACAAGGAACTAAACTATCCCACTATATGCGAGTTTTTTTTATAGCGATGGAGGATGACAATACCGAGTTATAATGGGTGGTTTTGCAACGAGTTAAACTACTCCAAAGAAAATATGCCTAAAATGCTCTAATTTTCACTTTCATTGCGTGCAAATAAAACAATGAAAACTTGGCTTCTGCAAAATAATGCACAGGTTATTCATTTTTCTACTTGATGAATTTTTCACGTGATTTCTACCGCAACAGATTCACATTAATTATTTATTTGCCCTTCTCCATTTGCATATAATATCTTGATTTTTGCTTGATGACATTCTCAATAAATTTAAATAAGCCAAGTTCAAAAAATTCTGGACATTTCGCGCATTTGGGTATAAAACCACTTTTTAATGTCTCTGTAACGCGCAACACAAAGTTCGTTTCATTCTACCATGGTGGAAGAATCACCCTTCATATAAACATCCAATAATCACTAGGACTAAGACATGAAGAGTTCCATTTTCAAAAATTGTTTCAAATAAAATGTATGTTCTTTGTTTTCGTTAAACACTGACACTAAAAACTCGAGTCCTTATGTAATGAATGAGACGTTTTTGTACTGGCTGATGATAAAAGATAAAAATTTAAAAATCAGAAAACTTTTTTTATTCTAGGGCTAAGCCACGCATGTATAAGTTTAAAGAGTTAGTGTGAAACTTTGTATGTGGCTACCGCACATACGAAAACAGTAAAAGTGACCATTAAGTGACAATGTTAGGTAGGTACAGTGGGCTAAACTTACTTAGAACATAACTATTCGTAACTTAAAACATAGCGACGAAAAGCGACTGTCAAAATTGTTCGAGAAAGTTAACTTTAAACTTTCATGGTAACATTATTTTGGGTTGTATCTTTTTTGATATTGGTACATGGTTGGGTACCTAACCGTTTAACAAAAAAAGATACAACTTAACCTAACCTAAAAGAAAATTCCTGGTCACTGACTAATATATAATAAATAAAAATCATTCATTTCAACACCACTGGTACCTTATACAGATAAACATTGATACATACTAAGTTTAATTAATAATACATTTCATCTCATATTATTATGTCTTGCGTTCAGGTTGTTTATGAAGCCGTGGGCTTTAGCTAGTTACGAATAAAAATGGGTAATTGTAGTGTGGATTACGTATGAGAGTTTGATCCCCAGTTTGATCCTGTCGAGATAATAAGTTGCCTACGCTGCCACGACAGGGATAAACATGTCGATACGTCTTTCAAAGTATGTGCTCATTGCTAAAGTAAATTGTTTTTTTTTTCACCCTAGTAGTATTTAAAACTTCAAACTACTAACATGAAAAATTAAGATCATATGCTTAAATATAAAACAATAGTAAAAAGATTTTAAAACAAAACAAGAAAAAAGCCTGCGACTCGGAAGCAAAACTAATAATATTTAAAGATCTCTGAGGCGAGGCGGGTGAAGGTCCGTCTGCGGGTTCGATTCCCGCCTAAGGAAAAATGTGTGTACAATCAGCAGATATTCGTTCCGGATGTTCTGGATGTTTTCTATGTTATGTATAATAAAAAATATATATCTATGTAATATAAGCCTTTAATCACAAAGAAAATTATAATATAATTAGTATTTACAATTGAAACAATTGAGCTAACTGCAGACTGTTGCAAACAATCTACAGGTAGCTCAACTGATTCATATCAATACCAGTCATATAATAATGTAATATAATGTATTGAGTAAATCAGTATCTAGTATCTAGTACCCATAACACAAGCTCTGCTTAGCTTGGGGCTAGATGATGCTGTGTGAATTGTCCAACAATATTTATTTATAATTTATTTCAGTGTGTTTGTTCGTACTCCAATAAGTGTACTAAAAGTTACTAAATGAATAGGAATTGAAGTGCCATTTTAAAACAAAACACAAAACTGCTGCTTTCTAACTTCATATTTTATTCAAACTTCGTATTTTATTTCAATATGCGTTATTAAAATTTTATATTTGCAATAAACTTTAATTGATTAAAAAAATAATTGTGTTACATAAAAATTGGCCCCTAGCATTACTTCAACGATGTAGCATAACGGCTACGACGTAGCATAACAGCTACGACGTAGCAAAGTGCTACGAGAAACCGTAGCACCAAACGTAACACCGACTATTGAACGACCACGAAAATGCACTAGCTAGGGTTTATACGCTGTTCTATAAATTAAACCGTTTTATTATTCCGATTTGTTATCAAATTGATAAGATAATATCTTACAAACATTATCCCACTGTTACATTTATTATTTTGAGTGAACAAGATTCAGATATCAATAACTTTTGTTGTTCCCTTATCTGATCTGTTATATTTGCTTCTTCTTAAACATTTTTTTTTAAACTTATTAGATAAGCGTATGAACTGTTTTGTACTTTAAAATGAAATCGAAATGAACTTCGATACTTTTGAAATATCAACAAATTGGGACTAGGTAGACTTCATTTGGAAATAGAAATGTTTTTTTTTTAAGTTTTTATGGATAGGTATCAGTTATCTAGTACCCATAACACCAGCTCAGATTACTCTGGGGCTGGATGATACTGTGTGAATTGTCCAGCATTTTTTGTTATTATTATTTGTCATAAAAACTAATAAAGAACTTCGCCACCAGCAGTGATCCCGCTCTAATTTATTTAATCGTATGACAAAGGGCTATCAGACTATTTACAAGAACAAAATAAAAAAAAAACCCCCGACAGATTTTCATGAAACATGGCTAAGAAACCTCGGGATAAAATTATCTATGACTAAAAAAAACTGAACGAAAATCGGTTCATCCGTTTGGGAGTTACGATACCACAGACTGATACACAGACAGAAATGTTAAACTTATAACTCTTTTAACGTCGGGGGTTAAAAATAAACTCAAGCTCGATTATTACGATAGATCTTAAAAGCAGAAAACGTTTGTGAAATTGAATTAACAGAGTGTCTAATCTAGCCGACTCTGAGCATCCCAAGTACCAGCATCTTTACATCAACTCTCGCTAATTATTCCTACCCAACGTTTAATGATATTTGTGTTACGGATTAAAAAAATCACTCACAAAAACTAGGAACCGTTTCTCCTTCTCCAATAAAATCAAATAACACAATCTAAATACTTGACCACTCGACGTCACTCGAATCGAATAATATAATTACTTACTATTTATATTTGTGTTTTTGCAAGACCCTACATAGGCGAGCAGTTCGCGTAAACTCACCAGATTAAATAACACTATAGGTGCCGGTCCAGCTTTTATATGCCCGCCTTAATACGCGAGCAAATAAACCTACTAGCGTTCCACTTAATTTTACCCGGGAAAAGTTGCCCGAACAAATAGTTGGATATTTGAAATATCGGTTTTAAAAGTAAATAAAATAGGCTAGGTTTATTGAATTGAACATCTTAACAAATTATATCACTAAACCTGGTAGAGATCACTCGACCGCCACTTTTCACTGAATTTTTAAGTTGTTTGGTTTGTCTATCGATTTAAGTGCATTTTTTATTTTTTCATCTATCTAAACCAAATGACCTGCCCATTTTTTTCTTGCAAGATGTCCTATTTCTTTTAATTAAATACACTCGGACTTTTTAAAAAATCTTAAACACTTATAGGATTTTAAATAGTTTGAACTATAAATAAGAAGTAAGACTAATAAAACTATGATTAGCTTATAGAAAAATAAAAAAGAATAAAAGACGCCGAAGGTATGATTGTTCCAAACAGATTATTTTCCCAGGAGGATACTTTTGATCCGTATCCGCAAAATAAATGACAAATGTTTTAATCTCGTTGGTAAATAACCCACTCTCAAACAGGAAATAGGCCAAGCGTTATTTGCTTTTAGAAAAGGTTTATATAAACGTGTCCCAAGAGATAATATGTAAGTATTGTAAACGTTACAGTCGACTGAGTGCCATAGATAGATAGATAGAAAATACTTTTATTGCACACTTAAAACTAAGAAACAATTTAAAATGAAATGATTATAACCTAAGTGACAATTGGCGGTCTTATCGCTCAAGAGCGATGTTTGCCAGACAACCTGGTATGGAAAGGATCGTCGGATACGTACATGGGGTAAGATCTGTGTGCATCTGTGTGTGTACTACTTAAAAAAAGTGATTACTAGGTACTTAGGTACTCATAAATAATAACATACTACAGTAAAATTAATGAAATGAAATGAAATATTTTATTTACCTTACGAACTACTACACAACATGTCGAACTATATTAATAGTTATTGCTACGTAATTTAAATTTTGTGCGTAGCAGAGCTCAAGGCAAACATGGTTTTTGCTCAGAATTGTGCTGGGTACACACTGATGCATGCACCCGGCGCTGGTTTTCAGCGGAAACCATAACAATCGTGTCACGTCACGACACGACCCTCTAGGGGTTACAAAATTACATAAATACCTATTCATTCCTATAAATTCAATTCATCCATAGCGCCCGGTCTTCAGCTTGCCGAATTCAGCATGTGCCAGCAGTCTTTTCAGGGTCCTACTCTGCCAGAGTAATCGCTTCACTATGACATTGTTAACAACACAGAATGACGCGTTTTGATATCTACCTCAGATGAAAGAAACTACAGATGGAGGAACGCACATCAAAAGTTTATAAATAAAATAAATTAATAAATAATGCTGGACAATTCACACGGCACTATCTAGCCCCAAGCTAAGCAGAGCTTATGGGTACTAGATAACTGATATACTTAAAATACACTCCATAGACAGATATCTTTTACTATACATAGAAAACATCCAGAACGCCCTGGACAAATGTCTGCAGACCGTACAAATATTTGTCCCGAGGCGGGAATCGAACCCGCAACCTCCTGCGTCGCAGGCAGACCTTCGCCCGCTGCGCCACTGAGGTCGTCAAGGTTGAAACCATTCTATCAATCTCTCCGTGCAAAGGCACCGCACTCACTATCTAGAGTTTCATTCTCTTAAGGATTGTAGATACTACTACATATAAACATTGTATTGTAGAACGAAAATGACAATAAAATAATAAATTAGAACTAGTATTTACAATTGAAACAATTGAGCTAACTGCAGACTGTTGCAAACAATCAATAATTGTAGAACTACCTGCCAGCTACTTCAAGGCCTTTTACCAGCTACTTCTAGCTATTTAGCTATTATACCTAGGCGAAATAAATGAAGTCGAAGATACTATCTTACCTTCTAACTTTCCAATCTTTCCATTCATCATTTGCTTGTCCATTTTCCCAGGTATTTTGATCCAAATCTTATTAGAACCATTTACCACGATTTCACCTGTTGGTTAAGTGATGAAGTGACCGATTGTGTAGGTACCTACCTACCACAAAGGTCTAAACTCAGACTCTCTAGAGTCCTTTTCACTCGTATCTTCTAGACCTGATCATTGGAAAAACGGAGTGAGTGAAGAGAAGCAAATTAGTTTATATTTAGTTGGCAAATAAATAACGTATACTCGATCCGCTCTATGTATGTAAATAATAAGTGTGGACGGGGCGGGGTGGCTTCAGCGTTCGAGGTGGAAGGTAAAACCAAAAATGATAGCTAGGAAATCCTTATAAGGAACCGATTTAGCTAGAATACAAAATGATGATTTGTAAAAGGAGCTTACGTACCTACCTGCCATTTATCTCAGACAAGATGTATGTAAATTGTAGTAGGTTTCTAAAGAAAATAGTTGAATAAGAAAAAACGTTGAGGGAAAATTCTGGGGGCCTACCCGGAAAAGGAAAATTGAAGTTTCGTTTTCGTTGTCGTGCAAAACTAACTCTTATGTCGCTTGCATAAAATTAGCGTTTCGTTTTTAAGAATACGTACGGGCCCTCGCCTTTTTTAAATTACTTTTCCAGTTTGTCAAGGGGGGAAAACTGGAAGCCAAATAATGTAATTTTGAACATAAAAAATATAACTCCTTGGTTTGACCTGCCGTCTGCTTTATAAGATAGGTACGAGATATTTATCACAAGAACGAGAGAGATGTCTTCAGACCAAGCTAGTTGTAAATAATTTTACACTGTCATACTAACAATATTCAGATTATAAGCACATCCATCATCGAATGAAAGGATTACCCCGCCAGAGTATGCAAACTTTTACACTCATATCAAAAGCTTGTTCAAAAATAGGTCCGATTTTAACCGTCACAATAGGTTATTTCATGACCCTTGTAATATGGGACAGGTGTTATTTTGAAAGTTTATTCGTATACTTACGTAGCTAGGTACTTTTACTTACCTCATTGTTAATGTACGTCGTATTTTAAAGGTATTCTAATGAAATTGGCAGGTTATGGATTCGAAGCGTAGTAATACGCGGCATCAGTAGTTACAATTATGCCGATAGGATGCGTCTACTGCTTTCGGATTTTGCATCGACAATAAAGGTAGGTAGGGTAAGTTTTCAAAGCGCTCGAGTTCGCCGATGAAGTCATTCGGCAGAATTACCGGTCTCCGACTTCGGTATCGGCAGATATGCACGTTAGAAATTAATACAAAGCAACAAGTCCTTACGCACCATACGCTTCCTTACCGATCCAGTGGACGCGTAACTTAATACTTCATTGAGTTACTTAAACAGGACTAGCTTCAGCCTAATTTGGAATAATAAGTACCTACCACAAGCCCACAAGATGGGCTACCTACTTTTAGGTTTAGGAGTGCAAAATTTCAGGCTGATCCATTCAGTAGTTTTAGCGCTGTCTTCGGCCAAACGTCTTCACAACGGCACAAACTTTCGCAATTGTATTTATTAGTAGGAAGAAGCTACGAATAAATTATTAAGTCTATTCGTAGCGAAGTAGGATACTTCAAAATTGAACTGAATGTTTTTATCTTTTTGTAAAGTTTTCGGTTTTTTATTGTCCATGTACCTTACAATAGTTTTAAGTATACCTGGTTTTTATAAGATGGCATGATAAAGTATTTCAAAATATTTCAATTTAAACTGACACCTTTGAAATAATTAAAATTTAAAATAAATACTCAATTTTACAGTACCTACTTACAGACTTCGATCAGTTCAGATTATTTATTTAAAAAAATACTTTTACTTCGTGTACCTACGAATATCATGTACCTACTATAGAATGAAAATCGATCGGTTATTAACTAGTTATACGAACATAGGTTGGTTGGTACTTACTATCAATTTATACACCTTCTTTTCTAAATAACCACGAAAGCCTTCGAATTTCAATTTCAATAAAACATAAACAATAATTAACTATGCAATTTATACACCTTCTTTTCTAAATAACCACGAAAGCCTTCGAGTTTCAATTTCAATAAAACATAAACAATAATTAACTATGCATGCTCTACTTCCCACTATCTTAATCCTAGGGTTTATGATAGCTATATGTTTACGTACATAATAGAGCGGCAAAACAATAGATAACTCTGCACTCTGTGGCGCAGCGGGCGATGGTCCGCCTGTGACGCAGTAGGTTGCGGGTTCGATTCCCGCCTTGGGACAATTTATTTGAACGATCTACAGATAGTTGTTCCGTGTGTTTTGGGTGTTTTCTATTGAGGTACAATAAAAAAAATATCTATATAAGTAGGTATGTATAATACTAAATAAGGGACGAACCTAGCCGGTTTGCTTGTCAAACTAGGCCTAGATTTCAGTACTGGGATCTCCGTGGTAAATAACTAGAATTACATAAAATTCAACATGTTTTCTTCGGTTTCTTAATTGGAAGACACGATGGCGAAAAACAATTACGATAAAAAAGTCATGAAAGTGCACTGTTTTGCACCTAATTTGGTCGAAATCTCAGGAACCTTGCGGTCTATAGAAAAGATTTTTGTTTTTTATTGTAGGTTATTTATTACTAATTCTTTTGTTCCATAATACAGTTTCTTTATGAGTTGTGTAGTTTTCTTGTAAATCAGCAAAAACATAATTTTGGGTGCTTACGCTGTTCCTAAAACGTATGCTCCGTTCCGCTCCTATGAACGAGAAATCCTATATCTATCCTATTCACAAAATGGCGCGCAATGCGCCCTCTTAAGTAAATCAGTTAGCTAATACACATAACACAAACTCTGATTAATTTTGGGCTAGAAAATAGCAGATTCGGTATAAGGTCCAAGAGCGGTGTGGATTGCCCAGTATTATTTTCGTTCGTCGATTATTGAAAGCTGGCGCAGACGGCTTGGTTTTTTTAAACAGGCCAAGAAAAATATATAAAAAGAACAAAATTTTATCCCCTTGGTTCTAGTATCAATCACCCCTTTTCAGTAGGTATAATAAACATGTTTAACACCCCGTAGATGTGACTACACTAAAGTCACAAATCCGTCGGCAGTGTAACAAATGACGGCCGTGTTAACTCTGGTTGCACTACCTTTATGATAACTATTCTATCAGAACCACCATAAAAAATATCTTGGTTCTCATTACAGGTACGCCACTACATCAAAACAACTTCACATTTTGTTCATAATACTAGTTGTAAGTAGTTTAAGCCCTATTTGTTCATGTGAGCTTAGTGAGGTAAGGACTCTATGAAATATTGATATCGTGGAATATATGCACGTCAAACTGAAAACCGTGGGAAAAGCAGGATGTACTGGATGCGGAAGGTTCAATGTTCATAGTCAATCTTACTTTGTTTTTACAACAATAACAATCTGAAATCCAGATAATTTCACCATTGCTTTATGGACGTCGTTAATATTGACTTTGATTGAATAGCATATTATTTGATAAATAAATGCCGCATTTTGGTGCCTACTATGCGATGTTACAACGAACGCTACGACGTAATTCTGCGTCATTGTATTGAATAAATCGAAAGTGTTACAAAACGCTACGTTAATGCTGCGTTTCTGCTTTTGAACTCAACCAGTGACGCTCCAAAAATGAATTTGAAACACATGCATTTTATAGCCTCAAGGAATTAGCTCCATACAGGAATCCTCATTTTTGGACAACGATGTATGAGAAAAACTGGACTAATTGGAGATAGTTATAGATTTGTGTTATAAACATATATAACATATATGTTTGTATATGGAATTGTTTTGTGATTTATTATTTTTATTCAATCTAGAATATAGGTAGTAATTTAATATTTAATTATTAAGTATAGGTATAGAGACTCTATATTACAGAGTTCATCTAATGTACTTAGATAGGTATTTATTTAAAACTGTAATGGACATTTGTAAGAATTACCTAATATAGCACAAATTGTTATAAGATGGTGAATAAATAAAATCTGAAAATCTGAAATGCTACGGAACTCTACGATGATGCTACGTCGTTCTTATTGCTACAAAAGCACTATGTGCTGAGCTGATACTTATTTCACACAGTTTTTAGTTTCATTTGTTCTTTGTTGGTATTCAACTGTGTGTACGTAGATTGTTTTTATCCCTAAAATAAGGTTAGGTATTCATCGTAGGTAACATAAAAGAGTAAGATGTCATCTTGGTAGGTAGGATTCAGGAGAAAATCTAACAATTATCTATGAAAAGTAATTAATCGCAAATGTAAATTCGCAAATGCGGAAGACGGTCAGCAAAAACCATCGTCATCATCACGGCATTATTAAACAAAGATTAAAGGACAGGCTCGTGTCAGCAAAGCCAGTAGGCAAACTCGTAATGCAACACGAGCTTCCCATTGCGCTAATGTGCGAGCCGTGTCGCGCGCTATGGGGCTAATCATTTCGCCCACTTTACTGCCACTTGTATTTAAGAGTTATTACCGAACAATATATTTTTCTCTAAATATTGTTCTATTTTTGTATTGAACTAGGTACCTATGTGAAACATGTATTAGCCATTTAGTTGTTTGTTGAGGATTTACTATATTTTTTATAAGCCGAGATATAATTTGCCATGTTTTGTAGAAGAGGGTAGAAGTTAATTTTTTTCTACCAACTCATAGAACGAAGTGAAATCTATATTAGGATAATTTTTACTGTTTAGATTTTTTTTTTTTATATGTATTTTTTTTATAATTGTCGTAGTGGTGCCCAAAATATTTATCGGAAGTCAATATAGACAGTGACGACAACATGTGAATACCAATTTATAGTGCATTTTATTTTATTTAAGGAAGATCGTTTCGTTCGTTCGTTCTATCCATTCCATTCTATCATTCATTCATTCGATTCAAAATGGTGTTCTGCTGTTGAACGAATTTGTTTTGCTGAATTTGCATCCCTTTTTGTGTGTTCATCGAAAACTTTCCAATATCGTGAAAATGTATGTACCTTGGACAAATACCTTTCTACAAATCTCTTCCGATAAAGTTTTGGGTTCCTAAGTATTATCAAAGTTCTGTTTACTTGTAGGGCGCGAAACAAATCGCCATCGGCGGCTGGCACTGAGAAAGCAAAAGAAAAGGAGAAAAAGAAACCAAAAGAGAATAAAAAGAAAAAGGGTGATGCTTCAAGTAGCAGCGATAGCAGTGGCAGGTAAAAATATCATATCTTTAATGCTCATTATGTTGAGGTTAGAAACGATGTCAACACTTCACAACAATGAAAAACAAACCACCCTCCTCTGACCTCTCCCAATTCATCCTTGTAATAATGGATTCTGTTCCTTCAAATAAAACCTATCGTTTTCTACTAAGAACAGGTTATACTAAAAAGCCTCAAAATCAAATAAGAGTGAATATCTTCATACCAATGACTTATTCTAATCAATAACACAAACAATTCTATATTTCAGTTCATCAGACAGCAGCTCATCGCGGTCGTCTTCCCGCTCGTCGTCCAGCAGTTCCGGCAGCTCCTCGCGTTCCTCTTCTTCCTCGAGCTCCTCGAGCAGCAGTAGCAGCAATAATGACCGCTCCAGGCCTAAGAAGAAGT
The DNA here is from genome assembly GCA_949316285.1 of Eupithecia subumbrata. Taxonomy (NCBI): domain Eukaryota; kingdom Metazoa; phylum Arthropoda; class Insecta; order Lepidoptera; family Geometridae; genus Eupithecia; species Eupithecia subumbrata. Next base: position 26,123,661 of record OX438643.1, read on the forward strand.
AAGCTATTTTGCCTCATCATGGAAATCATTATCATATCAGCCCAAATGTCCACGGACTCTCCTATACGGCGACAAAAATAGTGGTCTTCCTCCAAGCTCTTATTCTTTCCTACAAATTACTGTAAGGTATTTGGTTATGAGAAATGAGGAACCACTGGATATATGCAGTACAAGGACCTGGCATTATCTTTGATTTGATTGATTTCTTTGGTCTATGTCCAACAGTGAATGATGTTCAGCTGAGATGTGTGATATATGTATTTACTAGGTGTGATTCCAATACATGGTACCTACTGATAAAAAGTACCTCACACACACGTTTATACGCTGCACATGCCCCCCATTCCCGGCGAGACGACCATGATTCTAGAGCCACCCTGACACGCCACTATACCGACGAACTGCCAGACATCAGTCAAGACGAGATCGTGTTAGCTCTGAGGCAGCTTAAAAATGGAAAAGCCCCCGGTGAGGACGGAATAACTTCAGAGCTTTTGAAAGCCGGAGGTGCCCCTGTTGTACAGGAGCTACAGAACCTCTTCAACGCCGTCCTTCACAGTGGGAGAACTCCAAAGGCGTGGAGCGGGAGTTTGGTGGTGCTCTTTTTTAAGAAGGGAGATAAAACCCTCCTTAAAAACTACAGACCCATCACGCTCCTGAGCCACGTCTATAAGCTGTTCTCACGAGTGGTCACGAATCGTCTCGCCAGGAGACTCGACGAGTTCCAGCCACCAGAACAGGCCGGGTTCCGCGGAGGATTTGGCACCATAGACCACATTCACACGGTGAGGCAGATTATACAGAAGTCCGAAGAGTATAATCAGCCTCTGTGTCTGGCCTTTGTGGACTATGAAAAAGCCTTTGACTCTGTCGAAACCTGGGCTGTTCTGGAATCCTTACAGCGATGCCAAGTAGACTATCGTTATATCGAGGTGCTGAGATGTCTCTACGAGGCCGCCACCATGAGTGTCCAAGTACAGGGCCAGCAGTCTAAACCCATCCAACTGCGCAGAGGAGTGAGACAGGGGGATGTTATATCCCCGAAACTGTTCACGAGCGCGTTGGAAGATATGTTTAAGACGCTGGACTGGAAAGGTAAGGGCATCAACATAAACGGCGACCACATCTCACACCTGCGATTCGCTGATGACATAGTCTTAATGGCGGAGTCGCTAGAGGAGCTGAACCAGATGCTGGACGGCCTAGCCTCAGCCTCGCGACGCATCGGTCTTGGCATGAATTTGGATAAAACCAAAGTCATGATCAATGGCCTCATTGATCCGGGACCGGTCGTCGTACATGGCCACCTTCTCGAAATTGTTTCCGAGTATACTTACCTTGGGCAAATTCTGCAGTTGGGTAAAAATAATTTTGAGAAGGAGGCCAAGAGGAGGATCCAGCTAGGCTGGGCAGCGTTTGGGAAACTACGTCGAGTCTTCTCGTCATCCATACCGCAATGCTTGAAAACTAAAGTTTTCAATCAGTGCGTCCTACCCGTCATGACCTACGGAGCTGAGACGTGGACACTCACGGTAGGGCTGGTCCACCAGTTCAAAGTCGCTCAGCGAGCTATGGAAAGAGCTATGCTCGGAGTCTCTCTGAAGGACAGAATTCGTAACGAATACATCCGACAGAGAACCAAAGTTATCGACATAGCTCAAAGAATTAGCAAGTTGAAGTGGCAGTGGGCCGGCCATATCTCGCGAAGAACCGACAACCGCTGGGGCAAACGTGTTCTTGAGTGGAGACCACGACTCGGCAAACGTAGTGTAGGACGCCCTCCGGCCAGGTGGGATGACGATCTGCGAAAGACTGCAGGCAGATGCTGGATGCGGCAAGCTGAAGACAGGGCGCTATGGCGCTCATTAGGGGAGGCCTATGTCCAGCAGTGGACTAATATAGGTTGATGATGATGACACACTTAGAAAAAACATTATACATAATGTAATTCTATAGTCCCTTAAACTCTAATTGCTTTTAAAAGTCCTGATGGTACACTCACATTATTAAATACTCAAAGTTTATGAACAAAAGTTAAAATATTTATTTTCTATCAGGACATCGCCAAACAAGAGCCCCATCAAGGACAAGCGTGATGCAGACAAGAACAGAGACAGATCACCCCTGAATGACAAGAAGAAATCTTCTCTGCCTTCTAGTGAAAAGGCCAAAAACAAAGATAAACATGACAGGTGGGTTTCAATGAGAATCATTTTTTACACTCAAGATTTTCTTATCTGTGGTGTGAGGATAAATGTATCCTAGGATGTGCATCTCCATGCACTCTGGGATTTGTTCATATTATAAAATGTTATACAATGTAATTGGTAGATTAGGCGCGAAACTTTATGAGCTCTGTGAACTTAGGCTCGGAAGCATAGCTGCGCAAGTACAATCAAATAGAAAAGTGATATTTACCAACTAGCGACCCACCCCCGTTTCACGCCTGTGCGAAAGATAGTCCAAGAAAGTGGTGATGTCACACAACATTAAGTCTGTGTCTTAAGTCTTGTAGTTTTGAGAAATGCATAGTTACTATGAGAATGAGAAATACTTAATTTATTGAAAATTTTAATCAGTCGCAAGAACAAACATATCAAATCAACAAAACGAACACCGAAAAATCGTCAAGAGCTGCTTCATTGTACTCAAAAGCATTCATTTGACAGTATTGCCAACTACATAGATTATAAATGAATTTGCTACATTGGAATTATTTTATTTTCAAACTTGGGTTAATTGCGTTACATAAAAAGTTTAATTTATTCTAACATTTTAGGTTTTATATAAATAAATAAATAAAATAAAATATAATCCATCATTGAGTATAGATGTTTTATAATATATTCTATAAAATACTGAATTGAAAAAAGAATTAATGCAGAATAAAATGTGCTAGACAAAATAAAAATACGCCAAAATTCTTGCTGGCAACCCTGGTTCAACAGACAGATCCCCTCTCACCCCGTTCTTTCCCCTCAACGCCTTATTTACGGTTCGGTGCGCAGCCATTGAAGCCAACTTCACAGAGCTCATAAAGTTTTGCGCGAACTCTAATTCACTTGACTTTGCGTGAACTGCAGGTTCTGCCCATCATCACAAACAGGTTTGTGAAGATGCCAGGTCCACCAATAACCTGTATAAAAATTATTGACTGAAATGAAATTTTGTTAAATATATTCTTGATGAATGTCTGATTATTTCTAGCTATATTGTTTAGTTGGATTGATTAGCTAGAAGCACTGCATCTTCTTGATGCTCAGTCATCATGAGGACACTCAATCATTGAAGAATTAAAACTTATTTCTGTAATCATATCAGATCGCCTGGTCGCAAAAAGCGGGAACGCTCGCCTCCGCCGCGGCCCACTCGCATCCACATCGGGCGCCTTACACTAAACGTGACCAAGGAGCATGTACTCGAGATATTCTCCACATACGGCAATGTGAAGAATGTGGAGTTTCTCACAGACAGGCTGCACCCATACAATGGACGTGGGTACGCCTATGTAGAGTTCACCAATGCGGATGAAGCTGAATCTGCTATGAAGCACATGGATGGAGGTAATTTAACATAATTTTTGTAAATGGTAAATTGAACCAAGTAAATGCAAATTACACCTATAGGAATTACAATTGAAACAATTGAGGTATTTGCAGACTGCTGCAAACAACTTAAGAGTTCCACCAACTGATCCAAATCAATACTAATAGGAAGCATCCCCAAGGTGCTGGCTGCATTGCCCTGCTGTATGGCAGTTCTGATGCAATGCGCCTGCCACCTTTTGTACTACTTATTTCAATAATAAAAACATTTATTTGATCAGTTTGCATGTGCATCTTGCCTTGGGCCAGTCTAGGCTTATGTTATTAAAAGTACACCTGGCTAGTGAAAACGATTGGCTTGCCGACGTTTCGGACACAATATCTTCGGACACTTTGTCCGAAGTGACACATTTTAAATGGCTCTTCAATACGATTTTTACCTGTCTGTTAAATGTTTAGGCCAGATCGACGGGCAGGAGATAACGGCGGCGCCGGTGCTGATTCCGTCTCGGCCGCGTCGTGCCTCGCCGCGCCCGCTGCCGCCGAGACATCTCCCACCAAGACGACACTCGCCACCACGGTACATATTTTATTCTTACTTATTATTATGCTTATTGAGGCATGGTACTTTTCTACTACGTCAAGGAGCTAGGCGAGGGGATAATTCACATTACATTCAAGCGAGATAAAATCAATGAAGATCAGTTTCTCCTCTAGTCATGATCTAATCAGCCCACATACCTCTTTTCTTAGAAAGGTCATACCTCAAACGACGCCACCGAATAGCGGTGTTCCCACACTCCGTTTCGCATTGAATCGCGATTGCCATCCAATAACCGCTGGGTTCATCGGTTCTGCTTCTTAGAGTTTTATGGGCTATCCTACTAAATATTAAATACTAGCTTTAGATCGATGAGTGCAAAATTTCAGCTCGATCCATTCAGTAGTTTTGGCGTTATCTTCGTCCAAATATCTGCACAAAGACAAAATTTTGCCTTTATAATATTAGTAGGATAATATAATATTTGATTTTGCCCAGGTACCGCCGGCGCAGCCCCCTGCCGCGGCGGCGCTCGCCCCCGCGCCGGCGCCGCACGCGCTCGCGCTCCCCGCGCCCCGCGCCGCGCCGCCGTCGATCCAGGTCCTCTTCCTCTTCCTCACGATAACTTACACACCATCCATACCTATTATACCCACACACATCGCCTACACTGTGAAATAGTTGGTAATATTTTAATGCTATAGTTTTCGTTTGGTGATCAGTTCAGTCTGATGTATATAACTTGGTCCATATGAAATGCAAGGCTGTAAATAGTTTTTTTTTAAGCAGGCAGAAGCCTTTATTCACAAAGATAATTACAATAAAATAATATAAATAAAATAGAACTAGTATTTACAATTGAGCTAACTGCAGACTGTTGCATACAATCTACAGGTAGCTCAACTGATCCATATCAGTACCAGTCGGAAGCGTCCCCAAGACGCTAGCTGCATTGCCCTGCTATATGGCAATGCTCATGCGCTGTGCCAGATACGGAACAGCTCTTGGGTCAATAGTAATTACATTTTATCACTATTATTCTAATATTTGAAGATCATTAAATTCCTTTCAATTTAACATGTATGTCTCTAGCGGTCTAAGAACTGCATAATTTTACCAACTATTTCACTAACCACGTACCTAAAACAGCAAAACTACAAAATATCCGCATGTTTCCATTCCAACATAAGTGAAGTTTAAGGTGAGTATGAATGACCTAAAAGCCATGCAATATTCATAGAAGCTGGCAGGTAAGTATATTTGTGTTTTATAATTGACATTCTAACAAGATTTTTCTTGTCATAAAAGCTTGCAAAACGAAAACGGAACTGAATAGCAGGGTGATGAGTGGATATGAACTGACTTTCCGTGAAGTGATTATGTAACTTGTAATGTTGGACATTTTAATAAACTGTATTGACACTGAATAAGTAATGTCTTTTTTCCCAGATCCAAAGATCCTGCTCCTGTCCCTATCCCCAAGTTATAATCTCTGAAGATTCTTATTTCTAGGTAATGGATTATTATTATTGGAAAATATAAAATAAAATTTGATTAAAACATGGTTTTAATAAACTACATATCACAACTATCACGAAATTAAGTTTCTAGGTTTTATTACCAATAATTTTACAATAGGTTTGATAATCAGTCACTAGGATTTTTCCTTTGTATAGGTAGTCCTGTTCTAATTGTGGCAATTCTGAAGGAGATCTGCAACAGATGACAATCAAATCATGGATGATAGTTTTATTTTACTCTTCACAAAGTTTCATGTTATGATACTCACGGATATTGGATTCTCATATTCTTAGGACCCCTTACAGGATTCCAAGCAGATACTGGGGCTTTGTTTGCTAACATAAGGCCAGCAACTGCAGTGTACAAGCCATACTCTTGGCACATTTTCTCCTGTTGAAATAAAAATTAATGATTACTAATATTATGGAGTTGTAGATTAAAGTTGCGGATTCATATGCCGGCATCGGATGATTCTCCGTGCGTTGCGGATCAGAGGACGCACTTCTATGGCAAATCATACAAAAAACACTAAAATCTGTTTGATGCGGTCAGTGCGATTATGGCATGGGAACTCGCAGCTTAAAGGCCTCCAGACCTACGCTGTTCGCTACCCAAAGCGGTAGCAAAATCTGAGACGGTATGCGGTAATCCTTCTGTCACTAAAATACCACGGACCACGGGGAATCCAAGCGAAACTTATTGCAACCGCTCCGGGTAGCAAATACCGCGTCGATTTGTAGCAGCTTGTATTATACTTACTCTCCACTCTGCAAGCATGAAGTCTGCATCACTAAGGGCAGATGCAGCTTTGTCTGTGTGGTCTGCGCATGAGAAGTGAGGCAAGTAGTTTTCTTCTAAGAAATTGACAAAAGAGTTGGGCTGGCTCAAGAACTGCTCAATTACCTCTTCTGGTGGGTGTGTCAACTTCTGTTTCCCGTTTTCAGTTACCACTAATGTGCAGAAAATGTTACATGAATAAGACAAGTTGATAAAGATCTCTGTCCTGCTGAAGAGTCGAAGATGTTGGTTTTATACCTTTTGGATTCAATACTCTGCCAACTCCATGCAAAATGCTGACAGTCTCGTTTTTACCAATGGACATGAATTTGCTTGATGGCTGCTTTTTCTTTTTGATGAGCTTACTTTTACTTTCCTTCTCTAATATAAAGCCTGTTTCCAAGTGTTGTTTTGAACCTAAAACATAAACATTTTAAACACTTTATATGTACTTTATGACCCACAACCACAACGCACATGAACATATACGACGACCTCCGTGGCGCAGCGGGCGAAGGTCCGCCTGCGACGCAGGAGGTTGCGGGTTCGACCCGCCTCTGAACAAATTAGTGTACGATCTGCAGAAATTTGTTGCGTTGGTCTGGGTGTTTTCTATGTATAATAAAAATTTCTATCTATGTAGTGTATTGTATTAAGTATATCAGTTATCTAGTACCCATAACACAAGCTCTGCTTAACTTAGGGCTAGGTAATGCTGTGTGAATTGTTCAGCATTATTTGTTTATGTACGATACGGGTCCTGCAGTGCAGGCGGCGGTTGGGCAGTGAATGTGTTAAAAAGTAAATTCGACACTATTTAATACACAATAAAGTCATAAGTAAGTTCATTCCATTACAACTCTTAATATTTAAAAGTATAGGTTATGCCATTCATATTGTATTCATACCTTTCAAACATGCAAAATGCAAATTGAGAACTGCAGATCTCACATCGCCCCCAGACGAATTCACCACACAATCTATCACGTCTGCTGTAGGGGAGTTGTACACTGATGCATGTTTCTTGTTTATGATGTCTGATACTCTTTTCAGTGCGGATTTCAAGCTTGTAGCTGATACTGCATTTAATCTACAAAAAGTACAAATTAATGAAATACATTATAATAAATTTTTTGTCAACAATGAACTCGCGCCCGAATACTCAAACCCAACTTACATTTGAGTTTGTCTCAAGTCATGATTTTTTGACAGGTTTCAATGAGAATCTGTCAAAAATTGGTCACTTGAGAGGGTTAGTCCCTGAGGGCCCCGATCCCGCCGTCTATTCTCACTAGTTCAGTTGTCCAGTTCAGTTCACTGAACTAGTGAGATTTATTTTCTCGTTTGTTCAGTCGACTGGACTAGTGAGATTTCTTTTCTCGTTTGTTAAGTTCAGCGCAGGGCCCCGGTCTTTAGAGATCAATTTCGATACATTTTATGAGACGTGCTTTTGTTAATTTTTCCATTGTTTTCAACTTGTACTGGTATCATAATAAGTGCTTACACGTCATTGATATTAACAAAATTCGGAAGATAGGGTACGTTCTCCCAGCGCTAACTCAACAAATGGCCTGTGTTCTGTTACAACTAAACGCAAAGACACACGCTTGTGCAATATAGCTACCTAATGAATAACAAAGAAGAAAAAAAGTACCCAGACCAAAGTGCACATTATATATCGTATATTTCTATATATATCTACAAACGTCAAAGCAAAGCAGTGTGATTAAAAGAAAATTTCTAAGAGGGCATTGCTAATTTAAACAAAACTTAGCAAGGTATTTATTTCGGATATAAACATCATAATTTAAATAGGTTAACAGTATTTTTAATAAAGGTTAGCATACTCTTATAAAAACGACAAATTAGGGCAAATTAGGGGTAAATATTACAAAAACAAAACTGTATTTGTATATTGTAATTAAATTTAACAACAACTATTTCAAATTCAGGAAAAACTAAATCATGGCATTTTCAACCACGTTCTATAAAAATACGCAGATTTTAAGAGACCATCGTACATCATAATTGCTGATATGTTTTTATAAGTACTGAATTGGTTAATATTTCGTTCTCGGGAAGTTTCTTTCAAAACGCAATAAACCGCAAAAAATAATTATTTAACCTTTAAAAGGAAGGTTTTTTGTTATTATAGTGCGTGACCCGCACTTGGGGTAATCTCTAAGAAATTAAGAAATGTAGGTTTGCTCTTTTTTATGGAGCACCAAAAAAGTGAGACTTTATGTAAGAAGACTAATAAGGTTTAAGTTTGGTTTGGGACTGGTACACTATACTAATTAACCTATGGTGAATAAAGGTGTCAATTTGAAGCTTTTTTGGTGTGATTCTCAATTGCACATCATAGAATTTGCAAATGCTAAGATAGTTACAAAGAGTAAAGTAATAAATAGGATAGTTATTAATTCTATTCGAAAATGTCGGGAGAAGGTAGATAGAGGACTTGAGCGAAATTACACATTCACCTAAAACAGATTGGGGGGAAAGTGGCTACTACATGTCGGGACAGACAGACACCACACCAGACTTTTTAAAAAATGAAGTGCGTGTGGTAGTCCCTGATTTAATTGAAGAAGTTGGCATCAACTGTGATCCGGTTCAGTAAATATTTGAAAAAAGGTGGTGGCATTAAAAAGCAAACGCCACAATGCTGAAATTTCTACAATCCTCAATGATAAGTCAAATCTAGTAAGTATTTTCAAAAATGGTTCTACACTTTTTCCGTTGATAATACTTTTTTTGCAAGATTCAAGGTACTTTGTTAGAAATCGGGTACCTCCGGGAATGGGGCCCTCGGGGACTAACCCACTTGAGACATGCTTAATTAAATCGTGAGTTGTTTCCGTGTATTCGGCGGTAAATCATTCAATGAGCAGTGTTTCTTATTCTAAAGACAAGAAACCGAACAACTATTGCATAAAGTTTTAAAAAGTTTAGGAGCTAAGGGTTAACTTAAGCTTACTCAGTCATTGTTCTATACTTGAGTAACGATTTTTATGGCAAAAGCGTTACTCAATCTTAGACTGAGAATAGTTTCATAATATGGGCATAAAACTCACGGAACATGATGTATTCCAAACTGTTCTTTTATTGTTGGTGTGAACAGATTTGCAGCAGTATTTTTGCTATCAGTGTGCGATTCTGAACAAATGAATACAATAGGTGATTTTGCTCTTTCTTTATATTGCCTGAAATTAAATGATGTACAGATTATCTTAAGTACTTACATGAAACAATGATTAAATATCCAAAAAAAATATGTTAAGTTACTTACTGCAAAACATTGGTGAATTCTGAAGGGGTTCTAATGAAAGTATTTGGAAAATCTTCAACTAACACTAACTTCCTGCTATTGTTGTCTAAAAGTGAAGTAAAATTTGCTGCATTCAGTATAAAATCTAAAAACTTAGTTGATTGTTTCTCTTTGAATTCATAGTCCCCTGCAAGGAAAATACATTTTGTATTAATCAATATTAGTAGCAGTCGTTTATAGAATACTAGCTGCACCCTGCGGCTTCACCAGTGTAAAATCATACAAATTTCAGAAATTTACTATGCACCTCCTAGGGGTAATTATGATAATATAAAAAATATGTGATTCATTGGAAGTATGCAATTCAGATGTTACCTGAACTTAATTAATATGACAGTGACTAAAAATTACTCCATCCTTTTTTATTTCAATCGGTCTGAAAGGGACAGCAACATTATTAGTCCTGTCAAATTAAGTTTAGTTTTGCGACATCTGAATTGAGAACATTATTTACTTCATAGTTTATTTGCACAGAATATTGAGTGAATTGAACCAAGGAATATTTTTTTTTCTTTAAAACTTAACCACCCTCGGAGGTTAATTTTTAAAAATAAGATAGGTATAATTATGTGTTATTCTAGAATTTAAACTATCTACATTTACGGAGATATGTGGTAACAAACATTCACACAAACTTTCACGTTTATAATATTAGTAGGATACTAATGCTGAAACAAACCATATTCAGTTGGCATTTCAATATCTACTGGAGTTATCCATTCTGTTACTTTGATGTCATATTTAGAAGCCAATGTTAGCACAGTTCTCGTCTTTCCACTCCCCACAGGTCCTGTTAGCAGCAACATATCACTACAATTGCTGGTATGAACCATTTTCAACCATTCATCAATTTCTTGGACTTTCTTAGAATTCACAGCCAAGTCTTCTACGTTCACTGGGTCAAAGTTTTTCATCCAATTCTTCGATCCAACATTGGAAAGTATAACTGCCTCTCCCACTTTTGTTTGTGGTGCCTGTAAAGGTGAGTTGTGTGAAACTATATACCCAAGCCAAATAAGTCCCGATAAAAACCTCATTGAGGAATCAACCCCATCCACACCCACAGAAAAACAGAACTCCCATGCGAGATGTCCGTGCAGATCTGGGTTCCCAGCAATGTACATTTTGGTTCATGTTAAACCTATTAGATTTTACACAACCTACAGGTATTACCAATTGAAGTTCCTACCTTGGTGGGTGACTTGAAACTGCTTGTGCTTCTAGGAATTGGCTTTTTCTTTGGAGGACCATCATCATCAAACTCTGTTAAAGGGTTAAACCATTTCTTAGCCTGTAAAAATGTATGTATAATAATGTAAAGACTGGTTGATGTAGGTAATTTTAGTTTTTGCTTTTATGTGTAAGGCCTATCCTAGGGTCTATGGGTGTAAGATAGATACCAACTTACCTTCAGTGAAATAGACATGACTAATATTTATGCGCCACTAAATCAGATTTTGTTTGAGCTTGAGTAAGTGCCGTAGAAATAGAAAATGGTTACAAAAAGAAGAAAACCAAACAGAATTGCGCATACAATAGGTTAAGAAATATTTATTAAAGTAGATCTACGTTTTCACACCATTCGCAAATTTAACAAAGTTCAATTCAAATAACATTGCTTTCTAAGTTTTTCTGCAGTGCAGTAGGTACAGGCAGTGCAAAACAAACATAGAATAGAATTTTCGAAACTTTGTGTATTTTAATCTCTTTATATGAATGAGAACACAACAAAAACAAACAAACTCTTCCTCCCTTCTTCCTTCGAAGTTCGAACACTGAACAACGAACGCTGAACAAGAACAAGCTTAAATAAACTTGATCAGATCACAGACTATTTCGACGAACTTGATTGACTTATTTCAAAAGTGAAATGACAATGACAATTTGTGTTCTATCTACTGCTGGCTGACACTGACTTTTATTCTGACTAATGCAGTGTTGCCGGTACAGTACTTTTAAACCGTTTCGGATCTTTTCGGACAAAAACCTATTATGTTGTATAATATGCAGAATCTATACATACAATTTGTAATTTTTGTCAACATAAAGCTGAATAAATCCAAAGTTGCATTAGCTTTTTTACTGCTTCAGGCAACAGCCGCTACAAATTCTGAAAATTATATTGGATCACTTCACTCCTCGTTACTCCTTACTTATTTTCTTTCCATTTGGGGCATCAGCAACTACTAAGTCTGAATTTTTTCATGGCTCGCTCCGCCGCTATTATTGGTATGGTTTTTTTTTGCCATTTGGCCAATCGCTACTTAAGTTATGCCTTAATAACACCCTTATGTAGTTTGGTTATGTAGCGTCACTAATAGACACACAATACAGGCAAACTTTCGCCTTTATAAATTAGGTGTTATATGTAATAGATTACTATTTCTATTTTCCGGATTTGGTATTTTTCTGATACCCATATAAGGGGCCATTCATTTATTACGGTAGACGATTACCAACGAAACCAAAACAAAATGTATTGGATTTATTCTACCTAATGTTAAACAATTGAAGGCTGATGTAAACGTTAAAGGAGAAATAGTAGAAACTACCGTATTCTTAGGAATTACACTATCGAATTTTAAACTATCGAAGAGACTTAGTTCTGCAGCGTATGCAGTCACAAAAATCCGTCATCTTACAGACGTGGATACATCGAGACTGGTTTATTTCAGCTACTTCCATAGTATTATGTCTCATGGTATACTGCTGTGGGGGAACTCTGCAGATATTAACACCGTATTTGTGCTGCAGAAGAGGGCTGTTCGTGCAATCTATAATATGGGTCCCAAAGAATCCCTACGTGATAAATTCAAAGAAATAAACATAGTGACAGTACCATGTCAATATATTTATGCAAACTTGTACACTTATAGAAATGTAATCGGTTCCCTAAAAATAGTGATAAACATAATGATAATACCAGAAATAAACATAAACTCGCTGTGCCCACAACTAGGCTACACAAAATTAATGTATCTTTTAAAGGGCAATGTATACGCTTCTACAACAAAACTCCTAGTGAGTTGCAAAAATTATCAGTAAATAAATTCAAACAAATTGTCAAAACCTTGCTGTGCAAAAAGACTACTATAAATACTATAAATTATCCGATTATTTAGAGGATAAAACAGCTTGGGACGGGTTTTGCTCCAACTCGAAAAGTAACAACTAACAGGCTAAAGGTTTCTTCGTGCTTCTTTACTTTAGTCTACATACCGAAGCAACATAAATCAAAAATATCACTTTATTTCCGTGCCAGTGTTTAGTTTTACAACTTGACCTTTTCTAAGTGTACATTTATTGTATTTATGGAAATAAATAGTTTTTGATTTTGATATTAAGGGGGGGGGGGGGGGTCAATCATGTCTTATTTTTTCATACAAGGGGGGTCTCGATAGTTCTTACGTAAGATCACAAAAACCAAAGTTTATTACTAGTCTACCAAAAAATTAATATTATTAGTACCTTTGTAAGTAGGTACAAATAAACATTTCTAAAAATGGTTATTTTAAAAAGTAAACATTAAAACCAACCAAACGTGTATTCATTTTTTTCTTTAAATTCATACGTAATAAATATTAAACAGGGGCCTATTCATATTTTTTCTTAAAATAGGTAGGGTGTTAAAAACTAGCGAAAATTGTCGTACGTAATATGTAAATGGCCCAAACGGATCTTTTTGTCATATTTCGTGCCATTTTGCCTTTTTCGTTTCGGTGTTTTTTATTTTTAACTGCCGGCAACACTGGACCATTGATTGACATGACTTTGACATGACTGACAGACAGAGCTCAGCCGTCAGGCAGCTGATTTCTCCTCCGAAGTCCGAATCATTACGTAAAATTGTATGAAAAATATTTAATATTTAGGGTGTAAGTGAAATAAAAACCAATTTAGAGACGCAGCAGCATTGCATGCGCTTTTACTGTGAGTATATCTTTGGTTTGGATGGACCTATGACTACTCTTACAGAGTTACACGATTTTGTTCTGGATACATACGCAATAAAACATTATTTTGGTTATTTTTACAGACAATGCAGGCTATCAAAGCTCTTGGAGCTTCGACTCCAAAAACTATTACAGCTGTTATCAAGAAAGGAGCGTTCGCACCCGCCATAGAACAGATACGTCAAACCCATTTGCCAGCCCCAAATCCAAATGAAAAACGTCTTTACTCTCCCTTCCAAGATACTAAAAATATGGCAGAGATGGCAGTAGCCAGGCTTGATGACTTACTGAACTGGGGTAGAAAGAACTCAATGTGGCCCATGACATTTGGCTTAGCCTGCTGTGCTGTGGAGATGATGCACATTGCTGCTCCTCGCTATGACATGGACAGGTAATGTTTTATCTATTTTTTATTTATAAATTTTTGCTTAAATGTACATACAGCATCAGCATTAAGTAACCCCCCTGCATAACACATCCAGATTTAAATCCAACCCTGTTAAACATAGGAATTTTAAAAGTGAAAGTGATAGATAGATTAAAAAAAATGGATTCTAACCTGCATTGTGTTATGCAGGGGGGTTACTTATTTCTGATTCTCTCTGTACATTCCTTAGGTCTAAGTGACTGGTTAGTTAAGTTGTCACTTGTACATGCAACCTGGAAGTAGCCAGTCGGAAGCGTCCTCAAGACGGTGGCTGCATTGCCCCTCTGTATGGCAATGCTGATGCGCTGTGCCAGATACTGACCAGTAAACAATAAAATATAAAATAAAAACAATAAAATCAAATTCATGCAATAAAATTAGTTTCATGCTAATATAATTAACCTTTTGACCGCCACCGTCGTCTATACTCGACATTTCAAATTGTGCTTACTACGCCAGTGTCGTTATTAGATGACCAAACCTGCTCCAAGAAAAAACGAAATACATAATCTTTTAACTGTTAGTTCTGCGTTTTATTTATCCTAAAAGGAACATTGTTTTAGTTATTATACATCTATATTAAAGGTTTATAAAAAAAACCCCTAGTTGTCTAAAAATTTCGATGATGAAACATTGAAATAAAATCCCGTCAGCGGACGTGATTCGCACGCCATTGTCGGCAGGAGACGACCCCTAGTGTTGTGGTATACAGCTACCAAGCGAAGGTGATAAAAAATAGACAATTTACATTTAAACAAGATATTTATTATTTATTTCATGTTCATTCTCATGATATAAATAATAAATATCTATTATGATATCATAATAAACCCAAACTTTAACTCTGCAAACGCATAATGAAAATAAAAATGATCCATGAGCAGGATCGATAATTCATAATCCCCACCAAAGCACATCACTGGTTCATCATCCCTTATCAGTGTAGCGTACGCCACGGTCGGGACTACACGACCGTAAGTGACGTCATCAGCGTAACAAGACAATGGTAGTGACGTGCAAGTGCATTCCAAGTATGTCCGATCTGCTATTGATTTTGGATTTTATCTGCTATTGATTTTGGATTCATAGGTAAAATGTAGGTATTTGTAGGTTCATAGATCTCTTGTTTCAAACTTCGACAAAAGCATGTTTCTGCTTCGAAGCACACAGGTTCCCTGTAATTCGGTGGGTAGGTAGGTAGGTACATACCTACCTACATTTTATTTCTTTCTTGTAAGATTGGAGTAGGTGCCTGCCTATGTTGGGAACGGGATAAATTTTTGTGTACTAGATAGGTAGGTGCTTTCATCATTGGTAAGTAGGTAGTGTAGGTACCTAAATCGGTTTGATTATGAGATAGGTAGGTATCCGACTCAAGGAAATAATTACGTGGACAGAAAATCAATAAAAGATGTTAGATGGATAGGTAATGCGTAGAAATGATTTGTTTAAGACAATTTACAATGAATAAAGAATGAAGGAAATAAAATAATACCTAGGTACCTACCTACCTAGTGAAATTTCCTAAAAAGCGGCAAGAATTTGTACCATGCATGAATGATAATTAATGAGAAGAAATTCTGCAAGTAGCAAGGAAGATAATTAGGTATAAAATACTTTAAATTGAATTTAGAACCCAGAATAGTCAGTTATTCATTGTTTCATCATAGGCTAGGCATTTTAGTTTGTCTGTACTCTGTAGCAAATTGATCAACAGATTAATAACATTTTCGAATAAAAATAATTTTAGCTTTTTACAAAAATGTAAAATCTTTTTCTTAATTTTTTGAATAATCAGGTATTTTATTTTATTATTTATATTTTGCTAATCTATGGTATGGGCTTTGACTAACCAGTTTAAATTTAGTAAGAGGTAATACTAATTTGTTCGTATTCCGTTGATTATAGTCAATATTAATATCCTGCTACCTAACCTACTAAGCAGGACATTAATATTCATCATTAAAAAGTTTTTGTGTTTTCTTACAAATAAAGAGGCTTGTGTAATATAATATATTATTATCATAAATATATATATATCATAATAATATATTATTTTTATAAATAATATTACAAGGTAGTATTTCATGTCTTGGTTTCAGATATGGTGTAGTTTTCCGTGCTTCACCTCGTCAGTCAGATGTTATGATTGTCGCTGGAACATTGACTAACAAAATGGCCCCAGCCCTGAGAAAAGTTTATGATCAAATGCCTGACCCACGATGGGTAATCTCGATGGGCAGCTGTGCTAATGGTGGTGGCTACTACCACTACTCCTACTCAGTTGTAAGGTAAAGTCTACATAATGTTTTATAATATCAAAGAGAAATAGAGATAAAAAGCTTCATACTATCAATTAAATTTTATGAACCTGTTAATTTTACTTGGTAGAATAATAATAAAACTTTCTTTTTTCAGGGGTTGTGACCGCATTGTCCCTGTTGATATTTATGTACCTGGTTGCCCACCAACTGCTGAAGCCCTCTTATATGGAGTACTACAACTGCAAAAGAAAGTCAAGAGAATGAAGACAACTCAGATATGGTACAGGAAATAAAATATCTTACAATAGCTAGATCAACTGAATTTTCTTTTTGTAAATGTTATTTATCCCTTACAGTAAATACAGTGTAGTGCAAGCATAGAACAATAATTTTATTTAGATCAGTCATCAAGTGTCAATAGAAAGATTATGTAGAAATAAAATATTTATATAATCTGTTTGTCCTGTTCCTATTCATCTGTGGTCTAACATCCAATTATGGTTTCTGTAGTGTAGCGTTTGTTAGGAAGCAAAAGTACAGGTGAAACAAGTGCCGCCGCCACTTATGTTTTAAAGAAATTTTCAAATAACCCTGGTATATTTATATCATCATCATCAGCCTATATTAGTCCACTGCTGGATATAGGCTTCCCCTAATGAGCGTCATAGCGCCCTGTCTTCAGCTTGCCGCATCCGCAGCATCTGCCTGCAGTCTTTCGCAGATCGTCATCGCACCTGGCCGGAGAGCATCACTACGTTTGCCGAGTCGCAGTCTCCACTCAAGAACGCGTTGATCTTGTTAAAAACTTCCTTATTTAAGGCTCGAAATAAGTACCTACACCATTTTCAGTGATAAAATTGATTTATTTCATCTAAAATTTGATGTAGGGTTTCACAATTTGGTCAGAAGATACGTATTCCTAATAGGCTTCAGCCAATGCAATCACAGAGCGCCTTCCTGATGTAGTTCATGAGCTAGCGGCTGTTTTTGATTTTCAGAAAAACTCTTCTCATACACTATGCATTCATTTTAGAAAACAACTAGGGCACAAAATTGGCTCAAATTACACCGCACTTCCTCACCAAAAACCATACTTGTTCATTTTGCCGTTCCGGAGATATGGAAATCTGCAAAACGTTACTGCAGCGGCATTTGCAATATCTCAAAAACCACAGGGCGCACAAATGCCGCTGCTCGGCCCAGGAGGTGCACAAATCTAAGCTATCTTTTAAGCTAGGTACTTTAAATTTGGCTAAGGCTAATATTTAAAAATGTTGCCGCTGCAGTAACGTTTTCAGGCGTTACTGCAGCGGAATCTTATTTTCTCGAATTACTCTGAAACCATAGGGCGCACAAATTTAATTTTTTGGGCACATTTACAGGACATAGCGCTCTGATCTATACTTATAATAAAACTGTAACAGGTCCAATTCTGTACATTGAAGATATTTTGAAAATTTTTTTTGGAGGACACTCTACTATCGATACTGAAGCCAAAACTGTAATTTTTTTCATTCATGTCTGTCTGTCTGTCTGTCTGTTTCTTAAACGCGCATCACGTCGAAACTACTGAAGGTATCGAAATGAAACTCGGCACGATTTTAGGTCATACTACGAGGAAGGACATAGGATACTTTTTATCCCGGATTTCAGTCAGGTTCCCCTGGGAGAGGGGATGAAAGTAAAATTTCTTCACCGCGCATGACGCCGAAAGTGCTGAATGAGTGGGAATGAAACCCAGCACGATTTGATTTCATACTACAAGGAAGGACATGGGATACATTTCATCCCGGAATTCAGTAATGTTCCCCTGGGAGAGAGGATGAAAGTAAAATTCTTTAACCGCGCATCACGACGGAACAACTGAATGAATTCGAATGGAACTCGGCATAATTTGAGTTCATACTACGAGGAAATATACATTTTATCCCAGAATTTAGTAAGGTTCCCCTGGGAGAAGGGATGCAAGTAAAATTCCTTCACCGCGCATCACGCCGATACTACTGAATGAGTTGGACTGAATTGGTACGATTTGAGTTCAAGGAAGGACATGGGATACATTTTATCCTGGAATTCAGTAAGGTTCCCCTGGGAGAGAGGAAAAAGTAGAATTCTTAAACCGCGCAACCCGACGGGTCTACGCGTCGTCCGATATCATGCATTCTTTTTGTTAGAAACAGTGTTGTAAAATCGAATTTGACTAAATCAGTAGAAAGTCGAGTAGAAAATCAATAGACTGATGAAATAATCTGTAGATTGAAGAAAAAAAATTGTAGATAAAGGGTAGGTAAGTTCCTATCTAATTTTTCCAAGACGCACCCATTAGTTAGGTTCCTACCTACTAAGGTGGTGCGTCTTGGAAAAATAAGTTAGGTTCCTACCTTACATGACTTAAGGTGGTTTAGCTGGTCCGGTTATCTGTACTACCGATGTTTGGTTGGAGTAAGTGGTCCAATTAAACTAACTGGACCACAGAAAAATATTTTTTACTGTGGTACACAGCCAACTGTACCTACGTACTAACGAAAAAAAAATTACGGTGGTCCAGTCAAATGGATCAGGAGCCCAATTCTGCAATACAATTGCTTCAGTATGACAGTGCAATCGTCGCAGAATCATAGAATCCTTAGATTAATAAAACTCCAGATAGTGCGTGCGAGATAAATTAATAGTTTCAAACTTGACGCGCGTCTCTCCATCTGCATTCATCATAATTTCTTTCATCTATGGGATTGAAGATGACAACATGCTTTGCTTTGCTCATTCCGTGTGCGTGTGCGCAAGCAAATGACATCATCTTTACCAGTGTCTACAAAATTTTCTAAAGTAAAATTGCAAAGAAGAAGAGTTACCCTATCTGAGCCATCCATACTTGAAGACCAGGAGAAAGAGGACGTTATTCAGGTACCAACCACAAGCCATAGCTGTTTTTCAACAAAATATCGACATCTAAAGTTGAGCATTCGCCGTTTATCCTCCGAAATCTTTACACACACATCTTCACATCACGCATGAACGCAAACGAAGATGCGACAAGACCCAATCGCAACACAGCTCTAAACTGTTGAGTACCGTCCCTTTTTCGCGAATTTTTTGGATAAATTTTCGAAATTCTAAACAAAACATCCATCACGTCAATAAGCAACACAAACTTCTGACGTTTACCTGTCTGTTTGACAACAACAGCTGACTTTGACACCGACACTTACGCCAAGTGACATTTCATCTGTCAAGAAGACGTCGGATGGCCTTCGGGGCGGCTCAATTCTTGTGTTGCCCGCATAAAACTTCCAGGCCACTTCTAACATTTCTAATTATACCTGGATCCGCTTCTAGCTAGCTTGTCTCCTAAACTTGCACGCTTGAACTAAACCATGTCTTCAACCACCCAGAGCGATCTCTGCTCTGGATGCAGGGGAGCTCTCCGCCCTACAGACGAAATAATTGCTTGCACCCTTCCCGAGTGCGGCAAGAGATTCCATAAAGAGATATGTCTGGGTGGTTCTGTACCTAGATTTGAGGATATGCCTAGATGGATTTGTCCACAATGTAGATGTGAGGCCAAACGTGGAGGGGATAACTCCAGCACCCCGGTTAGAGGTGTTGCCAGCTACGATTCTCCCGACATGAATGTGACGTTGCGAAATAAGAAAAAAGGCCCAGTTTCGCATCCGCCAGCTCCAAAAATCAACCTACCCGTCACTGATGAAGCGTCTAATAACACTCTGCCAGCACTGGATCTGCTGGCACTCACTGGTGAAATAAGGCTGCTGCGAGAGGAGGTATCGACTTTCAATGCGAAACTTGACAACGTTTCCTCGGCGATGGCCTCCCTGCACGAGCAAATGCATCATCTGGTTGCTCGAGTTACCATATCGGATGAACGGGTTATTCAGCTGGAAGATCGGCACATCGCTGAAACCGCTATGCTAAGGAGCCAGGTCCACAAATTGGAAGATCAATTAAACTCACAAGCGCAGGCTTATTTGCGGAATGAGGTTGAAGTCATAGGAATACCAGAATCCCCGAACGAAAACCTACACCATCTAGCACTTGTAGCGGCTCAGAAGCTAGGGGTAGATATTAAGGAAGAAGACATCGACTGGGTACTACGAGCTGGTTCTAAGCGACCTCCCGTGACGTCATCCACCGAGTCTACCTCCAGCTTCAGCAGGCCTGTTGTAGTACGCCTTATTCGACGCACCAAGCGAGATGATTTCTTGAAGGGTGCGAAGGCTCGTAAAACCATAACAAGTCAGGATCTCGGCATGGACGGTCCCCCAAAGAGAGTGTTCTTCAATGAACGATTGACACGCGAAAATCGTCAGTTATTTCGAGAGACTCGATTGCGGGCCGCTGAAGCTGGGTACAAATTTTGTTGGACCGCCAACGGTGGCATCTTCGTGCGTAAACGGGAAGGTATCCCACCAATTCGCATCCGGAACCCTGCTGACTTGGAAGAACGCCTCGGCCCCAATACTGACTAACCTACCATTACTCTTAATAAGCTACAGTATATATCTATGCTTTAATTCTTGCCTCTGGTATTTGCTTAAATTTAAGATTATATGTTTAAGTTTTGCTCAGTTATGCTATATGTTGTACTTCTTGAACTCTACTGCCTTCACTCTGGATAATGTTACCTGCAGGATGCTACACTTGTTTTTTACCTATGTGTCACAGTATGTTATGTCATCTGTTTTTATGTATCACACTCGTCATTCACACATTGAAAGCGCGCAGTCAATACACCACACTACCCTCTCTCAATTACCGATGTTTTTTCACACATGGCCTCCTTAGTAGAGTTGTGTACTGATTTTGACGAAACACTTGATGTTGACTGCCGCCAATGTGATACTCCTGAATCCTGTAAATTCATCATAACCGATCAGTTTAATCTTAAACTTCTGACATACAACATAAGGAGTCTGCAGAAAAACTTTGATGAGTTTACGGTTCTGTTGAGAAGACTCGCTTTACCTCTGGACGTCATAGTCCTTACTGAATGTCACCTCGGAACTTGCTCCCTAATAAGGTCACTTCCTGGGTACTCTCATTTCAGCTCTTCCCATGTCATTAATAAAGCAGGTGGAGTAGTTGCTTATGTTCGGTCTGACTGGGACGTAAATGTTAGTGAACCAAGCCTATCTGAGACAGATTCCTTGTTGATAAAGTTACCGAACTCACTCCACGTTCTTGGAATATACAGATCACCCTCTTTTAATAGTATAAATACATTCATTGGCTCTCTCGACCATTATCTTAAAGACCAACCTACAGTTAAAGCTAGCCTTATCGTGCTGGGGGATATGAATATCAACACCTTACCTGACTCCCCGTCTCCTCATCCACAATACGATGACTACTTGTGTTTTTTAGCAGAGCTGGGGCTAAAAAGTATTATTAGCACCCCCACTAGAGGTCAGTCGTGTTTGGATCACATTATAGTGAAGGTGAAAACTCAGGCTGTGGGTTTGGTCTGCAAAACCAGTATCACGGACCACTCTCTAGTGCTGGCTGGTTTAAACACATCTCCAATGACTACTAGGAAAGTCATTAAAGCAAAGACCGACTATATTTCTATTTCACGAGAACTTACTCTAACAGACTGGTCAAATGTGTTATCCTCTGTAGACGCTTCGACAGCGGCTAGCATGTTCTCCACCATGCTTGTAGATATTGTGACCCGTAACACTACACAAAAATGCATAAGTCATCGAAAACTTATTCATAAGGAATGGATAACTCCGGAACTTGTAAAACTCATGAAGCGCAGAGACGCCCTCCATTTACAAGCTAAACGAAATCCAAATAACTTTGAACTACAGGCGAGGTTTAAAACATGTCAAAACGATTTTAATAATTTAAGGAAATTTACTAAAAAGAAGTATAACAAAGACCTTTTACAAAGTCATAAAGATAATCCTTCTAAGTTGTGGAAATCTATTAAAAATATTTGTGATTTAAAAACTAGTAAGGATAATAATTGTACCGCTCTACTACAAATTAAATCGTCTAATAAGGAATCTCTCAACCTCTGTAATGAATACTTTGTCGGCGTTGGATTAAATCTTGCAAACGCTATATTGAAGGATATAAACTCTACACAAGTAGATCTGGCTGCAAAAGTGTGTATCTCATCCCAGTCCCCTTGCTCCTTTTTCATGTCTCCGACTGATAGCCTTGAAATATTGTCACTCATTAAAGCGCTACGGAATAATTGTTCGCCTGGCATTGACGGCCTTACGAACAATTTCCTGAAGTCTTGTTCGCACCTTTTCATAGAGCCCCTAACACATGTCATGAACCTTAGCTTGGCCTCTGGCATATTTCCAACTTGCTGGAAAACCGCGCTGGTTATCCCAATTCACAAGGGTGGCTCTAAGGCTCTGCCTTCCAACTATCGCCCTATCTCCCTACTCCCGGTATTCTCCAAGTTACTGGAAAAGTTAGTAAATCTAAGACTAACCAAATACCTGGAACAGCACTCAGTTTTATCTCCTTGCCAGTTCGGTTTCAGGAAAGCAAGGTCCACTGAGGATGCCGTTCACTCGCTTCTTGAAGGTGTAGTCACAGCTCTAGATGAAAGAAAAAAGTGTATTGGTGTCTTCTTGGACCTGGCCAAAGCCTTCGATACTGTCTCTCCGATAATCCTTTTAAGGAAGCTTGAATGCCATGGCATTAGGGGCGTCGCTCTCGAATGGTTTCGTAGCTACCTATCAGACAGAGGGCAATGTGTATCGGTCTCTGGCCAAACGAGTGATACTCAAAATATTGTCTTTGGGGTTCCACAGGGCAGTATTCTGGGTCCCTCCCTATTCACACTGTACATAAATGACCTAATTGCAATATTTAATGGCACAGATAACACACAAATTGTTTGCTATGCTGATGACACGGCAATCTTATTCTTTGGTACTACATGGGAGGACACTGCTCGTCGCGCAGAAGAGGGCTTGGCACGTGTCTCTGCGTGGTTAGATGCCAACCTTCTTAATCTTAACTTCAGCAAAACTAAATTCCTGTGTTTTCACAAAACCAAAGTGTCTGCACCTTCTAACCTGAGAGCCTTACGAATACACAAATGCGATATTGCGAACCCTGGTGCCAGCGGCTGTTCCTGTCCTACCATCGAACGGTCAGGCTCTCTTCGCTACCTCGGTGTTATACTGGATGAAAGCCTGTCCTTCAAGGCTCACATCACTGCACTGTCTGGGAGAGTCCGCAAAATGATCCACATTATGAAGTTGCTCCGGGAGGGTTCCGACATGGATACTTTGAAACTCGTGTATACAGCCCTATGCGAATCAATCTTAGGTTATTGCATCACAGTCTGGGGGGGATCTGCTAAGACTCACATGATCACTGTTGAAAGAGCCCAACGATCGGTCCTCAAGGTAATGTGTCGTCTGCCCTTCCGATTTCCCACTGACTCATTATATGCCTTAACCCAAATCCTTAGTGTTCGCCAACTCTTCATCCAACGAGTCACCACCGCGCATCACAAATCTATTCGTTCGCAAACCTCAAGCAACCAACCAGGGTCCAGCCGACGTTTAAGGGTCAAAGTTCCTGCAGTCAAGTCAAAATTCGCAAATCGCTTTAAAAAGTTTTCTTTTCCCTTTATTTATCGCTGTGCCAGCAAACACTGTGAGTTATCGTCCTCTCTATATGGCGTCAAAGAAAAAATACGTCAGTGGTTACTCACCTTAGACTACGACAAAACAGAAAATCTACTGGTAATCCAAGCCTAAACCGCAATTTAGCCGCCTTTATACCCCTTCCCGTTCCCTTCCCACCAGTAGCGCACGCTGACTCCACACACACACCCACACACACACACACACACACACACATTCTCTTGAACAATTTCCGTGACCTAGCCCACTCATCCATGCCCATTGTCATAGCATCCTGCAAAAGTAGAACTAGAATAAGAATTATTATTATTATTTAGAATCTTTTTCACCCTTTCGATTAGCTTATGCTTAAATTTATTCATTCAATCTTTATATTTTTATTTCGATTTACTGCATGCCTTTCACACTGTACCTACTTATTTTATTTTTGTAACTTATGTTTGCATTTGTCATTTGCTAGTGTACGTACCGCTCTCTAAGTGTCATGGTAATTAATCATTGCTCACTCGGTCTCCCGCGAAACAGGCCTAGCCTAGTGCGGGGATCATAGGTAACCTGCTCTCACATTAAAATGTATTGTTTTTGGGTAACATTAAGAGATTATGTTGTAATTGTAACCTTAATGGCAAATAAATTATTTTGTATTTGTATTTGTATTTGTATGCTATCCCCCGTAGAACCTACACGATTTTTTGCACGGCGGCGTTTCATAATATGAGAGACTATGGTTAAATGTGAACTTAATTAGTCGGCCGGTAAGGCAATCGCGAACGAAGTCGCGGGTACAGCTAGTTTTTCTATATAAATTCATCTTGATCCGAGTCAACTTGCCGCCCCAGTAACGCACACGGCCGGCCCACTGCCACTTCTGCTTACTAATTCTTTGAGCTATGTCGATAACTTGGTTCTCTGTTGGATGTATTCGTTATGCCGCGTTATGTCGCGATCTGCGAACCGCGCCTGCAATGCAAGGCAGATGTTATGTATACTGTGGCCAGACTGTGGCAAATGTTCCATTCGCAGATGTGGACTTGCTGCGCGCCCGAACAGAACGCTATACCTACGAACAACCTAAATACCTACAAGTTTCTGTTTCCATCGTGCGCGCGAACGGAGCCAGTGTTGCCGTAGCGACTTTATCGTTAGATCTAGAGGATTTATTAGTGCTTTGGCGATTTTTTTTTCTGATATCTGAAGAAGAGAGGTGGAATTAGAATTTTTTTCTACACAGTTCTAAGTTCGCGTTTTCGACGACGACGACACTGACTAAACGGGGTGTGTATAATATTTATAACCGCATCCAGGGTCTCCTACGGCCCACCACCTAAATAGGTAGGTAGGTAACGCTTTTTATGATGGGCAACAAAAACACAATAGGTAGGTAGGTATAGATATCTTGTGAAAAAACTATCTCTCATACAATCAAATGAGTAGTAAATAGGTACCTACCTAGCCTACCTAACCTACTAATAAATCAGTGGACAGAAACAAATTGCTACACATAATAATTCATCATCATCATCATCAGGCTATCTATTTCAAATCTATTCTGTAGGTACCCACTCGTCCACAGCTGGACATAGCCCTCCCCTAGTAGGCCATAGCAGCCATATATCGTCATCCCACCTGGTCGAAGGGCGCATCCTACACTACGTTTGCCGAGTCGCGGTCTCCACTCAAGAACACGTTTAACCTAGCGGCTATCGTGGGTTCTGCGCGAGATAGGTATGGCCAGCCCACTGCCACTTCAGCTTGCTAATTTCTCTGAGCTAGGTAGGTATGTCGATAACTTTGGTTCTCTGTCGGATGTAGCTATTTGTTACGAATACTTTAATATCTATATTAAGAAGTCATAATAATAATAATAATAATTAGGTAGGTACCTACTCAGGTAGGTACCTATAGGTACCTACCTGAGTAGGTACCTACCTAATTATTACCTACCCACTAGGGATTGGTCCCGGGAATTCCCGTTCCCGAAATTCCCGGGAATTCCCGAAATTTTTGGCTGATTTAAGAACCGGGAAATCCAAAATCATTTCCCGGGAAATTTCGGGAATTTCGGGAAAAATATTTTTACTTTTATAGCATTACCGAACTAACGTAACTCAACATTTTCACTTCCTCTTATAGCATTTCACATTATCAGGTACCTAACCTACGCGGTATTAGGCAAGGGTTGACATGATTTGTATCACTTGATATAAATAAATTGTTTAACGTGGTTCTGCCACTGTGTTGGGTGACAGATTTTACGTGGAGGTAAGCCCTAGTCAAAGGAAACACTCTCACTTCCGTTAAAATAAAGTTTAATGAATAAAAACACAAGGATGGACACGAACAATTACACGCACGACAATAAAACAAGAATAAAGGGTACAGGTAAACACATAAGTTACTAAACACATAAAAGGGAAGACACTATACAAGACACAGTTCGATTACTTATGGCTAGACCTCTTGAGCCGAGAATCGCGGTGAGGTTAAATACGCTCAAACCGTACGTGCTACGAGTATAATCGCGGGGTCTCGACTGACCAGCAGGACGCGTCATTACGCGTCCTGTGTTCTTTGGGCTGACCACTAGCTTAGCGCGGTCGCGTCCCGCTCCACGTGTAGGCCTCCTATTGGTCGACGCCGGCTGCTTCCTGCCCGGGCGACGCATTTCTTGGAAACCTACCCCTAAAACAATGCCTCCAGATGTGAGTTTCTTAGCAGGCATCGTGTTCCGAAAATATCGTGCGTTACATCCTCCCCCTATAACCCTACAGAGCGCCCTCGCCGTGGGGTTAGCACTCAGCAATTAGCCGACGTGGTGTGCCGCGCCTACGCTTCTCCCGAACGGGGCGTTCCACCGGTCCGACGAAACTCGCGAGGTGTGAAACGTGGTACTTGCCTACCCCTTCCCCGGTTTGGGTGCTCTCTAACATGTATGTCGTTGGGCTAACAATCTCTCGGATTCTGTATGGCCCATCGCGTCGCGGTATAAATTTCGCCGATTGACCGCGGCCTGCGTCATTGGATCCCTGGGTCTTCAGAAGGACTAGGTCTCCTACCTGGTATTCGGGTGGCAGCCTCCTGCTTTTGTCCGCGTTACGTTTCTGGACTTTCTGCGCCTTCTCTTGCATATCTCTGGCCTGGTCCGGGGTAGCTGCCAACCTTTTGAAATAAGGAGTGATACCTGGCACGAAGTTGTCATTATTGACGATTTTGCATACCTCCGGGTCGGCTCGCTGATTATCAGACTTAACGCAAATCTTAGCTCCTTCGACATACCCTATGAACTTACCTACCGCCCACACGACTGCGAGGGCTTCTCGCTCAGTCGTCGAGTAGTTCCGTTCAGCGCTGGTGAGGAGTCTGCTTGCATACTCTATAGGTTTCTCGTCGGGGCCCTCCCCCTGCATGAGAACCGCTCTCAAACAATAGTCGCTGCTATCGGTTCGGAGGACGAATGGCATCGATTTATCAGTGGAGGTGTTAAGTTGGATGTCCTGTACGAACTCGTATGAACGTTCGGGTTCATCGGCGAACGCATACTTACCTCGGCCTATGTCCAGAATCAGCCCTGCCTTGGCGATGAAGGTCATGCCTAGTAGTGTCCTGATTTTAGCGCCGGGTATGACCAAGAAGTCAACGACAAACTCTCGCCCCTCCAAATATACAGGAACCTCAGTAGTCAATACTTCTCTTATCGTCTGGGTCCCATCGGCTAACCGAATACTTACCGAAGCCTCTGCGAACTCCGCGCCGCCTTCGGCAAGCACCTGGTACAGTGTTGGGCTAGCAACGTTGCGCGTGGCGCCCGTATCGACGAGGGCTATGCCGCGTCGTCCCATTGTACCTAGGTTAATAGTCGCCATCATCGTTGTGGAGTTCTCCGGCGGGATGGTAGTTATGCTATCGAGCCTAACATCGTCGTCGGATTGTCCATCTACGTGGTTGACTGTCGGCGATACGAAAGGATAATTACGTAAAATAAGTTTTAAATTTGAACTTGGTTAGCTTTGTTATTTTGTTTTAAGTTTTATAAAATTTTAGTGTGGTATTGTTTTATTTAATAAAATTTTACGATAAAAATACCCTTAGGAGCAAGGCTTAGGCTTAAGGAATAGTGTATAGCTTAAATTATTAGAATCAGTTGCAATATTTGTGTAAGAAAAAATGTTCCTAAGTAAATTTTTGTAGGTTTTAGGCTTAGAACTTTTTTACTACCTTTTAATACCTAGATAGGAAGGTTTTATAATAAGAAGGAGTGTTTTTACTATATAATAAACTTAATTTATAAGGGTTTTTGTAAGGAAATAATAAATAAATAAAGATCCAAAGGTTTCGGCTTAAGCAAAAACTCGATAGAAAGTAGGTCAAAATTACGCCGGCGTCTGAGCGGTAAAACACGACCATATAAATATAAGCGTGGGGCCGGCACTCGCAGTCGCAGCCTAGCCTCCGGAGAGGCAAGAAGTAGTCAGCAAGAAAACGAAGCCAGCAAGTAGTGGTAGGGAATAAGCCGAAACCTGGATCAAGTTTCAAGATTGGATCAGTGTTTTATTTCGAAGCTAGTTGAAGCCCCCATTAGGAAGGAAAAGTGAAGTTAGGATATTGTACCACACGAACAGTACGCATTCAGGGGTGCGTGGCGGCGTGCGTCTACCAGCAGCGGAAGGAAAAGGACAACGCGCGTCGAATTTAAGTGGGATACTTTCCCAGGGCATATCAGGCCAATCCTGGTAACCGTCCGCAACATTGACGATTCCTGCGCGATCGGCCTCTTCAACTAGACCGGACTTACTTACGCGGGCCGTTGTAACGTGGGCCAAATCGCTCGAGGGAGCCACCAAACCAACCGGAGCCCTATTTCCTACCTGAGCCAATTGAGTCGCGGACTTATTAGAAGTCTTGCTACCTATCGCCATTGTCCCAACGCCTACCTGGGCCAACTTACTTTTCTTGCCTGCGCTGACCTCATGTTCCAACACCTGTTCGATAACGGCGACGTTAAATTCGGCCTTTTGTTTTTCCGCGTTACACACTTCACATTTCGATCGAATAACGCCGGGTTTTCCGCACCCGTAACATCTAATCGAATTAGTGCCTACCGTTCCCGCTTCGCTTCTACTAGTACTAGCGCTCGGTTTGTCATCGCTCGGTATTTGACTTCCCGAACCGGCGCTAGTCGTTTTATTACGACGGCGACATTCGTCTGCTGTATGCCCGAACTTTCTACAGACTGAACAACGAGCTTTAGTACCTGCCTCGCGCGTAGAACTCACATTGGGGTCGGAACTTTGTTCGCTACTGTGACTAGACGCGACACGCGACGCTAGCGGTGCCGACTTCGGCTGAGCGTCCTTAGCGGTCTCCTCCGCGATTCTCGCCTTATCTAAGAGGTCGTCTAAATCTAACACAGATTCACGTGGCACTCTCTTCTTAATACGGCGGTCGAGGAGTCCGTAAACAATGTCCACTTGGACCTCCTCCGCCAATCGATACGGAAGCTGGGCCAGAAGGGCTCTTTTATCACAGATAAACCTATCACTGACCTCACTGTCCTGTTCGTTTTCAAATACCTCTCGGAAAAGTCTGTGCGCCGGGCGCGGCGCGCCATACATGGCGCGCAGCCGCAGCTTGGCGTCTGTCCACGACGCGACGCGGGCGCGCACGCCGCGCCACCACACGGCGGCGTCTCCTCCGAGCAGCATGGGGAGCCCGCGCAGCGCGTGCTCGTCCGACACGCTTGCGCACTCCTTGAATACTTCGACGGCGTCGAGAAACGCCTCTAACACCTGGGCGTCGCGTGACGCGCCGTCGAACCTCGCCGTGCACCTCGTCAGGTTTCCGGCGGTCGCGCTGCTGTTTCCAAACAGCGGCGGGGTAGCACTCATCGCTGGCGCCGGTAGTGAGGATACCCCGGAGTGATGGTCTCCACGGGGTACCGACAGGAGGGCCTGGATGAGGGCCTTATTGGCCTCCGCCTGCGCTTTGGTTATGGTCTCCATCAAAGTTGTGAGGAACTGGTCTGAATCTGCTGGGAGTGGGAGGCTACGCGGCTGCTCTGGCGCCTTGCCGGCTGCGGCGTGCCCTTCACCAACGCTGTCCGTCTCGGAGACAGGCGCTGCTCCCGTCAGTGTGTTGTCTCCCTCGTGTTCCGCTTCTTCTTGTTGGCCTCGTCGTGACGCGTCCTTACGCTGCGGGCGTGGCATTTTGGCGTCGTTCGTCACGTGACACACGTACCGACCGAAAATGCTTCGCTTTCCCGCGTAAAGTACTCGGCTACTCGTACTGCGTGATTGTACACGTGCGTGGTTCGGCCCCACGTTGGGCGCCAGATTTAACGTGGTTCTGCCACTGTGTTGGGTGACAGATTTTACGTGGAGGTAAGCCCTAGTCAAAGGAAACACTCTCACTTCCGTTAAAATAAAGTTTAATGAATAAAAACACAAGGATGGACACGAACAATTACACGCACGACAATAAAACAAGAATAAAGGGTACAGGTAAACACATAAGTTACTAAACACATAAAAGGGAAGACACTATACAAGACACAGTTCGATTACTTATGGCTAGACCTCTTGAGCCGAGAATCGCGGTGAGGTTAAATACGCTCAAACCGTACGTGCTACGAGTATAATCGCGGGGTCTCGACTGACCAGCAGGACGCGTCATTACGCGTCCTGTGTTCTTTGGGCTGACCACTAGCTTAGCGCGGTCGCGTCCCGCTCCACGTGTAGGCCTCCTATTGGTCGACGCCGGCTGCTTCCTGCCCGGGCGACGCATTTCTTGGAAACCTACCCCTAAAACAATGCCTCCAGATGTGAGTTTCTTAGCAGGCATCGTGTTCCGAAAATATCGTGCGTTACAATTGTTATTTTCCCTGCAATGAAAACAGAGAGCAGTCAAAAATACATGAGAGTGCCCAAAATTGAGCTTCCGTGTACACATGCACAATGTACCTATACCTGCTTTATTGGTTGAGGATTCAGGAAATTCTGCGAAATTAATAATGCCATAAAGTTCAAATAATGCGAGTTGTCGAAAAAAAGATGCTTAGCCAACATATTTGCGGCAAGTCATACCTGTTTTACAATTTGTATAAAGAACTAGTACTCCGGTAACGTCCTGCCCGCACGAAGGTGCGGGCAGGACGTTACCGCTATTGGAAACGTTTAAAATTTATTTTTGGAAACGTGCAAAATTTCAGCCCGATTCGTTAAGTAGTTTTGGCGTGAAGAAGGAACGGTACAAACTTTCATATTTATAATATATTATAATAGCTGCGCCCCGCGGCTTCGCCCGCGTCTAAATTTCAGTTATTTATTACACAACAGGGGGTTTGCAATAAATAACTGTAGGGGTCGTTTTGTAAAAATAAGAAATACGTAATTCATTGTTTACTTTATAGTTTATTTATATCGAGTTTTGAGTGAATCTAACCAAGGAATAATAATATTATCCATATAAACTTAACCACCCCTTTTAACCACCTGAGATTATTTTTTGCAAATTAGATTAACTTATGTGTTATTTCAGAACTTAAACTATCTACACACCAAATTTCAACCAAGTCGGTTAACTAGTTACTGAGATACGTGGTAACAAACATTCACAAAAACTCATACATTTATAATATTAGTAGGAAGTGTGATAAACGGACTTAGACACCAAAAAAAAAACTTGAACCAAACATGTAAGACAGAAATGAAAATGTTTCAATCTTGGCGTCTTTCCTTTCTGCTAGTACTTCGTGTGATTAAACCTTTGAACCTACCTTTCCTACCAACCTATAAAAACCTTAAAACTGGATAGACCAAAGCGATTAAGATAGAAAAAAAAAATTAAATTAAATAATTCCGATTTTAATCAAATTAATCGTATTTTCTTTTTTAAACCATGATTTTTATGAAACCTGTTATAAGAAATGTTAGTTATAGCTATATTACTTTTGATCCGTAATTAATTATAATTGGGTCCATGTCTATTGTCCCCTCGTTCGACAACAAGCCTTAAGGCTTTTCTTGCTATAGAGCCGTGACTGAAGCCAGCTCTACATAGTCGATTGCTGCGATCTTGTTCAGCAAATTACCTTGCTGAGCAACATGACAGCAATACTCCATGAAGCTGGACTTGAGCTTGGCAAAGAGAAAGTACCAGAGTCAAGTGCATTGCTGCAATTTATTATCCTCTTTGTGCATGTTGCGGCTCTGACTTCTGAACCTGTAAAGCGCGATGATATCGCCTGCGTGGATATTATTAGGTAAAAATACCAGATACCAGCATCTGGTATCAGGTAGAGAATTCAAATGTATTCGAACACAACGAATCGACCGTTTACGACTGGCAGAAAGAAATGCATAGTAGGAAGAGACCTCTGAAGTACCCCGACGACGTTGATCGCCAATTGATTAGACGAACAGTCATCAATGACGACCGACACGAATGGAAGTCATAATCCAATTTAATTTACTTTTTTAATACCGTGGGCTAACAAAGAACACTTAGTCTAATTTTATATTTGTCTCCGTTGAGCCTGGCCACCGTGGCCTAGTATTTGGATAGAAGAACATTATATTGTTTATTATGTGGGTACGTTACGTAATTAGGTATTTTTAGATTGATGTTTACGCTTAGAGGACTCGCAAAACAACGGGAGCTCCTCGGTGTCACTCTTACAACAACTCTGAACTTCTGTACTTTCATTGGATTAAAATGAAGAAACGAATCAAAGCTAAAACGGTGGCCACGAAGCTAAGCGTCTCATACTATACGAGATCAGGCGATATTTCACACAAGGGTAGCTCAAGTCCGGCCTCATGGAGTATCAGCAAAGCACTTTGCTGCGGAACATGACAGCAAATGAATCTGTTATGCTGGGTTCAGTCAAGACTCTATAGAACGAAAAGCCTTCAGGCTTATTGTCGAACGAGGGGACAAAAGACATGGACATAAGAATTTGTTATTCATTTTATTAACATCTGAAAAGAAATACAGCTTTAAGTAACATACCTACACCGCATAGGTACCTAATATCAGCGAAATGCCTATAAAGGACGTGAAGTATATTAAATTATCTTATTTCGGTAGTGGTATAGCAGTAAAAATATTTTTGCGAAATTTCCCGGGAATTCCCGGGAATTCCCGGTTCCGACTTTGAAACTTCCCGGGATTCCCGGTTCCTCGAAAAGGGCCCGATTTTGGAATCCCTACTACCCACTTACGGACTACCTCCGCGGCGCGGTGGGCGAAGGTCCACCTGCGGCGCAGCAGGTTGCGGGTCCGATTCCCGCCTCGGGTCAAATATTTGTACCTACGATCTGCAGATATTTGTTCAGGGTGTTATGGTCGTTTTCTATATATAATAAAAAATATATATATAGAAAACGACCATAACAACCAAAAAAAAAATAAACCTATTGTGTGGTCACCCTAACCTGACTTAGTTCCTAGTAAGTAAATTTACGATTTATTCGAAAACGACACAAGCTTTAACAATAATTCTTGAAGTAATTATGTAGTAAACAGTTTAACTACAGGTTGGCATATTCTGAATATTTATTTATCCTCCGGATCCTCACTAAAATAAGTTTTATTTTGTGTAAAAATCACAACTTTAAACAGTCCTAACTATTTACTGGCTTGTTTTACAAATGAGGGACTTCATTTGTAATCGTCCAAGAACTTTTACTAAAGCTACACGCATTGATAAACTCAACATTACTAGTAGTTCCTAAGATAATAGGGGCGTATGTGCACGTCTGAGGGACCACCTTCTGCAGTTGATTTTGTTTGTTCCAGTGAACGGAAAGGGCTGATTTTTTGTTAATTACTCTAACAAATGATTTACTAACTGTTGTAATTTATGGAATCCATGAGCTTTGCTCAGTTCATGAGATATGACGATCTCCAAGCCACGTCTGAGGGACCACATATAACCGGTTGTTACTATTGACTGGATACTTTTACAAATTAGAGACTGTACTAACAAATGTTTCAGAACATTTACTAAAGAATAGCGTATTCAGAATCATGAAATTCCAATGTGGACCCTCAGTCGTAACGGACACAATAAATAATGCTGGACAATTCACACAGCATTATCTAGCCCCAAGCTAAGCAGAGCTTGTGTTATGGGTGCTAGATAACTGATATACAAATTTGTTCCAAGGCGGGAATCGAACCCGCAACCTCCTGCGTCGCAGGCGGACCTTCGCCCGCTGCACCACGGAGGTCGTCAAAAAACACCAAGTGCGAGTCGGACTCCCACAACGAGGTTTTCGTTGAATTATAAGACCTTTGCCATATATCAACCAAATATTCTAGGTCAACGGGTAGTCCACAGCGAGAAGCAAAATTTTTTTTTTGTGAATAAATCTATATACTTACTAATTTACGGTTTCCCTTTACTTGTGCTTTATGATCTTGCTTCTTGCTAAATTCCATAATTCTCGGTCAATGGGAGGTACCAGTTTTTGTGTGCATGTGATTCCCTTGGAAATTACATAATGTTGGGGCATAAACGGCTGTAACTTTTGATTGTGTTAACTTAGAAGTTATTGACTTCAATGTTAATTTCGACTCTATACCTCCACGCGTTCATGGGAAAAAGGGGTTGACCTCTTTGGTCAACCCCCATTGCGGTTGAACACAGTGATCCTATAAGGGTTAATTTTTTCCTTTTGCGGTACTCTACGGAACCCTAAAAATTAATTTAAATTAATTCTATCCGCTATAAATTGGTCTATTATCAAAATAATATAAAAGGAATAAAAATATTGAGGAGCATGGAAAGGTTACAAAAAATCATATTGGTATAAAAATCAAAAGTTTTAATGGTATTTTCTGAATCGCACCAAGCTTTCATTTACTTTTTAGTATACAGAATGATTTTGTATAAACTATAATACAATTTCTGAGTCGCATTTTAGATGATAACACAAAATGTCCTATGCCTGATTATGACAAATACTAAATCCAATTTTGTCTGACTCAATGCCCTTCATTTTGATAAAATGGCACAATCTACATAAAACACTTTACGGTTCAATGTTAAAATAACATTATTATAATTATACAATATTAAATACATAACTTCCATGGTCAACTTTAAAACATTCAGTTAAAAACATGTCATGATTGACATAACTAATCATTCTATTACTGTATAACAGATCAATGTAGATTTAATACCTGAGAATAAAATTTGAGAAGTCAGACAAATTGTATTTTACAATACGATAATATCACATAATTTTAAATGCATTGAAAACAACAAAAATATGGACTGCTTTCACGTTGTCTAAATTTGTGATCGCAGGAGCGTAAATTAAACTAAACTCCACTGGTACAATTGAAAAACCATTGAGATTTTTAACGGAAGTCTAAAATAAACTCCCGGTACAATAATAATTTAGGGGATTTTTACTTTGTATGACATTAAATAAACCAATTCTATACTTTATCTCTAAATTACATACTAATATTTACACTTTATTTATAAGTATATATAAATATTTTATAACTATTTATCTAGTAATAATTATTCTTACTATATTTCACAATTCACTTTTTTCACCGTCCGATGTATAATTAAACTAATGGTCAATAACATTTGATAGATATTTTCATGTAAATAAACAAGCAGTAAGTGTCGGCAGTCGGCCGGCGCCGGTCGGCCCTCCTCCAATATTGCACAAGTCGAGCGAGCGCGCCCGCCGCCTCCCCCGACCCTCGTTCCACAAGCGACAATACAATAAATAATTCTCTAGGGGAAACTATCACTCCGCGTATTTGCCGGCGGCGTTCCTTCGCCGCGCCTCAGTGTAGCGCTCTGGTGTCGGAGCGGGGGGCTATCATCGCGGCTCCTCTTTCTTGAGCAGGTCGAGCGGGAGCTGCGGCGCCAGGGGCGGGAGCGAATGCGACAGAGCGTGCGCGCCCAGAGGCGGCAATGGGCCGGGCGGGCCGCGCACCAGCGGACCGGCCTTCATCTGCTGGTGGTGGGCGTACGCGCTCAGCATCTTGGCGCGGTCCTCCTCCGCGCGGATGGCGGCCTCAACGAGCGGCGCGAACCGCATGTGCTGCAGCGGGTCGAAGCCGCGGTACGGGTCCCAGGCCTGCGGCGGCGGCGGCGGCGGGTACGCGCCCAGCGGCGCGCCGCGCATCTCCTTGCGCTCCTCCTTGGGCTCGTGCGCGCCGTTCCGCAGCGGCGAGCGCGCGCGTGCTCGCTCCATTTCGCGGTCGCGTTGCTCTCGTGCCTTGCGCCGCTCGCGCTCCTCCCGGTCGCGGCGCTCACGCTCCTCGCGGTCTCTGCGCGCTCGCTCGCGCTCCTCGTGGTCTCGGCGCGCTGCGTCCGCGGCGGCGGCGTGGCTCGGCGGCGGCGGCGCGGCGGGGCGCGGAACAC
Organism: Eupithecia subumbrata; assembly: GCA_949316285.1. Taxonomy (NCBI): domain Eukaryota; kingdom Metazoa; phylum Arthropoda; class Insecta; order Lepidoptera; family Geometridae; genus Eupithecia; species Eupithecia subumbrata. The sequence continues at coordinate 26,160,060 of OX438643.1, forward strand.
TGCGCCAGGGGTCGTGTAGCGGCGGCAGCTGCGCGTGGTGGTGCGCGGGGTGCAGCGAGGAGGAGAGTGCCAGGTCGCGTGAGTAGGCGGACAGCTGAAAGGAGGGCGGCGCCGGGGGGTAGACGGCGGGCGGGTAACGCGCGAAGGGCGAGACGCCGGCACGGTGCGAGGCGAGTGGCGCGAAGGGGCTGGGCTCGTACCGCGCGAGGTGCGGGTGTGGCAGGTAGTGGGGAGGCAGCTCGTACGGGGAGCGGTAGGCGGGCGCGGGGGGCGGCGGCGCGGGCGCAGCGGGCGGCGGGGCGGGCCCACTGAAGGCGCGCATCTTGTCCTTGTCCGAGCTCTGGCCCGGCGCCACACTCGCGCCGCCCGGCTTGTCCTTGTGCTGGTGGTTGTAGATCTCCCACGCGATGCGGACGTGCATAGCATTCCATTTGCCGGTTTTCTGTGAAGACATGGAGATATCATTGATCAAACGTTCGGAATCGCAACTGAGAGAATGAAAAACATGAATAATTGATTCTTTTAATACGTAAAACTCTCATTACAAGAAAGAAAGGATAAACAGATATGAAAGTTATAGATTATAGAGAAGCATGCATGACAATGAAGAGATAATGAAGTAGCTAAAAGACCTACCGAGACCGCAGGACGTGGCAGCGGTTTAGGAGCGGAGTCACTTGCGGCTGTCACTACGGGCTGTTAACATGAGGCGATGCAAGGGTTAATGAATGGAGCAAGGTATACAAATACATCGATAAGCACTATGAAAGCTAGTAATAAATGAATCACTAATAAAAGAAAGTTTCGAAAAAGTTAGTAAAGTTTAAACAATACGAAGAATTACGACGAGAGATTATTATTATCTTTGTAAAATTGAAAATGATAACTATGAAATTGTTAACCAGCTAGTTGGTGAAGTACACAGTAAAATAGACTAAAGAAGAAAGTTTATAAAAATATCAACATCTATTTACCTTTGCAGGAGCGTAAGATAGCGGCGAAGGCGGCACATAGGGCGACGGCGGGTGGAGCAAACTCGAAGAGTACGGATAACCAAGGCCCATGCTTGATCGATACAGTGACGGCATCTTGTTGACGTCTTTGAACTGAAACAATAAAAATTAATATTAAAATAAAACAAGTATTTTTTTGAGCTTTAGTTTTTCTTTTTTGCTAAACGTAAGGGCAAAGGCCTACGAAAATTACTCTATATAGTGACAATACTTTGGCGTGTTTAAAAAAAGTTTCAGCCGAAATTCAAAATCCTGTATATTTATAATGGGTTTGGAAGTAGTTTTAAACCCGGAACAATGAACGGCGTTTGCAGGGCGCGCATTGGTGTACGGCGCGGGGCGAGTGATCGGTACCGCGCGCGATTCTGCGTCCGACAGTGCAGAAGAATTAAATAAAGTCACGTGACTGGCACGTAGCAACGTTTTTAAAATAATAAGTAGATAATAGCACCAAGTTGGTGCTGAATTGCAAAGAGGATTTTTTTAATATGATTTTCAATAACCGGACTTTGTGTAAACAGCACGTTAAGACGAAGTGGGATGGGTTTTGCGAGACAAGGACGAGCGGATGTCGCGCGGGGAAGGCGTGAAAGGAAGGCGAGAGCCGCGGAATGGCCAGCCCGCGAGCAATTTCACTGGTAGTTTTTTAGAAATTGGTTTTTTTCTCTAAAATAATACTCTTAGGCGAAAACAAAAAACCATCATCGTCTAACTAAAGTATTTATTAAGGAACACGTAGAAGAAATTTTATTGAAATGTAAGTTAATAACAAATGAAACTGCTTTTTCCGTTGAAGTATTTGTGCAAAAATGAAGATTTAGAGGAAACTTTGCGATTTTTTTGTATCGAGTCAAGTTTTGTCAATCGTGTTTCGACTCCCATAACTTACTCACTAGAATCCTAAACTTTTGTATAAATAAATAATCTCTTGTGTTTTCACAGTCAAATAACCGAAAAATGGTGAATTTGATGTAATTCGAGTTTCTTATAACGGGGATTCCGTGAGTACTGAGATCTACGTCCATTTTGCCAACCAAACCCGTTAAGTTCACCCCTTAACATTATTTTCACCACAAACATTAGCAGAGGGTTAACTATGGGCTGAGATATCAAGTAACATACACACATAAAAAAACAGAGAGTCAAAAATGTATAGGAAGAGCCCAAATTAAGCTTCGATGCCCCAGCTGTGTGGTGCCGGCTTAGAATTTGCACCACCCCTATTCTTCCCGCGGGTGTCGTAATAGGCGACTAAGGGATATCCACCGCCCCCTGCAGAACAATTCTACCACTGAACTGCGATCCCCAACCCACATGCCCAGCGTGGGGATTATGGGCATTACCCCCTATGGGATAAAAGCCAATAAGGCGCTTATCAGGGGGAGGCCTGCATCCAGCAGTGGACGAATAGGTATAGGCTGGTGAGGCACACGCGCAATGTACCTATACCTGCTACCCTGGTTGAGGATTCAGGGAATCACCTGAAATTTATAATTTTCACGAATTTTCGTAGTCTCTTGTTCGACTCTAATTTGAGGTTTGAGAAACACGTTACTGAATCAATCAAATCCTGTTTTTATAAGCTTAAGGTATAACATCGGACCCTACTTAAGTGAAATACTACGAGTACAGCTGGTCAAATCCCTGATACTCTCTAGGCTCAATTACGTAGACACGGTAACGGGACCTCGACTGCTGGGCCGTATGCAACGTCTGATCCAGAGAGTTCAAAATGCGTGCGCTCGTTTTTGTTTCAAAATTCCGCCCCGGGTTCACGTCACCCCCTTTCTGAACCAAAACTCTATACTCAAAATGAAAGCACGACAGAAGCTCCACCTCGCTTGCTTACTTTTTGGCGTGATTAAGTACCGTACGCCCGTTTACTTATACGAGAGACTCAGTTGGGTATCTAGCACGAGAACATTACGTAAATGCTCGAAACAGCTGTAGACGCCAGGTCATCACTCGGCAGCTTTTAGAGGTAGCTTCCGGTACGCTGCAGCAACATCCCCTATTAGGGACCTTCAGTGTTTTCAAAATTTTAGACCTAAATTAAAAAAGTATATCTTAGAACATCAGAAAAGCACTGAAGATCTCAGAAATGAAATATATATTCTGTAATGCGAAAGCTATACTCAGAGCTCTACCACCGCTGCTCTCTTTCTTTCTTCCTTACCACTTTCTTAAGCCGGGGTATGATAGGTCTATATTTAACCGACTGCGCAAGAAGGAACGTCATGTTTTTTACACATGTCTGTATATTTGTTCTTATTATTTAATATGTAGTTTTCTATTCGTTTTGTGTCTGTATTTATCTAGATGTCGTAGGTGGGTATACATGTATAAAAATTAACTTTACTGGACATTTCTGTGCTCCTGTATTATTTATTTTATTCTTTTATAAATTCCGCTTCGTGTGTACGTGTCGCGTTGGTTACGACGGAAGATAAGCGTTGCGATAGCTATGCGTAATGGCTTTTCCAACATAACGCTGAGTCGGACGCCTTTTCGTAGCGATATTTTTTCTTATTTGTTAGTTTTCTTATGTAGTTTTTATGGTGCTGTTTTAACTCTATGTAACTTACATATTGTTTAAGCTATGAATAAAGATTTCTTTCTTTCTTCTTTCTTTCCTTCGTACATTCATTCCATAAAGTTGTAGGAAAAAAAGATGCTAAACCTTTGTGTTTGTAGCAAGTCATAGCTGTTTTATAATTTATAATCCTGGATAGATTACTATAATAAAAATAAAAAATCCCATTTCATTAAAATAAATTCGATTGACATAAAATTAATCGTTTTTTATCTTGATTTTTATCAACCCTGTGACATACGTCTACCGACCTATTACTGTTATGTAAGTAATAAACCGGTACAATTCATAGGATGGTTTAAATTTGTAGTAAACTAGCCACCCACTCCGGCTTCGCACGGCTGCAATGCTGATACTAATAAATAAACTACAGAATCTGCCCTCGGCCGACCGCCGCAATCGCTATGTCCCTGCAATTTATATCTGTAATATCTTTCAAAATATTCATTTAAAATACCATCTTTTGTAGACCTTTTTAAGGTGTACAATACTGTAGTACAGTATTTTGATCTATCTTGTAGGGCTCAGCCAGCGTTTGCAATGTAAACGCAAAAATGTGTTTATTTACGACATCACATTAGAAATCTCTAAAATTATCATTGTTTCTCTACTATATTATGCATGAAAATCCGTTGCGTAGTTTTAAAGATCTAAACATACCTACATAGGGACAGACAGACAGGAAGCGACTTCACACTAATATTATAAATGCGAAAGTTTGGATGGATGGATGTTTGTTACATCTTCACGCCAAAACTACTGAACGGATCGAGTTGAAATTTTGCACACAGGTAATTCTAATCCTGGAATCAAACATAGGCTACTTTTTATGCCATAAATCAGTTCCCATGGGATAAAAATCACCTTTAACGTTTCCATAGAAACAACGCGTGCGAAGCCGCGGGCATAAACTAGTTGTTTTATACTATGTAGAGATATAACGACCTCCGTGGCGCAGCAGGCGAAGGTCCGCCTGCGACGCGGGATGTTGCGGGTTCGATTCCCGCCTCGGAAAAAATTTGTGTACGATATGCAGAAATTTGTTCCGTTGGTCTGGGTGTTTTCTATGTATAATAAAAAATATCTATGTAGTGTATTGTATTAAGTATATCAGTTATCTAGTACCCATAACACAAGCTCTGCTTAGCTTGGGACTCAATAATGCTGTGTGAATTGTCCAGCATTATTATTATTATTATTTATTGCACTATTTTAAACCACACCTGTATTTCGAACAGATGACTTCTACAAGCTGTCGATGAGGATGTTAATTATGAGAATTGTATTACGATATTTAAAACTCTACTTACAAATTTAGTCAGATTTAAGGTTGGAACAGCATCTTTGCATAGATGAACTCTTTTTTGAAACTTTTTATTCCTGAAGCACTGTGGTTCAAAATGTATAGAACATATAAGGCAGTGATTTTTCGGAATCCATTCCTTTCCTCTGCCGACTGCTTTTACCCACTCTCTCTGTATTAACGGATCTTTTGGAAATCTGAAAATGCGCGAGTTTGTTCTTTCATACATATCGATATTTTTCATCGATAGTGTATTCATTTTTGTAATGAATGAATAGAAAAATGAACAGTATAATTACACTAATTCCGGTAGCCCACAAGTTTAGTTACATTTTTTTTATTGTAGATACATATCTAAATACACCAGAATAACATTACAATCTAGCCATAGATTTGACTAATGGGTAATTTTGTTTTAACTTAATTTTATACATACATACATACACTAAGAACGTGTCCATCGGCACTTTTCTTATTGTCTCTATTTAAGGGGAAGACACTTGGTTCATGTGTTCTTTAAAATTAGCACTTATGCACTTTCAATATAACTATAACTACACTAAATCGAAAGGTTTAGTTCTTTTGAGTATTCTCACTATGTCCGTGTATGTCGTTTATGTGTCTTCTCACTATGTAAGTTTAGTTACATAGCATTAAAATTTGAGTACTTTTTGAAATGGCGCAATGAATGAAATATTGTATCACATTTATTCGATTTTATGAAAAAATAGTAATGATGCTGTATGGTAGTGGGATAAAATTGTACTTACCTATGAAAAGAAACATTAAGAGATTGGTAAGTGTAGTTTTTACAATGCAAAACCGAGCACTTTGTCATTTTTTCAATGAGAGACTCTCCTCGAGAACCAAAGACGCTCTAAAAAGACAATTTCGGTTTAGCAGGCTAAAAAGGTACTTGAGTAACCCTCACGAGATATAGGGCGAGATTGGCCGAGTCACCGGGTCACCGGGTCCCGTGGAAAATGTCTTTGGCAGACAAAGCTTCTAATGTACGGATCCGGAGTATAACAAACGTGTAAGACGATGGAATTCTTCGCGCTGAATGAATGAGCGCCAGTGAGACGTATAGCCGTGTAGACGACAGTTGTGTGATGTGAAAAGAGTTTTGTCTTGTTATTCATAGTAGACAGACACCATGAACAACATGGCAAGCTGCCGTAACCGGTTTAAATTTCATAAGGGTCTTACCCCAAACGCAAAACACATTTGATCTCAATTCACGATTTTTTGCAGGTTCAATGAAAATCAGTCATAAAATCGCATCTTGGCCTTAATAGACCGGTGCATCTAGAAGCAAGATGGGGTGATGATATCACGACTCGAACGTCACAAGACGAGGGATGTGATTCAAGAAAACTAAGAAACAAGAAAGACGAGCGGTGCGAGCGAGCCTCGAACATTTTAAGGCTTTTGTTGGTGGTTGACAAATATAACATGAAACAACAACAGTTATAGCGATTGACCATATAGGTACCTACTACGTGAAACTAAGAAATAATCAGGCGTGCTTAAAAACAACTAAAAACCCGAGTTCAAATTCCTCTTATTCCATTCATTGTAGCAAAATATTCGGTTTGGAACTCGCAGCACTCGAGGGTCTTATTTAGTTTGATACACTGACGGCTATTATTACGCTGGACTTCACATTATGGCAAAAACACACAGTATGGCAAAAACTTTAATACTAGAGACGCTCGGGAAACTTTTAAACGGCATAAAAACCACTTTCATTATGTATAGAATATTTGATTTTAGTCCAGCGTACTAGTATAATCCCCAACTCGCAAACCCAGCGTGGGGATTATGGGCATTACCCCCCATGAGATAAAAGTCAATAAAGAGCTCATCAGGGATGCCTGCCTTCAGCAGTGGACCAATATCGGCTGTCAAGGTCGAGGTACTTGTATAATTGTGATCAGTGGTTTGATGACACATGGATGATACGACTGAGAAAGAACGCACGCACTGTTTACGTCCGTTGCCATGGAAACCATTAGCACAAACAGGTGTCAATTCAAATGTCACCAAAACTTATTGGATAGGACTAAACATTTGGCCGTCCCTTTCATAACGATCGAAATAATAAGGATGGCATCATTTTTAGTGCTCCATTAGTTACTAGTGATTCTAAAAATTATCATGTTATGGGTTTTATATACGTTTTACGGCGCACATAGCAAATTCCTTGAGAATCCAACTTTTATGGGACCATCTAAATAAGACTTAATACAACAACGAAAGAATCAAGAAAATCCATTAACAATTCCGCGAAACTGTCAACAAAATTGTTGTGACTAATTATTCTATTTTTATAGTTACGCTATTTATTCCTCAGAAATAATATAATATGATGTTTTTAGGTTTCAAGCCGGCTTTTCACTATGGGATATAATATAAATTACATCTTGATATTACATCCCGCGATTGCTGTTCACACTGTAAGATATATATTTTGGAACACACATGATCAGTTTACACGTCTGCACACGAACGCCAACATTCAAACGGAGGGCGAAGCGGGGGAGGCGCGGTGTCCGGGGACGTGAGGTAAAATATACACCTTCAAATGACCTTCAAATATCGCTCACTCGGTCGAAAAAATATTTATAGTTTGGGATGTAATATATATTATAGCACAGTGTGAACGGTCTCGTACAAAATGTATGGTGAGCGATAAAATATTATATCTCAAGATGTAATATATATTTTATTATATCCCATAGTGAAAAGCCGGCTTTACGGAATAAATAAAATAGTAATCCTTCGGGAACACAATTTTTATGGAACCACGTTGAAATCATTCTCTAAACAAAAGGAAAGAAGCAAGAAGAAGCAGAAAATTAGTAAACCATTGGCGGAGATAACACATAACAAAAATTCAGCCAAATTGAGAACCTACTCCTTTTTTTTAAATCGGTTAAAAAGAAATAATGTTGAGTAGAGACAGCCCCGATAACAGTACAGTTTTGTGCAGTCGTTGCCTAAAGGCTCACATAAGCGCTAACAACGGCGAGCGGAGCGAGCCGTGAATATTTCGAGGTAGGAGCTAGCAATATCCATAGATGATTTTTATTGACATTTGAAGAGGTTTCGTAGGTTAGGTTAGGGAACCTTCTAAGAACTTAAATATTATCCAAAAAATGTACGAACGCGACGATACTTGAATTCCCGACCTTCCCTTAGTACGTGAATGAGCTACCCATTGCACCACTGGGTCAAGATAACGAGCCGAAAACCTTTGAGACTTCCTACGGATTGATGCACCGTTAGCGTGCCTCTGTAGGTGACAGAGGAAACATATATTTTTATGTCAAAAAGGTGTCAATACTCGTAATTATATTTTTGCGCTTAGGACTTTCCAAAATGGAGATATGACTTCATAGAAGTGGGAAGGGACTTCTGTCCCGTCCCACTCCTATGAAAGCGAAATCCTATTCCTATTCTATTCGCATAAAAAGCTTTAACGCGCCCTCTTAATAAAGAGTACCCGTACATCCTCTGGTTATGGGTGCCCCTGCCCCTATCCATACTGTCCCAGTTAAAAAACACACTGTATAGATATGTATAGTTACCAGAGGCGGCGGATGCGGCACCAGCATGTGGTGGTGTGGTGTGGGGGCGGCGGCGCGGACGGTGGTTGCTAGTGCACGTGCGTAAGCTAGGATAGATATGTATAGTTACCAGAGGCGGCGGATGCGGCACCAGCATGTGGTGGTTGTGGTGCGGGTGGTGAGGGGGCGGTGGCGCGGGCGGCGGGTGCTGGTGCACGTGCGTGTGCTGGTGCTGGTGGTGGTGCATCTCGGTGCGCACGCCGCCGCCCGCGCCTGCCGCGCCCGCCACGGCCAGGAATCGGCTGTCCAGCTCGCGGCGGAGGAGATCTGCGCCTGGACCTGAAACAGATGATATGCTTATAAAGCCTTACACATTCTCGAATGTTCTTTCGAATCGCATTTATTACTCAGCCCCTGCGGTGTGACCGTAAGGCTGCAATGGCGAGCACGAAGATCTGCAGAAGGCGTCCTGGGCATTCTAAGCTTGAATGTTATAGAGGCAGTTTACCATTCAGACGACACCAGCCAGCGGAGTGGCCGGAAGATTGTGTATGGTATGAGGCTCGCACAGGATCGATTAAGCTTACATGGAAGACGGTAAGGATGTCTTTACCATATCCAGCAAGGGGCCTAAGACAGAGCCCACTTCTTCAGAAAATCCTTACATCGACTGGCCATGTGAATGCGTGCCTGTCCTTCTATTTCAGTAACAGACAGGGATGGCTTGTTTCTGCAGCTTACATCATATCAGCCTCTTATATCTAATTGTAGTGAGCTAATAGTAGTTAAGTAAAATTGGACGGGAGTTGAAGGATACTTACTTGTATTGAAGAGAGACTCTGCCGAGAATGGGTTGGGGTTTGGGGGCGGCGCTAGCGGCGCTCCGAACAGCGGCGGCGCCGGCGCGAACCCGCGGGAACCCTCCGCTGGTGACGGCCTGCTGGAAACAATGCCAACGCACAGTCAAACACACGATATATAACACAGTGATATGCTACATTTTTATATTTCAGCGGTATGAGTACTCGAGACATGAGCACCGTGGGCAGAGAATCTCACTAAAATTGACGACCTCTGTGGCGCAGCGGGCGAAGGTCCGACTGCGACGCAGGAGGTTGCGAGTTCGATCCCGCCTCGGAACAAATTTGTGTACGGTCTGCAGAAATTTGTTCCGTTGGTCTGGGTGTTTTCTATGTATAATAAAAATATCTATCTATGAAATATATTGTATTAAGTATATCAGTTATCTAAGTACCCATAACACAAGCTCTGCTTAGCTTGGGGCTAGATAATGTTGTGTGAATTGTCCAGCATTATTTATTTATCTATTTATTTAAATATTATAAATGCGAAAGTTTGGATGGATGGATGGATAGATGGATGTTTGTTACCTCTTCACGCCAAAACTACTCAACGGATCGGGCTGAAATTTTGTACATAGTTAATTCTAATCCTGGAATCAAACATAGACATACTTTTTATCCCATAAATAAGTTCCTATGGGATAGAAATCACCTTTCCATAGAAACAACGCGTGCCAAGCCGCGGGCATCAACTAGTATATAATAATTTAGTTAAAGTTATTTTGATATGAAGTTCTTGTAAGGGAATCCTGTATATCAGACGGAATGATAAGCTCCTATGAGATATATCACTATCAGTGAAGACCGCAGTTCGTTACCGTCGTAAATATGAGTAATATCAGGTAGAAGAAAGTTGCAGTATACTCACGTTACCCCCCAGTGGGCGGGCGGTTTGGCACTGGAGCTGATGCTGGGCACGGTGGGCACGGGCGCCAGCGAGTGGGGCAGGTGGGACGCGCTCGAGGCAGGCGTGGGCGTGGGCGCCGCTAGGGGCGTCGTGAGCGGCGGGCCCAGGGGCGCCACTAGAGGCGCGGCCAGGAGTGGCGCGAGGGGACCGCTCAGTGGACCCTGAAGATTATACGATGTGTCAAGTTAGTCGAGGCTTGTAGGTTACAAAGGAGTTATGTGGCTTTTGTAATGATAGCCAATGCTTATGATATAATGATATCTCTTTAGATATTAAGAAAGAAGATTAGTGGCACAGCGGCAGAGAAACTCATGCAGATTTCATCATTCACCCATGAATGATTTCCTAGTTTTGATTATGTAATTTGAAATTTTTGACGTATCCAAGAGTCCTGTAAGGTAAAGAAAATAAAGCACTGAACTTTGAACCCTACTATAATCGACCATCAGCTAATTCTATAAACTCCGCTTCTATAAACGTTGGCATGACCACGGAAAAACTAAAGAGTATCATATCTAGCCATCATAATTTTAAGCCTGGCATCACTCATTAGTTTTAAGTTTAACTTTCCTCACTAGCACCAATCTACTTAGTGCTTCAATCCATAGTCCCAAAAGTCCACTGCAGGAATGGAATCGAGTGCTTCTCGCAAAATATCTTGCGATGAGGGCATTTAACCTTGACCACCAATCAGTCAGTCGAGGTTTTCATTCAGAGATCATTCAGGCAGTCATATAGGTATTTTCTATCAGCGTTCTTACCGGAATAGGTGCAGCGAGCGGAGCAGATATAGGAGCGGGCAGCGGGGCGGCGAGCGGAGCGATGAGCGACGGAGCGGATGACGTCACAGCGCTCGATGCTGTAGTGCTTCGCGATAAACTGCTGATGTTGCTGGTGACAGAAATAACAGTTAAATACTTTGAGATAATAAAAAGGTTGAGGAACTTCGATCTCTACTTAGTTCTCTATCTCGATGCTTTATACTTTTGTACAAATCAAACCAAGCAGTCACTAGCCAAGCTCCTTGAAGGAGCGGAGTAAGATTGGTACTTTACAGCAGCAGCGTTTATTCAGCAAATCAGAAGGTGTTGTTGCTTCAATGAGACTTAATCAATGCTAATAATTAAGTTTACGTTTGCGATTTAGCCTAATCAATACGTACCAGACGAGCGCAGTCGTAGGCAACAGCTGGTATCGAGCATGCGTCTAATTTGTAAACAAAAGCATTAGGGCATTATGGTTCACGCCCAACACTGGGTCGATGACCTGCAGATCAGAAGGCGGAATCGGTATCATTGGGTTCTTGCCAAACTACGTAGTAACTTGCACTGTATTACTTTGATTTCTCACTGAAGCGAGTATTTATGAGGTGTGAATTTTACATGGCTTATGACCGTCATTATTTAGCAGCTGTTTGTACAAAGGGGCGCGTAGGTGTTTGTTACATCGTTTATTGCTTTTAAGAACAGAGAGTTTTGACACGTCCGCTTATCAAAAACACAGTTCAAATTCTACGATTTCTTGTATGTCAACATGACTGAATGACAACAAACAACCCTATACTCGAGTTCTAGAACTTCTAGATATTTTTGCAAGTAGAGATTATAAAGATATATTGGTAAAAATAGTTTACGACACAGATACCATCGGAGCAAGTCGCAGAAGTTCGGAACAATTTTTGGTTTATTTATTTATTTTTATTTTTCGTTTATTAAGGCACAAACAGTATACAATTTTCTTAAAGTTAACAGAGTATATAGCTACGTATAAACCAATCAAGATGCCACTAATAGAAACATTATCTATACTTATAATAAAACTGTAACAGGTCCAATTCTGTACATTGAAGATATTTTGAAATTTTTTTTTGGAGGGCACTCTATTATCGATACTGAAGCCAAAACTGCAATTTTTTTCATTCATGTCTGTCTGTCTGTCTGTCTGTCTGTTTGTTAAACGCGCATCACGCCGAAACTACTGAAGGTATTGAAATGAAACTCGGCACGATTTTAGGTCATACTACGAGGAAGGACATAGGATACTTTTTATCCCGGATTTCAGTCAGGTTTCCCTGGGAGAGGGGATGAAAGTAAAATTCTTTAACTGCGCATCACGACGGAACTACTTAAGGTATTGAAATAAAACTCGGTACAATTTTAGGTCATACCACGAGGAAGGACATAGAATACTTTTTATCCCGGAATTCAGTCAGGTTCCCCTGGGAGAGGGGATAAAAGTAAAATTTCTTCACCGCGCATCACGTTCACGCCGAAACTACTGAATGAGTTGGACTGAATTGGTACGATTTGAGTTCAAGGAAGGACATGGGATACATTTTATCCTGGAATCCAGTAAGGTTCCCCTGGGAGAGAGGATGAAAGTAAAATTCTTTAACCGCGCATCACGACGGAACTACTTAATGAATTCGAATGCAACTCGGCGTGATTTTAGTTCGTACTATGAGGAAAGATACATTTTATCCCGGAATTCAGTAAGGTTGCCCTGGCAGAGGGGATGAAAGTTAAATTCCTTCACCGCTCATCACGCCGAAACTACATAGGTAATGAGTTGGAATGTAACTTGGCACGTTTTGAGTTCATACTACAAGAAAGGACATGGAATACATTTTATCCTGGAATTCAGTAAGGTTCCCCTGGGAGAGAGGAAAAAGTAGAATTCTTTAACCGCGCATCACGACGGGTCTACGCGTCGTCCGATTTCATGCATTCTTTTTGTTAGAAACAGAGATGCAAGATCGAATATGACTAAATCAGTAGAAAGTCGAGTAGAAAATCAGTAGATTGATGAAATAATCTGTAGATTGAAGAAATAAATTAGTAGATAAAGGGTAGGTAAGTTCCTATCTATTTATTTTTCCAAGACGCACCCATTAGTTAGGTTCCTACCTACTAAGGTGGTGGGTCTTGGAAAAATAAGTTAGGTTCCTGCCTTACATGATATATGGTGGTTTAGCTGGTCCAGCGAAGTTTGGTTGGAGTCTTACTCCAACCAAACTTCGTGTACAATTAAATTAATTAATTATTGTGGTCCACTTAAACTAACTGGACCGCAGAAAAATATTTTTTTATTGTGGTACACAGCCAACTGTACCTACCTACTAACGAAAAAAAATTACGGTGGTCCAGTCAAATGGATCAGGAGCCCAATTCTGCAAAACAATTGCTTCAGTATGACAATGGAATCGTCGCAGAATCATCACGTAGAATCCTTAGATTAATAAAATTCCAGATAGTGCGCGCGAGATAAATTAATATGTAGTTTCAAACTTGACGCGCGTCTCTCCATCTGCATTCATCATAATTTCTTTCATCCAAGGTGGAATACCAAAAAGTGTCATTCTGTGACGATAGCCCTGTCATAGTGAAGCGATTAGTATAGCAGAATAGGGCCCCAGCTGTGAGTAAGTCAAACGAGTAGGACACTTCTTAACACTGACGCTGGCCGAGTCGTAGCTAAAAGTCGTGTGGATAAAGAATGGGATTGAAGATGACAATATGCTATCCCCCGTAGACCCTACACGATTTTTTGGACGGCGGCGTTTCATAATATGAGAGACTATGGTTAAATGTGAACTTAATTAGTCGGCAGGTAAGGCAATCGCGAACGAAGTCGCGGGTACAGCTAGTTTACAATAAAACACAACAACGTTACAGACGCTAATTTGGAAAATAAACAAACAAAGACAAATCAAGTATGAATACACAAAATTAACCGAAGAGAGATAGATATTTGTTTTTTAAAGTTAGTTTGTTGGTTTTGACAGCCTTCGTTTATCTCCGAACTCGAATGTGCATTCTTTTCGCAGCGCGTGTGCAATTATGCGTTGATTAAGTTATTGTGTTGTTTTATATTCCATAATTGTTATCAGTTTTCGTTAAGTATCATACTTACATAAGTGGTATGGTAACAAAAAATATCTCGATTCCAGGACCGAGTATAGCTTAGCTACGTTCATAATTAATGTTCGCACCTGTAACTTTCCCGTTCCCTGGTGGGACTGGGTCCGGGCGAGTAGGATGCGAGAGCGGATCCCGCCGCTCCTGTGGACCCCGGTGTATGTGGACGCACGCCTTTAGGTGTCTTCGGCGCTACCAGCGGAGATGCGGACAGACTTGTCCTCTGAAAGCCATGTTATACATTCAAATAGAATCTTAGAACTCGGCCTCTTGAGTGTTTTCGTTTATAATTGCTAGTAATTGCTTCTACTTGGGACTAGTAAATTATAAAGAACTCTACAAGAACAGTAGAACTTTAAAGGTTTATTTTTGGAACTCACCGTATCAGCAGAGTTTCTAGGCGAAGCCGCAGCTGGAGGCAGGTAAGGGCTGTGTTGCAGCGTGGTGGCGTAGGGAGTGTAGAGCGGGTAAGCCGACCCCGAGTATATGGCAGGCGGTGGGAATCCATTGGTCGAGAGGCCCGAACTGACTACGGCCGGGCTTTCAGTCCTTGCTGGCAAATCAGCCGCTGTGGCTTGCCGCGAGTCGACCACCGGAGGAGCTAACGGTATATGGCTAGTAGTAGAGCTCGAAGACGTGACAACGGTTGGTACACTGCTGCTGGAAGTGGTGAGATCCACATGAGCCATCGTATGGTGCATGGAGGCGGGCGGGCCCGCGTGCGGCGGCGCCAGCCCGGGGTGCTTCGCGCCCGACGGGTAGCCGGAGAGAGCCGCGGTGGTCGCGGGCAGCGGTAGCGGGGCCAGGTGCGCCGGGTGCGCGTGGCTCAGGGGGTGCGCGGGGTGGGAGCCGCCCGTGTGGCTCACGATGGAATGGCTGATGTGCGACGGCTGCGACACGAGACTCGTCGGCGTGAACCCGGGAGGCACGCCGAAGGGCGCCAGGTGCGAGGGTCTGCTCGCGTACACCGACTGAACGGAATGTTTCATCAGACTCGCCTGACTCTGGAAGGGAGGCATCGCGTGGCCGTGAAGACCAGTGCTCGCGGCGGAGCTGACGTGACTAGAGCCGATAGCCGGAGACGGGTAGGGGCGGGAGGTCGGCGCCGCCGGGGATGCCGGCCGGCCCGATAGAGTTTGACTCGGAAGACAGGTAGGAATGGTAGGGGGCGTCGAGTGCGGCGCCGTGACGGGGGCGAGGCCGGTGGCGCGGGCCGGGAACGAGGTAGGAACGGAGGAGGGCTGCGCGAGCGTCGGAGCGGCGACGCTGCGCATCTCCACGTCGGAGGAAGGCGGCGCGGGGGCGCGCGGCGGCGGCGGGCGCGGCGCGTGGTGCGCGTGAAGGTCGAGCGGTGCCGGCGGCGGCTGGTCGGGGGGCTTCTCGGTCCGCGTCTCGTGGTTCGTGTGCCGGTAGTCGGGCAGCGCGGCGGCTGCGTGTGACTGCGACTGGTAGGCGGCGTGCGAAGGGAAGAGTGGCGAGGGCGCAGGCGGCGCGGGCGGCGCTGGGGTCGGGCTGTCGGCGGCGGCGCGTGCGCCAGGCTGCAGCTTGCTGGAGTTTGAGGCAGGCCGCTCGGGGGTGTTGGGTCCGGAGGCGGCGCCGACCGGCTTTGCTGGGATCTGCGTGGATGCGGCGGCGACGGCGCCGTGTCCCTCCACTGCGGGGATGTGCGCGCTGTTGGGTCGGTGCGGCGGCGGTAGCGCGGGCGGCGGCAGCGCGGCGGGCGCGGGGCTGGGCGCGGGCTGCGGCAGCGGCGCGGGCGCGGGGCTGGCACTGCCGCCGACGGGCGCCCGCGAGAGTGCCAGCGCTCCGCCGCTGCCGCCCCGCGCCACCAGCTCATTCTTGCCGCCGCCGCCTGGTGCGCCCGTCACCCGGAACAGAGTACCTGCCTCCGATGCCTGCAATAAATACGTTGACGGGTTGACTACACTGTGCCACAAATGAGAACATGACTTGAGAGAAGTAAGGGAGTGTCATTAAATTTATAGACTTGACTGCAATTTCAAATGCATGAATTGATATCATACCTACAATTTAGACAAGATACTTATAGTGGAATTATTGTTGACCATTCGAAAAATCGGATAAATAGGTAAAAGATTTTATGGGAACAAAATATTAATCACTTACATCTTCCATGGACACATCGTGATATCTGGGTGAAGCATTTCTGCTGCTATCGGGACTTGTCTGTAACAATAATAATTTAAGTTAATTAAGTTACTTGGGTATTTCACTCTTATATTTTAGTATTCCATGAGTCAATAAATCAAGATAGAATTATCTTGAAACCTATTGATCGACGAACTTTCGATACCGTGTGGGCTACGTGTACCATATCAATGAAATAATGAAGTAATGACGGCAGCGAGACGGCACCTATTATGTGCCATTAGTATTCTTGCTTTGTAACTATATTGTTCAAAGGCAACACAATGCGCACCACACATTTCTGTATTCATCACAGACAAATCACAAGTCTAAGCCGACGACTGACACACGAAAATATGCTAATGCAAAAACAAGAACATAAAAAATAAAATGTTTCGAACATTACATAAGCATATTTTAATATTAATGAGAATGATAACTGTGAGAACTTGAATAATATTAAAATTTCAATTTATTTACTAAATTTAAAACAAAGTCTTAATTATGATTAATGTGAGATGAAATTATTTAAGTATGAAATTATTAATATCTCGAGAGAATCCTTAATTTTTTCTAAGAATTAATTTGCTTTTATTAAAGTCAAACAAAATCTGAGCAGTTTCTCTTTGGAGATAAATATTTTCATTAATTTTACGAGCGGGACGAGCGCTCATTCGCTGGAAGTTTAAAGGGAATGGAAAGTAATTACCGGGGGATATTTACGAGCGGGCGCGAGAACGACTCAATAAAACTAGTTGGGTAACCGCGCCGTTTACGATCCGCGCAATTTAAGTAGCATTGTCTCTTAAATCCCATTTTATTAGTGGACGCTGTGCTCTGCGCAATATAAATAATTACCATGCTTATTGTAAGCGGGGCTCTGTACTACGATGATTATGCTGTATCAGTAACTTTTACGACGGTTAATTAATGCACTGATGGAGATGATGGAGATAACACTATCTTTATATTTTTTACGAGTATAGCGGAGCAATAAAACCCCCTGTGGACGTGCATGTTTATCTGAACATGTATGTAATGGAAGCAGCCTAACATCACTTTTATTGCAAAGAAACGTTGTTTTGTTGAAAGTTAACAAGTCTCGAGGACATTGCAATGGTGTGAAACTTTGCAAATTCACGGTTAAAGATCCAAGTAGGCCGGAAGAAAATAGTAAATCGATCGCATTGAGTGAAGGGGGAGAACAAATCGTTTCGGGAGCGTTCCGGCAATTGAATGTTTAGCCTTATCCGGTGGGGGGTGGGTCGTCGGTCCGCAACAATGGAGTGATAAATCAAGTATGGGCCGCGCGTGCCAGCCGCCTCCATCCACTGGCGGCGGCTTCGCGTCCGGTGTCTCTGTGCTAAGGATAACCTAAGGTGCCGCTTTTAATACACCACCCCTTTTTATTCTCAACACAATTGACATAAAGAGCGCACGATGGGTCACAAAAAACTTGTTACGACGTCGTCATCATTTTAATAACGTCTTTTATTAACTTCGTAGAGGGACCTTTTTAGTTCAATTCAAATTAAATGAGGTTTATACTATTTGCTGTAGCAATCAAATGAAATAACGTAAATATTAACACCCAAGTTGGCTGGATATTTAATTTACTGAAGCGATAATGATTTTCATATCTATATCTAAGAAATTTTGTCGGCGATAAGTATTTACTTGCGTATTTTAGAGACGTCCGTCATCGTCAATAGAAAGTTGGCTTGCTGTCAAAAGTGTGTTACATAAAGGTGATAATAATTCAGTGAGCTATGAGCTCGTTGACTGATGCCGTGTCGGCAAGTAATAATAGCTTCTAGAGCCCACCTCCGAGCAGAATCACACGCGACTCTCAAATAAACTAGCTACCTATAAAAATAAACGACCGCATAAGTCAACGTTGTCAAAATAATCTAAGAATCTGCTTAATATTTTATACAAAAAAAAATCTGTTACTCGTAATTCATTTCATTTGTTGTTTATTATGTAGGTTTACACATTATCTCTATTACGAAAGACTATTGTAAAAAACATAATAATTATTGTCGCTTGCTATAAAATAATATTGATTTTCAACAGAGTCAATGAACCCGCTTTTGCTTTGCTTATCAAAGAAATGAAGGGAGGCAGGGAGAAAAATCATGATAGCTTTTCACCCCTCATTTTAAATTCTAAACTTTCAGAAACTTTTAATAGGATGGGACTTAAAATTCAAGAAGAAAGTATATATAAGTTCAGCTTACGCGAAGGGTCCACATCAGAAGACTATAAATTAAAATAATACTTTCGTCATCCACAATGGATGCCATTAAATGAAGATATAATCATATGATAATCATTTTAATACGCAATGTATAAGCAACTTTTATGCAAAGGTCTGCAATAAAAAGTTACGATCGAACATCTTGCAGATTAAAGTTTGTTGAATAATTCATAACCATTATAATAAACACCAGTAATTTAATATAGGATTTTAAATTGGCATTGAATTAGACCGTCGATTTGGCAAGTTGCCTTTCGGAATAGAGATCAATTAGTTATGCATATAAAACATGATAATGTTATCAACTCATTTGTCTTTAACCAGCTGTGCTCGAAATATATCCTCAACATGTCAACAAAACAGTAATTTATAAAAATCATAATTACAACTCGTAGGTTACATTAGAAGTATGATAAAAAGTAGGAATACACATTTGTGTATTTTAGTAAAAATTAACTAGTGATAAAACAGAGTTTAGATGAAGCAATATAATTATCAACATTTCCAGTTTTATTAGTTACCTTAAAACAATGTAAACGTTAATGAATATCGAGACATGCAACCCGAAGCATTGATTTACCTTCTAAAGCAAAAGACCCGCTGTGAATATTTAGTTAAAAGTTGTTTGTTCATGACCTGAATTTAATGCTGCATACTAAATTTGAGCGCAGTGACACCTCGCGAATGATAAACAGATAGACGACATGGAATTGAGGATGTGTGGCGATTACAAATCCTTTGCAAGCGATGAGATCGCTTGGATATTCGATTATGCACCAAGCTTGCATTTTTAATGGTGTTCTAAGTTCTATCGTATCGATGTGAACCAAACTTTAGTATTCGGTTCTCGTTCGCGTATCTATTAAATTGTGTAAGGCAAGCAATAATTTACTCAACTAATGACTGGAATATTATGATAGGCGTGGTTCAATATCTTGCAATTTTATTGATATGAATTTTCTGAGTTGTAGAAACAGCAACGTAGACATCTAAAACCAGTCGAAATGGTTTTTACCCTATTGTATTCGCATACGTAGTACATATTAGTATATCAGTTATCAAGTACACATAACAAGCTCTGCTTAGCTTGGGGCTAGATGATGCTGCGTGAATTGAATGCTTGTCCAGCATTATTTATACCTTTTCATGTAGGTAGATGAAGAGAAAAGAGCCTCGCCTTAAATAAAGCCCACCGTGCCGCGAGAAAGTTTTGGTGAGCGTAATTGTGTGACTACGTACGAGTAAATAGGTACACCGAATAAAAATACCAGACTTTAGCAATGTTGTCTCACGATAAAAGGATGGGTGTACAAAACTAGCTGATCTATTGGCAAATATTCAACAAACGTAAAAGGTCATAACTTTATGTGAGAGTTTGAACTCTCACGATCTCTGTCGTGGCGAAAGATACATCAGTAAATACTTTTTACCTGCTGTTTCTAAATAGTTTATATTTTACATTGACACCTATTTATATCAATTTAATTTTACTTATCAATAACAATGTACTGACAATATTATTTAATTCACGGACTTAATTTTTTTTGTATTTACGTTTTCTACAGCATTTCTAAATAATTTATATTTATACATTGGCACCTATTTATATCAATTTAATGTTACTTACCAAAAGAATGATTTGACCTTTTCTAGGTGTACATTTATTGAATTTATGGAAATAAAGAGTTTTGATTTGATTTGAATGTACTGAATATTATTAAATTCACGGACATCATTTTTTTAGTATTTGCGTTTGTGTTTTTTGTATTGAATAATATCTTAACTTATATGCTACTTGGTCAACACTTCAACATCCAGGCAAACCTATTGATTTGTCTATTTAAAAATCAATAATCCAGTTGGCGAGCGAGCAATTGCAATAAATTAAATACTTAACGGGACAGAGTGTGACAACTTTATACAGCAAATTGTGTTTATAGCACTTCATACAGGTAATTTACAATACAAGTCCTACGTATTTATTGAGGTAAATACGGTGTTCGACGTTTACCTTTAATAGTGTAGGCAGACAATAATTGTTTATTCAATAATAATATGTTCTTGAAATTGTATGAATAATTCAAACAATTTTAATATGAAAGTCTGTGTCTTTTGTATATAATTTATCGCACAAAAAGGTGTTATTATTGTAATTTGTAGTTATTTTTTAGTCAAGCTACCATATCGAGAACACCATATTATTACATAATTGGCTGGTGCCAATTATGTAATAATATGGTGTTCTCGATAATTTATGTAAGTAAAACAGGTATATGGACTTAATCAATATGAAACATGGAACAAAAACAATGATTTATTTTGTAAGTACGAGTATATGCTGCAAAACGGAAGTGTTATATTATAGTGTAGACAAGACAATCGAAAATGCCAGCGATACAATCGTAAACCGTAGCGTCAAAGGGGCTTGTTAACCTAGATTGCAGCCGCTAATAATAGGCAATAAAAAATGAAATCAGCTGAGCGGTTGTTTTTTGATGAACTGTAATAATAACGTTGTTTTTGTGGCATTTATTCTTCTATTGTAATTTATAGGTTAGTCAAAGCAGTTCAATTCAATAACATCGGATAAGTCAAAAAGTTATAAAGTTATGTAACTATTTTACAGCTACCAGTAAGTACCTTATAGTAAAGTTGGATTGCGGTATGTTCGTGACCTACAGCAATAACAATTATATTCGTTTTTCAGTGCGAAAAAGTGTAAATTAAAATGGGAATTCTATTATAATGGCTGTTGGTTTCATTGTGTAGATAAAATTTTACAAATGCAGCATAAACTATGTATTCCGGTCACGGCATGTAAACTAGCTAATCTTTTCAGCTGTGGAATGCTATTATTGCTTTTTTTGTTTCTTATTTGTGATTGTTAAATTTCTTTACCTTCAATGCATCTTTGGACGGTGACTGTTTCGGGCTATCCTTCTCTTTCACTTGGCGCGTCGTCTTCTCTTTCTTTTTGGTTACGTTCGTCTCCGTCTTTTGTTTATTATTTTTTCTTTTGCTTTCTTTTTTGCTAACGCCCTCAGCATTGCTCTTGGGGGTATCTTTGATCCTCACTATGGTAACTTTCAGAAACTCCTTTCTAATAATAAAATGTTTTAATTTGCTGTGTTGATAATGGCGGTAGCTTAAACATTCAATTTGTGCGTAGATAACTCTTCTTAATTAAAATAAAATGTATTTTGAAATATATACACACAACAGATAACTCATCAACAAACTTTGTTCAAAAACTTTTTTGCAGGTCCAACGTCAATCCAATCCGTAAAACACTGCAATCCGTTAGCACTGAAATCCAGAGGGTGGTATCCAACACGGCTTTAGCAAATGGTCCGGCACAGAGCAAAAATAACAGAGCGAGTATAGGTCCGGATCGCGATCGCGAGACGAAACGAACAAAGAAGTGTAGCGTAGTGCGACGTGAACGGGCTCGTCGCCCGGCGGCTGGGGCGAGAATGGCGCGGTCGTCGCCGCGCCGCCAGCGCCCCGCGCGCACGCGCCCACTCACCGCTCCGCCGCCCGCCCAACAATCCGCCTAGTAATATATTTTGGATGCTACACATGTAACTGTCGTCGGAAGTTAAAAAAATACATGATTTGGAAAAAATCTGTGTAAGGCAACATGATTATTTGTTAACATGTCAGAACGACCAAGTAACATCTATTTATTTCATAATTTATTGGCTGATTAAAAGTTGTAAATATAGCTTTTGTTTATAAATAGTTTATGGGTATTTATTTTCCATACATAAGTATTTTTAATTGAGTTACAAGATGGTAGCTGAAATTTGATCATCATAATCTGAAGTTGGTCTGAACAATAATCTAGCGCAGCTATCAGAGTTATTATAGTTATGTGTTCGCTGCATCCGTCCATAGCAATAACACATCGCGAAAAGCAGTAAAACAACCATAAACCGATTTATTTATATTCGTTTTATAACTTATTGCTTTACGACCGCGATTAAAAGTAGCCGAGATGTAGGGTAGCCATGGGCAAGTCTAGAAAGCAATTCCTTGAACATAATATTTCCTGGTCTAATAAGAATTTATGATAAGTTTTATGGACTTGAAACCTCGAGTTAGACGACACCTAATGAATTATTTAATACCACGCTTCGTTATTCACATTATTAAATATATTTTTTATGATACGTCTTTATGTGATTTACTATTCATGACATCAATACAGCCAGACTTATCGGAATTTCAATCAACACATAATTTGTAGATATTTTACAATCGTTTTACAAATCACATTTAATTTATTTCATATTATACAAATCAACTCTTGAGAATCCGAATGAAGAATTTCAACAAAATGTAATAAAAGCACCCCACAGAAAACCCTAATTCGAATCCATTTATTCGAGAATAAAAAATATAAAGAGACTCCCCATTTGAGAGCGAGACGGCGGCGGCAGCGAAGCGGTCGGGATAAGCGAGATAAATCTCGACTTGTCTTCAGTAACAGTCTCTATAAAATATCTATAAATACAAGAGCACTTTATGAGAGTTTTCCCCAACGGGAGGAACTGAATATTTTTGTGGAGAATTGTGATTTCACGTAAAATATTAGCGTCAGTATAATGCCGAGGGGAAATTAAAAACGATACGATCTCTTTTGTGTAAACAGCGACAAAAAGTTAGATCATAAGATCAGCTCTACGTAGAGATAGATGGCTTTTATTTAGAATAGCTTTTTTTTGTTGTTGGGTATGTAGTTTTTATTTTAAATCAATAGCACTAATATTATAAATGTGAAAGTTTGGATGGATAGATGGATGTTTATTACTTCTTCACGAAACACTACAAAACTACTGAACGGATCAGGCTGAAATATTGCATATAATATGTATGTATGTAGCTCTAGATATGAAATAAAACATAGGCTATTTTTTACCCCATAAATCAGTTCACATGGGAAAAAGAATAACATTTTAACGTTTCCATAGAAACAACGTGTGTGAAGCCACAGACAGAAGCTAATACAAAAAAAAATATCTGAGCGTCTGCTCGAAGCGACACGTGACCCCGATAGCTGGTAATTATCTGGCGCAGCGCATCAGCATTGCCATACAGCGGGGCAATGCAGCCAGCGTCTTGGGGACGCTTCCGACTGGTATTGATATGGATCAGTTGAGCTACCTCTAGATTGTTTGCAATTTAAGCAACTACATATTTGCATTGCTTTCATCGCTGAACAATTAACAACTTTATAAACTAGCGATTGTTGCGAACACAGGGAGAAGCACAAGTTTATAACATTTTGTAAAATTGAAACGTCCCGAACGGCAGTGAGGCGGAAATTCGCTCGCTCGCGACAGCAACGGGCTGTTTATTTTTTACCCTCGTTTTCCCAATTTCGGCAGCAATAAAAACGGCTGGAAGTTTGCTTTTAACCGGTTTAAGGCGTGGAGTAATATCGTCAGTTGACGTTTTAATTACTTGAGCATGCAGTTGCCTGGAATCAACAGAAATAAAGTGTGTATGGTCATTGTTTGTGCATTTTATAGATCTTTTAATTTATCGACTCTATAAAGCTTTCTTTCCGTTGAATAGCCACAGAGCGGGTGTCTGTACGTTCTAAAGCTCAGCCAACAATTAGGTTTAGTTCAGTGCGATACGGTGTTGATTACGCAGATTGAAATCGTCTCACCCCACGCGCTTGTTAATGTGCAATAAAAACGACGCTTATCGATTTAGCCGCCCGTTAAGAACGCTCGAAGGCATAATAATTTATTATCCAAACAATGTTGCGTCAAGAGATGTAAATTACAGTACTCAGAGGCAAATTATGTAACGAAGAGATTTGTTAACCACCCGAGTGCGGAGTGACAAAAGTAATTAACACTTGCGATACACTGAGTGCTTGGTTTACGACGCTCGACCCTCTGGTTTGCCGGTTATACCCGGCTTCTAATGAGGGAGGGAAATGGACCCTCGATAACGATCAGCGATTAAATTTCTGCGACTCATTATTTTATTCACAAAGCCTTCACATAACTCATAAAAACATAGCAGGTATTATTAACAAAAAACTTCCTCTACATAATTGCGTTCTTGAAAACGTTATGGTTAACTTGCAAAATTAATTCGGCGGTAAATAAAAAAAATTCAAATGGGACGTATGAACGTCATGAAAGAGAAAATATTTTGGTGGCGGCCGACAAACAGGGGTGGAAATTCCGAATGGGAGATATTGGGAGTCAGACAACGACCGCAGGATTTATTTCGAGCCTCATTCAATTTGCGGTAAACGTATTGTTGGATTGCTTTTTTGTATCTTTTGTGTAAACTGTATATTTTATATCAGAATTTATTTACTGTCAAAATAATATTTGATCTAAAAAAGCCTTCTTTTTCATTTATAATGCTTTTGTGGCCCATGAGCTCGTTTCTGATTAGAGGCATTGCAGTAAAGGATTTGTCAAATGACATAAAAGAGAAAGTGCTAACAGAACATTTTGAAAGTGTTGCTAGATAACGGACAAAGACACACATAACAAAGCGAGACGGCGACTAACACTCAAGACATACAAATGTGTTGCATATGACTAGAGACTGCAGCCACAGACAGAATTCTAATGAGGATTGGCGAAACTTGTCTCACTAACTGCAAGACATTTAAACGAATGAACGCAAGCGAGGTAACTAGTTAAGTGATGGCACGAGTACAATACAAGTTCAGTCTTATACGTATTATTACAGTTTACGAGACATTTAATTTCATATTGTTTCATGTTTTTACGATGGTTATTCAAGTAACTTGAAAACATTACGTCAAGATGTTCAGTTGCGAGAGTTACAAAGTATTAAATTGCGGTGTCGTTTCGCGTCGTAGGAATCGCAATCTGTATTTGTGAAAAAGAAACGAGGGAAGGCGGAAAAACGGAGAAGCGTCGACACAAAGGGATGCTCGCTGCTCCGGATTCCACTAAAGCCGGAGTAATCTCGCACAACGTGTGTACCGTACCGACTACAATAAAAACCCTGTTTGGATACGAGTAGATTCCACCTAACATCCTTTTCTGTGTCGTGTCGCTCCGCGCGTTGTGGCCAGGTACCGGTTTCGCTTTTGATATTGTTGCAGCTATTGTTTTAAATTAAATTATTGAGTCGTTGTTTGAACAACCAGAGAGACTTTCTCTCTCGTACGCAAAAAATACGATATTTGTATATGCTTTTGATATACACCGATTGTCACATAGAAGCAAAAATATTGTATTCTACCTGCGTAACATTAAATGATACAGAAATCACAACAAAGGGGACCGTAATGGACGGGAAAAGCAAATTGTAGAAGCCCTACAATATCTCCACCATTAATTTCAGAACGGTGGATGGCATAAGCGAGTATACTACCTATTTGGATAGTGACAGCGCTGTGGAGGGTGAGCCACAAGAATGAAGATACATAATTTGGCGTGTTTTAACGATAAACCGAGTTCAAATTAGTGGCGACATCTAGTGAAAATTCGAGTCTAATTTAGTTTGATGACTATGATGATGACACATCGAGGTATACCCTATCCAATAAAAAAATAATTATCAAAATCGGACTACTCTGTAAAAAGTTATGCGTGATCTGATCATATCATACATAAGAAAAAAAAAATACACACGCGTCGACTTGAAAACCTTCTTCGTTTTTCGTCGGTTGAAAATGGAAGAGCAGTCAAATTATTGTTCTGTAAATATGATTTGGTTTCAGACTGTTAGAGATTAAACTAGCGAAGAGTTATTTTTTCTTACTAGTGAAAAGACACAGAAGTGTTGAATATCAGGTTGGTCAACTTGACACATCCAGTTATTTCAAACCTCCGTTGTGTGGAATTACAAATGCGGGGGAGAAATGCAGTGGAGGATGCAGCAAGAGGCGACATAAAATTTTCAACGACTACGCCGAGTATCTGACGGCATTATCTAGCCGTTTGCAAGTGCTCCACAGATTTCATATCTTTTGAATAAAATTCCTTAAGTGCTATATAACTTTCTGCGGCTTTTCCGGCGTAAGCTTCTGTTATTGTAATTTAAAAGCTGTTCTCTGCATTTTCATTTGCTAACCGCTTAGAGAAGTTTAAAATCCTTTTCCTTAAAATCCAATTATTGGATGTAATAAGGATAATAAAATAAAATTGAAATCTTCATACAGTACTCAAATACAAAGCAGAGTTATTCCACAAATATTGAATGTTGTATCTCAAAGTATCCATTTCGTTTGAGCGCGCGCGGTCGCAATCGTCAGTGGAGCCCGTATACGAGTATGTATGCAAATAAAACAGACGGGAAAATGTATTTCAATAAAACCATATCGGTACACGAGTCTCACTTTGCGGCGGGGCTACGAGCGTTCGGGACTCCTTGGTAAAATTTAAGCGGGAGAACTTAAAAGGAGACGGTAATAGCTTTATAACTCGTCGGAAAAGAAAATAATCAGAGCAAAAAGAGTGAGCGGGAGTAAATAATACGGCGTCGGGGCGACGTCGGTACAAGTGCAGACAAATAAAGCTCGCAGGCTGGAGGCAGCAGGCGCAGGGAGCTGACAATCTCGTTATAGATGTGAATAAATAATGAGTAAGCATTAAGGCCGCCTTGCGCGCGGGGGCTGCCGTTGCCTTTGTTGGCGGCGCTGTTTACTGCGCCGGGGATTGCGCCCGCCGCAAGCCCAATTTATTCAGCTAATCGAGCCTCACCTCGCTCGGCTTTCATTAATTAACAACGACTTATCCCCATGTTCATAAATATCTAATATTCACAGACGATACTAGAGTTATTTGCCGAGTTAGCAGTTGAAGTTTAGATTTGTTTTTGATTAAAAGAATAATGGAACGTTTTCAGTTTAATGAATCTTGCGTACCATGAAGTTTGAATATAAAACTACAATGAAGCTGAAATTGAACTCGCAAAATCGGCTTTACTTACAAAAGAATAGATTTGTTGTTTTTATTAACTGATCGTGACTGTAAAACAGCCATCCTATTTCAATTAATCATAAAATTCCGTTCGGAGCTTGAGTTAATCTCAATATTACAAGCGCGATTAATTTACAAGACAAACACGTAGACGAGACAAGCTTGATTTATGTACTACAATAGGGCGTTTACTAATGGTTCACAAGATTAAATTTGATTTGCGCATGATATTAAACATCGATTTATTAAGTAATCTGTTAAATATTAAGAAGACAGGAAAACAATTAGCGGCATCGTTTAATTATTGGGTTAATTGCATTCCGTCTCGTGTAGTTAAGCAGTGGGTAACATAGGCATGTTCTTGCGACTTCAAAGGCGTGACGATGATGCGTGAGCGGCCGCAGCCCAGGTGGACACGTCGGGCATACCGGCGTGCTAGCACATTGCCAACAACGCTATAAACAACTCGACAGCCAGCTATCTCAACTATCCACTGACCCGAGACCAATCCGTCACACACATACCTATTAACTTCACTATCGTGTTTGCTACATACAACTGAAAATGTTGAAAGCTTTATGCAGTACCGATTCATTCATATCCAATAAATCATCCTGGCACTTAGCTGGCAAAATCAAATTGGAAAATACGTTAAAAATTCAACTCGTACTTCAACGTGTAAATCAAAAAGCTGTACAATTCCAAACCGAACGTGCATAGGCTGTTGTTAACAGCTTGGTACTGTTCGTCAACAACGCACTGTTACATAAGAGGATTCGGTCAAAGAGAAGGAGAATTTCGACGCCGGCTTTGTGCGCCAAATTGAATGTCATACATACATAACGCATTCTGCTAGCTCAAAGGGAATGTAATTGCAATCTGGCGGCTCCATTTAAAACGTATCCGTGCAAATCTGCGCAAAGCATGGCCGGGTGTAGGGTACGCGGGACGCGAGTCGACACGCCATCCACACCACTATCGGAGCACCCAGCCCGGTGCTCCACAAATCGCGCGCTCATCCACTCGTGTCTACGCGACTTGGTCCTTTGCCAGTCGCTTGCTTTAACCGTTCTCTCAAATATTTGGCATCTGAATAATGTTTTCATTTAATGATATAAAATCACCGCAGATATTTTAATATGTCACGACGTAATGGTTCCTTCATAGATTTTATTTATTGCTACATGGTAATTTCACCAGAACGTTATAATGTTATGAAAATATTCTTCTGTTATGATTATGAATGCTTTTCGCATGAGAACTAGATAAATTGCTGTGACGAGATATTAACAAATGACGGCGCACTTATAAGCTACAAATAGTGCGCAGGCGCAGCAACGCCGCAACGCAAGTAACAAACCAAAACTAACGATCCAATAGTGTGCCTCCGAGAGTACCTACGTTTTACGATGAAATAGAATATGATCTCTATTGTCAATTACTCGCTCTATTTCACTAAATAAAACAATAGTACTGAAAAAGGAACAACAAACCAAAGAGATAAAGAGAGAACGTAATAAAAACAGTGCAATTTTAGGGGTATTTTGTCGAGGTTATATCCATAAAGCAAGTGGCGTGGGGGCGGGCGGCCACCCCACGCTCGCGGCGGGTTGTAATGAATAAACTCAAACAGGAGATTCTATTATTTTATTTAATCCCACAGAGTGATCATACCTTTAGCACTTTGTTCACTGATTTAACAAAACTAAAAACTACGGGAATTTAATTATTGTTTGTTTTCTGTTAGTTTTTGTTTTTTGTGATCGTGCCAAAAACTCGATATGAATAAATACAATTGAAACACAACACGCTTTTTATGCATTCTATGTAGTGTGGTCGACAAAAACTAACAATGGCAGTGACAACGTGACCGGGGGGATGAAAAGAAAATAAGGCTTTTGAGTTACGGTCCCGTTACGAATGATCATTTTATTTGCATAATCTTTCCCATCGCCTAAAACCTTGCATAAACATGGATAAAAAATAAATCTATCAAAATCCCTGAAAAATGACGAATAGGAAACGTTTTTTTTTTAATAATAAACTTAAACGTGAAAATGTTTCGCGCAGAGCCAGAGCTTGCAAAACGTTGTAAAACAAAGGTATTAAAGCGAATTTTCAAGCTCGCTCGCCGGGAATACAGGGAAAAGCGACGCTACGGCACCACTAACTCATTTTGTTTGCTTTCCGTATAAAAATGTAGTTTGTTTCTGAGCGTTTGTCGACGGCTTGCCGACAATTGTGGGCGGTTAGTATTATTAAGCTTTTCGTTATGGCCGATTGTTGTTGTGATCAAACAACAACAAATTACGCTTTTAACCTAATTTATTACGGAACGGTCGGACATTTATCTGCGGTATAATATTTAGCTGTGGTCACTCATACATATATGTATCTTAGATACAAGATTGACCTTTCAAAAACCAACACAAAACGGTTTGCAGAATTAAAACATTTACAATTAAATTATTTTTCAAAGTGTTTATGTTAAATACTCCACTTGTTCTGGGTAATCCTATTTATCCTATCGAGAAAAAACGCAGCATAAATGTTAAAGCTCGCAAAGCCGCGACATATAAAGCCGCTGGCAGATAGCTAGTTTTAAAATAAATTTACATAGTAACGTGAGTTGAAAATAGAGAGAGGAAACTAAGCGAAACGGCAAAGAGCAATGAGGCGATGCATAAAGTCGCTCCGAGACGAAGTATAAAACAACAAAGTGGCCGACGACGCATCGCTCGCCGGCATAAAGAGGGAAATAATCCGGCACGAGGAACGCCAAACCGTCGTCGAGTACTTTGGATCCATATTATATTAATTCTGGCTCTTTTATGACATGTAAAATAAAATTGTTTACAAGCGGTTATAATGTAACGTTTACATAATTATCTACTCAATTGCCTATTATAAAAAAGATATTAATCACGGGAAGGTAATGAAGTAGCCGATTAATGTATTTCTGACGACAAATTACTATAAACGGTGGTCGTTGCCAGAGGCGTGGGTGCCGGGGAGATGTGAAAGATAGCGACGCGGCGTGTCGGCATCGATAACGAAACTAATTTATAGGGTAACACTGAATAAATATTCGAAAAAATTTACATCTTGTTGTTTATTTAACTAACTGCTAGTTTTCGGAAATGTTTTGTAACATATTCACTGTTTACTATTCAATTAGCTAAACAACATTTGACTTCGTGGGCACACGAAATAAGTCGGTAATAAAACAATTTAAACAACATATAAATTGTAAATCTGCAAAGAGCTGCGGTTACATTTCTATCAAGCGATAAAACATAAGATAAATAGGCCAGTGCCAAGATAAAATCTGGCCGTAGGATCTGATTAATTAAGATTAGTTGTCGCGAACGTGTAAAAGAAAGCGGCTCTGTGATAATTCGACACAGCCGGTGGCGATGTAAACGATACGGGGTCCGGTTCAATAGCAGGGCAGTAAAAAGATAAACACGAAGACGAGGACAAAAACCTTAAATGAGCTCGCGAGAATGTTCACTGGCAATATTACATGAGCGCCCGCGCCGGCCGCCCGTCACGACCGGTTCCGCTCGCTCAGATATACATTAAAAGACCATTTTAATCTCTTTATAGGTTTCCAATTCAAATTGAATTATAATAGCCTTTCATATGCTCATATTTATTGTTGATTAGTGATTCAATAACTTCTTAATGTAATAGAATATATGAAGAGCTTATTCTAAACAAACAGTCACTTATTTTTCATTGAATCTCAATAAACAAACAACCGATCCTCCAAAATAATAACTATTTTAAACGAAGAATACCTCACCAAGGAGAGCGACATAATCCTAAAGTCAAACATGACATAGATGCACGGCAGTATTCAGTATACGTGTACTCGGAACAAGCAAGCAATTAATGGGTAAGCTCGGAAAGCCCTTGCAACCGCACGCTCGAGTGAATACATCTTGTATGTAATACGGAGATTGTCTAAAGCGAAGCAAGGAAGCGGTTGCGGTATATTTAAACACCTGTCAAGCTCCTCGTCGACGGGGTCGCCTAACTTAGATTACTTTATAATAATTCCCTGAATTTCCACTCCAGACGGAATGTATAAATTGGCTGTTGTCGCGAAGTTGGCGAATTATTAATGGTTGAAGTGACGATGGAGTGCGCCGGTGGATTCTACCGTTTTATCACATTGTCGTCGCATGTTTGTTTTCCCTGTTTCCCCTCGCTATGTGCCACTAACGATCTACAGCAATTTACGACAGAAATAACGACCGCTGAAACTTGAACCGTTAAAAGTCTTATCTTTTCTTGACGGTATGTTCTCTCTACTACTCGTGACACTTGATATAATATTATGAGCCTTAAACCGCAAGTGCAAAACAGATGTTACATTACAGTTTGTAGTTAAAATGTACCACTCTTTAAATTAAAATGCTTTATAGAAAATGTTAACAAATAGTGAGACCCTCATCTTACAATTTTTTAAGAAGTAAAATCTCTTCGTTGACAATAGATAAGGTAAGCAAGAAAAGTGTTCCTCATCGTAACTTGGCGGATACATAAAGTATCGGAAGATAGCGAGAAAATAGTGATCGAAACGCAAAGACATTAGCAAGACGTGAAGTAATCAGGTAAGAGGATGGCACGCTCGCCAATAACTTTGCACTTAACTTCCGCAGGTAAGAAACAAAGCTTCTCGGCGAGGGATCCGAACTTCATAATGAAGTAGAAACAGTTAAAGATCGTGGAGAATAGACAATGGATAAAAGTAACTGGATTAAACGAGTAGGTATTTGTTTTCGATATTGAGATTTATTGTCATTTCAATCGAATTAAATGTAAGTTTAGAATAAACATTCACAAAAAAAGCCATAGAAAAAAACACAGAAGCAAAATAAAACCTTTGACTAAAAGCCAGCGCAGTCTCGTAAATATGCAGAATAAACGGCACAAAATAAAATGACGTCCCAGTGAATGGTGTTTAGGTGCTCGTATAAATAAATCAACCGTGCTGTGTATCGGCGGGTAGTGTTGGGGTGTTCGTGTAGCATTCCGGTGAACTTTGCGGCGGGCTAATTACGGACCGTACCGTCGTACACACGACGTGCAAATAGCCAGCTCGGCTTATCTGCTATCGTGTCGTGTCGTGCCGTCGCCACACTCCACAGGATATATTGTAGCTTCTGGTACGGTGGTAAGGGAGCCGTAGCGCTGACGTTCTTTGATTTCAATCTTTACAATTGTACATGTAAATCTTTTGTGGAGGTTTTCTACAAGGGTCATTTATTTTATTGAGCATGAGATACGAATCTAGCAAGTAACTTTCTGTAACACATTACGGCGCAAGACGTAGATGCCAGTCTCCGCCCCCGACTAGCGGCTGGGCAGTGAATGCGTTAACGAACGAGTTTAGATTACGGACGATATTGACGACTGTAGTGCTAAGCTGCTTGTAGGTACAACTTTTTTGTGACGAAACATGCCGAGACTTCCAAGCTATTGATGTATTATTCATGACACTCTAGTATCAAAGCATTTCTGAATATTCATAGGCAATTTCATGAAAGGCATGATCTCGTTTGGATATGACACAAACTGCATTCATAGATCACAGCATGTGAGCGCTACAGTAGAGACGAAGCAATAATACAGTAGGCAGTGTAGTGAGTTTGTCGGCAGCTACAGTGGTTAAATGTGCGCTGCATTCAAAGCACGTTGACATGCGTTTATCAGAGCGAGAGCTCAGACCGCAGTCGGGTGCAGTGACAAACGGAATCGCAGAGTGCATCCCGAGTGAGCCGCTGATCCGTCGGTGAGATATCTCGACCTCGGCGTCGAGTGCTAACACTCGCCCGCCTACGGATAATTACGGCCCTTTGACGACGCCTCTTTGTCTTATGTGCTTCGAAAGTAGCAACACAACAATTCTTTAGCTTGCTTAGCTCATTTTATCCATTCATTTTATTGAACAAGAAAAAACAATAATGTTTTCCACAATACTGAGCAGTATCATTTCCAAATTGAAATAATTCGCAAATGGGAACCAATAACATAAGACAGTAAACATTTATGAAGTATAAAGATAAAATAACAATTCTCGTTGACAAAAGCTTGAAATCTTACGGGGTTGTAAGCGTGGTATTTAGGGTTGAGTTTACATCGTTCTAGTTAGGTTTTATCCAAGTCAAGCCGGTTAGAGTCGAGCACGACGGAATAATACGAATCTCTGTAGAAGTTTGCAAGCGGGTAAGCCTGGAGGCTTCTCCCTCAGACGCGAGGGAGGGGTGACTCTTGTTATTACACCCTCTCACCTACGCAAGGGGTTTCTGCTCTGAGCCGTACTGTCGCGCAAGATTAAGACGCTCCTTGCTTTGCTGTTAACACTCTGCCTTCCGTTCTGCTCGTTTTCAATAGAGTCAAGCACGTACTTTACTTCTGTTGGGTGACTTTAAGGGGACATAAATGACCCAATGTACGCAGATAGCTACTCGAATGTAGGTTACAAGGTTAGTGTTAAAGCATTTAAAGAATTACTCAGTCTAATTTATAAACCTTGCTACACCACCCAGTCTATGATTAGAATTTTAATTATTATTATTATTATTTTTAATGCTGGACTATTCACACAGCATTATGTAGCCCCAAGCTAAGCAGAGCTTGTGTTATGGGTACTATATAACTGATATACTTAATACAATAGATAGATATTTTTTATTATACATAGAAAACACCCAGACCAACGGAATAAATTTCTGCAGATCGTACACAAATTTGTTCCGAGGTGGGAATCGAACCCACAACCTCCTGCCTCGCAGGCGGACCTTCGCCCGCTGCGCCACGGAGGTTGTCAATATTAATTATTACAAAATTATGATAATCATTAGTATTGATATTATATGAATATTACTGATAATCATTAGTATTCTGTTGTTAGTACAACATAAGGAAGTCCTGAACGAAGTATACTCGGCATGTCGCAAACATTCAATGTGGAAAAGATAGCGACGCAGATATTCGTTTATATTATTACATCACGACATATGTCAAAAGGAAGCCAAACCGAGACCGTTTACTTCACGTTTCACCACTCCGGTTATAAATAAAAGTGCCGAAGAAAAGCCAGATAAGACGGCAAGAAATAAGTTTAACCGAACGGGAGAGAGCATTATCATTGGCTGCGAGCGAGGAACAAAAGAAAATGGTGGAGAGCGAGCGTACGAGAGTACTTTATAGGCGCGTAAATATGTTTTATATCCTCTACTGTCTGTTATACACTGGCGCGCCAAACTCACCCCTGGCGTCCCCGCCCGCTTGCCACCCCTGGCCGGAGGGTTGCCTCGCTCTCGGAAATGCCGAGCTTTAATAAAACATATATTTTTCCGAGCGGGGAAAATACTGGGGAAACTCGCAATTTGTTCTTTCACTTTATGCTCGTTTACAAGACAAAAGTAGAACATTCTAGGAACATTATGTTAATCATGTAGTTATGTCGTATATTACTGGCATTGGAGTTTCAAAATATTCTGATGTTATGGAAACATGGGGTTGTAGGCTTGAGTAGTATGAGGTGATAAAGATTGTAGTGGGTGTTAGCGACGATGTGTCGAGGGGGTAGTTGATCGGCGAAGCTGTGACATTGTAGTTGGTTAATGGTGTTGCGGTGGGCCTTATCTCGCGTGCCACAGCGCCGCCGCGTCGTGGGTGCGCCCGATTTATTGCGGGGCCAACACGTAAGTACGCCACAGACCCGACACCCTCCAGACAACTTAACGCTAATTATTATGACCTCTTAACGACTCTACCACCATGTTTCGACATTCATTTAACAACGTCACATACGAAATACAAAGAAAACGAGAACACGAAACTTGCGACCCCATCTACGTAAAAGAATTTTAATAAAAAACAAATCTGTGAAACTTCAGTAATTGCTGATTTACAATATAGAACATTCCCCGAAGGTATTTTCCATTCAAAGGAAATGAAAGCAAAGAGAATTCTGAGAAATAAGCCAACGATGAAAGATGATAAAATAGGAGTAGCGATTAAGATAATGTTGAAAACAAATTTATATTCCGATTCTGCGGAGTAGATTAAATTATTTTCTTGTTGCTTCATAAGCAATATTTCGGAGAGTCATAACCGCTCTCAGAGGAGAGAAGGCTAAAAGAGACCTTGTGCGGGGGCGAATTGGGTTCGATTTTTTAGCGTACCGGGGGGAGGCAACCTCGGGCCATAAAATATTACACCAAACGAAAGAAGCTCTTTCAATTAACTGAGGAAGGTTTGCGTAAGGTAAGTTCTGCCAAGTGGCAAGCGCTCCAAACCACACTCGAAAATATTTTATTCATTGCCTTTTAACTACAGTGAGGTTGCCTTAGACTTTATTTAAGTTAATATAGGTTTACTTTAGAAATGAATCGGCGAGTTTTGTTTGATTTCAAATGGATTTGAAAGTCCGTTCGTTTTAGTAATTGATATTGCTATACAATACAACACACATAGTTTTTGAAATGTAATAGCGATAGACCGAGTAGCGTGCAGTGCAGTGCACATGAAAATCATTGGCGAGAATGTCAAGATTAGAATCGTCTATCCTATATTTGTTTTAAATGGAGAATTGTAATGGATTTACAAAAAAAAATTAAGATTACCGATCTGAGTATTCATAATGTCAAGCAATGCGTATTTTCTAGCAAGAATGTTACCATGGAGAGACAAACAATGAATCATAATGTGATTTATACAAGCTTGTTCCTATTAAGGCACAGTAACAAAGTGCGATATTTGCTCTATAAATCTGATCAACGGACAGGTATGTAAGTTAGAAAGGTGTTGATAGAATCTGTGGCGTGGCGGGCGATCAGTATTCATGAGCTTATTAATGTACCGAGGAGCCTCCCTCACGGATCTGTGCGCCCACAGATTACATCCACTACAATACCTCCCACCTTTGACGACGGGCCCGAACAAATCGACTAGAAGCGATATGCTTACAAACGATGGATGCCCGTAAACCCACGCTATATATATTTATTTTATTTAACCACGTTAAGAGTACCTACGATATCCATTTAACAATCCGAAGCACGTATTAATTTGTGTCCGCAATATAAATTACTCTCATTTAAATTGAAATGAGCATGAATGACAATTTAATATTAGCGCTGCTGTAATGCGGCATGAAAGAGAATAATAATGTACCAACATAATTTTAATCTGGCGTGCATGTCCACTGGGGACAAATTGCTACATGGCAAAACAACAAACGGAGTTTTAATTAAGCCTACATAAGTAATACGCGATTATAACTTTTAAATTAAAATGTTACTTCGAGTTGCGAAAATGTATAGCGCAATTAAATGTAGGGATCAGTTCATTCAAACAATTCAAATTATCCACAGGATAGGGTCAAATAATACGAGGCTAAGGAGCAAGGTTTACGGAGGAACGGTTCAGTTACCGCTAAGCCAATAACAGAGTTTGCAGACCCGAGAGAGTTCGACCGCAATTTATTCATAACTCAGCTTTCAGACTTCATACAAACGAGGGTCAATTTAATTTGTATGTTACAAGTTACACACTGCGTTTATTTGACATGGGTGCATCCACCAATGACAGTAATAGCCACTGGTAGATGTGTCAGAAAACCGTGAATATAACGTTAAAAGGTAGCAAAAACTAAATCCATTTAGCGCAATTTTGTTAGTGCACTTAGCTTGGCGTACAATACAGTAATTATTCCAATTAAGTGTAACAGAAGCGTGTTTGCTTTCAGGTAAAGCGCACTCGCTCGTATATTTACTGGGTAGCGCCGGCTCTGTAAGTTGACATTTGAAACGATGCTAGGGAAACGTAAACGTAATTAGCCAAAAGCGACCGGATTTGCATATCAAAGTGAAGGCATAATTGAACCCGAGGCGCAAATAGTCCAAGTGGAATCGGGTCGAGTTAGTGGGGCTCTCTTGCTAAGTGTGCCTGGCGAACAGAGCGCCTGTTCTCCAGTCTCCGAAGTATCAGCTAGTCTCGCTCACTACTACCTCGTGTCGTAGCTTCGAGATCCGGTACACAAGCAACTTCCCGAGATAATTTAATTAATCGACTACGGTACAACGCCGGAGCTGAGTCTGATTTCCCGCTCAGATATTCATTTACCGCCATTATTATGCCACTCAACCTTATATTAAATTATGTTTAGCTGTACAATTAAAACATTTGATATAACAGCGGCTGATAGGGGTTAATCTGTTTGCATTTTAGCTAATCTAATGCTGCAAGGTTGGTAAATCATATTAATTAGTAATGGTAAAAAATACAGAAGCACCAAGTTAGGGAGAAAGCAAGGGAGGTACAAATTTATTTTGTTTTCATTAACAGCAGACACAGCTGGTAACAAATTTGCTCATTAGAATTTCATGAGATGCAAAGTACAAAATTTTCCGTGCATCTTTTAAAAGTAATTGCTAAAAAGTTTGAACAGTAGAAAAGCTTGACATCTGAAACTCATTTAAATTCTGAGATTCTATTCAACGTTAAGGGATGGATCGTTTAATAAAATACTTTTATGCTTAGCTTTCTCGTTGGAGAAAATTGAGAGAAATTGAGGGTGGGGTGTTTCGGACAGAGTCGGCAGCGAAGCGGCCAGATAATTAGATTAGGGGAAACGTGGTCGGGCCGGGCTTGCGGCCGCTTCCGAACAATGCTATCATACTAAAGCTTTGGATTTGCACGACTGCTGCCGCTGATTCTACTCAACCTCACCTTTTGTAAGTTGTTTTCTTAAGCTATTAAGACTGCTTAGGACACGGATACCTCGTTTTAGTTTCATTAAACAAATTTATTTAAATTTTTGATTTGTTTATGCTTTGAAATATGAACAGAATACGATTGAGCATACAAAATTAATTAAATCCAGGTAAGATGAAAACGGCTAAGGCCTGATTCTAGTCAACCTCACATTTTGTAAGATGTTTTCTTAAGCTATTAAGACTACTTAGGCCACGGATACCTCGTTTTAGTTTAATTAAACAAATGTATTCAAATGTTTGATTTGTTTATACTTTGAAATATGAACAGAATACGATTGAGCATACAAAATTAATTCAATACAGGTAAGATGAAAACGGCTAAGGCCTGATTCTACTCAACCTCACATTTTGTAAGATGTTTTCTTAAGCTATTAAGACTACTTAGGACACGGATACCTCGTTTTAGTTTAATTAAACAAATTTATTTAAATGTTTGATTTGTTTATACTTTGAAATATGAACAGAATACGATTGAGCATACAAAATTAATTCAATCCAGGTAAGATAAAAACGGCTAAGGCCTGATTCTACTCAACCTCACATTTTGTAAGATGTTTTCTTAAGCTATTAAGACTACTTAGGACACGGATACCTCGTTTTAGTTTAATTAAACAAATTTATTTAAATGTTTGATTTGTTTATACTTTGAAATATGAACAGAATACGATTGAGCATACAAAATTAATTCAATCCAGGTAAGATGAAAACGGCTAAGGCCTGATTCTACTCAACCTCACATTTTGTAAGATGTTTTCTTAAGCTATTAAGACTACTTAGGACACGGATACCTCGTTTTAGTTTAATTAAACAAATTTATTTAAATGTTTGATTTGTTTATACTTTGAAATATGAACAGAATACGATTGAGCATACAAAACAAAATTAATTCAATCCAGGTAAGATGAAAACGGCTAAGACCTGATTCTACTCAACCTCACCTTTTGTAAGATGTTTTCTTAAGCTATTAAGACTACTTAGGACACGGATACCTCGTTTTAGTTTAATTAAACAAATTTATTTAAATGTTTGATTTGTTTATACTTTGAAATATGAACAGAATACGATTGAGCATACAAAACAAAATTAATTCAATCCAGGTAAGATGAAAACGGCTAAGACCTGATTCTACTCAACCTCACCTTTTGTAAGATGTTTTCTTAAGCTATTAAGACTGCTTAGGACACGGATACCTCGTTTTAGTTTCATTAAACAAATTTATTTAAAAGTTTGATTTATTTATACTTTGAAATATGAACAGAAACGATTGAGCATACAAAACAAAATTAATTCAATCCAGCTAAGATGAAAACGGCTAAAGCTTGGTTTAATGTATTTAATTTAATTACGGGCACTTGCAGTGTGCGCCACGGCAATCTGGTAATTAGGAACAGAGCAACGGCGCGTAATCAGCGTCCTTTTGGTGTGGCGCGGGCGGCAGCGGCGTCGACACGCGTCGGAGAGCGCTCAAACTCAACCCGCTTTTGAATCGCATTTCACAACCTGTTGACGAGTTAGTTAAAGCCCCTAGAGCGCAGCCACAAAGCGAAACTTGCCATTAACCCCCGCAACTCGTTCAACACGTTTGCGCAAATTGTTTAGAATAATATTTGGTTAGATGAACTGATTTGTAGCGTATTTCGGTCGATTTGGAGCGGTCCAATTAAAAGCAGAGCCATCCTATCTAAACAATTTGCTAACAGGTGAGAAGGACAACCCCCCCGAGAGATTAATCACTCCGTGCAGGCAACTCAGTCCGGGTAATAAACCGAGAACGAGCAACTTCGCCACTTACATTACACGGACATTTATTTCCAACGCTCTGTTTCAACTTTTCCAACTCTCAAAGAGCCGGAGTCTGGAGTCTGCTTTAATTAATTTACGCGATTCGTAAATATCGCCCAAGAGCATCAGCTGCGGAGTTGAGAAGTAAAATTATAAAGGTACTTGCCTTGTCGTCGTCGCCTTCACTATCACACTGTAACAGAAGAGAAATAACTGTTAGTATTGTTGTGTCAACAAGAAAATATTACAAAATAATGATTCATGCTAGGTAAATGGCAGCCAAAGTTGCTATATTTCCCAATACTCAATATGAAATGAATGCATTACGATTCTATTGAAACTTGATGCATTGCTAAATGACCACGTCATAACACTAGCTACCTACATAAAAGGTGAAATAAGCCTCATTGTTTAATTATAAATTGATTGCTTTGCTACGTTGTGTTGCTAGGCAAATCGATGTAGCAAGAACGTTCAGAATACCTAGCGTAAAGATATAGCCGAGTAGAGACTATGCGAGAATCGAAGGTTACATTGAAAAGTAATCCCCGTGAGAGAAGACACTATTATCGTAACATAAATCGACGAATACGTTACGCGTTATTTACGAGGTAAGTTCGCGCCGAGGGAAACAAGGGATCAGGCTGAGATATTACAATTTCAAATAAATACAGAGCATGAAGTATTCAGGGCGGGCGCAGGTAATGTTATGTAGTACGAGGCTACGATCGGCACCGCCCCGACAAATCTCGTGATTTAGCTGCGATACGCGCCGAATATCGAGCAGCCTCTATATGTGCTGCGTGACCTGGGTAAATTTGCACACAGTAATAGAGAATTATAGCCATTACATGTACTATTATATGATATGTCATCGCTAAAGCCAATGGGTTTTGTTGTTAATATATCGTCTACGCTTTCAATCCTACCATAAATAAAAAAAAAACAAATAAGCTTTATACTGGTAAGACTGGTACTATTTTCGATATAAATAAGCAGAGCAAATTAGTGGTAAAGAAAACCGCGAGTAAATGTCATGCATGATTAGATTGCTGATTACGTAAATGAAAACCGGAACAAACAGTAAGCGTAGTAGAGTGGTCGTGCGAGGCGAATACCAGAGCCAAAGAGAAATTGTTAAGGACAACAATGAGAATACTCACGATATAGCCTTTCCCGGAACTACAGCGGCTACTGGCCTGTAGGCAGGGGAGAGAAAGCGAACATATGAGTGGAGTGGAGTGACTGGGATAGGTGAAGTTAAGCTCGGCTCCCAGACTCTAGCATTTGTTGTTATACGAAACCCGTTAACGCAATTAAATCGTGCTTTTAATTGCTTAAATAATTCAGACTCAATAAATTCTTCGTTTAAGTCTGTACAAAGCGTTTTATTTAATACCAGTATTTTATGAGCACAGCTACGATTCTTGGTCATTAGAGCTAATTCATAAGTTGAAAACGAGTGAAATCATCATGACTGTTCAGACAATCGTAGAATTTG
This sequence comes from Eupithecia subumbrata, assembly GCA_949316285.1. Lineage (NCBI taxonomy): Eukaryota > Metazoa > Arthropoda > Insecta > Lepidoptera > Geometridae > Eupithecia > Eupithecia subumbrata. The sequence continues at coordinate 26,201,651 of OX438643.1, forward strand.
TAAACACGGTTTTTTATGAACAAGTTGAAAAGAAAAACTAACGGTAGAGTTCAGGCCAAGGTTTAAAACAATTTGCAAGCGACCTCGCTAGACCCCGTTAAAATAAAGTTTGAATAAAATTCTCATAGAGTTAACAAGTTTTGATCGCAAATGTTTCCGGATTATGATTTAAGAAATATTACTAGACTAAAGAAATTAGGGGAAGAGAAGTGAATAGCAGGTACTTTTCGACAGTGTAAAAATAATTAGAGATTGATTTGATACGTATGAGGTGGGATTGTCTACAACTACGCAAATTATCAAGTTCAGAGCCGATTCACGCAGATGAGGTGACATTATTTTATAGCAACAATGCGCAACCGAAAGTCTGAGTAGCTGAACATATCACAAAGCTGTTAAGTCGGGGTACTTACGTCACTAAGGCGGTCGCGGGAAGAATCGGGATCACGAGGCGCCACCGAACTACCAGTAAGCCTTTCCGATGCCCGTCCGCTGTCATCCGACGTGCCAGCGTCTTGAAGCAGCGTAATACCCTGCACAAGTTTTCAGCTTGAAAATAAGGTACACTTCATAAATCCGATAAAATAGTTTCACTTAACCCCTAATCTTAGAGTCTGAGAGCGCTTGTAAACGCGTCATTTTAAAAGCAATTCGGTTGTAGAGCGAGCAGAGAGGGAGGGCTTTTTATATTAAGCTCGCCAAATTGAGCGGTAACTAGGATATAAGAAAACTTGATAAGACGGGCAGGGAGCGAGAACGGGCGGGACGCGCAGGCCGACCCATAACGTAACGTGTCTGCCTGGGGCCCGACAATAAAAAGAGTTTTCCATTTATAACATTTCGCGTCTATTTTACGGTAGGGATCGGAAGAAGCGCGCCGGAGCGAGAGAAGCGGTTACGATGCTCAACAAAAACGCTCTTTGGGACGTCGAGAAGGAAATAAAAGTGATCTAACTTTCCGTTAACTTGTTTTATGAACTGGCGTTTTATTTTATGCGAATGAGAATTTTCCTATGAATCTTCATAGGAAAATTCTAGCAAACGAAGGTCACATCATAAATGACGACATATGAGAGACAGTAAATGCCAAATTTACCCACACTTATTTTGAAAACCACATGAAAACTATAACTTCAACTAATATTAACACAAAGAGAGTAAAGCAAAGCTAGCGTATTCGAGAAACCATTACTCGGTTAGTTTAGACCTGAATATATTGCGTTCAGTTCTAAGAATCGCAAACCACTTCATTTCAAAGGAAACAGAGAGAATAATACTAACCACTTGCTATTCCATAAAGATACAATCACGACAATAAACGCAAGTGTTATGACAAGACCCCAAGTTAAAATAGCATCTCAAATTGTGAAGTCCAAGAAAACAATAAAATTGAATACATTTTGTATCCCCATAACATAATAGACAACAATAAAACATACGCGCGCGATTATGTCCCCAATTGTAATAAAAGGGATTGCTTTCCGACCCTTTACACAGATAAACAAGTCAAGTCGAGTCTCACGTATCAATATAATCCTTAGTGCGTATGCGAGATCCCTGTAATCCGTGGATGGGTCCGCTTAAGGGGATGTAACGGTGAATGTTGCCACATAATTACTTTCACTCATTATACCACGACCCAAATAAATAAGCCCGTGCTTAGACTTAACATCTCGACAAAGCATTTTGCATTCAGATTTAGGAAAAGGTTAAGCCGTATTTTAAATGAGCGCGATTATAAGTAAAATTATCACTATACAGATTTTTTTCAAATTGCGCTAAATTTCTTATGTGACTTATCATAAGATCATTTATGTTAAGCAGTATTTTATAAAATAATTATAATCAATATGGATCAGTTGAGCTATCTCTTGATTGTTTGAAACAGTCTGTAGTTTGCTCAACTTTTTCAACTTCAAATACTACACTGAAAAAAAAAATATAGTCCAACTAAGACGCATTTTATCTTAGTTGGAGTCAAAATAGTTGGAATAATAAATATCTGATTCAATACAAACAAGAATGCATGGTAGCTGCAACATATAGAATTATTATTTTTATTAAAACAAAAAATAGTTGAATTGTATTGTAAAAAAAATAGGCACATCATTGAAATATAAATAAAAACTAAATATTCACTTTGTCATATTAAACATTTATTTGCACGGGGTTGGCAAACAACTTTGTTGCATTTAATCTCTGAATTAAATTAAATAGCTACACTTTATAAGGCTAATTCATTAACTTGGTACGAGCTATTACGATTTAACTAAGTTCTCATAGTCACAGAAGACAAGATCTTATCAGGCTCATATGGATTCATGATGCGTGATCACATTAGACAAGATATTAATCAATGTAAACAATTTTTTTTTCAGTGTAGAAGTCTAATAGAAAGTGATAAAGATTGAAAACGTAAGAAAGTTCAGATTTTATTGAGGACACGTCTAGTTTGACTAATTTATGATTTTGATAGTCATTGAATGGCTTATTTATATTAATATAGTGCATTGTTGTCGCTTTGTTGGTCGTTATGCGGTGGAGGGGCAGTCGTGCCCGCCGGGCGATACAACCGCTAATTGAAACAACGACCGGCGAAGCATTACTTATTCATGAGGACTCCATATGGCGGCGGAACGTGACCGACCAGATAAATCATTCAATTACATTTTTCATGAAAAAGATAAACCTCATCATATTATACGCTGCCGAGATCTTACCGGCAGTGATAGCTCACACGTGATAAAGCTTTACAAGGCTGCCTGCCGTTAGACTAAGGCGGCTTGCCTTGCTGGTTTGTCAACTGGCTCGTAGGTCTTGTGGTAAATAAGTGTGCAATGATAATAAATCACGTTTCACAAGATAAGTTTTATCTGTTATTTATTTATCGAAGCGCTTAGATTCAGAAAGTTAGAAATGAGGGCTTCATAGACGCATACGTGCGATGAATTTACAACATGCATAAAATCCGCCCGAATACACTACAATACAATAAATCACTTTTACAAATCTCCATCTCTTATGCCATTTTTTTCTTAAGTATGTAAGAACAAAATATAATTTGTTAAATATTGTCTTGCCCTTGTACAAATTTACGAAAGTTTTACGTAAATTATTCCGAGAGTCCACTTGGCCATTCACTAACGTGAATAATTGAGGACCGGACCAATCTCTAAATCGTTTCCAAAACATTCGGTTGAGGGATTGTAGTTTCGGTTTGGTTAGACTCGAATAGGTAATGTTAGCATACAATAAACAATAATGGCTTCACAATAAAACATTTAAATTAATTGTGAACGATGGTTTTGTTCAGATATAATAAAACCTTTCAGGTAACTTTTCTTACATTTGTTAGATAAGTTTGTTTCACATATAAGCTCGTTGTTTTTCTTCAACATGCCAGGTTGCGGTGTCATTAAATTACGCGTTGCATAATTTATTTATGTATCAGCACGTTACTCTTGAAAGTTGTTAGTGATACAAGAGCTACGTTCTAATTACATTATGCTCGGCTTCTAGTTACAGCGCTACTAAATTTAAAAGTTTAACGCTTCGTTTACGTTTCGCTGTACTTATTTCTTTAAAGTTCGCGTTTTACTTCGTTTGCGCAAATAACTGGCTAGACGGGCATCCTTTCAATTCATTTATTAACTGAAAAACATAAAGGGCACATTTCTACTAGTCATCAATACGCGCTGATAAATTTATCAGAGATCTCTCCATTTGTTTTTATGCCCGCAAAAACCTACTGGATTTCTGAATACCGAGTAAAACAAAATATTTCGAACTCATTCAGTATTTGCGCTCAAATATTTGCTTGAAATAACAAAAAAGTTCTTTGGTCGCCGGTTCGACGTGCCCGCTGCCGGCACATCCGATCAATCCGATCCGACGGGCGACGACGTTGACATCAAGCGGGCGTGAGATCGTTGTATTCCCAAATGGATTTTTGCGACAACCAACTTTTCGGACAACTTACTTCAATGAAAATATTATAAATAATCAGTTTATTTTTTAGATCGAATTGGTTAATTGATGGATCAATTTAAACGGGACAATCGTTTGTAAGTGTTTTGTATAATTTAATCTTTAATAAAACGTATGAATGAAAAGAAAAAGTTTTGCATTGCACAGCGACATCACAATACAGAGTGATCTTTATTAATTTAGGCCATAATTTAGTACCAAATATTTATTTTACCCTGGAAATAAAAGGTACTCATTTATTGAATTATGAATAGATCTGGATAACAAACCAAAAGATCGAACTGTCGTGATCAACAATACATTTTTAACACTACGTTTGAGCGAAATTGCAAAATCATATATTTCTTAGCTGTCACGACTTAAAATAAAACAACATTGTAGTTAAAGTTTCAACAATTATTGTTTCTGAGACCAATAAAAGTGTTGGCATTGCTTATTTTAGCGATAAAATAAAGACGTAAATAAAGTTAATAACGTCAGTACCATCGTTAACATTGTTTTATGTTTAACCTCTGATTTGTACTTCACTTTATTTCTCAATGTAGAGAGATGGTTAGGCCAGTACCTACCTAACAATCAGGTTTACATAATAAAAGAACCGCCATAGGCAACGTTATATCACAAACAGATTTACCAATTAATCGGTGGATTTTTATTAATAAAAGCAACGAAGTAGAGAAATGTGGAGCGGACATGACGTTCATACGAGTTTGTATGATATTGAATTTCGCACACACGGTTCACTGGACAGCGGGAAAATTTGGTAAATTGTGAATGGTAGTCGAAATCCAATTAAAGTTCAATGGAGACGTTAATTACCGACAAATCATTCACATACATTCAGAGATATTTTCGTAATAAGCTAATTATTAAACCAATCGACTATGAATGTATTATGGGTCCGTCCACGCTTCCAATGAATCCATATCATTGTTCAAACAAAACCACGGAATAGTACAAACACGTAAACAATTTGTCGAAATAATTAATGTGTAGTTATTGGCATTCAGCCGAAATATACATTTAGACCGCGCAAATGTACGTAGGTAACGTTATTTTAATTTTGTAATTCTCAGACATATGCCTTTGTTATAGTTCTCATTTTGTATGTTGATTATAGATAAAACTATGCAGTTCGTTTGATGATTTGAGATAAAAAGCTGGTAAAATGGAAGGCAATGCAAGCAAACGGCGATATCGACCGGAACTCGGAACCGCGGAATAAAAAACATTTGGCAAGAGGCGGCGTGTCAGTTCCGTGGCGATACGCCAGCTTCCCAAAGACAACACAATAAGGACGCTCTATCGAAAGCAATCCCTATTGTACACCACAAACCATTTCGAACAACCATACGGCAGACATTGTCGTAAGCTAAATAGGATGAATGTCTTCGGTGTCACGGATCTGAATAACTACATTTTACGACACGGAAATGCTACACTGTTTCCCATCCCCATATTACGGAGCTTTTAGTTGCAGACGTTTAAATTGAAAACGTAGCAGCCGTAATAACTGAATTACGACAAATTGAGAAGTGAATTAAATTAATTCACGTCAAAAGCTAGTTGGCTGGCTCTCGAGGTGGGTGTTTGAGGCGAGATTTAGTTTGGTCGCGGCCGGAGTTCGGAATAGACGAGAGCGTAACTTAATGATCGCGTACGGCGCAACGGGAGGCTATATTCTATTCGACGGCAAATTGAATCTGGGAAGAGCTATTAGCCGACACCGCAGCGAGTTCCCAGCTCGTGCCAAACGATCGTGCTCATTCTCTACTCAACTCGCTACGATATTGTTTAAGCCGTGTGATAGTCTGTTAACTGCAAGCAAGCAGCGTCGCGCATGAAACTAAACGACAATGCTATTCCAGAGGGTTGCGATAAGAACTTTGGCTTTGGAATGTCGCTAATATTTCACTGTAATGTTCAATGACTAGTGTAAGGACACGAGAGTTAAACTTTGCAATAACATAGAATCTGTGAGATTTTCTATAAAATTTACGCAACCTTATTTTTAAGTTCAGGAATGATTAAATCCTATAAAAATGAATAAATCCGAACGAACAACAAGACAATCATCGTGTTATTGCAACCCACTCCATTTCATATTATTTCCAGCAAAGGAGAAACCTCAAGCAATCTTTTTTCCAAATGTTTTATATTGGAGTTGGTATAATTTATTCCCAGGTCTGCGGAGAGATTTCCCGTTTTATTCAAGCAACAGCACGGACGGCGGCGGGAGGCAAATTGGATAGGATTGCGACATATCTCGGCTGGCGGCGGCGGCGGTGGCGAACTGTCGAAATGCACGAGGGAGCACATAAGGTAAACTGCTCGCATTCTGCCTGGAGTGCTCCTTTCGAATTGGAAATGTGAACCTATTTAAAGTTTAAGCGTACGATTTTTGAGAGAAAACAACTCGTCGGCAGAGCAAGAAGCTTACACGGGAACTGTCAGATTGTCTAGCGCAATACTACTTTTCCAGTTAGAGCTACTGGTTTTATTTGTGGAATGAACGTTTTTTATGTGTGTTAAATTAGTGAAAGATATTCCAGGTGTGGCAGAAATCAATGGTGTTTAAAGCAACTAAAAGCTTTCATGCAGCCAATTAAATTGTGGAACGTGCCGCTGTCTATCGCACAGGCGGCAGTAATAGTCGACGGCTGGGGCTAAATAAATAATTTCTCAATACGATACCCACACAGCCCACCTGCTGGATATAACGCGTGCAATTTAATCGTTGGGTATTATGTTTTTATGGTGTTTATGTGATTCGTTTATGAACGCGACCGCTGTGGTCGTGTAGAATCAAGGTGTTAGCGTAAAGTTAGTAGAGCGTAAATAAGTTCCATGTTTGAGATGTTTAAGTAGACTTTATGGAATATGAAAAGAGTAAAAAAAGATTGAGAGCAAGTTTATCGACGTACAGAGAACTTAATGCCAACATTATACGCGCATTTTCTCCGAGGAAAGATTGATTAAGATTCAGTTCAAAGAAAGATTTGGATGACAGAATCTGATATTTATCAGGCACCAAGAGTTCTCGTATTTATTTTATCGTGTCAGTTGCACGCCCGCCGTCTGCGCCCTATCTGGCTTTTATACTTAGCGAGATTCAAGCCCACTGAGATTCACTTCTGCGAGCTTCCGACTTACCGACGCAATCCAGTATTTACACAAAAAGTTTAAGAGAAGCAGCGAATTCATTAGAAGAATGAATGTCTCTACAGTTTGATGGATTTGAATGAGAAATTGATGTTTTGGTTGTAGTTAGAGACTTGTTCGTTTCGAGATATTTAATTATGTTTTTATTAAAACACTTTGTAACTAAAATTTATTATATGATATGATTTTAGAATAGAAGTATTGTCTAAGCCATCATTTATGATGAAGAATAAATAGTTCAACTTTCAATTAACAGAAATGAAAAATGTTGTGTTCATTTTATGTTTAACTATCCTTCCCGCGCAAAGTGAATTAGCTTTAATGCCCTGGTGGCTGCAGTGTTTGTTTCTCCGTCGGTTAATGGTTTGGCAAACCGTTCAAGATAAGTAAACAAAGTTCGTATTTCACGTGTTGGTTCAGTAGCCGTCTCAGAAACGAGCCTCGTTGACAAGCCGATTGGCAGTTTGCGTACGTTTTATGCGTTTGGCGAGAAAGCGGATCCCGGAAGAGGCACGGAGCCGATGGCTTACAGATTTAGAATCGCTGCATTTAGCCGTGAGATCACCGGCGCATTTAGGTTGGTAAACGTTGTAAAGCAACGCAATGTAAAGTGTTTATTTTGTGTTGACATGCATACATAATAAACACACCATAAAATCAACAACACAAGCTATTTACGAGGTGAAGCAATCGTCGGATAAATTTCACTTTACGACAGGTGAAAGGTTTTCATATTTTCGAAGACATTGTGCTAAACTTTGTAAATTGGCCAGTGTTGAAAGCATGCAATACAAACGAATAGAAAACATTTGTACTTACATGGGAGTTGACGTTTGCAGGGTGATTGCGACCCGTGTCTGATGCCAAGGCTGCCAGAGGCAACCGAGGCTTTGTCGACAGGGCGTTCGTACGAGGTGAAGAAGCACATTTCACAGCAGCCTGTAAAACAAACAGATTTTACTATTCCATTATTCAAACAAGAGCCGTCAAGTGCGAGTGTAACTCGCGCGCCTAGGGTTTCGAACGTTAGTCAATTATACAAATATGTAGGTAGGTAACGGTTAGAGACTTCGTTATTTAATGAATCCCTAAGATAGTAGGATATAAACAATTCTAAAAAAGGACGCCCCCTCAAAAAAACGTGATACACTCGGCGTGCAATTTTAGTCGTTTTTCTCTACCAAACTACATTTTAGATGGATCGCTCTGCACACTTCGGAGATTAGGCAAATTTTTCGACTTTTTTCAAAATATTTCAAAAAGTATGTAGGAATTTCACACAGAAATTTCAAAAACTAATATGAAATGTATAAACTGATACCTTTCATTTGATACCCCACATGACCCTGTAGGTATCTTTTAATATTTCGACATCACAATTTGTATGGAAAATTTTCATTTTACATATTTTTTTCTTTAAATCTGTACAGGCGCACAAAATGTATTTAGTAGGTATTATTTTAAATTTAACGTTAATAGCTGCGGTAATTGCCGAGATATTTAAGAAGGAAAAAAGGATAAACAAAGCGAGACCATAAGGGTTTTGAAAGCGATCTCGAAACCCTAAAAACAACAATAGGTATACACAATTTTGAGAAGCTGACACGATCCCTTTTTGTTTTTCGTATACGGTGGTCAAAAGTCTATTTTGACGTCAGCATGGATAGCAAAAAAAAAACACAAACGCGCCAACTTTTAAAAATGTACCAATAGGTACCTGTTAAAATTAACGTTGACTTCAAATACGTAATCGATCCAAAGAAATAGCACTTTTACGTAGCTTCTGAATCATCAGAGTAATATGAATCAAATCTAAAGGGTGATCAAATAGGCGCAAGCAATTTCCGTCACCGCTGAAAGTGGGATGCACTGAATGGATTACGTTATCAGTCCGACGGGCGGAGATTCGATCGAATCGCAAACGACTGGCTTATGGCAATTCGCTTTCCATGAATAGTGAAACTGACATGAAAACGTCGCGTTTAAGTGATAGTAAAATAGGTATGGATGTATTTTTGTAATTTTATTGAAGTATGTTATTATCTATTTTTGAGTAGGAACCCAGATGCACACAGATCTGACCCCATGTTACATATCCGACGATCCTATTCATACCAGGTTGTCTGGCAGATTTCGCTCTTGAGCGATAAGACCGCCAATTGTCACTTAGGTTATAATTATTTCTTTTTAAATTGTTTCTTAGTTTTAAGTGTGCAATAAAAGTATTTTCTATCTATCTATCTAAAACTGAATATTAACTTCGTACGCTATACAAATGTTAGACGCAAAAATCATGATATGTAAAACTTTCTTTCATAAATTTCTCGTAGAGCTTATAAATCTCTCAGTATTTTATCCTATTTGCAGCCGTATCGTTCGCCATATTCAGCTCGCTCGTGCAAACTTGAGAATGTGTCGAGGAAGTGGCTAGGAATCCTGGCTTCCATTTACGAGTGACGAGCGCTTTTAACTCCGCGTTCCCGTAAGGAGCTAACTCTCGGAGTTGTGAAGTGAGACTACTCGTTACGCTTTTAGATCTTCATTTAGGTCTGACAGGGTAAGGTTTGTTTAATAACTCATTTATTTAAGAGTAAAGTTTGAACGTTTACAACTTGAGCAAACTGGAACTTAATAAGCTCAGCGCTCTACCGAGGTTTTGTAACTTTTAGCTCAAGATTATTTAATTATCATAATCACTATAACTAATAACATATTATCTTTTATTTCCGTGTACAATATGAATGAATCGTCGTTTCGCGCTATTCATTTAAACTCAATACAGAAGTGGTTTACGGAACTAACATACTTAACACATAATAAAGCACTGTTGCAATAAAAGTTCACAAGAGAAAATCTCTTCAGCAGATGGTTTGTTTTACGCTTCAACGAGACAATACAGTAAATAGACACCCGATCACAGATAAAATACAAGACGATAAAGGATAGAGACAATAAATAAACCTGGTAGGTCAGCACTTAACATTACGGGCTGCAATCGGCAATCGAATCAAGTTGAACGGGTCTGAGGCCGAGGGTTCTTCTCACAAAAAGTCCTAGTGAGAGATGTATGGGTTTCGTTGTAGGGTTTCATTTACTTGTAGATTTAGCTTTATTTAGTTTGTATGTATTGATATCTAACATTTATTTGATTTAGTGATAGGTGAATGCAGCTAGGTTTGAAGATTCTCGACTTGTGCTTGCCTTCAGTAATGGCCTAAAATATATGGAAGTCCATACTTAACTACAAGCAGAACCATTAATTGTATGTACTTAAAAATTTCTACTGAATGTTAAGTTCTCTAGATCAGATTGTCACTTTTTAGAGTTTCGTACCCGAAGGGTGCAAACGAAGCCCTATTACTAAGCTTCCGCTGTCTGTCCGTCTGTCAGAGGGCTCTATCTCATGAACCGTAAGTGCTAGACAGTTGAAACTTTCACAGAATGTGTATTTCTCTTGCCGCTATAACAACAAATACTTAAAATAAATATTTTAATTATAGGGGGATCCCATACAAAAAACATGACTTGTGTCTATTTTTGCTCTAAGTTTGTCGAGGCTGTATCTCTTGAAATAAGCATATTATTATAATTGGTAGACACATGAAACTTTATATAGGTAACAGTTCAATTTACCAACAAATACTATGAATAAAATAAACTGGAAAATTTAAGGGGGTCTCCAAACAGTTGGTGTTTTAAGAGTTCGTTCGAGAAATAGGTTTGAAAAATGGGACGAAACCCTCCGTGTGCGAGTATAATCGCACTTGCCCAGTATATTATATATCGTTATAATTACACTATCACTTTAACCTCTCGGTGACCAGCTACCCGAGAGGAGTAAATTGAAGACAGCGCTGTTCGAATATTAATGTATTACAGTAAAATGCCGAATTTACTCCTTGTCTTAATAGTTTTGTTTTTATTTAAGAAAGAATTAAGATTAAGTCTCATTTAATCTTGTGTATTTTTTTAACTATGCCTTAATTTTAAATGATTTTCTATTATTCTATTCTAACCAGTTAATGAGTAACGCTATTTTGAAACTCGTGCATAACGAATGAGACACTTGATTGATAAAGGTGGTATGAAACGTCGGGTATAAGACGCGAGGACAATATTAACTTCACTATTGTAGGAATTGACGTTACCCGCGCGTCGAGATAAAATAAATACCGGACAAAAGCGCTCGAGAAGTGAAAGGAAGTGGTTGACAAAGCAAATAAAAACGTTGTAGTGCCCGTGACTAATATGATGTTTATACCGAGGGGAAGAAAGGACTAATCTTGGAGAAAGATTGCGCTAGTTAAATCAGGAATAAAAACCGGCTCAATTGATTTATGAATATAAGTACACGATGAATGAATATGGTGTTAAGAATGAACGATATCTTAATAAGATAATTTATAAAAAGTAGGATTGAGTAGGCTTGAAAGTTTAACAATTTAAATAAAATGTAGAGAGCGAAGATTATTTATATCGGAGTTTATACACATAAATAATTTCTGTTTGTTACTACTATAACTATAACAATTGTACCGTGTGAGCAGCAAAGAAAAAGCATGTCCATGTGTTATAAAATGTATACTGAAGAATTATTTATCTATTTATACATCAGTTTGAACACCTAAAGTAAAGATAGGCTAATCGCCTAACTACTTAATGAATCTTTTTGACATCGGAATTGAACATAAATGTCACAACAATCGAATAGACACGCACAGTATCGATTCATGTTTATTATTCACAGGGGTGGCGTCTGCACGGCAGTAGCACAAACGAGGGTCCCTAGTGACACATTTATGAATGAAAAAAAAAAGATTCGTCAGGTCCAGTGAGGGTGACGGCCGACGCACATCACAGGGGGTGTGACCGGTACATTTAGAAAGATAGCATCCGGAAAACAGAATCGCTTCGTTCATGTTCGAGGTTGTATTGCGTTCTTTCGTCGATTTCTCGTCTGGAGGGACGATTCCGCTGGAGTCGAGACGAGGAGCATTATCATAACCATTATTATACGATCGCAGCCGATGACAACTGCCGTTTTGCTTACATATGGTGCCAATGTGTGTAACGCGGCAATAAATGGATCCCGGGGAAGCCACCAACGATAAACAGATTTCTTCCTTACCATTTGGCCTATCATAAAATTTTTCTTCAATCATCATACAACTCACAAAGAACTCTAGCTCTCAATCATTGCTATATTCGACTATTTCTAAACCTGATTGAGCAACACAAAGATTGAAAAAGCATTAATTTTAAACTTGTTTTACGAACCCTCCCTCACCCTCTAATTAAATACCGCATGTTTGAGGTTAATTGGCGTGAGAGTGTTTACCGAGGGCTAGGGGTGGTACTCACGAAACAAAATGTCTAGAGTAGAGCTAGAGGATCATCTTTTGTGAACAGGCACGTGCGGCAAGCCGACACGTGTGTTGACGTGACCGCCACCAATGTGAATAAATAAAAAATACAGGCTTCGGGCATACAGCTGGTAACTCGCACCGTTTGTAAACATTAACGATCCACTTAGCATAATAGAGCAGGAGATTTTATAAAGATGATAACGCTTATCAATAGTAGAATTGAAATATGACTGACTAGATAACCCACAGTAGTAACATACTTGATGTTCATTATTTTGATTCCAGACTCTGTAACATTTTAACCAACGAAATTATTAACACTAATGTAAACTTTTCTGGCGCAAAGAAAAAGCCCCGGGGCAAAAGCCAGAATCAAATAAAAAGATAACATGGTAATTGAAAAAGGAATCACCGAAAGTAAGCTCATTTAACATCGTATAAATCCCAGCAAGACTGCGACGAAAGCAAAATTCTCTCGAGAACTTTATGTGACTTCACAAAAGATTTTATACAATTCATTTCAGTCTCGTAAAAAAGTTATCACGAATTCACAGAAATCGAGCGAGCTATTTTTCTGCCCGCGGTGGTATGCCCCGTGGGAAAGCCAGCTTAATTCTGAAGCTTTCGACCATAACATCATTTCAAGTTAATCGTGTTACGTAACATATTTTGTCGAATGTTATTGGATATTATTCGTATGCATAATTCATGCTCAACTAGATTCAATTTAGTGATTGAACAGCGGGCGGTGCTGTCTGTTAGTGTAATATGTAATTAGCATGTGACGGCCCGTAAGTAAGCGTTATGTGTGTGTTTACATGAGGGCTGGTACAGGTATAGGCAATCATTAGCATCGGTCAATAACGCAGTGGGTCGGCCGCCGGCTGGCTGGACGCACGGTAATGGTAATTGTCCACCTCGCCTACAATCTACGCCGTGCTGCGGTCACAGCTCGCCGACAACGCTCGTTCCATGTAATTGCTCCACCAACAACGAATTAATCACTAATGTGACATCGTCCGATACCACAATTAAAAAATAATAACATTATAATCTGCCGCTGCGGCAATTTGTTATGTCCGGCTCATGATTATTTCATTAATTGACATATGAATAATTTTGTGTGTTTATGATACCGTTATGTAAATTAAGCTTCCACTTTAATAATAAACTGATCCCTAAATGTCATCGTAATAAACATTTTAATTAGAGAACGAGAATTTATGATGAAGTCTCGATGAAATTATACAATTAGCACTTCCATTAATTAAATAACTTGGGAACTAAAATGTAAAGAGTCATATAATATTAATCACTTTTAATCATAGTCTCGGAGGATTACGTGAATTATTCAGATGAGATACTCAAGGTGAACTTCGTTAAATATGGCTTAAGAAAATGTAACTACCTACCTATATTTATGTCTTGTTTCATTAAATGTTAACTTCTATACTTACTCTAACGTTTCTGCCCGTGGTTTCTCTCACATGTTACTTGGATAACGCCTAGGCACTTAGGAGTAATGTAGTAATTATGTAGTAATTAATGGATTAACCATAGTATTTTTATCGGACTAGTAGTTCCGGATGCTAAATGTTACGAACAAACTTCCAAATAATTTCCTCTTTATTATTATATTAGTACCTTACTTACTTGGATAAATAATAATAGAAACGGGATTTTAGCATAGAGATAAATTAACTTTATACCAGTTTGCGAAACCATTCCAAAACAAGTGTCATGATTATAGAGGAGTTACACAGAGTAAATTGCACGCGAAAGACACCTATAATTTACATCGAGTAGTTAAAGTTACACAACAATTTAGTTGTTGAACCAGCTATTCATCTCTCCGGAATACTCCGGATTAACTTGAACTGTGAAGTCTGCGAAGTTCATTGCATGCTCGATTACCCCAGAAAGACCGCGTTAAAGTGTCGACCAGTGGCTCTCACTTATTACTTTCTTGAGGGGGAAAAAGCCATTTTATAAAGTAAAGCATTTGCATAAACATGAAACACACAATAAAAGGGGACAAGTTCATAGGGCATGTCGAATAACCGTAATGATATCGGCACGCGATGAATGTAAAACATCTCTTTTTTAATTTCAGAGCATGAACCCTATAATTAAATCTGTATCCAATGCAGTACGCTTTGCGCCGGTGAATATGTAATTTTTATTTATAGCAAGGCGCGTTTTCATAAACACGATCCTATAAGTTTGATGCGTTTGAGAAAATGAACCTAAATAAAATATTTGAGAAAATAAACCAATAAATTTAGTTATTAGGTCGGACACTACCACTGCGCACGAAATTGCATTTTGTTTTTAATCTACCAGCAGTAGCGATCCGCAATTTGCCTGAGCTGTTTAATTAACAGCGACACGGCGGCTCATTAATTAAGTCATCAGACAAGCCGGTGCTGCGGGTTAGCTGATTGAGCATTAGATACTGAAGAACGTGCAATTAATTCACAAATTATTATAGGTATTACCAACAGCTTTCTTAAAGGCAAGCCTAGCGTAAACTTCACTTAATAAACCCGTGTATTTTTTTTATTTTTATTGTTAATGTTGTGTATGTTAACGGCAATCTAATAGAAGCCCACGTCCGAGATACCACTTACTTAGCGAGAACGTAGTAAATAACAAATTTACTGAAAACATTGTTACATTGAAACTGTAAGAAACTGGGTGGTCTTCACGGAGAACTTTATTTTTGAGACAACCAAACAGTACAAAAGAGCTAAAATTAGTTCGCAAGTCAAACAAAAAGCGTTCGCGTAGTAATTAACAGGTATTGATAGGCGCAGTTTAATAGCTTATTAAAGTCATAGGTAACTGGCTGTACATATTGCAATTTAAACTGCAAGAATCGTTTTAATATCAGGATTGGCATGTCAGTGAAGAAAAATTTACAGAAATTATGAACTTTAAAACGCTTACAAAAGCATTGTTATAACAGCTGTTTTGCTGCGCTGCTGTTTTAAAATAATCAAATACACACAAAAGCAACCACATAACGTTCCGGATGCAGCTATTGTGAAAACAATTATTGTCAATGAAGCCGAACACTCAATAATAATCTCCAAGAAAAAAGTGCTTGACGGCAGTAACCACCACAAAAAATATAACAAAAACAACACAAAAGAAAGACTTGTATTGAAATAGCTAACTGGTGTGCTAGAAAAGTAACACAATGAATATAAAAACACATTTTTTGCGCAAAGACGTAACTAAATGGTATTTAGACGCATGGATGGAGCATAAAAAGTTTTTACCATGGCCTTTAGAGTTAGACGCTATCTAGTATCTATATCTACTACGTCATAAGTATATTTAAAATAGCTATTAGCAATTACTAGTATTTTAATCAACAAGCAACAAATCACCGGCAGTTGATTGTTATAGTAAATAAATAACTCGATAATAAATCAACAAGTCAATAACGTAATTATTTGCCAACACAAACTTTAGCTAAAAGCTTTATTGGTTATACAGAGCTATCGCAAACAGACAGTCTACTAGGCGCGAACAAATCTTTAGTTGCGAAATGTGGTCCAATATATCTTCGACGTTGAGTGTAATTGAGTGAGGAAATCAGTGTGGAAACAAATATGAGGGATGTAATCGAAATGTTTGTAAACGGGTGTCGCGTGTCACGGGGCTATTACCTGCGACGAGTGTCGCCCACCCCCTCCTCCCACAGGGAATAAAGACCACAATTCATGTGAAAGTTTACTCTTTGCATTCCACTTCTAGAGGTGAATTTGTATTTGTCTGACAACTTTGAGCTACGCTATTTAACTTAAAATTTATTTCACCGAAGATTATATTTATTTTCAGTTTTGTGTAGGAATGTAGCACTTTAATATGCTGTTTTATTTATTTTCTAAACAGAGTTGCTCTTTCGAAAATACAAAGGTTTTTCGGTAGATTTTACGAATGAAATCAGAATAAGGTCACAGAGGAATTTATTACGATGACAGGTTGAGCTTTTAAGCTGAATAAACATTATCTGCCTTACCTTGTTTTATTATCTTGTTAATTCCACTCAACACAAACTGAGATAAGGACATGACATAAATTGGATGAATGAATCGTGACTATTCACTGAGCGTTGGAATAATTTCCAATTGGTTTATAGCTGCGAACGTAAAATGAGGTCAGTATTTTATTTCTAGTTAAAGATTTATTAACTACTTATTTACATGTTTCAAGGACATTTTAGTAATTTTATGATTCACAAATTTCCTTTTTGCTATTCCGTTATTTTATTTGAGTTAAAGTAAAGTTAGAATTTAGTAAATTATTGTTGTTGCAATATATGTGCTGAACAAAGTGAGTAATTGATCTATCGTGGTGAGACACATTAGACATCATTACATTCAATAATGTATAAATTTATTAATGAAATACTGGATCACTCAATTACTTAACTCGAGTAAACATTTCGTGAAACCAGGTTATTAATAGTATTGTCACAAATTCTGACAGAACATGCAACTAACAACCTCAATGAGTACGGCTCGAGTCGCATAGCAAGCAAGCGACTAACTTCTTAGTAAACATTTGTACTGGCCTGACGTGTGTTTAGTGATAATGGAGTAATATTTTACAAATGTTTATGTTATGCGTACATTGAACGCTTGTCAATACTTCGTTCGAATGGATGATTCTCCATAATATAACAAATTTAAATCTTGCAAAATGCTGCGTAAATTTACGATCGCAAAATTGGACAAACCAGTCATGTATTTTAGTTGTTTGTATTGCATTTAAATGTAATCATAGAAAAAAATACGAACTACATTCAAAACAAACAATATTTACACGATAAAACCCCATGGGAATGCTACCTGGCCAACACTTCTCAAGATTGATGTCTTTATCGTTTTTAAAATAAATACTAAAGGATAACAGCGAGCTCTGCTAATTCCCTGTAACATCAGCTAAGCTCATACTCAAAGGAAAATCTTACGTTACGATCCTAATAGATTTTCCGCCGAGTAGGTACTTGCGGTTCTATTAGGTATCACGTCTCAAGTGATTTGTTAAAAGACCGATTGGCTCGGCTAGAGAAGTAATAGTTTACACTTGAACATAAGTTGTTTAAGTGTTGATTTATAGCCGATTTGTAGTAGCGGTTGATTGAATAAGAACTAAATGATGTATATGGAGTCAGAACATTTTCTTTACTACGACTCGTATGCTTTAAGTAGACTAGTATATTTTTCAGTTGGAAAATTGTTGTGACAAAGACAAAATGCCGTCTCGTGATAAAATTTTCATGATAACATAAAGTGTGCTTCAAGATATGTATAGCAGCCGCTCATACTTCATAGCATTGCACTTTGTGAAGTCTCTTGAGTATACTAGATCGCGATGGGCAAGTAACCTGGATCGATCGCGCACAGACTCGCACAGATCGTCGAGATACGTCGCGAGCGCCAACCACCCGCCGAGAATATTTTTACGATAGCCGAGCCAAGAGCCTCTCAGAAGCACGGTCTTAATCAACTAATTTCTCAATAAATAATAAAACATTTTTCTTCACCATCGCTTACCGGGGCACTTCAGCGACGCAATCGCAATTCTCGGCACTTGGCACATCTCATAACGAGCCCCTCGAGTGCGAGGTAACATTTGCCATTAAGATCAGCGTCGAGAAAAGTTTTATTCTCTTTGATCTTTTGCTTAAAAGCCGTTCGATTCATTGCCATCATCGTTTCGTTCATGTTGCTGCTTTTATTTAAGTTTGAATCGCATCAGTTCAGTGTTATTGAGATCGTTCGATGTAGGTTGCTTGTAATTTTATTATTTTGGAAAACATAGAACGATTTTTGGTTATGGTTCTGTGGTGGGAAAATAAATATCCAAGTGAATGGTTTTATTTTACACAAGCTTTGTTTTAGAGAACAAACATATGATAAGATATAAACAAACACAGAAATCTTTGAAATAGTGTACCGTAAACAAATAGGATTTGTTTGAGCAAATATTAGACTATCAAGTGAGCCAGTTTTAGTATTGGCAGGCACACATTAACTTGCTAATAGATGTTCGATTATTAAATTACATCTCAGATGAAGCTGCGGGTTTTTTATATTATTTTTATCAAAAGAACTGCGATGAATCAAAATCGAAAAAATATGTTTCAGCAAAAAAACGATGTAGTTGCTCGTAGGTATTTCTAATAAAACTTGGACTGTTTAAAGTAATTGAGAGTCCTCGGTCGTTCAAGGACTAACCGCCGTCTGACCGAGGAGTAGCAATTTCGAAATTTCTGCCCACCTACATCCACGATTAACGCTAAACCGCAGAGCAAACCAATTCAATCAAAGATGTTATCAACTTTTTGTGACTAAAATATGATCGTAAAACGTAAGCAATAGCATCCTTTATCCGTTATTGCTTTTTTATGGAAATATAAGTGGCAGATGGCCCGCGACCGACCGCCGCCGCCCGGTCTCATGTCAGACGGAATCGTGACCTTTTGTCACCTGATACTTTTCAATTACGATTGTTATTCGAGCATAGCTTGGTTTTGTTTAGCCCCTTGAAAACTACACTGACTTGAAAAACATTTTTGCAGAAAGGTTTTATGAATAAAGGATCACTTAAATTGTTTTTTCTTCGGCTTCGGCTTATACCATTAACACACCTGACAATCAGCTGTTTATCGTAATAAGAATATTGCCTCATTCATAATGTCGTAATCCAACTGATAGTTAATCTAAATCACCTACTAAGTACTTGGGTATTCTTTTGTAGCTCATTTGTTACTGCTTGTTATTTAAACAGAAAGAAAGTGGAATAGGTATTGTGCTGTGACTTATAAGTGGACAAAACAGGTTAATAAATCATTCCGCCAGTTAGTAGTTGTTTTAAAAGAGCAGTGACAAAGTATTTAAGTGATTGTGGCTGACTGAGAAGCGAAACGAAACTGTTTAAAGTTTAGCGAGGTAAGTATTTATGTTACAACGTGTAATATTGAGCTCTGGGGTGCTGCGAGGGATGGGACTAAAGGGTGTCTCGGACGAGCACTCGGTCGCCGATCCCGACCTTGTGGCTTGTAAGACTCAATCAATATTGATTTTAAAACACAATACAGGATAGTCTTGAAATGTGTGTAGTGATTCACTTGTCTTTTGAAATTCTTTAATAGTTTTCTTTTTTGAAAATGCTTATCACTTTCAAGTTTCATAAAACATGAATGAATAAGAGAATGATGTCGATGTTGAAGATAAATAATCAAACATAAATGATAAAAAATATTTCTAAACATATATTGTATTGTATTAAGTAAATTAATTAAGTTTTTCAGTTATTTAGTACGCATAACACAAACTGGTTAGCTTGGGGCTAGATGAAATAATTGATTTATTTACTAACATAGGATACCTACTTAACCTCTTTTGCACGATATAAATCTTGAAGAAGCGAAAAGCTAGCTGAACGGGCAGAATGTCTACAATATATTTTACGCTCGCTAACTTCGTGCCATATCCAATCTTCTTCGGCCGCTTATCAGGTAGACGCACCTTGTCAAACTTTTTAAATTAGTTTTGAACATGCTTCAACGTTTTTTATACTACAAAGTTGGGTAGCTTTTTTGCTCGTAGCAGACCAAAATCGATAAGTTGTCTAGTAGTAGTCTATAGTTCTGAAACTTCGTGCTGTAAATTGAGAAAATCTCGCAGCTACTACGTTATTATACTATATCGTAAAAATCTTCGTGGTTACAGGGCGCAATATCAAAGCTACTTTACCGTGGGAAAACTGTAACTAAGCACCATGGTGAGTAATTGTTGACATTGAAGTGGTCTTTCTGTGCACTGCCGACCCGCAGGCGTCGAATGACGGTCACAGTTGAGTTGCTTATTGAAAGTACCGTATTTAAACTAAAAAACTTTAAAATCTGTTGTTTTCTAACAAATGAAACAAAGATTTGTTTTCGATTAAATTATGATAATTAATCATGATTTATGATTGATTTGTTTTGTTCATCATACGATTATATCTATGTGTTAATTGAATGAAATACAATGCCGTAATAATAAATTTCTATGAATATAATTCATAATAGCAAGTCCATTCATGTTTCTATACTAGTTTTGTTCGTTTCCTGTCTTTCGTTTTATATTCTGCTTGTACTGTTGTCACCGAACTCCTTTTTGGGTTATACTTTTTACCGTAACTAAACATTCATAGTTCTTTCCAGCTGTTTAGATTTCTATTTATATCCATAGGTCGGTAATTTAATAGTTAAATTCTTGCTGCAGCTAGCTTAAAATAATTTTTGTTAGTCTAGGTTAATCTTTGGTGTGTGCCCATTAAAATAGACCATTGAAGGTAAGCTAAGAACAAACATACATATGACAGATATATATATACCAGCATATGCTTAGGCATTGGGCCCCAATAGCACTTTTCAGGTACAGGTCTCTCAAAGAACTAAGTAAATGACTTTATCAATTAATTTTGAAGGTTTTATGAAATGAATGTACACATTTATTACAGAAATTACATGGCTAAAAAAATCAATTAGCTGGAATGCACAAATGGGTTATAAAGATCTGATAACAGTACAATGCCTTGCCTTGAAGAAAAATGTATGAAAGCATTTAACCCAAACAAGTAAGTAAATCGGAATCTTATCATTCAATCAAGTGGTTGATATGACATAATATGGCATTTCAATTATTTAGGATCTGATATGATAAGAAAGCTTTTATGGATTTGATTTTTGCACTCGTTCATTTAAAACATAATTTCTAAAATTCTCTAATTAGCAATAAGAAAGTAAACTTACATGTCTGTTGTTCGGCTATGAAAAGGTAATAAACTAAAAAATATGGACATTGTATTCTTTTACCTGTACAACTGGAAACAATCATCGGAAAATAAGGAAATTTGGCATGGAACCAGTTTTTTGTTGGGTAAGGGCAAATGCTATTTTTTCACTGACTACAAACAGAAGAGGGTTATTTATGCAAAGCCTCGGGACAGATACTAGTAATTATTATTAACAAAAAAATATTCTGTTTTCCTTTTACTTGCCTCGGTCCGAACATCTGTTCAACATGTTGATAAACTATGAAAGTATTAAATTTTAAACATATGTATTTATAAATTTTCCTTCAAGTTGAATTAGCAGTGAAGTATGAGGTGATTGCATAAGCATTGAATGCCACATGCGCTGAATAGTATGAGAGTAAAATAATCTGCTTTAGAATTTATACTATACATGCAACTTTGTATGGCGCACTTTGCAATGTTAAATCAGTGAAATTTGTTTTAGTTACACATGATGTGTGTAACTAACGGATCAATACAATTCAACAAGTAGGTCCAATTTCACCGTTGAAATTGAACACATTCCATATAAAATAAATTTAAATGAGTTCAGCACATTTCACCGACATACAGTTGATCTGCTTCAGCTGATCTTGATCTGGTTCAAGCTCGTCATGTCACACAATAGGTCTTACGAATATCAACTTGATTAAGTTGAACTTAGTTTTGGCAGCAAACAGTGAAATTGGACCTTGGTAAGTTATACTAGTTGAAGCTGGTAATATTTGATTCAGTGATCAATCAGTAAGCCATTCATCGAAACACCATGCAGGTCTAGTTTTAATATCCTAATTCAAACCACATACTTAGTAACTTAAATTGACTACAGTAACAATCCAAAGAAACTTTGTTTTCTCAAACTTTAGAACAATATTTTATATTGAAAGACACCACTGTTGCAAGATGACGCGATACCTAAATAAGTACAAACGAAAGGAGCGAAAGCCATCTAGACCAAATTTACGCTTAGTGGGAGACCACGGCTCGCGCTCCAAGAGTCGCGCAACCAGTCAGCTGCTTGATTCATAACACATTTCGCGTACGCGATTTCGAGATAACCATTGTTTATAGGTACTAAGAAGCAATCGACAAGATTCTAATATACGTTTTTAATCGAATATTGTTCGAAACGTGAACATTTTATTACTGCATTGGCTTTTTTACAAGTAGGGTTCAACTGCTGGGTCAATGCACTTCCGAGACGACGTACGAAGCGATTACGGAGCGCCGTTTTTATAATGGGATACAAATAAAGAGATGGCACCCTGGTAGGTATATGAAATCGATTAGTTACTTATTACATTTGCGTAACGAAACAATTTGCATACAAAGACTTTTCGTCGTTTTCATAATTTAGGTCTTATCAACTGGACATAAGGTGCACCAATCTGATTATTATTACAAACTTTTGATAAAATACCTACATAAAAACCTAATTGCAAGGTTTTGTAGGTCATTATGTAAATGTAAACAACGTTGGAATGACATACACGTACATAACAGGTAAATAACATTTCGTTGATTAGCGCTATTGAAAAGCAAGTAGGTATGGGTCAGAACTGGCACCCTTATCTCGTGTTGCAGCTGTTAGATTGTTCTTGTGAAAAGGAGCAAGCTTGTTATAAAGGTATTTACCTCGAGGTCTTCATAGGTGCGAAATGCCATTATGGCGAAACCATCGATGATGTCCTCCTCTGCGAGCGGCTCTCGGGACTTCTTTCTCCGGGCTGGAGGACGAGGTGGCTTTTCTCTCGCCGGAGACTCGTCCTCGCCACTGTCCCCATCCTTAACTTTGCTCTCTCGCTGTGCTTGCATGCGCTGTGCCCGCTCCCTTCGCCTGTTTCTCTGCAGATTGCGCTGCTTTACTTCGTTCTCCATCGTTCACACATTATTCGTAAATCACCCGACCACCGTGCATCACAACACAAAAGTCCGCACTACACATTTATCACACATCGTAAACTGATTATTCTATTGAGAGCTAACCAACAAAATAATAAACTTGCACACAGCAAAAGACACAGGCCGTTTCCAATGGCGGATCGTACACCGTTGCCGCATTGCAAGTAAAATGGCCGCGTAGCACTCCACGGGCTGTCTTATTTCACATTCACGTTAACCGGGACATTATTCTACTTAAGCTAACACATCCTGTGATATATTTTAATCAGAATGAAAACAATAATACAATAAAATAACTCTATACATTTTCTGCTTTCATCAATAGTCAATACAATGAAAGGTGTTTCACGACGCCAACGCTGCGTTGCGGTCGCGATGGTGAACTAATTCAGCGCTACCAACTTAACGGCATAACATTCCGCGATATCGGGCGTCATTGGCAATGTGGCCTTCAGCTGTACTCTTCTTTTGTATGGGATTCTCTCGTTCTTTCACGAAATGTAAATAAAATGAATTAATTTTAGACGGGGTTTTAACGCCTTTATATATTAATTTTCGGTATTTTGAGTGTTATCCAAAATAAAATTCAAATATTTCTAAAACAAATAAAAGTTTCATAGAAATTAGGAAATGTTTTGTCCTAATGTCAGGACATCTTTATTCTTTGGTTATGTTGGTAGTAGCCGATAAATGTCATGGAAGCTTATGTTATGCTGGCAACACCCAATAATCGGTGGTCGTCCGTCTCAAACTTTTAGAACTTGTTATGGATGTGTGTATCGGCGTGTAGTGTTGTGTTAGTAACAGGAACAGTGTAGTTAGTATATCTAGTGTAGTAATAGTACGTAGGTAGGTTTACTAGGTACCTATATAAAATAAGTAAATAATTATACCTTAAAAGTCATTTCCTATTAAAAAATAAATATGTAACTAATAATCCATATTTAAAATTCATTTTAATATAAATGTACGGATTTTCTACGAACTTTGTTTGTGTTAAATTTTTAAGATAATTTCTTGTAAGTACTAGATACCTACCTAGATCCTTACAAAATTACTTGCATTAAATGCATATTCGTTGAACTTTAGCACGAGAACCGATAAAGCGAGTTATTAAAAGGTAATAACTCGGCAGGCAGGTACCTTTATGTAAAGATTATAATCCATCAAGGTCCAATGATGACGTCACGCACGCACTAGCTACTTTTAAAGCAATCTTGAATTAAACTCACTATCATTATCATGCTCGCTAGAAACACCTAAGTACCCATAGATATAAATCGTAACGATATAAATCTATGTAAGTACCAAGTAAAAAACAATATCTTACTCGCTCTCTCTCTCTGTTTTTATCTGTTTTTATCGTGGTGGGGTCAGATTTCTTAATTCCTTGGTTTCCTCTACTTCGCTCTATCCTCGACGTCGCGTCGTCTTCGATAGCTTGGCACTCTCTTACCTATGTCTTTAACACTATCCATCCACCGTGTCTTGGGTCTCAAGCGGACCTTCGTCCGTCGCGCCTCGTCAGAGTTTCAGTTATAATGTTTTATTAAATGCTGTTAATTAGTGTTAATCATCAGTTAATGTGTAATGCTACGGCTCCTTCTGCGTTAGCGTTGACGTTAGTGTTAATGTCCGTTAACGCGTTAATTAAGGCGCTAAAAATGCACCCTGGGTACTAGTAGCCAAGGTCCATTTTTAGCGTCGTCTATAATGTTCGTCGTCCCAAATTAACGCGTTAGGACGGAGGTGGAGCTGTAGTATAAAACTAGGCCACATATTTTCTAAATAGGTGTTCAATAAAAATCGACATACCTAGGTGGGAGCTAAGCCTAGCCTACCAAAAAGGGGAAATAACTCTGTTTATGTGTAAATTACTCTGGTAAAGTGTAATCCGCCTAAATATCAAAGCGTGGGTAAAGTCAGGGGTAAAGTAGATATTCACCTAACCCACCTACCTGCCGTGAGCAAAACCGCAAGACTATGAAACATTTATGGAGGCAAATTGCTCACTGAGCCGTGTAATGAGAACGGCGCGGTGCCTATTGATTCTTCGCGATAGGTTCCTTACCTACCCGTGTATAGTAGGTACCTTCCACCGTGGATCTCAGGCACCCCTGTGGCTTTCTTTGTTGAAGTTCCTCTTAGGTTTACGCGCATGACTGCTTCTTAAACAGATGTGACGTAGGTAAGTCGTAGGTGTGTGTGTCGATCTCTAGGTAGATAGGTACTAGGTACTTTACGTAAATTTTTACCTAAATCCTATAAAAGTTCTTCCAATTCTGATGATTTTCGAGCTCTATGATAACTATGATAAGAATTGAAGCGACCCGAGCTAATGAACTTTAACTAGCTACCTAGTACCTAGATACTTAAATTATTAATCTAGTACAGTGATACGCTAGTAATAGTAGTTCAATGATCTAGTATCGTTATTAATGTATCCTACATCGAGATATGAGTTAAATAGGTACTTACTAAAGTTGTGTTTTTATTGAATGACCTGACTCAAGTCGAGTGCTAATACGATTATGGCCTCAGTCATAATTACGTAGACCGTCCTAAAACAATGTTTATTGTCTTTATAGTTGTTTTGGCCAATAAAACATAGACCACCGCTGCTAACAACGGACAAAAAACAGGACGGAATTGTTTGTTTTGTTTTTAATTTTCATAAAGCCGGCCCGGCGGCGCGGCGGCCCTAGCATCGGCCGGCAGTCGTAACGCGTCAACAGAGGGGTGGCAACACCGAAATGGGGTTTAAAGGCGGTTTTTTATTCCTTCCCTTCCCTACACAGAATAAAACAAGAGTACGTGATTCTCCCCTCTAAAATTAAATTGATTTGAGTGCGTGTGAATTGATTTTAAGTTAATGGTTCCTGTGATTAGGTTGGGTAGTACTTAGAGTTGTTTAGTTAAAATAACATCTGCCACTTCGCTATTTGGTCTGGATTTTTTAAATTATTTACAATACAACGCTAGGTCCTTTGTAGAGAGAAGTCGCGAGTCGGTGACGTATAGTATAGGTAACTAAACTACCGACTTCCCAGTTCGCTCTACCAATCTTTGTTTAAGTACTTCTATTCTAGTAGTGTAAAACACATCCGTTTGACGATGCTGGCTGAGGGTAGTCTTTGTCACTCGTTTTTATTGGGTAAGTACCTACTTACTTACTAACTATCTTCATATTTCTTTTCAGAATCCCAACATGAGTCCAAAAACACTAGACAGAGCGCTGATTGTGACGAGCATCGTAGGCGTTCTGGTGTCCACATACGCACTGCACGTGGAAATGGCTGTGGAGGCCCACCCGGGGTACACCGCGATGTGTGACATCGGGGAGTACGCCAGCTGCTCCAAAGTTCTCACATCTAAGTAATACCCTTCTCTATAATAATTCTTTGTTATTTTGAGGACCTTTGTGGCGCAGCGGGCGATGGTCCACTTGCGACGCAGGAGGTTCCGGGTTCGATTCCCAGCTCGGGACTATTAATTGTACGATCTGCAGATTTTTGTTCAGGGTGTTCTGGGTGTTTTCTATGTATAGTAAAATATATCTTTAAAAGTTAGCAGTATAATGTGCCTACTTAGTATTAGCTATCAGTTATCTACGGCTAGATACGTGTCCAGCATTAATTATTTTTATTTTATTTACTATCCCTACTCTACCCAATTACTTGTGTTCAGTAGGTTAGGTACCAACTTAGTACGAGGGGAATAGTACTAGCAGACTCAATACTTACTAGTTAAACTCTTCTCTATAATAAATATCCCTACTCTACCCAATTATTGGTTTTCAGTAGGTACCAACTTAGTACTAGGGAATTAGTACTAGTAGACTCAGTACTTATTAGTAAAACTCTTCTCTATAATATCCCTACTCTACCCAATTATTAGTGTTCAGTAGGTACCAACTTAGTACTAGGAGATTCGTACTATAGTTTGACCGAAACCGCTGTACCGCGCATGGGGTATGCGCGCGGCGAGACGCGGGGGAAGTATCGGCCGCTCCGATTGCCTCCGATCCATCAGTCTGCCAGACAACACAACAGACCATCAGCCAGACAATATCGATCTCATGTGTACTCTTGCCCTTTTTTCCTCGGCCCCCACCTCGCCGCACTTTCTTAATGAGCGGTACAGCGGTTTCGGTCAAACTATAGTAGACTCAGTACTTACTAGTAAAACTCTTCTCTATAAGTAATATTCCTACTCTACCCAATTATTTGTTTTCAGTAGGTACTTAATACTAGAGGACGATGACCCTAGCAAGAGGCTTCGAAAAGACATTAATATTATAAAAGGGAAAGTAATTCTGTCTCTCCGTCTATTACCTTTGCGGCTGAACGGATCTTAATGTTTCGGGGTATTCCAGGGTTTGTCATTGGCTACTTTTAGAAACTTTTCGCCTGTAACATAGTTACATTATAGCTACCACAGAGACAGTGTTCTAACTCTATTGTTACACACATTTTTGAAATAAACGTTTTGTATCTAGAAAATAGAAATAGAAAATAGAAACGTTTATTTGTAACTCAAACACAGACATACACAATTTAAAACAAAATAATATAACATAGACAGTTTGATAAAGTTACAAAACGGTCCCTGTCTCAGCTCGAGTTGGTTGTATTTGCGTACAACCAACGCTGGTCTTCCGAATGAGCCGTTTCGTGACATCACGGAGTATAAAGATAAGTACAAACAAAGACAAACAAGTTGAATAACGTACATTAAAAATTGTATTGATATTATGTCTATAAATATGCAAAACAATGAAATTAAATAAACTAAAAAAGAGTGGGTACTACACTAGCTTTATGCACACACGTTCAGAAAACTGGTAGGTAGGTACTGTGTTCACAAGGACTCTAGAAAACTGGTAGGTACTATGATCACAAGGACTCTGCCAAATATTAGAAATATTATTTGTTCAGATTTAATAAAAAAACTATAAACCTAATAAAAGGGTATCTGTAATCTGTATTCATCCCGGTAAAGTGCGTGCAAAACCATGTTCAGAAGCTAACACCTAAATAAACCTAGGTTCCACTCGGTAGAGCAGGGTAGAGACATGACGATAATGATGAGTATTGTGTAAATCGAACAGGACTGTGCTTGTATGTTTTCGAACCAACTGCACGTATAAAAAAGTAAATAAACGTAACAGCAAGCACGAGTCAATAAAAAAAACATAAAAACGTTTTGTGGGTTTGCTGAATTTACGAGAATTGCGGACCTGTAAAAACCTTGGGCCTTCGATCCGTATGAAAAACTTTATCAAGCATGAAAACATATTTGAACAGATCTTTGAGAAAAAAATCAAAAAATACAGATGTAGTTATATTAACTCAGTGGAAAGTACTTCTATCCAAAGTCGAAAGAGCAAGCTGTCTTTTTGATCCCCCGAAGCGAATTGGATCAAAAGCGGGACGGAAAGAACGTTATCGAGGAAAATATTTTATTAAACTTCGTGGAAACATCATACCCACGATTCGTTCTGATTTGGCTCTATTTTATCGTTTCAGATATTCTAAAGGATTCGGCTTGTTACCGGACAGTTCGTCTATGAAAATCCCTAACTGCATCTATGGGATTATTTTCTACTGCCTGATGATATTTTTATGTGAGTACTAAGAGTCGCATAAAAGAATAACAGCTTTCTTCTGCGTTTTTTAACACCTCTTTCTACGATCACAAATTTGCCTGCTAAGCGTGGTGTGGAAACCTCCCCCCTCCCTTGTTTGGTGGAGGCACGTTCACATGTGGACGGAAGAGGTAGGTACCTAATTATTGTTAACCAAATATCAAACTTTCATAAAAAAAATTGGTAAACCCAAGGTATAGACATAGACATAGACAATCATTTATTTGCTACTTACACAGTACATAACAGACATAAAAAATATTACATATACTTATTATAACTTATATTAAATATATAAATATATATTATATTAAGGTATATCATCAACATGGGTAAAACTAAAATAAAAATGCTCTACCTTTTGCAAATCCCCATAGCTGAAACTTTTTTACAAACGTATAAAATATGTATTACAAATCTAACATTCCGGTACATAAACATAACACACCCTATACTTGCTAACCGCAAAACAAAAAGCAAAAGAATTTATAAATCTCACTCAAAACGTGCTGCTCGAAATAATCGGCTTATGGAAGCTACTTGAAAGCCCTCAAACATTTCTCACTTCCAGATACCGGCTAGTACGATAACAGTTTATTCAACGGTTATTCACAACTCGTGAACTGCCAAATAGGCGTAACTGCTGGTTTCGCAATATTTTTCTCATGGCTTAGTCACGACGATGTACGGAACCACTGCGAAAATTCACAGTGGACTTCAGGGTTCGGGTTTTATTTGTGGTGGCGTATTTTGGGCGAGCTTTATCGGCCTTTTGAGTTGTGACTAGAGGTGAAGTGATTTTTTTACAGTCAGGCTTTTTCATTGATCTTTCGAATTACATTATATCCTAATAATATCTTACTAATCACATCACACTAATATTATAAATGCGAAAGTTTGGATGGATGGATGGATGGATGTTTGTTACCTCTTCACGCCAAAACTACTGAACGGATCAGGCTGAAATTTTGCATACTGGTAAGTCTTACCCGGAATCAAACATAGGATACTTTTTATCCCATAAATCAGTTCCCATGGGATAGAAATAACCTGCAAACGTTTCCATAGAAACAACGCGTGCGAAGCCGCGGGCAGAAGCTAGTATTACCTATAAATGCGAAAGTTTATGAAATTTGAAATTTTTGTTACCTAGGATGTCTAAAACTACTGAACAGATGAAGATGAAATTTGGCATATACTTAGAACGTAGCATAACTTAAACAATATACCTAGGCTACTTAGTATACCGAAAATACGCGTGCGAAGCCGCGGGCAGAAGCTAGTAAATAATTTTCTTATTACGTAGTTTATTTCTATACTATTATATCTGTGGTATGGGGCTAGATAATGCTATGTGAATTGTCCAACATAAGGTGTTTATTTATTTATACTCCGATAGAGAAAACAGCTGCAAAACCTTTAGCGCGTTAGTGCACTAACTGGGTATGAAGTCTAGCTCAGTTTGCGTAGTGTAGAAAGTGATGCCCTATTTTAACGCAGTTAAACAGCTGTTAGCAATTTAGCGCTCTGACGGAGAAATACAAAATCGTAACCTGATTTATCTAATCTTATTTATTAATTTATTGACTGTGTAATTGTGAATTTTGCTTAATTTTGTGTGTAGGTAGGTAATATGGATTATTTTATTTTCTAAAATAAATGAAATACAATACAAGCTAAAATTAACTTTTTTGCGTTTAAAGCAAAAAGATTTAAAAGTCACTTATGTTACCTAGCTTGAACGTTATGTACATTCGTGACTCAAACCAGCTGAGCGATAACTTTATTACAATTAGGCTGTGTCACAAATAATGAACCTTACATATGCCTTACATAGCACGATTCATGACTCTATCATTAT
This sequence comes from Eupithecia subumbrata, assembly GCA_949316285.1. NCBI lineage: Eukaryota > Metazoa > Arthropoda > Insecta > Lepidoptera > Geometridae > Eupithecia > Eupithecia subumbrata. The sequence goes on from OX438643.1 coordinate 26,232,438, forward strand.
TTAAAAAAAAAATCTACCAATCAAATTTATTTTTTTGATTTTTTCTTACACTTCTTATTTTATTTAATCCAGCAGAGAAATATAGCCGGAATGACTAATGTCAACCAACCATTACCTATGTACAGCCTACCTACATCTTACGGTAGGAAGTAAAAACCTTTCATAAAAAAGCTTGTAAGTCAAGATACTTACCAAGGTGCAAGCAATTATGAAAATAATGATAGAGGCATGCATGACTCGTGTTATGTAAGCCTAATTGTATTAAAGTTGTCGCCCAGCTGGTTTGAGTCAGGAATTTATTTAAAACTCAAGAATTATTATTTTCTGATTGCTTGTGTTTTTTTTTGAAAGGCCGAATAGTTATAAGTTAACATCTAATGTAAACATAAATAATTTGAGAATAATGCAAGAATTGTTTTCATTTTGAATTGATTTTATTTCGTTCAAGCTAGGTTTAACTTAGGCACAGATATTATAATACTATAGACTTAGGTGACTTTTAAACTTTTTGCTAGCACCTATTTACATTTACCGACTTCGTAAAAAGGAGTTTCTATGTTCGGTTATAAGTATGTCTGTCGATTTCTCTGTCAATTCTTAAGTCGTCAATTCCCTATTGTATAGAATATGATCCCAAGGTGGTTCCTTAGAGTTTTTATTCCTTAGAGATTAGTTTTCTGTCCCGCAAAACGCAAAGTAAAGTAATGTTCAAATAGGAAAGTTGAATTTATAAATTTTAAAGGTGTTCCAACAACTTTGGGCAGATAGTCGACGTACTTCATTTTTTTTTTGTCTAACAAAGAAGCTAAAAATTTTTTTTTTTTCAAAAACTCACTTTTCCAGAAAAACTAATAATTTTAAACTTTTTTTTATGAAGAACTTTTCTCCTAAAATGACTATCATGGTCTCAGTGCCCCTGAAAAAAAAACATTCACATGTATAATCATCAATAATCGTTCCTAGGTCTTAATTATTTTCAGTCCAAACAAAAATTAACTACGGAACTATCTTCGTCAAAAGTGCCAAACACCTATTCAAGTTGGGACCTAAAACTCGTTAAATATGTCTACTTACCTAGCCTAGTATGATATAGCCCAGATGCTTAAACTAGTGAAGTATAATTTTACAGCATCAAAATATATCTCCATTTGAATATTTAGTGGGTTCCATGAGCTTTTACTGCGATGCTAAAATGTTAATTCCATGAAACACGGTCGTAAACGGTCGGCTGTAGTGGCCATTGTGTTATTTCAGTATTTATTGAAGCAGTATTGAAATAAGCCGCACGGCTTTGTTTGATCCCGGCTAGATAGTTTCCTGAATTAATTGGTTAAATGTTTCCAATTAGATATCAGATTTTCTACCTATGCGGTTGGGGAAATTCGGATGTGGAGTTTTAACATTTTGACAAAATAGATAACCTACTTACCTACTATAACTGATGGTGATTAATTATGATTACAGTTGGAAATAAAGGTACATTACATAAACGTGGTACTTACGTAGATATTTTATGCATTTGTTTCCTAGTTGTGGGCATGGGAAATAAATATAAAAATTGTAACTGGCTTAGTAATAGGCCTTTTTAGGGTTCCATACCCAAAAGGGCTAATAGGGAGCAATTAATTAATTAATTAATTAATTATTATTATTATTATTATTTTTTTTTTTTTTTTAAGTATTTCAGTTATCTAGTACCCATAACACAAGCTCTGCTTAGCTTGGGCTAGATAATACTGTGTGAATTGTGTCCAGCATTAAGTACATATTTATTTATATACCTACCTAACTAAACTTTTTTATTATTTCTGTTTCAGCTACTTTCAATAACCGCCTTATAACCCGCCTGCAACTCCTGTGCGCAGTTTCCTCAGCGGTCAGTAGCGTCTACTTGGCCTATCTCCTGGCGTTCGTTCTCCATGACTTCTGCATTGTCTGTGTCAGCACTTACTTCGTAAACGGATTCTTGGTTTACTTCACCTGGAAGAAAGGAAATAGCTTAGCTTTAAAGAATAAGTAGTAGGTAGTAGGAAGGAACACAGCTATTATCTTGACACACTTAGCTTTTTTCATTAGACGACCCGATATGACCTCAAATTCAATTGCCGGGAAAGAGATCAGGGGAAGCATAATTCTATGATACACAAAATACAGTTAAAATTAGGTACTCGTACGTTCATTTTAAATGAGTAAAATAAAACCGCCTCTTTTTAGATGTTTAATGAACCTGTGGGTAAAGATTTTATGCAAATATTAAAGAATTTATGTTTATGAAAAAACTAGCTGCACCCGGGTGTTAACATATTTGAATTATTTGATCATCCCACGTGAAAGCTTATCCTCGCATTTATTGAGCTAGTTAGGTACTGAAATAAAACATAAATCACTTTGAGATAGGTTTATTATTAGCCTGAGGCTCAATACAATATCTATTCAACATAAAAACACTTCTCTTATAAATATTCCATGATTTGAGTTTTGAGCCTATGACAGCTGCATTCTTACTACCGTTGTCCTATTACCCGTTTTCCCGTAGGAATGAAGCAGTTTTCCGCGGTAAAAGTAGCCTATGTTCATCAGAAATAATGTGGGCTTCTAATGGTAAAATAATTTTTCAAATCGGTCCAGTAGTTTCGGAGCCTATTCAATACAAACAAACAATCAAATCTTTCCTCTTTATAATATTAGTATAGATAACCGTGATGGATTTAAAAGACAAAATACCATTTCATAGAACTACTTATGTCCACTTACCAAACGTGGTGATTATAGCACGTTCAACAGTGGACGTCTGTGCTGATGTCGGTGCCGGTGTCGGGCCGGGTCGGGTCGGGTCGGCTAGTGATTAATAATATTATAATTGTATATTGGAATTCGACAAACGTAATGTAAGTTAAATATTTGTAAGTGTTATGTATCTGTAAAAAATAATTACTGCCTTGTACCTATGTAATAAATATTAATTTGCATTTATTAGAACGAGTTATCAATACAATACGCATTTTGGTTTACTGTTAGCGCCATCTATTGTTGAGTAGAAAAACCAAAGAACTAGAGACGGCAAGTAGAACGTAACATAATGCACAGTATAGATGGCGCTTATTTCCATTGACACAGTGACATCTAGTGTCGAGTAGTAGGACTTGTAAAATTTAAAAAGAGGTGCCAATTCGTGAAGTTTTTATTCGAATTGCGATAAACAGGTCGTCCCACAGATATGCCACATGGAGGGAAAGTATTTTGAATATTGTAGATGGAACATTTTACTGTAAGAATACATTATTTGAATTGAAAAAACAATTTAAACTGCATTCATAGATATTTAAATAATTACATGGTTGAACCGGGAATCAAACCCGTTACACGAGAAAAATAATAATCCTGTAGCTTTATCATACCGATCGAAAGGCTTCATCATAAGGATCTTAGAATAAGAAGACTTAGAATGATAGTTGACACAAACGAGGTGAATCTAAAAAATTGCGACTAAACGTCGCAATTTTCATTTTGAGCCGTTAGTACAATACTTGAAATGACGCGGAAAGCAGCTCTCACATAAAAATATAAAAATGATGTGTTTCGCGGTGTAAGGGTATTTAAACACCAGTAGCAAGAAAAATAATACGGCAAATATCTCATTCTACTAGTCTACACACATATTACATTTGTAATTTTGCCTAAAACAGTCATCAAAACTCATAAATAAATTTAAAAATTTCGTCCACCATTTTCGTGAAAATGTTGCTATTCACTGGGGAAAAAATACCCCGGTTTTGTTACTTAGTATAGGCACAGATATTATAATACTATGTATAGGTATATATAAATAGTTGACTGCCTCGTTGGTCTTGCGGTCAGCTTGTTCAACCGCTGATTATGAGGTCCTGGGTTCGAATCCCGGGTCGGGCCAAAAGTTGTTACTGGGGTTTTTCCAGCAAGAAAAAATCACAGTAGCAGCCCGGAGTCAGGAAGTTGGCGGTGTTACACCCCCGTGCCTAGGAAAGCGCGTTAAGCCGTTGGTCCTGCACCTGATCTCTCCCCGGTCGTGTCGATCTGTCGTCCCATCGGATTATGAGAGTGAGGGAATAGAGAGTGCACTGGTGTTTGCACACACACTTGTGCACTATAAATGTCCTGCGCATCTGGCTAGTCTCTGATGAGATTGGCCGCCGTGGTCGAAATTTGGCTAGGAGGACATTATAAAAATAGAAGAGGAGAGGGTGGACTTCACTCAAGTTAGGACTTAGGAATCGAACTGCGCGGAATATCATAATTTTAAAATTTCTGTCACTCGACGATATTCTGAATAGATTCATATTGTAAACTACGAAAAAAAAACGAAACCTTGTTTTTTTTTCAGTGTAGGTACTTGTCTAACTTGGGCATTATTATTCGTGGAAAAAATGCTGGTAGTGGGTGGTGTGATTTAAAAGGAAAACTGCACAGCTACAATATATTATTTACTAGTTGAGTACTTAATAGTCCTAATCAACTTAAAATATGTAGGTACTTTGGTTGGTAAAAAGGAAAATTTGAAAATTTTTTGTTGAAAATAACTTAATTAAGGTGGTTCGATATGTAAAACAGGTAAATAAGTTTGTTTAGATACGCCATGAACCGTGCAATTACTTACACTTGTCTAAAATATTTGAACGTGCAATATCAGACCGCATTTATAACTACTTAGAAAAATATAATCTCCTAAGTGAAAATCAATACGGCTTCCGTAAAAACTCCTCAACAGCTCTTGCTATTTTTAAGTACAACCTCGAAACCCTTAACTATATTAGAGACAAATACTATGCAATAGGTATACTCTTAGACACTTAGACATGAGTAAGGCATATGATAAAGTATCCCATAAAATACTTATAACCAAACTTTTTGAAATCGGAATCAGGGGAAAAATACTAAATTGGCTGAAATCATACCTCCTAGACAGGAAACAGTTTGTCCAAATTGAACATTGTTGTAAAAATTCAGGGATAATACAAACAGTAAAATCAAAAACAATTACCATAAACAATTCAATTCCACAAGGAAGTGTTTTAGGATGCATTCTGTTCCTAATCTACATGAATGACCTGCCTAAAATTGCTGACTCCTTCTGCATCCTTTTCGCAGACAATGTGTCCCTTCTTTTCAAATGCCCCCCCCCCCCATAAAATTTCACTTATCAGAATAAATGAAAGTTTTCATAACATAACCACCTGGTTAGAAGCTCACAATTTGGAAGTAAATACAAAAAAGACAAAAATCATACAATATACCCCGTACCAGAAAACACCTCCAGATCTATCTCCACTAACAAGTAGCTTCAATATTGAAGAAGTCCAAGATCATACCCTTTTAGGCCTAAAAATTGATACTCACCTTAATTGGAAAGGACATATAGAAAAAACCAAAAGCAAACTATCACAATTTATTTATGCCTTATCTATCTTAAAAAGTAACACAAACATTAAAACCGCTTTAACTGCCTACTATGCATATGCTTATTCATGGCTACGCTATGGCATAGGTAGTAATCTGGGGCAACAGTGTAGATACAAACCAATTATTTATATTGCAGAAAAAATGCCTTCGTATTATTGTTAATATCAGAAGACGCACTAGCTGTAGACCACATTTTATAGAACAAAAATTACTAACTTTGACTAGCCTGTATATATATGAAACAGCATTATTTGTTAGAAAAAACCTGAATTTATACCAATTTAATAAAAATCCACGAAGAATAACAAACCTCATCCTTCCAACACCTAGACTTGAACTATACAGACAGAGCCCTTATTACATGTCCTGTCCATTAAAATACATAATAAACTACCAACATTCCTTAAATCTGAACCCAAACACCATAATATTCGCATCAAAACTACAAGAATTGCTTATAAAAAAATGCTATTATGACATAAAAGACTTTTTTGAAGACAAACTATTTGGATAGAATCCCTACATTTTCTTTTTAACATTGGAAGAGCTTCGAAGTGTTCTTAATAATATAATAGGTTATAATATTGATTAATTATAAGATGTTAAGTATAACCTAGTCACACAAATTAATAAAAAGTAAACTATATTGTTAAAAAGTGTTATTGTACCTACCTAAGTAAATTTATATTATTCTAAACTACACAAATGTTATTTATTGTTCATAAAAGATCTCCTAATTTTGTATAAAATACAAAATACTTAATTTAGTCCTTAACTTAAGTCCTAGATTAAGATATATTGCCATACCCTACCTGACAGGGTACATTAATACTTACTGTATGTAATATTTTTGTTTCGCAATAAAAATACTGAATACTGAACACTGCACGTGGTCGAACACGCACTTGACCGTCTATTTAAATTATTGTTCCGTAAACGATCGGAGCCGATCTTATTTTGCGGACTTGGAGTAAAAACTTTTTGTCGTTTGACCGAGGAAGAATGATAGTAACCAAAGCTACTAGCTGATATTTCGTTTAATTAAAAAAGAAATAAGATAATATCGAAAATAAAAAGTAAGATGATAAAAAAATAAATGGCTTATTTTTTTAATTGAAACTTTGCTTCAGTTACCCAATTTTTTAGGGAAAATGCTATTCACTAGCAACATTCAATCATTTGAATGTGTGAGTGAGAACACTGTATTAACGTGCTGTCAAATAACACACATAGATCGGTTTTTGGTTGCATAAATTGTCAAATTGTTGAATGACACTATCCCTCTGCTGAGACAGCAGCGAGTTTTTACTCTATGATAAGGATGATTTTTTTCCAAAAAACATAGTGTCAGAAATAAAAGGAAGACCATGAATTTAAACATTTTTAATACAAAATTAATCTTTCCCATCGCGTCTTTCGGCTCAGGATACGGCTCGATTTGTTGCATACAACCAGGTAGGTACCTATACTAATTACGTATCTCTTTAAAATTTTATCATGCACTTAAATTATAATAGGGAAATGCTTACTTCTCAAATGGGTACCTACATACATTTACATTTATTATAATAGGTACCTACTTATGATTATACATGTCAGTCGAAGAAAAAAGAAAAGCGGGTATTGCCGCAAGGGTCCTTACGGCAATACCAGCTTTACATTTTTGTGAACAAAATTTCACATCTAATGTTAAAATTCATGGTCTTTCTTTAATTTCTGACACTATGTTACTTAGCAAAAAATAATCCTTATGATGAAGCCTTTCCAAAAATTTCTTTTGTCAGTAAAATGTTCCATCTACAATATTCAAGGTACCTATGTAGGTAAATACACAAGTTAGCTAATTACACTGACTGTTCCAAAATATATTGAGCAGTAGTACTTTTACTTATTAGTATTATTTGCCGTGGAACGTTACGACGACGACGGCCGTATTTTATTAATAAATAATAGTAAAAATCATAATCACTGACCTAACTCGGTAGCTCTGCGCGGTAGCACCCAATTTCATACAACCAAAACCATCCATTCAGATTTTTTGCGACTCAACCAACCGATACTAATCCACTTACTGCCATTTTCGGAGACTCGCGTGAATACAAAACAACCAAGACCTCGGCCTTAGAAATCCGTTCGTGTGGAAGCCACAAAATGCCCTAAAAGGAACGGGTGAAGTGAACCGTTCTATGACTTCATAATAGAACATGTGTAACCGGTAAGAACAATGCGTGTAGGTGGTAATGAGATCATTGCCGTCTATTTGGAGCAGTGTATGATTGACAGTTTAGATTTGGAATGACTTGTAAAAGATAGGCTTTACCATTACTTTACACAGCATTTACCTTGACATAGAAATATCTTAATAATGCTGGATCACGACGTATATTAACTTATTTATTCATTAAGAGGACTCCCAGCGAAAGGATCACTAAGCGTGAACATTTAACAAACAGAATAAAGGTACGACTTGGCAGCGGAGGACACGAGGCAGCAGCAGACGAGACGTGTCGCAGCGACACTACTGGTTTCTATGTATTTCTATGAAATTCCCTCCGTAGTTAACGACACGTCGTTAGCGACACATGATTTCATAGAAATAGGTAAATAGAAACCAGTAGCGGGCGAAGGTCCGCCTGCGACGCAGGAGGTTGCGGGTTCGATTCCCGCTTCGGAACAAATTTGTGTACGATCTGCAGAAATTTGTTCCGTTGGTCTGGGTGTTTTCTATGTATAATAAAAAATATCTATGTATGTAGTGTATTGTATTAAGTATATCAGTTATCTAGTACCCATAACACAAGCTCTGCTTAGCTTGGGGCTAGATAATGCTGTGTGAATTGTCCAGCATTATTTATTTATTTATTTATTTATTAGTAGTGTCGCTGCGACACGTCGTCGTCGTCCACTGCTGCCTCATGTCGCCCGCTGCCAGCTCGTACCTTTAGTCTTAAATCTAAGTGTAGGTACAGTTAGAAGGGGTCACACAGTTACAAATTTTAATTGACTTAGGTTGAGCTTACAAATAAATAACTACTTAGGTAAGTATTCACAAATATTTACTATTTCATAATCACTAAATATTAGTAAAATAGGCAAACCTATAAAATTTTTATACCTAGTCTAATTATCAATCTTAATAACTAATAACATCTTTGAGATCTGATAAAATACATAAATACATAAATCAGGAATATCAATTAAATTTCGGCAACATAATAATTCGGATGCTTTTCTTAAATTTAGGTAAATAAAGGATCAGAAATATTCCTGAAGAGTCTTGGTAACGAGCACATCATCTAGCACACACAATCATCTAGCTAGCTAATAAATGTAATGCAGCTCTTACAAACACCTGACCTGCGGCGGAAATCGAATTCACATCCTTCTGATCCGTAAATTTCAGATTTCCTATTGACCTACCTACCAAAAAATCCCAGTAGGTTTGAAACACTAGGTATGTACTTCTAGACTTTTAATCAAGCTACAATTTTATAGGTATACCTACGAATTTCGTAGCACCTTCCATCCTTTTGTAGCTATCCCGTCTTTTAGTTTTTCGGGTTTTTACGTCAGTACTTATGTAGGTAGGTACCTAACTGTACGTATGTTTAAATAGTATGATAATTTTAAGAGTCATATAAATCAACGAGCCACCTAATAAACATGAGACTCGGTGGTAAGACTGCTTTGTATAGACACCAAATATTGGATTGATTATGAATCATGATTATAAATTCCTATCAAAAACCTTGTCAAAAGCTCGATTTGGCTTAAACGATGGTGGGCGTTGGAGAACCTTGAGTCTTTGACCTTTATGAAGTTAAAATTGGAAACCACTATTTGCCAATGTGTACCTACACCAAGGTTAGTTTTGATATTCAACCACTTTTGATATTCGCAATATTTTATCAATAGGTGTTAAGTGGTAGGTGGTGGTAGGCCGCTGGAAGAAAGATGGTCTTGTCAATTTCTTCGAAGAAAAGTGCGACATGTAGGTTCATGATCATCAATCTATATTAGTGCACTGCTGGATATAATCCCTCATGAGCGCTATAGCGCCCTATCTTCAGCTTGCCGTATCCAGCATCCTGCGAAATACTGTTTCGTGGATCGTCATCCCACCTGGCCGGAGGGCTTCCTACACTACGTTTGTAGAGTCGGTTGTTGTGAGTTGTCGGTTCTTCGCGTACACATGTAGGTAGGTACCTAGTTTAATTAAATCAAACTTGTATTATATGTCCATGTTTCATTTTAATAGACCTTGCTAGAAAGTTCTGCACTTACCATGATTATCTTTATTTGTGTTATCTACTAACTAAGGTGTTAAGTACTAGGTTATTAGGTAGATAATATAATAAGTTGAATTATTATTTGAGTTTATTTTATAACTTGGAGGCTGCAGCAGTGGGCAATGGGCAAAGTTATGGAGGCCATACACGTTAGGGTTTGCATGCTGGTTTTAGCCTTGCATGCATAACCAACAGGTAAACCCTAGCGTGTATGTGATAAAACTGTACAGTTATCGGTGCATGTACATGCAACCGAGCAAATATCAAAATTGATATTTTATGCCGCTCGGTTATGTTTGCGCGCGAGCATAACCGAGCGTGTGTGGCGTCCGGCGAGCATGCCTGCCACAGTTCTCAGTATTAAATTGACTGTGACGGCGGAAAGTCGCGCGCGCACTAATTTGATCGCGTCGCTTCGGAAATGGCGAGTCGCAAGCGCAATGCCAAATTAGAAGAATTCATAGAAATTTATAAATCGGAACCATGTCTTTGGCGCGTAAAGTGCAAAGAGTATCACGACAGAGACAAACGGTCGGCAGCGTACGGGAAATTGATAGCTAAGCTCAAGGAATTGGAGCCTGATGCTACAAAAGAAGATGTTAACTGAGAGTTAATGGCAAAACTGAGAGTTAATGGCAAAACTGTGCATGCAAACCCAAACGTGTATGTGTTATATGAAACTCGGTTATGCCTGTTGGTTATGCATGCAAGGCTAAAACCAGCATGCAAACCCTAACGTGTATGGCCTCCATTAGGATATAGATGACGATGATGAAGTTTTTATCACACTATGTAAGTAAGTACCTATACCTATCTAATATCAGAGATAAATAAGCCGATAAACGTAAACTAAAACGTTTTCACTGCTACTGTTTTTGACGTTTTTGCCAAGGCAATCGAGCGAGGTAAATGCCATTATAAAGCAGCCCACTCGCGGGCCAACAGGTAACCGTAATTGGTTGCGAATAGCTGAGAATTAATCAAGTTCTTGATACTAGTTGCAAATTACCAATTTATAGGCGACAGGAATAAGTGGAGTAACGCGAATAAGTGGGTATTAACTGAGGTATGAACTTAGGCGCAGTCGGAAGAAAAACAGCTGGAACACATCTTCTGTATTTATTTGAATCCATCTAGTATTTAATTTCAAGCTAGGTTTTACACCATTTTATTTCTGTATAGCTACTGCAGTATACCTACCTGCAATCCTGTATGAAATGTGCAGCATAATTTATTCAATTAGGTATTTGGGTCATCTTTGTTTTTCTACGTAAGTACTTACCTGCTTTGTCTGTTAGCACTCCACTTATCGAAGGTTGGAAATCAGCAGCATATTTTTTTATTTTGCAAGAAAAAATATTATGACATTAATAATGAGGTTTTAAGAAATTTTTAAATAATTTTTCAGTCTGTTTTCCCCACCAGTAGTTTATTATGGTGGGTACTAGGTACATATATCTGAATAAAATTCGGGAGATTAAGTAGGTAGGTAGCTTCTCGAAAGTGGAAGGCACAAATTAGGTTCAATTAGGTCCAACCTCTAGCATGGTCGAACCGCCGGCGCGCTGCCGCCGGCGTCGTGTTTCGCGTGCGTATTGTTTTCAATATTCAATATTTAAAATAAATAATGCTGGACAATTCACAGAGCGTTATCTAGCCCCAAGCTAAGCAGAGGTTGTATTATGGGTACTAGATAACTGATATACTTACTTAATACAATACACTACTTAAACTTACTTAATACAATACACAACATAGAGCTAACGCGAAATCCTATGCCTATACTTTTCACAAAATGGCGCGCAATGCGCCTTTTAAATGTTCCAGCTTTTCTATTTTAGCTGTGTGGTTAGTAAGTGGGAATTAATATGAATCCAGGGCTCAGTTCGCATGTAGGAATGTAAACATTCCGATGCAAAGGACCAGCAATTTGCGTTAATTCGGGCGATAAGCCGATTCACTTGTGAAAGTGTTGGAAACATCGTCGTAAATTATTGAAAGGTTTGTAGAAATAGAGGCATTTAGCTGTAAAAGTCAGTCATGGGTCAACTGGTGTAAGTACGGGTTATTTTTATTAGAATAAAAGCCTAACAAACATTTTAAAATCTGTATAAAAATCTATCGGCTACTGGTATGTCCCAATAAATAAATAAAAAAAAAACCGTTTATTTCAGGCATAAAATTAAGGACCCATATTACAAATCATAAAATTAACATACACAAAAAAATATAAAACAAAATACACAATGTAATTAAACAATTAGTTTCCCAGAGCAAAATGCTGCTAGGCCGTTCTTTTCTATTTCGGTCCATATGGATGGATATCCAATGTTGGTAAATTAAATAAATAAATAAATAATGCTGGACAATTCACACAGCATTATCTAGCCCCAAGCTAAGCAGAGCTTGTGTTATGGGTACTAGATAACTGATATACATAATACAATACACTACATAGATAGATATTTTTTTTATTATACATAGAAAACACCCAGACCAACGGAACAAATTTCTGCAGATCGTACACAAATTTGTTCCGAGGCGGAATTCGAACCCGCAACCTCCTGCGTCGCAGGCGGACCTTCGCCCGCTGCGCCACGGAGGTCGTCGAAATTGGGTTGTTGTATACCGTGTCAGAGACAGCCCTCAGTATACTGTTACCCGAGCGATTACTCCAGAAAGACGCCTCTCGAGATCGGATGATGGCAAAGAAGTCCGAAATTCCCGCCTCAGAGAACATGCTCCACGCACTGCAGTACCTTGGTAGGTTCATAAGAGTTCGGTAAGCGTCATTGTACTGGACTCTTATAGTATTAATGACTTTTCTGGTAAAGCTAGTCCATAATTGGCACAATAAGGTCAGTAGGTCCCGTATTGTTAATAAAATAATACCTCTAAAAAAATCTTCAACTTTGATTTCAAAATTGACACTTCTGAAAACCGTCTTAATATGGTTGGAAAAAAACGGTTTCTTCACACGCCATTTCTAAATGAGGTGAAAATCAAAAGCTGCATTATTAGCAATTTGGTTATTGGGTCATTATTACCCACGTGGGTGCACTACAAGGATCGATAGAAGTAGCACAGCTTGTATTTATATGTCCTTAATATGGGTGGTCGTTATAACCACTAACCAAGTTTGGCTAACCCGCCAACTTGGTGTGGCTATTGTGTTAGGTATGTGACTCATGTGGGTTGTTTAAAACGACTCATTTGTTTGCGCAGTAATAAAAATTATTGACCGAGCGACGAAGTGAGCGAAGCGTCTCTGCATCAAGTCTAGCAAAATTAGCGTTTCTGTCAGTACGTCCGTACTCCTCTACAGGTCGTAACTTTGTGCACAGTTTCTACGATTTTATACATTTTTTTTGTGCTCTTGGTTTTTTGATTAAAGGCGTCGGAGAAAGTCTCAGAAAAAAGGCAAAAATGGCGCTTTAGAATATTTCCGCTTTGAGGGATCTGATTTCGATGATTATACTTTTAATTGAAAGGTACTAATTTCAAATTGTTCTCACAAAGCTTTGGTAAAGATCTGACGGCGATTTTCGGCATGACGAACAGAATAGCTCTGCAAAATGCATATTACAGACATTACTGTACAGCACCAACTATTACAACATCTTTGTAACACTTCGAGAGTACTATGTCGTCGTCGGACAAATAATATAACAACTTTGGGCTGATAGATCAACGCCGCCGTAGGTTGGGTTAGGTTAGATGATTAGACGTGGACGTTCGATGAATTTATCACGATTTCTGAGGCCAGCGGCAGCCCCAACCAGCCAGCGCTTCGAAATTGCATTGGCTATACTGCAATATCGAGAAGAGGCGAAGGGCGACCACTTGACCAAAAAGGTCAGAATGGCAAGGTGGCTCGTCTGTCACTTGGGCTACCGTACCTTTAACACTTTCAGCACCCAACCCAAGACGCACATATTCCATGTGCATCTCCTCGTACGGCGGTCGCACCACCGAAGCTGGGCAGTGAATGTATTATACTTCGACAGGCTCAGTCAGATTCCTAAGACGAGTTAAGTCAACAATGCTACCGACCTATTACGAGACCGACGACAGACTACCTTAGGTCAACACAATAATCTTGAAGTCGCATTCCATACTCGCTTTCATCCAGTGTGGACATGGCTATGGCCATACATGATCAGTCCCATCCACGGTCCTTACTATCAATTAAATAATAAGACATTAAAAGAATAGAAACAAGACAATAATTTCTAATCAATTTTATGCAAAGCTTGATCTTTAAAAAACAAGGTACACTGTACTGTCAGCTCTTTCTACATCTGTGTATTCTTTTCAACATATTTTTATTGAAGTGTTGCGTCAGGTTTGGTTATAATTATAACCAATTAGTACGGAAAATACACATTTGTCTGCTGCCAATAGCTGTTTCAAGAAATTTTCATCGTAACCTTTATACTCATACTCAGAAAAATACTCAGAAATTATAAAAATGTAGGAACAGAATATTCTTATAATATTATTAATTAAAGACTTGTTATCAATTAAATAATTAATTAAATTTAATTATCCTTTTCTTAATTTATCTAAGTCAAACTCGTAGGGTGATTGCTCAATTAAGCACTTTTTGAGGTTGTTTTTGAAAGATTGCGTGGAGGTGGTATATGATTGCGAATTAATGAACGAACATACTTACAAAGTAGAATTTACAAAGTGTGGGTAGGTACCTCCTTTAATTATACGTACATTCTTTGCTTTTTGGACCGCCAATTCGAATGTCGTGGATCGAAATGATCGTGTATGTCCTTCACCATACATGTCATATCAACAAAGCAATAATCACAATCAAACCCATTAACTATAACAAGCTTACAATCCAGCCAAATAAGTAGATAAGTACAGCTGCATAATGAGTCTTAAAACGTGGCAATAAAAGCTATTTGGAAGATTACAACACACCTGCCCAGAGGCTACGATTTGTTAGCGGTACTCATTCATCGTGTAATCATGTTTAGATATGATTGTGTCGTAATATTAGCAATGTGATTTGAGTTTTCATATTAGTAATCAATATTATTCAATAACATTGGCCAAGAGAGAAATAAATAAATAATAATCAATAAATAATGCTGGACAATTCACACAGTATTATCCAGCCCCAAGCTAAGCAGAGCTTGTGTTATGAGTACTAGATAACTGATATAATATTTAATGCAATACACTACATAGATAGATATTTTTTATTATACATAGACCACATTTCTGCAGATCGTACACTGTTCGGAGGCGGGAATCGAACCCGCAACCTCCTGCGTCGCAGGCGGACCTTCGCACGCTGCGCCATGGAGGTCGTCAATCAGTTATAAGAGATATCAGAGTTGCAGTTTGAAATTCTTCTCCTTCTTAGTCGGAGACTCTTGGCAGTGGTCGTGGTTATGATGGGGTCCTGAGGGACGGGTGCTCGTGCAATGCGCCGCCATCGTTCCCTGTTGGTCGCGTTGTGGAAATTTATAATTAGGCACCCCTTTATTTTCAAAGACTTATCTATTTAGCATCTGACGACGATTTTTCTTTGAACCGTTAAAACATTTGAACAGCTGCATCGATTTTTACCAAACACAGCGAAGAAAAGGATTAGTAACATCTAGGGACCACCGTTCACGCATTGTTTTGGAGTAATAAAAACAAAATCCCCGATAGGTCTTCTCGACCGCCGCGCCGTACATTCTTCATTTCTTTTGCTCTAAAAAAAACTTAATCAAATTCATCTTAACCGTGGAGATTCGTTGCCAGTGACAACAGTTACACGGACACATAGTAAGGTACACAAACACACTTAAATTAATAACACCTCTCCTTTTTCGGGGGTGAAAAAGGTAAACGAGGTAACCCAATTTTATTGCATGCTGTGCATGTGGAGCTATTCATTTGCATAAGTTATATTGCCCTCCGGCCAGGTGGCATGACGATCTGCGAAAGACTGCAGGCAGATGCTGGATGCGGCAAGCTGAAGACAGGGCGCTATGGCGCTCATTTGTAATTTAAAGTAAAGTATTATTTATTGCCTGAAATACATGTGTACAAAGGTGGTTTAGGTATAGGTACTTAAACATGATTCAATGTATTTCTACTGTTAAGTGTGCAATGTCTGATTTACATTGCTCAAAGAAAATTATAATAAAATAATAGAAATAAACTAGAACTAGTATTTACAATTGCAACAATTGAGCTAACTGCAGACTGTTGCAAACAATGTATAGGTAGCTCAACTGATCCATATCAATACCAGTCGGAAGCGTCCCCAAGACGCTGGCTGCAAAATTTATTCAAGATGATTAAATTAAAGAAAGTCAGATAACATTGGATTATAATACATAAGGAT
The DNA here is from genome assembly GCA_949316285.1 of Eupithecia subumbrata. Lineage (NCBI taxonomy): Eukaryota > Metazoa > Arthropoda > Insecta > Lepidoptera > Geometridae > Eupithecia > Eupithecia subumbrata. Next base: position 26,248,524 of record OX438643.1, read on the forward strand.
TTGAGGAGGCCTATGTCCAGCAGTAGACTAATAGGCTGTTGATGATGATGATGACGATGATGAAGTTATATAGCACCTACAACCAATTTTTGCAATATATACTTAAGAATAAGTATAAATCCTTGTTAGGTACTTAGCTATCATTATTCACACAGTTAAGTAATAAATTGTACATAACATTGAACTTTCCGACCTCAAGAAGTAATAGAAATCTCGGATAACAAACCAACAACATAGAAACGTGTTTATTATTTTTATGACTTGATCAGAACCTCTACTGAACCTAGTTCGCTATAAAAACCCAACCCACGTCCAATTAGACGGTAGACACCATTATACCAAAACACAAGCATTATTATAATACAAAATCATTGAACTGTCAAAAATATAAGAGACCGACAAACGGTTTCTACGACGCGACGTATTAATGGCTGTTTTATATGCTGATTTTTATGGAGGAAATATAACTAATATCAATGTTGGTAGGATTAAAATTTAGATGTACACAATACATTTAAAACTTGGGTTTTTTTAACCCTTAAATCTTAACACCCTACGTAACTGTGCTTGTTAGATTTCGAGAATTCAATATTAATAAAATGTTTGATATGTATGTACCTTTTAGATTAAGTTACAACTTAGGTACCTAGGTACTACGCTTACTATAATCTTTCGCATACTAACATATTTGTCTCAAACAAAACACATAAAAACAAAACCCCTCAAATTGATGTAAAACACTGATTATGTCAGCTAAATTGCTACCAACTCAATGGCATGTAAAGGATGACACGTAGAGCGTGACCAACTTATCTATACAGGTGGATAAAACTTGAAGTTAGACCGTAACTTGGAAATTCCTCTCTGGCTGGTAGAAATACTTGTTGCTAGCGCCGTTGTCATCAGCATAAATAAGTTTGTACACTAAATTGCAAATAAAACGTTCTCATGCTTATCTCTCGCGCATCCCATCAGATAGTTCTGTCCATTTGCATCCCTCGTAAAAGGACAAATGACCCCGACTGACTATGTGGACTGTAATGATTGTTTATTTATCACTTGATCTTGGTCGGAGCAGGCATTATTAAGTCCTAGCCACCTTTTGCTGAACTTCCAAAGTGGTATATTCCTATATTAAAACGTAACTGAGCATGATTTTGCTTAACTTTCAATACATCGTTGTTTCTTAAGATTGTCGCAGATCTGCACGGCGCCACTGCCGCGCAGCACAAAAATGTGAAAACAAAGAAGGGTGAAAACCCAGATTTGAATTCCCGTTTTGTGCTACGCTATTTAAACATTACGAGTTAAAACTCGTACAGCGGTACTACAAAAACCAACTTAAACACTGGTCTAACAAGCGTTCAGCTAAACATACATAGGCCTCCCCTAATGAGCGCCATAGCGCCCTGTCTTCAGCTTCAACAAATAACATATTTTCTTTTTCAGGGTTCCCACATTACCAAATTTAAATGGATATTTATCTACTAGTAGAAACGAAATACCTTTGCTTCAGTTATTTAGAGTTACATAGCTATATTAGAGTTTTAGATGAGCGAAAAAATTGTAAAACAATCGCGAAAGAAGTTGAAATTTGCGGTAGCTGACGATGTCCACGCTTTTTCACTTGGCCAACATTTTCATAAACACTTTATCTTACTTATAATGCTTCAGTGGAAGATGGTAGATAAAATAAAATAACAAGCGATTTTCCCTTTGAGATTTGCTTTGTCCCAGCTATGATATTGCAGAGCTGATTGAAATATCTAGATGTGAAGAATGGAGAGATTCGTTCCAAGTTATTTTTGCATGTAGAGTAGGTAGACGATTATTGTTTTGCAATATTTAAAAATATCTTACTACACTTGGAGTTGAGACCTTTGGTCCGTGGGGTACCGAGGCTCTTCGGGTTTTTTTTTATCTGAGCGTATGGTCGAAGCGCCGGCTGACCTGAGAGCTGGTGAGTAGGTATCTGGCGCAGCGCATCAGCATTGCCATACAGCGGGGCAATGCAGCCAGCGTCTTCGGATCACTTTAGCTTCCTGTAGATTTTTTGTAACAGCCTGCGGTTAGTTCAATTGTTTCAATTATAAATTTATTTTCTAATTTATTTCTATTATTGTCAATAAAGGTATATTAGGTGTATATTTTCCTTAATACCTACCTACTTAATTTTATTATATAAAAACTATCGTAGTTTGACGAATTCATTACGGATGTAAGCGGGTTAACTACGAACCTGATTTGTGTTGGAAGAACACCAACGTTTCCTTTTTTAAGTTCCAACACAAATAAGGTTCGTAGTTAACCCGCTTACATTCCGTAATGACTTTTATTATACTTAATCTTTTGAAACTTTTACAACTGAAAGCACATCATCATCATCATCATCCCATATTAGTCCACTGCTGGACATACGCCTCCCCTAATGAGCGCCATAGCGCCCTGTCTTCAGCTTGCCGCGTCTACCTGCAGTTTTTCCCAGGTCGTCATCACCTGGTCGTTGAGCGTCCTACACTCCGTTTACCGAGTCGCGTTCTCAACTCAAGAACACGTTTACCCCAGCAGCTGCCGGTTCCTTGCGAGATATGGCTTGCAAATTTTTTTAAGAAACTAAAAACACAGGTCTATAGACAAGACTTTTTAAATGGTGTAGGACTACCTACAACTGTGGCGAAATATAATATTAGATCACTCAAAACACCATCAATCATGGTGTAATAAATGTATTTTTTTATTTAGTTACTAATTGTACCCGCGTTGTGTGCATGAGAAGCCCACCTGTAGTTTTTTTGCGTTGATCGTAATTATTATGAACACCGGTACCTAATCACTTAAATTCGTTTCGGATATCATTGATTTCTAGAATTAATCATTGGAAAATATTTGCGCACTCTTAATTGGTTTCTCCTTGGTCGATGAAAATGATCAAATTCCTTTGTTTATTTTTAGATAAAGTGGTTGTCCATGTTTTGGGCCATTCGATAAATATTTTACTCCTTTTTTGGCATCAATATTTATTAAAACTTCTAAATACAACATGGTTATTAACACTAAAGTCATTAACAAGGGATATATATCATGAATACCTACTTGGCCCGAGCCCTGAAAATGACTGAGAAAACAAGATTGTTTGGTATTAATTTCATACCTGTCCAGTAGGTTTTAATGTTTTTTTAATGTTCTTTCAGTGTCATACTTATGATGTAGAGATAAATCGGGATTGAGCATCCAGATCAATCTCTACATTATCAAAAGTATGCATATGTGTATAAATATCTTTTCAAAAGTATCTCCACATTCTTCTTTTTCTTTGACGACCTCCGTGGCACGGCGGGCGAAGATCGACAGGAGGTTCGATTCCCGCCTCGGGACAAATGTTTGTAAGATACTACAGATATTTTTTCAAGGTGTTCTGGATGTTTTCTATGTTTTATAAAAAAATATCTATCTATGTTATATATAATGTTGTATTCTATGTAGTATGTAAGTATTGTATTCAGTATATCAGTTATCTAGTACTCATACATAACACAAGCAAGCAACGCTGTGCGAATTGTCCAACATTATTTATTTATATATTTATTCTTACATTCTTCTACATCATACATGTATAAATAAAAAGGTCTTTGAACCGAAATTATACGTTCCTTAAGGCTAAAAGATCTAAATATGACAAAGTCATTACCTATCACATAGTATTGGGGACACCCTGTGTCCCCAAATAACTGCAATCCTTAAAACAGGTGAAAATATATCAAAAATGATAGACGAATATGTTTAGAAAAGGGGCCAGAACATCTTCCTCATTGAATGGCATAAAAATAAGCAAAATTTCAAATGGCTGGCATTTAGCAAGGAAGACGTTCTGACCACTTTATTATTCATATTAGTCGATCATTTTTGATTTAGTTTCACCTGTTTTGCGCATTGTAGTTATTCGGGGGACACCCTGTATTGTTGGTATTTTATTGCTGACTAGGTTCTGATATATGGGAAAAAAATTATGTTTTATTCCGGGATTATAATTACCTGTATGCAAAATTTCAACTAGATCGGTTCAGTAGTTTTGGCGTGAAGAGGTAAGAAACATCCATCCATCCAAACTTTCGCATTTATAATATTAGTGTGATTTTATAATAGCTAGGCCTACGGCTGATTTTAGAGATGTTCACGCTGTATTTATTGCAAAATTATGTGCTACTTGTACTTCACTAATCATTGGCCGCCATTGATATTTTATCGAATACATTTGATGCCAACTTCTAGTTATTATGACATCGTCCGTAATGTTTATGCAAAGTTACACCCACACTTCATCACCATGCATCTGGACAGGCATGTAGTCAGGTCGTAATGCGGGGTTAGAAACATAGACTGAAAAAGATAATAATGAAAATCTAGTACCGAAAATTAGCTCTGTTTAGCTTGGGGCTAGATGATGCTGTGTGAATTGTTCAAAAATATTTATTTATTTTATCGAACAACATTCATTATGAACGTAAGCAAGTAAACTGCGAACCTTGTTTGTGTTGGAAGAACAACACGTTTCATCCCCTAGCAAGGGACTTCATGAAGGCTACCTAACAGCAGTAGACAACCTCACAGGTAGAAAACGGTTAAATAACTGACTTGGCAACCTACTTGCATTCAAAAGTGAACCTTATTCACTTAGCCCACCATATTTACGTAAAAAATCGTAGGTATGTAATTTTTGATAAGCACGTAACGTAGAGCAAATATAAACAAAAGGTAGCGATGAATACCCGATAAATAATCTATATTTATAACAGAGAAGAGAAAAACTGACTCATCAAGAGATCTCTGAAACTACAAGAGCTACGAAGCTGAAATTTTGCATGGAGGTTCCTTCCAGGACGCGACGTAGGCATCCGCTAAGAACGGATTTTTGGAAATTCGTATTCTAAGGGGTAGAAGGTCATTTTATAATTACTTCAGAACCGTAACTGCTGGCCCTTCAACATTTGTAGCGCAGAAAGATGACTTAAAATAAACAAACATGTGTTTCAGGGTTTTTTGAAATTCTCACCCTGAAGTCAATGGTGTGGAGTCGAAGTAAGGAGACTCACTGACATTTCACGAAATCTAAGGAACTAGAAGAGCTACGAAGCTGAAATTTTGCATGCAGGTTTCTATTAAGACGTAGGCACCCGTTAAAAATGGATTTTCGAAAATTTGTATTTTAAGGGGATCAAAGCTAATTTTTATAATAAGTTCAGAACCGTAACTTTTAGTTCGTCAAAATTTGTAGCGTAGAAAGATGACTTAAAATAACAGATACGTGTTTCAGGGTTTTTTGAAATTCATACCCTAAAGGCCAATGTTGTGGAGTCAAATTTAGGCGACTCAATGACATATCACGAAATCTCAGGAACTAGAGCTACGAAGCTGAAATTTTACATGAGGGTTTCTATTAAGACGTAGACACCCGTTAAAAACTTTTGGAAATTTTTGGAAATTAGTATTTTAAGGTTGTCAAAGGCCATTTTTATAATACAAAATACAAAAAACAAAAAAAGCATTCTTAAAAGGATGAAATTGAATTAATAGGTTTTCTCATAATAACTTTAAAATTGTAAAGGATAGGTGGGTCATTCTTCGGAAAGACATTTTTTGGTTGACTTTCGTGGCACATTTTTTTTTGTTGAAATAGCACATAATGATGAAATATTCTGAATAAAGATTTAATTTAAAATTTATCGGTAGTGGAGGGAACTTAATTGACTTAATGGTTACGAAGTAATTCAATTTTAAAAATATGGTATCCACGGAAATCAGTATTCATATCACCGAAATCAAATATATAAAAATATTGAACATTTATACGTTGACACATACATTTTGTGTGAATTAGCATATTAAAATCAATGTCAAATCAAATCAAAAATCAATGAAGGATATTCGGGTTGGTTTATTAATAAAATAATGTTTTTTCAGTAGGAAGTAGATGGAATTTTTTTTTAAATTAAGGAGTAATTATTTTATGTTTGCAGTTTTTTTCTAAGAAAGTATAACAAACATTTACACACTCTTAAGTCAATACAGTAAACATTATTTTTTTATATTTTTTTGTGTTTAATTTTAATTATTAGAGGAAAATCTGCTTCTCTCTAGCAGTTCGTTGTTGACGAAGATCTAATTCACTAACTGATTGTATCTTCCCTTCTTTCTTCTTTCGATAATACCGCAGTCTATCTTTTTCTTTCTGCACGGAATAATAGGGTTTAAAGTATAAAATTGCCTTTTTATTGTAATAGGTACTTCGAATTGACATAGAATCTTCATGGTTTGAGATTTTTGAGCGAAACTCTTTTTACATGGTACCTATGAGGTTATTCTTTTAAAAAATGTGCAACATTCGATTATCGACTTCCAGTTGTATTTTTTTTTAGCTTAGACAAGAAAAATGAATACTTCGAAAATTCGAGTGATTTTTGAATACGAGTTCCGACGCGGAACTAACGCGGCAGAAACAGCTCGCAATAACAATGTTGCGTTTGGAGAGGTTACTGCTAATGAACGCATCGTGTGATTTTGGTTTAAACGCATTCGTGATGGAACGTTTGATTTGAAGAAAGAACCACGTGAAAGACCAGGTGAATAAAAATGAATTGAAAGAAATGGTTGAGCTAATCCGAGCCAAACTACCCAGGAATTAGCGGCATGGTTTAACGTTAACTTACCAACAATATTGACTCATTTGCGTCAAATCAATAAAATTAAAAATTAGAAACGGGTGCCTCATGATTTGACTGATTTGCAGAAAGAAACGCGTGTTGAAACTTGTTTTGCCTTGTTGAATCGATACAGAAATGAAGAAATATTGGATCGAATTGTGACATGTGATGAAAAGTGGATTCTTTACGATAACCGTTCGCGAAAAATGCAATGGGACCCCCGGGTCAAACGCCTCAATAGTGTTCTAAAGCAAAGCTTACCAATAAAAAGGTAATGGGTAACTATTTGGTGGTCTCAGCATGGTGTTATTCACTATAGCTTTCTCCGATCTGGTCAAGCAATAACGGCAGATGTCTAATGTGCCGAACTCCGAACAATGATAGCAAAACTAGCAGTGAAACAGCCCCGACTCATGAATCGATCTTCATCATTATGGCTCCATGATAGCGCGAGACCTCATACAGCACGTGAAACGGCTTTAACTCTACAATAACTGCAATTAGAAACCATTCGTCAATCTCCGTATTCGCCACACCTCGCTCCAACGGACTACCATTTTTTTCCTGATTTGGACAAATTTTTACGTGATAAAAAATTTTCTTCTCAGGAGGCAGTACAAAATGCTTTCACACAGTTTGTCGAATCTAGATCACTAGAGTTCTATCGCAAAGGCATAAATGACCTTCCTATTAGATGGCAGCAGTGTATAGATAATAATTTGATTAAATAAAATGTTATATAAAAAAAAACTAATTAAAATTTTTCAATACAAATCGGTAATTTCATACTTTAACCCCTAATATTTCTCTAGATTAAGCTTGATTCGGGCTCTCTTCCGTCTTTCAGCCAATATTTTTGCAACTAAGCGATCTTCTCGTTAGTAGACCATATTCCCAGCGCACTGAAAAAACATTATTAAAATTAACAATATAAAAATGTTAATCGACCTGCAGATTAGGTTTTCGTTGTTTTAAATGACATTTCGTGTACTTTTTGTCCACGGAAAACACGAAAATCAATACCACGAAAATCAAAAATATGTACAAAATCGTACATTATTTCCTAAATTGCTGGTATATATTACTTTGGTATCTGCAGTCGAAATTAGGAACCTAAAAGGCATCTGCTATTACAATCATTAAAACAATAGGATTAGTATGAACGAATTTAAATTCTACATGGTAATCAACATTTGCGGTATACCAAGCCACGGAAAGTGATTACTTACCTTAATAACAGATGGACGCGGAGACATAGAGATGTGTTGTCCTCGCCACTGATGGAGCGCCACTGATAGTTTGTCTCAGTCTAACAACTATTCACGCAATTACTAAAGTAAAGTTTATATGAACAAATTAGTGCGCGCCAGGGGTATCAACGCCAAACGTCGGACGCAAAGTTATCTAGTTGTAACTTATCAACTAAAACATATTTTTGCAAAGTAATAGTGTCAGTTAAGCTAGTAACTATCTGTTTATTTGTGAACCTGTGTGAAATAGTGCTATTATTAATAGGAGATAATATAAAAATTTATTAACACTCGAACATGAGGTCCGGACGCACCAAGAAAGTCAATATTCCCAAGGTTTTTATTTATTTTTTCTTATTTAGAATAAGAAAATTAAAAAACTAAAAAAGGCCTCCCCCATTACTTTTGTCTAACCTAACACCTAAAAAAACATCAAAGGGCTAGGGATACTATTTGTATTTTTTTTCGAGCCGGACATGTATTTTTAAGCCTTGTGAGAATTACCCAGGTTGTAAAACTTTGGCGTAAATAGTTTACATGGAAACCAATATTACTTGATGTATTAGTATTACTAAAGTCCACGCGAATGAAATCGCGGCGGGTCAGCTAGAACGATTTTGGTAATTTGTATTCTTAGATAGTTAAAATGGGGTCGTAATCGTATAAGTAATTTGTTAAACAAGCATTCTTCGAAGGATGAAATGGGATTTATAGGTTTTCTCCCCCATTTACATCACCTGTAAATAGCTCCAGTGCCGAGTACCCACTGCAATCCGGAAACTGCTTCTAAAGGTCTTTTGTTTTGCTTTCGGAATAATTTGCAGCAAGCGAATTCGACTGCGTTTGTTTTCATTCATTTTACCCAGGGAAATACGTTACCGAAGCCGTTATTTACAGCACCTGTAAATAGCTCTAGTCCTGAGTACGTCCTAACATCTGGATCGGTCGTGATAAATAATAGCAAGCAGGTCCTCCCACTGCGCTCCGGAAACTGCTTCTAAAGGTCTTTCGTATTGCCTTCGGAATAATTTGTAGAAAGCGAATTGGACTGCTTTTGCCAAAATACGAGCGATAACATTGCATAAATTCTACAATGTTTTATAAAATTAAGAAGTAACTAAACTGAGCTAACTCTAGATTGTTTGCGACAGTCAGCAGTTCGCTCAACTGTTTCATTCGGATATACCAATTTAATTTTTTCTATTCTTTGTAATTTTGTTTATGAAAAAGAAATCATATGTTTTATTAAAATAACTAAGAATAGGCAAGCATTTTTACAAGAGATCTAATCTAAATAAATTCTAAGAAACCCAGGTAGACTAGGCTAAATCTCTAAAGTTATCACCATATAACGACACAATTTGGCAAAGTAAAAAGAGATAAAAATTGTGAGCCCATCAAAAAGCCAATATTCACCTTTTCAAATTTACAAAATGTAGGTATAATTTAACACGTAATAAAACTTGTTTATCGAATTCCCAGATAAAAATAAACCAGTTTATGGATTTTTAATTCTGCGAAACGAGAAGGACCCCATAAGGTCACTTTATCCGCAATCTAAATATTAAAAACTTAAACAAAACTTGACGGTCGCATTACAAAGTGGAACAGAATAACTATAAAGTACTACAAGGAGGTTAGTACTGTAATCTGTGCGTCCACGCAGTTTTCCATGTCCTAGCCCCCACTACCTTACTTACTGTGTCGTATTCCATGCGCAGGCGAGGTTTCCGCGCTGCGCAGGCGCCTGTGTACGTATAGCCGTAGACTCAGCCCCGCGCACGCGCGATCGAACATCGATTACCAACAACACGTTTCATAAACTTTTCTCAATGAAAAGATCGTGAAAATGTTCGAACTCTAGATTGTGTGGAAGTGTCTTTTGCTATTGTTCTTGTTGTGAGCGGTTTCAGTGAATGTGAACTTGGTGATTTTTCAGTGATTGAAATTTATTATTGGCTTTTCAGTACAGGTGTGTATTAACCTTGATGTATTTTGTTACATATCAGTGTGTAAGTAACGTACACGTAGTACGTAACTAAATAATTTAAATACATGGTAACCTACATAGATTGCTTGTTTAATTTAATTTGAATTAAAATCGAAAACGGATTAGAGGTTTTCGTCAGAACCAATAAAAGTTTTATGTGATAGAATTTCACAAGTTAAATATATGAAGGGCGTAAAACCTGTTGTAATAAGTTAATGTGTCGTCATCTGTTGTGTTTGATTAAAAGCATGGTTTTCTAGATAATTATCTTTTTTCAAAACATTACTATAATTTTCTAAATTTTTAAGTTTTTCACAATTAAGGACACTGAAAAATATGGAACAGTGCCGAAGAAAACATGTAACAATACTTGGTTTTAGAACTCTAGATATTTTGTTTGTAAATTAAACGATCAAAAAAGAATATTTAAGGATACTGCTATCATATTCGTCTGTTATCCGTTTTTGAACTCAAATTTGAACGTTTTTTGTTGAATTTGTATAATGAGGCGTTGTTGAAGTTTGTGTTTTTGATTTTGGTTTAGAATTTGCTATTTGTTTTGACCTTATTATTTTCTGTTATTGTTATCAGTTTCGTAGGGTCATGAATCTCTTTGCTGAAATAAAATATCTTGGATCCTAGAATCCAGTAAAGGTATTTAATACATCACAAGATAAACAATAATACCTACTAAAAGGAAACCCAAGGAAAACCTGTACTTGAGGAAATTTCCTGTAAGCTAGGTGTATCCTTCGAATACTTATGGAAGCTAGAAACAAAGGACGTAGGTGTACCTAATGAGGCGAGGGCGCATTCCGTCCGGTGCCAATTCGGTAAAGTAGCCGTGACATAACTCAAAGATATGCAAATTTGATGTATCCATTGACGCATGTAGGTTTGAAGATAAACAGAGTAATAAGAGAACAAGATATATGGCAAATATTCGTAGAGGCCTACATTTAAAGGCTCGTAGAGGCCTACATTTAAAGGTTCGTAGAGGTCTACATTTAAAATATAGTTTAAAAAAAAACGCCCATTTATAAAGATTTGGAAGCCGTAAAACCTCAAACATTAGTTGCAAAATATCTAAGTACACTACATACTTTATTCCTAAAAACATTTTTTATATTTTCTGGACAGTTTTACTTTGTTCTCTTAATACTCTTCGTACCTGATTAGCATAAAATAATTATATCGAAGTACATACGAAGATTTATTTTATGCGGAATTAATATAGTCTGTCAATATATTATATACCTACCATAAAGTTGACTCTGCATCGACTACGTTATGTGTGCCGTTGGATTTCCCGAATAGAAGCAAAATAAGATTTATTATTTATCGCGACATGCCAGTAAATTATTGTAGTATTTATTTTTTTGTGCGATTTCATTGATTCCATTTAACATAAGTGTTTATGTTAGGGGCGAACCTAGCGCGTTTTCTTTTTAAACTATATATCAGTACTCACAAGAACCGCATGGTAAATAACTAGAATTACATCAAATTAATTTTTTTTCTTTGGTTCCTTAATTAGGAAAACATGATTGCGAAAAAAATTAAAGTAGAATTTGCGATACTTTAAGTACATACAACTAAACAGTACTAAGTACCTACCTAGTTTTGTTTTTTGCTAGTTACTCGATCATCATCAAAAATAATAATGTACGCAATTATGATTGCCGCATGCTTATTATCATGATACTCGGATATAATAGTCATATCTTTGACAAAAAACTGTTCACACCGGCGTGGAGGCGTTATTACATTAGATTGGAGAATAATGACAGCCTGACAGATGCGCAAGCGCCTACAGTCTAATTTAAAAATGTATTGTTCACAAACTATTATGAGATCAATAACCTTTGACATTAGCTGAGAATTCAAGATCAGTGTAACTTGTTATTTAAATCCGAGGTCTTTATTAAGTTTCGTTAATATAATAATCTGCTATGTTGTTTTATTTATAACAAGCTTCAGAGCGCGGCTACGCAACAAACTTCCATTTATTGTTAGTTTTGGAGCTTTCAGTAATGAATTCGGTAAAGAATGCTCTACTATATCGATGTTTGTTGCACCATGGGTTCATAGAAAATGGTTAACGATTTGCGAAAAACCACACTGAAAAAAACAGGCTTACATTGATTAAGATCTTGTCTAATGTGATCACGCATCATGAATCCATATGAGCCTGATAAGATCTTGTCTTCTGTGTCTATGAGAACTTAGTTAAATCGTAATAGCTCCTTCTACCAGGTAGTGAATTGGCCTTATAAAGTGTAGTTATTTAATTCAATTCAGAGATTAAATGTAACAAAGTTGTTTGGTAACCCCGTGCAAATAAATGTTTAATATGACAAAGCGAATATTTATTTTGACTTAGAGCATTGATATGTCAATGATGTGCCAATTTTTTGTTTTAAACAAATTCGATATGTTGCAGCTACCATGCATTCTTGTTTGTATTGAATGAGATATTTATCATTCCAACTATTTTGACGCCATAAGATAAAATACGTCTTAGTTTGACTATATTTTTTTCAGTGTAATTTCCCGCTAGTTGTATTCCGCGCAGAAATTTAAAAATATAAAAACCGCGAAAATATTTGAGTTTCGCACGTATCCGTGTGAGATTCCGAATCTTCGACTCGGAAACCTGATTTCGATTGAATAAGAATAACCCTGCTGTTCAGTAGTTTTGCCATGATGAGGTTACAATCATCCAAACTTTCGCATTTATAATATCAGTGTGATTCGAGTAGTTATTATGCTTCAAGATTTCCTCAAAACTCCTATCTGAAGTCAGAAATCACCAGATTGCAAAACCATGATACCTTCTAAACATAAGGTTTTTTTGACAAAGTACTTAGCTTTGTAAAAACGAGATTTATGTTAGTCACATCCGTGCGATAAGCGATCGTTTTTCTAAGAACATTTTGTCATAGGTTCTTTGAAACTGTATTTGTAGAACAACATTGCTTAAATGCCAGTGCATGCCATAAAGTTTCTTCAAGAAATACATACCCAGGGGAAAATCCTTGGAAAATTCTGTTTTAGGTCAATCCACTTAACCCTTCATCACAGTTAGACCATTTCTTTGAAGGGTAATTTTATTTATTTCACGCATAATGAATTGACTTAGAAATAAATAAATAAAAGAACTTTTTATTCCTTACCCTTCAATAACATTAATCAATCATTCTTAAAAATAGTAATTGCTTGTATTAATTAAAAAAAAACGTATGTCAAATATGATATAATTAATGTCAGAATATTGATTTGATAAATGAATTTCAATAGTTAATTATTGATTTAACGGGATCCCAACCTAACTAATGAATTGACTTAAGACCTAACAAAAAAATTGAAACAATAAAACATATATAACCGTTTATTAGATGTACCTAATACATATGTATGTGAATTCCATCTTAATCAATTTATATTACGCGAAGCAATGTTGGAACTTTTCTGGAACGGCTCTCCTATATGAAATGGACTATTGATAGCATGCATGGCAATAAGTTTATGTGGCAAATACCCTAAATACAACAATATGAATTTTGTAGTATTTTCAAAATTACATTAGATTTTCAACTCTCTGCAAATACCAACTTACTGTTTAGCGTCATTTCAAAAGGACCAGTAATCTATCAGCATCAATTTATTTCCCATTTATTGTATCGGTATGTAATCTCGCAATCTTAGGGCCAGCTGGTACAGTCAACCCCAAAAATTCCTGATTTTCGGGAACATTTTCAAAAACTCGCCTAAACCTCAAATACCAGCTGATCTACACAGATGTATCCGTGAGAACATCACTGAAACTATTATCGACACTCAGTGTTTTCTTCTGTTTTTTATTAGAAATCAGTCATCATGCTGTCGATGAGCGGAAAAAGTACATAAATCAATAAATAAATAATGCTGGACATTCCAGCATTATGTATTTATTGTGTGTCGCTGTGTGACAATTCACACAGCGATAAATACATATCTATCTAGTTATCTAGCCCCAAGCTAAGCAGAGCTTGTGTTATGGGTGCTAGATATCTGATATACTTAATAGATATTTTTTATATAAATAAATAATGCTGGACAATCCACATAGCACCATCTAGCCCCAAAGTAAACTACTCAAAGTTTGTGTTATGGGTACTAGATAACTGATATATTTAATACATTATATACATAGATAGTATTTTTTTTAGAACAAATTTCTGCAGATCGTACACAAATTTGTTCCGAGGCGGGAATCGAACTCGCAACCTATTGCGTCGCAGGCGGACCTTCGCCCACCGCGCCACGGAGGTCGTCAATATACAAGTGATACATTCACGAAAACATCTGAATTGACCTGCAGTTCGTTTTGAAATGTTGGCTCTATTCCGTGATTTCAGTAGTCGACTGTCCCTTAGTTTAGCTAGAGGCAAACATTCCTTCCTAGGTCGTAGTAGGTGATTATTTACTACCTATGCTCCGGTTGCGATATATACTGTTCAGGTAACATCTAGTTTGATAGTCGGTTTATACGGAGGCACAGTTATTTCGTAAGGAAACTCTACAATACGTTAGAATTAAGGTACTCGTGAAAATAACTATGTTCATTAAATTGGGTTATGTTCTTGTAAACAAAAATAGTTTTTATTATTTTTATGTGTATGCCACCTAGTCAAAAATTTTGTACAAGCTTATAAATAAAAATATTATGTTTTTGACCACACGGTTATTATTATTATTATGCAGCCAGCGTCTTGGGAACGCTTCAAATTGATATTTATTATTTATTGGTACCCTAAAAATAGCGACATACATAATATTAATACTAGAAATAAGAATAAACTCGCTGTGCCCACAACTAGGTTACACAAGATATATGTATCTTTTAAAGGGCAATGTATACGCTTCTACAACAAAACTCCAAGTGAGTTGCAAAAATCAATAAATAAATTCAAACAAATTCTCAAACATATCCTTTGTAAAAAGGCTTACTACAAAATATCAGATTATCTAGCTAGAGGATAAAAAAGCTTGGGACGAGTTTTGCTCCAGCTCGAAAAATAACAACTAACAGGACTAAAGGTTTCTTCGTCGCTTCTTTATATTAGTCTACATAACGAAGCGACATAAATCCAAAATATCACTTTATTTCCGTGTCAGTGTTTAGTTTTATAATTTGACCTTTTCTAAGTGCAGGTACATTTATTGTATTTATGGAAATAAAAAGTTTTTGATTTTATTTGATTTACTGATATGGATCAGTTGCTACCTGCAGATTATTTGCAACTGTCTGCAGTTCGCTCAATTGTTTCAACTGTAAGTACTAGTTCTACTTTATTTCTATTATTTGATTGTAATTTTCTTTGTTAATTGGTAATGGTATTATTATCTCGTCAGTCATTATCAAATGATATAGTCATTACCGACGACATTGTGATTTTTCACGGGCTTTAGTTTGAAAGCAAATCAATGCTTGATAGCAAGAACTTTGGGGCTTTAAAAAAAGATTGATGCAATAAAATAATCGACATTTAATAACCAACGAGGAGTAAGAGTTAATCTTCCTCGTTCGCCTTGGGATACCTTGTCGGTATTTCTTTATCACCCTTGCGGTATTCTACCTTAAGATGAACTTAAGGTCAACTAGTCCCAATAAGGTAACTTCCGCTAATTTGGAACGCATTACCTACACTATTTATTTGTATAAACACTTCGTCATTCATTAAAATTCCGTTGCTGTACTGGAAATACCTATTGACAAGTAATTTCTATTTTTAGTGGAAAAAAAGCCTCGACTACCGTGAATGAATATTTTGACTTCACATCACGTAGGTACCTACTTTTGCAAATATTATGTGCAAACAAGCCACAACTAAGTTGCGCAACGCAGTTACTAGCCACTTTTCTCCTAACCTAAACAAGTCAAAAATAAAAAACCTATTATTGTACTCTAAAATTGTTTAGAGTACAATAATAGGATTTTTATTTTACGCACGTAGACTTTCTTCTTCTACTCCGTTGCAGCATTTCTAATTGAAGTTTAAGTTAAACGGCCAGAGAAGTTAAGAGTCTTCCCTACAATTTCTCTGGCCGCTTATAACTTCTCTCAACTTAAGATACCCATTGCATAGAAAAAAAATGGGAACTTTATCCTCATATATCAGTTTTGCGTAATCTGCTTATAAATTACAAGTTTCTGCCCGCGGCTTTGCAATCGTATGCCTTGTTTCTATGGAAACGTTTAAAGATTATTTATCACATATAGCCTGTTTGATTCCAGGCTTATGTATGCAAAATTTCAGACCGATCGGTTCACAACATATGGCGTGAAGAAGTAACAAACATCCATCCATACATCTAAACATCCATACATACTTTTGCATTTATAATATTTGTGTGAAGATTGCCTCCGTGTAGCCCGTCTGCACCAAGCAGGCTGCGAAATGCGATGATGTATTTTGTATTTTCTTGTCGTATATCGCATAAGCGACATTGAACTGTAGTGATCCGAGATCACTATTCGCATCACGCACTCTCTCGTTCGGTAGTCGACGGCCGACTTCACGCTTCACGGAATTAAATCTACGAAAAAATAAATCTGTTTGTTTCCATATTACTTAAAATAGGCTTAGGTTACTATAGTTTTTTTAGAGGTCAAACACTGCTTATTTATTTCATCTTAGGGAAATCTTGAGATTTCGGTGTTTGGGTTGTTGCGCTACGTCAGTAGAAACTCAATCGCGAAAGTTTGGATGTCCAGATAAAAAAAATATTTCGTGATCGGGAGTGAACTGTGTCGAAATATTGGAAAGCTCACAACTCAAATCATGGCAAAAATCCCGTTGTAAATGACTTTAGTGGATGTTCAGATGTTTGTTACCTCTTCATGCCACTATTATTAATTTTATGGAAATGTAGATTTCGACCTAGATTATCGAAAACACGGGCTAAAGTAAGTAGAGGAAAAGCTCTGTTGGCGAACGACCCAGGCGGACAAACGACAAACAAGTTTTTGAGTTTGGGCATTTAAGAACGTTATTATAGTACCTACTAGCTTCTGCACTCGGCTTCGCACCCTTTTTCGGAATAAAAGTAGCCTAGGCATAGTCCTAGTCATAGTGATCCGCACAGCCGTTTGCCCGTTTAGGCGTGAAACGGTAACATACAGCAGATAGACAAACAGACCGACGGAGTTACTTTCGAATTTATAATATTAGTATGGATTATCCCTAAATAAATGATTAATATGCACCTACACTACAACAAATCTGTAACCTTCCCAAGCTCAATGTCTGCGACGTATGACCCGCGCAACACTCGATAATGCTACCCCATTGCCAAATGACGCATTGAATTACAAGTGACTCAGGTTTTTGTATCATGAATGGAAGAAAGTATGGTATCTGAGGTTATTTGTTAAATAACAAGCCTAGAGTCTATCTAGATAGTACAGTCACAGATATAATAATACTATACTAGGTACAGTCAAGATGTTATAAATAAATAATAATAATAGATAATGCTGGACAATTCACACAGCATTATCCAGCCCCAAGCTAAGCAGAGCTTGTGTTATGGGTACTAGATAACTGATATACTTAATACAATACACTACATAGATAGATTTTTTTTTTATACATAGAAAACACCCAGACCAACGGAACAAATTTCTGCAGATCGTACACAAATTTGTTCCGAGACGGGAATCGAACCCGCAACCTCCTACGTCGCAAGCGGACCTTCGCCCGCTGCGCCACGGAGGTCGTCATTTCAGTTATAGTGACTCAACTTATTTTGGATTGATGGTTCAGTTCCTACATATAACGTAGCGATATTAAAGGATGTTAAAGTAAAAGACTAAATAATTTTAAGTAATTTATTTTAGTTCTATAGAAACAATGTGTCTGCTCATAGCACAGCTGATGTAAACAATGTGGGATAAAAAAAAATGGCCACCGGAAGTGGTCAATACAAAAAAAAACTAATTCTAGTGTTTATATTACAATAACTTAAAATACTACTAATTTTTCCTATTTCTTAGTATTTTATATATTGTCTTGAACAAAGGATACACCTCACGTTTAGAAGAAACAAAATTCAAGCGAATAGCCATATAAGTAATTCAATGTTTTTTTTATTAGCCTGAGATTCAACGCTCAACGTTCTTGAGTAGAGACCGTGACTCGGCAAACGTAGTGTAGGTAATCCTGCAGCCAGGTGGGATGACGATCTGCGAAAGGCTGCAGGCAGATGCTGGATGCGGCAAGCTGAAGACAGGGCGCTATGGCGCTCATTATGGAAGGCCTATGACTAATATAGGCTGATGATGATGATGATGATTCAACAGGAACTACTTCACGAAGGTCGAAGACCCACTGCAATATAATTAAATAAGTAAACATATACGCAATGCCTATTAATAAGTTTGACAATAAAGGACGAAGATCTACCGGTGGCATTGTTCAAGTAGGTAGGCGATTTTATTAATTGTGTGAGCACAGCTTTATTTAAATCGATGCCATTTGTTTTTGGTTTTTGCGGGTCGAGAAACCATTTTGTTTGATTTGTCATTGTAGACGATTGTTAAAAATAGAGATGTTTTTGTGACTGTTAAAGACCTTTGAAATAGTCATGGTGTTTGAGTTGTGGTTTGAGGCGTAGGAAAAACAAAGAACTCCAAATTTAGTTGTATTTAATCTGTGTGAGTTTTCATTATGTGCATAAATTAATTATAAAATTAAAAAAATATGCCCAAATTTACCGACGGAAAACATGTAAAAAAATGTGTATGTATTTCTGTCCGTCCGCAAATGCATTAAACCTGTTTGCATAAAACCTCAACAATCTTTTTAGAGTAATTATACAATTTTATTGAGAAAACGTGTAGGAAATTGTACTACGACTCTATCAGCTGATCTACATGAAATAAAGTGTTGAACCGCTTATTCTAATTCTTTTCCCACGGAGGTGCTCTACGTAACCAAATATACTTGAACTTCTCTTCTACTTGCTTACCATTCAGATGTTTTTAACTCATGGATCTAATTATAATGGTGACGTACTTACAAGTATTAATAGAGATGACACGATGTCAAAATATTTACGTAATAATGATGTAACTTAGAGCCTTATCATATCACACTAGCGGTTTGCGAGCGGCTGCGGGGCGGAGCGGACGCGCAGCGAATATGTTACGGGGACGCAACGAACACGCCGCAGATGCGCAGCGAATTCGTTGCGGACGCGCAACGTTTTCGTCGCGTGTTTGTAGCAAGTTAGCTACGCACAATACACTCAGTAACAAAATGGATTCCGACGAGGAGACACTGCTGTTGGCTTTGTTACTTCGAAGACGTCGGAGACGAAGACGAAATCATCGACGCATTTGGGAAGATCCATCAATGAATCGAATGGAAGAGAGCGACTGCTTTGTTATGTTTTGCAAACGCATAAAAAATATGTACGTACTAAAACGTTTGTACGAGGCAGTACAAAATGGCGTCCACGCTGCTATTCACGGCGGTACCGTTGCGCGTCCGCAACGAATTCGATGCGCATCCGCGGCGTGTTCGTTACGCCCCCGTAACGTTTTCGCTGCGCGCCCGCTCTACCCCGCAGCCGCTCGCAAACCGCTAGTGTGATAAGGCTCTTAGGTTGTAGTCGTTAAAGAGGTATGAAGAGTATTTTCAACATAGCCAGTGCAAGATCGTAAAACGGCAAATATATACATGTATGTAGTCACATACTAAATGCATATTTTGCGGTGCATTATGTATGAGATTACTTCTTACTTATGAATATGAATAAACGATTCGTATTCTACAGGGTGAAAACGTTAACCAGGATCTACTGGCGCGTATTTGCAAGGTCTTTATCATATGTCATGCAAATTACTATCCCAGGCTAGTATCCAGGTACTACTATATAATACTTCAGTAAGCAAATTTAGAATTTTTGTTATGTCCCCTTGGGAACTTAAGTAATTTAGTAAATATCGTTTTTATTGGCTTCGCTATATTCTGTTTATGATAATTTTTTTGTCTACTGGAGAATTAGTAGTAAAGCTTGAAAAGGGGCAAAAAGTCAAGTCTTATAAAAACATACGAAAGAATATATAACTAGGAAGGGTCCATAAACCAATTTAGGTAAAACTTACCAATCCCTACGAATATGGTTATGTAACTTTTTGATAACTTTACCTTACAATAGAAATATAAATAATGCGGGATAATTCACACAGCATCATCTAGCCCTAAGCTATGCAGAGCTTGTACTGATATACATAATACAATACATTACATAGATAGATATTTTTATTATAGTAAATACCAGAACAACCGGAAACAATATTTGCAGGCCGTACAAATATTTGTCCCAAGGCGGGAATCGAACCCGCAACCTCCTGCGTCACAGGCGGACTTTTGCCCGCCATACCATATCGGTCGTCAATATAATGAATATAACCCCCATAACCTGTTAGCAGTCGAAGTTGTAACAAAATTCTCACAAAATCAGACAAAAGAATTCAAAAACTAAATTGCAGTTGAAGTAATCTATCAGGATAATGATAGACGGATGCACTAGTCACGAGCCACACCCAGCAATGTACCGTAGGACTAAATGCCATGGTGAGACCCTTCACCAGCCGTTACGGTGCTCGCAATATCGGTAAACGCACCAAATGCTCACATTTTCGTTCCTAAAACAGCAAGCTTTGATAAATATGTAAATTTTCGCTCAGTTAAGGCTGTTACGCAAGCAAGCCTTGTTGGTCGAATGGGAGATAGCCTGACATTCCGAAGAATGTCGTCAAGTCTCATAAATTTTGAGCTTTTAATAATTCTCCTTTTCAGCGTCAAGGATTAAGATAGAAAACATAGGTAACGATTTTATCCGGTATTTATCGCGTTCATTTTGTTATTATTTCCATTACGTTTCTATCGTGTTAATACCTGATAAAGTCATTAACTATGTTAACAAATCGCGAAAGTTTAAAAAGTTTAACAAAACATAGGATTTTGTCGGCTCCAGCTATTTGGATCTGTTCTGTATCTGATGAAAAATGAAAAAAAACATTTTCTCATGATCACGGTTCACTCAGAGGAACTAGAGAAAAGACGTAGAAGCAGATGGCAGGATAGGCCTTTAGAACAGAAGATTTAAGCACATTTTTTTGCAAAATTTGTGTACGATCTGCAGAAATTTGTTCTAAAAAAAATACTATCTATGTATATAATGTATTAAATATATCAGTTATCTAGTACCCATAACACAAACTTTGAGTAGTTTACTTTGGGGCTAGATGGTGCTATGTGGATTGTCCAGCATTATTTATTTATATAAAAAATATCTATTAAGTATATCAGATATCTAGCACCCATAACACAAGCTCTGCTTAGCTTGGGGCTAGATAACTAGATAGATATGTATTTATCGCTGTGTGAATTGTCACACAGCGACACACAATAAATACATAATGCTGGAATGTCCAGCATTATTTATTTATTGATTTATGTACTTTTTCCGCTCATCGACAGCATGATGACTGATTTCTAATAAAAAACAGAAGAAAACACTGAGTGTCGATAATAGTTTCAGTGATGTTCTCACGGATACATCTGTGTAGATCAGCTGGTATTTGAGGTTTAGGCGAGTTTTTGAAAATGTTCCCGAAAATCAGGAATTTTTGGGGTTGACTGTACCAGCTGGCCCTAAGATTGCGAGATTACATACCGATACAATAAATGGGAAATAAATTGATGCTGATAGATTACTGGTCCTTTTGAAATGACGCTAAACAGTAAGTTGGTATTTGCAGAGAGTTGAAAATCTAATGTAATTTTGAAAATACTACAAAATTCATATTGTTGTATTTAGGGTATTTGCCACATAAACTTATTGCCATGCATGCTATCAATAGTCCATTTCATATAGGAGAGCCGTTCCAGAAAAGTTCCAACATTGCTTCGCGTAATATAAATTGATTAAGATGGAATTCACATACATATGTATTAGGTACATCTAATAAACGGTTATATATGTTTTATTGTTTCAATTTTTTTGTTAGGTCTTAAGTCAATTCATTAGTTAGGTTGGGATCCCGTTAAATCAATAATTAACTATTGAAATTCATTTATCAAATCAATATTCTGACATTAATTATATCATATTTGACATACGTTTTTTTTTAATTAATACAAGCAATTACTATTTTTAAGAATGATTGATTAATGTTATTGAAGGGCAAAGGAATAAAAAGTTCTTTTATTTATTTATTTCTAAGTCTCACAACTCAAATCATGGCAAAAATCCCGTTGTAAATGACTTTAGTGGATGTTCAGATGTTTGTTACCTCTTCATGCCACTATTATTAATTTTATGGAAATGTAGATTTCGACCTAGATTATCGAAAACACGGGCTAAAGTAAGTAGAGGAAAAGCTCTGTTGGCGAACGACCCAGGCGGACAAACGACAAACAAGTTTTTGAGTTTGGGCATTTAAGAACGTTATTATAGTACCTACTAGCTTCTGCACTCGGCTTCGCACCCTTTTTCGGAATAAAAGTAGCCTAGGCATAGTCCTAGTCATAGTGATCCGCACAGCCGTTTGCCCGTTTAGGCGTGAAACGGTAACATACAGCAGATAGACAAACAGACCGACGGAGTTACTTTCGAATTTATAATATTAGTATGGATTATCCCTAAATAAATGATTAATATGCACCTACACTACAACAAATCTGTAACCTTCCCAAGCTCAATGTCTGCGACGTATGACCCGCGCAACACTCGATAATGCTACCCCATTGCCAAATGACGCATTGAATTACAAGTGACTCAGGTTTTTGTATCATGAATGGAAGAAAGTATGGTATCTGAGGTTATTTGTTAAATAACAAGCCTAGAGTCTATCTAGATAGTACAGTCACAGATATAATAATACTATACTAGGTACAGTCAAGATGTTATAAATAAATAATAATAATAGATAATGCTGGACAATTCACACAGCATTATCCAGCCCCAAGCTAAGCAGAGCTTGTGTTATGGGTACTAGATAACTGATATACTTAATACAATACACTACATAGATAGATTTTTTTTTATACATAGAAAACACCCAGACCAACGGAACAAATTTCTGCAGATCGTACACAAATTTGTTCCGAGACGGGAATCGAACCCGCAACCTCCTACGTCGCAAGCGGACCTTCGCCCGCTGCGCCACGGAGGTCGTCATTTCAGTTATAGTGACTCAACTTATTTTGGATTGATGGTTCAGTTCCTACATATAACGTAGCGATATTAAAGGATGTTAAAGTAAAAGACTAAATAATTTTAAGTAATTTATTTTAGTTCTATAGAAACAATGTGTCTGCTCATAGCACAGCTGATGTAAACAATGTGGGATAAAAAAAAATGGCCACCGGAAGTGGTCAATACAAAAAAAAACTAATTCTAGTGTTTATATTACAATAACTTAAAATACTACTAATTTTTCCTATTTCTTAGTATTTTATATATTGTCTTGAACAAAGGATACACCTCACGTTTAGAAGAAACAAAATTCAAGCGAATAGCCATATAAGTAATTCAATGTTTTTTTTATTAGCCTGAGATTCAACGCTCAACGTTCTTGAGTAGAGACCGTGACTCGGCAAACGTAGTGTAGGTAATCCTGCAGCCAGGTGGGATGACGATCTGCGAAAGGCTGCAGGCAGATGCTGGATGCGGCAAGCTGAAGACAGGGCGCTATGGCGCTCATTATGGAAGGCCTATGACTAATATAGGCTGATGATGATGATGATGATTCAACAGGAACTACTTCACGAAGGTCGAAGACCCACTGCAATATAATTAAATAAGTAAACATATACGCAATGCCTATTAATAAGTTTGACAATAAAGGACGAAGATCTACCGGTGGCATTGTTCAAGTAGGTAGGCGATTTTATTAATTGTGTGAGCACAGCTTTATTTAAATCGATGCCATTTGTTTTTGGTTTTTGCGGGTCGAGAAACCATTTTGTTTGATTTGTCATTGTAGACGATTGTTAAAAATAGAGATGTTTTTGTGACTGTTAAAGACCTTTGAAATAGTCATGGTGTTTGAGTTGTGGTTTGAGGCGTAGGAAAAACAAAGAACTCCAAATTTAGTTGTATTTAATCTGTGTGAGTTTTCATTATGTGCATAAATTAATTATAAAATTAAAAAAATATGCCCAAATTTACCGACGGAAAACATGTAAAAAAATGTGTATGTATTTCTGTCCGTCCGCAAATGCATTAAACCTGTTTGCATAAAACCTCAACAATCTTTTTAGAGTAATTATACAATTTTATTGAGAAAACGTGTAGGAAATTGTACTACGACTCTATCAGCTGATCTACATGAAATAAAGTGTTGAACCGCTTATTCTAATTCTTTTCCCACGGAGGTGCTCTACGTAACCAAATATACTTGAACTTCTCTTCTACTTGCTTACCATTCAGATGTTTTTAACTCATGGATCTAATTATAATGGTGACGTACTTACAAGTATTAATAGAGATGACACGATGTCAAAATATTTACGTAATAATGATGTAACTTAGAGCCTTATCATATCACACTAGCGGTTTGCGAGCGGCTGCGGGGCGGAGCGGACGCGCAGCGAATATGTTACGGGGACGCAACGAACACGCCGCAGATGCGCAGCGAATTCGTTGCGGACGCGCAACGTTTTCGTCGCGTGTTTGTAGCAAGTTAGCTACGCACAATACACTCAGTAACAAAATGGATTCCGACGAGGAGACACTGCTGTTGGCTTTGTTACTTCGAAGACGTCGGAGACGAAGACGAAATCATCGACGCATTTGGGAAGATCCATCAATGAATCGAATGGAAGAGAGCGACTGCTTTGTTATGTTTTGCAAACGCATAAAAAATATGTACGTACTAAAACGTTTGTACGAGGCAGTACAAAATGGCGTCCACGCTGCTATTCACGGCGGTACCGTTGCGCGTCCGCAACGAATTCGATGCGCATCCGCGGCGTGTTCGTTACGCCCCCGTAACGTTTTCGCTGCGCGCCCGCTCTACCCCGCAGCCGCTCGCAAACCGCTAGTGTGATAAGGCTCTTAGGTTGTAGTCGTTAAAGAGGTATGAAGAGTATTTTCAACATAGCCAGTGCAAGATCGTAAAACGGCAAATATATACATGTATGTAGTCACATACTAAATGCATATTTTGCGGTGCATTATGTATGAGTTTACTTCTTACTTATGAATATGAATAAACGATTCGTATTCTACAGGGTGAAAACGTTAACCAGGATCTACTGGCGCGTATTTGCAAGGTCTTTATCATATGTCATGCAAATTACTATCCCAGGCTAGTATCCAGGTACTACTATATAATACTTCAGTAAGCAAATTTAGAATTTTTGTTATGTCCCCTTGGGAACTTAAGTAATTTAGTAAATATCGTTTTTATTGGCTTCGCTATATTCTGTTTATGATAATTTTTTTGTCTACTGGAGAATTAGTAGTAAAGCTTGAAAAGGGGCAAAAAGTCAAGTCTTATAAAAACATACGAAAGAATATATAACTAGGAAGGGTCCATAAACCAATTTAGGTAAAACTTACCAATCCCTACGAATATGGTTATGTAACTTTTTGATAACTTTACCTTACAATAGAAATATAAATAATGCGGGATAATTCACACAGCATCATCTAGCCCTAAGCTATGCAGAGCTTGTACTGATATACATAATACAATACATTACATAGATAGATATTTTTATTATAGTAAATACCAGAACAACCGGAAACAATATTTGCAGGCCGTACAAATATTTGTCCCAAGGCGGGAATCGAACCCGCAACCTCCTGCGTCACAGGCGGACTTTTGCCCGCCATACCATATCGGTCGTCAATATAATGAATATAACCCCCATAACCTGTTAGCAGTCGAAGTTGTAACAAAATTCTCACAAAATCAGACAAAAGAATTCAAAAACTAAATTGCAGTTGAAGTAATCTATCAGGATAATGATAGACGGATGCACTAGTCACGAGCCACACCCAGCAATGTACCGTAGGACTAAATGCCATGGTGAGACCCTTCACCAGCCGTTACGGTGCTCGCAATATCGGTAAACGCACCAAATGCTCACATTTTCGTTCCTAAAACAGCAAGCTTTGATAAATATGTAAATTTTCGCTCAGTTAAGGCTGTTACGCAAGCAAGCCTTGTTGGTCGAATGGGAGATAGCCTGACATTCCGAAGAATGTCGTCAAGTCTCATAAATTTTGAGCTTTTAATAATTCTCCTTTTCAGCGTCAAGGATTAAGATAGAAAACATAGGTAACGATTTTATCCGGTATTTATCGCGTTCATTTTGTTATTATTTCCATTACGTTTCTATCGTGTTAATACCTGATAAAGTCATTAACTATGTTAACAAATCGCGAAAGTTTAAAAAGTTTAACAAAACATAGGATTTTGTCGGCTCCAGCTATTTGGATCTGTTCTGTATCTGATGAAAAATGAAAAAAAACATTTTCTCATGATCACGGTTCACTCAGAGGAACTAGAGAAAAGACGTAGAAGCAGATGGCAGGATAGGCCTTTAGAACAGAAGATTTAAGCACATTTTTTTGCAAAATGTTGCAAATGAATCCTTTAAATAGATACACCTACATTAGCTAAGACCACACACAGTAAGCAGGTGGTTTCGCATACAATAGCTTCATCTCGTGAACAATGAGAGGGGGCGTCAGACTGATTTGGATGCACCGAGTACTCGCTTATGTTCATCCTACATAACGAGGAGTTTTTAAATTTGCCAGTTAAATGGGTATTTATGTAAATTGAATTATTTATGTCACAAGTAAATTGCACATTCATAAAACAGGAATCTGTAGACTAAGTTATCCCGTATGAAATGGTTTGTGCTTTTTAGAGTTCCGGTACCCAAGTTTTTAGGGTTCATCATCAACACTAATTTTAAGTTCTTGGACATTGAAAATCTTACAAAAATTCAAACCTACATTTCAAAAACTTGAATAACAATATATCTTTAAAATAAAACTATAAATTTCGGTCCAGCAGAACCTATTCTGCGGTTCTTATGAATAATTTATCGATACTGAATCTGGTATCAATGTTTGGCGATTTCGAAAATCCATTCAAACCCGCCCGATCAGATTCACGGAATCATAAGCTCCATCAATAATTTTATACCTTCATCAGATAAACATTTGTATGGGACATTGAGTGATACTCATACTCCCAATTGATGTTGAATCACACGCTTCATGCAACGGTAAGTTTGAGTCATACATGCATACATACAGTGTTCCGTATAAAGTAATCTGTCCGTAAAAATATTACGATAACAATAATAGAAAACAACTAGGTACAAAATCTTCAACAACGCGTGAACAAGGTTCAAATTCAATTCTGAAACTAACGACAGACGAAAAATTGTTTCGAATTTCTGCGATTTGCTTTAATTATTTTCATAAAATATTTTTCACAATATTTCTTTGATTTTGTAATTTCGTTGTATACAAAAAAAAAAACTATTATTTTGTAACCTAGGCTCCGTTTTCGATTACAAAGTTTTAGGTTTCTTCACTTCATCATAACTAATATAGCTGAAAGTTAACGGTGATCGTTCCTACCTATGTGGGGGGCATCCGCAGACAAATTCTCAGCTTTTATAAAATGACGGAGGTCAGGTTGTCGCAGGCTTTTAGTCCATAACCCTAAAATAATACCTAGGTTGCAGATAAGAAGTGATTTAAATATCACCTTCAAGCTTCATAATAATGTTTTGCAGGTTTTATTTCAATTATTTTTGTTTTTTAGTGTTTTTGAATTGCTAACAAGTTTTTTATTTGCTGGTTGAAGTGTTTTACGACGAAGTCTATGTAACAATTCTATAATAGCAGGTAGACTGGACAGGTTTATAACGAAAATGTGTTTTAAATACGTATTTGAAAAGATTTTTTGCAGTGAAATAAAATACGCCAATAATCCATTCTTCCATACTCATGTAAAAAAAATTCTAAAGTAACTTTCTCTGCCTCTTTATCTGTCTGTTTGTTACCTTTTCACGCCCAAATGGCTGAACGGATCACAATGAAATTTGTCCGGGAGGTAAATTGTATCCCGGGGACGGACATAAGCTACTTTTTATCCCAGAAAAGCACGTGCGAAGCCGCGGGCAGAAGTTAGTGACATATAAGAGTGAAATGAGAGATAGAAAAACTAGGCTCATAGGTGGTTTCATGCTTGCTGAAACCAAAATGTGCAAGTTTTCCACATTTTGGTTTGACTCATGTGGTCATGACTCTAAGATGATTTTAGCTACATGAAGATACTTCCAGCATGACTCTAGATCGAATACTGTTAAGGGTTCCGTAGTTTTTTATACAATAGTTTTTACAATTTGTTCGATACATAAAAATTGATTAGATAATCGAATTAATTTGGTTGCTGCCTGGCAACTAGAACAATAATTATTGTAATATTATAGCTGAGAGAGATATTGCCCCTCTTTCTTACATTGACTTCTTGGCACCGTGCATTTTATAAAAAAAAATTAACCCCTGCCAGCCTCAGTCAACACAAGATCAATGTCCTCTTACGCATTGGACCAAACATGAGCTTAGAAACGTCGACCGTAGTACATACTTACCTAGATATTCGTTTGCTCATTAACATCGTCAATCGTCCATCCGTCCATCAAGCAGCGAGAAATCGGCCCGAAACAGCCTTCAAGTGTAATTAGTCTGTTGAATCGTTCAATTAACATCGATTGTTTCACGGTATACCGTTGCGAGACATTTGAGGTGTTTGGGTAAGATCTGCCCACGCGTACCATATAGGTTCCATATGATATTTTATTTAGATGGTTTTTATTTTGTTTTGAGGAATGTGGTGTTAATGGCACACCTTTACAACTTTGGAGGCGGCTCATGCTCAAACCGAGGATAATAGGCTGTTTATTAACGATACTAAAAATGTAAGATTTCAGATTTCAATAAATTATTAGTTTTTTGGCTTACAAAATAAGCACTTTTACAAGTAAATTATTATACTTTAAATTATAATGAAACAAGAAATAAGTTAGAACAAGTACTTACAATTGAAACAATTGAACTTAGAAATTATTTATATATAATATTATAATTTAGAAATAAGGTGTTATTGATTTTCTATTCGCTTACATTTATTTCCACTAGTGGAAGAAGTAGTGAAATAAGTAGAATCGAGAGTAGGCTTGCTACCAATAATAATTGTATTGTAGTGTTAGGTGCAATTGAAATGATGCAGCAGCTACAACTCTGGCCAATGAAACTCGTAAAGTATTGAAATTTTCAATACTTTACGAGTTTCATTGGCCGGGTTTAATTGCATGGCTTGCCATTGTTAAAAAGATCACCGAAATGAACCGTTTTACAGAACATAATCTAAAAACCCGAACGCCAAATAGCAACCTTTCAACAGGATGGTGTTTGCTTATAAAATCAATTGATCATACACAACACCTGAGCACTCATTGTGAAACATAATGTAATACTTGTAAGTCGTAACCTGTTCGATGCTTGATTATATTCGATCAGGTTCAATCGATTTGTGGCACGACTAGTAATTAATTGTTGCTTAAATGTTAGAGAGATTTTTATCGACTCTATAATAGGTAGTGTAGGAGGGGCTCAGACATTTGTTAAAGTAATTTTTGAAAACAATATATTTGTAAATAAAAACGACGTTAAACTTTAAAATAAGATAATGTATCTTCGAATGAAGTAAAACGATATAAAATGGACATTTTTAATAGCCTCAATCATAAAGAACTTAAGTTTTAAATTAAATTAAGGCCAACAAACCTTCTGCCAAAAGATAACGATGATAACAATCGTATTCAATGTTGGCACCCATTCAAGTTCCATTTCTTACGATGATGTCAAGTTAGTTTTACCTAAATCAAGTATGTTAATAAGATGACAAGGCAACTCAACTGTTTCCGCGATTAAATATTCTAATACCTATAAAATAAATACCTTATATCTATGATGATTAGTTCACAAAAAACTGCAAACTCTAGAAATTCATTTTGATCGCAAACAAGGCCTCTCGATATCTTTTAGGCGTTCTGTGACCACTTCGTAAAATACCTCTTGCTATATGTGACCAGTTCTGGATTTGCAGGCCACAAGTGAAAACGAGCAGGTTTTAAAACAATGGCAATGAAAGCCATAAGAGTTGATATTGAAGAAAGCAGTCAATATGACAAGTTGCCTTTGCGGATAACGTCGTTTCTTCGGTTATGGTCATACGTGGTCATGCAAGTGATGTGATGATGACTCATCGCATCTCTTCGATTCTGATCGAATGGACGATTGTAATCGATTAAGATGGCACTTAAGTTTGACTTATACCTACACAAGATGGTTTCTTTTGTTTCGAAGAAAGATCATCAGTACCAGAGTTCGGTTACTCGATAGTACCGAGTCGTTGTCGTCATTTTTGTATTGGATTTGATAAAGCGCCTCTACCACGCGTTAATGGAACTACATAGTATATTGAGCATTTTGCAGTGAACTGTACTATCATCCTTTTAACAAATAAATAAATGTTTGTTATATTTTTGCATTGTGAGTACTGCACTATCAGCAACTGGTGTTGATAAATATTCCTGCGCATTCGATTTATAATGAAATAGATACATTCTTCTTGCATGCCCTTGAAACGACAATCAATTCCTATGTCTGTTTTCACAATATATATAGGTACAAGTACTCGTCTTGCCCCCACAAAAGGGCAATATCGCTGATTTACAACGTTTTCCTAGAGTTTATTGAGTAGCTCGTGAGGTCTCTACTAATGAGGAAACCAACGGAACCCCGATACTTCCTAATGAATTCTTGACGACTATATTCTTGTAAACTATCCTAAACTGCGAGACGTTCCAACCACAAAGGTATAACAGTGTCAGGTTTTTATGAATCTGTTTTTGGTTACTAAGTAGACACGATTTTAATTTTTAAGCTTGCAAAATGATGCCGATTGTCATTAGATATGCAAAAGGCATATTTACAAGACAGGATATAAGTTTTTTGACCGTTGAATTATGATTTATCAGATCCAGGACAATAAACACGTAACTCGTGCCTGACAAGAAATCAGAAACATGAAAGAATTATACGAATTGTTACAAAAATTACCACTTTTCATTGTAAATCGTGCTTGTCTCGAAGCGGCATATAGAACTTCTGTTTATCATAAACTTTAGTTAGAAGTTTAAGTACCTAACCCTCTAAGAGCTGAACGGTAACTTGTCAATATAATTTATATTTACTGGTACTATTAAACGTTTTATCACGTATCTAATATCCAGCTGGGTCAGATGTCCATCAGTTGTACCGTTCACTGTTTATATCCTTGCGCCGGAGTTGGGTGGGTCTGGGGACGAATTGTTCGCTTTTAGCTTGATTTATTGCGCGAGATATCTAATGCTCTGTGGGATTATTGTGGATTTAACGGTTGTATTTCTAGCTAGCTTGTTTACGTGGCTTTGTACGCTTTCATTCTGATTGTAAGCTTCATCGCTATTCCTGGTTCCCTAAAATGTTGATTACACATTAAAATGTTATTACATATCACGTGGCTTGTTTCAGTTTGCGATACTGCCCCTTTTTTTGTTTCGAGGGGAAAAATCTTCTATACCATACTGCATGTAAGGGTACAGTATGGTTATGTCGGGGTGTGGAAGAGAAACTTTGACAACTCACTAAACAAGCCCCCGGTGGCCGGTCTCTATCCGCAATATAACATGTATTTGTTGTAATTTAGGTATGACTAATTCAGATATATATTTAAACAGCAATTTTAACATTTACCTCTAAAATGAAAGGGTATTCCAAGTCTTCTAGACAATTTATGTCTCAATCAGTTGACATAAATAATTTTATAAATAAAATATTACTAGTGAAACTACTTTCTAACAGGGTTAAAGGATCAAGCATTGAATTAGTAAGTCAACTCCGATTAGGTCATTATATGATATTCGAAAGCCTTTTTAAAGAAGAATAAAGATATGCGAAATGATGTCGCAAAGTAACGGCTTAAAGCTATAAAAGATATAGACTTATAATACAACATCTACAAAAATAATTTGATGATTGCTGTAAAACAACCTTCAATGATAAAAACAAAAATAGATCATGAGATAAATATTAACAAGTTAAATGTTAGTAACACAGGACCTACTAAACTAAAGGTTTGCATGAATACATGTCCATAGCTTAGTCACGGTGTATTCAAGTATGGAAATGTGTGTTTGCACAGTCGTCACAGCGACGCCACCCGAGCCAAGGTCAACTCTTTGTATACGCACCATTGGAACAATAATGAGATTAACCAAATCCATCCATACTAATGTTTTGTTTGAAAGTAACACCATCTGTAATCTATCACACCAAAGCGAATAGAAGAAGATTTTTCTCAAGAAGTATCCAGGGGAAGGACATGGACAGGTATGCTTGTTAATCCAGAAAAAAACGTTTGTGAGGCCGAGGGCAGAAGCCAGTTTGCTTCTACTTCAAAGTGGCCTTTAAGGTTTTTTGTTATTATAGTGCGTAACCCCACACTCAGGGTAATTACTAAGAAACCAAACATTATCGCAAAAAAAAATTCGACTTCGACGGGACTTGAACCCGCATCTTTCCCTCAGTACGGGAATGTGCAAACCACGACACCACGAGGTCAATGACGAGGAGTTAAAAATCTTTGGGACTTTCTACAGTCTCTAGCGCCGTTAGCTCCACCTACAGGGAAAACATTGAAGTTGATTCAATCCTGTTCAAAGACTAAAGTCACATTTAGTTCGTTTGACGAGAGGTGTCGCGTTGCTTAATTCTAAGGTTTTTTGTTTTTATAGTGCGTAACCCCACTCAGGGTAATTTCTAAGAAATCAAATGATATCGCAAAAATTTGATATAATATAATTAACGAGACGGGTTCAAGTCCCGTTGAAGTCGAACATTTTTGCGATATTATTTGATTTCTTAAAGTTGACTTTGTTTTTATGGTGTGCAAGGGTTCGCTCAAGGAGAACAGTGTAGGTATTTGTATGCTAACGATAGTTTCGTTTAGCAATTTGAGCACGTAGTTTCAATTCCTTGAAATGTCTGTTGATCACATTGTCTTTGTTTAATCTTTTATTCAAAATTACCATCGTTACTTAATACTAAGTAAGCTTAATCAGATCTCAAATAACCAATGGAACCTATATAATACTTTCATGATCCATCTAGTTCGATTTTTTCAGACTTGTTGAAGTTCTGAAGACGATTCAAATAACAAGTTTGATGAACCTAAATGATCCAACAATTCTTCTGGCACTTGTAGCCTAGTAGTTTGAATTCTTATTATACAATTATTTATTGCCTACCAGCTGATCTATGTAACAGCATTGTTACATGTGTATAAAGATCTTACCAATTACTTTTACAATTAACGTGAACCCTGTCAAGTGCAAAGGGACACAACAATTTTAAAGGTTAGGTGGGTAAGCCTTCTAGGTCAAAAATGTACGAACATATAAGATAAGAAATACATCAACAAGGAACTTCAATTCTGCTACATTTAAAAACTTTTTAAAGCGTGTAGAAATATCCATAGGAAGAATTTACTCTGCTGAAAAATTGACATGTAGCTAAATAGTGGTCTTTTCTTGTTTCAGGACAAAGTGATGTGGTGAACACCAAGATGCCAATCACAGCAATATCGCGACAGACGCCGCCAGCATCGCCACCTCTACACACCACCTATGAAGAGGCTTTAGCCACAGTATGTATCGAGTTGTACAAAACTTACGTACCAGCTATTCAGAAAACACGTTTCCAAATCTTCAAAACCGACACAGATTCACTGAAAATTAAAATATGTTAGTGGTTTTCAATATTTTTTGCGTTAATTATAGGAAAGTTCACTGTTCTCTCAATGTCAAGTTTGGACATGTTGAGTTTATTAACCAGTTTTAACGATACCTACTATGATTGCTTGCTGACCTGACGTATAAATATAAAGAAACAAAACAGAAATTGGCAAGGTAGTTTTGAGAACCTCCGATACATGATACAAGTCACTCATGATTAGCGCAAAAACTGGAAGAGACAAAAAGCCGGACAGACACAAAAGCAGTCAAGTCATTGAAATCGTTTCTAACACAAAATGACATCACTGTAATTAGATTCTCTTGTATAAGAAGGTAGCATCTGCAGGAATGCAGATTCTTGAAAGTTAGGTACGAGAAGGAATATCCAGTGAAATACAAGTACCTTGGTTAAGGTTCTTGCAATTAATGAGCATGATATAATTTTATATTATTATTTTAAACTAAATATTGAGGGTTACGGATCAAATAATAAAGCGGGGAGAGTAATGGAAGATACAGCGACGATAATTTTCGAAGGCAGGTAATTTTAACAAGAATAAACATAAACAAGAATAAACATAACAGAACGGAATATAACTTAGAATTTCAGGAACATGAACATGCACCAAAAAAATCAAAATAAAATTACATATAACAAAAGAATTAGTACAGAATACGATAAAACGAAGAGTAGTAGACGTGAAATGAAAGCACATAAAGTTTATACTACTCCATAATTGCTCTTGATTCCAGACAAGCCCTAATCGTCTAAGATTATCGTCCATCTCCTTGTTTCACGCAGTAGTTATCAGGTGGTAATGGTAATGGTGCACAGGGAGAATTAACGGTGCGAAGCAATCGTTGTCCATTGTACCCTGCCTCGGAAGCCGTTGTGCAAACTCTTGCAATGCATTCGATTTGCAAATAATGCAGGTGAATTGTCCTGGTGTTTGGGGGAATATAGGTCGAAGGTTTTAGTCGGTAGGTACTAATGTTATGTTCGGAAGATTCTTCTTATTTTTTTTTTCGGAAAAATTGAATTTATAGAGCTACTCCGGCAAGAGTTGAAAAGGGTAACAAACTTATTGACTTTATGACTTAATAGCTTCTGCCCGCGGCTTCGCACGCGTATTTTCGATATAATAAGTAGGTATTACCTAAGTTAGGTTTTGGTCTAAATATACGCCAAATTTCATCTTGATCTGTTGAGTAGTTTTGGAGATCCTAGGTAACAAAAAATCTGATTTCACGAACTTTCGGCTATATAATATTTTAGATAAATATATTATAGAGATAATGTATTATCCAATAATCTGCTGTCATGTTTCACATTTTTACCTCAGGATTTTTAGGTCTGGTTCCTACCATTTAAAATGAATCGGATCTACTGTTTGTCAAGACGTGTGCAAGCAAACTACCAATATGCTCTTCAAACATGACAACACAATAGAAATATTATACCCACAAACGCAAGAAACATGAGCTCGCGTTTGCGCGGTTGCAGAAAAACCTGTCAAACATTGATTTGTATTGCTAATTCGTTATCACCTTGACACTATCCACATATATTGCCAAAACACGTCGCTAGCTACCAGTATCACCAGTTAACGTGCTCTATACGTTTAGCATTGCCCCACTGCGAATGTGAAACGTCCATAATAAGGCAAACGGACTACAATCCACCTGCATACAATAGACGCTAGTTTAGTGTAGTTCCCAGCTTCCGACGAGCTGCTTCTCTGCATTATCACGATCGGCTCAAATTATTCGCGTAATTTGTTTTATCAACACAGTAATATAATGTGCAAATCGTGACCAGTGATGTGATATTGATAGTGATTGTGTTGTGCTAAAAGGAATTTATACAACCGTGTGATATTTGAAGTATCATTTGAATGGTTATATAATATTTCGTTTGCTTGCTCGTGAATTGGTCATATCGATTTCTGCAAAAGTTTTAAGACCTTGGCTTTTTAAGTGCTGAAATGATACTTAAAGATTTTCTCACAGACATTTTTGAAGTAACGTTACATTAAGAAGTAATTAACCAGCTCTCTACAATTCATAAAATTCTCGACTTTTATTGCAGAGATTTTCGTGGGATACACAAAATGAGTGATTAACTCATTGTACGAATAGTTAATTTAAATTGCGTGGTCCAAGAACGGATCATAATAATTATTTACCTTATTCTAGAAACTAGTAGGTTACTCGGCACGATACTCTGTGGATTAGTAGGTAGCTACGTATAACCTAGGTTGGATAACAGATCATTTTATGATGCAGTAACTCGTAGGAATTCCAATAATAGTCCCTACTTATTTATTGCCTATAGCAATGCGCTTATTGACTGAACAGTTCATGTAATCAATTGCTCCTATAACGATTATAAAATTACTTTTCACCACTCTCGCTTGAAAACGGTGACTTGCTGCTCAAAAACAGTGAGCAAAATCGGGTTTTGCTCACATGTGGTATAAATAATATTATTCAACTTGTTGAAAAAATTTATTTGAATTTGGAACAATGCAAAGTTCACAGAAAAAAAATTATCCGTTTATGGTTTGAAAGAGGTCTGTAGCATTTTTACCCTCCAAGATTGTGACCAAAATGAGTTTCTGACATTCGACCTTTTTTATTAACTACAAAATATTTTCTCGCTAGTCGTGGTGAAAAATTTTATGTTTAACTCGAGGGCAAATATTTTTCGTTTCGTGCCTTTTAAATCCCTCGCTACCTCAGCAGTCTACTTCAGAGCACTCGCTACGCTCTTGACTCTATTCTAGACTGCTTCGCTAGCTCGAGATTTAATATCGGCACGCTCAACAAAAACTCGTTTTGCCCACTTGTTGAACAAATAACTATTCCTTGTACATTCGTTTCACGTTACCCACGTGAGTTCAGTGAAGATGTCACGTTCTAGATGTGCATTGCTCACGATGTTTTTCTTCGCCGTTTTTGCGCTAGCTCTATAAATACTAGTTTATAATAGTTGGTTTACTGTGATTATCCAAGTAGGTACATTGGAATTTCCAAAAAGAATCCCTGTAGGTACACCGAATTAAATAAATCCCTCGTATAGTATAAATGCGAAAGTTTGGATGGATGGATGGATGTTTATTACTTCTTCACGCCAAAACTACGTACTGAACGGATCGGGGTCAAATTTTGCGTAGATCTAGCTTTAGACCTAGAATAAATGCACGACCGCTCTACTCTAGATCAATGGGAAGGATCGGTTCAGTATTTCAATATTTCAGTATTTTATTTATTGCATTCATACAAAATCAGGTCTTAGTGATAAGGTGAGTTTAAGTTAAGATCACAATATGTCTACTATCTACCCAACCCATTTATGGTTTGCAATGGAAAACTGGCAGGTATCGTGCCTTTTTACTAAAGATGAACTTTATGTTACCAATAACAATTTATAATTTTAATTTGCGAGTCGCTAAGAGAATCATTGAAGAAGTCGTCAAGTTCGTAAACATTTTTTTTAAAAGCCAATCAGTTTGCTTTCGAACATATTATTTTATTCAAGAGATTTTATGTTTTGATTCCCAGCTTTGTGCTGGTTTTGATGAGCCAAGGTCTTCTTACTGTAAATTGGTACCAGCAACTGAAACATTTATTGTGTGCCTAACACAAGAAATCTTTCAGCTGCAGAGAATGAAAAGTACTTCCTCAGCGTGTATTGGTCCACTGCTGGACGCAGGCCTTCCCCTGATAAGCGCCTTGTTGGCTTTTATCTCATGGGTGTAATGCCCATAATCCCCTCGCTGGGCATGCGGGTTGGGGATCGCAGTTCGGTGGTAGAATAGTTATGCAGGAGGCGCTGCTGCCCGCTCCCGTTTGATATCCCTTAGTCGCCTCTTACGAAACCCGCGGGAATAGTTGGGGTGGTGCAAATTCTAAGCCGACACCACAAAGCTAACAATCTAAGCTAATATCAAACTATGTACTTCCTTCCTGTATATACTACCCTAGTAGTTTTGTAAATTTTTGGTGGAAAATGAAACTAGGACAATAGTGGTGGTAAGGTTTTGTCCCGGCCTTCCCGGTGTTAGGGCGGGTCTGCAGTGACAAATTCGTTTAGATGTTTACATGTTTGTGTGTTTGTTACCTACCTCTACGCTAGAACAATCACTTATACTACCACTACTGAGTGAATTGGGCTAAAACTTTGCATAGATGTACTCCCAGACCGGGAACAGCATTTAAGCTAGTTTTTATCCCATGAGACATTTAATTATTTATTTAAACTTAATAGAAGTTAACAGCTTACACCAAAATCTTTACTATCTAGGACAAACATTATTCCCGGAAAAATGTGTGTGAAGTCGCAGGCAGAAGCTAGTTTTGAACATAGTTAAAGATTTTATCGGTTATTTATCGCATACCTTTTGTTATTATTTCCCTTACGTTTCAACCATATTACAGCGATCGTGGTCACGGGGCGACTGATTGCGATTGTAACGCGGTAGAACGTAGGGGAAATAATAACAAAAGGTACGCGATAAATATCCGATAAAACCAATAAATATGTTAACAAATCGCGAAAGTTTAAATAGTTTTGAACAGTTTGTTATCGTACGTAACAAAATTCTTTGGTAAAGTGTTTCTACCCTTGAGTTATACTAAAACACTACCCAAACCAGAGAATAATATTGAAATGGCATCAATTTAACAGTTTTGAAATTACTTTAACGCGCTATAACGAAATGGTTGACTGATTAAAAACCACTAATTAGAGGATTGTGAGCACAAACATTTCTTTAAGTAAAAATATGTTGTATTCACGTAACTTAATATGTGTTTCATAAGCCTTTTCGTGAAACTGGTTTTGCCGGTATATGCTTGTCTGTTTATTATGTTCATTGGAGCTATTTATAAATTAAT
This sequence comes from Eupithecia subumbrata, assembly GCA_949316285.1. NCBI lineage: Eukaryota > Metazoa > Arthropoda > Insecta > Lepidoptera > Geometridae > Eupithecia > Eupithecia subumbrata. The sequence continues at coordinate 26,287,300 of OX438643.1, forward strand.
TAGGTAATTAGAAACTAATCATGTTGAAATGTTCTAAACTTGTAATTTTCAATAAGGGTATGCACGGTATAGTAAGGGTAAGACGTTGCTAGATGTTACTTTAAATTTGAATACTTCAACCCAGGTAGAATTGAGGCAACAGCCTATAATGGTCAATTGTGGACGCGAGCCTCCCCCTGATAAGCGCCTTATTGACTTTTATCTCATGGGGTAGTGCCCATAATTCCCACGCTGGGCCCATGCCCAGCGTCCTCGTCAACCCCCATGGGTTGGGGATCGCAGTTCGGTGGTATAATTGTTCTGCGGGGGGCGCTGCTGCTCGCTCCCGGTTGATATCCCTTAGTCGCCTCTTACGACACCTGCCGGGAAGAATTGGGGTGGTGAAAATTCTAAGCCAGCACCACACAGTTAATTCATGTAACCATTAATATATATGTATTCTAACAATCCAAATATGGATATTATAGGTATTTTTTACTTAAAATTATGATAGGAAATCACAAATATTTAATCCTACCCTCAGATCCTATCAATATCAAAGTGAAAGATTGCTTGCACGAACACCAAAACAACTAGACGGAGAGAAAGAATAAAAATGTATTTGAACCCATGATACATAACACGATACATTACAATTAGACAAGAATACAGATAAAAATATATTATTTTAGGTATCTGTTTGATAGGATAGATTTGAAAGTTTACTTTTAGTTAAACTTATTTTCAATGTACTACAATTTCTCGTTAAAAATCTTTATTGTAGAAATCAACAACAACAAAAACCTAGAGTTCGTCTCGTCCATCAATCCTTTTTAGCCGACTGCTCCAGAAGGAGCGTTATTTCATATAATTTCCACATATTCACATCATTACCTACGCATTACCACATTAGTTTACCTCCCAGCGTTTTTGCGATGTCTACACACGATTCAGATTAATTTGCGCAATTTTATAATATCGGGAACAGGACAGTAAGGAAAGGTGTAATTGAAGATTTATTTATGTATCAGTAGTAGATGTCGTAAATATTTTATTTGTCCAAAACGGCATTGCATAATCGTTTATCAGTTTGCTTTTGATTTTATTGGATGTGGTTTACATATCTAAACGTGTATTTTTACATTGCTCTCCTATCTACATTTTCATACATTTGAAATCATTTGAAATCAACGGTTAAAAAAACAGAAATTAGTGTCAGATAAAAGGTTGAAACGAGTAAATTTTAAAAGTTTATATCGTTGTAAAGGCGTCAAATGTTTTTGAAAATTGACAATGTTTTAGCAATTTTGTCCGTACCTATTAGATAGTTTTTCTTAGCTTCATTTTATCGGCTTTAATGTAGATTAGCAGAAGTAGTTAGCTATTAATCTAGCGGATATAAAACAATAAGCTAGAATGATAGATCTTATTTAAATTGATCAAGAATAGCTTGCTTGCTCACCTTGTGGCTCGTGGGATCGACTTTATGTAAATTCCTGATTCGACTACCGCATTTCTACGCTGTGTGAATTTTTGTACGGACCCACTGCCCACTAAAGTTTATTTGTAATTCGTTTGATATTTTTATGTTTACCTGGCTTTATTCTGAAGTAGTCTCTATCCGTGGCTTTCCTCATATGATTTCCGGAAAAACGTAGCCTATAGCCCTGTGTGTAGTCAACAAGTAGCTGAAGCCATTTATTCACAAAGAAAATTAAAATAAAATTATAGAAATAAATTAGAACTACTATTTACAATTGAAACAATTGAGCTAGCTGCAGACTGTTGCAAACAATCTACAGGTAGCTCAACTGATCCATATCAATACCAGTCGGAAGCGTCCCCAAGACGCTGAAAGTCCCATAAACAAGTTGGTGTGTTTATGGGTTAATTATTTTTAATCTATTGACATTCGTATGCCCAAAAAGCAGAATATGGTGACACATTGTATCTTACGACCAACTGTATATTTATTTCCTACCCATGTACTAAGCGAATAAACGATTTGAGTTACAGTGTGGATATATGTATTAATAAATTTTCCAAAGTCGGACGTGTGTAGCTCCAAAAATTACTCCATACTTACAAGCAAACTCATATAAACCTCTTTAAACTTTTTGTGTTGATTTTGTTTATAATGTACAGATAAGTCAAATAAATAAATAGGTTGTTTTTTAAACTGAAGCCTTGTAATAGAGCTAAAGTACTCGCACGTATTGTAGCTCTACTTAGTGCTGGTTTATCGGACAATATGCCTTAGTCAAATTAACAGTAAGGTCGTGTTTATTTGTAGATAAAGGCTACTTTAATGGCAGTCTGTTGCTTATCTCAATGACATGACACTCGGAGTTATGGTAATTAGTGGCTTGTTCGTGCTTTAAGTGGCGGTATTAGTAGGGCATTGAGTTAACAGGCTGGTTATTTTAACAAGTTACTCGATACCTAGTTTCTCTATTAGATACTTGGTTGGGTTTTATCGATCTTATGGTCGTATTCAAAAGCGTAGATAGTGAAATCGTAAACCGTCTTTTGTTTAGGTACAATTGGAGCGTTATTTGTTCATAGATTGCGGCGTAGATGATTATCATTTTGAGTTTCGAATGACAACGAAGTTTAGTGTCTATAGGAAATAAAGCACTTTGATATTTGATATTTGAACGCAGTAAAATGTCCACGTTTCAGGGAGTTTTGATGTGATAGGGGTCGATTGGATTCTCTAAAGAATGACTATTCTATAACGAATCCCATCGATCTAAAGTTTTTGTTTTTATAGTCGTAAGCCTCACACTCTGGTTAATTTCTAAGAAATCAAATAATATCGCAAAACTTTTTGACTTCGGCGGGACTTGAACCCGCATCCTTCCGTCAGTACCGGAATGTGCTAACCAACTACACCACGAGGTCAAGTGACGCAGGAGTCGAAAATCTTTGCGATTTTCTACGGACTGTGGCGCCGTTAGCTCCACCTACAGGGGAAACATTGAAGTTTATCCATTCCCTGTTCCAAAGTTCAAACCGATTTTGCGATATTATTTGATTTCTTAGAAATCCCATCATTATATACATTTTATAAAATAATATGACTCTTAGATAATTAACATAGGTTTCATGAGGGATCTTTGGTATTTTTATTTGAGTGGGATATTTTTTTAGACAGTTTTACGGTTGTGGTATTTTTTTTCACTTCGAAGGTATTTTAGAAAACCATGTAGTGGGTGTATACAAGAACTGATAAACCAATTATTGCGTTATGTACCAGTATGCTAAAAATACAAATATGAGAAGGAGTAAGGTTTACTTCTATAAGAAACATCTCATTTGCACACAGGAGGGTTTTTTATGATCCTATGGGCTTATCAACTAACCCTGTATTATAGTCCCAAACGTCCTTTAACCGATACTACCTTAACTCGACTTCGTTTTTCTATCGTCCTTCGAAATAGCTCTAGGTCAAGCGAACCAGTCGCAAGCCACGCTCCATGTATCTGTATATCAGGTGTCATGTGTCAAACTGGATATGTATGAGTCATGCAAGACGATCCTTGCTGCAAGGTGAATGCGCCGCCGAATACGGACGGCTTTTGTCAATTGGCAGCTGTCTTGATTGACAGTTGACACGTGATGTGACGTGTGTCATGAATTGATTTTAAAGAAAAGTTTATAGACATACATACATACAGGTATTCTGGTCATAGGTATGTAACTATTTATGATAGTAAAGGTTATTTGTGTCGGTTATATCTCGTATGTTTTTTCTCACAACGTTATCAAATCGAGAAATTTAAAAAAACGTGTTATTTTTCTATAGTTTCGGGAGTCAAATATCAAAAATCAAAGTGATTTATTTCCCTTAGACATTACAGGTCTCTTGGACACGTCACACGTGTCCAAGAGACCTGTAATGTCTAAGGTGTGTAATGTAATGTCTAAATACAAATTACATAAGTAAAACTAGGAAGTTTGGGTGGAAACCGTTGCTATGATAATGATAACCCAAAACGATCTTAAACATTGTATATAGCGGAAAGATATAGTCAAGCTGGGACCTGGCTGCTAGGTACAGCTTTCTTTCTCTCACCTTACATGTAGAGAAGATAATCGAGATGTAGGTGTACCAAAGGCTAAAAGAAATACAAACGCTGAGATTTTGTTACAACTCATCACAAAGTCTTCAAGAGACCTACGTAAGTTTTATAGAATGCTTGATAGCGTGATCATATCGAAGGGCATCAGATAAATTCCAGCTGGATTAATAATACCTACTTATAAGACAATGATTTATTCGCCCTAATTACAACTATCGGGAAAAACAAAACAAACTATGTGTAATACACTGAATCAGCGCGAACAAAGAACATATCATTGGCAATCACGCAACATGAGAATAATATTGTATGCACTGACAAAACGGATACTACCACTACCTCCTTTCCACCTATACAGCCTTATTGCTCCACTGTTGGACGCAGGCCTCCACCTGATAAACGCATTATTAGTTTTTATATGATGGGGGTACAGCCCTAATCACCACACTGGGCATGCGAGTTGGGGATCGCAGTTTTGTTCTGCAGGGGGCACTGCTGACCACCCTCTGTTATCCCACAACCCCAGATATCCCTTAGTCGCCTCTTACGACACCCGCTGGAAGAGTTGCCGCGAGTAGCCCCCTGGGGTAGTGCAAATTCTAAGTCAGCACCACACAGTAACAACTACTAGTACTAGCGGTAATTCTCTAATAGCATGTCAACCTTCCACAACCATGATGAATAAATTAAAATTACTATTATTTATTGAAATGAAAGCGACACTAAACAGTCCCCTACATGAAGTCATGAAGGGGACCAGGAAAACAGCGGTGCGAAAAGAACGGCGTCGGATTGTGAAGCATGCCACCCTCCCTGATATGACGACCTTGACCACTCATGTCAAGAGTGTAGCGACACAGAAGAAGCATGATGATCATAATGATAAACCAGCCAAGTTGACCAAATTTACTTTAACTACATAAACATTCTGCTTTGAAATTCTTCAGTCATCATGAACGTGGCTACAAACACCTGCTCACAATGATTGTAATCATTTATGTGCGATGGATATCACAGTTTTGCACGCACGCGCATTCATTGATTGTTATCAAGCAGAAGAACGTCATCCAATGCTTTTAGCAGTGCGAGCTAACAATACTATCAGTTTATTGGACTCGAGATGACGTTGCTTGTGATCATTGTCTTTTCGTCCATGATCATAACTGTAATCCTCATCTCTTTGTTTACTAAGCATATTGTGATCGTCACAATATTGTGATAATTTTACCGCTAAGCCGTTCGTAGACGCTAAATCTGCTGATGCTAAGAACTGAAAAATTTTATTAGAGGCCTATTATGTTATTATGAGTTATGTATGACGATACTAAGCAAGCACTTTAATATTTGTTTTAAGCTACTGCCTGCGGCTTTGCAACTGAAACTGATAGTATTTTATCCGGGATATAACGTCGTATATGTTAATCCATCCAGCTGTGCGATTACGGTAAAATATGCCATTCAATGGATCGCCATCTGGGGAGACTGGGTATAAATAATTTTGGTTTACATTTACATCACATAGTACAAAAACAAGTAGGTACATACAATTTTCTGGCGGGATTGAGCCGATCGGTGACGAAGCTGTCAACGTCATAATATCACAACTGTCAAACTCAATTGTAATGTTTTATTTTATTTATTAGAAGGTACGTACTTGTGTTACATATCGTTAAAATTCATACACTACTCACCCAAGACCTTGTTTTGCTCGACTACGTTTTTTTACTGCAATTAATTTAATTTAATGTTTGTAACTTTGAATCAGAATTATTGTAATCGAGAAAAAAGTCAAGTCTGAGTAATACGACGATTAACTTTGACTTAGGCTATATCTTGACGTTAACGCAAAAAATTCCGTCGTCAATCGGCTTCGTACCGTTGTATTATTTTAGAACCATATTAGAAACTGAAATCGCTTATAGCCAGTCTCCCCGGATAGACCATTCAATGGGAATGGGAGATTTTTGCGTAATCATACGGCTGGTCTGGAATTGCGAAGATGTATAAAACATTTAATTAAAACATCACATTTATAAAACTATTGTGACGGATGACAATAGTTATGGAACCGAGTGCGTAAATATTCAAAAATGTTTACAATAGGTTTGAGTAACGTTACTCATCTGAATATTCATAAAAATATTACAAATCGCATACATGAACGCCAAATTTGTCACACAACACCATCAATAGACCCCGCGAATAATGACACAACCTTACTACCTGCAAATAGAGTTGAATTTATGAAAGTTACAAGGTAGTTGAACATAAGCGGAGTAGAATAGAAGTGAACGGCCTTGCGGCAAGGGTCAGATGTTCGGTCAATGGGCCAGATCGGTACAATACTCTCGGTTTCAAATGCACTGACTGATTGCTGTTATGCAATGCTCGGTAACTCTTCAAGACAAGTGCTATGGGAAAACCAGCCAGCTTTCTTGATAATAGCTATAGGTTTATAGGAAGCTACTGTAATGATTCTGAACATATAATTTCGATACGGTTCGGTTATCGACCTTAAAGTCAAGGCTGATCCCATCTTATTAAACTTTTTTTGGTCATCCATCTTGCTTCATTTGGGCCGACCTTTAGTGCCTGTCTCAATGAAGGCTCCAGGTGACATTGACATAAGTCAAAAACGACAGATTTTAACGTTTCCTGTCTTTCCTTTTTTGACGGAAATTGATGTCGACGAAAGCTTTGCGACCTTTTACCTACTATACAGGATGTTGGGTATTGCGATCGACCTAAGTAATAAATTATTCAGTATAAGTATACATTGATTATAATACGGAAGATTTTAATAATAATAATGTCCTCCTAGCTGGATTTCGACCACGGCGGCCAGTCTCATCGGAGACTAACCAGATGCGCAGGACATATTATATGTATATGTAGTGCACAAGTTACTTTGTAGCATTACAACCACAAGAAAAAAAGACATGACGATTTAAAGGCGAGATTCTGGGTGATTAACAAAAATACTTATTATATAAAAATACAAAATCATATCCCAGCAACCGTGACACTTAGAACCTGATTCTACCTAAATGTAGCCCAAGGCCTCCTCAACCCCCAAAAATAATATGTCTCGTTCTGTATATACAGAACGTTTGATATGCGACCGACATATTATTTTCATATTTACATTGACATATTAACTGTTTTCGTTTCGTTAGGTATTGGTTTCGACGTATTTGGTGGGAGTAGATAGAAATACAGATAGTTTTTATTCAAAACCTTATAGTAGATCATACAATCGAAAAAAAAATAACACTACTCATATATTTTGTTATTATGTTGTGTCTGTTTTTTTTTCGACCAGCGACTTTATTATATTAAATGCAAATTGACTGCTTCACGGTGAAGCATGTCGACCTGTCAATTTCATGATCCGCCTCTGGTCCATTACGACAAGCAGATCGTACGATAGTAGCTATTGTGTATCAATACAATGCAATACATAGCGATAGGGATGTGGTATGGGCGTAAAGCTCTACATACACGGACTGCATTGAGTTATGAATGACAAAAACGTATCAATCACAAAGAGCGATAAAACAAAAGACGATAATATTAATACCGCAGAATAACTATAAAGTACTTCGTTAATACGCAATATTTTGACTGGCTTTTGTTTTTATCAAGCAAAATTACGACTTTCAACTCTTCCCGAATACTTGATGCCCAAATTGTTACACAAATCTATATAAAAATAGTGACTGAAATTTAAAGTCAGCCCTATACCCGGCGATACCCACCATTAGCGGAGGACAAGATATTGTACCTATTGTATGAACGCTGTCCTGTTCCAACACTTCATTGTTCCGAGGCTGGGCATGTGTCCGAAATTGATGGACATAACGATAGCCAAATACCCGCAAGCTACTATTATACTATTTCAGGCTGCAATAATTTATTTATGGAGAGCAGAGGTCATGGCAACGGTATCTTGCTTTAAATTAGCTGTTTTAGTGTAAGCACTTTTACCAACGTTCATAAAAAAACTACTAGCTTCTGCCCGCGGCTTCTCACGTATTTTTCTGGGATAAAAAGTAACCCATATGTTAATCTAGGTCTTTTTCTACCTTATGCAAAATATTAACCCGATCCGTTCAGTAGTTTCGGCATGAAAACGTAACAAACATCTCAATATCCAAACTATCGCATTTATAATATTAGTGTGATTTGAAGTTTTCGCGAATTATTTAAACTATTTGCGATAAATTTCATGACTTGTCTACCTAAAATAAAGAAAATTAAACTTAACCCCTTCGTTACCAAGACTAAGTAATCTCTTGCCTTTTTCCCACTTACCCGCAAATACTCAAACGAAACTCGGATTTAGGCACGTCTCAAGTAGACATTTCAAGACAGGTTTCAATGAAAATCTGTCAAAAAATTGCAACTTGCTTATATCTTAGTTGCGTTTGAGTAGTATATTATTTTTATTATTTTATTTTATACTAACAATATTCAGGAAATAAACAGCTAACTTAATGAATAGGTGTGTGACTAAATGAAGGCTAATTAAAAATTTCCACAAAAAGCGACTGCAAATAATACTAAACCACGTTACGAATACTGATGGTTAAAATTTTATCTAAGAAATTGTTCACAGATAAGTGAAAAATTCCTACCAATTTTGGTTTATTATTTATGACTTAACAAATAATCAAGATGTACTAAGAATCTACCACTCACTATTCTTTTTAGTTTAGTAATCGATCGTTAACCATCTAAGTGGGAAAAGGCAAGAGAATGATCGGTCTACATAACAGGATTACAATAACTACATCTTTACCAATACCAAGACTAAATAATTCAAAATACTTTATTTCCTTTAGTTAGACCTTACAGGACTCTTAAACACGTCACAAAAATTCAAATTACATAAAGAATGACTGAAATTTGATGATGAACAAATGAAACATTTTAAAAACCCCCTGACAGATTTTCATGAAACATGGCTAAGAACACTCGGGATAAAATTATCTATGACACAAAAAAAAACTAAACGAAAATCGGTTCATTCGTTTGGGAGCTACGATACCACAGACAGATACACAGATACACAGACAGACACGTCAAACTTATAACACCCCTCTGTTTTTGCGTCGGGAGTTAAAAACTAAGAAATAAAGGTGTGTTTGATTTTTTGTTCACTTCAATCTTCTTTTTGTTCACTTCTTTCTGATATATAAGTGAAAAATAGCGAGTGCTATAATAAAGAACACATGAACAAAGTGTCTTCGCCTTAAGTAGAAGCATTAAGAAAAGTGTTAATGGACACGTTCTTAATATCCAAGTATTTTAGCAGTTTAGGTCAAATTTAAATTACTTATTAGTCTTAGAGTAGATTGTAATACTAGAATGTATTTATTTAGAAATAGATAATTACTTGTAAAAAAAATAATTCAATCTTTTTATGGCAAATTAAAGAAGCGAGACTGCAGGCAGATGCTGGATGCGGCAAGCTGAAGACAGGGCGCTATAGCGCTCATTATGGAAGCCCTATGTCGAGCAGTGCACTAATATAAGCTGATATTTTGTTGCAAGCCTTTTTACAATGGATATGTTTGACATCATTTGTGTTTGAATCAGCTTTGGTTAATTTATATCTCACCCGCATATAGTACCATTGACTATACCTTGTCTTCTTTACCAAGGCCATCTTCCCCATACAAATCTGTTGACAAATAGAGACGTTACCAATGATTTCCGACCTAAAACTTTACCGACATTATCTGCCCATCGACAGGCGTAAACATCAAATAAAAGCGGTTGAGTGATCCATCATGTTGCGTTAGTTTTTAAACGGCTTTATTATGACTCGTATATTTGCTTCTTCAAAATCTTGCAATCGCTTTTTGTCATCTTGTACTCAACCGATTCTGATGATAGTTACTTGACATGCATGTTAAGTCCCTATGGGGACACGCAATCATCTTATCAGAGACTTGAGTCCGGTTGACGACATTTTTTGTATGGGATTTGCGTAGTTCCCTGTGCTCACGATAGAGGCGCTGTACCAAATCACATACAAAAAGCAGACGTGACGATCACGTTTCGATACTATCGTTAACCGGACTTAGGGCTCAGAACACATACATGCACTGCTGAACGTGCAAATAGAACTGAAAGTTATGAATGAAGTTACAACGTAGTTAAACATACTACTTATAGAATAAACTATAAAAAATTCTATAGAATATATAATATACTAAACAAAATTTACTATAAAAAACTGTATACAATATACTATACTAGCTTCTGCCCGCGGCTTATTTTCGGTATAATAAGGTGCACATTGTTTAAGTTAGGATACCTTCTAAATTTCATCTTGATCTGTCCAGTAGTTTTGGAGATCTTGGGTAAGAAACATTTCATATTTCACCAACTTTTGCATTTATAATATATGTAGGATAACATACTACTGTATAGAAGTGAATGTAATACAGTGACTTTAGTAACCTTTGATCTAAAAATCCTGATGTAGTATCTAACAGGGATACGGAATAGCCTGCTTACCTGAACTGTGAGATTTACTTAAAATTTTGGTAAGTTTTTAGGTTCCTCCACACGACTTCACCAAACACTCTTGATGCGAGGAGGGTGCTGCCTCAACGCATCTCAGATTTTCTAGTTTTAAGTAAAGCATTTGATTTAAGAATTAAACATGGCTATACAGCGGGGCAATGCTGTCAGCGTCTTCGGGACGGTTCCAACTGGTATACATATGTATCAGTTGAGCTTCCTGTAGATTGCTTGCACCAGTTTGCAGTTAGCTCAATTGTTTCAATTGTAAATATTTGTTCCTATAGCTTTTTACATTGTTGATAAAGAATTAAACAGACTTAAATAGGGAATAAAAAAAATAAGGCCTATTAAATTGTATGGCCTGATTTTTAGTTGAGTAAAGTTATTGATCCAGATTATTCTAAAGATTTTGGAAACGACAAAAAAAAATTTTTATTGAGGGATTTTATAAAGGAATCTAAGTTGTTGCACAAATTGATATTATTATTATGAAGACAGGAAACAGATAGCGTAGGAAACAGAATCGAATGGAAGAAGTTTTCTAGGAGGTAGAGTAAACAGAAGCACCAGAACTAAATATTAGGATAGGTAAGTACTCTAAAAAATCAAATAATATCGCACAAACTTGCAAATTCAAATTTTTCGCAAAAATTAAATAATTTCGCAATTTTTTTTTATCGCACTTGCCCTCGTGGTGTAGTTGGTTGCGGGTTCAGGTCCCGTCGAAGTTGAAAATTTTTGCGATAATATTTGATTTCTTAGAAATTACCCTGAGTGATGGGGTTACGCACTATTAGGTAGGTATATCAAAAAACCTTAGGTAAGTACTCTGTTTGCTGATGCTAAATAGTATAATATAACAAATTTCTGGTCAATAATAATTTAATACGATGACTGAACACGACTGAATAATATCTTGGCAAAGTTCTGCGATGCATAAAAACAATAATCTACAATAGTGTCCTCAGACGAGCTTGACCTACATTAAATAAAGCATAATTATACATAAACAAACTAGATGCTAGTGATGCGCTAGGTCTGCAATATTACGAGATATATTAAATAAATAAATAAATAATGCTGGACAATCCACACAGCACCATCTAGCCCTAAAGTAAGCTACTCAAAGCTTTTGTTTTGGGTACTAGATAACTGATATATTTAATACATTATATACATAGATAGATATTTTTTTATGATTCGTAGAAAACACCCAGACCAACGGAACAAATTTCTGTATTCTGTATAGGCGGGAATCGAACCCGCAACCTCCTGCCTCGCAGGCGGACTATCGCCCGCTGCGCCACTGAGGTCGTCATATTGCAAGTGAAATGTAGAAAAATCCAGGTTTTCTGATCGAAAGTCTAAAACGTTACAAATTGTAGAATTTAATAAAAACAAGAACGTCAAGTGCGAGTGTAACTCGCGCGCCGAGGGTTTCGAACATTTGTCGATTATACATACATGTACCAAAGGCACCGGTTAGAGACATCGCTATTTGATGAATACCTACCTAAAAGTAATAGGTACTTACCAAACTACATTTTAGATTGGATCGCTATGCATTGTACTTTAGAGAATAAGTAAATTTATTGACTTTATTCATAACAAGCGACCCGCCCCGGCTTCGCACGGGTGCAAATGCTGATACTAAATATACTACAGAATTGGCCCCCCAGCATCCATACGTCATCCATACGTCCATTGTATTTTACATACGTTTTCTTATTCCAAGTCTGATTCTTTTTTGTTATACCTACCACGTTTTATAGTGACTGACGTTTTATGTCAAGTCACACGGGAACGCTGTCGAATGGGATAAACAGTATCCTATGTCCGTCTCCTGGCTCTAAGCTACCTACCCACCAATTTTCAGCCATATCGGTACAGCCGTTCTTGAGTTATAAATAGTGTAACTAACACGACTTTCTTTTATATATATAGATATTTCAAAAAGTGTGTACTCTACAGAAATTTCAAAACTGTTTTGAAACGTGCAAACCAATACCTTTCATTTGATAACCCACTTGGTGAGGTAACCCTTTTTAAAATCAAACCCCCCCTTTTTCAACATTTTTCAAAAAGTGTTTGTTTTACAAACTTCTAGTAGCCTTTTCTCACCACCTTAACTGTGTATTGGTGCTTTGGCTAATAGTTGTGGGTAATATTTGTGTCAATCGCTGATAATGTTAGGTTGACTTACTTAGTATATTTATGATAATGTTTATATTATGTATAATTTCGTGTCAAATGTGTGGCAACACGCTGTAACTGTCGACTCCAGACCTTATATGGTTTAAAGTGTCGTAGAAATAGGAATACAATAAGTTTTTGATTAATAAAAAAAATGCAAAATACAAATACTCACTCGTCATATATACGTATATGACGAGTGACTGTGAAAGCTCTGTAGCGAAGTATGTGTTTCTGAAGACTACATTTTAATACGAAAAATTGTATTTTATAAATCTCTTTAATGTATATTTCTGTTGGGTTTAAAATTGATTAGATATGGCAATGGCAACACTAGCTGCCACATTGTTAGCTAGGTTTTGCATTACAAGATACTAGCTCCTCCCCGCGGCTTTGCACGCTGTTAGTTGTTATTTTATTTCAGATAATAAATAAAGCTTATGTTACTCAGGAATAATGTAGCATTCTAATGATGATAGAATTTTTCGGTCCAGTAGTTTTAGAGCTTATTCGTTACAAACATACAAAATACAAAAATACAAATCATTCCTTTTTATAATATTAGTGCAGATATAGAACTACATAATACTTTGCAACAATAATTTTCGTTTCATTCTAGTAGTTTTGCCGTTAATAATCAACATCCATCTATCCATTCAAACATCCAAACTTTGGCATTAGAATGTATGTAGGTGATATGCTGCACACATTGTACCTACAGGGTGCATCATAATAATGTGGCCTTGCGTCGCGTTGCGCTGCGTTGACCATTGGCAAGGGCGCGGCCTTTGTCGTTGACCATTTGATACCTGGGTGCCTGGGTATTTGTTTCACTTCCTGCTGACAGGCTTCTCTATTTTTCCTCTGTAGCTCTATTATGTAAACCTAACCAAGAACAATCCAGTTATTAACCGTCGTCGATTTTTCCCCCGACGATTTTAACTTACCCCCCGATTTATTAAATACCTCCCGATTTTTAAGCCCCCGTCGATTTTTTAAACCATTTTTAACGAACCGTAGAATGCCAGCACCGCATCAATTTTTTAAATTGTTAATTTTTCAAACATAACTAAGAACACTTTCGATCAAGTCACCTCTCATAGATACAAAAAAACATCCGAATTGGTTTATCCGTTTGGAAGCTTAAATGCCACAGACAGACATAGACGTAGAATACTATCACTTTAAAAACACAAAAATATTACTTTATTTCCATGTCAGTGTTTAGTTTTATAATTTGACCTTTTCTGCGACACAGTATCTAGTAGTTGCGCCGCGTATAGAACGCGGCGCAAATGCGTTTCGATTATTCGGCTTTTTACTGGCTAAGCTGATCACCACCAGTCACTCTTCAAACCTCTCTGCCTTGAACAGACTTAACCTTATTTAAGGATTATAGATTAACGTTAATGTAATTTCAAAAGGGTTAAAAAGTAGGAATCAAAAACTTTTCACAAAAATATATTATCATTGTACCAACCATGGTTACAATAATGATTGTACTGGTTGAAGAACCAGGAGACCTTTGCCCAGTGGTGGGACTTGTAATAATTGTCACAAAGGACAGACAAGAAGAAGAAATTAATCGTTTATGACTTGGTAGGTAAAGCTACGTACGTTTCTATTATTCAAAGAGTTCAACTTTCTAGATTCATTTAACGATCGAACATGCAATAACTATAAATTGCGATGCGTTAATAACTTTAAACACTAAAACAATTACTCGCCAAGAACAATGAATATTCACAACCTTCGATTAATTTGATGAAATCAAACGCAAGCGAATCGAATTTAAAGTTATCTAGTATTTGGGTTTTGTGTTGCCAGAAAATAATTATGGTAGGTATGGTAGGTTCTTGTTTAGTTTTATAATTAGTACCTACCTAACTAGTAATAAAACTAAACAAGTCAGATTACAATTTTGTGATATTGCACATACGTAAGTATACAGAATATTTTAACATCTAGACAGGGTTTTCCGTAGCAGATTTCAAGCTTTAGTAATAGGAGGCAAATATTTAATATTTTTTCAACCCACATTCTTTAAATAAGGTACATTAGGGTAACTTGGTTTCAAAAAACCGCAAATTTGGTTCATACTTTCGATAAACTCTGGTAATGACAATTGTTTTTTTCAAGCTCTTAAACTTTTAAATCTGTCACCATACATTTTACAACCATTCAGCGTATAGGGATTTCTTATAGATCGCCAGCCAAAGCGTTGCGTAAAAGGAAACAATTACCTATACGATATTGCATGACCGTAAGCCATGTTGAGTCCTATTCCCTATCGGTCAAATCAAGCCTCTAGTGCTTTATCTAATATCTTATCAAGGAAATAATCGACGGGACATGTCGCAGTAACGTAACAGGACACTTAAAGCCAATTAAAGTTCAATAATCAGCATGTCCCACCGGAAACGTCAGTGTTCATACTGAATAGCAATCAAATAAAGGAGTAATAAGACACTAACACCGCATCCGAATTCGAAAATAAATGGCCTCTCTCCTAAGATGCGGCACGAAGGGTGCATTTTCACTGACGCGGAGCTGGGTGGCGTGGAGCGGAGATGTGCAGCGAAAAATGGCAAGTGTTTCCACTGAAGCGGAGCGGAGCGGCTCCACCATACCACACGCTCGGCACCATGTGGTACCGCGCTGGACAGAACAGATTCAAGCAGGATGTCCTGCTTGAATCCGTTCTGTCCAGCTTGGGGCCAAATCCGCTCTGCTCAGCTGCACTTACATTGTTTCCACTGATACGGAGATATAGATTTCGAGCACTGTGATTGGCCAATTAACGGTCCGCTCCTCTCCACTCCGCTCACCTCCGCGTCAGCGGAAACGCATCCTACGGCGGCGGCTGTGGCAATCGTAGTGAAGAATGGACCCCCCAATTCAGTCCAAGCAGACGTAAGAGCCGACTGTTGAGTAAAGCGTGGAGGGAACCTACCACGCTTTACTCAACACCTTTACTGCGATCATCAATCCGCTAAAAATGAAATGAAACTCCCATCGTTTAGTCGTAAAGTAAAAAAAAAGTAAAAATGTTATTTATTGACATAATAACTAGTGTAACAGACATTATGAGTCCATAGGCTCCTGAACTAGTTTAAAACTGTGTTTCAGGAGCTAAACTGTGGTCGTATGTTCGTTAAGTAGAAGTTGGGATAAGCTATCAAAACTAATCAATGATTTGCGGAATGTTGCGTTATGTAGGTAGAGATGAAGAATTATTTTTTATTTTGCAAATTCAGATGAGGTATATATGATCGGGATAGCGATAGACTATATGAGTTCAAGGAAACTTTAAGGCAATACCCAGGCCTTGTTGTGAAAATTTCCACTCTCAGATAGGACCGTATTGTTACGCCAAAAGAAAATGTTAATCCTTCACTCAATAATTAAATACTGCTAAACCTTGATTTTCCTTCAGTTGATTACTGGTGAACAACTAGAATAGACTGCTTAGATTTTTAATTACGGTTTTTTTGTCTATTTTCTAGTTAGAAACAACATAACTTCAAAGAACCTATAAAATAAAAATAGTAAGAGAACTGGTTGGTTAATTTGAATGTAACTAAGTTTTAATTTAACGTTCAAGAGATCAAAGTGAATTATTCAATATTATTCAAGCCAAGAGTGACTGTAAAAAGTGTCGTAAAAATAATATTTCCATGAAAAGTTTGTAGATTTATGTGCGTTCATGGTGACTGTTTTTACACTAAGTGAACATGGCGCCGTCAAGCGGCGGCCGCAAGTACTACTTAGGTTCCTATCTGAGCCACTCGACTACCATGCGGACGACTTAAAGAGGTTCAGCTACTCGGTAAGAGATGGCGCTACTAACCAACCACAACCTTTTAGTAGAATGTTGGCTAAATTCAAACAATAACTCTTATTTTTATTCATACTTTTAAAATACAATGAAAATTTACTATATTTAATTTTATTTTCCGTTGTTGCAGGCCGAGCCAGGTGATACAATAGCCACAACCAAAGAAGGTTAGTTGCCTAAAATTAAATACGAGAGCATGAAAACTCTTTGGTTGCTACGAAAAATAAAACATTCGATGTTTGAATTTACGAAAAAGAGATTGTGCGACGAATTGAATATTGACACACGCGTTGTAAAATTAGCAAAAATTATTGAATTTGTTTATTTCAGAGGAATGGGTGACGAAAAAAACAAGTGAGGTGACGACAACCCGTCAAATCGCTACAAGAGTCAAGCGCGAGTTGATTTTGGAGGACGGGCGATTAGTGAGCGACTCCGGTCCCAAAGTATCTACCTCAGTGAACGAAGACACGCATACCACCAATTTACAACAGACTGAGGTAAGATCTTTGATAGTTCAGTTCATCTGTTAAAACCATAGGAACACACATTGGAACACTTGGTAACGTCAAATTTACAGTTTTAAATCATATTAAAGCAGAGGTGATTTATATAAACTTAAAGAATAAATATACAAATACAATGACAAAAGAAGATTACCTGTACAAAGGCCTTGTCAGAAAATTAATTTACAGCGACAAAACACAAAAAAAAATAAGTTAAACCAATGAATTGCAAAAATTTAGCGGCTGTATAGAGGCCTTGTCATTAATAAAATAGATGATAATTATTATATTTACCAAAGCCATTTGGTTAGTAGAGCTTTTATAGAAATCGCAAATATAACTTTGTTTAACTGACCACCAAAAGGTAGTTTTTGTAGGAAAATCCATAATTAATTAATTCGTTAGGATTTTTTTAATTTTCATACAAATCCACCCGACCTGTGCGTCGGCCTAGCTAGTTGATTGATTTATTGATCAATAAGTCACTGCTGCCCGCGGCTAGGCTCATGTGCAAAACGAAACCTAGGTACGTATAGTTTATGCAATTATGTCCTTGCCAAATCGACCACGCCAGCCAGTCTGTATGGAGACAAGCCAGGTGCAATTCTACTAATTTAATCACTTCACCATAAAAATAGTATCATCTCTAAGTAATGACATATTTTGGAATTTTACCTTTCATGAAAGAAACTACTAATGGATGGAAGCGTGTCAAAAGTGTCTTAGAATAGAGGAAGTATAAAGGGCGGCCTTATCGCTGGGAGCGATCTCTTTCAGGCAACATTGGGATGAACTGGACATGAAAAGAACAACATAATGCTACCTATAAGAAAATTACAATCAAATAATAGAAATAAATTAGAACTAGTATTTACAGTTGAAACAATTGAGCTAACTGCAGACTGTTGCAAACAATCTACAGGTAGCTAAACTGATCCATATCAATACCAGTCGGAAGCGTCCCCAAGACGCTGGCTGTTTAAGTGTACCTATAAGTTGACTTTTGTGTTTTTGAGGCTAAGGTTGATAAATATAAGATTTTTTTAACAGCACCGCGCTCCTGATGATGCGAACGGCACAGGGGATCAAGCACTCAATGGAAGAACCAACAATGACGCGATCAGAGCACCTGATGGTGAGTTTTCCCATAACATGTAGGTTTTCTTTAGGATACGGGCAAGGCATTTTCTATGAAGAAAAGGTTGACCTCTTTCTCGTTGTGGGCAAAGGTCTACCTGACACGCCGAAGGTTGCGGGTTCGATTCCCGCCGCGGCACAAATGTTTGCATGATCTGCAAAGTGTAAAGTAATATACTTAGGTATGTTTAGTGAGTGTGTTGTAAATCATCATCATAAATCAGTCCCAAAAATAAAAATAAGTTTAAAATGCTCTACCTATTTTGGGGCACATTAATGCTTCATTACGGATGTTAGTGGGTTAACTACGAACCTTATTTTTGTTGTTCTCCCAAGACAAATATGGTTCGTAGTTAACACGTTTATATCGGTAATGAATTCGTCAAACTACCACATTAACGCAGTTAAAAAAGAGCGATTAAAATATCGGTTTGCATTGTTAGTAGCATAACTTCAATAACGTCTACCCAACAGACTTGGACGGCCAACTGGCACCAGCTGGGGCTAAAGTGGTCCAAACGGCGATGGTGGTGGCCAACCCTGGCGGGAAGGTCCGAGAGAGCAGAGACCTTCGTGTGCTGACGAGAAACGTCACCGAGAGAATGAGGGAAACTGAGGAGAGCATACACCGAGGAGATACTACTCATAAGGTCAGTCTATTCTAGTCTTAGAGTCGAAGATTATTTGTTACGGTGAAATTGGACCTTTTTATCGTTGCCATTGAAAGCGTTTACGTTGCAATTGAATGCGTTCAATATTAGCTTCACTATTATCAGCGTATATTAGTCTACAACTGGACATAGGCCTCCCCTAATGAGCGCCATAGCGCCCTGTCTTCAGCTTGCCGCATAAAGCATCTGCCTGCAGTCTTTCACATACCATCATCCCACCTGGCCGGATGGCGTCCTACACTACGTTTGCCGAGTCGCGGATACACTTCACTTTCAGTTTAGCGCTTTAAACGGGATAAAGTTGACCCGTTTCAAGCGCTAAACCGAGTTAGGAGCTGTTATGTTACACAATAGGAACCTATTACGAATTAAGCTCAATCAAGCAGATCTTCTTCTTGTTGAATTAAGTTTTAGAAGCAAACGGTAAATAAGAACCCACACTTACATTTTTTTCATTAGATTTTCTTATGCTGATGATCTCCAGAGTTAACGTATCAATTTAACTGCAACAGTCTGCAGAGTGCTAACTATTTCAATCGCTTAGTTCCAATTTGTTTCTATACCTTTATCGTAATTTTCTTTATTAATAAAGCCTTGTGGACTTACAATGATCCGTGTCATGTCAACGTCGATCCGCCAAGAGAAAAATCTATTAAGATAAGGAATTGATAATTTATTAGTTTTCTTAACTTACGGCTGTTAGTGGTGAAATTGGCGACACATTTCAGTACAGAAAGGAAAACTAGAACCCGCATCAAGTCCTAATTGAGTCGTTATTAACTGGGATAAAATGAATGAAAATAATAGTTATTTTTTTATAAACTAGAAGAAACATTTTCTTTCTTTTTAGATTATGTACGTAAGTAATCCTGTAAGTCCTAGTAGTAGACACTTCAATATACCATCAATAAATCGAAGCAGCACCTTCATCTCACGATATTTACGAAGGCTTTTAGCCGCTATGAAGGAATTTATCTTTCGCAGTCGTAGGGACTATGGACGTATTGATACGTCACGGACCAGTCAGTTTGTCGGACGATATTCGTGATACATGCTAATGGATCGCCGCTTTTTTAGATATTTTCGCTACTTTATTACGTGTAGACTGACAGGAGTTCGATAGGCCCAAGAAGATGGACGTTGAAGCAAAATATAAAAACTATGTATGGTGTACAAATTAGAAGTAAAGAAAAATTCAAAGACAGCTGATGCTTTGATGATGTCAAACTTTATAATATAAATGCGAAAGTTTTTATGTTTAAATGGGTGGATGTTTGTTACTTCTTCTTGCCAAAACTACTGAACGGATCGGGCTGAAATTTTGCATTGATTTAGTTCTAGGCTTGGAATAAAACATCGACGTTTAATACTATACATCAATTTCTATGGAATAGAAATTACTTTTAAATGTTTCCATAGAAACATCGCGCGCGAATCCGCGAGTAGAAACTACTAGTATTTTGTTACTTATAATTAGACAATCTCACTATACATTTCGTCCTTTGACGAGCACGTAAGATAACGTAGATTATGTCTAAACTACTAAACTACTTGATTCTGTCCGCGCCATTTAACCCAATCAAAACTCTCTCCAGTACCTACGTAAAATTTAAAGCAATTTAGTAAAACTAATCGGTATCGTTCCTTCATCTGCACAAGAAAACTAGAATACAATGTACTGCTAAAAAGAAACAATGGTAATATACGCAGGGTAAAATAGAGCAGTGCTTTATTCAGATGAGCGTCCACATAAATCGATGGGGATTTTGAAATTATAATTTGTTCGCGTAGATAGGCCGCCGCGGGCGCCGCGCCCACGCTACAAAGTGCACTAGGCTTATAGCATTTGTATTTCTTTTATTTTTTGTCTATGTCGATATTTTTATGACTTTAGAGCCCTTTGAGCCATTTGCATACGTTATCTGGGTTAATAATTCCGTCAAAATACATATTATTTACAGCTTTTTGTGTGCGGTTGTTTTGCTAATCATTTGCAGTATGATCCTCATAAACTAGTAACAAGAAATAGGTCTGTTGGTTGATGTTTTTCATAAGAACATCTTGTTGGATCTTGCACTTTCTGTTTTAATAAGGCTTCTACATAAGTTTTCATTATTTAATCGCTGCCTTACGGAATGCAAGGAAGAACCCAAGGGCGCGGTGATTTGGTCAGCTTGTGCTGACCGGTTGTTGACATCATCGTCTAATATGGTCTTTTCAGAACTGCCACTCCGTTGCCTTGGCATTTATCCAAATCATTTCACTATGAAGTATAAGCTAAAAAGCATTACGCACCTGATTTTTTTAATAGCCAATAAACTTAGAGCAATATCCTGCTTAGTGTTTTCGTCCGTTTTAGTTGCTATTTTCATTAATCTTCTCGCTCCAGTCGTGACCCGAATGTTTCGCAATGAGCAGTTAGGCAAGCGCTTCACTTGTGTGAAATGATAAAGTTATTTCCCTTGCCAAAGCTGTAATCATATTCCAGCAAACTTGTTAGTGTTGCCTAACCAAATCTAATAATTGAACCTGTCACTAAGAACTAAAATGTTGTCACAAATATACTATGTAGATACTGAATTTAAATTCAGTAATGAACTCGCAATACAGATATCCTTTCACTTTTTCTGTTACTGATACCCTTTATTCATTCCTTATTTGTACCAGTTTCTTCATCCTATCGCGTACGGCAATCACTTTGTCAAGCTCATTTAAGAGTCATCTAAGCAAGAGGTTGACTAATCTGCTTTACAATCACATGTACCTACCTATCCTGTCCGAATTACTATTCTGTCTTGGGCCAGATTGTGCTCTCAAAACATTACCAAATCTCTTTATCTTTCTAAACAGCATGTTCTTTCATTTAGAGATAAATTTTGGTAAGCGTTTTAAACCTAAAAATCCTGTCCGAGTTGTGTGTTATTTTATTATCAAGAGGCGGCATAATGCAACACAGAAAGTGATGCACCAATGAAAGTGATCGCCCATTTCTTGGCCTGTTTCACGCCCGCTCGTCTGTCGCCTGTGGCGCACAACAAACACTCGCCTTTTATGACCCGGGAGTTCCAATATACCTGTATAATAAAGAGATACATCTCCTGACAAAATGTTCTCGATACGGCCCACGCATATTTGCCAACTTATTCGTTTTATAGAGAAAACGTAACACATGCAAAGCGGGTTGTAGGTATCGTAGCAAACTGTAGCAAGCGTTATAATGAGAGCACAATGAAGCTTTGGGATGATTATCTTCGACTACTTTGCAACAATATCAGTTTCTGACAAGTGTACCGACATTTTGTACAGCACATTACGTCACCACTTACAAGATATTTGGCCCACTATAACCATACAGTGACGCAACTTTCGAGAAATTGATCGGACGATCGTTAATACGTTATTTAAATTTATACCGCCCGGTGTTAATTGCTTTCCGCAATACAAAAAAGTTGATTACTAGTTAATCTTTTTTCTTTTACGTTCCGTCCGTCAATATTTTTCAATTACCAATCGAATAAGTCCAGAGTTACTTGAGGTAAAAAAAGATGCCATTGAATAGTTGTTTCTCGTTATGAGCACGGCTTAAAAGTAGATTGGAATCACTTGCAATCCTACCAAACCTATTTTTTATTCAATGCAATTTGAGCAAAGGTCTATCTAAGCACTCGACTTGCAGCGTCGGTTGGCTAGTAATTTGACCTCACGCCGGGCATTAGTAGGAGTGCCCGGCGCGCTTTCAACGCGGATAGCAATAAAACCACAAAATATGGGCTTCACATTTTACAAAATGCTGCGAAATGTCTTGGATGTGGCCTTTTGTTTTTATTACTTTTGTAAAGTTATTTCAAAATCATAATAGAATTTTTCTCGTACTTAGTATGTGTACAAGCTGCTGTGCAAAAGGTCCCTTTTGTACACCAGCTGCAACTATCACATAATCTATTTGAACTAAGTACGAAATAACCCTCGCTAGATATATACATACCTTACTATTATGAATTTTGTTTACGCATCACATCGATAGCAATAAAACAGTAGATAAGTTCAAGACTCGTGTTTATGCCGGTGTGGTATAAAACGGTAGAAATGTGGTATAAAACGGTTCAAAATAAAAGCAACCAGTTGCCTCATCCTCTAACGTTTTGTAAGCACTTCCAGGTTATAACGCTGGATGAGAGCCGAGGTAGCCGCATTCGAGACAATAATTTAAGATGTTTAGATAAAATCTACAAGCGCTACGCGGTGTGCCCAAGAATTCATGTGATCACCCCTAGATTCAATCTTAGATATTGCGTCCAGGAGGTGATGTTACGAAAAATTATCTCCTACTATAGGAACTTCATTGTCAAAGATTATGAATTCCAGTGTCCTGAGATGGTTGTTACTTCGATTTGTTTGTGCTTTTTATGAAAGCCAATTTTATTCATCAGTGTGTTTAGTTTAGATTTTAATTTGAAAAAATAATAAATAACTGTATGTTAAAATGAATATTTGGTTTGGTACATACGATAAGTAATAAGTATTTCAGCTTATTGACCTCTACAGGTAAATGTTAACGAAATTCAGTAAGCGATTAGAATATTTCTATTTTGGGGTTTGTCATAAAAATATTTTACAAAATCGATATCTCGTAGGGAACACCATTAATTTACAGCAATCATGAGATTCTTCGCGGCAAAAACAATTCGCCATTTAGCCTATCTCTACGGGCGGGATGCATAACTCTGCATTGTTAATTTATTTTTGTTTATGATACATCTCGTGGCCATTGTTGAATACTCGCATTGTTTTCAATGAATTCTTTGGTGAGGTCTGTACTTCAACGACCTTGAACTTTTAGAACAAAAGGGAACGTTTTACGTGCGTTTTATCGATAAATCAAAATTGAACCGATAATACTTACAATGAATCGTTAAAGTTAATTAAATCGCCGCTTGGTATCCCTTTTATATTTATGACATTTCGTGAAGCTCACGTTGTTATAATTAAATTTAATCAAATCAGCACGCGGGTTGGGAATCCATTTCTTGATTTAGTACACCCATTAATTTGAATAAAGCATAAAACAAACATGTTTAATTAGATAGATACCGAAAGCTTTTACGTAACCTCAAACTCAACCTCAACAGCCTGTATTGGTCCACTGCTGGACGCAGGCCTCGATCTAATAGGCCCCTGTTGGCTTTTATCTCATGGGGGTAATGCCCATAATCCCCACGCTGGGCATGCGGGTTGGGGATTGCAGTTCGGTGGTAGAATTGTTCTGCAGGGGGCGCTGCTGCCCGCCCCCGGTGGATATCCCTTAGTCACCTCTTACGACACCCGCGGGAAGAGTTTGGGTAGTGCAAATTCTAAGCCGGCACTACACAGCTAAAATCGAAAACTTTAATTAACAGTTTACGTAACATTAACTGTTAATTAAAGATTTCGATACACATCTAACAACCATTGTACCCTCACAATCAGGATTATCTATCAGTTAGTTTTTAGGGTTCCGAAGGGTTAAAACGGGACTCTACTACTAAGCCTCCTCTGTCTGTTCGTCTGTCAGCTGCTGTATCTCAGGAACCGTAATAGGTGGACAGTTGAAATTTTGACAGGGTGTGTATAAATATTTCCGCTAGAACAAGAAATATTAAAAATAACCAAGTTGAGTACCGGTCACCTAAGTAAAGCAACGTTGGGCGCGGTCAGTACTTGGACGGGTGACCGCGTCATGTTGGCTTTTTGCTTTTTTAATATAAAAAAATTCAGTTTTTTAGGGTTCCTTTTTTTTGCTTTATACGATGGTACGGAAATGGAACCCTCCATGTGCGAGTCGACTCACACTTGGCTGGTATATTATACATGACAGACCGTACAACAATCGATGTCTTATAATTTGTGGGATAATAGCTATTTTACGGTGTGTACTTTCAAATATGACTTATTTGATGAAATCGTTGATTGGTTTGGATGATCGTAAAGATAAAACTTTATGTTCGATGGTGAGAGGTGTTTTTACCATATTTCTCTCACATTACTATTATACAGGGTGCCACGGAAAGTGTGTACTAAGCCGAAATACGGTGATTCTGGACATCGATCCCTCTGGGATCTCCCTCTCGGTCTGAGGTCAGTGTTTGTTCTATGATTTTATGAAATTCGAACATAATTTATTTTTTTGAAAACATTAGACATGTTTTTTCTTTATATTCGAGAATTCTTTCATTATAATTATTACGTTTCGAAATTCAAAAAATCGTCATTCACAATTTGATCCCGTCGGGGTCCAGAATCACTTTCTTTCGGCTTAGTACTCGCTTTCCGAGGCACCCTGTATACTTATGAAATATTTTAAACTGTCGTTGAACAGGTAAAGTTTTAAAGTATTTATTCGATTTATTTGTATTTTCATCCTACTTGCTAATATCCGACTCCTACTAGCATTATAAAGGCGAAAGTTTGTGTGAATGTTTGTTACCACGTATCTCCGTAACTGCTTAACCCAAATTTATCCAGGTATGTAGCTCGTTTAGGTTCTAGAATAATACACAGGCTAACCTAATTTTCAAAAATTAACCTCTGAAGGACTTCAAAAATTGTGCTAAAGTTTCCATGGAAAATTATTATTCCATAGAAACTTTACCTTATTTATATCCTTTGTTCGATTCGTTCAAAACTCGGTAAGTATAAATAAACAAAAAAGTCAATAATGCATCACGTACGTTTTTAATTTTTAATAAATACCCCTAGGAGTTGTGCAATTTATTGCAATTTAAAGATGTTTACTTCTGAAATTTCCACGCGGGCGAAGCCGCAGGCCGCAGCTAGTTTATTATCAATTTGGTTGGTCAGAGGATCCTGGCAAAAGCACAACAGTGGGTGACCGTTGATAGTTATTCGTGTCGAAACCAACGATATCTATATTTTTTATATTAATCCGCACTATTTTCAATATTATCGTACGCTATGCACTTGCATCACGTCTATTAGACATTAACTCCAACATGAGTTAGTTCTCATCGCGTCTTGATTGAAAACAAAGAAAAAAACGACAAATCGGGTATTCGCGTGCGTGAAGCAATTTTGTGGGCTATTCAAATGGATTGATGATGGATGTATCGGGAATCGCAATTACATAATTTAAGTGTATGTGTAGAAAAAAAATGCAGTGAGAACAGCTAACGGCTTTGTTGACGCTGTGGCAAAAAATGCAATGCTTTTTGCTGTGGTTAGGTTATTGACTGGGCTTACCTGTAATTCACACTAAGTTGGAAACAATTTTAATTCTTTAGAAATCAGTTTATTGTGCAGAAATTTATTTTATAGGCACTTACGTCACACAATGTCCCTGTAATCAATTGGAGCCTGATCATGATCAAATTACAAAACCATAAAATCGTAATTGAAAATAATATCAAAGACAGTTTCAATTAATACGAAATGGAACTATGTAATAAAATTGCGTAACATAGCCCCAGCTATCGCCATAAAAATGATGCAAAGCAGGATCAATAATAAAAGGTTTTTATTCAATGATCGGTCGGCATTCACAAATGGCGACCGGCGGCTTAACCTCAAGCTTTAACTGGCCTATTAAACGTTGATTTCAGGAGAATTGCAAAAACATGTTGGCAATTAGAGTTAAGTACACGGTTTGATTCCTTGTTGCCGGCGCACAGGGTGCGAGTGTTTCCTATTCCTAATAGAGGAGAGCTAGATATGAGCTTTTTAGAATCTTAGTCATCATCATCATCATCAACTTATATTAGTCCACTGCTGGACATAGGCCTCCCCTAATGAGCGCCATAGCGTCTGTCTTCAGCTTGCCGCATCCAGCATCGGCCTGCAGTCTTTCGCAGATCGTCATCCCACCTGGGCGGAGGGTGTCCTACAGTACGTTTGCCGAGTTGTGGTCTCCACTCAAGAACACGTTTACCCCAGCGGTTGACGGTTCTTCGCGAGATATGGCCGGCTCACTGCCACTTGCTAATTCTTTGAGCTATGTCGATAACTTTGGTTCTCTGTCGGATGTATTCGTTACGAATTCTATCCTTCAGAGAATCATAGTAAAATTACCTATTTTATTAAATAGATAAAAGAGTTTTTATTTATAAATCTATTTTAGATATTTTTTTATAAATTATGCAGCTAGACCGCACTGCATTCTGTTGATCGAACAAGAAGTTATAAACAAAAGCAAACAAACTCTAAGACGCTCGCGAAATGTGCAAACAATCCCATTGTGCTTTTCAACAGAACTCCGGCTTACGATAACAAATTTATAAATTAACCATTCACTGGAATGGATGCTAATATTACACTTAAGTCCTTTCGAACAACAATCGTCCTTCTATATTTCGATAAAATCGCTACATCCCTATTCCGCATTATCCACCCATTCAAGCGCTCAAGAAAATATAGGCTGTTTAATAACACACGCGGATCCTTGTCGATACTTTACATTTAGATTGGGTATCAGATTTGTCGACAAGGTCTTTAAGTTCATACCACCCGGATTGTTGTGTTTGGCATTGACGCGCCAGCGTTCTAAAAGCGATGGTAACCACTTGTCGTTATAGGGAAACTTGCGAAGATTCGCGATCTTTTTATATTTGGGTTATAGGAATAGTTATTGAATATGCTTTTGTTTTCCCCGTATATCCCGCATACAGTTATTTGTCGAGTTACCTAGTTAACGATAGTGAACCTGTATGGAAGTAATCGTTCGATGTTGTCGATTCGTTTGATGGAATCGAAATGTATGTACATTGTCTACCAATAATCTATACGTTGAAAATAAATCACGTGACATTTCTAAGGCATAAGTGAAACCCAACGTTTCTGTATCCAGTTCTTGGACGCCATTCAGTAAGCGCCTTGCTCCATCTGTCGTCTTGGACGTCCAGCGGCAAGATGGGCAGACGATATTTCTAACACCGCAGGGCGAACCTGGATGAGATTGGCGCAGGACCGTGTGGAGTGGCACAAAAGTTTGGAGGCCTATACCCAGCAGTGGGTGAAGTCGGGTTGCGGATGATGATGAGGATGAAGTGAAACCCATACATTTTTGGACTTTTCTACTATCGCTTTCGATAACCGATTGTTACATTGTCTTGCCCAGCAGAGCTAAATATTTTGTTTTGTTAAACTAACGACTGTTTTTTGTAATAGAAAAAGGAACATAGATGTGCTCAAACTAACAAACAACCTCTCACCCTAAACTCATCTACCTACTTACCGTCCACATTCCGTCGTAAGTAAAATGGGCGAAAAAGTATTTAATATTATTATGAGTCCGTTAGTATCGTAATCTAAGGCTTTAAAATTAACACAGGTTCATACTTAAGGCTATGAAAAATAATATATTATGCCCACCTGTACACAAGCAAGCAACACGCATATCCCCGAGCGTGATCTACAATATTCCGTGTATAGCCCAACATACACGTTTGATATGATACAACACGCTTGCTCCTTTGTATGCACTATGAGGCTATTTCCTAGATGCAGAACAAAGGTCTACTAAAACTAAGTAGGTTTAAGATAGTTTTGGTGTAATAGAACAGATCATAAGCATTTTAGGGGAAACAAAGGAATTGTGCGGTTCTTGATGTGGTAGAAAGTTACATTGAAAATCCGTGGTGTAAAATTAAAGCATTCAATTTATACGAAACGCACTATTAGATCGTAAAAGTAGCCGTCCTCTGGGTGCTAAGACTAACTGGTTGTTTAGCTACAAACCACTTTAAATAACAAGCATAGTAATGGCTTTTCATTTGGTTAAATAGTACTTAATTAATACGCAATTACCGTCATTGCAATTGACAACATAATCGAGTCTGAATATTTTCTTGCAAGATATCAAGAAGCATCCCTTCGGTTCGCTTGTTATCCAATATGCGTGTTTTGCCCACATTAGGGGCATTCTCGGAAACCCAGGTAACGTTATTGATGCTAATTTGTGAATGTTGGGTTAGAATGTTATGTCGATAGTCTCCTTAAATGATGCAGGTTTATGAAGACGAGTGAGAAGATTCATAATTTACGTGAATGAAACATGAACGTTGCCGTACTCGTAATTTGTTAGTCTATAATTCGTCTAGATTGCTTAGAAATCAAGGCTGTATTTGGTTGAGTTCAAAAGTCAATTCAACACAGATATAACGTATGTTAACGTAATTGTAAAATGAAGGTGGCAGGTCAACCGAATGTATAAAAAGTACAAATGAGCTCTAGAAATGTGAAATCAATAGGTGTGAGAAAATAACGCCTAGAAATAATACATTGTTTAAAAGCGATCTCCACAATTCTTATTAACGCCTTCACGTTCCATAGATCTTTATCTACCCAACAACTTGATGCGAAAAATCGACACGGCTGTTAATTGTAAGTCCTCTTTTTACTGCAAAGTGGTAACATAATTTACGCTGATCTCCCGTGAGATGGATAGGCTCACCGATAATGATCTAGGCTCACCGTGTGGCCACTACATCTACGTCATATTATTGACAGGCATTTTGCAGAAGTATATTGAAACTATGGGAAAAACTTCCAGCAAAAGAAAGTTGGTTAGAATGTTGAAAGATTAAAGAACAGAAAAGAAGTGAAAGATAAAAAAAATAGGGGATAAGCTTATATAAAAGCTTACCAAAAATATACGCCTTATAACTAAAAATCGTTTTCATATTTTTCGTTAGTGATCAATGGCTACTACGGAGTCTCTAATAAACCCGTAAAGTAAGGTCTGCATGCCGCTGCTAAGTTCAATTTCCCGTTCGAAAATTACAGAAAAACACCAATAGCTCCACAAGAAACTTCTGACACAGTTGAGACATCTCTATCACATTCATTTAACGCCAATTTGGCCCAATGCACAATTATCAGCAGAAAACTACAAGACAATGAACCAGTAACAATAGTCGACCCCGATGTCATGTGGAAACCGTCACGGTGCTTTCCAACGATATCGCTTACCTAAATGCTTTTCATTCTTTCCACGGAAGTAGGTATTCATTGTGAGCATCCATTGTGCGTTATGAACTGTCAAAATCACGAGTTTCTCGGTTATTATAGGAGCTTATAAGGAGATGAGGTACAATTGTCATCTATTGAATGAATTTGATTTAGAGATTTTGTTAAAAATGTTTGCACTGGGAAGGTAGTTTAATGAAAATATTTATGTTAAAACAACATGCTGCAGCGGTAGCGGCATGCAGCCAGCGTCTTGGGGACGCTTCCGACTGGTATTGATATGGATCAGTGGAGCTACCTGTAGATTGTTTGCAACAGTCTGCGTTAGCTCAATTGTTTCAATAGTAAATACTGCTTGTAATTTATTTTTATTAATTTATAGTAATTTTCTTTGTGAATAAAAGCTTCGCCCCTTAAAAAAAACATGCTAATCTATAAATATATATCTCTATTTATACAAAAATCTATTGACGTTTGTTAGTCTCACAAAAACTCGAGAACGGCTGAACCGATTTGGCTAATTTTGGTTTTGAAATAATTATAGAATATTGACGTCCAAGGAAGGTTAACGCATTCACTGCCCAGCCGCTACACGGGGACAGAGACTGGCATCTACGTCTTGGGCCATGAATGTGTTAGTTTAGTATTTATGGTGAGAAAATATGAAGAAAGTTCAGACAACTTTTATTGGCGGTACGAATTTTGCCGGCTAGTATAATATATTAACATATTTTAACTATGAAATATGTTCTTGGTATCCTGAGAAATACATGTTTAAAATTTATAAGAGTAGCTGAGGATTATACAACACACAAACTATCAACATTCACAGGTTGATGACACCTCGACATCACAGATAAGATAAACTCAGTGTCAAGATTAGTAGGAACTTAAGCGACCGTAAGTAAAAGTTGTGGTGTATGGAGCAAAAGATAAGCGAAAGCGACATCTTTAACAAAGGTAAAACCATTGGAAGAGGTACTTATTGAAAGGTATTTACAAAATATATAAATGTGCAGATACTTAAACGAAAGAAATGCATGAATACAAAACGATTCATACGTATATAAATCTGTAAGTCTTGCCACAACTAAAACCAAATGAGAGAAATACGAAGAGTTTATCAACAAAATTATTATTCACAACAATATTATTTTTTTATAATATTTTTATTTATTTGGGGCTAGATAATGCTGTGTGAATTGTCCAGCATTATTATAATTTTTTTTATAGTGGAATACTATACGTAGGACATTTCAATTAGTCACTCTCTAGTTTCCTGTCGTCGATACCATAAACAATTTTTTTCCCGTGTTTTATTCGCTCTCTACTTTGCGATAACGGTCCACCGTGAGACCTTAGAAGCAATTCACGATTTTAATTATTGCTCTACCTACGTACTGTTCACATTTATTTCACTCACACAACCCACATAAACGAACTTTCTTTATGCTATTCTTATAAAAAAGCGCACAAATTTCGCCGAGCAGATTTTGCTGAGTTACTTCAAGCTTTAACCCCATGAATCAAAATCCAGATAAAACAAAGTTTGAAATTATTGAGGCCTTTTTACCCTACAACTATAATAGATGGCGTGGATTTTTAGCGGAAAAAAGCTAGGTTGTCAATGGGATGGGGATGTCATGTCCAAATAAATACAGTCTACCACTTCAATTTGGCAGCCCCACATAAAAAAAATGCTCTCTGATCAGGCTGTTCAAACTATTTTTTGACATTAAAAAAGCTTTATTGATAAAAAAGTACATCAAGATTCGTTACTTAATAAAAATAAATATTTAAAAAAAATTGTAGGCTATGGCAGCGCACCGGACAAGATGCAGATATCGTCAACCACAGTTTCTCAGCAAACCCGATAAAAGCACTAGCTTTAATTATAAAATTGTCTCCTCGAAAAAATAGGGTAAAAAGTCCCGAGATGCTGGCAAAAAGGAGAGACGCGTAGGCTCGCACCTGCCAATGGCGTGTCCAGATACGCGGTTATATTTAGAAACTACTTTATTTAAACTCACCGCCGCGCTTAAAGCCCTAGATAAAAAGGTTAAGTTAGTGCACTTGCGGTGCATCGTTTATTAAGAACCATTTACTTTTCGCCCATGATTGTATCAATCGACCGCATACCTCGCGACCGCGCTCGCATTAAATTATAAAATACAAAAAACCACGCCATAGCTCTGGTAAAAAAATATGTGCGTGGCATGGCAATACAAAAATGTATTTTTAGAGGCAAAAAAGCCAAGTATCAAGATGATTCTCAGTATGCGTTATCAGACAAGTTAAGTTATATGAGAGGAGATAGTGTACGGCCGCAGCGGGTTCAGTACTCCATGGGTCGGCGAAGTGAGAGCTCGCGCGAGCCCGTTTAAATCTTTTGTACTGCGAATATCCATGATATTTCTTAGACGTACAATTTTCTATTGCAATTGGATTTTGGTCTTAACTGTGAAAGTGATTAGTGTTTTATATGGATTTTGAGTGTGAAATTTTGGTAAATACCAAAATTTGAGAATGGCGAATATTATGAGCTTTTGAATGGGTATGTAACTTAAATTATTTTATTAAAATAAACCTTATAGGTCTGTACCAATAATTTCCTTGTTATGACGAGGAGACAGTACAGTAGATAAAGTTATGTACTTGAAATTAAAATAATTCTGAGGTTTTACAAAGCTTCGTGTTGTAACCAGTTTTCTCTGGAACGTAGTAAGAACCAACGTTTTATGTATGTGATTTTTAATAACATAAGCCACTGAGATAAAGCATTTATTTTTTTGTATTGTAATGTTTTCATTGAAATTAAATGTTGGTCAATAGAACGACAATAAGACAATAAGCTTCTGGGAGTTGTATAGCTCAAAATTTATCAATACACCTTGTTTTTAAGGATTATTTACTTAGGAATTCCTTTTAATGTTAAGTCTATGCATGACAAATATTTGCCAAATACAGCTTCAATGATGAGTTTCAAATGTTTAATTCAATAACTTTGCACTATGGTATACTCGTATAATTGCATTTTTAGAAAGCAGGTGTATGAAAATGTACAAAATTTTCGAATGTCTACTTATATTTTTTTATTATATTCAATTGGTAACGGTTTTTATTTAATTGAAAGTAAGGTAAGTTATTGAAATTGAGTCATATTCATTTTTTTTCCTATCAGTATGAAAATTAATTCGTGATTATACAATCTGTCATTCAATAATTGTAGATTTAAGGTTTTTGTTATTATAGAGCGTAAGCAGTCGAAAATTTTTGAGATATAATTTGATTTCGTAGATTTGTTATATTTTGAATTATCTAGTTTTTCAAACTCAACAAATCTGTCTGTTATTTTAAAATGCTAAAGGTCGTCCACACGTTATTTTAAATAATTAACGATACGACATTATTATCCCGTCGTCGGAGAGGGCTATTTCGAAAGCGACTCGGGCCCTGCATTCTTGCACTCGAAGCCTGTCCAACGAGCTGCGAGTGGCGTTTTCAACATTTTTATACAGCGTCTTGTGTGTCTTTTGAAATGTTTTATCATTGATCCAATTACCATTCTTTATGTTTGTTTTTAAAGCGAAGTTTCAGAAAAATATCAGAATCGGAAACTATAACACCAAATTAGATTTAAGGGACCATAAATCAAACAGGAATCAGGGGGCACAAGAGTATGCCTCTTCTAAATTTTAGAAGAGGCAGTAAGTTAGCTAAAACAGCAGCATTTTTATTTTTTAAGCTTTTAAGACACCAGTAAGGAATGTCATGTATTTTATCATTCCAATCTGCTGTTTTAGCTAACATACTGGCTCTTCTAAAATTTAGACTGAAATTTAGAAGAGCCAGTAAGTTAGCTATAACAGGAGATTGGAATGATAAAAAAAAACATGACAATACTACTTGTGTCATAAAACCTTAATATATAAAACAATAATACTAATTTAAGGGCTTGTGTGTGACAACATTATTATACTTTAGTAGCAAAACTTTATTTATATTTTGATCTACCATGATAATTATAGTGTCGGAGTGACTTGACATTTTGAATAAGCCTTCGGTGTGCACGAAGCCTTATGCAACAATGAGTCATCGCCTCTATGATTTGATTGTGCTACACAAAGTAGTGCTGACAGTCAATAGAAATGTTGAAAGTAATTTCACCGCTTTCTGTTTTATGTATTAAAGTGAAATGCATGTTATTATGTAGCTCAAAATGTTATTACTTACTGATAAAACCAATACTAGCGTCAAAATAAACAGGTTCGCGCGCTGAAAGACTGTTCATAGAAATCTTCTAACAAGATTTTGCAAATCATAATTCTAGTTTCAAACTTTAGTGCTTAGAAATTATCGTTTGTTACCCGTCTCTCGGTGCTAACAACGTTTGTGGAAATACAATAACCAGAACCAACTGTTCTTTGCAGGAAGGAAAGCCACTTGTTAGTGAAATTCTGAGTAGTTTTGAGTCTTGTGGTAATGACCGTTTACCCACCGTGTCGTTGCGTAATCTAGCAAAAACGACGGATGTAAGTCGAGCGAGTCGAAGTTTTCTTGGTCATTGGACTACCACATTTTTTATGCAGAGTCGTACAAAGTAGTCTACCATAAATTCACAGGATTTTTTTAAATTAAAAGACTCTTTGCCATTATGAAATCCACAGGATTTCCGTGATACCAAAATGCCCTAAAACCTATAAGTGTTCAAAGTTGCTATAAAAGCATAAATACATCCAAGCGAGTATTTTCTATAAGGATTAGCTTGACGCTGAATTATTCAGTAAGAAGAAGACATTGTGAAGTAATGACATAATGAAGGTGATGGTCATTTCATTTGACTTTGGCTCAAGATGCTATTGACCGTCGCGCGTCGATTTGGTGTGACGATGTTGCGTAACCTAAGTTATAATGTTAGTCAGTGAAGTGCGAGTCGGACGGATTACATCGGTACATAATAATAATAATGCTGGACGGACAATCCACACAGCGTTATCTAGCCCCAAACTAAGCAGAGCTTGTGTTATGGGTACTAGATAATAAAAACAAAATGTTCATACAAAATTAAGGGTTACGGTACGCTTACGTGCTTAAAGCACGGGATGGTTATGTTCCTATGTAACTTTTATTATATATTTATCTTTCAACATCCAACAATAAATAAGTACTACTATGAGTGGGTTAATATTGGCTATAAAACAAATAACCTTTACATTCTTAGAATTAATGTATAGGTAAGTACTTGTTAAGTCGAATATAATGTTATTTATCTACTTCTTGTCAGACGCTTACTTAGAAGAATTTTGAGAAAACACAGTGACTTGACTTCCTAATTCTGTTTACTGGAAATAAATGTTACGATACTACCTAGTCGTTAGCCACTCTTTGAATAATAAGTAAGCTTAGAGATTATAATCCTACTAACCAAGAAGCGTGGTATGAATTTATAAATATAAATTTTAGACCACTAAACCATTTTGTTATTTTGTCAGTCAAAATACGACAAAATACGAAACGACAAATGAAAATAAAACAGACCTCATTCTTATAAAGCTGCATAAAAAACTCACTTCTGAATTTTTCTAAAATAGATGTTTTCGTAATGTATGTATAAGATAACCAAAATTTGAATACAGGATCACCACCAAGATATAAGATATTTTTAACATCTGTATTTGTATGTGCTAGAACCAGAATATCTAAGTAGACACTCAAATGTATTGTAAAGATATATGGTTTATATATTATAATATGTATTTATATAATATACACTACACCTATGTACGTCCAACTTGCACTTCACCAGCCTTTAATCGGCACTGTCCTACAAACTGCCCAGTGCGGCGGCAGTTACCTTAATAGTTATAAAATATCTGAGCACCTAACATTGTAATACAGATTTACATAATCAGTGGTCAGGTGCCTTTCCCTGTTCGTTGACCTTCAAGGCCAGACGTAATTATCATTAATTGAAAACGTGGCTTGCAATTTCCAACTTCCTCTAACTATTTTGCGGAGAGCTTTATAGCGTTGTTTTAAGCGATGAAACGAGATGTTAATTATAACCTTTTCGAATACCACACATGTTCTAGAAAATTGGTTGACAATATCAGTAATTACAAAAGTGGAAAGAAGTTTATGTTCAAAAATTGTAATAAAAAATTGCGAAGCTTTAGAACATGAGACCAACCACGCAATTTCTATCCATTAAACTAAACAGAACAGTGTTTTTTCTAACCTGTCGGAATTCTATTACCTTACTACTCTTATTTTATTCGTACGTGTCTAATAGACACTGTTTCTGCCAAGAAAAAAAGAAATAGAAGCTCCTATCGAAAGGTTATTTGTTGCGATTGAATATAGAAAGAAAATAAACGGCTCAACATGATGGACTTGTTCGGATTTCGGTTTATTATTTATTGGTGGTGTTGTGAATGAGTTTTTTATAGTTCTTGTTCGCATAATAAATTTCAATATTTTTCCAGTGTTCTTGCCATCCGCTCAGCTACCTAGGCTTGTAGAATATTTAGCTGGCGATGGTATCTAGCTGATGTATCGCCAGATATCGCCCCGCGGCCGATTATTGATGGGCCTGCCTCCGAGTTTGCCACTAACAATGTATGGGATAACGCATTATCGATATTCATAACGTTGTCGCTTGTTAGGGAGTTCTGTAAGGAATTGGGGACCACAGGCAAATGGTTCAGAAAATCATTTATTTAAAGTTCAAGAATATGCACATTAAACAGTGATGTTATAAAAACGGACAAAGGCCTTCCTTTTCTCTATCTATTCAATAGATGTAAATATTATTAATTTTGTATTATGGAATTAGTGATGAATAGGTAATAATTTGATAATTTCTTTCATTATTATTCATTGAAATGACGACTTTGCATTGACTCGACGTTGTTTCTGATTTCATATTCCAAATTCAGTGATAACTTCATACATTGGGTAAAAGTTTTTGTGTTGTTGTGAAGTCTTATTACCTATTTCTTTGCTGGTCCTTTATTAACAAAACTAAACTATTATAAAACAATTTGCTTCAGACATAAAAGTAATATCTTAAGTTAATTATAGATGTTTAGTCACGAATTGGCGACCTCCGTGGCGCGGCGGGCGAAGGTCCGCCTGCGACGCAGGAGGTTGCGGGTTCGATTCGCGCCTCGGGGGACAAATGTTTGTAAGATTTACAGATATTTGTTCAGGGTGTTCTGGGTGTTTTCTATGTATAATAAAAAAAATATCTATCTATGTAGTGTATTGTATTAAGTACATCAGTTATCTAGCACCCATAACACAAGCTCTGCTTAGCTTGGGGCTAGATAATGCTGTGTGAATTGTCCAACATTATTTATTTATTAAATTTTTATTCAACTTTAATCCTCCTTATGGCAACTTGATACCTTGTAAAATTTCTACGTTTTTGTTACTATAGTGCGTAAGCCCACACACTCAGGGTAATTTATAAGAAATCAAATAATACTAACTATATAATACTAACTTTTTGTAACATTTCCCCGTTCTAAGCTTTAAACATAAAAATGGTCCCATTTACAAAACTTTTGTTGAGAACATCGTCATTTAATCAATTCATGTTAAATATTAATCTCGCGTAATTTTAATAC
Organism: Eupithecia subumbrata; assembly: GCA_949316285.1. Taxonomy (NCBI): domain Eukaryota; kingdom Metazoa; phylum Arthropoda; class Insecta; order Lepidoptera; family Geometridae; genus Eupithecia; species Eupithecia subumbrata. Next base: position 26,324,833 of record OX438643.1, read on the forward strand.
TGCATTAAAACGAATATAAAATTATTATTTGAAGCCAAAAATTCGACTCAGTCCCCGCTATTTGACTTTTTTCGCATAACGTGGTGGCCAAAGTCTACAAAATTTTACTCAGACCCGTTTGGATCATCCGAGGAAACACTCGAAAAACATAACCCTTGCGGGGAAAATCCAAAGCGATAAGTAGTAATATTATAAAGTAGAGTAATATTATCTCCTTAATATACCAAACTCAGCATCTGTTCTATGCTTTGATCCCTTACAACCGTAGTTTAATAATGAATTGCGAAATACCTTTAAGAAAGATCTTATCATTTTCAATTCTGCGTTCCTTTACAAGCACCATCTATCATGTTGCGTAACAAGTCATCGATAACGATTCGCAGCCGTTTAACATGTTCTTCGTATTATTTTAATTTGCTCAGTTAATAGTTGATTTACATAATACAAACCGTTTATGTAAGCAACTATTTGTCAATGAATTGAGAAACGTAACTGTGCTATTATTTTGATTTAGCCATATGTGTGCTAGAAAATTCAGCCATTTCATTCATGCATTTTGTTTACTTACCCAGAAACTGTTTCAGAATCTAAGCAATTAGATAAGAAACAGTGAAAAAAAAAATTACGTTTTTCGTTTCGTTTCGTTTGATTATAAAAGTCCGGGGCTATATAAGAAATCCCTATGGTCAGAATTTGTTTTATGAACGTGACGTTGGTTGTGTTGACAGAGTTTCAATTCTATGCAATGCTATTTGTGCTCCCATTTGAAGATATTATGCCGTTTGCATGGAATGCAACAAAGAGAGTTGAGAAAAGGTCAGGTTATTTACAATGATATTTGTTAGGAAGTTTATTTGCATAACGTGATCGCGGTTCGCTTTGATTTATAGTTGTTAGATGATATTTTATGTTATTGTCCTGTTGAACATGCAAATACAATCGAAACATTTACATGTAATTTGTTACCATGAACTTCTCTATCTATGTTTGAAAACAAAAATTAATTGAAGAACTGATAAATGACTAATTGTTTATACAAAACCAGCTACCCAAGACCCAATAGACACCAATACAATGACTATATGTTGGGCAGGTAATAACTTACAGAAATTTATTTTCACCATTACGTTTGTTGCCAACACAATAAGCAGAACTTTTGTTTCGTTTTTGATTTTGCAATAGAAAATACCGATGTTATCAAGCGGAGACGTCGGCGATCTGAAACAAAAGGTAGCACCATGAAGCGTTCAACGGTTGATTACCCCCTGAAGCACTGCACAGCGATATTTCCTCTACCCAACTATTTATTACCTTAGATATTGTTAGATTTGTACAATTGCGCTTTTGTTTATAACAATGCTTATATTTTATAACTGCTAGAAATCTGGGCCGTTTGCGTCATTCATGAAAAGCATGATACCTACCTGATCTAGTTTTGATTATCATTGTGAAGAAAATTGAAAAAAATACCTCTAATAAAATCTAACCACTACATCTGTCTTAATCAAAACAAGGGTATATGATCCTATTTTATCTCTGATGAACACGAATTCAAAATGAATGGTTCCAATTTATGATCGGAGCCTCCGCGCACTCAGCATTTTTTGTTTCAATTTTGTGTATTGGCCAGTCTAATGGCCTTTGCGGCATCTTTCTTGCCAAATGTAATTTAGACTACAATAAAACTGGACTTCTTTCAGAGGACATCAAGAATTCGTTAACAAGATTGGTCCTGATTATTATTTTGATATCTCAAGATTTATAGTCCTTTAATGTTGTTTTTTTGCAGTTTTGAAGACGTTGTTTCTGGTTGTCTAGACAGCGTTTCGCATAATTGGCAAAAACATTGTTAAAATTAGTTCCAGCACACACCTAACGTTACGAATATAATAGCAAAGAATACACGACCGTCTCAACAATATGAAGCGATGCTAATTACTAAAATGTGCAAATAACATTGCTTCAATAGTGAAAGTGATTGCGCAATCAAATGAGAGCACTTACGGGTAAATCTATCAAAATGTTTGGCACCAATGTTTCTCAAAAAGGATACTATATCAGCCACCATAACATAACATAGCGATTTTTTTGTATGGACTAGAATAGAGAAAATGTTTTATATATATTTCGTTTACATTTCGTAAATTATTAATGTTATAGAATGGGTTTCAAATATTTTACGCATTCGATGTCATTTTTGTATATAGTACTCCAGTCGAGAATCGTTGTGCTTGGCCTACTGGTTTTTGTAAGTACATGAACTAATTATTTTTATGTTATAAACGTCTACATTGATCACTAACGCATAGGTATGTGGCGATATTCCCACTTTTAGCAAAAACCGTTACCGCAAGCTATTGACCTCCAATCGACTGCAAAGTTAACTGTAACCAAATATTTAATTTGTACGATCTTGGCGTTCAGTTAACGTGTTGGAAACTTGTCACGGTTACGGATTTAATTAGCAAACTTAGATTGCAATTTTGTAGGTGGAACCTTTTCAAAAAGATGATTTGAACCACCCACCACATGTAGGTGTTCATTGTGGATGTGTCTTGTATTCTTGTCTATTTAATAGATTCTATATGTGCCTACCATTACACGATGTTTATTGGTAGGTAATTTGGCATTGTAAAACGCAGGAGGTAGCCCTAGAAGAGAACTCAGCGCAATAACCGCTGCGCCGGCTCTGCAATGAGGAAGCGCTGAGATGTCGCGCCTGCAGGTAGACCCTCTCCCAGCCTCCGTTAATCACAAACCCACGTTGATTCACTTTAATCGCTACCACTAAATAATGATTCGAGGTAACTGCGATGTAACTGTATGATAAATGGTCGATTCCCGGTACAATAAAGCGCAGCAAACGAAGGTCGGTAAGCTTTCAATACGAAACGCTGTTGATAATAACTTTATGTTAATTCGAATCTCATGAGATATTTTGAACATGACAATATTTTCCGTTACAAAATTTAATACTTATATTCTGTTAAACAGTTGAATCAAGTAAGAAGTTAGTTAGAACTAGCGAAGGTAAGAACCTCATGCATGATAGTTTTAACTCTTTCTAAGAACTTGATTCTAGAATACATTGTTAGCTACTTATACGTCTACTAATCTCTGGTTATACTAAAATAGAAAATCTATAGCTAAGCGTTTTACATTTTGTTCACACCTGTGCAACTTCTCGTTCTTGTATCTACTTACCATTAAGTAATCTGAGATAGGTTCTACCTGTCAGGATACAATGTTAAACCCTTTTTCTTGAAATCTAATATCCTTGAATTATTTAAAATGCTACGTATTAATATAACTCACTATTGTTGTTTGGAGTTTGAATTATTGTTTACAGTTTGAACTATTAGTCGCCGAATAACTTGAGATCATAGAGATCAACGACAAAGGTTAATTTTTTGTCGGCTATTTCGTTTTTAAGTCATATCGCTATGAACCAGAGAACAAGCTAGCTGGAAAGTGATTAAATCTCTCTTAAATGGCGAAATAAGATTACCTCCGGAAGTACAACAATGATCATGGCCCGGCCGTGTTTTAGACCTCGTATCGCATTGTTCAAACTAATTACAGAGAGTAATGTGAACCGGCACACTTTTTCACACTTCCACATTAACCAAGATTTTACCAAATTAAGATGGTCATACCTGTAACAATTTACCAACTAAGAACCTACGCACAACGCCAAATCGTAACGTTATTGTGTGATGAACTGTAGGGTTTTATTGGTATCGATACATACGAATCAGAAACCTCAGTTCCCCTATGAGTACATGCAATTCTAAACCCACAAGGCACTAAAACAAATCCACCCTTTAAATGCCTACTAAATTTCTACGACTAGCAGTAAGTTTATTTTGTACTTGGTTTGTCAGTCAGTCACGCAATGAATTCATATTCAACGTTTCGTTTGGCCACGATTTACAATAAATAATAATTTAATGTAGCATTCCCTTCTAAATATCACACATACCTTTTCAAGGCAGCTTTACCGAGTCAATTCAGTTAGGTCTCATGTCACGTCTGTATCAGACACCAAAACTTATTATGATTGTTTCCAAGTCTGATAATACCTAGATACATTTCAGAAAATGTATTTCTGTGAAGGTAGAAACTATGTAGGTAATAAAATGGTGTCCTTAGAACTATGTTATAGCGGGACTTTATTGAGTTTATGTGTGACCGAAACGCGGCTTTTATAGGGCAACAAATTAGCATTGCTATTCAACGCCGCCATGCACTCACTTCCCCTCCTTGTGGTGTTTTAGTTCAATTTTGTTGTGTTTAGCGATTAGCGTCTTATATGTGTTTAGCGATTGGCGTCTTATGGTGATTTTAAAACATATTGATTTATATTTATTGTTTTATCATAATTGCCTCTATTTTCTACAAAACAATGTTTTTGTTTCAAAAACAACAACGCATAATACAAATGACTGGTTAGTCATCACGCATGGTGGAACCACGTGGAACCAACCACCATGTGATGAATGACGTGACCAGCCTTTGGAAAATAGCTGGCATCGTTTGCTTCCACTCGATGAACAGATTGTATGTATCATTTGTACAAATTAGTTACGCTACTGTTGCTAAAGATTTTCTGGTTATTGAGAATGTGGACGACATACATAGATATGAATAGAGTATTTATTATTATTTGGTATAATTGGCCAGTACTGAACAAATTTAAGAAGTAGTTAAATTCAATGAACTTAGTTTCAAACTTTTGTCAAAACTTTAGCAAGACTTTTGGCCACAGAATAACTAAATAGTACCTACTATAGTACTTATTAACTTTGGGTAAAAAAAACGTAGGCAAGATAGACCACATAAACATTTTATTAACGTACGACACATATGTCTTGAGTCACCTATCGACCTATGTCAAAAGAAACATGATATGCTTAATGAGTGTGATCGAATGTAAAAATGTCTATTCTATTCGTAAATGAACAATGATTAAACATAAGTAGATAGAAATCAATGAACCAATTAATGAACAAAGCAAATGCTCACATAACAATTCGTCATTACGATCCCACCCGCGTCAATGGTCGCAGGGTTGGGTACTTGTAGACTGCAACAGCACTTGAAGGCACCACATGCTGCAGGAAAAGGAATAGGACTATGAGTAAATGCTAATAAATGTCACCATAATAGTCAAACATTACATCAGGCATAAATACGGTACCACAAAAACCAACGTAAACACTGGTCTAACAAGTGTTTAGCTAAACAAATAAATAAATAAAAAAAAAAATAACCAGGCAGGTATGTTCAACAACGATTGATTTCGATAGATGGTGAACTTAGCATGTAGAAACGCTGAATTGTGTGTGAATGCTAACATGAATGCAAAGAGATGACATGAATGCCACATCGATAGAGTCTGTTTCTCGTCTAATTATGCGACGTCACAGTGTTAGATAGTGGTCTCTAGGTGCAAGCGCACAATACAGGTGAGCAACCTCCGCGAACGTCACATAGTCACGCTCACATGTGGGAACATAACAGAAGGTGCTTACTACCATTTACACCACTCCTGTACGGATAATACAGCATAGAAAAATAAATTCTGCTTCATTTACTTTCGAGCCTAGCCTAATTGGTTAGTCGGCTCTGATACCCGACTAAGACGTGCAGCTGCATATATTTTTGCTCCATTAACTTTTTTTTGACACAAATCAAGTGTCGCGTTAATGAAAAAACTCAAACAAATAAAATGAGAGAGATTAAGTGCGACTATTTGCATTTAAAAATAACCACTTATGAGAGTGAAATCTTTGATCAGTTTTATTTTAGGTTGCAAGGAAAAGTTTTACTGTCAGCAAATTATTCAATTTTTTAATAATATTCAGGCATATTATCGGGCAGCATTATTTATTTTGTCGTTCTCATTATTCAATTCGTATGTTAGAAATTTTAATTCCCTACTAATTTATTCAGCCTTTAAACATTAACTTCGGCGACAGTTTTGTTACGATGATGTTATGCAACTTGCCGACAAATTAAAATAACTTTCTTAAGCTTCAAAAGCACATCGTAGATATTGTAAAACATTCTAAAGACTCCACGTTTTAATTTATTATAATACGTGGCGTCGTTGGAAATAAAAATTAAATGCAGTTTTAAAACCTACGAGTATGGATGTTTTGTGTCAGAAGTGTGTGTTAGATAAATCGGAAGTATAGGAGGCAAATTAGTTCTTACACGCTTTCTATGCTTCCCTGTGAAATTTCTGGTAACAAGACTTTTACTCATTGATTAGCATAGTATTGTAACTTCTAGATGGCAGGTACTATTTATGATTTGTCCAACAACATCAATAATCAAGGTTCTTATTACACAAAAAAATTAATGTGTCATTCGGTGAGAATAAAAGTTACAATAAAAAATGTATTATATCTAGTTATTGTGTGTGAAAGGTACATACCAGCTAATGTACCATTTATATGACAATATCTCCATTGTATCGAGCTGTTGGCAAAGTTATCACATATTATTGTGTCCGAAGTCTAAGAATGCGCACACGACTGAAATAAGTAATAGCAACAGCCGTATCCAAGCTGGTCCTGAATATTAATATACCAACGGTCGTTTGATTTAGGCACAAGAAACGAAACAACTTGGCGTGTTCGATTTAATAACAGATAATAGTTTAGTTTTTCGATAAACTAAATATAAATAATTTTAGTTTAGAAATTATCAACATATTCACAATTCAATTCTTTTTTTAAAGTAATCACCCACGATCCGCGAGGCTATGTTAACGGGAAAGCAAGTGTAATTGTACTTCCTTTGGGACAGTTATGTTATGATGGCTGCACGTAGACAAAGAGAAATTCTCACTTATTCATTGCTTATTAATGCATGTGATACTTCTGCGTACCATCCCACTTCGAATGCACAGTGTACGCACAAGAAAATTATAGGTACGAGCAATCGCATAAGACGCTCAGTGGGAACTCACATACGCCATAACTATGCCCAGACACCCAGATTCAAATACCTAATCCTTTAAATGAATATTAATACTCAGTTACTGATATGAAACCTTTATGGTTATTCTAGAATTATGTGTTTGGTATTCCTACACAACAAACACTTCTCTGCGCTGCAGACGCATTAACATATAAATAAACAAAACTTACACGCCAATTTGTCCACGCTATGACAGCGTTCATAAATTGTGATGGCAGTTAAAAGCAGGCTAGTAGTCTAGTCCCTCCATGTGCTTAGGTACGAGGCACATAAATAACAAATTAGCCCTAGATTGGACATACCTATGCATCTTTAATCCATTTGATTGTCGAATGAATGGAGAAATAAAATAAATTGAATTCCATTCAAGTGTAGACGGGCAATCGAATTGTAAAAAAAGTTGAGTCGTAGCTAACATCTTCAAAGCTGTCTGATTGTCAAGGACCCTTGATTACAGCGCACTAGTTTTTGTTCTTTAGATGCGTGGTCGTGGGAATGTTTGCCACACAAAGGAGATAAATGTAGAGTCCTAATACAATAATCACAAACCCTTGGAATGGAAACCCACATACCGGTTACTTTTCGTTTCTCTTCATTAAGTTAGCTATTGCTGTAGCACCGTATGCATTCACTGATATATTTCTATTGGCCAGCGTGCCGTAATAAACTTTCACGATTGAATCAACGGGATCAATAAATGTTTAGTTAAGTTAGCGAACCGAGTGTGTCCGCCCATCGCACAAATAATATAACTTTCACGACCCATAGCAGAGACTGGTTCACCTTGTCTCCCCAGACTGGTAATTTCTCCTCCAAGTTTCTGAACGACGAGTTCCCCATGCATTTTCTTTGCAACTTAAGTAGGCTACCAGTAATGAGTCGTTTCTACCTATTCAAGTTTGATAAAATTGCACGGTAGGTACAAAAGAGAGCAGTTGACTTATAGCTACGGTCTCACTATGTGACCGAACCAGTTAAGTTAGTTTCAAGTTTCATAAAATACGAGGTTGCACGCAGCAAACGTAATTTATACTTTCAAATTTATTCGAGAGCGCTACGTGTACTACTAAGCTCCTCGTGGATGGTCTCTTATAAATCAAGAGTCAGACAATACCATTTCTAATAAATAAACCGTTGTTATAAAAGTAGCATTACCACAAGGCGGTACAAAGTTGAAATTCGATAGGGAATCTTGAGTAGCCCAGACAAGTCTATGGCCCCAGCGGGAAAGGGCAATAGCGTTTCCTAGTTGTTAAACTGTGGTACATGTTTTGCAGTAAAGCTGACAATGTCAATAAATTAACGTGTAACTGCCAATTACATGGGACAAGAGCTAATAAACGTTGAACATTTAAACTATTTACGTGGACAAGCGTTTTAATAACTGTTTGCGTCGAAGAAATTCGGAAAATTACTAGGTTTGAATAGCGAAGAATACCATTGGTTTGAAAGATACCAAAACAATTTGGTACCAAACGAATCGGAACTTTTCGCGTGAGTAGAGACAACGCGGATGCAAACGGTACAGATGCTGAGGATTTATCGTGCGTTCGAAGCCAATAAATAACTTTGTCGAGGGAAGAGCGGAAAGGTCACCGCGCACCAAGCGAGCGGGTTTGGGCTCGGTGCGGAGCGGGCGCAGCCGCGGTACTCTCAAGGCCGATGCACAAGTTAGATATTACAGTCGTGCCGAGCTCGACCCCACCGCCACCTGTCTGTTTCCCTTTGGAAAATGTTCCACTTTAAATAAATCATTTTTTTAACAATTCTAATTTGTTATCTAATTGATCCATAGGAAAATGCAATTAAATCAGACTACGGTTTTCGTCATTTTCTCTTAATCTTGCGGATTAAGAGAAAAAAGACGAAAAACATAAAAGTGTCAGTATTTTAAATAGACAACCTTTACAAAGATTTACGAAGGTCGGGCGTTGACATATGAATAATATAGAACGTATGTGACCGATTGTATTTATGGAACTGTATCATAGGACTTTGTGTTACATTATTTTGATGGAAGGTTATGATGTGGTTTTAGATTCAAATTTCATAAACTAAAATGTGTTAGCCGCGGCCTGACCCAGTGCCAAATCCTACCAAAGTTTAGGCTGAGCTTCAGCCAACACTACCTAGTTGGCTTGGTAAAAACATAACAATATAATTAACTAAAAAAACATTTTTCTCTAAGTATTTGGTTATTTCTTACGTTACGTTGTTGACCGTATTCTCGTATTTAGTGTTTAAAAAAATGCCACTTTTACAAGTGCAGAAATTCCGTGATACATTGCTTCCATCCGCTTGTTAACTGATTTATTAGTTGCTGACTATTTAACTTGTTATAGCGGGGCGGATGTAATTTATACATGTTTTTTTTTCACCTTTTGGATTTCACTTACATACGGTAAAATTTTATATAACGTGTAAATTTTGCGTAGGAGAATAAAATATTTTTTACTAACAAGGTTTTATTAACAACCCTTTGGCCGTTAAGGACAGAATATTACCTGTCGCCGTCCCTAATCACCATTCTTTTTAAAATGTCAGCCTTTTAATCAAAGTTTCTTTTATTGTAGCTTTATAAGTGAACAATGATACCTAAATGTGCTCATAAATAAAAGTCATTGATGCGTGATCAGGTTCCGTACCACCCACGCCTAGAAAGGAAATCAGAAAAGCTTGCAAATAAATTGTTGTACAAATCAATTTGCAGTAAAGTTATTCAAACGAGGAAAAACACTGCAATTTTATTGACATCACTCTCGTAATAGCCTGTTAAATAAAACTGTACATATTTCTAGGTTTACTAACCCGCACCATAGCCCTTAGAATCGAGTCTAATAGCCGACAACACTTCCATTTGGAAATGAGGTTTATTAGAAAAGTAACTGCCACTGCATATCATATTTTTACAGATAGCTTCACTTCTAGGTATTTATAGAACGATTTGAACTTGTTAAGAGTAGTTTTATCGTAGTTGTATCGTTGTAAGTATACTAACATCTGATTTATAAGAAAGTTGGAACTAGAAATCGTGTTATAGAGTTAACTGCTCTCTGCTCTTTACTAACATGTATGAGATAATTTGTAGAGTTGCATCTCTACTTGCTTGAAACGGTGATCATCGTTTCCGCTACTCAAATGTTTGCGCAAATGATTGGTAAAAACTTCTTTAGGACGTACACAACATTTTAAACTGATATTATCTATTTTACTATAAAAACTTTCGTAGTTTGACGCGTTTAGTTTAAGTTTAACCCGCTTACTTTCATAATGATATTATCTCCATGATTTGATTGTAATTTTCTTTGTGAATAAAGTTGTACATGATGTACATATTATGTATATTTAATAATAACGTACGTTTTACTCTTAAAAGTACCCTTTACTATTATAATAAGAAATACTTATAATAAGAAACCTCGGGTAATCATAATTGTGGTTCGTGAAGATATTTGACAAATAGCGAATATATCTTGCGAGCGAGATGTATTGGCATAGACTGACAAATATCAACCTACTTTACTACCAGTTACGCTACTTCTGGTTATTAAGAAACTTCAGGATATTGCATTATGTATGAAACTAAATGCAATGTGTTAAAATGTATTTCATAAATGTATACTGGTCGAGTAACTGTGTATGTAATTTAAGAATAATTTTTACATGCCATAAATACTATTGTAATGTAAGATATTTTTTCACCTGTCTAAAACTCTAAATCTTTGTTTCATCTTGATGTCAATACAATCGCATAGGTAACTGTGGTAGCATTAGGTCCCTTCTATAAATCACAGAAATAATCTCATGGATGTCGGCGAGTTAATAGAAAGCCATAAATTATGTTAGGAACAGAAACCGTACATAACAGAGATTTTAGAATGTAACTGTAACGCGAAATTGCCGGGCAGCAAGACCACAAAGCTGCAAGATTGCCGAAGCCCTAATAATAGAGAACCGTGCGATATTCATCGCTAACTGTTCTTTGATTGAACATCGCCATCTCCGATCGACGGCTAATTACCTGAGATGCTATTAAACCCGCTCTTGGATCTTTCAATTGAAACTCTTTCTACGTAGGTCATGGCGAAATATGCTTTGTGCAGAAACAGAATACTTATTGGTATTCAATGTTTATGCAGAGAATGATGAAATGTTTATAAAACGCTAAGCTTGTTAGATGTTCTTATGCAACAAGAGTAATAGTGATCACTCACCCAGAAAATATACTTCCAAGCATCACAAGATTATGGCGCACCCTGAAATCCATTTTATTGAACGACACTATCACGAATTCCAACTCACGTTTCGCCACTTAATCAAATGTTTACGTTTAGTTTTGTACTACCAACGGTTGCCAATTCACTCCTGAACAATAACACACAGCTTAAAACTTCATTTTTACATAAAAATTAAGTTTTAAGAAATATCTTAAGAAAATGTTTACTAGTGTGAACACATTCAATTTAGAAAGTACACTACCCAATGGTAGTGTACTTTCTAAATTATAACTCTTTATTTGTATTGTTATATTTATATCGGAATCAAAGCAAAAGAATGTACAGGATATATATCAGTAGGAAAGTCTGTTTGGATTTCTGTGAAGGCTATCATTAAATTAGCCTCATTAAATATCATTTTCAGACGCGACACTGGCCTAGTCACGGATGAATCGTCATCATCATATTCCATTTCTTCAGTAGTGGTTACGTTTTCTTTGACGACAATAACTCCGTTTTCAGCTAAGGCATATTTACATTTTCTGAAATAGTGAATCAAGTGGTAGTCGTTCAAATGTCCAAGTACCCATTGGCACCAAATAAGATCATACTTTTTGTGCGGTTCGAACTCAAAGTCTTGCAGACCACTCCGGTACAATGTCCCCAGCTTGCCATTGTCTTCGCCGATGAAACCTTTTGCAGAGTTAATGAACTTTTCATCCTGCTCAACTAGATCTACCTTATCAAATTGGGGTATTAGGAGGTGTTTACTTATTCTTCCGATTCCTGCTCCACAATCTAGAGCCAAATTGGTTTTTGGTGGTTTGGGTAGCGCGAAAATCTTTTTTAAGAATGCTTTAGAGGCGTTGATATCAATTTCCGAAATGTGACCATAGCCGCCAAGAACTCCATCAACGGTAGCCGGCACATTAGCCCAGTAATTTGCTGCTTTTTTGTAAAAATTGTTTTCGGACATTACGAGTTTAATGTAAATTTGGGTCAGCTGGTATTTCACTTGTCACGACTTTGCGACAGTGACAAAGAGAATTTGAGTAAATGCAGAATGGAGCCTCGTTTAATCCTTGTACATTTCTAAAGAGTTTTTAATGTTTATACAGGGTATTCGGCAGACCGTGTGCCACAATATAACTGGCGGTAGGTCAAACCCATTGAACTAGCTTGATGTTTTTTTAACCCTGAACAGACTCAGCTATTTTTAAGAATTTGTCAATTTCTTTTCCTAAATACTGTTTAGTGCTGTAACTTTTCTGTACGAAATAACATGGTTTATTGGTTTATCACGTCTTGCTTGTGAATAACATACTGGATGTGATATCGTACTATTAAAATCAATATTTACGTGATATCTAGGTAAATGAAGCAGTTATATTTTGGAGAAAAGTGAAAAATAAAAACTAAGAGGTCAACCTAAGATAGAATTAAAAAACCAAGTGTTTCTCTGCAGGGGTATTTTGATTCGTCGGAAAGGACGTCGGATTCGGTATCGGAAACGTTTTGCTTCGTAAAAAGCTTCCGATATCGAATCCGACGGCCTTTCTGACGAATCAAAATATCCCTGCTGATCTTCCAATTCACTGAAAACTTGTCTAGTTTATGGCCATTTGATCGATATGCAAAATGTGTCAAAACATAAAAACATAAAAAACAATGCGATTAAAAGCGTTTAGCGCAGAAGCGTGTGGCGCAGCGGGCGAAGGTCCGCCTGCGACGTAGGAGGTTGCGGGTTCGATTCCCGCCTCGGAACAAATTTGTGTACGATCTGCAGAAATTTGTTCCGTTGGTCTGGGTGTTTTCTATGTATAATAAAAATATCTATCTATGTAGTATAGATAGATAGATAGAAAATACTTTTATTGCACACTTAAAACTAAGAAACAATTTAAAAAGAAATAATTATAACCTAAGTGACAATTGGCGGTAAATTGTATATTGTATTAAGTATATCAGTTATCTAGTACCCATAACACAAGCTCTGCTTAGCTTGGGGCTAGATAATGCTGTGTGAATTGTCCAGCATTATTTATTTATTTATTCAAAAATTCTGCCATTTTGACTGAACATTAGTAACTTTAACGGAAGAACTTGTGTTAGTAGTAAAGGGTAAGTGCGGGTAGGTAAAATTAAGTGCAATAATAGGGTGGCCGAACACCCTTTATCTTAAAAATAAAACGTCAAGTGCGTGTCGGACTCGCGCACTAAGGGTTCCGTATAATTGTAAGACCTTGTGTCTTGCCAAATATCATGATTCTAGGCCAACCGGAAGTAGGTATAGGTACCCTGTAGGTTTTGGCCGATGGCAAGAATCAAATATTTTTTTTGTGAATATACTACAAATTTACGGCTTTCGAATGTTTAACTTTATTTGTGACCTTGCTTCTTGTCAAATTTTGTGATTCCATGTGCACGGGAAGTTCCCTATAGGTTTTGGTCCATAGCGAGAATAAAAAGTATTTTTTTTAGTGAATAAACTAGAAATTTACGGTATTCGGGTTTTTTCCTTTACTTGTGCCTTGCTTCAAATTTCATGATTCTAGGTCTACGGGAAGTACCATAATATATGTTTTGTGTGCAATGTGATTCCCTTGGAAATTGAAAATTTTTCGGACATAAACAGCGGTAACTTTTGATTGAGTTGACTTAGAAGTTTTATATATACATATTGCGGCTCCAAGAGGTTACGGATTTGAGTATTTGATGATTAATTTCGACTCGATACCCTCCACGCGTTCCTAAGAAAAGGGGATTGACAGACGGACTACAAAGTGTTCCTAGAAGGGTTCGTTTTTTTCTTTTGAGGTACAGGAACCCTAAAAAGCATCATAATGTGAAAATCAAAATAGGACACGGTAGCATCTTATGTTTTCACACTTATGGAATGCCACACCGTGCCGCTTTCATAAACATACGAGTAGCATTTTATCAAGTCCCTATTTCCCTTATTAAATTTAGTTTCATTAAGTTTTATTTCTTTTTTGTTTCAGGCTCTCATCTCAGCCGTTAATGAGACAAAGGAGGAAGATATTCGAGATGCTCTCAAGGCACAAACTGAAAATCAACTCGCACTGGTGAAGGCGGGGCCGCAACTCGTAAAGGACACCGTAGCCTACAATACCACCGTAACTACTGATGATACGGTAAATATTAAATACCAAGAAACTAATACTAAAAATAAATCTCCTGATATAAAAAACTTCATTAGATTTTGCCTTAAACAATGACGTAAATAAGTATATTTCGTTAAAAAAATCCTAAATAGGCTTTGAATCCCAGCCAAGAACACTAACCATGAAGAGTAACCAATCTTTACCCCGCGCCGTAATCGTAAAGTCTTGCACCTGTGAATGGCAGCATTCCTGAACCTAAACCGGAATAATCTACAACCTGCATCAATGAAGACTTATGAACTGCTTGTCACTGACCCGAGATTTATGAGCTGTATCCTCTGGTTTACCATTTTATCTTCCTACCTACTCAATAAAACACTGATTATTATTACGGACCTAAGGACGACGACAGGGCTTCTTTAGAACCGCATTTACCATTATACAGGGTGCCACGAAACTTGTGTACTAAGCCGAAAGGGACCCCGAAGGGACCAACTTTTGTTCTACGGTTTTTTGAAATTCGTTAATCTTTTATATAAAAATGAGACTTTTTCCTTCATATTCGTTTTATTTTACGTGTAATCAATCTTATATTATTATTATTGTTCTGAAATTTCAAAGGATTTACATCATTTTTTGTAATAATTTCATGACTAAACACTGGTTTTGCTAAAAAAACATTTGTGTTTTATATAATTTATAATGACAAATAATACAAGAAAGCGTTTAAAGGAACACCAAAAACAAAAATAAAAAATGGAATATTTTATAAAATAATTAAAAATATTCAAAATTATTGTAAACGTATTTAATAAGTTGATGCCTCGGGGTCCAGAATCACTCCCTTCCGGTTTAATACACATGTTACGTGGCACCCTGTATGTTTCCATTTTCCTCTAACCTCTAGTTTATAAACTGAATTTTATTTTGCTATTGTAGGAAGAACTGCGAGCTTTGCGTCCGGATGGTACTATAGTCACAGAAACTCGACACACTAAAGAACAAGAAAGACTTTGCGACGACGAATTATCCAAGGACGAAGTAAGCATTAATACTAAATGATAAAATAGAGTACAGTAAAACGGCTTATTCCAATAATCCCCTGCCATAATCCCCTGCGAAGGGGATTTCTGGACATTTTGTCCAAAAATC
Organism: Eupithecia subumbrata; assembly: GCA_949316285.1. Classification (NCBI taxonomy): domain Eukaryota; kingdom Metazoa; phylum Arthropoda; class Insecta; order Lepidoptera; family Geometridae; genus Eupithecia; species Eupithecia subumbrata. The sequence goes on from OX438643.1 coordinate 26,340,317, forward strand.
CCCTGCCGGTTCAAAGAGAAGACGCACAGGGGATTTGTGGACAAGAGTTCCAGAAATCCCCTGATCCACTTATTTACACCGTAAGTAGTTGTTCGTTCTTGAAATAATCAAATGCAAACAACTAAGTAACCTAACCTTATAAGTAGAACATATCAAAATGTTGACAAACGGGTTGAATAGAGACTTAAGGGTGAATAGAAATGGACGAAATACGATTGCAAAAACATCCTTTTGCAGAGGTCAGATCGACTGACACAGAAGGTGAACAGTCACGCACTAAGGATGCTCTCACTGTTACCAGCCAGGAAATGTCTTTCTCCAGTATTTTGTCCATTTCTATTCACCCTAGCGGTCAATTCACCCCGTTTTACGGTACTCACTTATTTTAGTTCCCTGGTTGACATAACACAATGTTAACGTTCGCAGGTAAAGTCTCTGCGGAGTAATCAGAGTCTTGTCGAAGAGACTGGAGGAACTGAGAGGAGAAAGAGAGTGGATCTTGAGAAGAGTACAGACCTGATGGCGGGAGGACTACGCGTCTCCACACAAGTTAACTCAAGGACTAGGACTGAGGAAGGTTAGTTTCATCTTGTATATACTCTCGCTATTAAGTTTTGTCATTCATACCAAATACAAAACTAGTCTCAACCTCAACCTCAACAGCCTGTTTTGGTCCACTACTGGCCTCCCCCTGATAAGCGCCTTATTGGCTTTTATCACATGGGGGGTAATACCCATAATCCCCAAGCTGGGCATGCGACTTGGGGATCGCGGTTCGGTGGTAGAATTATTTTGCAGGGGGCGCTGCTGCCCGCCCCCAGTGGATATCCCTTAGTCGCCTCTTACGACACCCGCGGTAAGAGTTGGGGTGGTGCAAATTCTAAGCCGGCACCATACAGCAAAACTAGCGACACATTAAAACTTTTTATAGAAATTATCAAAAGTTAATTAAAACTTTTTATAGAAATTATCAAAAGTTAATGTAAAACTGTAATAAATGAGCTAAAATATTTACTGTAGTCGCTTGGTTAGCTTAGTTAGGTGTGGTCAGAAATGCGAGCTCAGTGTTTTGTCGCCATCTTCAAATAATTTTGTCTCTGATATAGTAAATCAATCAATAGAGTGATTTAAGAGGAGTTCGCATTAATTTTGCTAATTTCACTATAAATAATAGCCTATAACCAGTGATTTTTAGCCCCCGACGCAAAAAAAACGGGGTGTTATAAGTTTAACGTGTCTGTCACTGTATCTGTCTGTGGTATCGTAGCTCCGAAATGGATTAACCGATTTCGTTTATTTTTTTTGTATCATAGATAATTTTATCCCGAGTGTTCTTAGCCATGTTTCATGAAAATCTGTTCAACCAATAAACGTCGGGGGTTTTTACAATCTTTAATTTTGTCTTGTTTTATAATAATCTAAAATGAGACAAGAGTTAATAAGCACAAATAAGTAGAATGTAAAAAAAATATTGTTTTGCAGTTGAGAGGGAAGGACGACCGAATATGGACGACGATTGGGATAGTTTATCTGTGAGGATGCGACGCCAACGCCGTCTCCGTCTCGGTAAGTTTGGGTACTATTCGTTCAGCTACTCAACGACAGATGGCGGGGTGCTCACACACAAAGTCACCGAGTGGAACTTCTAGTTCCAACCATTTGCAACAGATGCTGCTCGCGAAAAACTTTTAAATACAACTTTTTATTAATTTTATATTTGTATTAAATTTATATTTGTATTAAATTTATATTTGTAAGTAAACGTGTCAAAAAGCCTAGTAAACTTGCGTCTCATGCCTTCATGTTATGAATAGATACCTACACCTACATGAATTTTACTTCGAAATACTAAGGTAGAGCCACAGAATAACTGCATGTAGAGCTACCATTTAACCCTGGTTTGTGGCATTGTAGCTCCCAAATGAACTTTTGATTTTATTGAAATTGAAAAACCGCCGTGTAGCCGATCGATTGACAAGAATAGAATAGAATTTTATTTATTTATAAAAGTACTAGTTTATGCCCGCGGCTTCGCACGCGTGGTTTCTATGGAAACGTTTAAAGGTGATTTCTGTCCCATGGGAACTGATTTAGGGGATAAAAAGTAGCCTATGATTATTAGTAGTATTCCAGGATTAGAATTATCTCTGTACTAAGTTTCAGCCCTATACGTTCAGTAGTTTTGGCGTGAAGAGGTAACATCCATCCATCCATCCAAACTTTCGCATTTATAATATTAGTGTGATGTGATGTGATACTTAATTTAAGCAATAATGCACCATCAAACCAGCGTTGGTTTGTATTGGTGCTGAAACTCGTTTTGTACATATATTTACATAACATTGCATTTGGATAGAGAAGACAATTATTAACAAAACAAAATAAAACTTTTCTGAAAACTTCTGCAAATATGTAGCTAGGTAGGTAGGGATACATTTATCACACTAATATTATAAATGCGAAAGTTTGGATGGATGGATGGATAGATGGATGGATGGATGGATGTTTGTTACCTCTTCACGCCAAAACTTCTTTTTACACACAGGTAATTCTAATGCTCGAATCAAACATAGGCTTTTTATCTCATAAATCAGTTCCCATGGGATGGAAATCACCTGTAAACGTTTCTATAGAAACAACGCGTGCGAAGCCGCAGGCATAAACTAGTCTTGAATAATGTTTGGTTTGTAGACTAAGACATCATAGGGGAGTCTGTTATAGAGGATTTAAGGAGTACTGGGCAATAGAATCAGAGACTTGAGACAAAGTTATAAAGCTATGAAGAAGAGAGGGCTTCTTGTCGAAATATCTAAATAATTCGCGCAGGCGATTTAACTTACGAAGAAGAGGATGGTCAGAATTTTGAATTAATTTAGAAATAAACCTATCAGAGAGATTCTGTCTACGCAAATGTAAGGGTGGTTCGACACTTTCATCTTGCATAGCATTTATGGGAGAAAATTTCATAGCACTATGCGTAAACATTTGGATTGAATTTTATTAATCCTACTAATATTATAAACGCGAAAGTTTGTATGTATGGATGGATGGATGTTTGTTACTCTTACACGCAATAACTACTGAACGGATCTGGATGAAATTTGGCACAGAGATAGATTATAGTCTAGAATAACACATAGGCTATATTTTATCCCAAAATTCTCACGGGAACGGGAACTGCGTGAGGTATGAGGTAATCGCGAGGCACTGTTACGCAAAAACTACTGAACAAATCTGGATGAAATTTGGCACAGAGATAGATTGTAGTGTGGAATAGCACATAGGCTATATTTTATCCCAGAATTCCCATGGGAAGAGGAATGACGCGGGTGAAACCGCGGGGCGCTGCTAGTATTGTATATTATATGAAAGTACATACTTTTTTCCAGAACAACGCGCGTAAATAAATTATAATTATCAGATATATAAGGCATAATATAGGTACATAGACATAAGTGTGACAAGATGGTTAGAAGTAAAATTTTCATCAGAAGTTTTAGATTTTTTATAATTGGCTATTTAATACGAGAGTTTTTATAGAGCAGGTACAATAAAATTAATCCGATCATCTTCTTTGTCCACAATCTTTAAACGACATACCAGACGTAAAATCAATAAATTCTTACAAAATTATTTAGTAGAAAACAGGCATTTTAATTTAATATTCAATAACCAAATAAGGTGATTCTAAAACAACCTGCAGAAAAGTTCACAATGAACGTGAATGTTTATAGAAACACGTCAGTATCAGGTTGTTTGCCTTGGTCGCAAAACGTTCCGCGTCGTTTACAATACGTATTTACGTTTTATCTATTGATTTCATCTATTTGTGTTCAAATTTTGAGACAGTGTCCCAACCGGTATTTGCGTTACTGACGCTTTCTTAGTGTAAGTGTTTTTTCGGTTTTAGTAGATACCCGTTGAAACGGATAAACCTTACTAAGGTAACTTTCAGGATAGGCTATTGTTAATCAAGTGAAATCATTTTCTTCTTGTAAGTAGAGGTTTTCTGCATAAGAAATAAGAATTTTTTATTTGTCCGTCAAACAAAACTTAATAATAAAAGTTATGGGGCACAGACAAAGCGGATTTAGTGTTTCTGTGTATTTATATTTATTTTATATTAAAATTTATTTCAGGGAATACTAAAGGCTTATAAGTAACAGAGTTAAAAATTCATAAACACCAGAAAGCTATAGAAAGTTTTAACGGATATGTAGTGTAGTAGTACAAAAAATGAATATGAACATAATGTGACTGCCTCCATGCATCATCTATACATACGTAGTTAGTTGAATATATCTCAGTTACAAAATGTCAGTCCTTAAATCCATCTTGATCACACTGTTTAATAGATAACCCGTTGGTAGCATTATAAATTAGGTATCATAACCAGTAGGTAGAGTTGGAATAGACATAGAAAGACATTTGTTTATAATAACAATACAAACTGCTAAAAACCAAGACCCGGAAGATAAGATGCAGTACATAGTGGTTATAGAAAAGCCCTAACTCAGCATAACGCTGGCCTAGTTCCCGTAAGCGACCTAGGCAACGCTGGTCTTCGGTTAAAATCCATATAGGTGACGACCTACGCTATGTAAAATAATAAAAACCTTATGTAATAGAAAAAATCCAAATTAAGCTACATGTAGCAAACTTATAAATTAATAGAGCCTGGCTAGTGCGTCAGTTGAAATCAGGCCTCAACAAGGCATCCAGTTACCTTAAAAGCTCACTTGAATACATTATTTTCTGGCGCCGTGGGTAGTACCTGACCATGTACAAAACTAATTATAGCATGCTGGTTTCTGTCTCACATCTCTGTAGCATAACGTCACTATGTATATTATGAATAGGTTACTTTATTTACAAAGAAAATTACAATTAAAGAGATACACAATTCAGAACTAGTATTTACAACTGAAAGCTGTTAAACTACAGACTGTTGCAAATAATCTAGAGGTAGCTCAGCTTATCCCTATCAATACCGATTAGAAGCATCACCAAGATGCTGCCGGCTTTGCCCGCTGCAGTGTATGACAATGCTGATGCACCAGATGCTCATCAGCTCTCGGGTCACATAATATTTGATTAGGTTAGCAATAAAAAGAAAATATTATATCTAAAGGAGTTTGTGAGGATATGAAGATGTGTGTTTGTTACGTGACAACACCAATATAATTTTGTTCCTTTTGGCCTAGATTCCAATCCAATAGAGCCTAATGAGCGATTTCATGACTCAAATAGTCTAGTCAACTTGTTAATTAAAGTAATTTTGTAAAAGATAAATGCTAAGGTATTAGTTTTGTCTAAAAATCGTTAAAATGAGTAACTTACACCACCACAGCAACAGAGAGGTAAATAGCCCGATAGGCTGTAGTAGTTGTAATTGACCGAAATGTCAGAAAAGCAAGCCAAGCATGCTTGCACCATCTGCGCCTACGCCTCTGTTAGCAGAGCTCAATTTGTATCACAGACCGACATCACAGTAGGTACTAGGATAAAAGAATTTAATCCGCTCGTATTTGGATTTTACAGCGTGGTGGTTAGCGGGAATTTATTCATGGAAGCTAAACTAACCTATATCCCTTCGAACTTAGATCAAAAAATTATAAATATCCTTGTCAAAGAAGGTTCTTTAAACCTTCTTTGACAAGGAACCTTGTGGAACAATAGCGACCTAGATGTTTATTGTCACTTTGTTGAATAATTTAGCCACACCAATGATCTCTTGTAGTTAAACAAAGATGTTTGAATTGCATTGACCTTCAGTTGTTAGCAAACTTATTGACTGAACGATTACGCCACAACATGTGTGCGAATAGAAGCGAGGCGACACTCCGCCGCGACCGGCCGCGGGGCGCCCTCGCTTCTTCCAGTCCTACCGCACGGCTCTCAGCACGTCTCTGTTTACAGAACAAGAAAAGGAATTCGCCAAGCGGCCGTTGGACTTTGACATCGAAGAGGAGACTCGGAAGAAGGAAACATCCAAGTGGCTCGAGAACCATTTCGGCAGCGAATCGCGCTCCTCCCACGACTCCATAGCGGAGGAGATAGGACGACGACCCGAACCCGTCTTCTACAAGAACAAAACTGCCGAAGACGAGGGCTACTACGGCAAGACATCCTCTGCACCTCCGCCGCCTGTGTACGGCGACCGAGTCCTGCGGAAGACGAAATCGTCAACACCGTCCGACGAACGAACGAGCGCGCCCCCGAACCGCACCGGGGGCTACTTCAAGGGCGTAGCGGACTGGTCGCAGCGACGCGCCTCCAAGCCGAGGATGCCGGAGCCGCCGTCGCCGCCGGCAGCGCGGTCGTACGGCCCGCGCGACTCCCCCGCGCACCGCGCGCCCTCCCCGCGCCGCCACGCGCCCCCCTCCCGTGACGACTCAGCCTACGTCTCCTCCTCCACCATGCACAGTCCCCCGCGCACCTCCCCCTTCCGGCCGCTCGAAGCCGAGCGTGCCTTCCGTGAGCCCTCTCCTGAGGATGATTACCGCCCCGTCGCACCGGAGCGCAAGCGACACCCCAAGCCCAGGCTGCAGGACGACCACAGATACGACTCCGGGTACAGGAGCTCCTCCAGGAACGACAACTCGGGCCGCTCCCGCGACAGCCGCGAGGAGGGCGCCGCCGAGCCGCCGCCTGACTACTCTCCGCCGCGCGAGCGTCGCGGCAGCTCGGACCGCGACAGGACACCGCCTCGCCGACGCGACAGGGACGAGCGCAAGCAGAATCAGAAAACGCGTTTCGCGGATAGTGGCCGTCGTCAGTCGCCCGCGCGGAAGTCGGTGGGATCCGCGATCGGGAACTCCATCAGGAAGTTGGTCGGAAAGATTCGTTCCGCGTCGGCGGAACGGCGCGCGCGCTGGCGCACCTCGCGCTCGCCGTCGCCCGAGCACTCATCGCGGACGTACAAGCAGTACGGGGGGGAGCTGGCACCGCCGGGGGGCGGGGGCACGCCGCCGCACCGCTACTACCTGGGTGAGGACCCGTTCGCGCCCAGCATCTACGGCCGCGAGCACAAGTACGAGGGCAGCGCCAGTGCCCGACGACACGCCGCCAACGACGCGCGCGAACAACGCGACAGGGAACAGAGAGACAGGTATTTCATATCATAATATTTTTTCTAACAAATTATTTGTTAAAGAAAATCTACACACCTAAAGTCATAATGGTTCTAGGCTATGCCATTCACAGGTTTCTTTGAATACCTAGTATGTCAAATGTTAGAAACTTCATGGATTACCTTTTAAATCAACCGAGACTCCCATAACAGTTTTCTAGGCTTTATTTATTGCGAAACGCTTAACAATTTATTCGATTATAATAAAACAAAAATATAATGAGCCTTAAATAGAATGTTGTTCTACGACCATCAAGTGTGTCCGCCTACAACTACTCGAAACACACATAAAATTTAATTAATGCTTCTGTAAGCTATTATCATGAAGACACGGCAATCTGATAGGGCTTATGTAACCTATAAATGCATCAATGTGTTTAGGTTACAAGAGAGATAATATAATGGTAACAGTTTTTTTCTACAAAGATTAATTTCATTCCCAAAATCTTTCAGATCATGAATTTCAGTAATTATTCATCATAAAATCTATAATTGCCTGAAAACAAATTGTGATAGATTCTGATAGATTTTCAACTAAAACTACCAAGGTACTTCTTATTACTATTACTACTTATTTGTTTTCCACACATCTGTCATTGTATCTTTTTCAATCCGTGTTTGGGCTTGCATTTGAATTTGTTAATACTAATCTAAAACTTTTTCATTATTTTCTAAAACAAAAAATAATAAGCCGTTTTAAAATTAAAATTAGAGTACCTACTTATACCTACTGTACTTTTGTCTTAAAATCTCCGACATAGCTTCCATCAAGAAATTGCGTTCCGGCATATCTTGCCTTTGTTAAACGGCGTCGGCGCCGTTCATGGTCTTGCCCTTAAAAGGGTAAATGAGCATTTTAATCGTCAAAGAAACCCTTTAACAAGCACTGACTCAGTCTCGTTAATCAAGCAAAGCATATTTTGTAGAATCAGTTGACAAAGACATAACAATATGACTCATTAGTAGGAAATGTTTTAGCAAACAACAGGTGTATGGGTGCCCATATCCAATGCAAATGAGCGTGATACAATTATCTTTGCAGATTACATCCATAGATCTTGAGATTCAAGGCCGGGCTTGGACATTTAAAGACGCAATTATTCATGCTCAGGTCTCAGTTACAGTACAAAGTAATAAAGGCAGTGCCGCTTAACAATAAACAAAGCATGGCTCTATTAGCGTAGGAGGAGATTCCCCAGCCAATCCAATTACTAGTGTACCAACTTTTTGCACGAGGTAAAATATACTAAAAGACAACAATAATACTACGTGGGCAGAGCAGTGTGCTCACGAAACATCAATAAATCTTCGACGTGTAGCAAAAAATTTAACAATTGTTTTTGCTTCCAGGGGCCAGTTTTCGAGCACGCTCGGCCGATTCAGCCACTCCACAAGTCGTCTGAATCCAAACGTCGTTGAAGAAGATTACTCAAGAAGTGCACAAACTCTGCCTCGTAAACTACACGACAGAAAAGAAAAGGCAGAGAAACCCAGCTCCAACAAATATTGGCAACGTCTGACGAATAGTAAAAGGTCTAGCAGTGCTGCCAATATTTCCAACAACGTATCGACATCGCCTGACGGGAAAATAAACGGCTACCCACCTGGGCCGGCTAAGCCTGCACGCACCTACAAAGCTCTTAACCGCAGCAAGAGTTTTGCTATGGGCGCACCTGAACAAGAAACCCACCCTCGTTACGTATCTTCCATGAACAGAAACTATTCCACTATGTACAAATCTAACCCCCACCTCAGCAGATTAGACGAAACTCCCGAGCAGTTGAAGAGTCCTGGAATCGTCTCCATAATCAACCGCAGCCAACGAGATCTGGCAGATGCTGTATCCCGTGAAACTGAACGCAGAAAAGATGGCCTTTTTGGAGCCAGATATGGAAAGACACCTCTGAGTAATGGCCATACCAATGGATTCTCAAAATCTTTCGATGACACAGACAAGAAAAAAATCTTTATGAAAGGATTGAGAGAGAGGGCGCCTGATTTATACCAAACTCTTCACGCAGACGACGAGTCTGACGGCAGCAGACTGTCATCTCGATATGGAACACCGTCCCCACATTACAAAGAAAGAATATCAGAAGAAAGAAAAGTGCCTTTATACAAAACTGAATCATTAAACAGAGAAACGAGTCCTTTCGTAACAAGATTGGACACTAGGGTAAAGTCACCGCTTAGAAGGGGTAGTAACAGCAGCGACAACTATTCAGAAACGTACAGATACACAACAAAATCAGGAGATCCCGACCGGCCCAGCATCACAGACACTGTCGAGACAGTCAGTAAAAAAATAGTACCATCGAGAGATGGACGCTCTAAGGAAATTATAGAGTCCAGAGAAATAAACTCAGTGACAAAAAGCCGAGGTTACAAAGAACCTCCTAAATACCTTGAAAACGGCATTCGTCCTCACGTTTACGAATCGAAAAATGGACCCTCATACACAGAACGTAGAAGTAGTAACTATAAAGTTTCGGAAAAAGTAAGAGATTATTAAATTTTATTGATTTTCTGATCTTTACAATGTTTTATGCCATATTTTTTTATCAGAGTCAATTTCAGACTGAATGTATGGAACGCTTTAGTTAGTAAGTTATCTAACTATATGTAGTATCTTCGTGTAATTAATAATATTTTATTAAAACTTGTTAATTTTATCTAAATCCATCGTTTATCATGAGAAAGTCATAGCTTTACTAATTTAATGAATAATATTGGAATGATTCCGTCCATAGGTAGTAAAAGAATTTATTGATTCGAGTCCGTGACAAATTTTGTGAATAATTTAGAACACTGATAACGTAGGATAGCATTAAAATATATCAATAGATGAGTATAATAAAATATAATACATTAATTTCGTCTACTATCATATCCACTGCTTTTTCATTTTATCCCAAATTACCATTTTCCCTTATTTTGACGAAATAATAGTCGATAAGGAGAATGAGTAGATATTGGAAACCAATTTAAGTTACCCTAAGGTAGGCCAGCCTAACTGTCTACTATCTGGCCTAGGTTTATAACATTTTATAAAAGGTTGTTTAAACTTACACAGGCATGGAAGTAGGAAGTTACAATAGGTAGGTTTATGGGTGATAACTGATAACATTTAAGATAATATAACTTAGGTCACAAAGTTAGGCGAACCCAACAAAGTGTTTCTTTCCCTTTTGCTGACTCCATTCCATGCCATCTAGCGATTACTATTTGAAGCTCTACGTGACAGCTCTAGCCTATTTTGTGAAACTGCTTGCTGTTACGGAGTTTTGCAGAGCGCTAATATAGTATTTCATAAAACATGGCATAGATGTCGACTATTCAAAGCATTGTTTTGGTTGGTACCCGGGTGGATTGGTCACAGATTAGATAATATAACGTTGTAAATCTGAAATATTAATGTTAGTTATGAGTAGAAACACCTACCCTATACATACATTTCACACATCTGTGATTTCACAGTATAAAAGTTTCAGTCGAAATAGTAGATTGTGTCATAGGGAGCAAAATAATATTTTTACGGCGAGGGATTCAAAGTACGTCGCCCGAGCCAAAAATATATTTTGCGTCCGAGTGATACACTCTACCTACTTATCATCACCCACTATGAGAAAATAAAAGGCGCCTCATACCTATTTTATTGTAATATTATTATTTAATAAACCATAGAGTAACAACTATATAGAAATTAAATAGTATCTAATAATAAAACAACAAAAAACTATTATTAACGTTTGAGACATTTTCGCAATTATGAAAATTTATTGTTACAGTTTTATTAGGCATAGAGATTGTTGTAGAATAAATACCGGCGGCGCGGCGCTACTATGGGCCGTCGTACCAGCCAGTATTTATTCAAACAATATTTGCGTTCGATTTCTTTGGCGTTGAACACTAAGATGTTCCAAATTCAAAAAGTGCGCGGCAAAGATAATTGCGGCGCACTTGTAAACAGGATTAAAAACTCATTACTGCCCGCTAAAAGTTTCTTATAGAAAACACCACCTTTGGGTGCACTTAAAGGCGAACCAAGTCGTCCTTTTCGAATAGATGGGATGAAAAATCTATTTTAATCATATATAATTAAGTATGTGGGTAGGCTAGCTAGCTACTTAATTACTAAACTACAGCACAAAGAAAATTACAATAATAGAATAAAATAGTTACAAATAGTATTTACACTTAAATATACTTCCTTAAATAATTCCTTACCTACTAATTATTGTTTTTCTGTTTGTTGAAGAAGGTTAAGAAGGTTAGCTAGGTTTACCTAATTATCATTAGCTATGACAAAAGGTCTTGCACCTATTTTTAAATTATTGTGTATATTAGGTAAGTAACTACATACAATACAGGACATGAGTCTACCGGGGAAATATAGCCCATGACCCCTCCAACTCTCCAAAGAATTATGCCGGTCGCAATACCAAACATCGCGTATAAATGTACACACGCAGCGAAAAAAAAGACGGGTTGCACTCCGGGAGTGCCGGCAGAAGTGAAAACTTGATTATTAACGTTGAGCATGTTTGATATTTTGGAATGGTTAGGGAATAATTTTGCACCAATTGCATTATCAGTATAAAAGTACTATCATTTATGTGGTAGAATACAATATTCATTTATTGCGCTATCGTACACAAACATGACAATTTATATTACATTAAAAATTTAACACTTTAAAACTATTACAATTATTTTACAATATTAAATAATATTACAATTATTTACAGCCGGTTGCGCGCAAACCATTACCCGCTACAAAAATCTGATTATTTTTAAAGTCCAAAAATAAATTCCGTTTCCCAGCAATTATTTTTTCGCAGTGTTACTTAGTTTCATGTACAGAATGCTTGGTTGACGGCTTCGTGAAGGGTCTGTTTACACCCGTTAAGCAGTACGATAGACTCGATCGAAACCTAACCTTAATTATAAAATTATATTAATGAATAAATGAAAATTTTTGTCCTTGTCTTTCTTTTCGATTCGTTCGAGAAATTAATTATCTATAGATACATAAGTAGGTAGGTATAAGCGAGCCGGACGCTAGCAACTATTACGTAAGCTAGGGCCTATTGTTGTTGTCGGAAACTAGTACTATTATCTATTCTGTTTACCTAAAAATAATGTTCGATTTTGAACTCTATCTCAAAACAAAACTTCAAGAAATTTCCTAGCTATAATGAAGATCCTGCACAATTTTGAGCTTTATTCCTTCGGCATAATGTCGTCGTTGCTCCATCCGTCTTACGCTTTTTCGATCACGTGTCCTGACGCGAGTTTAAGATTTTATACCCATTACAGAAAAAGTGCTCAACGCCGCTAAAGAAGTTTTCACTTCAAAAAATCAAATCCGAGTTCGAAAATGGATATATTATTATTTTTACATTGAAGTTTTTCTAACTTAAGCATAAATAAATAAAACAAGAAAGCATTTATCTTTCTATCTAATTATGGGTTGTTGGGCTTGTTATTATATTTTGTTATTATATGTTATTTTTATCAGATTTTGTAAAGTTTTCGTTTCTTATTCACAGAAAATATCTTTGATTTTAAAACCATGTACGTCTTATAAGTAAGCCAGTAAGGTCTTGCATTGATTTTTATAGACAGAAGTTGAATGACTCCAATTAAATGACAAAGTTCAGATTGATTATTAACTGGTTTAAAAATATAAATATACTTATTAACCACTGCGCATGATACCATCATGATACTCCGTGATAAGATTCAGCCAAGAACGAGTTCTTTTTGATATTTTTTACAGTTCCGCAATAATTATAGCACTAGCTATAATCAGTGAGTATTTTACATTTATGTATTTAAACCTACTCAAATAAAACAAAAAGCGTTTTATTGATCCATAGGACACCCTGGGTATTTTTACATAAACTTTCTTAATTTTTTTTATATCATGATATACGAAAATAAATAATTAATTAACTTCTTTATTAAAATCTGATATTTTTAAGGAGACCAAACACTGACTACATCAGCCCCGTTAGTACATTTAATTAGTTGCTAATCTTATAAAATATCACAAACATTTTATAAAGAATCCTGGCCGCCGAGCAAAGCGGGGCGGCTAAGATGCTTTGAAAAATGCGAATATTTAACAAATTTAATTCAAAGTTAGTTTCCAAATGTGATCTTAAAGACTGGCTCCGTACACACTCAGTCAGAAAATGATGTACATCTTCTATGACTCCACAAAGCTCACAGTTAGGAGACTCTAATATTTACATAAAAACTTTGAATTTAGCCAGAGTCATGTGTCCGGAGCGCAGCCTATGTGCTGTTACAATTAAACATCTATTAAGCTTACTATTTACGAACCAAGGCACACGTGGTGGGTAGCTTTGTACAGTTCTATACCAAATTCCCTTTGTGTCTGAAATATTAACATAATGCTTTTTCCATTTCTTAAAAATTTTGAATTTATATTTATGGAAAACCTCTGAGTGTTCTGGTATAATAAAAGTTTCTGCACCTGATTAAATTGCCTCTTTTGCTAATCGGTCCACGTCCTCGTTGCCTTGGACACCATTATGCGAAGGTACAAATAATTCAAATTCATGAATACTAACTTAAAAGTAAGAGTACAGTTATAAGAGAGAGATCTGTCGGGAATAAGATTTATTTGAGAACAATTGGATCTCGTCGAGATCATTCTATTTGCAAATCATCAAAAAAGTTTACATAATTGACGAAAAGTTCTCTAGGACCTAAGAAAAAAATATGAATAAAAACAGCGCCGAATTGAGACCACTATTAAACCAGATCCGTCAAGTGCGAGTGTAACTCGCGCGCCGAGGGTTTTGAACGTTTGTCAACAAATATGTACCAAAAGTACCGGTTAGAGACTTCGCAACTTAACGAATACCTAAGAATAGTAGGTACCAACCTACATTTCAGATGGATCTCTCTGCATGCTTCGGTTAAATGGGTGGTTCGGTTAAGGTGGGTATTGGTAAATAAATAAAATAAATAAATAAATTTTTCGACTTTTTTCGAAATATTTTAAAAAGTATGAAACCTACAAAAATTTCAAAAACTATTTTGAAATGTACAAAATGATACCTTTCATTTGATACCCCATATGACTCTGTAGGTATCTTTTAAAATTTCGCATCACAATTTGTATGGAAAATATTCATTTTCATTTTTCATTTATTTTCATTTATTTTTCTCTAAATCTGTACAGGCGCACGAAATGTATTATTGTTTTAAATTTCAAGTTGATAGCTGCAGTAGTTTTTGAGTTATTAAGGAGGGAAAAAAGGACAGACAAAGCGAGACCAAGGGTTTTGAAACCTATCTTCGATCATCAAAACCCTAAAAAAGTAGGTTGAATAATAGGAATTAAATTCATTATAATCAATTATTTAGGTTCATGGTCCATTTATTTCAATCATATTTCAATAATCATTCCTACCGTTTGATGGTTTGTTCAATTGGACAAGGAACTCCTTTTTATTGTTGTACTGGCTATTAATCTGTGATACGACTACTAACAGACAACATCTTAGTATTGGCGTGGTCACAGTATGGCCTTGGCGCGCGTATCACATAAGTTTCTAATTAAATTTGCAAATTATATTTTTTAATGAAAGCAGTTCAGGAAAATTATTGTTTTATGAATAAAAAGTGAGTTAAAAATATTACTTGAAAATGGTGAGTACATGTCTTTTAATTAGAATATTAATGACCTAGTTACTAATTCATTAATCACAAAGAAAATAACACTCAATAGTTACTTATTTATAAATGTGTGATACGCTTATACAGAAAAGTGTGTATGCACTTAGGTAAGTAAAGTTTGTTTATAGGACAAACTACGGATATAAAAAAAACTACCGATATAAAATAATCTTCCCCAAGATGACTTATTCTACATAAATATTAAACCCAAAATAAAACTACATTGTTGTTTTTCATTTTTATATACAAGGTTATTGGAAATCAGGCCAGATGCTTATAGGGGGTTATGAGGCAGGCCATTTGCAACTATTTTGACCCCACTTTGCAAAATTAAACCATGTTTTTCATATTCGCATATTCATTATTTTTTGGGAAAACCCCGTATTACATCGTCAATAATTAATAAATAAAAGTGATCATCTGATTGAAATTTTAGTGACACTTTTAGATAGCCTAAAGTCTAATTCTTAATATCTCAAAAATGGTTCAAATTTGCATTATACAATATGGGGTCGAAATAGTTGCAAATGGCCTCCTCTATCACCCCCTTAAAGGATCTGGCCTAATTTCTATTATCCCTGTTTAAAACTTTTGTAGTAGATATTTTTATAGTGTCTGAAAATTTCAATCCTCAATTGACCTACCTATTTCATACGACAGCTATTTATCTTTATAATTACTTTGTTATCAGGTATTTAAACTAGCGTTGGCGTTGTTAACATGCGCATTTTCAATATGCGAATCAGCCAATATTCTTTACATAATGCCGTTTACGTCAAAATCTCACAATATTATGCTAAGGCCAATTGGACTGGAGCTGGCTAGGAGAGGCCACAATGTTACCGTAATAACAGCTTACAAAGAGAAGAACCCACCACCGACCTATCAAGAAGTAATCGTAGATGTCAAAATGATCTGGGATGTTCTTGGTGAGGGTATTGTGAACTAAAACTAGCTAAATTGGGTTATGCAGAAGCATTACGTGATGTGTTGTTTAAACTTCTTTTTCAGGCATCGAAAGACCGAATGTTTTTGATATGGTGAAAGTTCCCACCGAAGATTTCCTCCACTTGATCCTATTCGGCGGTGGCTTGGGAACAACGGAAGTGACTCTGAACACCACCGACGTTCAAAAGTTTCTGGCCAAAGACAACTCGTTCGATTTGGTCATCAGCGAACAATTTTTCCAAGAGTCTCTAAACATTTTAGCATATAAATACAAAGCTCCACTGGTTCTTGTGACGACATTTGGTAACTGTATGAGGCACAACATCGTCACGCGAAATCCACTTCAGTTGGCAACTACGCTCCATGAGTTTCTAGAAATAAAAGATCCTACAAGTTTCTGGGGAAGGTTAAGAAACTTTTATTTCTCAATATACGAATATGTTTACTGGCGATATTGGTATTTGGAAAAGCAGGAAGCCTTAGTAAAGAAGTACATACCGAATTTGGTAGAACCTGTGCCGAGTTTATACGAAATGCAGAAACATGCTGCAATGATTTTGGTGAATGGACACTTCGCCTTTGACTCACCAATAGCTTACCTTCCGAACGTTGTTGAGATCGGTGGAGCTCATCTCAGCAAAAGCGATGCAGAACTACCTCCTGTAAGTAATAATTTAAGTCTGATCATCATCATCATCATCAATAAAATTTAAGTAAAATAGATGAATAACTTTAAAGGCTTTAAGGCACTGCTATCTAAGCTATATAACGACTGTTCATATTAAAAAAATTATCTATCTTTACAGGATGAGTTTTTTTTCAGGACCACTGAGGGAAGTCTGAATCCGTGAGGGTTATCGAAAAGTCATGGCAGGAATGTTAGGAGGTTACGTGCTCGATTTTGAAAATAAATAAATAAATAAATAATGCTGGACAACACACACAGCATTAACTAGCCCCAAGCTAAGCAGAGCTTGTGTTATGGGTACTAGATAACTGATATACTTAATACAATATATTACATAGATAGATATTTTTATTATACATAGAAAACACCCAGACCAACGGAACAAATTTCTGCAGATCGTACACAAATTTGTTCCGAGGCGGGGATCGAACCCGCAACCTCCTGCGTCACAGGCAGACCTTCGCCCGCTGTGCCACGGAGGTCGTCAAAAAATCGTTTTGCATTAAGAAAATCTGAAAATTTTTATTTTAGATTTTTCAGGAAAAGCGTGTTGTTGACAGTTTTTTTTCTAGGCAGAATGTAGTCGTCATACATTTATTTTTGAATATCTTTGTTCGATATTTAATAAATAAATGTATAACGAATATGTGCCCAAGGTTCTTGGAACAAAAATGAAAATTTTATAATTGAACTTTATGAATCCAGTAAAGGTTACACGTTCAGAAATGTTTTCTTTGCGTATAGTCGGAACGTACAACCTTTACTGAATAGAAAAATATTTTATTTTCCTAAATTCACTTTTTCGGAAAAACTAATATTTTCTTTTACCTTCATGACTTCCCCTGAGAAGATCTGAAAAAAAAACTCACCCTGTATACCTGTACAATATTTTTAATCATCGTTATCGGACAAACCATTTTGATTGCTGCAATGACTGTCCTGAAAGACGTAGGTACATATGTTTACCTACCTAGTAAGATTAATAAGTAATGTTGCACGGAAGTCCAGGTTTAGCCAAATCATCATCTCTTTACAAGTTCTACTATGTACATCAACCTACTAGTCATTGTGGGTATAATTATATACACTACATAACATGTTTCTCAATTGCATAAGGTAATTGTAGACCGTTTTACGTAATGAGTGTTATCAATAACTCATTGTTGAATTTCTTATTGTTAGTGTGTGCACTTAACGTTCATTTAGGCATTGACTATTTCTAGACGTCTCTTACCATAATCGTATTAATTAAACGTGGTTGCATCATTGTTAGTGATAGTGTGATTATACTTGATAAACTTTATTAATAAAATTATTAAGATAAACAACTCATCAACCAACTGAAAATTATGTACTCCTTAAATTTCATTATTTTTAAACCTACCTCGTATTTAATAGAATCTACCTATGGTATATAATGTAAAAATAATTGTATTTTAGGACCTGCGGAAAATTTTTGATGAGGCTGTCCATGGAGTCGTTTACGTGAATTTCGGTTCCAACGTTCAAAGCTCTGAGCTACCAGTAGAAAAGAGGGACGCTTTCCTCAACGTATTCAGGAAACTCAAACAGAAAGTCCTGTGGAAATGGGAAGACGACAATTTGCCAAACAAACCAGACAACTTGATTGTGAGGAAATGGATGCCGCAGAAGGAGATTCTATGTGAGTGAAACGGTTATAGTATGCGGGTAAATTTGTATGTTTTGTACCCAGATTGAGGTCTAGATGCTTTCAGATTATTTGGTAGGCGTATGAAATGTTAAAAAATCACGTGATTTTTATCATTGCTTGTGGTATTTTGAGTTAACCTATATTTACATTTTATATTATCTAACACCATAAATCATGGTAAGCAATAATAAAAAAAAAATAATAATAATAATGCTGAACAATGCACACAGCATTATCTAGCCCCAAGCTAAGGAGCTTGTGTTATGGGTACTAGACAGTTGATGTACTTAATACAATACACTACATAGATAGTTTTTTTTTATTATGCATAGAAAACACCCAGACCAACGGAACAAATTCTGCAGATCGTACACAAATTTGTTCCGAGGCGGGAATCGAACCCACAACCTCCTGCGTCGCAGGCGGACCTTCGCCCGCTGCGCCACGGAGGTCGTCATAATAAATAAATAACTCTTGACAATCCACACAGCATTATCGAGCCCCAAACTAAGCAGAGCTTGTGTAATTTGTACTAGATAACTGATGTACAATAAATAACATTTTAGGTATTTCGATATAATTTTTTATACATGTATAGCACACAGAGCATTCCGATATCTCGTTTTATGTGATTTTAGTGTTTGGTAGATAGTTGATACCTTGTTATTTTCTCTATATAAGGCAAGTGAAAACGACTGGTAGTTGAAATGTAAATGTAGATGTAGTATTATGTACGAAGGCGAAGTAGGGTAAGTTGAAACAATGCTTAAACGTGTCTAATTCATATTGCAGCTCATCCAAACATCAAAGTGTTCATAGCTCACGGCGGGTTAATTGGAACTCAAGAGGCAATATTTCACGGAGTGCCAATTATTGGTGTGCCTATATACGCTGATCAATACAACAACCTGCTTCAAGCCGAGAACCTTGGCTTTGGAAGGATCCTTCAATACCACGACATTAATGAACAATCTCTTCAAAACCACCTTGACGAAGTTCTACGCAATGATTTGTATAAAAGGAAAGCCCTGGAAGTGTCACGGCGGTTTAAGGACAGGCCGATGAGCGCTTTAGATACTGCGATGTTCTGGATCGAATACGTGATAAGGCATAAAGGTGCAGAGCATATGAAAAATCCGGCGATAAACCTCAGTTGGGTAGCTTACACCATGTTAGACGTTTACGCGTTCATTTTAGCAGGGTGTTTGCTGTTTGTCTACATTATTTACAAAATTATCAGCCTTTTGGGATACTCTAAAAAACATTCAAAAACTTCAAAAGGAAATAAGAAAAAGCAGCATTAGGAGTAAATTTTCACTGAAGTAAAATAGCTGTACAAGTTAAAGCTCTCGAAACGTCATTCAGAGCCATTCTGAAAGCAGTGTCCATAAATTATACAAGTACTTATTTGAACGAAGCATTGGTGTTTGAATAAGCACCGTGGTTGCTTTGTCTACTGTTTAAAGAGAGCTACATTTAGTGAAAGGAGATGGTTCAATCCGCATATAATTATATTGTCACAAGAATAAACAGGGTTATTTTATCAAACTGACATTTTAGGTGTATTATTTCCAATCTAATGTTTCTGGGTCTTCAAAATAATGTGTGTAAATATTTAATAAATACTTAATGTTTTTAAACCGTAGCTTACGATTTTATAATTTTTTTACCAAAAATAAACCAAAATTGTCCGGAAAAATAGCAGCAGGGAGCGTGTTCCAAATCCCAGCGGTACGGATGGTGAAGGTGGGGGAAAACCGCTTAGTGCGAGTGGACGGTATATCCACCAAGTAGGGATGATATTGCGCTATGCGTCTGCTTGTCCTGGAGTGGAGGGGGATGGCGGGATCAAGTCATGTAGTTCCTGTGAGCATTTTCGGAAATGTATCCTATAAAAGATCGAGAGAGAAGCAACCTTGCGGCGGTGTTCAAGACTTTGGACCTAGTATCTGCAAGGTACTGCTCGTCAATGGGTCTGAAGGCTCTTCATTCTATCGAGTCTAAGACTAAGCTCGTACTTGGCCGAGCCGTCCCAAACATATGTGTTGTGTTTGGTTAATTTTATTTTTTATATTATTTTAAATTTTTTATTCGGTATTTCCAAGCTGTCCGTGACCTAAATGCAGCCCTGCCCAGAATACAAGCGCTACAGTATGGTGACATGCTGGAGCATAAAGCTGAGCTACGGGTCAGATCTCTGCCACAATAATATATTTATTACTCATGCACGTATATATAAGCAACTTGTTGTAATTTCATTTTTATTCATAACTTCTTTGTATCATTCTTTAGTTTTTTAATTTTTAATGCTCTCAGAAGAAGCAAGCCTGCGTTTTGGAGGCATTGAAGTTGTCCCGATTGGCTTCGCCCCAATCTGAGACTGCCTTCAGGGTCAAGTTCAAACGCTGCAGCATATCTTCTCTTTGAGCCTGTATCTCGCTGGGACTGGCTTTGGCGTTGGAAAGGTACCTATCCACCACGGTGCTGTTGTCTGCCTGCGTACCGGGTACCAACAGATCGTTTTTGTGCAGCAGGAACAACGTGGCTGACAGTACTGACCCCTGAGGTACCGCGGCGTTCATAGCCGATGGGGGCTATCGCGTATGAATTTGCCACTAGAGGCGCTTGTGTCGCGTGAGGTCCAATAACTTTCACCGGTTTTGGCGGGCTTCGTGACATAAATTATAATTTCTTTAATTTACCTGTTGAAAAGTGATCTCCTTCGTAAAATTATCGCAGATATGGATTATTTCGCGATGAATATGAACGCCTTGAATTAATAAAAAAGAGGCACAAAAATAAGCTGCCTCAAAGAGCAGATAATTCAGAGGTTAGTTTGTTTACTGTTCACAAACTTATTTTTTGCCAAAAGTATGCTTGTTTGCCGAGGTAACAGCTATGTTTTTACAGCTATACCTTTGGACCTTATTCAACAGTGGCGCCAACTGGTGAGCAATGAAACGATAGTCCCCATTGATCAGACGAGCAGCCATAACAACTACCCGAATAGATGTTTCCATTAGGAAGTTACAAAGCCAGTTGCAGAAGAGGTCTGGAAGTCCGTATGCTAACTTGCCAATAAGGTTGTCGTACCAGACCCTATCGAAGGCTTTCGAGACATCTAGTGAAACCGCGATCCGCGAGATTTTATCCTGTACGTACAAGCGCGTGCAAAGCCACCGGCAGAAGCTAGTTCCTTAATACCACCAAGTCAAAGAAAAGTTAAAACCTTTTTAGCAGTGAAGTGAACTATCTCATTCATCTCAGCTCGACTAACTTATGAATTCGAAATGTACCTTGCTTCACTCGCTCGTTGCGTCATTTCCCTTCCTTTTATGACAGACCCAGACAAATTTCAGATTCGCTCATATGTTCAACCATGGTTCAACC
Organism: Eupithecia subumbrata; assembly: GCA_949316285.1. NCBI lineage: Eukaryota > Metazoa > Arthropoda > Insecta > Lepidoptera > Geometridae > Eupithecia > Eupithecia subumbrata. Next base: position 26,361,863 of record OX438643.1, read on the forward strand.
TTACTTAACTCTACCATAAAAGTTGTTTCATGATTCCTCTGCTAGAAAATTCAGTACTTTATCGTGCTATTAAATTACAAACTAAGCAAATAGTAGCTAAAATATTTGAAAGGCAAACTAGTTGAATTACACGGAAGTTAGAACTTGTCCAGGCCCCAGTGGGAGATTACCAGTTCTAGTAAGTTTCGTTTTCCAACAATAATATTGATCACCTTCATCAAACAAACGCTTGGAATGCCAAGCATTGGTTTTTAGTTCGAATCTTGCAATAATTGCTATAGTTAAACTTGACCGAACTTATGAAATAATTATTCGGAGTAGGTTGGTACTGGTAATTTATTACCTTTGTTTTAGGAGGGTTATTCACACGTCTGCCTTTCATCGCCCTCCAAGTTTAAATTTCACTTCAATCGTAGGCTAAATGGTTTTGAATGTGCTTCAAAGTTTGAACGTTATTCAATCACCAGTTTGAGATTTTTGCGCCGTCGTCGTCGAGACTATAAATTCTAATATCGGAAAGTGCTTTCAACGGCTGACAAGTTTCACGACTGTTGAATCTAGTGCAGGTGGCAATCTTCAGATTTAAGGTGGCTTGGTTCACGATGTCCGTAGGTTTAATTTTTTTATCGCGATTACCTTTTTTCAGCGTTCTACAAAGAAAACTAGCAGAAAAGGAATTTGACGCAAATCGGAAACTTAATTTTAGATTATTTTTAGATTTTATACTAAAAATTATCATTTAAACGTATGCATGAACGTATGTATGTATGACTAGTGTGATTAGAATAGTAATTCTGTACTAAGTCAATAAATAAATAAATGAAGACGGACTTATAGGTCCAAAAAATAAACAAAACGGTTTATACTTAAAGCCATTTCCTATGTAAGTCCAAAAAATAAACAAAACGGTTTATACTTAAAGCCATTTCCTATGTAAGTACATCAATTTAAGCTACTTCACAAATTCCACTACCCAGGTCCAGAATATATAGGCTTAATTTGTTTTACGATTTACAAACAACAAGGGCTTGAAGATAACAGGGTAAAATTGCTCCAGCATCATAAAGAGGTTGATATTCATTTGCTAACCGTTTCGCGTTGGCGTGAATGCCAGATCCCCAAGTTTTAATTGCGAACTCCTAATGAGATAGGCTCAGACTGGCTCAAAGTAGTCCGCCCTATAATCGGTATAGGGGGATATAAGTCATTCGTTTGTCAGATTACGGGGCGTTTTCATTTATTTGTGAAAGGTATTATTTTGTTGCGCATGATAATGCCCGTTTGTTGTTTTGTTTTTGAACCTTAACGACTAGTGGATAATACAATAAGCTCACGATTATTCGTCGCAACAAGAGCCTACGTAGCGGCATTCCGAACATTTTTACAGTCACTTACTTTGCGGTTAAGAGGATAACTAAGTTTGAAGCAATTTTTTTTGTCTTTATTTAAATCTAACATCCCTATCCGTTACGCTGCTGGTTCTACGTAGAAAGCTACAGTTTAGATGACTACGGCGGCGTAGCAAACAAGCTAGCGTAGCATAGCGTTTAATTTTAAAATGTTACATAAAATTGTGTATAAGTACTTCAAATGTATAAGCAAATGAATCCACTTGAATAGACGTATTTATTTACAGAAAACATGTCAAATATTACAACGGTGCTTATGAATCAGTTGTATCAATGCAATACTACCAGTAATTTGGGACTGGTGGGTAAATATAAGTGCATCAAATTCTGTAGCGGTTGAAGCCCTGTTTATTACGAATGCACTCTGCAAAGTCACAGAAATGTTTATTACCCTTAATATATAAGTAGCTTACAGAAACTTCTCTCATTACCATACTGAATGCTGGTAATTATGTAAGCAAATTATTTATCGCGAGATTTCAGACGATTTCCCTCACTCTTGGCGTTTAACAAAACTATTAAAAGTTTCTTCGTAGGAGTTTGCTCGTACCGTATAATATTTTATATATGAAATAAAAACTTAATAATTGTGACGAAAGGTAGGGAAGTTTATATTTATAATTTCCTACTTATAAAATTTTTTGATGAAACTTTTTGATTGTTCTTTCGAGACAGCGTGGAGTTTGTACCTATCAATGTTTTAATGTAGTTACATGTGAAAAATTTATAAATTTAGATGTAGGTAATGTATTTTACAAAAATAATACAAGCTTAAACCACAATTTAACACTCAATGCTTTTAATTTCCCGACATGAAGAAAAATTTGCCTTGTTAATGACATCACATCCTCGGACCAGGAGCTACGAATAAAATGTATGGTAATTTAGAATTTGCATGTGACTGGGGAATCACTGGCTATTAAAGAGAGTCTTTGGTGTGAAAGAACAAGAAAAATAGGACTAAAGCCTCTAGGGAAGGACCTAAGAAGAGTCTAAAGTTAAAATAACTTTTAAACCACTTTGAACACTATCTGCAATCGGATCTGCCTACGCCTCTGTTGATAGATTTATATATACCTGGATTCTTCATGACTGATAACTGTGACGTTTTCTGTCAGGATGGTTGTCATGGATGTCGAATAAAATAAAATATTATTTTTCAGTGATTTCTCTCTTTACACTGTTGAAATCAGTTCCTCACAAATTATACCATTTACTTGGAACGAGACCGCCAGCTTTGAGACATACTTAGTTCTTATCAGTGCCTTATCAATAATTGTTCCTAAAATTAAATATGAGCAAGGGGCTTCTGTGCCTCCAAAAGTTGGTTAGGTGAGGTAACAATAGTCCTATTAAGGAATTTAACAAGGCAAAAAATGTACAAGGCAAAAGACAATGTACAAGACAAAAAACAAGAGCAATTAGTTTTAAAATATGATTTAAAATTTTATTTAAAAACCTTTTTTCCAAACAAGCTTCTAATGCATTATCATCCTAACTAAACGGTATACAAAATTTCAGCTCAATCGGTTGTTCTGCTTCGAAATTGAGTTGAAATGTTCCACCCGCACAAACATAGTTACTTTTTATATTGCAAGTTAAATAAAAGCTTGTAATATATTTAGTATTTACAGTATGTTTATTACTTTGAATAGGTTTATATTACTCCAACGGGGGCAAGGAGTGCCATCGAAGGACTAAGACCTTCCTGCTTTCCAGTCGTTTGTCATGCAAATAGAGAGTGAATAATTTACCGAAGATTCGTCCCCTGTGAATCACTCGAGAACACATTGTTGGGTAAATCGGATGACACGACCCCGTCGGCATCACTAGCCTATGTAAATAAAGTTTAGAATGGGTATTTGAGGCTATTCTGTCTAATTTGTCGATGAGAGAAGGAGCTTCCTTTGTCAGTTTTGGGTAGATATACAAGTATTAGATGGGTATACCTAGATATAAGCACCCTTTAATGGTAGTTCATCTCACAATATCAGTAAAATGAATTGCTGATAATGGCCATTGTCGTTTAAATGGAACATCTATTTTTGTAAGCATTAGGAGTGGTCATTAGTTGGCAATCAAAATGTATAAAAACAACGTTGCTTACATGATGTTAATATCTTTGAATGATTATATTGTCTCTACCACACATGCCCATGAGACGACATTTTTTTTTAACGTTGAGACGGTATTGTTTATTATTTATTTTGGGTGAGGCCTTAAGATGAGTTTTGCATAGATTACGAAGTTTTCGAATTCTTCGTTAGATTAACGAATTCATTGCCCAGCCTCGACGACGACGACCGACGGTGCGATCCGTAGGAGCGCCACCGCCACAGTATAACATTGATCCAATAGTTTCATACCAACTCAATTATTGTTTTCGAATGTTTTTGAGTGATTAGTTGCATTTTAGCAGTAAAACTTTGATAATCCAGCGGTATTAAACGAAATGACTTTTTCCATTTTGGTATTGTGCAAACTCAATCAACCATTACTGCACCTTCTATCCAAAATTACATAAAATTAAGGCAGAATTTATGTAAATATGAGCATACTTGCTACCTAGAAGTAACCTGGCCCCTAATTAGTTTCTAACCCAACGCGAAAACAACTCTTTTGTTTCAGCAACACAATAGTTGTAGTGCCGCAAGCAAACCCAGCTAATATAAATTAAATATTTCTCCAAGCCACCAAAGAATAACTTAAAAACGTTCTAGTTTGCGAGCTGCAACGTTGTTCGCATTCATAAACGTGGTCCTGCCCTGGGACATAAATAAATGGATGTCCACATACGGCACCCGAATCTTTTTGGTATAATTTTGGTACTCGCTGTAAAGTTAATATGTAACACGTGTACTACTACTTGTATGTAACACTTGTACTACTACTTTCTACTTGATATTCAGCAATATATTTTATGTTCCATGGTAAACTTATGATGTACATTTTATTTTTGGCGCCGTAACAGTAAAAACTGCAACAACGGCTTTGAGGTTTGCTGTTATGTTTATAACAATGTGCCTTATATGAAAATGTTTGCAAAGCAACATGTGTGACCTACGTTCTAAAGATTCGGAATTCTAAAATTATGGAAACATCTTTAACAGTGGTCTCAAAAACAAAAGCTTATAAGACCTCTTCAATAAACAACTATCAACTTACCGGAACAGAAACGCAACAGTCGAAATACTAGGCTCATTCTCAAGTCTATGTATATTATACAGCAGTAGTCTTCTTAGACCGTAGAGCGCCTAAGTATGTAATAACCGCACTCGACGGCTACGTAACTACGTAAGCAGTTTAAACTATGCAGGCGGTCGGTGCCCTAGAAAAAGTTTCTAGGAATTTGCGCTCCGAATTAAACTTTTTAATAGACATTTTTGTCATTTATTCACGCGGCTGTGTAAGTTTTTTGTTAACAGTGAAATATTGTGGAGTTCTTGGAATAAGTTTTACTTTTGAAATATTTTTATTTAAACCGGAAGAATGTCTTTAGTTAGGTAGTTAGGTAGGTACGTAATATGAATACATAATGGGGCCCAGATTATGGTATCTTATCAATATTATCTCGTACGTATAGTTATTTTTGTATTTTTTTTTGTAAAACACAAATAAGGTTGCTACGTATACAGTTGAATGCTATCATCACATTCTTTTATTTATCTTGGAAATAAACTACGAATGCTCGTCAAATGTTTAGCTACTCAAGTCTGATACCATTATTGTTTTTAACTTAATTGTTTCGCATATTAAATCTTATGTTATGAGCATTAAAAGTTACATTGCAGTGACATGAGCTACAGAATGATAAACAAACTCACACTAACGTAAGTATTACGTTGATTACAGAATACAGAGTGAAGATAGCAACAGAGCGCTATTTTAGCTATCACTTCTCAGCTGTCAGTAGGTCAGTGCCGAGGTTATGTGAAAACGGAGGATTGTTTTAACAGAAATTCATTAGTTTGATTATAATTTTGTACGAAAAGTAGAGTGATTACAAGAACTTCTATATATCTTTTGTGAGAATATCATAAAGAACACTGTGCAGTGGGTTATTGAGAACGAGTGGATTTTCTGACTTGATTATCGTACGTACTATCAACTCGCAATGGCTGTGTCACATACAACAAAAGTTTTGGCAAATTTATGTAAAAATAACATTGTTCATGTAAGGGCGCTGTCTACCACATGTCCTAAAAATGCCAAAGTAACATTCAACTGGGAGGATCCACTGAATTTAGATGGACAATTACAAGACGACGAAAAGGCGATCCGAGACTCGTTCAAAGCTTATTGTGACGAGAAACTGCTACCCAGGATAGTAGAGGCAAACAGGAACGAAAAATTCGATCGAGAAATTTATAAGGAGATGGGCAGTTTAGGTGTACTAGGATGCACCATCAAGGGCTACGGATGCCCCGGTGTTTCCTACGTCACTTACGGACTTTTGACCAAAGAACTCGATGGAGTTGACTCAGCCTATAGATCGGCCATGAGTGTCCAGAGCAGCTTAGCAATGGGTGCGATAAATCTATTCGGATCCGAGGAGCAAAAACAAAAGTTTTTACCGAGAATGGCCAAGGGTGAACTTGTAGGCTGCTTCGGCTTAACTGAGCCCAACTTTGGCAGTGACGCGGGAGGACTAGTCACAAGAGCCAAACACGATCCTAAAAGTAAGACGTATATCCTATCCGGATCTAAAACTTGGATCACAAACTCGCCGATCGCAGACGTTCTTATTATATGGGCGAAAAACGAGGAGAACAAAGTGAGGGGATTTATTGTCGAACGGTCGCAAGTCAAGAAAGGTTTGGATACGCCTAAAATCAATGGGAAATTTTCTCTGCGAGCATCGGCTACTGGCATGATATTGCTCGACGAAGTGGCCATACCGGAGGAGAATTTATTGCCGAACGTAGTGGGTATGAAGGGGCCGTTCTCATGTCTCAATAACGCTCGGTACGGGATCGCTTGGGGCGCTCTCGGTGCCGCCGAGACATGTTTGCGGATTGCCCGACAGTACACATTAGATAGGAAACAATTTGAAAGGCCGCTTGCTTCGAATCAGCTGATACAGAAGAAACTAGCGGACATGTTGACAGAGATAAGCCTCGGGTACCAGGCTTGCCTGAGGGTCGGCCGTCTGATAGACGAAGGTAAAGCTGCTCCTGATATGATTTCCTTAATTAAAAGGAATAATTGTGGGAAAGCTTTGGATATCGCGCGAACGGCCAGAGATATGCTCGGCGGAAACGGGATCTCTGATGAATATCACATTATTAGACACGTGATGAACTTGGAGGCCGTAAACACGTATGAGGGAACTCACGATATCCACGCCTTGATTTTGGGTAAAGCAATCACAGGAATTTCTGCATTTTAAAATTTTGTAGTAGGTTTGATAATATTGTACAATTAACTAATCATTTTGTATACTCGATGAATTTCATAAAATATACGTACATGTTCGTTTGAGTTTATTTATTTTGTTATATTCGTTAATTCTTTTCGATATTAAGCTCTTATAACACATAAGTACAACTGAGTAGAGAATACATTATTACAAAATAAATGTTCACGGGTTTTTATCGCCTCCTTTTTTTGAAGTCGGATAAAAAGACGCCTTATTGAGTATTAAACTACATATGAGGCAATAAGTTTTACTTCCAATTTTTAATACATTGACTTAGAATTCACTCTATGAATGATGGGTACGTACGCATGTTCATCTGTGAACGAATGTGTGCTATCCAAAATAGGTTGAGCTTTGCAAAGGAGTTCATAATCGAGAAAACTTTCCGATAAAATCGAAAACATTTCGATTACTTCATTTCGATTTATTCAATTACTTCTAAGATAAGTATATCAAGGAGGAAGGGATGCAATCTCACCATTCTATTTGTAGGTACAGACTGATCGATTTTGCTATTGTTAGATTTCCTTTAACGTACGAGTATGGTAGCGGATGTCTGCATTTGCTAGTTTATTTTGTTTTCCTACGAGCACGACATGTTGCAATTTTCTACTGTTTCTTTTTAAACTAAACAATCTTTTTGCTTTTCAACTTTAATCCTGCAATGCTACTTCTTTATTACACTTTCAGCATTAAAATACTTACTGTAAAAACTCTAAGGATTCCATATTATTGTTGTATTTTGCAAGCTTGAACAAAGTTTAACCTTTATTCTATCATCACTTTAGAAAAGCTTTGTATCTTTGACTGAAGGCTGAAAACAATGAATATAACCTTATTGAATATTATCAGAAGTGGCTGTTTACGAAAAGAAAAGAAAAGAAAATCAGGATTGTACTCAAATGGATAAAGAGCACAAATAAACGTGTGTGTGTGTGTAATCCAAGTACTTTTTTGTAAAAATCAAATCATTTTCTGTAGTTCAGCAAAGACGATAATAATCATGGCTGAAACAAATCGTTAGTTAACATTCACATTTCTTTGTCTCTACCAATAAACTGCTCTTTTACGTATGAATAAAATGTACCTACTTACATAAAAGGATAAAGAAATAAAACGCAAACGAGAGTGGAGTACTAAAGTAAATTGCATGACTTTGTGTTTTATAGATTCCTTTCCATGCTATTTCACGAGGTTTTGGTACATGTAGTTACTTGCATAATAATGTCGTAAGTGGTCTCAGCTTTGAATCTTTTATGACACTTTCGGTCTAGACTGTTTTGACCTGAAGGTATATACAGTATATACTTAAAACTTTGGCTTATGAGTTTTAACGTTTGAAAAGGTGCACAAACCTCAAATGTCAACGGAGTGTTTCGAAAATTCTACATAATTGACGACCTCCGTGGCGCAGCGGGCGAAGGTCCGCCTGGGACGCAGGAGGTTGCGGGTTCGATTCCCGCCTCGGAACAAATTTGTGTACGATCTGCAGAAATTTGTTCCGTTGGTGTGGGTGTTTTTTATGTATAATAAAAAATATCTATCTATGTAGTGTATTGTATTAAGTATATCAGTTATTTAGTACCCATAACACAAGCTCTGCTTCGCTTGGGGCTAGATAATGCTGTGTGAATTGTCCAGCATCATTTATTTATTTTATAATGTTTGATTTTTCTGCTTATTTTGCGGAAAGCAATGTGACGAACTTACAATATCAAAATCAATAAATGAAGATTTTTAGGATTTTTGTAGAAAAATAGAATAGGCTAGTTAACTCTTTTTTAAAGTATGTCTTAAATTATTTATTATTGACCAATTAGAGGTAAAAATATTACCATATTTTTTTAGGACCTAGAAAACCGCAAAATTTACTATTCGTAAACAGGCGAAAACGACGTCATACGTCTTCAATACTAAATGACAATTGATATTAGCAAAGTTCATCATTGTAAAAATATAGACTTACATTGTGAATTTTACTGGTATAAGATCCCATCAAAAAATTTGCTGTGAGTCCTATGACGTCACAACATGGCCGACAGCGTTTTCAGAGTTCAAAATTAATTATGAAAAATCTATTTTTAAATTGAAAATATGTAGTCATCTTACACTTTTAATATCAGAAATCTATAAATATTGGAAATTTTTTATTTATTGCGTATAAGTCAAATAGCCTATTGTGGCTAGATAATGATGTGTGAATTGTCCATCATTATTTATTTATTTATTTAAGTTCGTTTACTATTACTAACTATTGGAGAAACTATTGGATCGCGGTCATACTATTAAAATTATTACCTTTCAGTAACCGGCCTCCTTGCACAGAGTAAAATAAATGGAAGAAAATGTACAATTTTGAAGTATTCTTAGAATATGTAAATTTATACTAACACCTGAGATGTTTCCAGTTAAAAAATACTACAATATTTCCACGCAAGCAAACCAGTCATTAACCACCCAATCCTCTATCATCATTTCTCACTCCAACGCCCATATTTCTGAATAAAAGCATCAATTCCAAACTACGTATGATTCGTACGTAATGGCTAACACACAGGCCCCGTTATCAATAAAATATTGCGGTGCGCAGTGAAATATTTACGTCCTCATTAGCTGCCTTTCACGCACACCTGTAGCCCAGTACACGAATTGAGATATAGTGCTGATTGTGGCTGCGGAATTTGTATGGAATTGGAATTTGTTACCAATTATGATAGTTCGAAAAGAGTTATTTTTAATATATCAACATTTTTGAATCATAAGACAGTTTTTAGCAATATATAACTTGTAGACAAGAAAAATGGGTTGATACGTCTCCATCTTAATCATCTATGCCTATAGGCACTCTGACCAAGCTGGAGTATTAGAGAGTATATAAAGTCTGTAAACATGACCATACTCGACCTAAAATTACTTTCTTGTATTTTTTTTTTGACAAAAATGCACAATTTTTCTACAAATGCTGGCAACTATTTTTTTAACTAGACGGCAAAAATAGAATTTTGGATTTGTACTAACATTGCATCTTAAAAATGGCTGGAATATAGGCTTGTACAGGCTGTCAAAAGTATGATATCCTCCTAGCCATATTTTCGGCCACGGTAGCCTTTCTCAATGAAGACTACCCATGTGCCTAGGATATAATTAACAGAGTGCCTTCAAAGGTTTAATAAGTCAATCATGGTCATCTTAAAGGACGTTTGCACTGATTTGGCTATATCAGCGAACCATGATTTAATTTTATCCAATGAATCCAATCAAATCATATGGATATAAAAGCCAAAACTTTATATTTCCTAGTACTCTACCAGCAACAAATCCGTTGATATAAAAACGATCGAGTACAGTGCCATCATTTCACTAATTGGCTTCCTAAAGTTATTTAAACTTACGCGATCAGAACACATTGTAATAATTTATGACGGATTATTGTTGTTAGGGTAGTTGCAAATAATGCTGCCCCCGCTTCGCAGAGGCGGTAGCTCCAATACTCCAGTCATCCCGTGACCACGACAGAGTGTAAACCTGTTGTAACGTCGGTGAAAAATAGGGAAATAAACGCTATAAATACCCGTGAATAATTATAATACTTGGCTTCTTGTTAAAAAGTGCATTACATGATATGCTCTGCTGTTGTATTGGATTATGAGTTTAATTTTACCCATATCATTACTCATTGTGACTATTAGAATACGTTACGTTCTTCGCTTGTTATAATATAACTTTGGTAAAATTCTAGTTTTGCAATTGGTAGCACGTCCCTTACTGATTAGAAGGTTGCGGGTTCAAGTCCCTCTTAAGTCGTAATTTTTGAGATGATTGTAATCATATAAAATTCAGTAATTATCTTTAGTAACGAACCCGCTTTTGTCATACTAGTAAAGGCGAAAGTTTGTTTGTACTTACGCGTCTGTCTAAACTTTTTACGCTCTAAAGGCTAAACGGATTCGGATGAGATTTGGTACCAGGACAGCATACTTTATCTTGGATAAACACAAGGGCTACTTTTGATGAAAAGTGCAGTATTCCTATGGGACGATCAATCTTATTGAAAAAAGGGTAATGTGTACAAAAATCAAAGTGATTGCTTTGTTTCCTAGTTTTACATAAAAAATTCTGAAGTGTCCTGTAAGGTCTAAAAGAAATAAAGCAATATTAGTTTTTGAGTTTATTCACCGCGGGATCCTCTAGTATAAAAAATAAAACATCCTGGCAAGAAAACATTTTTGGCAATCCTTTCTTCCGACGCAGACAGTAAACTTCCCGGTGATTAAACACTTACTTTTATAGCTTGGCCTTAGAAACAACACAAACAGGTTATTGTAGACTATGAATGGACTTTTCTATCCCACAAGCGTTGTTTTCCACAAAAGTTTTCACATTTCCGTTAGAAAAGTGGAGCAGTTGGAAACCCTAGTTTATAAATGATCCAGCTGGCTCATTCCACTCTGACATCCACTGATTGGTGAATTAGATTCAGGCAATATATAGTATGCCACAATATGAGTTGCATAAGAAAAACTTTGTTGAAAGGTAGAGCTATCTATGGCTTTACTGACCTATGGTACACCTCTTACACTTGACCATTTCTTCATACAAAGTCGCGTCTCAGCACATACATGTGCAACTTTGTTGCGCTGCATGTACAACTGCATTTGTGACGTCTAGGTTCATTTTATGAATATATCTTGCGAGTGAGACTGTTTCAAAATAACCAATGAAATTTTTGTTTTTTATTTTCTTCTCAATAATAGCTTACGGTACCTACTTCGCGCGCCCTCGTGCCGTTAATGCAACTGAACACTTTTTGCGGCCGACGTCGTCGAATAAAGGTGAAAATAAACCTCAAAACAGAAGAAACTTCATATGTTCTATGTTTTGATCAAACAAATAAAACATCTAACACCATAAACAAGTCTGAAATCTGAAATAAATCACCATCGATGTCGTCCGTCAAAATCATTAACCATGCCTGCGCCTTGTGCGTGCGCCGTGCACCCCTTGCATTTGGAACGCAAACCGAACTAGTCGAGTAGCGTCGAGGAGGGGCCGGCGGGGTGAGGAAACTCAGTTAGGGGGGGCAGGAGTGTCCATTCTATAGTTAGTATTACTAAATATTCTCTGCCAAGTGTTTATTCTGCGATGCCATTCTATTGGTTTTCCTGAATTATAAAATGTTGTGTGTACAGGTTGTGTATGAACAGCAAGCATATCAGCTTATCTATCGGCAATCAAGCATCTAGTGCATTTTGTCAGCACTCATCTAAAAGTAAAACAGCTGTGCTTATTCAGCTTTTAAAAAAGTTTAGTAAAATTTGCATCTCTCTTTCTCTCAGATCTGAATCACAATGAGCCACGAAAAGCAATTAATACTTGAAGTAGCCTGATTCCGGTTTTAAACTAAGTGCTCCCTTGAATTTTCGTACTAATTTGCAATAGGAGCTTCTTAGTCTGATTTATAGTCAGTCCTTGACTTTAAATTTTATTTTATCGACTTTATTACCACGTTAGAACAAAATGTGGTCTAAGGATTATCTGCTGGTTTACCTTATGATTAAAGATGGCTGGATGCTTAGAGTTCAGGGCCTAAAAGGTAGGTGGAAGCAAAGGCAGGCCTACACCCCACAGTGGGATGCCGTGTGTACCATGGCTGTGAATAAGGTAAACTTAATAACAGTAAAAGTAATAATGATGATGATGATATCAATAATCAGCAGATATCAACGGTACACCTTCTCATACTCTTAACCGGTCGTCGTCCACTCCAGGAAGATTCATCAATAATGCTTGTGTGTGTCGGATAGATTAGGTTCCTTATTATTAATTACTAGCTGCATTCTTACTACCTGTTGTCCTATTACCCGTTTTCCCGTAGGAATGAAGCATTGTCTCGCGGTAAAAAGTAGCCTTGTTCATCAGGAATAATGTGACCTTCTAATGGTAAAAGAATTTTTCAAATCGGTCCAGTAGTTTCGGAGCCTATTCAATACAAACAAACAAACAATCAAATCTTTCCTCTTTATAATATACGCTTAGGCAAAAACAAAACAATTGATCAAAATAATTACAGATTATTATATATATTTTTTTAAATAATTTCGAAAAAATAGGCGTCGAAAAAATAAGTCACGTGGCCGTGAACACCAACCAGAAAGTGTGACGTCACTTCTTTCAAAACATCATTGTTGTGGCGGAACAAAAAGATCGACACTGGCACGTGCGGATCATTTTGGTGGACAAAAAAGATCCGCACGCTGGTCGCGTTGCCGGTGTACCTACAATCTCCCTATACAAACAGTTATGTTTCGAAATAAGTGCTGTCATTCAAGACGCCGCCATGACAGTCTTGAGCGTTTTCGAATGAAATTAAATTGTTTTTTTAAGTTTTAGTTTTTGTTTTTTAAATGCAAAATAGATATCGTAAAAATATTTTTTTTTTATATTAGGTTTTGGAGTAAAATATGTATTAAGGAATCATAGAAAATTACAGTAAAAGAATAAAACAATTACAACTAATATATACACAAAATCACTTTTGTCCCAACGGCAATGGGACGGGCCTCTGTGTGAGTTGACACGGAATTGTTTGTTACAAACGTGCTCCAGCTCTACGGATCGTGCCCGCCTCCTGGCCGTTTCTAAATGGGAGTCAGGACATTGGTTGCAAGCATTTCCTTCATATAACACTGGTACTTTATTGGATCCCGTAACTTTCCGTATCGCAACATGTCTTCGGTTGGGTGCAAGGTGTTGCGCGCTTCATCAATGCCAGTGCGGTACTGCTGTCGAACAGCTTGGTCATCACGGATTATCGTGTACTAGGGCAGCCGGTCGGATATCTCGCCACGCCAGCCTTAACGACATCATCCGGCGGGCCTTTGTCACCGCTAACGTACCAGCTATTCTCGAACCGAATGGTCTGTTACGTGACGATGGTAAAAGGCCCGACGGTATGACACTAGTCCCATGGGAGTTGGGGAGGCCCATTGTGTGGGACGCTACATGCGTCGACACACTTGCGCCTTCCCATCTTCCGAGGACATCCGTGAGGGCAGGCGCGGCGGCAGATTTGGCCGAAGATCTCAAGAGGCGCAAATATGCAGGTCTCGACAGAGCCTACACATTTGCTCCTCTTGGAGTCGAGACCCTAGGTCCGTGGGGTACCGAGGCTCTTCGGGTTTTCAAAAAATTATCTGAGCGTCTGGTCGAAGCGACGCGTGACCCGAGAGCTGGTCAGTATCTGGCACAGCGCATCAGCATTGCCATACAGCGGGGCAATGCAGCCAGCGTCTTGGGGACGGTTCCGACTGGTATTGATATGGATCAGTTGAGCTACCTGTAGATTGTTTGCAATAGTCTGCAGTTAGCTCAATTGTTTCAATTGTAAATACTAATTATATTATAATTTTCTTTGTGAATAAAGGCTTCTGCCATTACTAAATATATACACTTATATCTATTTCTTAAAAATCTAAGCCGTCACCAGCACGCAAAGTGCCCAGAATGCTCTATTAAGGTAAATTATTAACCAATTTTTCAAATGTAAAGTTATAATAAATATACACGAATAAAGTTATATCACAAAATATAATTGTAAATTTCAAAATGTTAATCTAATAAAATCACCTCTTCAAAATGAAAACGCGTCCAGCATTTAAGGTTCTTCCGTGACACGACTCGAGCTAAGCTCTGGCTTATCTACTGTGTGTCGCATCACGTAAGCCGAGCCTGCCACTTTTCGAGTACCCTTATACCAGATTCTTGAGTTCAGAAGACTGCTACGTCGGTCACTGAGATTTAGTAGCTGGGAACTTGGATAGATCAGCATTCTTTGACGCTGCTTACTTCTATAGTAGGCATTATTTGAGTATCGTGGAGTTGGTTCTAAATTCTGCTGAATTATTTGACACAAGTAGAACCGTTGCTGTGCTGTTATGGTTATTTTTGACGACCTCAGTGGCGCAGCGGGCGGAGGTCCTTGATACTAAAAATACTAATAATAATAGTAACTGCCTACTTATAGCTTTCTAATTTTTTGTAGGTATATGTATAAATAACTAGCTTCGGCCCTACGCAAGCGTTTTTTGGAATAAAAATAAGTGCAAACCTAATGCAATGCCATATCCATTACAAATGGCAACAAAATTAAGTCATTTTAATGGATGATTAATTTGGAACCAGAACAAAAACCTTGTTTGGAATTTCTTAATAGAAAGAAATAGTCTTGAAAAATATAGGTAGTAGACATGTTCTTAAAGAGCTGAATTGCTGAAATAATAAGGAGGTACAATTTAATAGCGATCTTACTACCGATACTGCGAACATTACCGAACAAATAACTTTAAATCTTGATTGTAATCATTGTTTAACTGAGCACATTTAAAAGCAATAGCCCAATTTCACGGAACCGTTTAGTACACAGCGAGATTCCTTGTTTAATTTTAACAATTACCATATTTTTTGAGTTAACATCTGCTTGTTTAACCCTTTTAAAAGATTTTTATTGTGATCACCTCAAACGTCCCTGCTACCTAGGTACGTTTAAAGTGACTTCGTGCATAACCTTTTTGTAAAAATATTATTTCATTGAGGCAAACATTAAGTCACATGGTTCATGGTTTACATGGGCACAGATTAGGTTCAATGTGTCATGCATGATGGATATGTAAGTAGTCAATTACAAGGCCTGAGATACTGAAGTGACTTCCCTCCGTACAAGTTTGCACTGTATGACGGCAGGGGGTCTCCCTCGTACACTCATGGCTTGTTCACCCATGGCGTTTATAACAATAACAATATAATAATAATATTTTCTGTCTAAATATGCATAAGTTCATATTATTACTTAAGTTGTTGTCAACTTATATGATCTTACAATTGACCGTTGCCTTTTATAAAATGTGTCATGATGCCTTTAAACATATGTAGGTATGTATAAAACCTTTTCATGAACCTCTAACTTATTTTGAAATAATAACTTGTTATTTCATTATTTGAACAAAACAAACAAACGTAGTTTCTTATCAAAGATAAGTGATAACACGTAAGTGCTCATTTTAATCAGACAAACAATTCTAAATATTATGATATCGCTTAGTTACTAACAGAAAAATTTACTTACATCGAATTCATAGTTACGCTGTTGCCAGGTGCGACTCTTTTCTTGATACAAAGTATTAGTTTTCCATTTTGGTAGTGTTTGGCGTATGACAGCTGACGACTGCATCAATGGCTCTGAAATTAAAACAAGATCCGTCAAGTGCGAGTGTAACTCGCACGCCAAGGGTTTCGAACGTTTGTCGATTATACAAACATGTACTAAAGGTACCAGTTAGAGACATCGCTATTTGATGAATACCTACCTCAAAATAGTAGGTACCAAACTATATTTTATTGGATCGCTCTGCATAGGTACTGCGAAGATTAAGTCAATTTATTGGCTTTTTAATTGTCCTGTAAAAATAGATTCATATTTACAAACGCTACATACATTTCAAAAGATCGCTCTGCAATCTTCGGAGATGGGGGGGAGAAAAGGGTAAAATTTCGACTTTTTCGAAATATATCAATAAGTATGAATACTACAGAAATTTCAAAAACTGTTTTGAAACGTACAAACCGGTACATTTCATTTGATACCCCACTCGGTTAGGTAGCCCCCACTTTTTGACCATTTTTCAAAAAGTGTTATTTTTACAAACTTCTCTATATTTTTCCTGTAAAATATAGATCCATATCTACAAACAATACATACATTTAACTTGGATCGCTCTGCAATCTTCGGAGATAGGAGGGATGGGTATTTTTTCGACTTTTTTCGAAATATTTTAAAAAGTATGAACCCTACAAAAATTTCAAAAACTATTATGAAATGTACAAACTGATAGTAGAGTATTAAAAAAACGTTTAAGTAAAAATATGTTTTGCAGCAAATAAAATATCTTCAAAGTTAAACTTAAACTGTGATATTACATCTGAAGTAAGAGAACTTTGTTAACAAAGAAAACTACTATTAAATAATACAAGAATATTAGAATTAGTATTTGCAATGCAAGTAACTAACTAGTATGCAACAGTCTGTAGTTAGCTCGATTGTTTCAATTGTAAATACAAGTTCTATTTTATATCTATTATTTGTTTGTAATTTTCTTTGTGAATAAATTACATAACTAGTACTAGGTAGTATTTGAAAGTAGTTTGCTGAATTAATTTTTTAGGTAATTTTCGTCGGCTTCCACACTAGACTGCCTGCAACCTGAAAACAGAATAGAGAGTACAATATAGTAGCCTATACCCGGCAAAAGATATTCACGAGCTGAGTAAATAGATAGGTTTGAGGCCCAATGCAGAGCACGACAAATAGATTAAGATATTTTTAAGAAGAAATATTCACATGAAATTAAAGGTTACCTAACTGAGGCAAAGGTAAAACCGTATCACGGGTATTTGCAGCAACAGCACCTACTGTGGTCGGCTCGCTCTGAGTTGTTAATGTTGTAGGTTTTTGCCCAGCAAGCTTATTGTTGATTCTGCTCGGTTCCACACGTGATACAATTCTCTATTTGTAGCACTGTATTTGTGGCGTTGTTGTGTTTGCTGCACTGTAGTATTTCTTTACGTGAGGCTGTTACGTTAGATCTACTCGATGCAATATTTTTCTGGTTTGTTGTTTGTATTCTTTGATAGATTTTTTGTTTGTTAATTTTTAGGGTTCCGTACCTTAAAAGGAAAAAAAGAAATCTTATAGGATCACTTAGATGTCCGTCTGTCTGTCTGTTTGACTGTCAACCCCCTTTTCAAAGGAATTCGTGGAGGTATCAATATAAATAAAACCAATCAAAAGTTACAGCCGTTTATGTCCGAATATTTTTAAATTTCTAGGGGAATCCCATGCACACAAAACCTTTAGGACACTTCCCGTTGACCTACAATCATAAAATTTGGCAAGAAGCAAGATCTTATAATTATACGGCACCCTCGGTGCGCGAGCCAACTCGCACTTGACGGTTTTTTTTAGACTTCGCCTACCGCTACGAATAATATAAAAGAAGCATAGACCTACTAAACCATAAAACTGATGTTCAAACATATTTTAGGCGTCGAAGTATCGTTACATCCTCCGACGACCTCTGTGGCGCAGCGGGCGATGCAGGAGGTTCGGGTTCGATTCCCGCCTCGGGACAAAATGTTTGTACGATCTGCAGACATTTGTTCAGGGGTGTTCTGGATGTTTTCCATGTATAATAAAAAGTATTGTAAAGTATTTCAGTTAACTAGTACCTATAACACAAGCTCTGCTTAGCTTGGGGTTAGATAATACTGTGTGAATTGTCCAGCATTATTCATTTATTTATTATTTATTTATCGATGAATAGTTGTCGATGAAACAATTTATCGTTTTTTGAACTCACTTATAGACCCGTTTCAAGTGGTTATTTATTACAAAGGGTAATTTTTATAGACAAATTGTGTCCAAATGTCCCAATGAGATAAAATTCTAGCATATAATGTAACAAGGGGTTATTCCGGGTCATCGACATAGTAGAGAAGTCATCGCGCCGCGGACACGGTCAGTCATGTCGCACGCTGGCCGACGTCCAATGAAATGTTGACTTTACACGGACAAACTTTTTCAGCTAGCGTGGTGTTTGTTAACGCAAGTTCCGACTAATGCTATCGATTTCAAGGCTCTGTACTTACCAAAGTAAGAGTTAAGCTTAAAGTTGTTTATTTTGTCAAATAAAATAAGATTTACACACGATCATTTATTATATAGACAGCATGTCAAAATCGGACACTACTCATTCCATGCATCATTAAGCTGAGTTGATAAGATGGCAAAATAAAATTAGTTAATTAGACGACCTCAGTGGCGCAGCGGGCGAGAGTCCGTCTGCGACGCAAGAGGTTGCGGGTTCAATTCCCGCATCGGAACAAATTTGTGTTTGTGTACGATCTGCAGAAATTAGTTCCGTTGGTCTGGTGTTTACTATGTATATAAGAAAAAATATATCTACCTATCTATGTATACAATGTATTAAATATATCAGTTATCTAGTACCCATAACACAAGCTTTGAGTAGCTTACTTTGGGGCTAAATGGTGCTGTGTGGATTGTCCAGCATTATTTATTTATTTATTTAGTTTGTTTTTTTTCTTTAGATAAATCAAGTAACCTTAATTAGAGAGAACAACCTGTTTATTCTAATTCTTACGGTCTAACTACTCGCAAATGAGCGGCAAAAATGGTATGAGTATGATTGTGTGAACTTGTGAAAGTAAACTTTTGCGAGACAGAGTTTTGCAATTGATTCAGATTTATTGTTACTGCTTGTGAATATCTGGCTTTGTTTACCGTAAAAAGTTTGGTCTATCCTCAAAGGCTATGCGGTAATTTTTCAGAAGCCAACGTTCTAGAATTTATTTTAAGTCGAGTTGAGCTTTATGCAGTGTGCGCCGGAATTTATTACATTGAGCAAGATGGCAATGGCGACCCAGTTTATAAAAAAATAATTGGAGCATCCGGCCTAACCGGATATCTAATTAGAAATTCGAAATAAAATTAATAATCGAATTGATTTTATAATAAAAGCACTAAAACGACCAAGGCAACAATGAAGCGAAAGCAAATGTTAATTTAGTGTCTTATTGTCAAAGAAAATGGGTTCACCAGCGTTTTTTGGGGGTTGACAGTACCTACCCTCCATATTTTAGAAGGTTAGTTAAACCCAACAAGCACACTCCACGTGGGAGTGACACAAAAACAAATTGTTGCTTAAAATTTAATCCTAAAATGGCACCAGCGCCGTGTCAAGTGCGGGAGGGGTGCATCGTTAGTCAGAGAGTTTCTTTTGTCTCAAGAACTGTAGAACACGCTTGTTACACCCCTTTGCACCCCTTTTGTGACCCGTCCGTGGCCTTCTTTACCTTATTCATTGAGCTATTCAGCTCCCAAAAAGGTTACCAATGCGAAGCCGACTCTTTTGTCTTTTCTCGTCCGACTAATGAATGGAAAATGTGATAATATTGTACCAACTTCTTGGAACCTTGTGCTCTTAAAATTTAGGTACCTATCCATAGTAAAATCTTTTTCGGAAAGTTTAAGAACTCGTCGAATCCTCTCAATGTTTTAATTATTAGGCAAAATAACGTAGAGATAACCCATGAGTAAGAAAGAAAGAAAATATAGAAACTGACAAAAATGTTAGGCTCATCACAGCCTGTCATAAAATCACAGCCTTTTCCCATGCTCACCTGGTAAAACGTGGCATATCACATGAGCATTTTCAAAGCTGGCTTTTTGCATTTCGCACAAACGACATTCCATCCCGCGGGCATCAGTTATGGACGTGAAATTTTCATAAAACACCTGCGCGGAGCCCAACCTATCTCAATTTGAAAAGCTTGCTTTATGACCACACAAAAACTCGCTCGGTCGAATGTAACTGGGGCATCTTTGCTTTAAAATTCAATATGGCTAAACGTACTTGGACTGGTGGGATATATATTTCGTGGAAGCAATTTGAACACCTCTCTCCTGAGCACTAAACGTTATTTATGGTAAGCCCGAGGCACTCAGTAGATCGGCCACATAGAGTTTAGTAGGATTTTCGGCAGTAAAGGGTAACATTATCTGCGTCTAATCTCTTATTAAAATGATTTACTTTTATACGCTTCCCGTGTTACGCTATGATAAGTCAGACCGAACTTTACCAACTGAAACTGACTTTGAAGACCTTTACTAACTTACCTTTTAAACGATTATTTTAGTTTTCTACTCTAGCTTTCAGAATAAAAACAAAGTTAGGACAAATATGCCAGCTAATCCAAGTCAAACTAGGTGGATGTAAAAGAGACCATAACGTTTAATTAATTTTAGTACTTTAAAGTTCCGTGAATCAATTTGAATAATTCCTTGAATATAATTACGAAATTCTTTAAGAGATTTAACGTTAAAAGAATTCTAAAACAGCCCTTTATTTTGATTTGTCCCTTTGTTCTTCAAAATGAGGGCCATTTGGAAAAGACTGTCTTACTTCGATGACGGGAATAATTTTGTTAGCAGTGTTCGTAAAATAATTATGTCTTTTTTCTACTTAGGTACTCAATATCTTCTTTTGATCTACAAATCTTCTCTTAATGCAAATCACAAACAAAACTCATGAATAAATGATAAAACAATAAAATCATTTATTGAAGGCACAAAAAGACCCATATCACACAAAAATACAGTGCACACAATATAATAAAATACAGATTAAAACTTACATAGGTTATCTATTTTCTATTTCCATTCATGTGGACAGAAATCCTGAGTTTTTAAATGGGATTGGCGAGATAGTCAGAAACAGCCTTCAGGATGGTGTTGTTGGAGCGACTCAATGAATTCCAGAAGGCTATCCTCGTCCTTACTATAGCAAAGAAGTCGGGAACTCCCGCCTCAGAAAACATGGTCGACGCACTGCAGTGTCTTGGCAGCCTCATAAGGGCCCGGTATGAATTATTAAACACATTTCCTAACGATTTAATTATAATTAATTTTAATTCCGAAAAACTATTGATAAAAATGGCGCGCGTATCAGATTTCACTTTTGAATTTACGATTTTTTTTTATTTCTTCTAAACTTGGTTTGTTTATGGTTATGACGTCAGCTTGAAACTGTCAGTCAACTTTTAAGACATTAACATGGCTCAAAAGTTGACTCTACGTAACAAAACTTCGAAGAAACAAAAGACAAGCTGAAAATCACGCAAATCGGCCATAATATGGTCGCTTGCCACGCAGGGCTATTTTTTGACAGGCCATATTATGGCCTCTTGCCAGCGGAGCGGTGGTGCTGAAAGTTTCCTAGTGAAGTTGTACCAAAGTTGACATGTGTACATACCGAGGCAGCCTTAAACAGGGTGTTCTTCACATCGGCACTGCAGTTGGCAAATCGGCGTGCGAGCATGTTACCTCTGATGGCGAGAGCTCTCCTCTCCCGCTCCATGTCCACATAATATTTTGATGACCCCGTTAGTAAGTGACCAAGGTACCTGAACTGGTTGACCAATTTAATGGCCATTAAAAATTTAGTACTGGAACGTAATTCTATGAACTCTCAAAGTAGAATCGACCAGCGAAATCAATTCACTTAATCAGCTGCAATATCATTTTTAAAAGTAGCATAGAACTAATCTAATATTAAAGCTCACTCCGGATACTCGCCAATTTTTCCACAAAAATGTCGCGTCTCGGCACATATATGCGCAACTGTGTTGCGCTTCACGTGCAACTGTGTCTGTGACGTGTGACGTATACCGTGCGAGAGAGGCAATTGCGAAATTACTGAAAGAGATTTTATATTGCCTACATAAAAGGTGAAATTAAACCACAAAACAGAAGAAATTTCGTTTGTCCATCAAACAACAAAACATCGAACACCATCGGCGTCGTCTGTGAAAGTCATTAGGTACCCATGGCATTTACGCTCCGTGCGTGCGCCTAGGGACGTCCCTCGCATTTGGAACGCAAAACGAACTCGCTAAGACGCAGCGGGGTCAGAAAGCGCAGCCAGGTAGGAGGCAAAGAGTATCCATTCTATACGTTTGTCTAATTATACAGGTTGCCACGGAAAGCGTGTAATAAACCGAAGGGGGGTGATTCCGGACCCCGAGGGAATCAATTTGTGAATATTGATTTTTAAAATTTCGAATGACAAACGTTGACCCATGATGTCCAGAATCATCCCCTTTCGGCTAAGTGCACCTTTTCTGCGTCACCCTGTATATTCTCTGTCAATGTTATGGAAAATACCTATGTCACCATGGACCGCAAATTTTCACGTTTGACGACGACTCAGTCGTCTTGCTTGTTGGTTTGAATCCAAACTTAATTATGATTACCCGTTAATCTTGATATTTGAAGGCGAAGTATTGACATACTTCAAATATCAAGATCAACATTTGTACCGTAAATTCTTTATTTAAATTTTTGTCGTCAAAAATCAGCGTATCCGAAATATACGAATCACTTACATCATGTCAAGTAGCTCATCAGCTTCGATAAACGTGCCTACGGAATAACAAGTGGCCTGAGACCCGAGCAGAATCGAGGTACCAAAACGTTACGTTTTTCAATGCAAAGCAACCTAGCTCGCAGAAACGGTTCACGAAATCTTTTAGATTCGATAGGTAATAATTTTTGCGTGTAAGTTTCGTTTTGCAGACGTAACGTTTCTGTAATAAATTTCTGCTTGAGCCCCGCCGATCCCTACATAAAATTAAATCTATAATCAACTCTGCTCCCCTCAGAGGGAATTAAATTATACCTACCTGCCGCTGGTAACTTCGAAAACATTTACATTTGCTTGCGAAAGGTTCATGAGCTTCCGATGCAAAAGTATTTTTAACTGCAAGAAGCCTTGGGCTTGTATTTACTGAAATGCTTTCTTGATTTTCCTCGTTTATATTATGAGTTTCATAGATAGATTAATTGCTCTAAGTAAAAATTGTTTTCATGTTTTTGAAGTTATTATAATTTGAATTTTAGAACTAACTGGCGACGCAGACTTTGACGTTCAAAGTTCGAACTTCCATCTTTAGATTTCAAAATGCAAACGCTAGAGTTGCAAACTCAGAGAAACTCTGTAACTTCTTGATTTATTATTGTTGAAAAACTATCCAAGTATTTACTTGGATGGTTCCCACGTCACAGTTATCTACAAGTTTACTTCACTCCACTTATTGCTTGAGTAGGTAAATGCTTGAATATTCCAGAGTATTTCCAAATGAACCTAATAATTTAATAAAAACTTTATTTAGCAAACTCAATAATAAACCTTTTGCTTTTATGGCTGCTCTCCATCTCTCCTAAAAAGAGTTAAAATTTTAATTATAAAGTCACTTTGCGTGCTTTAAAGCGACTCCAATTAAAACTATGTCTGCGAAGAGCATGAAAGAGTCAAGAAGTACTTAGGGGGAAAATTGCTGGTTAACTTCCATTCGTACTGTCTGTCTAGGTGTTTTGTTGATTGACTATTATGGCAAACCTACACACGTGTAGGGATGACATTCGATTGTATACCTATGCAATTATGTACAGGTTTAATAGGCCAGCGATGTATTATATATCTTTTTTTATTAGGTAACTTCCTTTTTGACTTTTTACTTACTTATTCTTATTTATTTAATTACAATTTTTTTGTAATGTATTAATGTATAACTTTAATTATTTAAAAACTTGTATACCTATGCTTTGTACACATAGGTACAAAGATATTGACATGTAAATTGGCTTTATGGATAAATTGTATTTCTGTATTTATTGATGTCGATCATGACTAGTTTGATATTTCCTCATCGGGAAAATAATGCGATAGTAATTTGTTCAACTACCTTTATTTACAAAAAAAATTACTATCAAATCATAGAAACAAATTATAACTAGTGTGTTCTATTGAAACAATTGATGACTGTTGCGAACAATCTACGGACTGTTTAGTATGGGTTGTACGCATTATTTTACGAATACTTCTGTCGTTTTTGAGTCCTTCCTATACACTTAGTGCCTTGCAGCACCCCTACCGGATCAAGAAGAACTACTTTTCGTAGTATGACAACGATAAAATCGTTTCATACAAACTCGATGATAGTTTTGGAATGATTTAGAGTGATTTCTCGCACTTTGTAATTACAGCGGCAGTCACGTTTGAGCCATTGATGTTATAAAAGTAAGTAGATAGAGCTCTACCAACATAGCTTGGTCATAGAAATACCTTTAATTGATGCTTTAAATAAAATAAGAACACATAGGGAACCATTTCACTCGGTACTTGCACCGAATCTAAGTTTTTCCCTAACAATCTATGGGCTTACCAAGTCTAACCCAAACACGTCAATCATACAGGTAAAACACGCTCACTCAACAATTCTCATGATCTCGAAGGCAAAAACGAATCTTTGTTTGAGTTGACAAGCGTAATTATAACTTCATTGCTTTAATTCATACGAGCGCACGAATACGCATAGGAAAATGAGACGTATTTGTCGCATTTTTTTGGCTACAACTCGTTTGTGTCTACTACAATTCTAAGCCTTTTTTGTTTAAGACATCATGTTATATGGTTCTCGATTACATTTATCGAATGTATTTTGTATAAGCCCGGACTAAGGGTAGCAGGTCAACTGTTCCATACAATTATAATTATCCATATTTGTTCAGTAAAATTGTTCTTAAAATATAAATAATATAAATAAAAATATGCTGGACAATTCACACAACATTATCTAGAGCCCCAAGCTAAGCGGAGATTGTGTTATGGGTACTAGATAACTGATATACTTAATATAATACACTACACGGATAGATATTTTTTATTATACATCCAGAACACCCTGAACAAATATCTGCAGATCGTACAAACATTTGTCCCGAGCCGGGAATTGAACCCGCAACCTCCTGCGTCGCAGGCGAACCTACGCCCGCTGCGGTCCTGCGCCACAGAGGTCTTCAAAATATAAATTTGAATTAATAATTAAAATTTTAAAACATACTTATCTTGATGAACAACTGCATCAACGAAATACCGCCACTTCTGATAATGAATAAATAACATCTAGCCCCAAAATAAGCAGAGCTTGTTATGGGTACTAGATAACAATAGGAGATAAATTATAAAATTCCAAGTATATAACCAACTAGCTGCATTCTTACTACCCGTTAACCTATTACCCGTTTTCCCGTAGGAATGACGCATTTTCCCGTGGTAAAAAATAGCCTATGTTCATCAGGAATAATGTTGTCGTCTAATGGTAAAAAAAAAATCAAATCGGTCAAGTAGTTTAGGAGCCTATTCAATACAAACAAAAGACAAACAATCAAATCTTTCCTCTTTATAATATTAGTATAGACAACAACATATAACTGGGAGATCCAAGTCATACTTGCAACAGACTGAATAGGCACACCTACCTTTGTGAGCATACCCACAATTGCATCAAAAACTCATCACGCAGATTCACATTCCGGCACCATTGTAATTGGAATTCTGTTACTGCTCGGTATGAATTCCACTAGTCTGCTATTCCTAGATCCTCAAACGTGACAAGATATGTAAATCTATGTGTAATCCTTGCATTCATCGTCTACTAGAAATCATAGTTTGAATGGTCATTCAAGGTTGGATTCGGTATTTGTTGGTTTTGTAGAAGATTTTGCAGATGGACTCAAAATGTGGAACTGGCTATATTTGATTCAATGTTTCAATTGTTGTAAGAAAGCCAGAAAAGAATATTATCATACCCAGACCTTTCTTATTGCAAGTTAAACCCGCTTGCATAGGGTTTGTTAAATGTGTTTAGTCGCTAATCATGTTTTCGTTCTGCGCCTGACCTCCTTTCGGTCATATCGGTCTGTCGTTTTATCGGAATATGAGAGCGAGGTAATAGAGAGTGCACCTGTGTTTGCATACTCACTTGTGCACTATAATATGTCCTGCGCACATGACTAGTCTTCGTTGAGACTGGCGGCCGTGGCTGAAAATTCGACTAAGAGGAAATTTTATTTTCGACGTAATATGTTTTGTTCACTCAATAGTGTAGCTATAACAATTACGATTCTTGTACAAGCTTTTTCAAAACTGAAACGAGCGTGATGTTACAAAGTAATAGGCTGAAACATGTTCCCCATTCTTGTTCGAATTTTTGCCAGAGACTTGACAATTTTCTCTAAACAAAAGGTCCAACGTCTGTTTTCGAACTGGCTTTTCATTAAGCGTCGGGAGTTAGGACGGGAGTTCAAAGCGCGTCTGTCTCTGGCAACTATTACAGCGTTCCATTCAATCATTGTGGTATTGGCATCTTTGTTTTGAGGAGCTTTAACGAGCTGCTTTTGCTATGTACCGCTTACAATAAATGAAATTCCTAAAGTTCTTGTTATACCTCCGGTTTTGGACGGTTTGTTTTATGAACCAGCTACAGCTCGTGGCTTCGCACGCGCGAATAAAATATAACCTAGTCATTCCGCAGGACACAATCTACTACATAGCTGGATTTTGTTAAGATCCGTTCAGCCGTTTACTAACGAAAGCGCAACAGACAGAGCTAATTTCATATCGAGACCAGGATAATGCAAACACACAAAAAAAATACTTTTTATCTAATATATTATTAATAAAACAAATTGAAGAGTTAAAAATTTTTCGGTAATAAAAATAACCGTGCCGATCTGAAATTGTTTGAATAGTAAACTTATGTTTTGAGCTAAATGAAAAGTTAACTTTGTAAATAGTAGCTTATGAGACTTTAATAGCCTTCTATAAATGTCTGATACGAAAGTCTGAAAACAGATATGTTTAAAATGTAGACTAATGATTGTTTTTTGTTTAAAAATAAATTATGGTGATATTATGCGTAGTAGTAACTTTCGTAGTTTTGTCAATTATAAAAGACGGGCAAAATAGGTAAATATATATGCGATGAATGCCTTGTGTTCTTGAGTGTAAACCTCAACTCGGCAAACATGATGTAGGATACCCTCCGGCCAGGTGGGATGACAGCCTGCGAAAGATTGCAGGCAGATGCTGAATGCGGCAAGCTGAAGACAGGACGCTATGGCGCTCATAAGGGGAGGCCCATGTTCTACTGTGGTCTAACATAGAATGTTGATTTAATTTGTTCTGAACGCGTAAGTTTAAAAATCTTAACCTAATAAATGTATGTGGTAATAACAGCATTCAACTGAGCATAAACTGAGATCTAAACAAATAACAAAATTAAAAGCAAATACTTTTAATCCCCGCTTTCACTAAGCTAAGTAAGCAATCCGAACGCTATCCAAAACGAAATTCGCTCATTGCTTGCCATGAAAACGTTACGTGCCTGCAACGAAGATTTCAGTTTTATACCTAGCTTCTCCTGCCTGCATATTGGGCTTGAAATACAACGAGATCGTTTCCGCGAAAATGTAACAGGGCAAATTGCTGAGCAGCTTTTGCATAATTCGTAATTTGCTTAGCTATTTTAGTCTGCGCTAGGAACTAGAGGAAATTCAGTAATTACTGCATAATGGTCTACTATTCAAATTACTGTTCTATAAATAGATGACAAGAGATTCTTAGTTTTATTAATACTAAATTATGCTGGATAAACCACATATTAATAGTGGTAATAGCCCCGAGTCAGAAAGTTGGCGGTGTTACTCCCCGTGCCTCGGAAAGTACGTTAAGCTGCGTCCTTCGCCTGACCTCTCCCTGGTCGTGTCGGTCTGCCATTCCATCGGTTTGAGAGTAAGAGTATAGAGAGTGAACCTGTGTTTGCGCACACACTTAGGCACTATAATATGTCCTGCGCACCTGGCTAGTTTCCGTTGAGACTCGCCGCCGTGGTCGAAGATTCGGCTACGCTTTCCTGACCTATAGGTGTTGAGCTGTTCGCTATATCTATAACTAGACAAAATTATTGAGGCAGTGTTCAAATTTTTGCGAACACAATTATTAATTGTATTGGGTTTTTTTTCACATTCCATTTAATAAAAAATGTAA
The DNA here is from genome assembly GCA_949316285.1 of Eupithecia subumbrata. Taxonomy (NCBI): domain Eukaryota; kingdom Metazoa; phylum Arthropoda; class Insecta; order Lepidoptera; family Geometridae; genus Eupithecia; species Eupithecia subumbrata. Next base: position 26,390,212 of record OX438643.1, read on the forward strand.
CAATTTATTCCAGACTTTAAACCATGTTACTAATTAAAAGTTCACACGAATAGTCAATCACGTAAACTTATTTATTTAATGTTGACTGTAAAAACAGAGTTAATATAAATTGAATATATAACAAAAAAACTAAAATAACCTTGCCTCTCAGTATGCAAATGCAAACCTGTTTAAAATTATGATGTCTAATTATGAAAATATTTTCTGTTCGCGCGATTTTTTATTTCTTATTTAATGGATGCAACAAATCATATTTATTTACAGAGAAACAAAAATCAACAAAACGACAAATTACGACTAGTATGAGTTATTCGCACTTTTAGTATATTTAAGTTTTATCTTGGTTACACAGTAACAATTTGCAGTAAGAAATGTAGCAATATACCAAAAAAATCTTAGAAATTACCCTGAGGGCTTACGTACTAAAATTGCAAAAACCATAAATGACCAGTATTTTTTAAATACAATTTCAATGAAACCATATTAAACACACGCATTTAATATACCTAGTGTGTAGGGTTTTATCAAATTAAGAGTATTTGTAATTGAAACTGAGTTATAATTAAAGAACTTAGCAAAAATACAACATACAACTTTTACAGGTAAATGACTTAAGGAAACAATTAAAATAATTCGAATGCGTTCCATTTCTATCATAGTGCTATTTCTAATGGGTATTATAGAAGTATTTGAATCATGCACTGTATGTACACGGGGATTTCATTGTCCCGGTGTACAAAACAGAAGGTTGCATAATGCATTCATTGATGCGCGCTTTTATCCCTCTTCCGTTTACATTACATTTATTTTTCCATTTTATGAGCTGAGTCTACTTTTCTGCGTCGTAAAGTACTGAAATGATTTTTAAATTGGGGCGTTTTCAGCTCCGTATGTTTCTATGTAGTATTCATGGAAACTTTAGCCAAAAATTCCTAAAAATATTCTTGTTAAGTAGTTTGTGTGACAAAGGTAACTTGCTATAGTTTCTAGTTACATGAGATTTTTCCTTGAAATATATTGGTATTAAAGGGAGGAAGCAATGTTCTGCAGTTACATTAATTTATTGTATATTGTAAAACCTTGTTAAATTTACACGCACTTTGAGGCAGAATGTAGTGAGCTAACTAATACCTAATCTAAGACCTACACTGTACCTACATTTCAGCAAATAAAGTATTGAATTGAATCGAATTGAGTTTTATCGATGAATGAGATAAGCTTGATTGATCTCGTTGCCTCAGCTTTATTATTTTTACTCGTAACTAGTAACATTTTCAAGAGTTTCACCGAGCACGCAGCACTGTGCACCCATAAAGGTGTGGTTTATTCAAAGTAATATTATATTCAAAGACTCAGGCTCTTTTGATGATTACAATCACACACAGTTTTAATTGCTTGCTGTAGGTAGAGCAACTCGTTACCAAGCAGTAACTTCAAAGCAAAATGCAGTAGGTGTACAAAAATATTCCATTTTAATGTCGAGAAAGAAAGCACACGTACGCTTTACCGTCCCTCTTTGGGTCATGTTGCGGTTGCGAATGGTGGTCTTATCTAAATATTAGCCTTTGTTTATCCGTTTGTCCTTTACATTCTACATACGTAACCTATCTTTGAAATGCGTCCGGCCTTTTGCTATTTCATATCGCTCATGCATACAAAGATACCTTAAAATTACTATCACCTGATCCCTCTTGTATTGCTTTGGTTTTGTCTGTTTTATTACGCCAGTGTTCCGGAATTTTCAGATATTGTGTTGGTACAACCTATTCAGCTTAATGCTTTGTGCACATTGGTAACATACCTACGTTTTGTTTTTTGTGCTATCAAAGGTATACTCTTATATATACTACTGCGTATACTCACCTATTCATTTTTTCCAACACCTATTAAAAAAATGAACGATTTTTCAATTATTATTCAAATAGAAGCAAGTCGAATTTTTTTGCAGTAGCGAAAAATTTAAAACCTTTGTTAAATATTCAAGTGTAGGTACTTATAATATTAACATGACACATAAATCAAGCAATTCCGGGTACAAGTGAAGCAAAGTCGGCTTATCCGGGCTACAAGATCCGGTCCGGGCGGCGTCTATCGAACACGGATATTCCATTTGCATTGCATCCGCTAATGTCCCACGCATTAGGGAATTCGGTCAAACGGTAATACTGATTTGTGAAGGCTTGGATTTATAGTTTACCAAAGAGCTAAGTTTCGGGTGTCGTTGCCTGCCTAAATGGATTGCGGGGAGATAACTAGTTATCGGGTTTGTTAGTTCTTATGGGTATATTTAACCATGAATAATAGTAATTTGCCATTAGCAAAAATCTTGATGAAACAAGGTCTGATTAACTTTCTTTATAGACTGAACTTCAAAATAAAGATCAAGAAAAAAGCTTTGTTTTATAAACCTATTATCAAACAAAGACTCCAATTCAAAGAACAGGTATTAATAAACTATTTTAATCAAGAGATAAAACGGGTTTAAAGTGTTTTAGAAGAAGCTTAAGCTAATCTAAAGTTTTGTTTCAAAATTAATTTAAGCTTTTAATTATTAACTCGCAAACTGTCCACAAAGTTTCTTACAACGCCAAAACGGCGCTTTAAAATTGAGAAATTACAAACTTGAGAAAAAAATCTAATTTAGTTATAAGTGTTCGTAAAATATTGAAGCGACCTTCTGAGAGCGCGAGTTTCGCTTGTCTTCAGGATATTAAAATTTTCATATTCGCTTAGATATTTACCGACTAAAGTGCAAGCTGAATAAGTGTCTCACGCTGTTCGAAAAACTGCAAATTGTGTACAATATAACGGTGGGTTTTTTACAGCGGTCGTATTTTAATTATAGGAGACACGTGGTGTAATATTCATATGAAAAAATATAGTGACGCGGTCTGTTCATTAACGATATTTTTCAGTTTTATTTTCTGCAGGAGATAGTTTGTTTTTTATTCAAGTATGCGCTTAAAAGGATATGTATTATAGAGAGCACAGGGCTGGTAAACAAATCCGGTACTTTGAGGGATTTGGAGTCAGAGCAGATGGACCATTTATGTTGCCAAGCACTTGATACTGAGTAGTTGACATGCTACAATCGAAATTTTTCGCCACTTTCAGCTCTTTTTCTTAGTATAAGTCTAGCACATACCTGTAGTTTGTTTTCAACAGTCTGCAGCTAGCTCAATTGTTTCAATTGTAAATACTAGTTCTAATATATTTCTATGATTTGATTGTAATTTTGTTTGTGAATATAGATTGAGTATAAATTAACATTATTCGATTCTATGTATGACAGCTGAAACCAAGATGACAACTTGAACCAAAATTTTCTCGGAAGTTAGAAACCTAACATAACAGTCAGATTATTACATTTCATCCGTAGGTACTCTTATTTTGAAAAGGCTTCATTTCGTAGGATTCCTAAAAATATCACAATAGTGGCTCGCTTACAACTACCCTAACTAAAATTGTACCGTGTGTTATACCTGAATGATAAAAAACGAAAACGAGTTGCAATCTGGTTTCAGCCGCTCGCATCGTTTACAATCTCACCCGTTAGGTTATCGTGAGATGAAGAGATTTTTTGGGTAGCCACTAGTTTTTTCAGGTTTTCGGTTCTGTTAGTTATTGGTGTTGCAATATTTTTGATTTTCTATAAGCGAATTCTGTAAACAAAATACAAAGATATGTATTCTTTTCTTGAATTTGTGGAATAGGTAACAATACGTACTAGGTATACGTGTTATGTAGTTATTCTGTGCTATTACTCTATTCCAGACTAATCCAGAAAAATACTCATGTAGATTTTTTTTTATTTCAGATAAATATTAAAATCCACAGGACTAAAATAAATGATCACTCATTTTACTAGTCCTCATTCCGTCATGAAATATCACAAAGAAAAACGGTCTCCACGTTAATTTCGCGTCAGAAATCTCTCAACCCTAGAAAATGAGCCACGAAACTAGATACAAATTGTTATCCTCGTTACATGTTACAAGTGCTGCGTATCGTGGGCCGCGTCATTCCATTAATGCCGGGGATACATCACGGCGTGGCACCTTCTCGGAGCTTTCACACGACGACAGTGGGGAGACATGCTGCCTAATAACGGTTTCGTGTCTCATCTTTTAGGGTTAAAAGATTTCACGTTCTTTCTCTTTGATAACTACTCTCGCTCTCTCTTTATCAGAGGTGGGAACTAGATACGCATTGTTATCCTCGATACGTGTTACAAGTGTTGCGTATCGTGGGCCGCGTCATTCCATTAATGCCGGGGATACATCACGGCGTGGCACCTTCTCGGAGCTTTCACACGACGACAGTGGGAAGCATGCTGCCTATTAACGGTTTCGTGGCTCATCTTTTAGGGTTAAAAGATTTCACGCTCTTTCTCTGTGATAACTTTCTCTCGCTCTCTCTTTATCGGAGGTGAGAAATAGATACGAATTGTTATCCTCGATGCATGTTACAAGTGCTGCGTATCGTGGGCCGCGTCATGCCGGGGATACATCCTTTTCGGAGCTTCCACACAATAATGGCGAGGAATTCTGTCATTTTGGTAATAACACTCTTTCTCTCTAATTAATTATCTAACTTGATCGAAGATGAGCCTTGGATATACCTCTAGAATCAAGGGTTTCATTAATATATAATATGATGAATTAGTTATTATTAATAATAACTAATTCATTACAGTTTGGGACCTTCTTGAACTTGGACTCTTTCTTGGACAGCGTGAGGTTTACTGCGTTTATAACTCTATTTTTCTCTGATATATTCTCTTCTTTTCCAATTTTCACATCTCATTTAACACTTCAGCCCTAAAGTCCCTTAGTTCCTAGAACTGCGAGGCCAATGATGGTATCATTGGCCTTAAAACTTGATCTCTGCTAGGTGTAATGCAGCAAGTCCAATTCAGTCTTAGACCGTGAATCCGTTCGATATTTCTTGACTTCCATTTTGTGATACTAATAGGAATAATAATAAATTAATATAATTCAATTTATGGGTTGGAAATGAATGAAAAACAAATTAAGCTTCGAACAAGACGTTCTTAGAGGAAAATGGTGTTGTTAGAGCTAAACAACTGATACTTGCAAGTTTGCAGCATGCAGCGGTAGTGTGCAAGAGCCGTTAGATTTACTGCCGTGCCGAGATGAAAGGGCTAGGACGGCGTGCACCCGCTTTATTAGCTCAGTTATGTGAGCGGGAGATTTATTGTGTTTTCTGAGAAGGTTAACCTGCTTTTTTGAGAAGGTGTCTTGTTCAAAATAAGTTGCGAACTTATATAATGAAGTCTTTTAGGAGTTCATTAGATAAAATTCAAAGTAAAGTGTGTTCTAGGAAACGTCATGCTGTTCTTTGATGTGGAAAAATAACGAAAAAGATTTATCACTCATTATTTCTTGTAACAAAGTAAGGTACCTACTTCAAAATAAAATCTTGTTAGACTTGGTAAATCTTGTTAGACTAGACAGAATTTTATTCAACGTTCTTTTATGTATAAAGGTAGGGAAAATGACTTGGCATTAAATAATTATTTGAAGAAAGTAATATTTTAGACGTGTATGTTTTAAAATATTATAATAACTATCAGCATATTACACTAGACCGAAATAAACTCATCATCATCAACCTATATTAGTCCACTGTTGGACATAGGCCTCCCCTAATAAGCGCCATAGCGCCCTGTCTTCAGTTTGACGCATCCAGCATCTGCATATCTTTCGTAAGTCGTCATCCCACCTGGCTGGAGGGCGTCCTACACTACGTTTGCCGAAATAAAGTATTTTTGTTATATTCTCTGCCGAAATTGTACAATACACCTAAATTGAGTTCAAACATTAAATTGAGCTTCGCAAACAATGTCATATTCTTTCTTATTCGTTTTTCTGCCGAAGTAATTTACTCACTTATCTGAGCGAAAATATGCTCCATAATAAATCGAAGGAAAATGGCAATTTAGAACGTATTTAGCTTCAAACGTTGCGTAGTCAGAATAACGAGTAGGCACCCCTCTCGACGTTCGTGTACCCTCGCGACGAAATAAAATTATTTAACGATATTTTAAAATCGTTGACGATAGCAAAACATCTGCAATGTTTTTAGATGCGAATTTATTCTCCATCAACTTTTGTGTGCGTTTTAACTTTTTCAATGACTTGCAACATACTCAAGCAGATGGGATGGAACACAAATGTAACTATATTTCTATTCCATTTTTCATCCGAGTGTCGGTGCGGTAATCTTCTTATCCTTCCTTTTGTTTTGAAGTACAAGGCTCGATAAAGCCTTTGTTTTGGGCCAAGGGTTGATAATCTATATCAGTTTGTGTCCAACCGAGGGAATAGTTAGGATGGAAGTATGGGGATGGAATATAGATACGTTTCGAGTGATACTTCAGTGTGTTTGTATTTGAGAGGGAGTGAAAATATTGCTATATCGATTTTATGTCACTACCCATGCAATTCGAAGGGGACCTTTTGGGGCAGATGCTTCCTTTGTACAACAAAACTGAATATCTGAATATCTGCTCTATTTGAATCATGTCCAAATCCAATACCTCGGTCAGTAAGAGCGCATTTAAAATAAGGCCAAGATTCACTTCTTTCTTATGCGGTTTATGAACATTGAACTCAAATAATTCAATGGTCGAAATTCTGATTCCGAGCTATATACTACAGAAGTAATTTTATAAATATATTTTTTTAATTATTTACTCGTACTTTGTTACTCAAAGTGGGCTTACTTTGATCATGGCTAAAATCTTTAGCAAACAAATAAATCAACAAAGGGACGACACTGATGAAATAAAGAGCCTTGCAAACAAAATTCCAGCGCAATTTCTCTTAAACGCGTCTGTCGAATGGCTCATCCCACAATGACGCCATCCCATGATTTCCCTCCAGAGAAGACATCAAGTTTGGAGTAAATCTGAGATATCTCCTGTAATGTGTCCCTTGGTATCCTAACCGAACTCGCTGACCGTAAAATTGTAAAAACTACCATAAATCTCTCCCTTTTTCTTTTTAGGCCACGGCAAAGTACCGTGAAGGAAGCCATTGATTTTGAAAGACTAGTTGGCTGAACGTGCTAACTTGCGGGCTTTTCATTCGAACTATTGAATGTGCTCGTTACGTTACTATCCGTAAAGTACCCACAAACAAATAAACAACAACATATCAATAAATATAGTCAGCGTTTCGCTTGTAAAAAAAACGGGTCCGGCGACGGATGAATTTCCTATACAAACGTAATATCAAAATGATTTGTAATTTTGAGCATATTTTCACCATGGTCTGCTATTATTTGTATTAAAATAGTATTTATCTAGGTTCCTGCCACAATTTTTTTTTAAAATACCTTTCTGAAATAAAATTAAACCGAATCGCATTTTTTCATTAAATAATGAATGTTTTCTTAGTATTTGTGTAGATAAGTATTTTGAAAAAAGCTTGTGGCAGGAACCTAAACAAATACTATTCTAATACAAATAATAGCAGACCATGGTGAAAATATTCTCAAATAACCAATTATTGTGGTACTACGTTTGTATGGGAAGTTCATCCGTCGCCGGACCCTTAAGGTTTCGTATAGAATTGCAATACGTATAATAATTAGTAGTGGACAAAGTTGTGTTGATGATGTTAACCATAATATATTTTTTCCAATTTTGACAAACTGAGCCTAATCTAGTTAATTTTATGATCCTATAGTGACGCCTTCGTGTTTTTAACCAGGGATAGAGAACAGAATACGAGATAATAGAGTGGAAAGGTATAATCGATTTGGCTAATTTTCTTTGAAAGTCGTTACGAGAACGTTCTCAAAGACGAGCCTGATCGGCTGGGAACGATTATAATTGGCGAAACTGAACTGAATTATCTCACAAATAACTAGTTTATATCTGCAGCTGCTTTTACAAAAGAAGTTGACTTCGATATGGATTTCACGGCCATTTTTTTCACCAATATCTTTCTATGAACTTTTTAAATTGCTGATGAAGCCTGTATTAAGGCAAGGGCTAAAGTCTAATTAAATTCTGTCTCATTGAAGATGGGTATTCGTTAGAAATTTTATCGAATAACTCTACGATCAGCGTGACCTGTGACCTGAAACAATAAACGGTCACCTGAATGACACAACCACTGTAAAACCATTTGCTGAACTTGGCTCCACAATTAGAAGACCCGCATCTGAGAAAGCCGTAAAAAAGGCTTTGTAATCGTCTTTAAAATTCAGCCGTCGCAATTGAAAGTTGCTCAATCACTTCGAACATTAGTTTGTCGAACTTTTTAATGAAACCACGGTCTCCGAAAAATACTCCAAACCTCAAACACGCAAAGCTGCAAAACTACGAGACTGGAATAATGTCTGGGACAGAAAAACTTTACGCTTTGAACCCTAGCGAGGGTAAGTGTTTTGCATTTGAACCCACGCGGCCTGCATACCAATGCGTAAAGGATTGATGTTTGCACAACGCCACAAAAAATATCCAACCTTTACCACCCACCTGACTCCGCATTCGGGAGTGCCTACACTCGCTGCTAACAGATGTGAGGACTCGATACGAGCAAAGGCGCATCGATCAGGGCTGATGAATAAGAGATGTTTACTGGAAGTCTAATAAAACCTGTCAAATATTTACTACTACTAAAGTACATACCACGAGACGTGCGAAAGATATCTTTAATTGGAAAATAAGAGAAGAGAAATCAGTTAATCTGCGAATTATCATTAAAAAACCAAGATCTTTATAAATCTTATCCAATAAATCGTAAAGCATTGTAAAGATAAAAGTTTCTGAAAGCTTCAAGGAACAATGAAAGAGTGAAGATTTTTGCCAAGATTGAGGCTTAAGATATCTCAGAAAAACTTTCCGACTTCGTCCGATAAATGTTTCGTACGCGTGTAATCCTGAAATGCTGCGTGATTTGTCTTTGCCGCGATAAAGGAAGCGTTCGAGCTTTTCTGGTGCAGTAAAGTCTAGTAATTTATCAGGGTGGCTCCAAGGTATTACCGACGTTGCTACGCGCAAATGAAAGTTTATTTTACTTTTTTCATATTCCTCGTGGATCATAAAACAATGGACACAAATTATGTTTTCACGGGCCTGAGGACATCTTAAAACACCCGCCTCCGAAGACAGTCTGTTAAATACGCCATAAAATATTACAGAGACTTTGTTCGTTGAGAAAGCCTGTGAAATAATTAAGGAAGTGTAATAAGGTTTTCCATTTGCATAACAAATTTTAAGGTTTTAACGAAAAATATGTTACAAATCCTTCTGGAAATTCGGATGTTTCGTTTGAGAGTTTTAGGCGCGTAAAATTGAGATTTAATGGTACTTGTTTTAATTTGTTTATAGACTTTACTGATTGATTTCCTATTTCTTGCGAAGTACCCTACAGACTATTCCTTAAAAAGTCGATCAGTGGTTTACAGATTTAGTACTTTGCTTCAGAAATTCGGTTTTGTTTTAAGTTGTATTACGAATAAAAAAACTTTGTTTTTAGAAAAACTTTGAATTCATAACTTTTGTTTGAAATTATTACCTACTACTATATAATCCTTTAAATAATGTGAAAGTAACTAATGAACTCTATCCTTCAACGCCACGTTACTAAAACGGCATATTACTTACCTACCGTTACGAATGCTACGTCGTAGATCTCTGTCCAATTCTCCGTAGCATCTCGTAGCAATTGCTACGGATTCGTAGCACCCTCTTGTACATTGTATCTCTATTGTAATCGACTCCGTCCGATGCGGTCCATCTAGTCTTATCCAGGAAGTTGACAAATGCTTCGATGCTTTAGTAGTAGCTATGCTTTTATCTGTGGTGGTGCTCGTAGTAACTGTAACCCTATCCGTGGCGGAGATGTTTACAGAGACCACTTCACACAAGAACGTGTGAAGCTATCTGATACATGCCAGCTCAGTGCGAGTACAATAGGGTGAACCGTACGAGTGCTTTCATAAGGAGCAGGTGAGTTTGTTTTCATGATTCAGTGAAGGATATGCGCTGGAGTTTTTTTTTTTAGTATTGTTGAGCATAATGGAAAATAAAACTATCTGCAATGCTTGAAATCTCTTTTCTTTTATGGTAGACCTGCTGGTACATTTACTGTGTACTGTGTAATGTTTATTCCCTGACGTAACGGCCTAACGCTTTGCAGACAAAAATGCCATGCACAAAATGCTGTTTGGTTATGTAGAGGCTTGTTTTGTGTAGACCCGTACACGCGTCGTGAAACAAAACCAAAAGTATACAAATAGGTGTGTGATGTTGCTTGTGTAGACCTGTGTAGACAGTGCGTTGTGACGAGTCAAGAGTACAAAACAAAGAGGTGTCATGTTAAAACTCAAGTGAAATGTATTATTCAGAGCTGGCTCAAGAGACAATTCGGCTTTTGTTTGAAACAGAATCATATTGTAGACGTATACGGATATGAAGCGTTATTTCTTTACCTTTCTTTTGTTGTGTGAATATATTTTTGTGCTACGGCTTATTGTTATTTGCTACGTGAAGGCAATTTATTGCTTTGAAATCACGGGAATTTTATTTTTTGCCGGATACATAAATATGTAATTTCAATGGAAATGTTTCAGATGAAATTTTACAAGATCGCTATTTTACAAGTTTTATAAATAATGTGATATCGTAGATGTCACACAAAAGTTTTACGGAGTCTTCGGACTGGTGTCTCAAGCAAAACGATTATTTCTGTAAAAAAACAACACTATATTAAACCATAGTAACGATTTATCATGCTTCTTATGATAAAAAAAAAGTCACCCGTCTAAGACTGAAATACAAAAAGGTCGATATAAAACTAGTAAGAATTCGCATCAGGCACAAACTAAAGTTTAAAATAAATATAGGGTGAAGAAAACCCCAGTGTTTCTAAAATTTACTGGCACGTTTTAAAAATATTTTTCATCGGACAGCACAAAATTTATCGGAAAAACTTTTAATTTAAAACTTGGAAGCGATGAAATATAAACGATTTCTCGTCCCTGTGCCAAAATGTTAGAGTTGGTTTGTATTTATGTCTATGCAAAACTATTGCTTGACGACCACTTCTTTTATCTGAAACTAGCTGCTGCCCGCGGCTTCGCCTGCGTAGTTCCCGTTCCCGTGGTAATTCCGGGATAAAACATAGCCTATGTCCGTCTCCTGGTTCTAAGCTGCCTCCCCACCAATTTTCAGCCAAATCGGTTCAGCCGTTCTTGAGTTATAAATAGTGTAACTAACACGACTTTCTTTTATATATATAGATTATAAATAAAGACACTTTTAACCACACAGTACAAAAGGTAGTTTGTAGAGGAAAGTGCCTGCACAATTTAATTAATTTTTACGTAAGAATAATCTTAAAAGTCCGTTTAGTTCGATTGATACATTTTAAAAGATTGCGCGTACACTGGACTTTGGGTAGGTACTTGCCACTTTCCTCCAGAACGATTTATTTCCTAGATAACCTTGGGTTTGGTCGAGATATTCAATGTGTTTATTTCATTCACGAAATCTTTCACAGAATTCAGCCTCCGTCTAACTTTGCAACAATCAAAAACCATAAGCTTTATCCTGCCTTGCCCAACAAAGAGAACCATAAAACATATTTTTATTCAAAGATCCGAGCTTTACACAATACGATTTGAGAAAAAAATTTAGTCTAAGTAAAAATAAATTAAGTAGGTACTTTTCACGTGCTGCTCATGTATGACATCAGTGATTTTCTACTTGTTTTAAAGTTTTGGCCTGAATTTATAAACGCCTATTTGCATTTTACACTGTTTTGAGTTTTGCGTCTATTACGGTGCATCAGCATGGTGATTCATCATTTGAATTGCTTTGCCACATGCAGTAGACGTTATTTTTTTACCATGTCTTTGATAGGTAGTAAAATCACCGAACTAGCCGACGACACGATCTTACGATTTTAATAATACTATCAGCACATAAATGTTTTTCTATAATACCCAATCTGCTTTTGTAACGTCGTGTGTAAACGCCGAGAAACGGGGATGGGGAATAATAGCACTTCTTTATGTTAGTAAAAATTCCTAACAAGTCCCAACTTTGACATTAGCCGGTGAGTTATCGCGGTCTCCTCGGTGTCATTTGTGAAGTTCGAGTGAACTTTGCGCTTTGGGAGGCGAACAGAAGTTGGTTTCTTTCTCAGTTCGCCGGACAAGTGTGCAGGGTTTTTTGAATTGTTTTTGTTCAGCAGATTGTGACTTGCAAATGGAGATTTCTGACAACCTTTTTAGTTTTTTTTAGGAAGTATCTTCAATATCTTGTGCCAGGAGAACATCTGGATGATCTTGCAAGTTTATTATCCACTGTAGAAAGAAGTCTATTTCGTGGATACCTTATCTAATTAGGTAGTGCCATATATGGCACTATAGCCATTTCATTAACCTTACAAAGCAGAGTATAGCTTTAAAACAACATTGAATCAAAGCATACATTGCAACTTGTAAGGTCACTACGGGATGTTGCAAGAACTCAATTAAAGTTAACTAATGTTAGAGCTACTGATTGGAGCTCAAATAAAATAGCCTTTATAACAAAGAGGTAAGACACAGAAGACCATACGAAACGTTGCAGTTAAACAAAACTTAAGTTGGTCTAGAGCTTAGTTTCTGTTCTGTTTGGTTCTTAGGATAAATTTGGGGCTAGTGTACAAGATAAACTGTTAAGTCCGTTTACCCCAAAAGTTAGTTGTAGTCTTGGTCTAGGCATGTTATACACCTATATATACTCCTTCACAAACCCTGTGAATTCGAGTTTTATTGAAGAAATACACTACTTTAATCCTACTATGATGGATGGATGGATGGATGTTTGTTACTCTTTCACGTAAAAACTACTGAACGGAGTTGGATGAAATTTGGCACAGAGATAGATTATAGTCTGGAATAACACATAGGCTATATTTTATCTCGAAATTCCCACGGGAACCGGAATTACGCGGGTGAAACCGCGAGGCGCTGCTAGTTAAAAACAATTATAAAAGCTATTCCTATAGCCTTATTTAGCGTTTCGCATGAAAAAGCAAGAGTTTTTTTAAGAATAATTAATTAAGATGACCTATTTTAAATGCAAAAAATCAACGAAAAGAGTAAGCAACTAACGGATAGACGCCAATTAAAACTACGTCTGCTAAATGCAGGAAGATAAAAACTGCAGAGCACTTGGGGTGGATAAATTAATGTTAATGCATAAACGAGAATTCAAATTTCTGTCTGTAGAGATTTTGCCCACGAATGCCAACTTGCTTCTGTCTTCAAAATATCGAGATGGATCGGTCGATATATTAGTTTTATAGAATAGACTCATATTGGATGTTTGGAATTCTGATTGAAAAGAGTAAAAAAGTTTGGGTTTTATTTAACGAATAATTAAAATTATATTTACAAATTTACAGAAAAAATGACGAAAGCTGCAAAAGGTTTTTTAACAAACGCTTTTTTATATCTTTCCCCATTGTGTTTGCAATTTCGCACAAACGTAAAAATCTTTTTTGCACGCGACTTGTAACATGTGTCGACTGAAATAGAGTGTAAATAAATCTCTTTTAGTGGCTGTGTGTCAGTGTTTCAGCCATAAACAGGGCAGCGGGCAACGGTCGGCGTGCATTCCACTGGAAGATAACTGGAAGAGAACGCAACAAAACCTGAGCATAACAATAGAATAAAATTGGTAATAGTTAATCATGGGTCTACGCCAGGGATCCCCAAACTATTTTGGACAAGTGACCCCTTTTCCAAAATGAACTGTTACCTCAGACCCCCATGACCAAATTACCTACTTTTAAGATCAACTTGCTTGTTCATAATGGTCCGTCCGCTAACTTAAAACAGCTGCTACAGAGTGTTATTTTTCATTCTGACTCAGGACAATAAAAAAAGACAGCGTGAGAATTAGCAATGCTTTAAGTAAGCAGACTATTATGAATAAGGGGGCTTATCTTTAGGTTTTTCCTATTGATACAAAATACCTAGCTACTAAGGTACCAATAATTATAAAACTTTGCACTTGGTTAAGTGAGTAAAGTTGACTTCATTTTCTCATCAAAATTTACCAAAATAAAAAGACATACGATTCAGTAAATATCAAGTTTAATTTATAATGATTATTACAAATTAGGTACTTAAAGAATCTTAAGTAGGTAGGAAATTATATTTAAAAAAGTATTAATTTGCAAAGAGAAAATAAAACATTCAGTGTGATCGATGAACCTGGTGACTATCTACCAATCTAGCTACATCCGGTTCAATATTGGTGAGTTGCAGCCTTAAATCTCCACGTTCATTGATTTTCAAACGGTTTCTTTGTTTCGTCAAAATGTTTGTTACCACACTGAAGCTCTTTTCAACAAGGTATGATGATGGAAAAGCGATAAGGTATTTTTCAGCAATGTTCCACAATGTAGGATACTGTGTTTCAATGTTGCGTTGCAACCAGAACTTCTGATAGCCTTGGTTGAACTTCTGCTTAAGCTCTTCGTCTGGGCTGATGGTAACCAACTCTTCTTGCATTATCACATTGGCTTCTTCTATGGCTATGGCATTGTACGGATTTATTATCCATTGAGGAATTTCTAAATTTAAAAGATCCTCAAACCTCTTCGTAAAATCCTTGTGTAATGCGTCCAAAAAAAATCTTTTTCAGTCACTTTTAGCTAAGTAATAACTTTGTAATCTCTTGAAATAAATGAGTACTTATATGAGTTATTATCGTTGAAGCTCCGACGAATTTCAAAACGCAAATGAACTTTCAACCTAAGTGCAAGCCGTTAAATAGTAAAATATCAGGAACATGTTTGGACTTCAACTTGATCATGAATTCGTTATTGTTAAATCGCGTAAGCGTCAAATAGAGAGCAAGTCAAAACGCGCCTGAAAGACGTACGCTCGAACTCATTATCTTGCGCAAACTTGTCCTCACTGACTTGCCGAGTTTTTCATCTTGTACGAACTTGAGACTTTACATTACTACAACAATGCTATTTCCTACAAAAATATTAATTATTCTTAGTACACGTAGGTAACAACAACATAAACAATACAGTAACTACCTAATCTTGAAAGTTTTAAATAAGAACTTGTGTTAATTTAACAGGGGTCGATTTTTAGACCTGGTCGACCCCCAAAATCAGTTTTCGTTTATGTCGACCCCTAGGAAACCAATATCGACCCCAAGGGGTCGATATCGACCACTTTGGGAATCCCTGGTCTACGCAAACGAATATACATAACCAACAAAGAATGTTGTCGTTTTGTCATCGATAGTGGCATGGTGGTCGTCGCGTGTGGCATAAGAATCGACCCCTCGAACTCAGCCTGTAGAAGTCGTAAGAGCAGACTAAGGGAACCTATTACAGATAGGTCAGCATCTTTCTTCTGCGTTTTCTTACATTACCACCGTAATCACAAATCCGCCTGCCAAAGGTGTCAGTAAGTTGGCGGTGTTACACCCCCGTGTCTCGGAAAGCACGTTAAGCCGTTGGTCCTGCACTTGACCTGTCCCCGTTCGTGTCGGTCTGCCGTCCCATCGGTTTATGAGAGTGAGGGAATAGAGGTGCCGTATCATGGTGCAAAGCTATTTCGCAAAAACCCAAAAGAAACCCAAAAAACGATGTATTGGATGAATCGAAAAAAAGCAAAAGCCCAACATAACGCAGTCACCATTCAAGCCACACCTTTCGGGTACGGAACCCTAAAAAATAGCATTCTCAAAAGCAGAATGCATTAACAAACTACCAGACTATCAAATGAATGTTGACTTGTCGAGCAGAATTTTTATTCTGTGAACGACAACTATAAACTTTATATTCTCTCCTTTGATTTTATGTAAATTATTTTTTGAATTTGTAATTTGAATACAATTGTTCAAATTCTCTACAAAAATTTGGCATGCAAATTGGTTTTATCAGAAATTGTATTTCTGTATTTTTCTGTATTTCACTATAGATAATATATATAAAAATAAAGTAACATAAATATCTCGCACGATAAAATCGTGGTCTTGCTCCAATCTTTCAGTGAGACACAACCGCGTTTCCTGTTTAGGAGTTGTCATTTATCGTCTCAACAAAAACCGGTAGCACAAAACAGTTGCTTATTTACCCTGTTGTGGGCAAAAACGTGTTAGGTGTAAAGCCGGGTACAAAATGGTGTTACGGGGCCTAATGTACCCTGGCATTAGTAATGTACCATTCGCAGCGAACATGATAGTTGTTGCTCGTTGCGAGCGCCTTCTTTTTCTGTAATGACTGCACGAACGTTCGCTGAGTAACACCACAGCCTACCTATATGCATCCTATAAAGTCGTGCGACGAAGGCATTTTGACGTGGTTTTGACAGAGCAATCGTGCGGGGGAGGGGGGGGGGGGGGGGGCAAGGGACGGTTCGGGAGATGGACGCTCCCGAGTTGCATACATCACCGCCTAAGTAACTCGGGATCGTCCTCCCGCCCGACCCATCCCTTGGCCCTCGCAGAATTGCCCTGTCAAAACGCTTTCGTCGAACGACTGTATGCATTATAGGTAGGCTATGGTAACACGTTACATTACGCTTCGTTACGCTGGTCAGTACTCACCTTAAGGTGTTTCGCAAAGTGGCGAATGAAATAAAAACTATAACTTGTTAGTAGCTATATAAAATTGAAATTCGATAACTGATTTACATGTTACTGATATTGTTTTTAACTGCTGCGCGTCATTTTTACATTTCATCATAGGAAATGAAGTAGACGCCAACTTGCCATATCCTACTGGTGCCTTTGCAAAAAAACATCCATGGGAATACAATAGAAATCCCCGTCTATATTTTAAGCTACATTTCAGTTCCAACAATCGCCATTGTATTATGACGTAACTGGCTACGTATCGGCATAGCATTTCGGGTAGTATTTGAAAGTTTTTCGTGGATTTTATTTTATTACCCAGACAAGAAATGTTGCTTTAATGTGACATCGAACCCCGCCCTAAGGATCTGAAAGCGTGTAGGTTCAAATCCGGTGAACAGTGGGCGTTTAGTAATTAATCATCTTGATTTACGCCTTCATTTTCCTTGCGATATAATCAGGTAAGGAAGATCTTGAGAAAAACAAAGTAATATCTCCAGATTTCTATAACTAACCAACAATTTAGTGAGTAGGCAATTTAGTTCAATTCATTGCGTACCAACTGCTGTTAAGACGAATAAAATAAGCACACAATTCTAAACAAGAAATTGTTATCAAATAAGAAATAAATCTTTATTCACAAAGAAAATTACAGTCAAATAATAGAAATAAATAAGAACTAGTAAGTATTTACAATTGAAACAATTGAGCTAACTGTAGACTGTAAACAATCTAAGGTAGCTCAACTGATCCATATCAATACCAGTCGGAAGTGTCCCCAAGACGCTGGCTGCATTGCCCCGCTGTATGGCAATGCTGATGCGCTGTGCCAGATACTGACCAGCTCTCGCGTCACGCGTCGCTTCGACCAGACGCTCAGATATTTTCTTAAAAACCCGAAGAGGCTCTCCGGGTACCCCACGGACCTAGGGTCTCGACTCCAAGGGGAGCAGATGTGTAGGCTCTGCCGAGACCTGCATATTATTTGTATAAGGTTTTTCACAAATCAAAAATATGTCGCGCATGTTACCGTTCAAGTTAGCGTAAACATATTTTTTCATCTTGTGAATATTTTTCATTGTAACACAACCCAATACTGAACTACGGTATATATTTTTCTAAGTAAACGAATTTCAAAGACAATGTTAAACCAACATCAAAGCTGCCTATGGATTATTGGATTTGTATACCCAAAGGCTGGATAAAATGTATTTTGTTATTTTTACATCGCTGCGTACTTATAACGACATCAAGTCATAACAGTCTCTTTGTATGTATATCATTCAGGTAAAAATTTTAATATAACAGCTCTACTTACTTCCATAAAACTCCTTATGAGAACATAACGTTATAAGAATATCGGCCTGATTTTTCAGTTATAAAGTTTGGATGAAGAAACTAATTTTTACTAACTACAAATGGTTAGTATTAGCAATTATTGTACGGACAAACTCTCCTGAAAAATTCTTTATTGCGCTGCGCACTTATCAAAATAATTTACAAAAAACAAAATATGTGACAATTGGCGGTCTTATCGCTCAAGAGCGATCTCTACCAGACAACCGTAGATCAATAGGATCGTTCGAACACAAAAGTCAGTTAATAATATGAATAATTTCATCCGTTTGGGATAAATGTGTGGTCACGTGGACACAGAGATGTCCACGTGGACGTAGACACACAGATGTAGGTAAAAGTTAAACTCAATACAAGGGTTGTTTTTGCCAAAATATGTAGGAACACAGAGCACTATAATAGACATTTAGAAACGGTTTCCCTGAACCAACCCGTCCACTATGATGAATTTATCGACCCAAGTTATTATAGATTAGCGACTTCTATTATGGAATCCACCACCAGATGGTCTTACCCAATACATGAGTATGGCATTTTACTAATCCGACGCATAAATTAGTGAATATATATTTCACGAACTTTCTACCTACCAAAGCTTACCCAGACTACAGGAAAAAATTAATCATTGCGACAGCGGAACCATCCCCGGAATTCATAGCTGAAGAACTCAATAAAAAAACTGAACGTAAAACGCCACGAAAGGAGTGGGGATAATTGAAAAACCTGATCTCTCATTAAAATCTCTCGCCTTCGTCCGTTTCAAAATTAAACACGGCCATATCGCAGTCACGTCGCTGCCCACTTTTTATAACTCGTCCAGGATGGCTGATACCAAGTAATAACGCTAAAGTTAAGATGTGAAACTCGAAGTTTAATTTCTAAGAAATCAAATACATAATATCGCAAAAATGTTTTTCGACTTCGACGGGACTTGAACCCGCATCCTTCCCTCGTTACGGGACGGGAATGTGCTTAACCGACTACACCACGAGGTCAATTGACGTAGGAGTCGAAAATCTTTGGAACTTCCTACGGTCTCTAGCGCCGCTTTCCGTACTGAGGGAAGGATGCGGGTTCAAGTCCCGTCGAAGTCGAAATCTTTTAAGATATTATTTGATTTCTTAGAAATTACCCTGAGTGTGGGGTTACGCACTATAATAACAAAAAACCTTTGAAGTTTAATGTTGAAGCAGGCCGTGAATGCTTAAAAACTTTCAGAATATGCGGCGAACAAATAAGGTAAGAGCTTACACAAAAAAATATCGTCTCGCCATCACTGCTAATGGTGAGATTGACGTAAGTTTTCGTAAACAAAGTGGGTGTTGTTGTCCACCTAAAATATTAAAACTGATGGCCTGTTGTGTGTATGTTTCATGTAACTGCTTGTTTGAGCATCAACGGTTTAAGTTTCGTATCTATTGCAAGTTATTTAATGCCTTAAGATAGGCAAATCCTTTGAGCAGACTTTTGTGGACTTTAGAATACCAGCTCTATTATGTTTAATCAGAGTTTTTGCGTAATGGTGAGATTAATTTAGACTTTTATGTGTTTTTTGTTTTAATTTCGTGGCTTTTTGTTATTTTACAGCCTGCTGAAACTGTAAGAAATATTAAACTTGCCGACGCTTTTCTTGTAGAAAACCTTTATTGAACGTTTTACGAGAAACAAGCATTTACATGGTACATTCATGATGATTCGAGTCTTTATTGACTACTAAGCTTTCATCTTGATACCTACAGATGTTATTATATCTAAAATATTACATCAAAAAAGATAAACTCACGTATACGCTCACTGGCTTTGTGATGCTTGCTTCTTCAACCTAATCCTCGACAGTCCACTGCTGGACGCAGGCCTCCCACTGATAAGCCCTTACTGACTTTTATCTCATGAGGGTAATGCCCATAATCCCCACGCTGAGCATGCGTGTTGGTGTTTGCAGTTCGGTGGTAGAATTGATCAACAGGGGGCGCTGCTGCCCGCTCCCGGTTGATATCCTTTAGTCGCCTTTTACGACACCCGTGGGAAGAATTGGGGTGGTGTAAATTCTAAGCCGGCACCACACAGCTGCTTGCTTGCTTTCCTAAATTCCCTTGTAACATGTATCAGCTATCACACCCATAACATAAGCTCAATTAGCTTGGGGCTAGGTGACGTTCACGTGTGAATTGTCCAGCATTATTTATTTATTTTTAACTGTGAATCTCTTCTGTATTTTCAGGTGTCCGAATCAAATAAACGCGCCTATTCATTCGTAAATAATAGGATTGAATCGAATTAGTCATTTTGAATCAGTGCAAAGGTGATGACTTCCATTCTGGTCACGCGCGTTCAATCAACGCCAATATTGTGCTCTAATTATTGACGGCTGTTTCATATTGAAGCCGATTATTACCAGTTTTCGAATATTCTGTGCATAAATTATGTTAAATAGCACAAAAGGTTGATATTAACATAAACAAAATAACTCATATTATTTGCCTCTAGCTCAATATTTGGTAAAATCATCACGTACAGAATGTGTCAATAATTTGATACTACAGATTTGTACACAAATAAGCATTGCTGACCAAAGTTTTTCATGTAATTTCAGGTACTTACTTTATTAAATTTAAAATCGAACCTCTACTATTTTTATTATTTAATATGTATTTAAAACGAGTGAACTACGGCATCTCGACGCATGTTATCTTGATGCACGGAATCTCGACAAAGAAACATTTAATCTATTTATTCTTACAGGATGTAACTGCATTATTTGATTGTAATTTTCTTTGTCAATTAAACTTATAAATAAACTATTTTAAACCCTTCCTCTTCTAAGTACTTAAAAATAGTACCTACCTACCTATTTTTAACCCCCGACGCAAAAAGAGAGGGGTGTTATAAGTTTAACGTGACTGTCTGTGTATCTGTCTGTGGTATCGTTGCTCCCAAACGGATGAACCGATTTTCGTTTAGTATTTTTGTGTCATAGATAAATTTTATCTCGAGTGTTCTTAGCCATGTTTCATAAAAACCTATCTGGGGTATTTTTAATTTAAATTTTGTTCATGTTTCTAAATTCTTTAAGCCGGTTACGGACCGGTGTTACGCGGCGTAACGTAACGTTCTCAGCAAACATGATACGTTACGCCGTATGCTAAAATCCAGCTCGTTGCACGTTACGAGTAAATTTTTTCTCCTCACTGGCTGCACGAACGCTGGCTGTGTAAAGATTGTCACAGATCGGAGGCGCACAGCTACAAAATGTTCATTCAAATATGGACTCTAGGACTCGTAACATTTAGATGCATTTCATATTGACGGCATCAGATGACAGACAGCTCACGGGTTGAATGCACATTCAACCCACGAGCTGTCGTTCGCGCGCTTGAATGCATTTTTGTACATTCAAATAATTACACGTTACATTACGCCGGTCAGTACAACCCTTTCTAAACACTTACTTCCCAAAAGCAGTAACACTAGTTATCAATCACGGAACTAATACTAACGCGACATGAGAGGTTAAGAAAAGGTACTGCGTTTAACACGCGAGGCGACCACGCTAGTACTAGTGGCGGGAGACCACTGTTTACCGAACTGCACACTTCTAGGTACTTATATGTAGGTTTGTTGTTCTTTCAATAAAATAAAATAAATGTTTAGATGAGCCTTCAAGGGTCAGGCGAAATTTTATGGAGAATCCAAACATATATAGATGTTACTAGATAATAATCAAGAAATAGCGAGACAATACATCATAACCCATTTCCGTGCGGCGAGCGCAGCGAGCCGCGCAGCTAGCCCTGCCATAAGACGGCGGTTGCGGCCCGCTGACAGGTTATTAAAACTACTGTAAAAGAGGAATTAACACTGTCTGACCGATTTTTACCGCGAGTTCCATGTTACTCAACTGCGATCTCCCAGCTGTATGTAGTTGAACGATGGGGCTACCCATTTCTAAAAGTAATTTTGTTGCCCACTGCTGAACTATTCGTAGTTGAGCAATGGAGAGCCTTTTATATCAACAGGGATTAGTTGAGCAATGGAGCTTCCCTTTTGCGCAACTCAGTTTGTTCCCCATTGCTAATCTCGATAATTAATTGCCAATTGAACACTTTCTAGTTTATATAATTAATGATTTTATCGGATATGTACAGCGTACCACAAAAGGTACGCGATAAATACCCAATAAAATCATTACCTAACTATGTTAACAAATCGCCAAAGCTTAAAAAGTTTTATTTATAGTTTATGTTTGAATTTGGGATAGGTTTTCTTTATAAATATATACTACGGTTCAACAGATTAAAAAAATGTCAAGAAGATAGATTGAATCCTGAGGAATGACTGGCTATGTTGTGCCATTTGATCACGATAAGAGCCTCCAGTAAATTGACCAATAATTCATAACATTGTTGAACTTCGACATAGAAGAAACGTTATTTGACAGTAAAGTTTTTTTCTAAATATAAAATCCCAAGTAACATGTTATTGTATAGTATGTGTCCCAATTTCGAACACAATTTGTAAATTCAATTACTGATTATTTATCGCGTACTTTTTGTAATTATTTCCCCTACTTTCTACCACATAAATAATCATTTATTATGTTGACTAATCGCGAATGTTTAAAAGTTTTACATATGTAAATTGTTACTGATTATGATTATGAACGGCTATCGGATTTCTCACCTGCCAAACATTCGCCTGCATGCTGAACAGAGAGTTGGCATAAGAAGAAGTCAAATTTTAGATATAAATTGTAATTTTTTTTGTGTAGGTATGTCTGTCAGCCGTGTACGCACGAACCAAGCTACATTAAGGCCAGGTATTTATTCCTGCATCAGTAGGCGTAAGGGAAAACGCGCGCCTGCCAAGCCGCCGCGCTCGTGTTTTTTGTAGTTATTTAAACATGATGATTAAGAAAATCATTTTATCAACTCAAACTCTGCGAAGTTTTTTAGAAATATAAAGTGTCTTTAGTTGAGTACAAAAAAAGTGTGATATCAGTAGTTCGCTAGTCATAGTATTGAAAAAACGTTAGAAAAAGGGGTAATTTTGGGATTTTTTTAAATCGAGTGAAGTTCATTCGATCTTGTAACTGAATGCGACTTTGACTGGATTAGAACCTTAAGTAATATATAAAAAAAATCAGAATTTTAAACACTCTTTTATATCTCTCTTTTATGTCTCAGATGGTTTTTAAAAAAAAAAAAAAAAATGCGGTCTCTGCTGGCATAGCAAGCCTTAAGCAGAGGCAGGACCTTTTGGTTCACATAATGGATAAAACATTTTTATTTTTAAGGTTTATAGGTATTATTGTTCAAGTTTTTTCTATTTTGTGAGCCAATATATTGATTTTATTTCTTTCTTTCTTTTCTAAATTCAGAAATGGTTCTCCGTGCAGCCGGCTCTTATAGTAAGAACTGGGCAAATTCCAGAACTGGTAAAATCTATAAGAACCCCCCTCACTTGACGAGCAATGTGGCGCGGCGGGCGAAGGTCTGCCCGTGACGCACGACGTTGCGGGTTCGATTCCCGCCTTGGGAAAAATGTTTGTACGATCTGCAAATATTTGTTTCGGATGTTCTGGGTATCTTATTTACTGCGTATAAAAATATATATATCTATGTGATATATTGTATTAAGTATATCAGTCATCTAGTATCCATAACACAAGCTCTGCTTAGCTTGGGGCTAGATGATGCTGTGTGGGTTGTCCAGCATTATTTTTTAATTAGTTCCCCTCATTTTGCGTGGTGGATTAAAAAGACGAATGGCGCTGGCTGAAACAACCCTACTAGCAAACTTTAATGTTTCCTTGGCGTGTTGAAAAAAAAACTTTAAAAAGATATTGTAGCCCGATAAATAAATTGGAGGTGGTATGATTTAGCCACGCTAAGTGTGGGCATGCTAGAAGCTAGTTAGGTTTTATTTCTTTATTCGTTCATACCATGACCATTACCTATTTGGTTCAACACGAATATCATTATTATAAATAAAGTTATAGATTAATATGTAAGTAATTTGAAAAAAATTATGACAATTTCATAATTCCTTTTATATCTCATCTTTCCTTTGATATTTCCTTAAAAATTAAAGAAATAATGAAATCTCATTTTAAATAGGTGAGAAAAACTTTAATAAATAGATATATCGAAGAGACGCGTGACCCGAGAGCTGGTGAGTATCTGGCGCAGTGCATCAGCATTGCCATACAGCGGGGCAATGCAGCCAGCATCTTGGGGACGCTTCCGACTGGTATTGATATGGATCAGTTGAGCTACCTGTAGATTGTATGCAACAGTCTGCAGTTAGCTCAATTGTTTCAGTTGTAAATACTAATTCTAATTTATTTCTATTATTTGATTGTTATTTTCTTTGCCAATAGATATTAAATAGCATTTTTAAATCACCTAAAAAATGATGATATTTTTGTATAGGCTTTAAATGATCAATCAAAGGCAGGTCAATCAATGTTGCTAAATCACACTGATCGTAGAAAACGGCATTGTTAAATATTTCCATGTGAACAGAAGTAAAGAATTTCATTTATTCGCGAAAATAATATAACAAAACTTGTAAAAAGCTCACAAGGTGCTTGCTCTTATGAAAAAATCTCCCCTCAGAGCAAAATCTCTACATTAAAATAAATTTCACGTTCAAACCAAGTTATTCCCATTCAAGGCTTTACGGACGTTTCCACACACTTTAAAAATATATTAAAACTCCCTAGGAGGGATAGTGAGCATCAACGTCACCCTAATACTTATTTCGAGCCCAACAAAGACATGAAAAATGGTTGAAAGTAGGCCTTGAATGGGATAAAGGTACTCTTATCTGCTAGTAGATTCCACATCATATGTCCGGGATACGGGTGTGTGTGTTCTGCATGACAGAAGTGTAAAGGTGTGGTCACGTATTTGTACTGTGGGATTTGAACGCACTGAAAACTGTGACTAAAAGTTATTTGTCCAATGTAAAAAATAGTGTGGGTATTCTCATCCAGTCTAATTAAGGATTAAGTTTAAGCTTTACGCAATGCAATAACTTGCAGTTGGCTAGCTCAGGGACAATTAATAAATCTACTAGCATGTAGAAAATGGTGGTATTATATCATCGGGATAAATATAAGCCTTACTCAATGTAAAAAGTTGCAGTTGGCTAGCAGAGGGACATTTAAAAACCCTACGAGAATGTGGAAAATGGTGTGGGTATATCATCCAGTCTAATTAAGGCATAAGTTTAAGCTTTACGCAATGCAAAAACTTGCAGCTGGCTAGCTGAAAGACGATTAATAACCCTATAAGGTAAGCCTTGTTTATTCTAATCGATCCCTGTGTAGTTCATAAAGATCTTACCAGTATGTGTGCTTTACTGATGCGTATCATTTGCGAATATTTTATTTTATTTTATTTATATTTTTCGTTTACTGAGGCACAAACAGTATACAATTTTCTTAAAGTTAACATTGAATATAGCTACGTATAAATCTACCAACATGCTACTAATAGAAACATCTATATATATAAAAGAAAGTCGTGTTAGTTACACTATTTATAACTCAAGAACGGCTGTACCGATATGGCTGAAAATTGGTGGGTAGGTAGCTTAGAGCCAGGAGACGGACATAGGATACTGTTTATCCCATTCGACAGCGTTCCCGTGTGATTTGACATAAAACGTCAGTCACTATAAAACGTGGTATAACAAAAAAGAATCAGACTTGGGTTAACAAAACGAAAATGACAGTTATGTAATGGACGTATGGATGACGTATGCAAGCCGGGGGGCCGATTCTGTAGTATATTTATTATCAGCATTTGCACCCGTGCGAAGCCGGGGCGGGTCGCTAGTTATCTATATATATAAAAGAAAGTCGTGTTAGTTACACTATTTATAACTCAAGAACGGCTGAACCGATTTGGCTGAAAATTGGTGGGGAGGCAGCTTAGAACCAGGAGACGGACATAGGCTATGTTTTATCCCGGAATTACCACGGGAACGGGAACTACGCAGG
The DNA here is from genome assembly GCA_949316285.1 of Eupithecia subumbrata. Classification (NCBI taxonomy): domain Eukaryota; kingdom Metazoa; phylum Arthropoda; class Insecta; order Lepidoptera; family Geometridae; genus Eupithecia; species Eupithecia subumbrata. The sequence continues at coordinate 26,416,215 of OX438643.1, forward strand.
CGAAGCCGCGGGCAGCAGCTAGTTTACAATAAAACACAACAACATTACAGACGCTTATTTGGAAAATGAACAAATAAAGACATTTCAAGTAAGAATACACAAAATTAACCTAAGAGAGATACTTGTTTTTTTTTTGTTATTCTTAGAGAGCGAAAATATGTCACATTTAGAAAATTGTTCATTGTGCAACCTACTTACTCTAGGAATAAAAGAATTGCCTGCATAATTAGTTTAATGATTGCTTAACATGGAAAGCATTGGCATTAATTATTATAACAATGCGGGTTTACGTTATACTTTTAGCACAGGCAAAATTTAATCTCTAAATAAATTTCCTTTTGTCTTTTATCTCACGAAAATTCAGAAAGTGAAATAAATATTTGCCGTGTTATACTTTTCGTTATTTTCGTAGCTACTTTAGAATCTATGCGTCCAAAAATGCACTTGTGAATGAGCCTTTAGTCGTCTTAGTAAGAAAAGGTGCTTATTGATTTATTTCCTTGGGGAAAGGATTTAAATGGAACATGTTGATTTACCTTTTCGCATAAATAAACATTAGCTTGTCTATCATAAGCCTCTTTTAAGCCTTTTAAAAGTTTGTTCTATCGATCGAATACCCGACGAAATATATATTTGCGCAATTTTTTGCCCTGGGCTTACAAAATAAGCAAAGCCTTGTGATAAGGCCTTAACGAACCTAGCCACCAAGAATTTCAAGGCTTCTCACTATTAATTTATTCCAGTTTTATAAAGGAGGTCACGATCAACAGAAAAATTCAACAGGAAACTTCGGAATAAAAATAATACGGACCGCATGAACTTCTATTTGGTAAAAGCCAACACAAAACTTTTTTATATGAAAGTATCTGAATTTGGTTACAGTGTATTTATCCGTCGCCATAAGTAGAGTCTTATAAGTTCCAGTTCAATGAACCTGATCAAACGGATCCTTATTCGTGGCTTTGGTCGCGTGATCGTTCCATAGCGTGTCGTTATATTAACAGTCATTACAAAATTTCCCAATAATAAGCCCACTGAAACATTAGCTGTAGGCTACACGGAAAGAGAATTAATAATGGGCAAAGTTTGCGGTTAATTCGGTTCACCATCTGCGTAAAATGCCGGAGTTTTTTTTCCATTCCATCCCCCGTAATCCGTAAATATGGGGTCATTAAGCCGGCGCGATGCAAACTGCCTTTTATTAAACTGGTAGCTTTGGCATGAATTTTAAGCGCTTTCGAAAGAACTGACTTTCTCACAAGTTGAAATATTTATAGTAATGTTTGCTGGGCGGTTTCTTGGGGGGCTTATTATGGCTTTTGAACATGATCGGGGTTGATAAAGAACGGTATGCTACAAATTAACCAATGAACAAGAATGATTGACGACCTCTGTGGCGCAGCGGGCGAAGGTCCGCCTGCGATTCCCGCCTCGGGACAAATATGTGTACGATCTGCAGATATTTGCTCAGGGTGTTCTGGATGTTTTTCTATAATTATATAAAAAATATATCTATCTATGTAGTGTATTGTATTATGTATATCAGTTATCTAGTACCCATAACACAAGCTCTGCTTAGCTTGGGGCTAAATAATGCTGTGTGAATTGTCCAGCATTATTTATTATAATTAAAGTTGAGGCGAGCAAATGCAGGCAATTTACTTGTGACCTTTACCCAACTATAAATAAATACACAGAAATAATTGATTTTATAATGTTTGGTTGTTTCTAAGACCCAACCCTTATGAATGAATAAAATTACTTGTTATTGAATTTATACTAAGTTTCTAACTGTTTTAACAAAAGAGCTCTGTAGTTTTATCAATGACTTTAGTAGGGTATCTCAAATTGAACCGGGAAAATGTTCTTTTCTGACAGACATTGCACAAAGTGGGGTCTGTCGGGGTATACATCAATGTGTCTATTAGCCCGGCGCGGCGGGGTCACAGGAGACCCATCGCTTCATTTATTGAAATTTACTAAAAAGCTCGTTCGACCCCCTGGGGCGTGGCGGACGTTAAATGATTTATTTTAATGCGAAATAAGATTTTCTGCAGCATCATTATTTTTTTAAACATTTAATGACAAAAAAACAAGCAAACCGAGCAGTACACATAAGCCGTTTTGAAGCAAGCGCTTTGGTACCGTTCGTTTCAAAATCCATCAGTTCCGATATATATCCGAACACATCCGAACGCGCGTTTAAATAATAAAGAAATAAAATGCAAATAATAAATAAATAAAAATGCTTGAGAATTCCATAAATTTAAAAGTTTTATTGCCTAGAATGTCTGGTTCGGATGTGTACGGGTTTATCAGACGTTCGGTAGGTAACAAGGAGAGCAAAAATATACAAAATATTTATTTCCTCAATTTAATGTCCATTTATGACAGTGTTTGAGATTTCCAGAAATACCTGTGTTAGGAATCTCGCTCTTCCAAAACAAAAAGAATATGAATGGTAGTTATTAAGTTTTAAGGTAGGTAGTAGTATAATGTATAGTGGTAGTATTATAAGGTAGGTAAAATTAACGTCACTCGAGTCTCGTCGAAATATTTTTCCGATTGCGCCACTTGTGTATCTATCGTATCCTAAGTTTCTAAAGCTGTCTACACACCTAAACCACCCCGGCGCGGTGTGGCGGCAGAACCCGCCGGGCAGGGCCGGCGGCCTTACTTTGCTTAGTTTTACAACAAACCGCTGCAATAAAAAATAACCTCTTACGTCATCAATCCCCAGCATAAATATTACCACATCGCACCCCCTCCACGAAATAAATCTCACAGTCCGAATGTTTCATATAAAGTAGATTGGTTCCGCGCAATTTCGGTAATGCACGAGTTGGCCAGCCAAGTATGAGGAGGATGAATTTGATTTCAAGTAATGGATATGGTCTTATAAATTCTGTTGCAACGAAGGAGCGTAGGTACTACACGTTTTGTAATTCCAAATGTTGCCTTATATCATTTTCATCGATCTTATCTTCAAGGGAAACATTCCCTCAAGTGTATGACATGTAGATACATCGAAATGTCTAGTTATATAAGGATTTTGTTATTCAAGTGCCTAAGCCCTCACACTCATTTGTTATCCAGATGTACAATAAAAAATATCTATCTATGTATTGTATTATATTAAGTATATCAGTTAACTAGTATCTACCCATAACATAGCACAACACTGCTTAGCTTGGGGCTAGATAATGTTGTGTGAATTGTCCAACATTATTTATTTATTTATTTTTTTTATTTTTTATTTTTTATTTTTATTTTTTTGTGCGTAAGCACTCATCAAAACAAACTATGAAATGTAACTTTCTTCGAATAGGATTGGATAAATTAAATGTTTCCCCTGTAGGTGAAGCTGACGGTGCTAGAGTCCATAGGAAGTCCCAAAGATTTTCGACTTGTCGTTTGACTTGACCTTGTAGCGCAATTGGTAGGATATTCCGTACGAAGGGAAGGTTGAAGAGCTAAGTCCTGTCGATCTCGAAAAAAAATTTTAGGGATATTATTTGAAATCTAGGTATTTTTCCGTTATAAATTCTAATTATATAAAGGCGAAAATTATAACTATGTGTCGTTTTCAACTAAACGGCTGAGCGTATTTAATTGAAAAGTAAGGTTATAAAGTTCTATTCTGTGAAAGGACATAGGTTCTTTTGAAGCACCTATGTCCTTTGGGCGAAGGCCGAAGTTAGTTTAATGGTATTATAAAATTTTACACCTTTCCGTCATCTTCTAAACAATAATTTGCGATCCTATTAATAGAACTTATGAAATCAAAACTTTGCACTCTGATTACTTGATTTACGGAGGCTTTCTTATATACAGTTCAGTAGGTTGTCTGATTTTCAAGGCATCCCACGCAATGGCTAATAATAATAGACGGGTTTGGAAATTTTCTGGGTTTTATGACGCTATTTTAAGACAATAGTCCTTAGCCATAGTTTTCCGAATAAAATAAAATAAAATAAAAATAGCCTTTATTCCAATTCCAAATACAATTTACCATTAATTTTGTAATATTTAACCAATGTTATTATTGTGATTAATTATAAATTATTATATTTTAATAACAATTTTGATAATAATAAAGTTTTCCGAATAGAAGATATTAATTATGCCATCGTAATCCATCTAAATAAATCATATGCACCATGATAACGTGTACGCACACATACACATATCCAGGAGTCAAAGTTATTCAGTTTTGAAACGAATTGAAACAAATGTACGACTAATTTGACCGACTCCCCTGACCCGTCTGACTTGCGAGATGAAAAGGTTACCAAATGGAAAGTACCGGTAATGTAGGCACGTTTTTTGAAACCTCGCATTACTCACTTATGCAAAGTTTCATACAATGAATCCTCAAATTAGAAACCAATGGTTCTCCCTTTTATTTTATTAAAACAAGTGTCAACAAAATTTCTTCGTAACTGTGACTGCTGTTTGATATCGCTAATTCCCAGGCACTGCTATAAATTGCTCGAAAGGAAATGAGCTCGGAGCGACGGAAAGGGGAAAAATGCTAATAAAATTGTACCTTTCCCGCTAATCGTAACCCTCCGTGGTTTTGTTCAGATTTGAGCTCTCTAGGTAATGAGTTCTTGAATACGACTGTGACATGCTGTTGGTAACGTTCAATTCAGATGTGTCTAGATGTCATGTTACCCTTATACCTAATAAATTAAATTGGATGACTTAAAAAAAATCAATACGATAAAGTGATTCGAAGGTCTAACCATAAGATAAAAGATATATAAAAGAAAATAATTTAGATTCGATAGATAAAGTTCTTGTAATGGAGAGAAAGTACCTACATTTAATTCCATGAGGCAATTTGCAAAACTTTCAATATTTGTAGCTGCGCCCCGCGGCTTTTCCCGCGTGGAAAGGGGTAGTTTGTTAAAAATAAAAAATATTTTATTCATTAATTACTTTATAGTTTATTTATAACGAGTTTTGAGTGAATCTAACCAAGAAATAGTATTTTTCCTTAGAATCTTTACCACTCCTTTAAACTAATAATATTTGAAAATTAGATTAGCCTGTGTTATTCTAGAACCTAAACTAAATCACATTAAGATTTCATCTGAACCGGTTAAGCAGTTACGGAGATACGTGGTTACGAACATTCACACAAATATTCACATTTATAATTATTAGTAGGATACCTACCACATTGACTTTTAAGTCAATGTAAGACTTCATGTGAAAGAATCCGACCCCTCTACGGCTTGTGTACAGATTTGAGGTGCCTAGGTAGCCGGGAAATTAATATTTCCTAAGTAGCAGCCAGGGGGACAGGCGGCCACAGAATTTAATTAAGGAGCGAAGTACCTGTGGCCGCTTTATCACGGTCCTTTACCGCTTCTGTTCTACATGATTTTTCCCGGACTTGGCAAATTACCTTGAATTTGCTAAAAATGTACTACTTTAAGTTAACATATCGTGCATCGTTTCAAAATAAATCCAACTACCTACTGTTTCTAGAAAGTTTACTTTGGCAAATAAACATGCTTAGCATAAGTTTTGTTTGATCTTTAGCGCCTATAGAAATAATTAAAACTGAATGCTCATAATATTTATCAATGCCGAAGAAAGCCGAAGGATTCTTTGAGAATACAACAAATTACCGATTCGCCAAATCAACGCCAACAACAAAACTTCTTCATACGATTTCGATACTCTTACATTCATAATGTAAAATCATATTTATTGTTAAGATCTTTTAATTTGCAAAGTATGTCCTATCATAACCTAAACTTATCTATAACAAACAAAAGAAAACAAACAACAAACCACAGAAGTCTAATTTAAGCTATATTTTAAGCTCACTAGTACCTGTTATACAGCCGAATTGACCATCTGGATTAATTGTTAAACAAGAATGCCACATAAAAACCTGCCACATTGCTCAAAAATCGGCGAAAATTGGAACAATTACGCGCAGTCAGCTAGTCAGTAAAGTTATAACAGAAGACGTGTGCTCCGATTTACGCTGACTCCAGGGTTGCCAGTCTAATTAAATGGAAACATGAGAATGGTGGGCATTCAGTGCAGTTTGAATGGTTGCTTTTTATCTTCAGTTTGAAACGGACTGAGCTTCTAAAAAGCTTGGCAGTGAACGGTTTTTTCATACAAATATTAATCTAGTTGGAGAGTCAAGTCTAAATAAAGGTAAAGATATTTACGATATTCCCCGAAATTTTCACGAAGTTAGATCTATCCGCTTCCTGAAAGCTTTTTTTTAGCCTTTATAAGCTAAAAACCTCCTACACGCTTTTTGCGACACAAAATAGCTTTTATGTTATTTCAGGCCTATAATACGAAAGTTCGCTCCGATGAGTTCAGCATTATTGGCATTAAAGCGTTATGCTGGCGCCTCACATTGGCTATGTTGGCTCCAAGTTATACTGTTGGATCCAACACACCAATGTGAGGATCGATCTTTGAACGTTATTGGATAAAAACGGAATATTGCGTCCAATAGCCAATGCCAACCCGACTTGTGTCGGTTTTTTGTACAAGTTCAAAGGCGAGGGGAGTGAAGTGTGTAGGCGGGGGGGCAACTTGGGTCCAACGTCACTTCTCGATCCACACATTGGTTGCATCAGTACGCGCTCTGCCGATGTGAGTGTTGGACGTGCTGCGATATGTTTTCTCCGAACGCCGAGTGGACGAATGAACAAGTGTTGGAGTTCATTGAATTATATCGATTTTTATCATCCAGAATCGCCTTTTCCTTGGCTTCTTTTTTCTTTGAGTAATTAAATAATAATAATATGTGCTCAATGCGTGGGCGTAAGTAGCCAGAGCGAAAAGTGTCCCGTCCGACATGACTTGCTAGCAATAAATTTGACGATTAAATGATACCTGCTCAAACGTCCAACCTTCCAATGCTCTTGGCATGAGTGTTTGCCCAATTATATTGGAGCCAATATGAGGCCGCAATCTTGGTTGCAATTATTGGCCATTCTATTCGTAGCCAACGTTGGAACCAAGTCATAAGCCAATGTGAGGCGCCAGCATTACGAACATTTAGGTACCGATGTATACATAATATCCAAGAAAGTTTTTAGTTTAGTTTTTGATTAGTGTGAAGTTGGCGGTACTACACCCCCGAACCTCGGTAAACACGTTAAATCAGTGGTCCTCCACTTGACCGCTGGACCCCGGTCGGCCCGCCATCCCTTCGGATAATGTGAGTGTACCTGTGTTTGCGTTTGCGCACACACTAGTTCACTATAATGCCCTGCGCACATGGTTAACACTCCGTCGAAACTGGCCTGCGTGGCTGAAATTTGGCTAGGAGGACATCGGTGTGAAGTTGCATTCCGATGAAAAAGTATTGCCCTTAATAAATCATAACACTTGTGTACGAAAACAGCGTCGACTAGCAGCTAAGCTCTGTACGTAGGTACTCTATCACGGTTCTATAGCAAGATCAATGGGCGAATCGTCCGGGGCTTAGGGTGTTTCTTTTTATTACCCATTTATGCGAGTGTGGATAAGAGCAGCGATAGGCTCGGACATTTTCCTCGGATACCTATCTGAATGGATGCACCAATTAGTGGGTATGAAACACGGTCTCTATACCTTTGAATGGACCTTATTCATGAAAGTTTTATGAACGATTTATACATAGCGTCAATGCGATATGAAGGTTGTTTAGAGCTATTTCGGATTTCGAATTCAATGTATTGAATTTACAATTCCGTATCGCCGATGTATAAAACATTTTTAAACTTTTAAATAGTGTATCGTGTAGATGTTTATGTAGGTAATTTTTTCTTGAATCGATCTAAGAAAGAACAACAATTGGATTATTTATTCAAACGAGGAGCTATCAATTAAAGATTTTCCTGTAGAACTAAAAGCCTGCGCTCTCCTAGGTTTATTTATAAGGGCCATTGGATTTATGGCTGACTTCTCTTCCGCTTTTTCGAAATCTATTACGGTGTTCGTGGAAATTATTCGCCGTCAGGTGCCAATGAAAAATTTAGCTCGGTCCGACCTCGACTGGAGCTGTATATTTCCCGTTTACAATGAAGCTCCATGCCAATTCTTTATCGACACGAGAAGGATTGATGTTCTAAAAGGTCCTCATTTAAAACAGTGAGAAGTGAAAAGTAATTTGAAAAATCGCAGCTGCTTCTGTCAGTTTAATGGTTTTCCATTCTCTTGGACTGTATAAGGTATTCAATTAAATAAATAAAATAAACAAATAAATAATGCTGGACAATTCATACAGCACCATCTAGCCCCAAAGTAAGCTACTCAAAGCTTGTGTTATGGGTACTAGATAACTGATATATTTAATACATTATATACATAGATAGATTTTTTTTTTATGATACATAGTAAACACCCAGACCAACAGAACAAATTTCTGCAGATCCTGCACAAATTTGTTCCTAGGCGGGAACCGAACCCGCAACCTCTTGCGTCGCAGGCGGACTCTCGCCCGCTGCGCCACTGAGGTCCAAATGAATTGTCTAATTTTATTGTTACACCTACAATATAATTAGACAATTATATCGTAAGTGGGGCGTTATTAGGGCGCTTTTAAATATATCACCCCAGTCGTGTCGGTCTGCCGTCCAATCGCATTAAAAGCATGAAGGAAGAAAACGTGCACCTGTGTTTGCGCGCACACTTGTACACCTTAATATGTCCTGCGCACTTACATAGCTAGGTGTCCGTAGCAACTGCGCGCCGTGGCCGAAATTCGACTGGGAAAACATCATTTTTATTAAACTGAAAAATGGAGCAATGTGAGGTATAATTTTATTGTTCTTGACGATTTTCGTAATTTGATTTAAAATAGCCAGGTAGGTTTCAATAACACAAACATTGGAATTCGTTTTCCTAGACAGCAAATCCAAAATATACAGGGTGTCCCATGCAACCTGTACCAGCGAAGGTCTGTGGTCAGGGAACACCAATACCTATCCATTGGATTGTATGTATGTTCCGCAATTTTTCGTAGTTTTCGAGATATGATTTTTTTTGTTTTATTTACAAGATTTTTTTTAATTTTGGACACAGATAAACATAATCATAACTTCAGTGCTTTCACTCATATGAGCGCACCAATACGCATAGGAAAATGAGACGTATTTGTTGCATTATCGTTTTTGTCTACTACCTTTCTAAGCCTTTTTATGGAAGACATCAATTGTTATGGATTACTTTTATTGAATGTTTTTTGAATGGACTCGGTCTAAGGGTACTGCATAAAACATTATCATAGCAAAAATGTCCTTTATACCTTAGTAAACAGGAGACCATTTTGTAAATCGTGCAATCTTTTTCGGAGATGCAAACAAACAAACTGATAAATACCTTTTTTATAAAACTAGCGTCAGCGCAGGTGTCGGATCTTATTCGGGAAAATACGGTAAACCAAATCCCAGCTTTGGTTCGACCCGTCCCGTTGTCAATTAGCTAACAGGTAGCCGAAGCTAAGTGTCAAGTGATGGTAATTAACTATCCGTGGGAGTCTGCAGACCACAGATGGATTTTGCTGGTAATTCTCTATCACGTGGATATAGCATTGAGGTAAATCAGTTGCGTGGCTTATTTCCTCAGACAAGAAAGAAGGCCTTCACGTGAAATTCAACAATTTAAAACAGATAGATAGAAAATTATTTATTGCACACTTATCAAAATAATTCACAAACAATAACAAGATTTACATAATATGTGACAATTGGCGGTCTTATCGCTCAAGAGCGATCTCTACCAGACAACCGGCATATTCCAACATTCTTCAAGATTAGCTTGTTAAAATGATAAATAATTAATATAGAATGCTGGACAATTCAAACAGCATTATCTAGCCCCAAGCTAAGCAGAGCTTGTGTTATGGGTACTAGATAACTGATATACTTAATACTATACACTATATAGATAGATATTATTTTATGATAACTGCAGTCTCAAATCCTAAATTCTCTAATATAATTTACTAAAACGCTTAATAACTATGACAGTTACGCACACAGGCACAGGTAGAACTTCTAAAGTAAAAGGATTTTATAATATTCTCTTAAAATAGAGCATATTATAATAAAATAAAGGATTACGCTCGTGGATTCTCTAGAATAGACTAACAGAAAATCCGTTTTCCTTTGGATGAAAAAGGAGCAGGTACCTATGAATAATATTACCGAATATTGAAATTGAAGTAATAAAAGGTTTAGGAATTTACAGAAGAAAGGATTGGTAAAAAGAAAAGCGAATAGCACCAGTTTTACAAAGCATTTTATAGGAATACTCAAGAAACAAAAGGTTTAAATAATAAAAACCAAGCATCATAGATAGTACGTAAGAGTTAATCAAAAACAATCATCAATAGAGAAACAACTAGGGTTAAGAGTAACAGGCAAAGCAAATCGACCAACAAAGAAAGTGAACAAACTTGTAACCATTAGAACTTGTAAAAACTTAATTAGCCCCGGGTTCTGCTGACTTTCTATATTGACCTGTGAACCGGACTCAAGACTGTACCGCTATAAAGTTGAGAATTTGTACCAGCACACACACCCAAAGGTTTATTTTATAGATACGTAGGTATACATATCAGGGATACGTTTCTGCATTAAAATTTAAGCAGGTGGTGGCGAACCCAAGCATGTATCAATGTGTTTAGGAAGTTGTGCACAAAAATTTATAGGGCACTCGATCGAGGAAATGTGTGGTGAAGGAGACTGCCAGGTGTTGGAAATTCCGCATTTCGTATGTTAGTAATGTAAAGGTAATGTTTATGTTGCGAAATCGAAATCCACGCACTTGTGTGGGCTGATAAGGGAAATTTATTTGCTTGTGCATATTTTTTGCGTGCGTGCCATACCAACAAAAAACAAAACTCTTCTCAAGTCCCCGCAATGCTAAAAACAAACAGAAAAAAGTGAAATATTTTCGTACGGGAAGAATAATTACAAACATACAGCACAAATACCTAAGGGAGGAATTTGCGTTTCTCATTTATCCCCAACACAGCGTAACCCTTGATTAGATTTAAAGAATGGCAACAAAACAGGGGAGAGAGGGGCTGGGACTTCATTATACATTTTTCTCTGTTCCTTTCCACTCCGTTCTCTCCGTAATCATTGCGTTCCTATGCCATGTCTGAAGAATTAAAGATAAAAAGTCGAGGTAATAAAAGGGGAAAGGCCGAGATTGCTAAATATAAGAATATTTCCAAAAAAGTTTAGTAACTTGGAACATTTTGCCGGAATAATGCCGAGAGATAATATGCTGAGAACAAATTTACATATAAATTAAAATAAGATTAGGAGTATTAGCGCACTCTCGGGAATTTTGTGCGGAAGGATCGATGGTTCCAAAATACTTACCAAAATAGTAAAGTGAGTAGTCCATAGCATGATTTACTTATCTGCTCCACATGCAGTTATTAACACTACATTTTATTTGCTTACGTACGCGAGTCTACACACAATACAAGTTACAAGTTGCATAAGTTGCTGGTTAACCGACATAGCCCGCCGACACTGCTTGACACGCCTTAGTCGGCGACTTTTGACAAAACATTGACAGAGGTAAGCAATATTCATATCACACACCGAAATTCAACGGGATTCATACACGGAAATTCAAAAATCAACGGATAGCAATGTTGCTGACTTGATTCTTTAAAATAATGCTGCCGACACAGCCAGTCGGGTTTGTGTGGGCGTTGGCGGGCGATGCGCCCCTTAATAATGCCAAAAGTTCTCATCATTCACACAATGAGACTCCATCAGAGGTCGCTTCTGAGATTTTTCCGAGTTGTCATAAATATCTTCGCATTCAAATTTATTACAAACAAATTGTTAGGGCTCAATTCGTACCGCCTACTTGAAACTTATAATGAACAAAAACATGTGCTTCTTTTCATCTTTAGCGAACATCCCGTTAAAAATAATGGGACCAGAAAAATATGAGCAAAGTTGAAGGCTTCAGAAAATATATTGTCCGATCTTTTACTGAGATTTAGTCATATTTTCTAGTGTTTTAATTTTGAAAATCTATTTTTGTGTTTCAGCCGACTTTTTCTAACATAAGAGTAAAATCTAGTTTTGTTTTTGTACTGGGGCCAAGTTCTGTTAACCAATCACTTTAGGGATGATTTATATTAGACCGGTCCGTGTCCGGACCGGGCCGGGCGGGGTCCGGCCCGCCCCGGCCTCGAACGTTAGAGCGCCGAAGAGAACGTTAGTAGACGGGCCCGGACGGGACACGGATAATGTACTGTTTAATATAAACTGATTCATAATAATGTATGTAACGTTTCAAATCCGTGCCCCGTCTGGGCCACGTACACGGCACGCCCCAGGCACGGCTCGGTCTAATATAATTCTTCCCTGACTATGACAGTGATATCGGCGCAAAATCGTCCTTAGTTGAAAAAATCTTATATATGCTACGGTGTTATTTTCACAGATAGATTGATAGAAGGGGTTAAGGCTGCGTTTCCACCAGAGATGTGCGAGGTAGCAGAGCGGTGCCAGGATGCGTTGCGAGGCTGTGTATCGACGTGAGTGCGAGGATGTGTAGCGGGCTCTTTTCAGATAAGCGAGCAAGACTAGGGTAGCTCCACCCTCTAGTGATTCCCAACAAACATTTTGGCGCTAAGGGGCACCTTTTTTTGGCACTGGCAGTATTATAAACGACATATAAGAGTTCCAACAATAGCTTTAGACTCTACTGCGGCGTTAAAAATAAATAATTAAAGTTTCAAGAGGCATAATAGAAATAAAGAAAAAATATATAACTTATGGAGCTAGCTTGGAGTTAGTCAAAACTAATGTATAACTCACTCTTAAATCTTTAGGAAACGTAAAACACTAAAAGCAATTATAGGGAGTCTGCTGAGACTTACAAACGGCTGAAGTTCTTAAATAGAGTTACTTATATACCTTGCAATACCTAACGAGTTTAATAGAGCCCTGAGAGCTAACAGGAAAGCTATTAGAGTCTTAGAAGTGTTAACTATAAGTCTTATAGAGATAGGCGCTGCAAGCATCAGGAACCACCTTTAAATCATTGCAGGTTATATAACAGGATTACCCGGCTAACCCTAGGTAATACAGAAGTTTTTAGGAATATTTGTGTATAGCGGCAAACGATAAGTGCAGATTATATAACTCTTAAATTATCACTTTAAGTTGAGTAATAGAATGTAAAACACTTAAATAGGTATGTCTTAAATAATGAAACGGGGTTCCGTACAACAAATAACTGATGTCAACGACGGCGAATATAATTTTTTGTTTCCTCTCAGTAGTTCTGACAACTCGTACGACGAGAAAGACAGTGAGCATATGAAAAACATAAACTTGAAGAACGATTTACAAACATGGGCACAGTTTTGCGCACAAGCACAATAATGCTTCACTTCGAGCACTTTATATTATCCTGCAAGACTAGAAATAAATATTTTATGTTAATAGCCAATGATATCATTGATGTTAAGTACGTATCTGTCGAAGATAAACAAATAAAAATACACGGTAAACAAATTACTGAAAAAAACATCGTATTTTACAGGCCAATCAGGTCGTCAGTTTTGAATATTTTTAAAGCTAGTGAAATTAGTGTTCGGCGAAAGATATAATCTTACATCCCAAAGATGTAAAATGCAAATTAGTTTGTATTAGTTATAATGGATTTATGTTCTTTTTTCCTCTTATACATACAGTGTGAAAATAAAACTCACTTCTGTAAAAAAATCGTTTTATTCGAATCATCTTTTGGTATTAGCTTTATTGAAATAAAATAATCAGAAAATATTTATAGATAATTTTCAATGTACCTAAGTATTTCTAATCATGCTGTCAAGAGCTTTTTACCGTCTGTGATGTCTAGCACATAGCGTGCGACATGAAAGGGCTGTTAAGGTGTGTTCGTCAGATTTGAACACATCATATCTTATCAGAATCACATAAGAGACTTCACAAATAGATATTCATGAATGCAAAAAGCTTCATATACACGGTGACATTTAGGTCGTTGCAGTCCCGTAAGGAGTTGGGTGTAATAATGAAAGTGATCTTACTTTGGGACCAATCCTGAATATGCGAAAAAGTTAGTTATTCTATACATAGCAAAATGATTACAGGCTCCTCCCCACGGGACTGCAACGACCCAAATGTCACCCTGTGTAGGGTGACTTTTAATTAGTTGCCTATACTTAAACATATTGTGGCTGTACTCATGATAACAAGCAACTTTTGCTAATAAACTAATGACAAATTCTGAAAAAATTAACACTGCTTTTCATAGAAAATATTTTAAGAATTAGACATCAGTTTCTTAATAAAAGTAGCTTAAGAAATCGTTCGTTAAACTACACACAATAAAGTCAGCCCAAATAGTAACAATCTAAAAATAGGTATAGAGCTATAACAACTTTTTTAAACGAAATGATCATGCATGATTCACATATTATAGGTTAAAAGAACTTTATTTCTCATAAAAACAATAGTTACATATAAGGCGATACAATAGTTACATATTATAACAATAGACGATATTACATAAGACGACGGAGGGGCACGGGGGGCGCCGGGAGTAACGTGTTGAAACTGAGTGCGTTGTCCAATACGAGAAGGTAGGCACTTTGATTCTCGTATCGGCAAGTCTTGGGAAGAGTTACTGAAACAAAAAATATATAATAACAAGGTGGAAACACATAAGATTAACGTAGGTATTTAGAACCACTTGTAGTGCTGGCGACCACTGAGGGCTTGTGAAATCGTTCAGCCGCACGTAATATGGATGGACTCACATAATGGTTTTACGCGAACAACAACAGAACCCTAAAGATATTCGGCTTAGAGTTCCCAGATAAGACCTTAGCAACCTGAACTTATAAATTCGTTATCTTGACACTTTTACTACCACATTGTACAACTGCAAGTAGCATAGAAAGGCTAGCGCTCGTTTTTTTAACACTACGTTACGAATAACAGAGTTATTGGGCACTTGAGGTGATTAAAAATTTAACGCCATTACATAAACATAACCTATAAAATTTTGAAAGTATATTAATAGTTCTAAACATAATTTAACAAATTATTATTTACATAATTGACTATTTGCAATTAAAGTACACATAGACGTATCAAGAATTGATATTTACAACCATAACTGAAACACAAAAATAGCCGTGGCAGTAATTCCTCTTACTTAATAATATCAGATGTAGTTTATTTAAGAGGCGCTTCAAAATTGAGATGAAAACTAGTATATATTATCACAGTAAACTTACCACCGCAACGAGAATTTATAATTTATAACACCGTTATCCTAAATTGTAAATTGACTTACCTTTTAAAGTCACTTTCAAACTTCACTGTCAGATATGAATAGGTGCACTGCTTAGTATTTAAACGCTTTGGACGGTCTGTCAGAAACGCAAAGTATGAAAAATAAATAAATAATCAGAGTTTGGGCGATGTTTATTACTAATTAATACCTGCAATTTATCTTCAAGGTATAAATAGTATTGTGGGAGCACTCATCTGTTACTAAAAAAGTTATTAAGGTGGATATTATTACTAATTTATTACTATAAGTTGCAGTTGTAACCTGTGTATGGCTTATAATACACATAAAGTGGTAAACATTACTTCAATAGCACTATTGTTACTCTTTATTACCAGTCATTTATCACTTCTTTACAACTATTAAATCACTTATAGTTATAAAATCGCTTATTGCTAGCCCTTTCATAGAACCTTAGGTTTTAAATTTTCTCCTAAGTACCTTATTTAACACTTATTCTTATCACCTAAATGTTAGTTGGGTTGCTATTCTTTCGCCCGCGTCCGTCCCTAGGACACATCCCTCGCAACACGTCCCTCGCACACATCTTTCCCTTGTTTTGTATGTACAAAAACCTCGCTTCACGGAGCCGTTTCCACCATAGCTGCGCTGAGCGAGGCTAGGTAAATGAAGTGGTTTTATTGGTTGTTAAAAACGCATTCCTCCCAACGCATCTCTGGTGGAAACGCAGCAGCAACTTAACCTTGACAGTTTTGACACGAGTTCCTCCATCTGTACTTTCTTTCACCAAAGGTACATTGCCAAAATGTTTGATTCTGAGACGATACAATTCTTATGGTAAAGCGATTTATATAGTGGAATTAGTCCCAGGAGACCCTAAAAACATAATCTTTAACAAAAGAAATCAAAGGCAAGCTGACCTTTATAAATTGTGAGGATATTAGCTGAATACTTCATATTAGCACCAGGTGAGAGCCATAACTTGGGCTTGTAACATGAGCGCCTCGGGACAAAATTGCAAATACTTTGTCATATCGTAAGTTGCCTCGCAGGTTACACAATACCTAAGAATGTAACATAAACAAACAAGTTGAGACCCCTTAATAGAATTTCGAGGCGGCACTTTTAGAATATTTACGATGGAAACAGATTTTTATCAGATTATATGAAATATTTCGTTTTGAGACTGGCATGCTTTTTACCTGCAAACTTGAGCGATACGGTGCTAAAAATAGAAACGAATATGCACTATCGTATCGTTACAATATTGCAAATAGCGTTACAATCTAGCTATACTCCACCCATTCTCAAAATTTAATGTTTGTACAATTTGTAACAACTCAAAAACAAACATCCAAAATTCTCTGTTGGCACTAAGCTTAGTAGGAAAGAGCACAAATCAAAAAGTTCTGAAAAATCAACAACAAGAAAGTAATTTTTAGGTTAAGTGGGTAGGTAGTAATTGTTTTATTATGTTATTGTAATTTTTTATGTGCTAAATAAAAGAACTCTAAACGAGGTAGGTTAGGTAAGTCAGGTTATGTGGCTAAAAGGCTGTATTCACAAACATTATATCTTGAGTTTTGCCGGAGAATAGGTCAATGCAGCTATTATTACTTTTCTGTCACCTCTATCAAAACAACTAAAGCAAATGGTGACACTGCCTCAAAACATATATTAAAAGCGTATTTATACAGAGTAATTGCTGAAAACCAGTTTTCTAACACAAATGCGGCCAAGAGAGGTAAAGATACTTTACGTAGCTTATAATGTTCATGTAGCTAGTCCCACAATGTCAGCAAAAGGTGGAGACAAATATTTGCAATGTAAAGTTCCTATTGTTGAACATTTTCAATTAAGTTTTGCGCTTGTGTGACAGAGGCTTTAAGTTAGTTATTTACTTGTTGGAGTAGTGCAGGCTAAACCTAAGTAAATATTGTAATTTACAGCACTGAAAACCGCAACCTATGTTCAAAAAGTGTATTTACAATTTTGAGCATATAGCGATTTTCACAAAAGGTATAAAATAGGGTTTCTATGAAGTAAAGTCAGCTAGTTTTAGCTACCAATTCGCTTCGGCTTTACCGTTGATAACGGTTGGTCTTTCGAATTTGACCGTTGTTTACGAAACAATGAAGTTTCATAGAATTTCGTATATTTTTCATTTTACTAAGCTCCGTTTCCATAACGATAACGTTCGAATTCAAGGCACGAATCCACCGCCCGGCCGAGTATACTAAAGATAGACCATAATCCGATTATCTCCCCTACTCATCATTTTGTAATTTCCATCGTCTTATTATGAAGTCTCAGGACCAGATAGCTACCCCATTCAATTATAAACATAGCGTAAAGATGGAGCCCAAACAGGTGCCTTGGTTAATTGAATAGTCGAGCTCGGTGCGAGTTCGTGGCGTATCGCTTTCGGAGACAATGTGCAAGTAGATACACTTAAGAAGGCTTTCACTTGAAATTGTACTTGTTTAGCATGTTCATCGGAAACGTCCTTTTCCTTGGGTGCAAAACTTGGTTCAGCTTGAAAAATAAGAGGTAAATAATTATGGTGAAAGACTTGTTTAGACAGATTATAATTTGATGTATTTTATTATGAGGATCACATTTTCTGTTTTATTTTTCTCTAGAATCAAGACAAATTTAATGTAAGCTTAAATAAAAGTATATTTTTGTTGATTCATCATGATCTCAAATGAGTGAGAGCTTTGATTGATTACGTTGGATCATGAAAAGGTTATGTGGTTACTAATTCAAGTATTCAGTTGACATTATTATGTACGAGCTCTGAATTATTATGAGAGGTGAAAAAGAGTTCCAGACTAAGGTGATAAATAAGACGTAATGGGCCATTTCTTAGAATATATTATGGCGAAATGAGTTCTATTATTATTGTTTGGATGCCTTGCAGGTATAGCTGAAAAATATGTATAACCGGTATTCTGCTTGAAGCTAGAACGAAATGAAATCTATTACTTACATTTTGGAATAACAAATTACTGCGACATGAATGCATTCTATGCATTCTAGAAAGAATAATTTATTTACTTTTTTATGAACAAAAGTGAACTAATGGGTATTTTTCGAGTCGTCGACACCCAGCCCGGCAGCTGGGGAAGTAAAAATGTATGAAAAATATGGCATGTTTTCCTCTCACAAATATCGGGTACGGTTTAATACATTTTTGTGTCTCTCGGTTGCCGTTCTGACAAGAGATAAAACGCACATTACAAACATTCAGAAACGATACCTTTTATTTCTTTAGGCTTACAAAATAAGCAGATAGACAAGTGAAATTTTAAAATAAATATGAATAGGAAGTATTTTAACCATAAAAACTATAGAAGTTTGACGAAATTATTACGTATTTAATCGGGTTAGCTACGAACTTTATTTGTGTTGAAAGAACACCAACGTTCGACACAAATAAAGGTTAGTAGCTTACTCGCTTCTATCCGTAAGGAAATATATTGTATGTAAATATAAAACACTACGTGATGCTGCCTGTCAATCGGTTCCAGGCAGCATCATAACTTATATGCCGACTGATTATGGTAACTGCGTTAAGTCATGATCATGATATATTATATTCCGTGCACCAACATTGTTCTCTGGCAAGAAGCGAGCATCCTATATGTGAGTACCCTTCAGAACAGCCAAACAGCCAATCTGAATCGATTAGAGTGCATTAAAATTCATAGTTCCAATTGGTAAGCACGCTGTGATCCAGTTTCACAGTCGATTATGCATGATCGTTGTATGATTCACTAGCGGACCACAATTAAGAGCCAGTCTCACGAAGCGAGTGAATAAAATTATAGCGAAAAACCATCACCTCATCAGTACACATACGTCCACTGTTGAACGTGATTGTCAGAGCAGGGGGGTTTTGCCAAAATGCCAAAACGTATGGCAGGCAATGTATGATCGCAGTCGAGGTCTTAAAATGGTAGGCGGAGAGAAGACTGTCATGTGACGAGAAGAGTATGGAGTCCCTTAACGGTATGAATGTGGAGGGATATAAAGGGAGAGGAAGACTGAAGAAAAGATGGGTGGATTGTGTGAAAGAGGACATGGCTAAGAAAAGTGTTAGTATGACGGCTGATAGAGGAGAGTGGAAGAAAAATACACGTTGTGCCAACCCCGGCACAACGTTTAATATTTTTCTTCCACCTAGCATGGGATAAGGACCAGAAGAAGGAGTCGAGGTCTTAAGAAACACCGAAGGAAACTGCTGCATTTTCTCTGGCAGGTTTACTTAGTTAACTCTCACGTCATCCTCGGGCTGAGTTGGAAGGGGTCGATTCTTATGCCACCACAGCCATCACGTTGCAGTAGAATTAAGTAATGTTGAATATGATTCAAGTCTCTAAGCGTCACAAGCAAGAATACGACTGGTCGTTAATTATTACTAGTAATGCTTATATTAGCTTCGGGCTAGATAATGCTGTGTGAATTTTCCAGCATTATTTATTATTATTATTTATTAATGGTAACTATCATCAGGTCCATACTTACGTTTGACTTAGCTTTTCTGAGAGTTACAGTGGAACCAAATGGACTATAACTCGCAGAAAAGTTCGTAGAGTCTGCGTAGCAGTGCTACGACTATTCTAGGAGTCTGGATGTTGATGACCTTACATGAAAGACGATGTTGAAGATGTAATTGTAAAGGAACCAGAAGTAGTATGGTACCACACTATCTATCAGTGAGTAGTTAGTCAAAATTTATGGCAGTTAAATGAGAAGAACCACAAAATTCGCTGTTATAGTTATTTTATTAAAGATTATGTAAATAAAAAGGCAAGGCTAGTCATCCCTGATAGTGTCTCTTGGTCTAGAGTAGGTCACGTACTGAAGTTAGGTGTGTAAAAATTAAAATAATCAAAGTAATATCCAGCGCGTGCAAAATGACGCGTGCGGTATTTTGTTTGCAAACCGACCCAAATGAGCGGCCCCACCTATTTTATCTTATTATTCTGTTCAACGAAGGAATTTTAAAAAATCGATTGGCCAGTTTGTAATACCTATCATAGGCTTATTTTTAATGCCTCTTTAAAAGTTTTAGTTTGTATAATGTAGGCAGAGATGCAAAGTTGCTCTTTTTTGCCACCATGGAGACCAAAAAGAGCAACATCGCATCTCTGCTCAAAGTTTACAATATAAATCTTTACAGAGGCATTAAAAAAAGGTTTTAATAGGCATCACAAACTAACCAAACGATTTTTGAAAATTCCTTAGTTGAACAGAATAATAAGATAAAAAAGGTGAGGACGCTGATTTGTGTCGGGTTAGCGCCTTAAGTACCTATGGTGAAATTGTATAACTACAGTTCTACGGTGCAGAACCAAAGCTACGTAGAAGATTAGTAGAATCTAGCTAGTGCAAAAACTTTTACCAAAACCGTAAATTCGTATCCGACTGTAAGCGGAAGTATATCTAAACCCATGTCGATAAAGCTCACATCAGGGTCGTCGCATATTTACAGTGACAGTCGAGCATATCTCTAATGAAATGACGTTCACAGCAGTAATCTATCGATTAGTACATTGAAACACGGATCCGTTGGATATCAACCGCGAAATTATGTTCCGCGGATGATAATCGCCGGGACAGTTGATTGGTCACATTGTACCGGTGATCGACAATCGTTGAATATTTGTTCGAATTTAATGTAGATGACATCATCTCGTGGTGCCTGTATTGGGTTGTTTTGGGTAAAATACTATTATTTTTTGTAAATACTAGTTGTTATTGTTTTTTTGTTATTGTTTCTATATTTTTTCTTCTATACTTTTTATGATGTATTTTTTTTAAAGAATTTTTGTTAATTATTTACTAACAGTGTTTATTAAATCCTATAAATTCTCAAATCTACAAAAAAGCAAAACAAGTCAGGTTTTCGTTACAAAGAAAATAAAAAGTAAAGCAAAGAATTTACGGACCTTATTAAAACTCAAAAGATCTTAAATTGAATATGTCCAAACGACGGACCCCACTACAAAATGATAAAGGGCCTTTGAAAACGCCTTTTCCGGTCGAAGAATCAAAAAGACTGCTCACAGAAAAAAAGACGTTGTTTGCATATTCACGAATATTTCTTCAAATATAAAAATCTTACACTAAAACCATTCCCAGCAAAACTTGGGAGGTTTTAGCTTACTCAAACTGGAAAGTTAGGCAAATGACACCACCGGGACAGAAATATTTCGCAATCTCCTCACTGGGATGGGATGGGCTCGAAGTTTTTCCTAAGGAAGTTGGTAGAAACAAGTGCCTTTGCCGACGCTTCATAGCGAGAAGCAGCAAACAATAGATACACCGAGAATAGGCAAAATGTTCGCTTTTGTTCTTATTTTTGACAGCTAGCTTTGAGCACTGTTCATTGTATTTTTATGAGGGAACTAAGCTGGAACAGTCTTTGTATACTTTCTTCAAATGCGGAATACTTCCATACCATATTACAAACTGCAACTCTTCATTGTTGAGTTCTATACATACATACATGTATGTAATGTAACGTATGTAGTTGAAGGAGTCTTATCTAATTCATTAAAGGGCAGAAGCCTTTATTCACAAAGAAAAAAATACAATACAAAATAATAGAAATAAATTAGAACTAGTATTTACAATTGAAACAATTCAGCTAACTGCAGACTGTTGCAAACAATCTACAGGTAGCTCAACTGATCCATATCAATACCAGTCGGAAGCGTCCCCAAGACGCTGGCTGAATTGCCCCGCTGTATGGCAATGCTGATGCGCTGTGCCTGATGTTATCTTAGTTATATCCGTTTAATAAATAACAATTAAGAAATTGCATGTCCAATTCACTGTGGTCAAAAATGCTGAAAAACCTCGTTGCTTGTATGTGGGCCACACTAATACCTAACACTAATAAACAGATATCTAAAAGAGGTAAGTACGTATGTATGTCCAAGACAAAAATCGATACACACCGACAGCCCGTAATCAACAAGCAAAAGTTCGAACAACACTTCGTACCTCGGCCATGGCCATGTTCGGGAAATGAAAATCGGTGGCCCCATCCGTAAATTGGAAACGCACCACCTGCGACGTGTCACGGCATAATGGCGCTTGTGCACATACGTTTACAGTTTCTTATCATCTGTTTGGTTTTGTTGATTTTACGACGATGTTTTTATAGCGTATCCCATTTTCATAGACAAACCCATATGGAAAACTATTGGTGCAGCATGGCTTGGCAAACAAGTAAAATGCTACTTGCATACTCGACGACCTCCGTGGCGCAGCGGGCGATGGTCCGCCTGCGACGCAGGGGGTTGCGGGTTCGATTCCCGCCTCGGAACAAATTTGTGTACGATCTGCAGAAATTTGTTCCGTAGGTCTGGGTGATTAAATATTTATCTATGTAGTGTATTGTATTAAGTATATCAGTTATCTAGTACCCATAACACAAGCTCTGCTTAGCTTGGGGCTAGATAATGCTGTATTAATTGTCCAGCATTATTTATTTTATGGTGGTAGGATGTTCAATCCGTATAAAATAATTATACGGATTGAACATCCTACCACCGGAACAACTTACACTCATAGATAGGTTATCAGCACGGGTATTTTAATTCACCGATTCGTTTCCGAATCGAATCCGACTGATCTTTAAAAAACTATTTTGTTTTCGCCTCGGGTTGATGATCGAAAATTCGAAGCGAATCTGTTGGCCATGTCAATGAGGAGGAGCTCTTTATTTCGATCATCAACCCGAGGCGAAAACTAAATAGCGATCCGATAAAGATCCGTCGGATTCGATTCGGAAACGAATCGGTGAATTAAAATACCCCTGCTGATGAGAAGTAGCCCTCTTTATATCCTACTTTGCCACTCATTGGTTCTTTTACCCGAATTTTTAACCAACTTCAAAAAAGGAGCAGGTTGTCAATTCGTCTGTGTTTTTTTGAGTATATTACTTGATATCTCCGCCAATAGTCGACTGATTTTGCTGATTCTTTCACTATTGTGTAGAGAATGTTCTCGGGGTGGTTCCATAAAAATATTATTATGCATGTAGAATGCATTATTAGATTAGGTCTATACATATTATATTCAAGAGGTTTCGGGTTCGATTCCCGCCTCGGGACAAATGTTTGTACGATCTGCAGATATTTGTTCAGGTTGTTCTGGATGTTTTCCATGTATAATAAAAAAATATCTATATTTGTTGTGTATTGTATTAAGTATATCAGTTATCTAGTACTCATAACACAAGCTCTGCTTAGCTTGGGGCTAGATAATGCTGTGTGAATTGTCCAGCATTATTATTATTATTATACAGGGTGTAACAAAAAAGAGTAACCAAACTTTCAGGTGGGGTGTAGAATCGAACACTGAATTCAGGAAAAATATTGAAAAAAAATCCCGCCCTTTAGTTTTCGAAAAATTAAATAAATAGGTACGAAATTTTCACAACAGTAGGCAATAGACTCTAATACATGTGTCTATTTGGAATTAGAAAAAAATGGCCTGCGTACCTGTATTCATATCTTTTATAAGCCCATAACACCTAAACGGTGCCCTAATGAGCGGCCACCGCGGTCATCGACCCGCGACATCATTGCAGCGGAAGCGAACGGGCTGCGCGGCGTGCTTAGATATGAAGCCTACGTACAACAAATACATTCCAATTTTCCTCTAGGAATTAAAAATAAATAAATTATTTTAAGTCTTTACACACGTTCTATCGCGAAAATGCATAGTTAGTAGGTACATTTATTAAGCATGCACCTTCCTTCCTACTAAAAGATATTCACTACTAGCTTTTATTTTTTCATATCGTTGACTAACTAAGTACCTACCTACCTTCACATTGAACTTTAAAAACACGGTCAGTAACTAACAATGAAAGGTTGTTACAATTTGCATTTCCGAAGCACCAGATTGAGACAAGAAAAGGCACAAACTTTTAGCGCGCGAGAGCGAGATAGGTATACAAACTTAGTTCATCCGAATGTTCACCCAATGCTTGGCTTATTGTTAGTTTTGTCAAACTGTCTGTTATCATAGGGTCAATGACCATTTAGTTGCATCATTGCAAGCGCAAGGTGAAGGTCGCGGCGGCGCTTATCGGTTATTTGTGCGTAAAAATGGCTCGTATGCGTTATTCAGATATTGAATACCACGAGATGATGCGAGTGTTTGCTTGACCTAAAGTTTTAGTGTGGTTTTGTATTTTGACGGTCCTAATCCCGTAAAGTACGAAGGGAAAATTGGAATGCATTGGCTAGCTTCCTACATTACTACAACACGTGCAGCCCGCCGCCGCGCGCGCTGCTGCGATATCGCGTGTCCGGTCGTGGGTGCCCCCCGTAAAAAGATGTTTATCTGCTAAAAAGGTGTACACAAGGTACGTAGACCTTTTAATCAAATTTTAATGCCAAATAAACACGTGCATCAGTCGTTTGCGTAATGTAGTGACAATTCCGTATTTATTTAATTTTTCGAAAACTAAAGGGCGGGATTTTTTTTCAATATTTTTCCTGAATTCAGTGTTCGATTCTACACCCCACCTGAAAGTTTGGTTACTCTTTTTTGTTACACCCTGTATATGTATGCTGGACATTTTACGCAGCGTTATCTAGCTAGGGGCTAGAATTTTTTTTTTAATTTTGTTCTTTCATAAAATAATGATGCAGACAGACCCGAGCTGTGTCGGCGGCGTTGCTCATTTTGGTTTGCAGACTCCATCAGCGTTATACGGCTACTACCGGCTGTTATGATAATATGAATATAATATTTCTATTATTTTATTGTAATTTTACACAGCGTTATCTAGCTAGGGGCTAGATAACGCTGTGTAAAATGTCCAGCATTATTATTATTCATTTTATTTTTAGTACGGGCAGAAGCCTATAATCACAAAGAAAATTACAATAAAATAATAGAAATATTATATTCATATTATCAGAACAGCCGGTAGTAGCCGTATAACGTTGATGGAGTCTGCAAACCAAAATGAGCAACGCCGCCGACACAGCTCGGGTCTGTCTGCAACATTATTTTATGCAAGAACAAAATTATTTTTTTTATAAATCCCCCGACAGATTTTCTTGAAACATGGCTAAGAACACTCGGGATAAAATTATCTAT
This sequence comes from Eupithecia subumbrata, assembly GCA_949316285.1. NCBI lineage: Eukaryota > Metazoa > Arthropoda > Insecta > Lepidoptera > Geometridae > Eupithecia > Eupithecia subumbrata. The sequence continues at coordinate 26,441,655 of OX438643.1, forward strand.
GACTCAAATAAAACTAAACGAAAATCGGTTCATCCGTTTGCGAGCTACGATACCACAGACAGATACATATATAATAATAATAATAATAATAATAATAATAATGCTGGACAATTCACACAGCATTATCTAGCCCCAAGCTAAGCAGAGCTTGTGTTATGGGTACTAGATAACTGATATACTTAATACAATATACTACATAGATAGACATTTTTTATTATATATAGAAAACACCCAGATACACAGACAGATACGTTGAACTTATAACACCCCTCTCTTTTTGCGTCGGGGGTTAAAAATCATGTCGGTGACAGTGCCTGCCAACTTCTTGCGACATAATATATCGGCGGCTCGTCCGCAACAATGTCGATGGTAGAAGACACAATCCTCGCTCTACCTCTCTATCAGTCGCCGCCGCTTCACGCTCTCGACGCCTTCAACGGATAACTTAAGGCTTTCCCAGACTTTGACATTATTTGCTAACGAATGGAAGTCTGTCTGCTCTAATGTGACAGGGATGGGATAATCGATCTCGAATTTATTTTCTCTTATATTTAAATTAAAAATTTATTCATGCATAATTTTAGTCTAGGTATTTATATTAAATTTATGTAATTTAAATTTTGTTTGTTTTATAATTTTCATTGTTTGCATGTTATTATAATTAATTAGGGTAATTGGTGTTTTCGAATTAGGTAAATAAATGACTAAATAACATTTCCGCGACACTCGACGACTTGTCAACAGTTGCTTTTTCGTGTCACTGACATGGCTCATGCCGCCGACACAGCCCGCCGGCGTCGGGCTGTGTCGGCGGTCATGTCGGGTTCGGTATACAGGGTGGTTTTTTGAGAAGGGCGGTGATGGTCAAGTCCGTAACCACGAGAGTTAGAGAAAAGTCGTGAAAGGAGTCATGCCCTCGATTTATAAGAAAACAATAACTTATGACGGAAATCGACTTTTACTTATAAGTAAAAGTCATAAATGACGGAAATCGACACGAATGATTTTTCAAAATAAGGACACCTACAAGGATCAATGTTTGCAAAGAAATGTATTACTAAAAATAAAAGGAAAAAGCAAATTTTTACAAGTTACTTAATACTTATCTCAATTTCCTTCAAAAGTAAAGATAAAAAATACTAAATCTGCAGTGATTGTTTTCTTATAAATCGAGGGCATGACTTCTTTCACGACTTTTCTCTAACTCTCGCGGCTTCGGACTTGGCCATCACCGCCCTTCTCAAAAAACCATCCTGTATAAAGAGTACTAGGTAAAATGCGTAGGTATGTAGCTACTACCTACCCTACTTGTTTTATCAGATTCGCCACATTTTACGATGTCACCCGGACATCGATTGCCTATTCCGTCTTCGTCTAAGGTCGCCATTCAAAAACCTTCATCCCTTGTGCCAACCATGTTTTAGGGTGCTGCCTATTTCTCGAGACGTGAGACGATATTTCGCCTTAGAATCTGCTTCCATGAGAAATAGTTGTAACTTCTTTCAGATAAAAGTTAAATAATTTAAAATTCAATACTACATAGGATATTTTACAATGTACGTTTTGATTTGCGCACTATTATTATTTTTATTTTAAGTTCGATCTTTGCAAACTTTCGATAAAAAAAATTTCGAGTTATCGAAAATTGATAAATTGCTCTCGTAGGTTAAGTTTATGAGACAAATTCATATTCATATCTTTATTGTGATTTTTCATTAACCCTCTTACCTAACCCTTAGACTCGCGCGGCGCATCTGTTGCAGTATGCAGTTTTGCGTATGAATTCATTCGCAAACGAGTCTAAATGTTAAGTCACATTAATTAACGACTAATTAACGAAGCAATGTCATTACCAGTACTACGACTAACAGACAGAATAACACATTCACAGTTTGCTATAGCGAGCTAATATATATATATGTTAACATGTTAGATCGTAGGATAGGATGAGTAACCGCATAGATTTATCGGGATGAAAATCCTGAACCTTCTGACTGGAGTATATTAATTAATCTGGATTTAGAGCTCCCTTACGCCACCATGAGTTTAAATGAAGATGCCACCTACGTGTAGAAGTTATGTGTAGTTGTTTGTAGTTTGATACCAATTTCATATAAACATGCACGCTTAACCCAGTTTTCGAACAGTTATCTATTGTCTTAATTGCTAAAGTACTCGCTTTAGAAATGAAGACGATATTAAGGGAGGGAACGAGATAGATTCTAAACATTTATTTCCTTTCTAGTTACTTGTTTCGCACGCTTTTTATCAGGATAAACGGTTGCTCTTATGACATTCTATGTCTAGAACTACAAAACTGAAAAAGATCAGCCCTATCCGTTCAATAGTTTTTGCATAAGGAGGTAAGAAACACCTAAACATGTATGCTAATATTAGCGTGATAGTGCGTTACAAATGTATGGTTATTATACGGCGATATAAAACACACACGTCATATACCACCTTGCTGCCGCACTATACATAAATGGACATAAAAATATGGGCTTAAACTCGTAATCTATGGATAAATTTTACAGTGACAGCATAAAATAGGAACCAGCGCGTGCAATGTACGAGTTTGCCGCAACCTAGTAACCACTGGTGGGTTGACGCCTTGCTTACCGCAAGCTTCAAGCGAGTGGCATGCACGCTGTAGCCGCGTAGAGCGCTCGCTTGAAGTAAATACTACGATCATAATGGCTTTTTGCCGAGCGTTCGTGGACTGCGAGCTTTTTGCTAGCTGTTGCTGCGTAGACAGCGAGAGATCAAAAAAAATTGAGGCGGACGCGAGCAGGTGCTGTACGAGATCGGCGCGGACTACATATGCGACAACATTTAGGGTCCCATTATTACCTAAACAGAGTTTTAGACGAAATTATGAATAACCACAGTATAAAAATACAGCCTAAATCGAACGAGCAACCGTTCTTTGTTCTAAAATGGCCTTTTGGCCCTTGAAGCCCTTTTGAAATTCTACTTTATTTGTACCTATCCCACATAATTATGTTTGCCTGCGCACATCTCGCAAATCCTATAGGTAGATTAATGCCTCATTACTGAAATTCAATTATTAACAACCAATAGTAATATCTTGTAAGCAATCCTACGGCCATTACACACCGATAATATAAACCTGATCATCGACATCAAACACATGTTGATTTAAACTAATATCTGTGGATTAGTGGGTACACAATGAGATTCATGGGATTTAAGGTGGCGCCAGCATGTAATGCTTGATTGCTTTGTTCGAACAGGTAGGTATTATTACCTATTTTATATTCCATTTATTGCATCCATAATCATAAGTAGGTTCATGAATATTTCACTATTCTAACACTCTTAGAAATATTTTTCAATCATTTTCCTTTGATATTCTTATTTAATTTAGTGTTATAGAACAGCTTAAAACAGTTTCATATATTTGTGTACAAACGTTTGCCAATTTCGATATTTTTAATGTGTGACCGGACTGGAACGTAAATTAATATAAATAATCTATGACTCACCCTAAAGAGTACAAAATACTGTTGGAATGGTCTGCCTAGTACTTTATTATTAAGTTTTCTAACTCGAATTTATCCTATTTATGTTTTGATTTGAATTCATAACAATAATTTAAGACGTTTGAGGAGTTACTTGGTAGATTTTATAATTATGTACCCGGTCAGGGTGTAGCAACTTGAGAAGATGGGTACTAAATTTAATATTAAATATTTACTGTCACATCTTTATGTATTGTCATGAAAAAATTCGACAAGTGTATAATAAAAGTTTATAAGTCGCTTATTCTTTAGTAATTAATTAAAATTTATTTAGAAATTTATAAATTTTTGGCATCATTTTATTTGGGCCTGTGTTTTGAATATTTAGTTTTGAGTCCAGTATTACAAGTTTATAGACCTAAGTAGTTCCCTATATCGAGAAGCGCGATAAAGCGTCAGCCAAATTTGGAAAGAAACGATACTTAACAAATTAAGAGTAGGGATTGCTATGACACTTGGTATCTGTCTATAAGATCTCAGGTTTATTTATCAATAAAGCCACAAGCTGAACAAACTTGCGGAGTAACGGTTAACTTTACGTGGCAGTTTAAAATTTATTGTTTTGGTGGGATATTTTAAAAAGCCCCACTTGTGTTAAGGCGCTGCATGTCGACGATTGCTCGTTTTCAAGTAGAATAAATATTTTTTTCTGAAAAAACTATGTTTTCAATTTTTATATTATATTAGTTCAGGTTCCTACCTAGACTCTAGCTAAGCTGAAAATAAAGCAGAAACTTTTCTCTATAAAGATATTGTTTCAAAGAGACACATTTTAGAATTTAAAATTGAAATATTTTGTAAACTTACACTTAACATATCAACTTGGGATTTATTGTTAAAGATAGGTAACATGTTGATCTCATTTCTTGCTAAGATAGTTTTTTGCTATAGATTCATATTTAATTAAATCATTAATTTATTCAAAAAGCTACTGGCACACCGCGCGCCGTTTTCAACCTTATTGACCTGATTAGCGCGATAGCGACTCACAGCGCCTTAACGAATGAATAATGTTTTGCTTGCTAGCTCTTTATTTCTATTTCTATGTCAAATTGTGCTTATGTTAACACCAAAATGTAATCCAAACCATCTACGAAGATACATTATGATAAACCTAACGGAAATGAATAAGTACAGCTTCTTTATACAGGGTGCCACGTAAAGGGTGTACTTAGCCAAAAGGGAGTGATTATAGACCCCGAGGGGATCTACTTGAAAATAATGATTTTTTGAAATAAATAAAGTTTCCTTTCCGTGGCACTCTGTATAGACCTCAGACTGAGTACCTATCAACTCACACAGGCCAACTAAGTTCCCTCCATACTGAGCCAATTTCACAACCGTAGGGGCTTTTGTATGAAAACCGCACCAGGTTCAGTCAAAGGTGGCCTGTGCAATTAGCAGATAGGGTTGCCTCCATCTCTATAATAACGTGACATACAGTTTCTCATTTGATCATTTGTTGTAATGAACAAATCACAAATAACTTATTTGTAACCAAAACACACTATATAACAGTATTTTTGACGACCTCAGTGGCGCAGCGGGTGAGAGACCGCCTGTGACGCAAGAGGGTGCGGGTTCGATTCCCACCTCGGAACAAATTTGTGTACGATTTGTAAACGATTCTTAATTTTTGCATCAGGCTTAATACAGCATAATGACATTGCTTGGATAGGCTTCAAATTCTGGAAAAAAAATCGTTTGCAGCTTGGTTCGTTCACTGAATATTAATATTAATTGTGGTAGCAAGTGTATGACTTCCTTTAGTATTGTGCACTAATTTGAAAACATCCTGTATTTGTATTGTTCCTGTTCTGAGAGCTCCATCTACTCATCACCAACCGTTTTTGTAATTTAATAACTTAAGACCGTTTATTCATACCTGACGACCTCTGTGTCGCAGCGGGCGAAGGTCCGCCTGCAAACCAGGAGGTTGCGGGTTCAGGGTGTTCTGGATGTTTTCTATGTAAAATAATAATAATAATGCTGGACAATCCACACAGCACCATCTAGCCCCAAAGTAAGCTACTCAAAGCTTGTGTTATGGGTACTAGATAACTGATTTAATTAATACATTGTATACATAGATATATATTTTTTTATTATACATAGAAAACATCCAGACCAACCATAATAAAAAATATCTATCCATGTCCACAAGCTTCGCTTAGCTTGGGGCTAGATTACGCTTTGTGAATTGTCCAGCATTATTTATTTATTAATTATTTATTTATTCACGATCAAATGGTGTTGTTATGAATGCGTTTGTCTTTTTCCTTCCATGCAACAGTGTTTGGCGGCACAATTCGGAATGACACTAAGCAGTACTTTCCTGGACTTGTATCTGTAATTCTTTATTGTACACAATTAATACATAGCATTAACTTATATAATAGGATATATACATAGGCGAGCTCAACCCACACAAATTCACGTCCGTAGTGCCAGTATGTCTCACTAATAGCATACAGTGGAATGGGGCGTAATAGTGGAAAGCAAACCAGCTCTTAGCGATATCATGAGATGATGAATGCGATTGAATAGGTCCACACAATCTATCATCAATACATATTGATTCCAAATTCAGATTGGAGTCTGGATGTTATAGTTTATTAATAGTTTCTATAAACTATAACGTCATCCACTATAACATCTACTAGTTTCTGCCCGTGGCTACGCACGTTTTGTTTCTATGGATTCGTTTAAAGTTCTATCCGATGGGAACCGATTAATGGTAAGAAAGCCTATGTAAATGTTTCAATGATGCTGGATGCGGCAAGTTGAAGACAGGGCGCGATGGCGCTCATTAGGGGAGGCCTATGTCCAGTAGTCGACTAATATAGGCTGATGATGATGATGATGATGGCATGTTTCACCCGATACGTTCAGCAGATTTGGCATGAAGAGATAACAAAAATTCAAACTTTCGCTTTTATAATATTAGTGCAATACTGTGGTTGGTACCAATTTAACTCTGAGATATTGCTCTTAGCAAAATGACTTTGGCTCTTGGAAATACTAATGAAGGGTCCCGCGGTTTTGTTTCTCAGAATCATTGCGATATATTTTGAGTAGAGAATGTAATTCGATTGAATGATTAATAGCCAACGAACCATATAGGCACATCCAATATGGTTTTAACCAGTATCAAGATTCAGTATGCTATGTATTGGCTTTCTATTTATATTATAATAGCTCTATTTTAAACAAATAAATATTAAATTCATAGCTCTAAGATTCTTTTGAAACAGCAATCAAAGCATTAATTTAAAAGGCAAACATTAAAAGTTAATAATTAAAGCTTTGTTCATCAAGTCTGCATTTCCATTGTCCTCGCAATTTTGTCCATCTTTCGCAGGGAGATGAATTTGTTTGTCGAATTTAATTTCCTTGCCGCTGGGTTTGACTTCACAGCGTTGAATGGATGAAAGGAAGACTGTATTTCACGCCGTTGATCTTGGCTGATTGTAATACGAATGAAGGGTCTATTTATATTGTCCTAGCATTACCCCAAGGCTTTGTTTGCGCTTGTATTAAAGATCAAGACATCAACTGTAAGGGGTTATTGGGTAACGTAGACTTCAATCCCACCGACTGAGTTACGATAACAGAAGTGTTTTTTGTATGTTTCACGCTATTGTCAGAAATCTACGTTATGATTTAGAAGAGATTTGAAGCTATGAAAATCAAATCAAAATCGAATCATTTTTTAGTCGAAGTCGAGACCCTAGGTCCGTGGGGTACCGAGGCTCTTCGGGTTTTCAAAAAAATATCTGAGCGTCTGGTCGAAGCGACGCGTGACCCAAGAGCTGGTCAGTATCTGGCACAGCGCATCAGCATTGCCATACAGCGGGGCAATGCAGCCAGCGTCTTGGGGACGCTTCCGACTGGTATTGATATGGATCAGTTGAGCTACCTGTAGATTGTTTGCAACAGTCTGCAGTTAGCTCAATTGTTTCAATTGTAAATACTAATTATATTATAATTTTCTTTGTGAATAAAGGCTTCTGCCATGTATCATTTTTTTACCATATTCTTTTTATATTCTCACAATTTCTCATGATTATATTTTAGTATGTAGGAAAGTAAAATAGAACCATCGTGTAGAGGGGAATACGCACCATCTCCCCCGAAATAACGTAGAAGGTACTATCTCAAGCAATGTATCCAATATTTCTACAGGAGATAACACATTATTCCGATTGAGAGATCACCGATACTCTGCATAAAAATCTGTTTCATTCCTTAAATCGAGAACACGAAGAAACGATAAAGCCAAACCGACATTTGAACAACACTCAGACGCGTCGGTGTCTGATAAATACGACAGTGATGGAATATAAATTAAATAAGTCGTAGGATCCACGTTGAGATTTTTATTGATGGCCGTAATTTATTTGAACGGCGCCCGCAGTGCCGGGAGAAATATGAAAGGCATTACAGCGAAAAGGCCTCTTCGAATTTATGAGCATCTCTTCGGCAGTTTGATAACGTTCGAGTTTTCATAGAAGCTCCCGCAGGTTCCGCCTCTCATTGACTTGAATGCCACTAAATCAGGTTTTCGTTGGCATATTTTCAAGCAGTAATAAACTCTAGCTACGGTTTTCCGTTCGGTAACTACCCAAGTGCAATATTTTTTTGATTACGAAATGGATTTGGAATTGGTTTTGTGACCTATTTATTTTTTAAAATCGATCCGGAAATCCAGGTGGTAACAAAACAGGCCAACTTTCTATTGGCGGCTACAATACAAACAATTTGCATTGTGAAGAAACAGAACAGAAAACATCTGGATTGTGTGCCGAAGTAGACATTGTAGTGAGGAAGAGGATTTACGTAATTAATTTCCCAGGTGAGCAGTAAACAACTGCAAAGAGCCGTATTCGATGTATACTCTGCCTTGACGCAGCTTACATAAAGGCTTAGCTCGCAATCTCGGTGATAATTATGGTGCGGTGCTACCAACTAATGCCATGTTATTCGGTCCTGAACAAAAATACTACATAAGGCCGCAGGCCTTGTTGGAGCAAATTTCTCCAATATACTCGTAATAATAATCCGCAAATATCAGCAAAACAAATCGAATAAATATTATAATAATCTATAAGCTAAGAGCACTCAAAGCTCTCAACTAGGCAGGTAGCAGTCAACCCACTGTGCTAACAAGCACCAATGAAAATCTCTGCCTGTGATTACGGTCTAGTGTTGGCGTTTATTGGAAAATATTTTTAGGAAAATACAGGGAATTTGAGATTTTGAAGAGGAAAAGCTTAATTTAGCCTTCGGTTTGTACAAGTTGGTTGGGTCTTTATTATTTCTGTTCTGTATGGCGTTATCAAGTCTGGTTGATAACCTGGCTTGATACAATCATACCATCATCTCAATGTACGACCAATTTTTATACGAATGGTAAAGCGTTTTACCATCATCACACTTAGAAAGTGAAGCTTTGGAATTGGTCGAATCTTTCCACTAAAGACAAGAATACTACTAAACGTTAAATATTTTTAATAGGTACTAAAACTTTTATGTTAAGAGGTGAGATGGATCCTTGTTTTAAATGTTATCCATCTCAGTATAAAAGAATTAGATGACAAAAAGATACCATTAATAATCTCTTGTAAAAAGTTCAGTAAGATGCCATAAATTCTATTTTCTTTTAAATTTACACGAAATAAAAGAAAATTACCAAAAGACCCTAAAAGTTTTCAGAAAGTTTCTAACTTTCGCATTAGAAAAGAAATTATCACAACTCAGAAGTATAACTTTTTTAATAGGGCTACCTGTTTGAGAAAAGGTGTGCTACTATTTATTAAGTAGGAGTATTAAGTAAGTGCTCGACAATATCAAAGATTAAAAAGAAATTCTGAAATAGTAGATATTTTTCGTATATCAGTAAATCTCGAGCAAGTTCTGCTGAAATTGCAAGATTTTACTGATATCTAACGGAAAAATGCTGATACCCCATCTATAAATAAATCACAGAGATCTTACAAACAATGTCAAATCTTACGATACAAAACGAAAACAGCTGGTTTTCTTTCTCCATTGAAATCCAGACTAGTGTGCAATATGTTCAGGAAAAAATACCGAATCAATAAGAAAAAACAGCTCAAAATGCGTTGCGCCTTAACATGGTTCTTATTGTGACATTTTAAAGGCCTCTTAAACCGTATTAGAATTGCAAAAAAATATTTAAGTAGGTACTCTGAGTCCTCTTTTACTAATAAACCTATCTCACCTTTAAACAATAGTTAAAGGGTATTTTACTATAAAAACTATCGTAGTTTGACGAATTCATTACGGATGTAAGCGGGTTAACTAAGAACCTTATTTGTATTTATCACCCTGAAGATGTCCCTCGTTAAGGGATGAAACGTTGGTGTTCTTCCAACACAAATAAGGTTCGTAGTTAACCCGATTACATCCGTAATGAGTTAAAGAGTAGTTTAATTTCTTCAGTTGACAGTAATCAAAATGAGAAACACTGCTTACCCATAGCTTAAAGTTGGCAGTTTTTATAAGTAAGGGACAGCACGTTACGTCGCGTACATAGTAAGGTGTGCAAAAAAAAATATTATATCTATACATTGATAACTTACGGGAAAATATCTCTAACAGGCGAATGGAACGGAAGCTCTGGAACGTCGGAAATCGAGTGGTGTGCACGCCTCGCTTTATTTATTTTAACATCATGTCTACTGCATCCGGTGGACACGCTCACTGCGATCTGTTGATAGTGTTCTAATATATAGTTTCCTACAGAGGATTATTGATAAACAATTTGCTTTCGCTGCGTTGTTGTACCTAACGGTTTTGTTTTGTTTTTCGGATACGTTTATGGGCAATTTTATGAGTTCGGCATTTGTTTATGGATCTTTATTGGTGCTTTTGCAAACGTAAAGAGACATTCGAGGTAATGTGTGATATAGGACACGATTACGTGTGAAAAAAGGTTTTAGCTGACGTGTAAAATAAGAGCAGAATTACACGTCATAAGTATTGTAAAATATAAGGCACGAAACAAATAGAAATAAAGTTTTGTCGTTTGGCTTCTCACGGGTCAGTATCACGCGTCTTTTGCTACTTTTTGGTATCATTCGGCTGGTTTTTAATAATACTAAAATGGACATCTGCTGAGCGAGCGGGTCTAGTGAGTATATCCCGTAACGATTGTTGTCGCTTTTGTTAGGCAATTGGAAATATTGACAAGAAACGTGGAATCAGGTCATGGTTTCCGGGACACTAAATTAACAAGTGCCCCGGAGCTAGTTTCAACAACTAGTACAAGAATTGAACAAAAAAGGTCTAAAATGAAACCATGTTGGTTTCATCATGCCAGGCACTTCTAAATAAATAGCAAAAGAAAATCAAAAGGAAAAGATGTCCACACGTAAATCTAATAAGCAACAATCCCAGCGGAAACAGGAAGTGTCATTCGTCGAGATGTCAATTAGTCTTTTATCCTCGTGTGATAAAGGACCAAAGTCATAAGAAGGTACCATCCTCCAACTTTAATGAATATTTTAGATTATAATACGCGAGCTTTTGAAATAACACAAGCTCTGAGGTATTTATTGATGTATCTGGCAGGTTCGAATTCTTAAATTCGTTTATTTGACTCTTTTTCGGCCTGATCCGCTTTGAAGGGTTCAGGTACCTTCGCACTTTGCGGTTAGCCTGAAGGTGATGAGCCGTCCAGTTGGCCGCAATCGAAAATATGTTCGTGAAAATAGTTTTTATTCGCACTGCGATGCGGCTGCTGACCAACCGCAGTAGTCGCTCTAAGCGCTGCGGTCCACCGTCACAGCTGGTTAATCGCAACCGCATGCCACGGACAGCCGAAAAGCTGCCCGTGGCGCAGCTATCCGCTCAGTACGCACGTAGCCTAAAGACGAAGTGGGATGGGTTTTGCGAGACAAGGACAAGCGATCGTTGCGCGGGGAAGGCGAGAAAGGAAGGCGAGAGCCGCGGAATGGCCAGCCCTCGCGCAATTTCACTGGTCGTTTTTTATATATTAGTTTTTTGCTCTAAGCTCTTTCGCAAAAAATATAACCAAAATCGTCTAAAGTATTTAATAAGGAACACGTAGACGAAATTTTATTTGAAATATGATAAGTAACTAGCAAATGAAACTGCTTTTTCCTTAGAAGTATTTGTGCAAAAATGAAGATTTAGAGGAAACTGCGATTTTTTTGTATCTAGTCATGTTTTGTCAATCGTATTTCGACTTCCATAACTTACTAACTAGAATCCTAAACTTTTAATGCTTATCAAAAAATTATAAAAAACCCAATGTTTGTTCGTCTCAAAATTGATTTTCCGTATAGTCAGAAAGTGGGTTTTGGGACTCACTTCAGCTTACGCCGGGTACAGATCGACGTCATGGGGCGTAATGTATCATTCGTAGCAAACATGATACGTTACACCATGTGCTAAAATCCGTCTTGTTGCTCGTTGCGAGCAACAAGACGGACTTACCCCGTACTCACTGCACGAACGCTCGCTGTGTAACACGTTACATTACACCTTGTAACACTGGTCAGGGGGCCTATTTTGATTCTCCAACACTTGCGTGTTTTGTTTCGGCCAATTGGTATACTGTTACTAATAGGTACACCAAATTAGAGTATCAATCTGCAGAAACGTAATGAAACAATGAAGAGTGAGTGTCATTATAAGACTCAAACGAAAACAAATAACAATAATGAAAAACGTGTGAAGAAATTTTTAATATTAACAAAAATAGGAATTCAACTTTATATTCCTGTAGGGCAGGCAAGCAGGGCGATTTTTGTCTAGGGTAGAACAGAAAAAAATTACTTCACTTTGTCATCGAATGCATAATTTTTTTTTAATTCATTTCTTCAACGTCAATAATGTACGCTATGTATACCGATGCTATGTCGTCATTATTGTCTACTATTATTCCCGCGGCTTCGCATACGTTGTTTCTAAGGAAACGTTTAAAGGTGATTTCTATCCCATGGGCACTGATTTATGGAATAAAAAGTAGCCTATGTTTGATTCCAGGATTAGAAATACGTGTGTTCAAAATTTCAGCCCGATCCGTTCAGTAGTTTTGGCGTAAAGAGGTAACAAACATCCTTCCATCCATCCATCCAAACTTTGACATTTATTATTATTGTTATAGAAGAACATTTATTACTATAGAAGAAGATTCTACTCTAGAGAACAATCCCCGTGCTTGGCCTAATGAAGGAGATTGACATGATAAACTTTCTTTTGAAAACTAACCAATAAGTCACACTTATGTGACTTAAACAGTTGGTGCCCAACCAAATCTGCAAGGTTCCTATAAGTCCTGATGCCTCAATTGAACCGTGGCAGTGACTGTAGGCTCTCCAAACGACTACTCTATGTCAATGCACTGTAAGTTACTGCCATGATAAGCATTAAACGTAGTGATAGACGCAATGCGCCATACGCAATTTTATGCACTAGGTATAGGTACTTAGGTTTATTGTTCTTTGCAGTTAACCATCGGTCGGGACTAAAGCTGACAACTTTGGGTTATTCAGTTTTCCCCCTGAATCCTCCCTAAGGGGGAAAACTGGACTTAAAAAAAATATTCCAGTTTTCCTCCTTGAAAAAATTTTCTTAAGGGGAAAACTGGAATGATTTTTTTTTTTTCATTCTAGTTTTCCCCCTTATGGGGGATTTGTCAAGGAGGAAAACTGGAATAACTCACCACACTAGTTAGACAGTGATTCATTTCTGTCTCATTTTTTTACATCACCAACAAAGAATATATCCACTAAGCTTCCAAATAAAAAATACTCTAGCTAGAATTATCGAATTGCAAACACTTTATTTAGGTTAAGTGCTTTTCTATCAGATTGGATATAAGCCAATGTCAAAAACAAATGGCTTAGTTTATGTGACTTTTTAATGTGAAGCAATTTGTGTTTTGATAAGTGCCATAAACATGACAAGCATGCTCTATTATCGCTTATTGTGTTATTCGAAACCAGAAATAGAAAATTGTATTTGTATAATTTTACCCGGAAAAAGATTCGGGTTTCGTAATGGCTAGAGTAGATGTAAGAAAGAATTTTCCTATGTTTTGAAGATAGAATATACTTCCCTAATGAGGTCCGTAAATAAATATGGCATCATAAAATTCTATGAAACTATTCGTCACTTTCTTTTATTATATTCCTCACTTACTTTTAAAGATTTAATTTTTTTAGAAAATTTTTAATGTAAATATAGAAATAATGCTGGACAATTCACACAGCATTATTTAGCCCCAAGCTAAGCAGAGGTTGTGTTATGGGTACTAGATAACTGATATAGTTAATACAATACACTACATAGATAGATAATTTTTATTATTTATAGAAAAACATCCAGAACACCCTGAACAAATATCTGCAGATCGTGAAAACATTTGTCCCGAGGCGGGAATCCAACTCGCAACCTCCTGCGTCGCAGGCGGACCTTCGTCAATTAACTTCATTAGAAAATAAGGCTCCTTCCCATTTCATAAACTTCCCATCTCGTAAACATTTTAAAACAACTGAAGAAAATTTGTATGTTTCATACATTTCGTCGCGTTTGGAAACCTTTTCAAGAAATATCGTATTTATATACAGTCACCTAGAAAGATAGGTACTGAACAGATCACGGAACCTTTTGAATACCCATACATAGTAGTAGTTCATAATACTCTCTTAAATAAACTAGAAAATATTGGTATAAAAAGCAAAGCTTTAGAGCTTTTCAAATCATATTTACAGGGAAGAAGTCAGTCGGTTATTAAGTACCTTTAGTTCGTGGAACTATCCCACCCTAATCCCGGACGTAGGCGTTGTGACTGCGACACAGTACTTTACTTCTGCAGGTCGCATTGCTGCCTATTTTTTGTTATTTGCCTCAATATGTTCCAAAATAAAGACTTTTTATGTTTATGGTTAATTGACCCTTTGAACTTAACTCGTGGATGTCGTCAGAGCCGACAAAGACAACTTACAAGGCAACTTGAGAAGGATTTCCTTCTGTGTACTTTAACACCTCCAGCACCGATTACCTATCCGTCCATGTTAAGATATAAACGTAGCGCCCTACAACTTAATGCCATCCGTATTATAAAGCAGTTGGCAAGAACAATATTGGCTTCTAATAGTTTCTATTTGGTCAGACTTAGTGACATTAAAGTTTGTGCAAACTGGGAATGGGTCGGACCACCCGCATTTAAAGCAGCCAAATTACTAGTAACTAACTCTAACACACTAACGGAAAGTTAAAGCAGGGTAGTGCAAATATTTAAATAGGTGGGTAAAATAGACAATATGGGTGCTCTTTTGGGGCTGGTTTTGGAATAGGCACAATTTATTGTACCGATATGAGAGAAATAATGATTATAAGTATAACTATAATAATTTTTGAGGACTCAAAAAGAAAGCTTACCAAAATGCACAATTTTCTAGCCGTATGCATCGAAGGAGCCGATGTAACCGAATTTTAGCCCCGCTTACTCAAGAATATCTAACTAGCTAAAAGAGAGAAAAAAAGCAATACAATAATATTCACAGGTCTCAGGGTCCAGAATCACCTTCTTTCGGCTTAGTATACATGTTTCGTGGCACCCTGTATATCTTATTTAATTTCATTTCCATATACATCGCTTTGGTGGTGTGATTGGATATGACTGGAAAAGTTAAACCTTTTTAGTTTTTTTTAATGAAAATTAATATTTGTCTATACTAATATTATAAAGAGGAATTTGATTGAGAAGATTTGATTGTTTGTTTGTTTGTATTGAATAGGCTTCGAAACTACTGGAGTGATTTGAATAATTCTTTTACAATTAGAAGCCCACATTATGCCTGATGAACATAGGCTACTTTTAACCGCGGGAAAATGCTTCATTCCTACGGGAAAACGGGTAATAGGACAACGGGTAGTAAGAATGCAGCTAGTCTGAAATAATTGTACTTAATACATTCGTTTAAATTACCATCAGTAGCAGTAATTTAGCGATTTTTAATTATTCCAATTTTCGATAGATGTGCCTTAACCTTTATAGTTTTTTATAAGAATAGAAATATTTGTGTAAAAATAATTGTAATTGATACGTTCGTTCCAAATATCATGAGTAGGTAGCAGTAATTTAGTGATTTATAAATATACCAATCTGAAACTAAATCCAAAACTCTAAAGCTAGTTAAATTTGAGATGCATTTGCATACAGGCTCACTCCCAACTACAAATCAAATACCTAGCTAGGTAGGTGCTTCATTATGATCCAGTACGGAATACGTATCGTTACTCAAGAAACTATGTTGAAACTTGCTAATTCGAATTTCAGTATTTCCTGAGAAGTACATAGGAGTGTATGTTGCGAGTTTGCGATATTGAGCTTCACAGGGAGTTTATTTTATCTAATATACCTTAGTGCAAAACTGTTACATTCTGTTACTTATTGCAAAAAATCACTTTCAACCTTGTTTTTGACTACACAATCAAATCAGACCTTTGGATCCCACAGCTAGGCAATGACTTCTTCGTCTGACCACAATAATATGTAAACACACAAACAAAACATAAATAAATATTAACCAACTTAAATTAATCATGACACATGATCTTACCAAACTTCTTATAGAGTCCACAGGTGATCGGAATGCTGGCTTCTATTTCGGTCAACGAATTAGCATTGCCATTCAACGTGGCAATGCTGCCAGCATTCTGGGCACTCTGCCTTCTGGTGACGGCTTAGATTTAAGAAATAGATATAAGTGTATATATAATTTGTAATTGTTTTATTCTGTTACTGTAATTTTCTTAGTTGGAGTAATAATAATATCTATTTAATCATGACAGAAACACATTCAGTTTTGATAAATAGTTTCAGCAACAAACTCGACTCAAAGCATTCCAAAAGCGCACATTTTCGGGAAGTTTCGAGTCAAGTTGGCAACACAAGTGCATTACAGCAACACCACTTGAGTTTGTTATTGGACGCGGTGCGAGATCGAATCAGTGGTCACAGTAAACTAGCCTTTGTCCGGTTACACATCCGGGCTATAAAATGGTATTGCATGGTTCGAATTATGGAAGTTACTGCATTTCGTTTTGCTATCCGACTGTCCAGTATTTTAACTGGGACAGCTTTGTCTCTTGGAAATGGTTTGATTTGCATTTAGTCGTTTTGGATTAATGAGAACAGCATTTTTGTTTCGTTTGTCTTTTAGGATATTGTAATAATAATTGTTGCTTTTTTTGAAAACTGCTAGGGAGTTTAGGCCCTACTCTAGAATATACAATTCAGTTGATGCACCAAGGTAGAGTCTTATCGATTCTTGTAATGAGGCGTTCCACGAAAAAGAAAAAACCTTTTTAACTTAGAGCTACATATATTGCGGGGATCTTTTCGAGGAGAGAAAGGCTGAGGAGAATGGGGTGTCATGTCAAAATAAGCACGGTCTTCGCAGGGTCAGTGTCACCTTAAAATGACAGCCCAAATAAAAAGCACCCTATTTTCCGTGTGTTCCAATTTTTTTTATTTATTATTTACCTCACTGTTTTTAATGATAAACTGAAGCAGTTATTCTACCAAAAATCATTGACAAGGTTTAGCTTCCGTGTTATTGTTATAGGCTAAACGATATTAGAATGTTCCTGCTAAAATTCAATTTTAGGAGCAAAAAGGTTGTTTTAAAAAACCTTGAATAACTTTTCAATTTAAAAAGGACTGTGTATTTTTAATTTGTCGCAGATTGGAATTTTGGGTGCGCAATGAAAACGCTTGAGATATTACCGGGTAAAATGAAATGTTTCGGGGGAAAGGTTATAATTTTGAAAAAATATTTTTAAAGAAAACTGTTTCCGTATAAGCCGTTTACTTGACTGCTATGAGTTCTTTATACTTATGTTAAAAACTAAATACCAAGGCAGGATCCAAGTAAATGAGAACCGCTTTATTGCAATTCAAAAATTAATATTATTTGAACGCCTTAAACATTTTTTGTCTTTATTCTTGCTCTCTACTTTGGGGCCGAGTGAGAGACTCGGCTCGTTTTTATGAAACACTGCACAGTCCAGATTAGATATACATGGTTCATGCTACTCGCTGCCACGGCGGCGGCTTCTTCTTCTTACGCTGCGGTAGCAAATAGTTTGTTCTATAATTATTGGAATTTTCAAAATTTTCTATAATTTCATTTATTTGCTTATTTTTCTTTTTGTTATTATTTATAGGAACGATACATAATTTGATTTTTTTTCTCTGTTTATGCTAGCTAAAATTAGTAAAGTACCACATTAAGACACTATTGTTTTAACAGTGGTTAACCTACATACCTACTCCTTCTAATATTATTACATTTATGTAATATTGTATTGCAGGGTACATTTATTGTTTGGAAGTTATGTACCTATTTCTGTTCTGTACTATATCAGAGTTGTGTTTGTCTATAAATGTTTCTCTATCTCTCTCTATTTATCTCTCCTGTAAGACCTCTTGTGTACCTACTGTGACACACACAGTAGGTACATACCTCTTGCAGCTTACGCAAGTAAGATCCTCTTACCTTCGCCGTTCCTTCCAAAACCATAACCTCGAAGAAAATCATTAGAATCACACGCACGCTGGGATAACAAGCTAAGCGTTGTCGTACATTAACTGTGAATAATTGCCAGCTTAACTGTCTGCGGTGTTGCCGCGTCAGTCCAGTGCGCCGCAAATGTGGCCTTTCAAATGTACGCCAAACATTCGCGATACGGGTGTGAAACAACATTCTAATGCGTGAAAACTGTTTATTTACCTCTTATAAAGTCGTGCGCTGATTCAGTTATTAATGATCTAATTTCCTTTCAACAACCGGGTGTTAGAATTAAGCTATATATACATATTTTTATGAGCTATATTTTACATCGGAGACGCTTCCGACTGGTATTCTGCCCTCCTTACGAAGAGTGCAGTAACTCAGTGAGACATAGTTTTTAGAAAAACGTGACTCAAGAATATAATTTTCTTTCTCTTGTAGTTTCTAGTCTATGCATGTCATCACGACATGCCATATACATACATATACGGGTAGCTCAACTGATCCATTTCATTAATTAATGTACATACATAGATTGTTTGCAAAAGTCTGCAGTTAGCTCAATTGTAAATACTAGTTCTAATATCGGATTGTAATTTTTTTCGTCAATAAAATGATATTTCTATATTGTATTATTCATTAAAAAACACAAGTTTGTGGTTAAATAATATTGTCAGATAAGTACATTTTTAAGACCATGATATTCAGACTTCTGTAATATATTAGTTAGACATGTGAAAAACCATTTATTTGGGCAATAAAACAAAAGTAAATTTAGCTTCGCATATCGTTGTAGATTTTAAAAACCTCGTGCACAGTTAAGCTCCTTGTGGATTATGAAAGTAAATTAATAGACAAAAAACGTACAGCCGAATTGAGAAATTCCTCCATAAATGAAATCGATAAAAATAGGCAGTTGTGCGTTTTCTACCAGTAAAGAAATATCTCGTAACAATGTAAAATGTTGTATAAGAACAGTTGAAGGTTTTCGGCACACGACAGCAAGAATACGACAGCGATGCCACGGGAATTTCGTTCGAACTGGCTTATTTGACACTTATGGATAGAGACGCATCAAATGAGTCACCAAGTTCGATAAATTGTATGAATTACCGTGTTTTAGGAGGGTATTGTAGGATTTGTATGGGACCGGCATAGATTCAGCATCGCTTCACTATTGTGTCACTGTTGGTGTTGGTATACCTTCACTTCTACATCTGTACGTGCTACGCATTGAGTATGCGTGGTCGTTACGGACCCGTGTCGTTGTCATGCCAATTCTTTTTAACCTCCGACGCAAAAAGAGAGGGGTATTATAAGTTTAACGTGTCTGTCTGTGTTTCTGTCTGTGGTATCGTAGCTCCCAAACTGATGAACCAATTTTCGTTTATTTTTTTTTGTCATAGATAGTTTTATCCCGTGTGTTCTTAGCCATGTTTCATGAAAATCTATAGAGCGGTTTTTAAATTTTTAAATTTTGTTGTGTTTATTGAATTGCACAAAACAAACCTAGAACCGCAAAAGAAAATAGAAAAATTATATAAAGTAAATTGGAATACGAGTACTCTATGACCTTCACCAGTGAAGTCACGGACTTAAATCAGTATAGTTTTTAACTAATTAAGTGCCTACAGTATTGCGAGCTTTATTTACGTTTTTGTAGCTTTAGTGCAATCAAACTTTGTACAAATACTATCTACTGAGTAGGGCGAGTTTTTCTGTGCCTTTATCACACGCGTTGTGAAGTTCCTTCAAATAACATTTGGAACAAATACTCATGGAAAGTTTCATCGCAAGGTAAGGTTGCCTGGAAGAAAATGGTTTTAGCGATAAGGCTTCCGGTTGTTTTTTTTTCAATTAACGTATAAGAATTATTTTTGTGTCTTAGGAACATACATACATACAATAAAATCTTAATTCCTTCATTCATTTTCGGTGAATGAATGACCTGATTCCGTTCTTTTTCATTTGATATATTAATTTTTATACAAATTGCGAAACAACCGTTAGCCGTAGGTAATTGGAATATTATAATATTTTAAAATTCTTATGTAATTGCAAACAGTAATTGCATTTATTCAATTCACCACGCAAGTATCAATATAACCAATAAAATAACAAAGAACCAATAAAATAACAAAGAATTTAATGCTGAAACCACGAATATGAACAAATTTACGTTCCGGCTCACATGCAGTGAGCAGCAAATCAGACGAGCAGAGTTTTAATGAGTAATGCGCGATGAACAGTGTTTGACAACCGTAAAGCTGCGATCACCATAGAATATGTCCATAATTGTAATGTTGCCATTACGTTACATGGTGGCTAAATCATAAGTTGTATGCCACACTAATATTATATATGCGAAAGTTTGGATGGATGGATGGATGGATGTTTGTTACCTCTTCACGCCAAAACTACTGAACGGATCGGGCTGAAAAACAGGTAGTTTTAGGGCTGGAATAAGACATAAGCTATTTTTTATCCCATAAATCAGTGCCCATGGGATAGATTTATAGAAACAAAGCGCGCAAAGCCGCGGGCATAAACTAGTTTGATTATAATATTACATTTATCGCTTTCCTTTTCTACATCAACATGACAGTGCTGTCGAATTTTAGATTTTGTAACAATTGAATCGACACCGTGAAGCACGCTTTACTTTGATTTCGCATTTACGATCTGTTTGCTCTCGCGAACGTACACGCTGTACCTACCCCTTGTATTAATATCCGAAACTTATGATACCAATTTAGACGATGTTAGCAAATATTCCGGTAACAATTAATGGAAGTATTCATATCACGTCTGTAATTAATTAATTTTAAGGTAAATACTGTTCAAGATGTTACATTATTGGATGTTCAATCGATAAACGGGGAGAGCTGTTGGTTATTTGAATGGGTGATTTTGACACTGACATGACAAGGCATTAAGTCCGAGTAGCATACTGTAAACTAAACTTTACTGAAGTTTTCAATATCAAAATCGGTTTAACAAGCTAGAGAATTTGTCCTTAATTTTTTTTTAATAATGATTAATGATAATGAGTCATCATTGAAAAGGCAAGAAAACTACAGCTTGTATTTGAAGCCTCAAATTGTAATGTATTGTTTCTTTTTGAATTATCTCTGCTATTCTGTTCCACTTCTAACACAACACAGTTTGTGTTGTACTCTTTGAAAAACACAATACGAAAATAAATCTCGAAGTCGTCGTGCCAATTGAAAACAACTCTAAAAAGAAAACCGGGGTAGATATCCTGCGCGATAACAATGTACCAGACAATTCACAGTATCTGAATGAAAATAAAGATGGAAGTCGGGTCCATAATGAGGGACTGGTCTTTGTATTCAAACATTGAAAAGTATAAAAATAAATAAATTTGCCAAAGAAACACGCACTATCTTCTTGTCCCGAAGACAATGATTTATTCACTGTGACGTTGTAAACGAGCGATTTTAACTCTGTTTATTTTTATAAGTTGCTTCTTTTCGTTTAGTGATAAGATAACAGTATTCAATATTTTACATGAGTCTGATTTCTGACACACGAGTGTAAGCCAGCTCAGGCGAGTTTTCCGAATAAATCTGAAAAAAAACTGTGGAACTGTTAAGCTTCATTAATATCCAGCTCGATGTTGGTGAATTTGCTTCTTGCGAATTAAGCCTTGTACTTGCTTTTGTAACATATACCTACGCACGTCACAAAATAATCAATTAAATAATTGAAATAGCGTGACGTGACATGGTCAAACCACTTGTCAACGTCAATTCGGCAAGAGAAGTAACAATTTGACTGGAGATTTGATCATTGATTAGTTGATCGAACAACCAGTTTTTAGTTTCCAATAAGACAGAATTAAAGTGTTAAACACTAAAATAAGTAGGTATAAATAGGTATCGATCGAAACAAATTTATCATTGAATTGCGCACAAGACTATTTTATCACAAGATTCATAAAATAAGATTCGATTTAGATTTCTGTTTTGTCTTCGTCTCATACTGTTTCACTGTGAGCTCCATAGTTTAACTGTAAACTGTAGGGAATTCCAACATCAATATTCTCAAAAACACTGAGAAAAACGCCGCGCTCAGAATAAAGCGTTTTTTACGCCCGTATGACAGCTGAAGAATGAAAAATAAAGTATTTCAGTAATGCACGCCGAGCCAGGGGCGGAAGCATCAGGGTAGCTGTCCCCGCTATCTTGACACACAACCACTCCTTTACTCTTGCACTCTTATTTATGAGGAAAATAATACAAGATACCGGAATACATTTGTTATTTGGCTGTGTAAACCTGTACTTACATTACCTATTAGATTTCGCCTACATTTTATTTACGACATTTGAAATGACCAACGATTTCCGCCCCTGCTTCTCACTCTTCACGAATATTTTTGTTCACAGAACACCAAAAATCCAAACCTTGGACCAAATAAGAGCTCAAATATCTCATATATAATAAAATAATGCCATTCAACCAACTTGAAAAACAATTTGAGTTTCGTAATCCTTGATTGTACGTTTGTATAAGACAAATTACAAGATTTATGCCGAGTGCCGGCGAAGAACAGATCATTTTCATAACAATATGTTTCAATGAGAGAAACGTTGAAAATATAGGGTATGAATAATGGAGGCATTAAATAATTGAAAACCTACATAAATTGTACTTCTGAGCGCAAAAAATATTTAAAACAGATATTGCTGTACCGGTGCTGTTAACATTTTATTGAATTGTGAATTTCAGAATTCAGAGCTAGTTTATGGTTTTGTAAAATTATCAAAATCGTATGGACTACTTTTATTCATATAACGATTTACGAATTAGGAAATGTGGAAGAGAAAACCATACGCGTAATTAGCAAGTTTATCCAACTTTATGTACATACTAACTACTGCCCGCCGCTTCGCACGTGCTTTTCCGGGATAGAAAGTAGCATTATGTCCTTCTCCGGGATACCAGCTATCTCTCTGCCAAATTTCATTGTGATTTGTTCAGCCGTTTAGGCGAGAAAAAGCTCTCCCCGGTAGTGTCGGTTTGCCGCCCCATCGGATTATGAGAGTGTGCACCTGTGTTTACGCGCACACTTGTGCACTATACTATGTCCGGCGCACCTGGCTAGTCTTCGATAAAACTGGCCGGCGTGGCCGAAATTCGGCTAGTAGGGCATCATCATCATCATGGATTACTAAATAGATTTATGATACCATACCTTTACCCACAACTTTTCAAAAGCTGAGGTGTAAACAAAGAGATAGAGCAACGTGCCTTAGGTACCCTTCCTTGTCTGCATGTCTGCATGAAAGTCGACGTGAGACTGGCGGCCCACAGACCATCAATAATATTGCGCAATAAAACGATTGCTCATCATCATTGAAGGTGTAGGGGTAGTATTGAAAGATTGCACAAGAATAAGGATCAGTAAAGTTATAGCAATTTCAATAGAATGAAACTGAGTCTATCTGGTTCTGTTATTTTTTTCCTAAACTTAGAGTTTCGGAGTAAATCACTAAAAACTGATATCAGCGGTTAACGGACGGCGACCGAGCGAGTGACGTCACACGCACCCGCGGCGGTCACTCAGTGAACTTCGCTAGTAGTTTGGTAATAACTTCGTCAATTTTTGTCGTACAACAAAATTTTTTGCACTGTGTTCTATGGATTTCTTAGCTCTATAAATCTGCATTCTCAACTAAAAACGTTATGGATCCTCATTGAACAAAAGTTGGAGCGAGCTAAAATTTTATTGCGCAATGTCATTTCATTGCATCGTGTAGGGGTAGTATTGCGCAATATTTTATATTTTATTATTTTTGTTGTTAATTGTTAATTTAATGAAAACGGTTATCAAAAACAATTACGTTAATAAAGTCACCAGCACCGCTGCAGCCAAAATTTCGTCGTCGAACATGTTGCTCGCACGAAAATATTGACGCGAATGACTTGTAAATTTTATTAAAAGATAAAAGAATTTATTTTTGTAAGACTAGGTGTAACATGAGATGGACGGAGCGTCCGTCACGAACAATATCGTCAATTGTATAATAAGCCTTTTTTTCGAGTAGTTTATTTAATTTGCCTCTAAATACGTTCTAATTACTTTTGGAGTGAATTATATAATGGGTTATTTAATTTTATTGCACAACAAAAGTATTGCGCAATATTATTGTGTGGTCTGTGGGCCGCCTTAGAGACGTATCCAACGAGAACAATACCCGTCAAAAATATGCTCAAAGCGGAATTTAGAGCGTTTGCTTGCCATCGCTTTGTTCTACAAAACCTGACGCTGAACTAGCAGCATGTGTTCACGAATATTGACTTGGTAAAAACTGTGTTACTTGTAGATAAGTTTGGGGATTCAATGGCGCATATACGCTCATATGCGAGCCTTGATTGCCTCGCTTATTCTTGCAGAAACAAATCATTAAACACAATAACAAAATTTAAAATTTAATAAACCCCCCGACAGTTTTTCATGAAACATGGCTAAGAACGAAGATTTAATTGATGAGTCGTTTTATTTTGTTGAATTTTGACTTTCCTTGATGGCGGCGTAATGGCGAAGAATGAGTTTTTTGAAGGTTTGGAGTAAATAGGTATTGAACGAACTGATTTTGCTTTTTTTTTACGTTCGGATATTTGTTTGCCTAAACACTCCTATCTTTTTGCGTCGGGGGTTAAAAACAAACTATGTTTTTGTTTGTAACGAATTGACTCAAAAACTACTAAACCATTTCAAAAATTCTTTCACCGTTAGAATGTTACATTATTTCTGAGTAACATAGACTATATTTATTATTGGAAAAAATTAGGGATCCCTACTAAAACTTCAATAATGTTGGCCAAGGTATATATTTTTTGCCATAAAATGTTTTCTTTCTTGTCAGCGCATGCGCTGCGAAAACTATTAAAAAAGATATACATAGTAATATGAAAAAACGGAAAAAAACCTACTTTTGTCCTGCATGACACTACGTTTATCAAATGTTTAAAAATTAAATGTCCACCCTTGCGAAGCCGGGACGGGCCGCTAGTATTATAATAAATAGGTACAATCCATTTAAATATCGAATTAGTAGGTAAATATATACCACTTATCTAAAATTAACAATTTAAATAAACAACAGTATAAAATATTCGTCAGTATTCAACAGTATTCAAGTCGTAAAATATCATAGACGAATAGCATTGCTTTTCTTAAATGAAATTGCAATAATAAAATTCAACTATATAATACCGCGTAAGGCGAAGTTAAGCATGGTTATAAATAATAAAACAGCTTGTGCTCTACAAAAATGCTTATAAGCAGGACTTGCGAGTGAACAACTAGAGGACGCCGCTTACCTAACCTACCTATATATACATACAGTGGGGCAATGCAGCCAGCGTCTTGGGGACGCGACTACTGGTATTGATATGGATCAATTGAGCTATCTGTAGATTGTTTAAAACAGTCTGCAGTTAGCTCAAATGTTTCAATTGTAAATACTAGTTCTAATTTATTTCTATGATTTGATTTTAATTTTCTTTGTAAATAAAGGCACCTACATTTGAATCGTAATGATTACTACCCAATATACATATCTTTATTCACAAAAAAATTACAATCAAATTATAGATAAAAAATTTAAACTATTAATAACAAAAGAAGCAATCGAGCTAACTGCAGACTATCCTGTGTAGTATAGGCAGAGATGCGAAGTTGCCCTTTTTGCTCACCATCGTGGCCAAAAAGAGCAACTTTGCATCTCTGTTCACTACAAATTAAAACTTTTACAGATTCATTAAAAATAAACTTATGATAGGTATCACAAACTGTAAGTTCGATTACAGAAAATTCCTTCGTAAAAAAATAATAAGATAAAATAGATGGAGGCGCTGATGCGGGTTGGGTTAGCGCCTGACACAAGTAGACATAAAATAATCTAATGAAAAATGAAGATTGTAAAATAAACAATAAAAAATAATAATGTTTCTAGTTATTTATAAACAGTTAAATCGTATTAATATAAATAAATATAAAATAAATAAAAAGATACTAATATAAAAAGGAATAGTAACTACTACTAGTACTGAATATTCCTGACTATTACTATTACTGAATAGAAAGGAATGCACGAATGGTGTCTCTACCACTCTGCTTAGGTTGGGGCTAGATAATGCTGTGAATTATCCAGCATTATTATTATTACTCACTTTTGCGATCTCTAATAAACATTTTTTTTTATTTTCTATTTAAATTATAACAATTATGATTAATATAGGGGTTGATAGAATAAGGGTATTTTCAATATGATATACACATTTTGCATCGGCAATGTAGGTAACTATTTTCAAAGCGCCCGCGTTTGCAGATGTCGTCATGTGCAAAAATCTCCCTCGATACTACGATTTTATTATATATTATGCAAAGCGTACCTGGCATCAGAGTACCACAGTTTAAAAAAAGATTAAATTTTCGTTTCAATACCATTCAAACGACAATTTCGAATAGGAAGTCACACTAATAAAATAAATGCGAAAGTTTGGATTTATGTATAGATTAATGTTTGTTACCACTTCACGCCAAAACTACTAAACGGATCGGGCTGACATTTTGCATTCAGGTAATTCTAATCCTGGAATCAAACAAAGGTTAGTTTTTATCCCATAAATCAGTTCCCATGGGATAGAAATCATCTTTAAACGTTTATAGAAACAACGCGTGCGAAGCCACGGGCATAAACTAGTTATAATACAAATAAATTTATTATTTAAGACTTTTTGCTATAAGTAAAATAGGGCTAGAGATATAGGTAGCAAAAGCTCGTTATGAGGACATTAAAAGATTGAGTGTAATACCAATTAAGAAATTTATATAAATTTAAATATATAAAGTAGGCATGGTTTTAAGCTGTGGGACACCCAGGTCTCCGTACGTTTTTTTTTAAACTACGTACGTTTTTAAAAACGGAAAACACGAATTCCAGCTAGAAGTATTTTGTGATGCGCGATAGCAAAGCTAAAAAATCACGGTTGTTTCCAGAGAAAATAAATTCGTTATTATTGAATTTGTAGCCGTAGTGCCCAATAATATGAAGAAAGATATTAAATTTCGTACTTAAAAAAAGAAAATTAAAAATCGACTGCAGATAGTTTTTGTTTATTTTTTCCTGAGTGACCGTGGCGCCCCCCACGAGAACCTGCGGGGTTATACATTAATATCGGACACTCTGTATAATGATTTCCCTACATAGAAAGGACTTAAAATTTGACATTATTCTCTAAATAAAAACAACTGAAATAGCTTGCGAAGTCTTAGCTGTGTAAACGATTCACCCAGTTGAGCGGACTTTTCCGCTGATTGTCCGTAAAGCCAAAAGTTGGAGTATCTTAGGTAAGTACCCCCTTAAGTGCTTCTAAAAGTATTCCAAGTAAACTGAAGCAATACGGATTTTACGAGGTCATAGAGGTGGATTTTGTTATAATAGAAACTATTATTGACTGGCTTTTGCCCGCAGCTTCGCAGGCATTGTTTGAGACGGGGAAGATAGATAGATAGAAAATACTTTATTATACCAAACAAAGACATTAAACAATACAGAGAAAAAACCTTAGAATACCGGAGTATAAAGGGCGGCCTTATCGCTGAAAGCGATCTCTTCCAGGCAACCTTGGGATGGACTGGACATGAAAAGAACAAAATAGACGGTGGCTCTGAATAAATCTATTTAGATCACAGAATAGAGAATTCTAATTCCGTGATTTAGATACTTATATTAGATAACTTTTATTAGAAGGGTATAAGGATTTATTTTAAAATACTGGGTATTTTGTGTAGACTAAATCCTTAATCAAAAATACGTTGAATAAAATGCAATAATCTTTAAAAAGTATAAAACTCAACATTACTTTAGGAATACCTAATGAAATTTAACCAATTGTTTACCTTCTTTTGGTTAATAATGCAGTCAACGTAACATACGTTTGTTATTTAGCATGAATTAAGTAAACAATTTGTGTGCATATGACATCAATGGCCTAAAATTAATGTCTTTGATCTGCATCATCCGAGCAACTGATTCTAGCGACAAAAAAGTGGCGCAACAAAACGTAAAATAAAATACTTGTCTTGAGTATGGTAAAGGAACACTATTTGTCCTGCTTTCACTGACCACATCCTTTTTTTTCCTATATAAAATATAATATATATGTATGTTTATGAAGGTAGGTATATATATTTAAGTATATTTGTAATTTTTGTCGGTGAGTATTTGTATATAAGATTTGTATTAGCTACATATTAATGCATACAGATCCCCATCAATCCAACGATCCTATCCATTCACGGTTGTCTGGTAGAGATCGCTCCTGAGCGAAAAGACCGCCAATTGGCACATATTTTGACGACCTCCGTGGCGCAGCGGGCGAAGGTCCGCCTGCGACGCAGGAGGTTGCGGGTTCGATTCCCGCCTCGGAACAAATTTGCGTACGATCTGCAGAAATTTGTTACGTTGGTCTGGGTATTTTCTATGTATAATAAAAATATCTATCAATGTAGTGTATTGTATTAAGTATATCAGTTATCTAGTACCCATAACACAAGCTCTGCTTAGCTTGGGGCTAGATAATGCTGTGTGAATTGTCCAGCATTATTATTATTATTATTTTGTAATTTCTGTTGTATATTTTGTTTGTAAATTATTTTAATATGTGTACATTAAAGAATTTACAATCTATCTATTGTGGAAGAAAAAGGAAAAGTAAGCTAAAAAAAACATTCGGAGATGTTTCATGGATCTGCAGGGCCATTAAGACTCCGTTACCGAGTCATCGAAATTCAAATACTTTAGCAGTTTATGATATTTTATGTAAATAAATAAATAATGCTGGACAATTCACACAGCATTATCTAGCCCCAAGCTAAGCAGAGCTTGTGTTATGGGTACTAGATAACTGATATACATAATACAATACACTACATAGATAGACGTTTTTTATTATACATAGAAAACACCCAGACCAACGGAACAAATTTCTGCAGATCATACACAAATTTGTTCCGAGGCGGGAATCGAACCCGCAACCTCCTGCGTCGCAGGCGGACCTTCGCCCGCTGCGCCACGGAGGTCGTCGTCGTGTATTTTGCAAGAAACAAAACTACCATAAAAGTAGTTTTCCACAAATCGTAGACCATTTTCTATGAATCCATGTTACAATAAAGTATGATATAATGTAGCTTCTGGTAATATATTTTAGTAATAAAGCTCTTATTTTATTCATTACTGCAAAAGTAGCAGCACTAAATCAAAATTTGTTAAAGTGGGTTCATAGAAAATGTTTAATTATTTATGGTCATCTAATTTTCTGGTAGTTTAATTCTTTACAGAATCGCAGAAAATATTAAGAACCGCTAAAATAATTGCATTTTGCGCGAATCTGTTAAAGATTCCGTGTCGATGACTCGTTTCTTCTCTGCCTTCTCTCCTTTATTAACGTTTATGCTCAATTTCTGCAACTATTTTGGTCTCAACGTCTATGCTCAATTTGTGCAACTATTTTGTTGCCTATTCAATGCCATTTTGCTGTTGTAAGTTATACGTATGTAACGTTTAGCCCTGTACTCGCAACCAAATTAATTCCGTATTTATAACATTTCCAATTCGGAATGCAGGCATTCGCAGTCATTTTGAACGGTTACATTGTAGTTATCGCCTCGGGCGCGTTTGCTAATGACAGCTCGCAGTTTACTGACCGATGGAAAATTTGGTGACTTGACATTTGAAGTTATTGAGAGCTGGCTGACCCGACAAATGTTGTCCTAACCAAAAACCTCAAAGGAATAAGCTGTTTCAGAATTTACACGACACGCATCATCATCATCAGCCGTTGTCCACCTGGGCATAAGCCTCTCTATGTTAATATATTTATATTCATCATCATCATCAGCCGATATTAGTCCACTGCTGGACATAGGCCTCCCCTAATGTGCGCCATAGCGCCCTGTCGTCAGCTTGCCGCATCCAGCATCTGCCTGCAGTATTTTGCAGATCGTCATCCCACCTGGCCGGAGGGCGTCCTACACTACGTTTGCCGAGTCGCGGTCGTCGGTTGTCGGTTCTTCGCGAGATATGGCCGGCGTACTGCCACTTCGGCTTCCTAATTCTTTGAGCTATGTCGATAACTTTGGTTCTCTGTCGGATGTATTCGTAACAAATCCTATCCTTCAGAGAGACTCCGAGCATGGCTCTTTTCATAGCATATTTATATTACGAACAGAATAAACAAATTTACATCTTTCGATTCGATTCCCGCCAAAAAATGATTGTACGATCTGCATGCACTTCTTTGCCTGTAATAAAATAAATACTACTTTTTATCCCAAGAAAACACGAACAAAGCCGTTGGCAGAAGCTAGTTTAATATATTTTCCAAACATTCTATATTAACGATCAGGTGAGCTCCCTGTAGATTGTTTGCAACAGTCTGCAGTTAGCTGAATTGTTTTATTGTTAATACTAGTTCTAACATCTTTTTATTATTTGAATGTAATTTTCATTATTACCAATGGCAATATGTTTTAAACATGGTCATCAAATAAAGTTTCTAAAAGACTCAGTGTCAGTGGTTTCAAACCCCAAATAAATTTGGCGAAGGTATCCGGGTGTAACACCACAAACATAAATGGAATAGTCGTGTAGTCGAGCCCAGAAATACGAGATAATCTAAGAATGTACCGGCTAAGTCGCAACTATGAAATTGACTTTAGAGTCGAGACGAGTCGCTTTTGGAACTAGACGCAGAAAATAGGCACGAAGTTGGACAGTTTTGGTACGGAAAATGTGGTAAAATAAGAATGTCTAATTAAATCATGAGGCAAAATCAGAATTTGACTTAAATAGAATTTGGAAATACAGAATCCGGAAATGATAGAGATTGGACAATTAAGAATTAGAAAAAAACGCAGACACCCTCAGGAGGTGTCTGTGTTTTTTTTTAAAGCCGTCGGAAATAACGATTTCTGACGGCTTTTTTCTTATTTAGAAGTAAGGCCATGATAATTTTGAGGACCTTTGTATTTTTTGGCCGTAGTAAATGAATGCCTTCATGGCATTCCTTACTTCATATAATTTATAAATTAATGTCGTCAGCCAATCTAGATGGTTTGGAGATAAGTCAGTCAAATTAAAACCATGTTATGTTGGTACGTTTTACATGAATATTAGAAAAAAATCTAAATAAACTGTAAGAATTTAGTTTTTAAATTCATACAGTTTATTGACGCAAAAAGAGAGGGGTGTTATAAGTTTAACATGTTTGTCTGTGTATCTGTGAATCTGTCTGGGGAATCGTAACTCCCAAACGGATAAACCGATTTTCGATTACTTTTTTTTTTATGTCATAGATAATTTTATCCCGAGTGTTCTTAGCCGCATGTTTCATGAAAATCTGTCGGGGGTTTATTATTTTTTTAATTTTTTCTTGTTCATAATAGGTAATCCGAAGTAAAATCTAAAGAAGAAAGTAATAAACGGGAGGTATCACGAATCGAGACCTGTGGTAGGGGTTCCTTTAATTATATTTGACGTGCCGACAGAATTGAAATACGCCTCGAGTATCCAGGGGTATTACTTGATTTGGTTTCCTTATCTTCTCTGACTAATTAAGTTCATTTCAATAGATTTCTCAAAACACAACTTTGAAGTTTGATTCATACGTCTTGGGTTGTACATAAATTTTTGATAAATAAAATCAACATAAATTTACAAAGCTGAACTAAATTAATTTCTAATTTAAAAATATTGATATAAAATATAGACTGGTATTGATATGGATCAGTTGAGCTACCTGTAGATTGCTTGCAACAGTCTACAGTTAGCTCAATTGTTTCAATTGTAAATACTAGTCCTAATTTATTTGTATTATTTGATTGTAATTTTATTTCTAATGCTATTCTTAATTAATTTCTTCATTCATTAGCACACATAAGCTAACTACATGCCTTCCCCCAAACTTTAGGTTTTGGCATAATCACCTCGTTATGAAGATTAGTGTTCGCAGTAGAGGTGTTAAAAGTAAACAGAAGGAAGCACGGGCATTGTTGTCTAGGGAAGAATAGAGAAAAATTAGGTACGTCACATTAGCATCGAATGCGTAAACTATTTTAAATTCATTTCTTTAACTTCAATAATGTATGCAATGTATGACGATATTCTTTACAGAACAATCGTCGTCTCTGGCCTACTGAATTTCGTCGGTCGGCTCTTACGATATTCACGGGATGAGTTTGACGGGTCGATTCTTACACTGCGATCGGCACAACCAAATTAAGCAATGCTTTATTCACAAAGAAAATTACTATCAAATTTACAATTGAAACAATTGAGATAACTGCAGACTGTTGCAAACAATCTACAGGTAGCTCAACTGATCCATATCAATTTTTTCGAAGATTAGGAAAACCAAAGTAGAAAAACTGCTAGAAAATGTAGCCTATCTATATGATTCCACAGATTACCTACCCAACTCAGGTTTAATTGAATAATTCTGTATGAAAAGATCTGAAGCCCTTGACTACCGGGGCGTACTGATTAAAAGGAAAATGAATCACTTATATCTAATTTTGTTACAGGGGTATAGAAAGCTGAGACAGATATTATACATTTTCTTATCATAATTTTGGGAGAGACATTCAGTTTTTGGGTAAATTAAAAGAATACGGTTACTTAGAATTTCCGTTCGTTTTAGGTTTTGCTTACCTACCTCGCATTCATTGTCACAATAATAAAAGTTTTGCATAAAAGCCGTAGGCGTTCAGTGACCTCTCCATTGAATGCTTACTTCTTTAAAGATGTGATCTGTTTTGTATTTGACCTCTTCTTGATGAACATACCCAGTCGGAAGCGTCCCCATGACGCTGGCTGGCTGCATTGCCCAATAAATAAATAATAAATAAATAATGCTGGACAATCCACACATCATCATTTAGCCTTGAGCTAAGCAGAGCTTGTGATAAGGGTACTAGATGACTGAATACAATACAATAGATAGATATTTTTTATATATTTGATAATTATAATAAGTACCTACTTATTATATCAAATATAATAAAAATACCTAAGTTAGCCTTTGCTCTAAACGTTCGCCAAATTTCATAATGGCCTGTTCAGTAGTTTTGGAGATAGGTAATAAATATATGGATAGGTAACAAAAATACAAATTTCAAAAACTTTCGGCTTTATAATATTAGTAGGATACCCAAAACATCCGGAACAGTTTCTTTCATTGAGCAAAAATGAGGCCAAATTCAAAAGAAATCTCTTGAAGTTTTTCGAAGATTAGGAAAACCAAAGTAGAAAAACTGCTAGAAAATGTAGCCTATCTATATGATTCCACAGATTACCTACCCAACTCAGGTTTAATTGAATAATTCTGTATGAAAAGATCTGAAGCCCTTGACTACCGGGGCGTACTGATTAAAAGGAAAATGAATCACTTATATCTAATTTTGTTACAGGGGTATAGAAAGCTGAGACAGATATTATACATTTTCTTATCATAATTTTGGGAGAGACATTCAGTTTTTGGGTAAATTAAAAGAATACGGTTACTTAGAATTTCCGTTCGTTTTAGGTTTTGCTTACCTACCTCGCATTCATTGTCACAATAATAAAAGTTTTGCATAAAAGCCGTAGGCGTTCAGTGACCTCTCCATTGAATGCTTACTTCTTTAAAGATGTGATCTGTTTTGTATTTGACCTCTTCTTGATGAACATACCCAGTTCTAATAACCCTTTTCCGCTGGAGTCAGGTAAAAAGGATCATTTCTGCATATATTTTTTCATTTCTTCTTTTTATGTCCAACCATATACAAGGTTATTGGTAAATCACTGACACTGCGTGAATAACAGGATCTGGCCATCATAACAAATACATTTGTGTAGACATCAGGTCCTGATTCTTTAAAAAAATATAAAACATCTCTGATACAAAATGAAAAAACACCTTTGTCTGGAACCCAATATCTCATACTACCACACCCACTGTCAATTCTGGGCAGAACCGTTTTTAATTGTACATAGTTTGAAATAAAACCTCTCTTATAAATGAGTATTGAATCGAGAGGGGTACCTCACTACCTATTATTAATACCAAGCTTAACGTCTTTACAAACGTGTTTGTCATGATGGGCAGAACCTGCAAGTAACGTGGTGTCAGTGAATAAAAAGTACCCTGTATAAGCAAAATCAACCATTAGAATAACTATACCAACAGACTAAGGTACTAAAGAAGGTACTAAGGCACTAGAAAGTAGAAAATGTACACTATCTACTTTCCCGAATTACTAAACATATCCCTTTCATAGAATAAATATCCCTTTAAAAAAAAGAGATTTGTTCATAAGAGTCAGATAAAACGCGATGGCCGATACTTTTGTGAAGCTAAGAACTTGAAAAGCCTAAGCCTTTCTTATCATTGAAAAGAAAAAGGATTAAAGTTAGCAAAGAAACGTAAATAACTGTAAGTACTGGGGACTTAGATGGATCGAAAACTTTTTATCTGACGTAAACATCCAACAACTTTTTCGTACGAGTTTTTCATTACATATAAAATGCTAGTTTCTGCCCATGGGAACTGATTTATGGGATCAAAAGTAACCTATGTGTCATTCCAGGTTTAGACCTATGCGAAATTTCAGCCCTATCTGTTCAGTAGTTTTGGGGTGAAGAAGTAACAAACATCCATCTCTCCAATGTTTTGCATTTTATATATATGTATAATGTATATTGTAGTTATATGGCAATTATTATCTAATAACATCCCTTAGAAGAGGTTGCGGGTTCGATTCCCGCCTTTGAAAATTTGTATGTTTGTAAGATCTGCAGATATTTGTTCAGAGTGTTCTGGATATTTTTCTATATATAATAAAAATATCTATCTATGCAGTGTGTTGTATTATGTATATCAGTTATCTAGTACCATAACAAAAGCTCTGCTTAGCTTGGGGCTAGATGCTGTGTGTATTGTCCAAAATCATTTACTTATTCTTTCCAGCTTATTCTAGATCAGAGAACTTTGTTATCCCTATGAACTTGAAGTAGTTTAGTTTTCTACCATTAATAATAATAATAATAATGTTGGACAATTCACACAGCATTATCTAGCCCCAAGCTAAGCAGAGCTTGTGTTATGGGTACTAGATAACTGATATACTTAATACAATACACTACATAGATAGATATTTTTTATTATACATAGAAAACATCCAGACCAACGGAACAAATTTCTGCAGATCGTACACAAATTTGATCCGAGGCGGGAATCGAACCCGCAACCCCCTGCGTCGCAGGCGGACCTTCGCCCGCTGTGCCACGGAGGTCGTCAATTTTGATGGTATCTTTCAAAAATTAATCAGCTTTCTCAAGATATACACTGCGAGCATTGCTTTATACTAGATATTTACTTTATTAATTAAACTACCCACTAAAGAATTAATACAAAATTGATTGATTTAGAAAATACCCTAGTTCAATTACTTGCGGCGGTGGCGGAGGAAGGCTCTTTAATTGGACCAATGTTTGACCATCGATCCATTCGTGGTTTCTATTCTGAGAATAATTCCCATTTTCTTGGAATATGGTTTTATTCTTGTGTAGGTAGGTACCCGGTTTACCTCCGTAACAAAACCGATAGATGTTCGTTTCTTTACCTGACAAAGACGATCACTATTAAGGTATAATGAATAATACTGGATGCGGTAAGCTGAAACTGCTGAGCAGGGCGTATTATTTAATTTTTATTTTTATAATTTAGTGCTTTAGTTTTAGTTTTCTTAGTATAGTTTCTGATCGTATGACATTCCAATTATATTCTCTTTGTGTTCTAATTCCTAATTCTAGCCAAATATTTATTTAGATTTTTGTAGTATCATATACCTACGCCACCGTCAAGTTCTATACTAACCAATCCTGTCCATCCAAAGGTTGCCTGGAAGAGATCGCTGTCAGCAATAAGGCCGCCGATTGTGCCATACTCGATTTAATAAGTAGTTTGTAAGATATTTTATAAGTATTAATGGTACAATAAAGATATTATCTATCTATCTATCTATTTAATTCATTCAATTGAAACAGTTGTGCTATTAAAAAATAAATTATCAATACCAGTCGGAAGCGTTTCCAGGACGGCTGGCTGCATTGCGCCGAATTATGGCAATACTGATGCGCTAAAACTACTAAGCTACTAAGTACCTACTCACCAGCTCACGCGATAAAAATAATTATTTTTATCGTTGCCAAACTCTACCGTAAACATTGTTCTGAGTAGGGTTCAAACGTATGTGTATGTAATTGATAGCACTAAAGTTTTAGGTGTAAAAATCTAGAGACGATAAAATATTATTAAAACGCTTAGTTTTGTAGGTACTATGTAATCCTTTTTAAAGACTGGCCTACTAAAGTAACAAGGTTTTATTTTAGGTCACACTAACCAAACACAGGAAAAAACAAATAAAAGACAAATCAGTGACAATAATTGCACGCAACTACACGCTGGTTTTATGCGACTTAGAGTTTTTATAATTTTATTTTTTCTAAATTATTATTTAGATTACATATTGCAACCATGGACGAGAGTTGCACCTTGATCCTTGGGTCCTTGGTTTCAAAATGGCACCCACCAAGATGATAGATACCTAGGTCTTATTTGGCAGGTGACAAATGATAGGGTCATGTGTTTATTTAGGACAATATTTCGATTAAGTCTCGCAAACATGTCCAAGACGCTCCTGATTAATTAAGGTGAGCAAGTTAAGGATGATGGTAACGCCAAGTGTTGCCCTCCGTTGAAATTGATTCCTTATTGACACAGAACTACTTAAAGTTCTGTGGTTATCAGCAGGTGGGCGTTGAAGTATGTTAAAACTACTAGATAGATTCATAGTGGGGTTTTACTTGTCAGCACTGGTGTGCTGACGTGTAAAAATAAAACATTTCTTATTCATACTTAAATTTGGCTATAAGTGTGTGTGAAGTACACACAAGTGTTACAAAATAACTATTAACCCTAGAGTGGGCGCGCTATGTCAATTTTGCCGCCTTTGGTGAACAAACGATATTATTTTAACAACTATTTACGTGTCAAGGTCAAGCTGTCCAGTAGCTGCCCCCCCTTTATTCATCTACCTTTGTCGTAAGTTTGAACCCTATCAGTGCACGGGCTGCCGCAGGAAGAGAGGGTTGTTGCCACCGGGTATCGCGCGGCGGCAAATTTGTCACGGCGCGCCTACTCACGTAAGTAAAATTATTGACTGTGCTTATTACTACAACTAGTATTTGTTTAGTTTTTATTTTCATTTTGTTACTGTTATATCATACTGATGACTGACTGTTATATTATATAGACTCGCTCTGAATGATTATCATAACTTTTGCCTGAATTTTACTTAGTTGGTGTACCTACCTACATAGCTAGGTATACAAAGCATACTTGCGACATCGTCCGCAAGTAAAAGTAGGTACGATATCTACGTAGATACTGGTATGAATGAATGGAATATGTATTGGTGAGTGAGTTCATTCGTACCTACTTTTACTTGCGGAAGGTATCTACTACTGAAAGTACCTAGTATTCATAAAAATAGATTGATGTCTACTTATTATTATTTTTAGGTTTTCTCCGTGCTAAACATACATTATGGATAGACAAGACGCCCAAATAGTTCCATGGTTGATCGAACAATCGCAGGAATAAATAGTCATATTATTTACAAAGCAAATACTGAGCACTTGATGTTACGAAGGCTGTTTTTGAAAGAAATCTCTCTGGCCCTAACCAAACCACATATTACCAGAAGATCTAGCCTCAATACATTGAATTTACCATTGAGGAACCAAATAGCTCGCTTTGTAGCACCAGAAGACCAACCCTCATCTTCAAAAAGGCAAGGAAGATGCGTGATATGTCCGTCTAAGAAAAATAGGAGGACCAAAAAAGGGTGTCATATATGCCAAAAGCAGCTGTGCAATGACCACTGTGTGTACCTGTGCCAAGGCTGTTTTGCTGAAAAATATGCTAGCGAAGACGATGGCATATAATTTAATTCTATTTTATGTTATTTTTAATTTTTATCTAGATTATGACAAACTTGTTCCTAAAAACCAAGATTATTTTCCAAAGATGATTGTAATCCAAAGTGCCTCATAATTAGTTATCTATATTAAATAAATCTTTATTTTTCTAACAGCTAATGTTATATTTTAAACCCCTAAAAGAAAAAAATAGTTAATTTTTAACTGCATGTTCGCAAAATAGTTAAACATGGGCGGCAAAATGCTCCCCACGCGCCCACTAACGTTCCATGCAAAAGCGCGCCTACCCTAGGGTTAAGTAGACACAAATATAAAAAAAAATCTGGCAAGATAATTAGGATCAAAATTGCACGGTTTTCAAACAAAGCTGATTAAACAAAAAACACACAATGTCAAAAAATCTATGGGGGCGCCATCGCTTATGATAACGATCCTATTAGAATATGGGTTTGTTGCTTATAAATTATTCTGGATGAAGGTATCTTTCGAAATTAAGTTATAGTCGTGCCCTCTTGGTTATAACTATTAATTTAATTTTATGTCGTCGTGTGCTCAGGAGACTTTACTGTGTCGTTCACTCATTATTATTAGGCAACTTTGATACTTAGAGATATGTGAAAATGTATATGAGCTTGTTTAAGTTAAGGGAGGGGTAGAAATAATAACCACACTTGGTAAATAAATAATGCTGGACAATCCACACAGCACCATCTAGCCCCAAAGTAAGCTACTCAAAGCTTGTGTTATGGGTACTAGATAACTGATATAGTTAATACATTATATACATAGATATAAATTTTTTATACATAGAAAACACCCAGACCAGCGGAACAAATTTCTGCAGATCGTACACAAATTTGTTCCGAGGCGGGAATCGAACCCGCAACCTCTAGCGTCGCAGGCGGACTCTAGCCCGCTGCGCCACTGAGGTCGCCACTTGGTGGAAGTAGTGATCGCAGTAGAAGAAAAACAGTTAAAAGAATAATAATTTAAGATTTTAGAAACCATGCAGGACAAATTTGGTGGAATCGCCAGGCCATTACATGTCCTTTGGACGACACCACTTAATATCATATACATATTTTTTTAGATCAAAAAGCTAGTTAAATTGAAACTAAAATGCACTAAAGTCTGTGTTTACCAAAAGATAATCGGACAATTAGGCAGGATCGTCGGTCAACTTTCACGTTTAATGTATGAAAACTTGTGATTTTCAATTTCCAATGCAAATTGATTGTGTGTGTGTAAAAATTCAACTATCTGTAGGTAAACTCGGGTCTAAGTAAAAAAAGACAAGATAATATCGCATTGAGCGGATGAAATTCATAGAAAATTAGTTTTGGCAAGCATCCCAATGCAAAAACAAAGTAATCTTCTTTTTATTTAAAACGATTGTAAACCAGCCCAGGTTTAAATTTAAATTAATTGCCCGCCCCCATTTCAAACTAGGAACTCTTTCTATTTTGCTTCTCGCATTTCCAAAGCTTCTGCAGCAGATATAGGGGTAAAAAGGTCCATAAAAATGCTGGTCTTTTATTCTTTACAGTATTTTAAATAAGGCACGTTTGCCTTTACCATGCGCTTGGGAAATCAATGATTGTACCTCATTCGACAGCCGCAGGCCACTTGCGCCTCTTTGACCTAAAAATACGGATCAATTTCCAATACGAATTAATTGTGTATTGCAAATGAATAAAATAATCCGATAGTCGAAATAGCTTTATTATAAAACACACTATAATATTTTGAAACACACAGTTTAAAGTTTGTATGTTTGATACCTCTTCACACCAAAAGTACTGAACGGATGGGGCTGAAATTTTGCATACGTAATCTGCATAGGTAATCAATATCTATAAAAGAGAAAAAACTGAGTGATTTATCAAGACATCTCTTGAATTTAAAGAGCTACGAGGCTGAAATTTTGCATGAAGGTTCCTTTCAGGACGTAAGCAAGTTTACTAAGAACGGATTTTTGATAATTTGAATTCTAAGGTGGTCAAAATCGGGGTCAAAAGTTTATTAATAACAAAATCGTCGGAAATACAAGAGCCACGCAACAAAAATTTTGCTTAAGGATTTTAAGACGTAGGCAATTATTATGAACGGAACGCTTAAACACCCCTGCGACGTCTAAAAACTGGATGTCAATCTACATAATATGTTGCCCATTTGGACTAAACGTAAGGACCTTTTCACATGGTCACGGCACGGTCGCCGAGCCGTGTAATTGTAGAAATGTATGAATTAAATAGATAGCTTTCAGAAGGCACGGCGTCCGTGCTGTGACAGCGTGTCGCCCGCCCCATACATTTTTACTTTACACAGCACAGCGACCGTGCTGTAATCATGTGAGAAGGGCCTAAGGCGATAAAAAAAAAGTGTGGTGTGTATTACGAACTCAGGAACGTCGTCATAAATACTCCTAAAACGCTTTATAGTCTCCAGTTGGATATAAACCCACTAAAATTCGCTATTCTGCAAAAATACAAACGCTAAAAGAAATTTCAATTTCCGATGCTCATTCTCTAAAAACGGCTGCAATATTTTCAAGTCAACACCTGAATGTTGTTCAAACAAAAACCAAGAGAGCAAAATAACAATAGAAGCCGGGTGCCTTTTATTTTACGGAAGAAATTATGATGGGAGTGCACGAGAAATGTTTAGTCGTGCTTCTTCTAATATTGTTTAACTTTTACTCGTCTTTATTTGTTCGAGAAAATGCGAGTAGCTCTGTAAAATAAACTGATAAATAAATCTCACTGATAGGAAAAACAATTCAGATAAAAATGTAACATTTTATATCACCTCCAATAAGCATTGTAAAATTAATAAGATTTTCATTTGCAGGAAGCAAATGAAAACTAAAAATCTGTACAGATCCTGCTGGTTCCAATGACTTCAAAATTTGACGAGTTCAATTGATCCTTGTTATAATCCGGGAATAATCATTGTGTCACTTTACAGCCCTCTCAAGGCCTATATGTAGGTTCACTAAAAGCCCAGGGGCAACGTAAAACAGCACTAAGATCACCTGTACTCGTGCCCTATAAATAAGCCCCATCTCCCGCGGTGACAATTTATCCCCTTTATTTATGAAGTAGGATCACGACATCGTCTGTTACGATTAAGTGTCTTAGGTAATGGTTTTAATGTATGGTTAGAGCAGTTTGTGGGGAAAGGTCTGGGGGTCATAATCAGTGTTAGCTAAATTGATTTCTACGAAAGCTTCGAATGAAAATGTATGTGTAAAACATAATTCCATTTTTTCCCTTTCAATGAGGAAAATTGGAATTCATTTTTTAAATTTCTGTTTTCCCTCTTGGGAAACTGGAATAACCCAATATTACATCTGTTATCTACTATCTCGTATTTACTATTTAATTTTCTTATCAATTTACATGTACCCTTTGTATGACACCATTTACACAATGCAGAGAAAGCACAATACAAAAATTCAATACTTTTTGGTCTAAGGTATTACGGTCTTGCTCATTCATTATTATATTAGCCGTTACCGTCGCACTGCTGGGCAACCTTATGTAGTTAGAAATCTTAAAAATGAATTCCACTGACTATAAACGTGGAATCTAATAGGTAATTGTTAGAAGACTGGCAAAAGCCAGCTTGAGACCTAGAAGAAAACGATCTCTAGATATGTTATTACTTTCCAAATGATAGAGCAATGTTCAACGTTTATGAAAGAGCATTGATCGTTAGTCCACGTGTTCACTGGAATTTTGTTCAATTGAAACCAAGTTTACCTAAATAATTTATAGAGTAAAACTGTAATTTTATTTAGAAATGTTAATGTGTTACTTAAGATCTTAAACTAGCTGAATTCTTACTACCCGTTTTCCCGTAGGCAATAAGCATTTTTCCGCGGTAAAGAGTAGCCTATGTTCATTAGAAATAATGTGGGCTTCTAATGGTAAAAGAACTTTTCAAATCGGTCCAGTAGCTTTGGAGCCTATTCAATACAAACAAACAATCAAATCTTTCCTCTTTATATTATTAGTATAGATTTAAACAGTATTCAATACAATCAATGTTAAAATTGTTTATTTAAAACGATTTATGTTTATTTTGCTCTTGGATTAATGTCATAGTAGG
The DNA here is from genome assembly GCA_949316285.1 of Eupithecia subumbrata. Lineage (NCBI taxonomy): Eukaryota > Metazoa > Arthropoda > Insecta > Lepidoptera > Geometridae > Eupithecia > Eupithecia subumbrata. The sequence goes on from OX438643.1 coordinate 26,483,966, forward strand.
ACAGAAATTCTCAAATTATGAGCTGGTTGAGTAAGATATCTCTATGATCAACGTCGATGGTTTTCGAACACATTGTGTCGGTGTAGGTAATAACACTTTCCTATACCGATATCAAAATGCCCTAGCGGGAATAACCCTACGAGATACGTTCAGTGGCTATAATGTAGGTAATAGTTATAAATAGTGGGTTAAGATTTTGCTCGGGGTTCTTAAAGGTAATTTAATGGGGTATTTCTGTTTAATAGGTATACCTTCGGATTGAGCTGTATGTTATCTGCGAAGAGTGGTGGGGAAAATAAATTTATTTGCAACGTGTAGAATTGCAGATGTCTGAAAAAATCTTTTATCATATAATCTATCTAAGTATAGTTGAGTATAGTACATTATTATATTATAAATATATATATTTTATTAAAGGTATTTACTAGGTTTATTTAGTCATTACTATTTTAATATATGTATGTTTATTATATATATGTATTGTAGATTCATTTATTTGTACACTTCCTATACCTATTCTCTCCTGCCTCTCCTATAACTCTAAGGTTTGCTGGAAGAAAACTCTTTTCAGGGTTAAGGTTGCCTATGTACATATCCTATTGTATAAGTTCATGCTATTTATTAATTGTGTACAAAGAAGAATTACAGAATTATCTTTCTTTGAGAAACTTCTGAGGCATTTTGAACGTAGGGATATTTTAACGCACATGTTAAATCATAAATGGAGATGTACTTAAAAAGTAAAGCTGTGTGGTGTCAGCTTAGAATTTGCACCACTTCCACTCTTCCCGCGGGTGTCGTAAGAGGCGACTAAGGGATATCCACGGGTGGGCGGGCAGCAGCGCCCCCTGCAGAACAATTCTACCATCGAACTGCGATCCCTAACCCGCATGCCCAGCGTGGGGATTATGGGCATTACCCCCATGAGCCAACAAGGCGCTTATCAGGGGGAGGCCTACGTCCAACGGTGGACCAATACAGGCTGTTGAGGTTGAGGGTTGAGGTAAAAAGTAAAGGTACCTATGGGTAGGTATAGTACCTTTGCTTTTAAGGCTGCAGCCTTTCCTGGTCCACTGCTAAACTCAGGCCTCTCCCTGATAAGTGCACTGTGTGTGTAAGCTATCTATTTGTCTCCAGTTGGCCAGGATGACTTATCAATTGCATTCAATAACTTTCCCGCGCGGACCTAACGCTAGTACATCAGTAACACACTATAGAAATTGATTTTAATTTAAAAGGATTGTCTACGCATCTGTAACCTCTAACTTAACAAGTATAGAACTTAGTAGGATCTCCATTCATTTGATCCACCCTGTATAATCGAACTCATAGTTCAGTCAATAGAAAATCGTAAAATGCTGGCATCCAATCTCTCCTTTTGTACTGAATTTGCATAAAGAGGCTAACGGTCCTCAGGGTCCCTTTCCGGTTTTCCATTTTGTGCTTGAATGAGACGCGAACGAAGCCCTAACTGAGGCTTGGAAACATTTTATTTAGCTAAGGTACCTGCAATCTAGATGTTTTAAGCCTATGCTTGGTAATGCATATTGAGAAAGAAAAATGTAAAACTTTTAAATCCATTATGGTTATTAACACTAAAGTCATTTAAAACGGGATATTTACCATGATTTGAGTTTTGAGCCTTCCAATATTTTTTAAAAATGAGGGTAGAGGGTAGATCGATATATCTGCCAATAACAACTCACTCGCAGTGAAGTCAGTTATTCCGTGATCATGGCGCATGAAACAGTGCCGAAATATTGGAAAGCTCAAAACTCAAATCATGGTAAATATCTCGTTATAAATGACTTAAGAAGAACGTAGTTCATGATCAAAATAAGTAGTGTTATTATAGGAGTTATATGAGTATAAGTTTATTTATAACTATTGTGGGTCTCATCTGTCTGTTTTATAAAAAAATATTGTATAAAAGTAAATCCGTTATTGGCCGTAAGTCTTGATATGTGATATATTTGTATTAATTAAGAGCTGTGGATTTTGTTTTACCAATAAATAAATCTACTTATGAGGCAGTTATTGTGATGTTTAAAACTTCTCAAATGGTGTTTGTGTGGGTTCTAAATACGAAAATTATGTTTAAAACAAATAATTAGTATTTCATGCAGAATTTTTCTTTTAAATTTTATTAAGATCAGCTCAGGTCACATTCAAAAATCATCAGATTTCATCAAAATTTAAAAATTCAATTAAATTATTCTACGACCTTAGTTTTAACCCTCAAAAATACAGATTTCACTATGACCTTAGCCGCATGATTTCTCGAGAGATAAGCTTATGAAAATACAAGGTTTTCCTCTGAAAATTTAAAATTCTAACGCTGAAAATTTTAAGCATTACAAATACTGATAAGCTTGGATTATTTTTGCACATTTTGCGTACGAAACTTTAGCAATATTAGGTTTTCTTGACATAGAGGATATATAAAACGGGCTTGGTTTACCTTTAAAAACATTACAGAATCTAAAATTCTGTGAAATAGTGTAATAATAGCTTTAGAATTATAATTCTGCGCCCTTATAATAGATGAACACAATTTCATACTTATCACTACTTCTGTAAAGTATTTAGATACAGAAATGTAGTGAGGTGGAGAAATTATTAGAAAATCTTTCCAACTTCGTAGTCACCCTTCAAAATGGCGAATGACTTTATTATTTTGCTATAGGCACAGATACATATAATAATATTATACTACTATACCATGTACCAACATTCTCTATTAGGGTCTATTTTAAGTACCGAATATTGAAAATAAAAACCAATGTAATAGGTACTTAACGATGAAAGAATAAATTGTATCCATCAGATACCTACTTATTTTTTCTTTAAACTCGATCATGTTGAGTGACTTTGTATCAATATAAATGTATAGGTACTTTATATTCAAACTCTGTCACGTGCATTTGTTTCGCGAGATAGGTGTTATTCTTTCATCTGATATTTCATATTTGGGGGAAGCAGGCGAAATAAAAAGCTCCTTTTCTTATTCTGTACAGAATCCTCATAATGGATGCTTTTCACCTGTCACTGCTATCTGTATTTGAATACCTATGTTTTGTTACGTTTCCTTTCAGCGCTTCAATCATGATAATAATAATATAGGGAAGGCAACAAAAACCCACATTCTCACAAAAATAAATAAATAAACAGTTGTAGGTTCCTCTGCCTAACGCAAAAACCACATTTACAACGTAAAATGAAATTAATTATAAGTCTCAAAAGATCTTCGAACATTTCTAAGTCAAATTTAATCACAATTTTTCTGCCAAATGGTAAATATCTACCCTTAGTAAAATGCTTATATCTCATTGCCGATAAGACCCACATCAAACAATACCCTAGCTATATCCGGGAAAACCGTATTCATTGCAAAAGAAGTGACAGCAGCATATTACCCCATGTCTGTTTTTCTTATGTTATGCCCGCATTTGCCGTGTTTATTTTCGATTTCACTTTACTTAGTAGTACAGAGCAACAACTTTTCTGTTGAGTAGAGAAGTGTCATTTTGACGGTGAGCATTTCGTCAAAAATCCGAGAGTAATTTTCGACTTTTTTATATTGGAAGCAGGCACACGAAATGAATTTTAGTAAGATTACCTTTAAGGATAGAAATGCAACAGCATCATAATCAATTATGAAAATATAAAAAAAAAACTGAAATTAAATCGGATTTTAATATAAAGTTGTTTGGTGTTACATGACTGGTAATGAGGTGCAAATAAACATATTTTTGTACAGTATTTGCAAACCAAACCAATATGTTGGTAATTTAAATCATAAACTGTTTGCTGTATACTTATCCATCATGCAGGCGTTATCATGGTGTTGATTTCACTTTCAAAGCATCTAGATTAGGGAGGGAAAAACGTGAGAGCTTTCAGTTTGGCTCGCAAGATGTCAGGAACTGGACGTTTTATTTTGATTTCTATTTTAATTGGTTTCTTAAAATATTGTAAGTGATTTTTTTATAATTTGAGATAGGCAGGTAGGTACTTATTTTTAATAAATCTATTAAAGCGTGTTTTTGTTTTGCAGGTTTTTGCAACAATGCTAGTCTTGGTATGAAACAAGCTTCCTTTCATTACAAGTATAGTTTTGAATTTGGATCAAATAGTACTCGACTACTTCAACCTATAGTAATAATTCCAGTACTTGTAAAAAGTCTTGGAGACACTGTTGTAGCATCTAATAAGTTTATAAAATTAAATAATCATACAAAATTAACACTGCAAATCAATGACAAAAATTACAATGATGACGAAGACGATATAAATGTTGGATTTCGACAATCACTGAATAGGGGAACGGGGAACAACAACAAATCTACAGAAGACCTCAATGCAAAAATCACTGTAAGACCAAGTGTTAATGAAACTGACCAAAGAACAAATGCCACTGAAATAGAAGGAGGTAAAAATACAACTGAAAAAGTAGAAATGACTACGCTGCCAACCGGCGTATACCCAAAAACAAATAACAGTAGAGAAGAAAACAACCTTATATCTTTTACAACTGCTGCACCAGACGTAAACCTTCCTCCAGCAAACGACAGCAGATGGCAAAATTTTACAATGAGGTTTGGAAATGAAACAACAATAAAACCCATTTCAACTACAAATAAGGGTCCTTATTCTGCAGCTCTCTACAACAATGGAATGATCGATCAAATATCAATAACGACAAATTCCTATACAAATGAAGAATCACCTTTGCCCTTACCTAAAGATGATCGATGGAGAACATTCTCGCAAAAAACCCAATCTGCCAATGAGTTTAGGCCTCTAGCTGGGTTGTATTACGACGGGTTTTTGCATAAGCCTTTGATTATGTTACCGGGATTCATTCCCAGAAAATATTACAGTCTCTACCATGCTAGAAGGTGAATATTACGAATATCGAGGTAAGTTTCTGGCCTTTTTTTCTGGCTTTACTTAATGACGCGGTAATGACCGGCATTTTTATACATTTCTACCGTAATTCATATTTTGTTTGGTCATTCTGTCTCAGTAATAGAATAGATAGATCAGTATTGCAAAGTTCTCGCTTATCAAACTGAGCTCGTAAAACATAGCCAATGTAACTAGATACAAGATATGGCACTATAATTGGTATTGTTACAGCAAGAAACTATCAAGCACGGCAGTGTGTTGCCTTTTAAGGGAGCTCCTAATTTAAATTGCCTTGGTGAGTTACGTAACGCATACAAATTAAATTCACAAAGCATTGACGTGTTTTGTAACCTGTCGCTTAGGTTGTGTTTAAAATAGATGCAAAATTGTATAATAAAAACTTTGTATACCACGAATAGCATTTTGAAATATTACTCATGCGAGTATATGTAAGTCGCCATTCTGACACCCCTATTGTGTGCGATTGACAGTCTTTGTTGAGTTTCTGATTTTTATATTCATTGCTATAATTTTATGATTTGATAAAGGAAAATGATTACCAAGTAAAATAAAGAATTTGGGCATATGATGAATATATTTACACGAGAAATCTTGGTATGATGCTAATATTAAAATATTTTTTTCTAGATTATCAATCTGATCACAGTACGAAGTTTAACGTAGTGCGTCGATAATACGCTTTATAATCAAAGCCATGCTAAAATTCGAATTATTTATTATAAGATTTTTTAAAGTTAGTGTTAATATATTTTAATTCTAGAGAAGCAACAGACTGAGATATGTACCTATAGCTACTAGAAATAAAAGCAACGAGCAACTTCCGCATTTATTATTCAGCAGACAGAGTCGCCATTCCAAGTTACTGTAAATGTACTCGAGTGGGTAGTAGATTTGGTACAAGAGGAAATAGTCGATCGATCGAGATTTGTTGAAAAAGCTTTAATGTTGTTACGTTTAGAACTTGTATAATACCAGTTTCAATGAACTTCAACCAATTGATACTGGGCATGTGGTTGTCATTGCAATGGTTGGATGACTGCGATTATTAGTTATATTCATAAATGGATACTCATTTATAAATAAATTATTCGTTATAATAATTATTAGGTCGAAGCGACGCGTGACCCAAGAGCTGGTCAGTATCTGACACACGCATCAGCATTGCCATACAACGGAGAAATGCAGCCAGCGTCTTGGGGACGCTTCCAATTGGTATTGATATGGATCAGTTGAGCTACCTGTAGATTATTTGCAACAGTCTGCAGATAGATTATTGTTTCAATTCTAAATACTAGTTCTAATTTATTTCTATTATTCTTGTAATTTTTTTTGTGAATAAAGGTTTCTGTCACATAAAGAAAGATATCAATATAACTAATAATCACAGTCATCACCACATCATACATCTAGTCCGCTGCTTGGAATAGGTGTTCCTTATAAGCGTTTTATTGGCCCATAATAAGGGGGTAATGGCATAACAACCCCCACACTGTGCATGCGGGTTGGGGCTCGCAGGGGACATCTTTTTCCCACTGTTGAAGCTGGTACCCGTTAACGTATAACTTATTAATTTTGTTCCTTCAGTACCTAATATACCAAACTCAATGCTGCTCAACGCAACTGACAAACCGCTGCCAAATTTCTAACCAATCACTCCCTGCAATCAAATTGGACTTTCGGAACTCAGAAGTTTCGAAATCTCATCATTCCACTTTAATTGTCTTCATAATGAGGGGAACCATCAATATTCATAGTGGGTAATTCGTCCAAACAGCCCTTAGACGAATAGCGCCGACCAGAATAAGATATTAGGGGACAAACTTCACGCATTGACCCCTTTTTAAGGTTAATGCTTGTGTCTCCGCGTGACACCAGAATACTAATACCTGGAGCCGTTTAAAGTTCCCAGTGTAATGAACAAACAGAATTAAGTATGTTTTTGGTGATAATCGCGCAGCCTGCGGTGGGGTTTTAGTACGCAGATAAGTATTACTTTTTACGATGTGCTGCCGAGAAAAATAAAGAAGGATAAAATTATTAATGTTGACCGAAATAAACATAAAAGTAAAGTAATATAAAGTAGAACAGGAATTATATGTTATGGTAAGTAAAAAGTTAGAAAGGTGATTCAGTTGCGTCTCCAAAATTCCATCATCATTACTGACTTTGATAATTATTGTTCTTCCACCTGGGAAGTTGTATTATATAATGTAGATTTGAAAACTTTGATGAAAATATACCTTCATACCTATTTTACTCCAAAAATCTAATATACATAAAAAATCAAATATTTACGATATATTATTTGAATTAACAAAAAAAACTTCAATTTCATTTGAAAACGCTCAAGACTGTCATGACGTCACTTCTTTCGAAACTAATTAGTGTTTGTCTATGGAGATTTAGTTAAAACCAGCATGTGGATCTTTTTGGTGGACCAAAAAGATCTGCACGTTGTCGGTGTTGATCTTTTTTGTCCACCACAACAATAATCTTTTGGAAGAAGTGACGTCACAATTTCTGATTGGTGTTCACGGGTAATGCTTATTTTATCGAATTTATTTTGTAAAAAAAATAGCAAACTGTAATTTTTTTGATATATGTTTTTGTTTTTGGCAAATTAACTACGTATCATAATTAATAATAAGAAACTCTCATCCATCCGATTTATTCATAGTGGACACAAGCCTATTGTCTCCTTACCTACTCGTGATTGGATTACTACTCGTAATTCGGGTGTTGGCAACCCTAGCAACAGCTGTTCGCTTTTGTGCTCCATAACATTTTTTCACAAATTATTTGTTTTTACGTAGTTTTCTAGTGCCTCTTCCGATTTCATCGTATATTTATAACATAAATCAAGTGTACGAATAGTTATAAGCGTAAAAAGTTGTATGACTAATGTGTTTGGCCCTCGGGAAAACGGCTCTTTTTTTCGGTTAGTATTCTTGTTAAATTTGGCTGGTTTGTGTGTCCTGAGGAAGCTCGAGTTTACGTGAGTGCATTTCTTATATGTAGGAATACTATTTCCAATAAATCTAACATCTTTTGACTGACACGTAAGTACTTGCAGCATTTTCGGATACATAACCTATAGACATTGTATTTTCTGTCTTGAGCTCGTTACGGTAAAAAACGATTCAACCATTCAAAATGAATACAAGAAGCGCCTTGTTGCGCCAGGCAGAAACCAAATTAAACCAGGCTTTACTAGAACTGGAGTCGGCAAAAAGACAGATTGCACAATTAGAATTAGAACGGGATGATAATGAAAACATTCTCCTAGAAGCTCTAGACAATAACAAAAAATTAAAAAATGAGATGTCCACATTATATTGCGAGAACAATTCACTTATTGAGGAACGGGATAGGCTTCAGACCATAATAGATAGTTTCGATGAACAATGTGGTATTGAGTTTGAAACGGCCCTGCACAGAACCTCAATCCTGCAGAAGGAATTATGTGATGCACACCACCACATCACCCAGCTAGAAGAAGCGGCCCAGAACTCTGCCACCGCGAAAACTCAAACTTTATTTGATGAGCTGATATCAGCTAACTTACCATCGGGCCATGTTTCTGTTGCCGGCTGCAGCATGCACACATTGCATAATATTGACATAACAAAAGATGACTCAGTGTGTAATGTGGAGGCGAGCAGCAAAAACAACAAACACAATATAAGCAAAAATAAGTTTAAAAAAAATGTTAAAATAAGTAAGTTCATTCAAAAAACGCAAAATTTATTAGAAAATCAAAAACATGAAATATCGGAAATCAAATGTAATACAAAACTTGTTGATGAATTAGAACTCTGTACAATACAGCTAAATCAAAATCAGCTGCAATATGAGGCTGATTTGCAAGAGCTGAGATGTAAACTTGGCCAGGCCGAGCACTCCCTAGGGCACTACATCAGCCTTTATGATCAAACTACAAAACAGACAAGGGAACTCAACCTGGCCATGGATGCACTTCTCAGTAGCCAGGTGAGTCTGGAGGGCAGGATTCTGGAGGGCTGCGGGTGCTGTGGACACAATTTGGTCGATCACAACTCAAGCCCAGACAGCACTGTCTCAGCCGCATCCCACCTGGACCTCAGCACTTCATGCTCAGGTAATAAAACCATAATGTACTGTGATGAAATTGGAAAAAATATGGGCCAGATTTTAAACATGAATATGGAGCACTCTTTAAATATTTGCTTACCTAATTGTAATCTTCATGATATTATGCACAGAATTGAAAATGAAAGATTTCATAAAAACTCAAACTTGATAATATTACTTGGAAATAGGGGTAATGTGAACAAATCAGATTTAATTAAATATATGGACAAATTATGTTCCCTACAGGTAAATAAAATTGTAATGTTCACATTCCCCTACAGCGACAGCTTGCCAAATATAGAAAATAACATTAGATATAAGCTAAATATGACATTGCATACTATTTCATGCAATAATAATATACATGTGATTGACACTAACAGCATTGTTAGTAAAAAATATTGCTTGACTAAAAAAGGTAATAACTACCTTTCAAATTATTGCAAAAAACAAATAGCTGTGTCGCTATCCTATTACTTTAATATTACAGCCAAAAATTTGGCTAAACAAGATGCTTCTTTTGAGCATTGTAATAAATTTACAACAAAGACCTTGGAAGTTCTTCCAAGCCATTTAAATTAGATTTAACGACAATAGAGGAAGTCTCTAGCCATAAACAGTCAATCAATATTGGTTACATAAAAAGTCAAAGAAACCAAACCTGTAAAATAAATGCAAAGTTTACTAACTTGGTGCATCAAAATATTCAAGGATTAAAAAGTAAACTACTAGAGTTGGAATTGTACATGAACTCTTTTCATATTGACATTATCTGCTTAACAGAACACTGGCTGAAAAGCTATGAGCTCATGTTCAATTTTAGTAACCACCAGGTTGGCAGCTATTTTTGCAGATCACATGCTATTCGTGGAGGCTCATTAATATTACTAAACAAATTCATGAAATTCAAAGACCGTAAGGACATAATATGCTTATCCGTTGAAAGCCACATCGAAGTAGCATGTGTAGAGTTGGAGCAAACTATTGTAGTAAGCGTATACAGCCCACCATCAGCTTCTTTTGAAATATTTGAAAATGTTATGGAGGACATTTTATTTAAATTATCAAAATCAAATAAAACTATTATGGTATGTGGAGACTTTAATGTTGACCTTTTAGAAGTTTACTCCCTCAGTACTAGATTAACTAATTTATTAAATTCTTATAATCTAAGGCCATTATTTATGGAACCTACTAGAATAACTGAAACCTCAGCAAAATGTATTGACAATGTATTTGTTTGCCAAAGTGAAAAAATTGTTACAAAAAAAGTAATAAGTAATTTAAAATCAGACCACTTAGGTCAACTAATAAAATTAGAACTTCAAGTAAAAAATAATAATTGTAAAAAGAAAATAACATACATACCTGTGACCACCAATCGGTTTGAACGGTTAATATTGAATTGGGATTCTAAACCATCACCTAATCACTCACTTAACAACCCAAATGAGTCGTATTGCAATTTTTTTAACAAATTTACCAATGCGTTCAATTCAATATTCACACCCAAATCGATTATGGTCTCAGAAAAACTTACCTTTAGTGAGTGGGCAACAGTGGGTATACATAAAAGTAGACAAAAGTTGTATGAACTGTATAGTGAAAAACAATACAATTTTAGCCAGGAATTCAAAGAAAAAGTAAAAAATTACTCAAAAATATTTAGAAAAGTTTGTCAAATAGCAAAATCAAACTATATTAGCTCCAAAATTAGAAATAGTGAAAATGTAATAAAATCAACTTGGAATATTATAAAAAGTGAGACTGGAAAGGTCAGTACATACGTTAATGATTACAATTTAAAGATTAATGATTGCTCAATCAAAAATGATGTTGAAGTGGCCCAAGCATTTGAAAACTTTTTTACTGAAATTCCAATCTCTACTACAAAGTGTTTAAACTCTTCTACTGTAATTGCCGAGTCATTACTAATAGAAAATGTAACTAAATGCAAAAATAAATTTAACTTCAGCCACGTTGATGAAACAGATATTAAAAAAGCCTTTAAACTTTTAAATATTAAGAAAACTGCAGATCTCTGGGGCATTTCCGTTACAATTATTAAACCTTTGATTGATACCATTGCCACAGATCTAGCTTTTATATTTAATGAATCTATTGATTGCGGCGTATTTCCTGATCTAATGAAATGTAGTAAAATAATCCCACTGTATAAATCGGGTAGTAGGTCTGACCCCACTAACTTTAGACCAATATCAGTACTGCCTACATTCAGCAAAGTTTTTGAAAAACTTATTTTACACCAATTGCTTAGGCATTTCAATGGCAATGACCTGCTGCATTGTAAGCAATTCGGGTTTACTCGCGGCAGATCAACTACTGATGCCGGTGTAGAGTTAGTATCGCATATTTTTGATGCTTGGGAGAAGTCGCAAGATGCTTTAGGCGTTTTTTGCGACTTGTCAAAAGCGTTCGATTGCGTACACCATGAAACATTAATCAGGAAATTACATCACTATGGAATAAGAGACACTTCTTTGGATCTTCTTACATCTTACTTGAGTGATAGGATACAAAGAGTTGACATTAATGGGAAACGGTCTTCGGGGTCTGTAGTTACAATGGGTGTACCGCAGGGTTCTATCCTCGGTCCTTTCCTATTTTTAGTTTATATTAACGACCTGCCTCACCTAGTCAAGAATAATCATGAGATTGTATTGTTTGCTGACGATACTTCATTAATTTTTAAAATGAAACGACGAAACATAAAATTTGACGATGTGAATAATGCAATCTCAAAAGTAGTACACTGGTTTAATGTCAATAATCTTTTGCTTAATGAAACTAAAACGAAATGTATAAAATTTGCTCTACCTAATGTAAAACATGTTAAGATTGATGTAAACGTAAAAGGAGAAACGTTAGAAATTGTAAACAGTACAGTATTCTTAGGAATAACCTTAGATAGTAAACTTCAATGGGGCCCACACATAGATAAGCTATCGAAGAGACTTAGTTCTGCAGCGTATGCAGTCAAAAAAATCCGTCATCTTACAGACGTTGATACTTCTAGACTAGTCTATTTCAGCTACTTCCATAGTGTTATGTCTTATGGCATACTGCTGTGGGGGAACGCTGCAGATATTAACACCGTATTTGTGCTGCAGAAGAGAGCTGTTCGTGCAATCTATAATATGGGTCCCAGAGAATCCCTGCGTGATAAATTCAAAGAAATAAACATAATGACAGTACCATGTCAATATATTTATGAAAACTTGTTGTACACTCATAGAAATAAAAATCTGTTCCCTAAAAATTGTGATAAACATAACTTTAATACCAGAAATAAACATAAACTCGCTGTGCCCACAACTAGGCTACACAAAATTAATGTATCTTTTAAAGGGCAATGTATACGCTTCTACAACAAAACTCCTAGTGAGTTGCAACAATTATCAGTAAATAAATTCAAACAAATTGTCAAAACCTTGCTGTGCAAAAAGGCTTACTATAAAATATCAGATTATCTAGAAGATAAAAAAGCTTGGAACGGGTTTTGCTCCAACTCGAAGAATAACAACTAACAGGCTAAAGGTTTCTTCGTCGCTTCTTTACTTTGGTCTACATACCGAAGCGACAGAAATCAAAAATATCACTTTATTTCCGTGTCAGTGTATAGTTTTATAATTTGACCTTTTCTAAGTGTACATTTATTGTATTTATGGAAATAAAGAGTTTTTGATTTTGATTTTGATTTTGATTTCGTAATAAAAGTGGCACGGACAGAAACCACTGGCGAGGTTTTGTGTCGGAGGTCAAAATCCACTTTATACGCCAATGATGAATTTGAGCGTGTCAGATCATTTTTGTGTCACAACCTCCTCGCACCTTGACGCCCGTAGCACACCTCTGCTGCGAAACCTTAACAGCGGAATCGCAGTAATTTCGCCATGTCTTGTCCGTATGTAGGAGAAGCGGAAGACTAGCAAAACTGCTTGTTTTAATCGCATTGATATAATTACAATTCTATCTCTTTCCCGGCACGGTGTGAAAACAACAGTCCCCTTAGAATTAGAAACTACAAGATAGACACTCAAGGCGAACTAAAAGTCCTGACAATCTGATAGCAGGTGCCTGAGATATCCGCATTACCCCGATCGCGTTAGTCGCATCGTCGCTGAAACTAGCGCATTTTGTGTAATTTCCCCGAAGCTGTGCGGTTTCTGATTTGATGAAATCTTTGGCGTTGCATATTTCCTTACAATCGACTGGGAGAATTTGCTCGGAGATAAAAATAGCTTTATTACTTTACAGCTATCGTTGATGGTGAGAAAAGAGGAAAACTAAATTGTATAAAACTAAATTAGACTAATAATTCTATGGGATCAAAAAAAAGAATTCGATCTTGGAGTAGTAGGAGGTAGGGGGAGAGAGAGCGATTTTAATATATTGTCATTTACTTTTGACCGAGGCTTCGCTTGATTTCGAAAGAAATTACCATAAGTACAATGATAGTCGTGCCGTTCGCAGCCTAACGGCTGGATTACACCATAACCGATTTTGTCGCCGATGGCGGCGGACAGAATTACTCGGACGATCATGTCCTCAAACTGTTGCCGAAAACATCTGGGTGAATACGGTCGGTTGATTGGCCGTCATCGGGCGTCTTCGGACGATGATTGTTGTAATATGTATAAGTGTACGCGCTCCCCATCTTTTACTTTGATTTAATCGGCCGAGTTTGGCCGAAGATCTCCGAGTAAAGATCGGCCTATAACGGTTTTGGTGTTAACCAGTCATAAGAGTTCAACTGAATCCGTGCATGTCGCAAGAGTCAACTAAAGGAACCTGCCAGAAGTAGGGCAGTAGCTTCTTTCCTTTTATTTTTAACACCTCTCCGCTAATGGTAAATAAGTAAGTTTAATTTATTTAGCTTTTATACCTTTCTTAAACCAATGTCATGATTATTTTGCAGAGCTGTAACAACTATATTTATTATTTATGATAATTAAAATTAATAATAAGCTCTAATTAATAGACCAAATTTGACCACACATACATACACTCACACAAACACACCACGCGCGCACGCACATATACAACACACACACATACTTATTACAAAAGACAGTATAGTTTTTAGTTTTTTAATCTTTTTTTTTACTATTTTTACCTACCTATATTAGTTCCTATTAATCACCTTCTATTGTACACCTAGCTATAAGTTCATAATCAGTTATATTAAAAAGTTCACCTTTATTATGTTAATTCTACCTATCTCGAATACAAGTCAAGTCGACTAAGACACCCTACTGAAAACACGGGTACTGTACGAGTCCGTGGAGTGAAGCCCTGGTGACCTGTAATACAGGTTTTGCTAAACCTACATCAGGCACCAGTCTTCACAATACAGGTTCGATCTTTATAGTATACCAAATGGCTCTAACTTGTCTACTTTAAGAGAACCTTTGTGAAGAAAAATAAATGATTATTATTATTATTATTTATTTGACACAAGTAAACATTCATTAATCTGAATGAATCCATATACTTACTCCCGAACTACACGTACCTATAATACTGTATTTCAGGAGTCAGTGGCTTCTCCCAGTTAAAATACATTTTGTATCCTGCGAAAGATGTGACATTATGTAGTTCTTATTGACAATAAATTCGTGTTAATACACAAAAATGCAAATAAAAAAGACAGAAAATGGAATTTATTTATTTAATTTAAAGTTTTAAATTTTAAGGGCGTATTTTCATAAGCATTCATTCAATATCTTCGTAATCAAATTTTTCTAACCATGTTTGTGCAAACTTTATGGTATCAGTCAATAGTGGCTATTGAAGATAAGAACAGAATGCAAGAAGTGAAATGAAAATCTTAAGCTTTGGCAGTTCAATACGTGCTTAGCATAAAGCTTGTTACGCTTTAACAAAGCAGGTATGTTCCATTTTCAAAATGTTTGTAGTGCATTCCTGCTGCAGTATGCGGGAATATTCTCGATTCGTTTAGTGTAGCCTGCACCTAGGAATAGTCGGGGCAAAAAGAGACTACAAATGCGATTTTATTTGTTTTATTAACTCAAACGGCAGGAAAAATACGAGACGTATTTGCGTAGAAAATAGATCCTGAGCACATTTTGCAGTTGATTCGAAACCGCAACCTCTCTCATCAACATCAACTTATTAAATATCTAAAAACAACTTTTGGTGCATCAACAACATTAGGTTAAGGTAGCCTATTACTTTACTGGGCAGGCACTTGTTAGGTACTTTAAGATACAATTTTAGAAATATGTAGATAAGTGTGAATTGTCCAAAATTATTTATTTATTTAAGTATTAATTTAAGTGGTAGAAACACAAAAAGTGTATCAATTTGGTTTTCTCTCTTTCCTTTTCTTTCAATATTTTGGGACTCAAACGGGCCTTTGCTCGCTGCATCTTCAGTCATTGATTTGAAAGACAGTATATGTAATTTATAGCATCATAATATTATAAGTTAACAGGCTCCATCCAACAAGACCTCAATCTCTTCGAGTGATTTTAGTAAGCTTTGAAAAACGGGAGAAAAAACATTATTTTCTCGAGAAAAACGTTGGCAAAATGGGATGTTTCTTCAATCGTATAATGAAATTTGTTTGCCTGAACCCATTGGCTACCTCATGTTTACGCACAAATAAATGTTTTCATTTCATATTCCAATCTATTCATTTATTCTCCTGAGTGTACTTTGCATTCCCTTTACCGTTTTATTACTAGGAATTACTTTAATCTGTTTCCAAGCAGGGTAGGCGACTGCTTTGTAGGAATTTGTACTATGCGTTTATTATTCTATTCCTTAGTACTTTGTCGAAATTGTGTTTCATGAACATTTGCTTTTCAATTAGATACTCAAATGACGAGTGATTACGATTTATTTTCAAATTAAAACGAGTCGTAGACGAGTTGAAGAGCGAACGATATTATCGTAAGGGTTATCGGATAGATCGGACGTAGTGGGGAACGATCAAAGTTATCTTTTAGATCTGTGAGTACCCACTGTGACCCTATCTCCCCTCTGATCATTTGAATTCATGGTTTTAAATCGAGAACTGTGCTGTGATTACGTACAATCTGTAAGGTGGTGGTGTGTGACATTAGTAATGATGTTGATATATGTATATGGATATATATATATCTGTGAAATAAGGAAACAATTCCTGAGAAATATGTGTGATATTATTATCCATGTATCCGATATGTATTTCTTGTATATTATCAGAGATACCATAAATCGTATTTGACACTTTAGTGTAGGCTTCGCATTTTAATAATCCTGAAAGCCGTATCGCTGCAGATTACATTACTAGGTATATCTGATCGCAAAAGGTATGGAAATTGTATAAAACGAGCATGATGTCAGAATCCACTACTAGAGTTCGGGTTTTTAGTTTCAGTGAATAATAATAATAATAATACTGGACAATCCACACAGCACCATCTAGCCCCAAAGTAAGCTACTCAAAGCTAGGGGTAAACATTATAATATACATAGATAGATATTTTTTATGATACATAGAAAACACCCAGACCAACGGAACAAATTTCTGCAGATCGTACACAAATTTGTTCCGAGGCGGGAATCGAACCCCCAACCTCTTGCGTTGCAGGCAGACTCTCGTCCGCTGCGCCACTGAGGTCGTCGAATTTGGGTCAATAGTGAAACTAAAAAACCTGAAAGACGTTTCATAGATTAGCGAACTCGATAATAGTTTTTAAAGTATATGTAATCTTTACTAACAATGAAAATAACAATCAAATACTAGAAATAAATAAGAACTAATAGTTACAATTGAGACAGTTAAACTAACTGCAGACTATTGCAAACAATCTACAGGTAGCTCAACTGATCTATATCAATACCAGTCGTCGCGTCCCCATGACGCTGGCTGCATTGCCCCGCTGTATGGCAATGCAAAATAAGAACTAATAGTTACAATTGAAACAATTAAACTAACTGCAGACTATTGCAAACAATCTACAGGTAGCTCAACTGATCTATATCAATACCAGTCGTCGCTTCCCCATGACGCTGGCTGCATTGCCCCGCTGTATGGCTATGCTGATGCGCTTCGGTGTGTTGCTGATGATTTGTTGTATTTTAGGCAAAGAAGTATTATAGTTTTGGCAGAACGAGTACTGAGTATTATATAATTATATTTTGGCAGTATGACGGCCTACTTTGACAAGTTAGCGGTATTAAACTGTAACGTTCTTTTATCCTGCAGGCCTAGCCAAATCGCAAACGAATCATATCTATTCTCTTTCTACGATTGCTAACGCATTAGCGGTTGCGTTTATAGTTAATGGAATGTTGGTAGCCAAGTTGACGCGACTGTATGAATCGCTCATTCTACAACACGGATAGAATACAATCAAATCTTTGTCTATGGTTAGCGTTCTCAAATGTCAAAACGATGTCAAAGTCACAGGTAGAGCCTCTACCTGTGACTTTGACATCGACTTTGACATCGACACCACCTCACAGGTTTCACTTGCTGATCTCAATTCTCATTCATTTGTGAACTTCGTAATAGATGTTTTGAATTGTTTTGTGCTATAAAGTGAGTGAAATTAGGTAAAAGCTCTCTTTTTACCAATTTGTGACACTACATTATGTGCATACACAGGATTGGTATTACAGTTCGCGGCTTTATTAGAATCCATGGAGAGGTACGTAAATTAAAAGTTACTTAGCTTCTGCCCGCGGCTTCACACACATTTATGGAATAAAAAGTAGCCTTTATGTTATTCTAGGTCTAGATCTTTATTTATGCAAAATTTTACGCCAATCCATTCAGTAGTTTTGGCGTTGTCTTCGGCCAAACATTTTCCCAATGGCACAGACTTTCGCCTTTATAATTTTGGTAGGATTAAACCAAAATCTTCCTTTGTTTTAATCTTCCTAATACTCAGTAACACGAAACATAAACAATGACGCGGTATGCAACTTGAACTTGAACCGTTCACATACTTATGAATGAAACAAACATAGGTATTGATTGTGTTTACTAACACTTTGTTTATAAAGTACCTAGTCCCTTTGTGTTTCTAAAATAGTTTTAACTTTTGTTGTAGCCGAGGTGATATAGCGAGGGAGGCCCCAACAAGGGGCACAAGGCAGACTAACTAAAGGCTATGGCAAGAGCTGGCTGAATCGCTAAACTCCATTGGTGGGAATGTCACAAGATCAACGGATAATATAATGGGATTGACTGCTGATGTCGGTCAACCTACAATTGAAGAGAGAAGAGAGGATTTAATGTTAGTTCATTTATTGCATAAGATCATCGCTATGTTGTAAAGTGTTTTTTTTTTCTTATTTTGGTTTTGTTAGTAATATAATATCTCATATTTTTCAGGAAGGAACATCTCAAAGAAGCTCTCTACCACCACTGATCGAAGATTCCATCCCTGAGTTTTACTCCTAAATACCAGCCACAGATGTGATTAAGTTGGAACTTTCTGCAATTTTGCTGCAGATAAGATCATCATCGCTACCTTCAACAAATATATTGTAAACATTAGAATATAGTGTTTTTAGGACCAAATAAAAACAAACAAAATGTATAATACTTTTATTCAAATTTATTTATTCAACTAAATATAACTTAACAGACTTACATCCAAAACGTTATACTTAGGTATACATTAAATTATATCAGGTATATCTAATAAAATAACACCTAATTTTTTTTACTTTCTTTTTTCTTCAACCTTTGTATGGACTACTACACTGCACTGTAAGAATTATTTGTACCTATGGTTGTACCTACATCACGAATACCTAGTCGCAAACTTTGCCACTTTTTACCTTAACTTCCAGTAGAATCTCGTTTGTTCCTTATAATGTAGTTTTTTTGTCTTGAAAGTAAGTTTATTTAGACGAAATCTCTGCATTTATAAAGTGTACGACATTTCTTGTATGGTGTCTTAGCACACTCACGTTATATGTACGTGTTTTTCGGCAATTTTTACGACACTTTTTCAATAAGGGCACATCACAAGGAATGCATTTTGAATTCATAATAGGTAGTTGCCCTGTAGTAGGTATTTGCTAAAGGGCAAAAAAGTCCAAAAATCTATTATAATTCACACTTCTCCTTCACAAACACTCGTATTTTAGAACAGCTGATGCCAAATCCGCCATTTTGTTAGCGTTTTCTACTGGGTCTCGGCGAACGCTCGCCTAGCGATCACAAACTTAGAATTCGTTTCGTTAGCGGTTGTCAAAAGTGCAGCTTGTCTACCATTTGTATGGGGTTTAGCGATCAACACGATAGAATCGACAACATTCTATTCTACTCGTGTTGACGAAACGCTTACTTGTAAACTTGGCTACGGTTTATCGATTCGTTTGTTCTGACCACGTGACTTTGCGTTTTAGAAATGTGATTCCCATACATTTTCTGCGTTTTCTATAGCGTTAGCGATCATAGATTTGCAACTTGGCTAGGCCTGCTGGTATTCGCCGAGACGTCCAGTGACGACGCGGGTGCTCGTTCGTTCGCATAAAAACGAGAGCCTACGCGCCATACCGAGACTGGCGCACCAACACTGAAAAAATTGTTTATATTGATTAAGATCTTGTCTTCTGTGACTAGGAGAACTTAGTTAAATCGTAATAGCTCCTTCTACCACGTAATGAATTGGACTTATAAAGTGTAGTTATATTATTAAAAGCATTAAATTTTTTTTTTGCTAACCCCGTGCAAATAAATGTTTATTATGACTAAGTTTATATTTATTTTGACTTAGAGCATTGATATGTCAATGCTGTGCCTACAAATTCGATATGTTGCAACTACCATGCATTTTTGTTTCTAATGAATGAGATATCATTCCAACTATTTTGACACCAACTAAGATAAAATGCGTCTTAGTTGGACTATATTCTTTCAGTGAAGTTTGTACTTGGCCTGGATTGGAAACACGGTGTGGTAAGTGTTACCTATTGGCATTACGGCTCAAGCTTTAGCAGTTGAAACGTTAGAGTGCACGTTCACAGGCCGGCATCGGACAATCCGCACTGGCGACTCATCAATGGTATGCCATAAAGGCATAAAAAATGCACGAAAGCATGAAGCGGACTGTCGTCAATGCCGGCGAGGATCATTGAATGCAACTTTTCCGTTCAGTGCGAATGACGGCATTCGGATTGCCGATCAGTGGACGCACTTGTTAGTGGATTGTCCGATGCCCACCTGTAAACGCGCACCCCAACGTTTCGACTGCTAACGTTTGAGCCGTAATACCAATAGATAAGCTCTTACCACACCGTGATCGCGGCTGACTCGTGATGCTTTGGAGAGTGGATACTGCCGGTATAAAACTTTTTCCGTTTTGGTATTATGTATCTCATACTAGAGTAAGGTACTGGGGTAAAACATATTTTAAAAGCCCCAGTACAACGAGCTTTAGTAACTAACGTACCCAGTTTTCCACAATTTAGCTTTTTTACAAACTAATCTAAGTTTAGACCGAGAACCAGGAGCTTTAAAGTTAATCTGCCTTGAGAAGTTATTTCATCTTCCCCTTTCATAAATTATTACAGCAATTAAGATAGAGATGAAGATGCACTCTACTTCTCTATTTCAATACTTGGCAACTCATAAGAAATTCTCATAAGGAGCTACTTACCGAAACAACTTGCTACTTTGTAAGAAGGTAGGTTATTCAGAGTGCAGAGTGAAATTAATTTTACATCGGCATTGCGAAGGTATAGCTTACGGAGGTTAGCTGGTTTGTTCAAAAATTCACAACAAAAACGCCCGTGGCCGTAGACGTGGTAATGGCAAACCACCTTGTTTCATGTAGGCGCGTACATCTGTGGACGCACCTATTTGTGGGCTGATTTGGAATTTGGCTGTCTTGAAAGAAGTTGAAAGGTGTAAGAGTTGGCTACCAGAGATGCATCAATCAGCTTGGAAGGTAAGGTAACGGTAAAACCTCCATTTATGGAGGTTATTCTTGTTGAATAGCGATTTGATATTATACTGATGAAGTTTCTAAAACACACTTTGTAAATACTGAGTTTCTTCCAAAAGAAACAGCCGCGACAGTCGACTAAGTTGCTAAAATTCGCTATTCTCATAATTTTTTTGTACCATCAGAGAAACAAATTAGAACTAGTATTTACAATTGAAACAATTGAGCTAACTGCAGACTGTAGCAAGCAATCTACAGGTAACTCAACTGATCCATATCAATACCTGTCAAAAGCGTCCCAAGAGGCTGTCAGCATCGATTAAGAACCCCGCTGTATGACTGCAGGCAGATGCTGGATGCGGCAAGCTGAAGACAGGGCGCTATGGCGCTCATTAGGGGAGGCCTATGTCCAACAGTGGACTAATATGGGCTGATGATGATGATGATGATGATGTATGGCAATGCTGATGCTCTGCGCCAGATACTACCATGTAGTTACTTGGCTCAATCTTCTACTTCAGATAATGATCATGTTCTCCTAGCCGAATTTCGGCCACGGTGGCCAAACACAACGCAGACTAACTCAGGATATATAATAGTGCACAAGGATGTGCATAAACACAGATGTACTCTCTATTTCCTCACTCTCATGAGGATTTGATGAGACGGCAGACCGACGACGTGACCGAGAAGAGGTCAGGCACAGGATCATCAGTTTAACGTGCTAGCCGAGGCACGGGGTGTAACACCGCTAACTTCCTGACTCCGGGCTGCCAATGTGAATTTTTATTGCTAGAAAAATCCGTATAATAATTTATATTCCAATCCGGGATTTGAACCTTGGACCTTATTATCACCGGTTGAACACGCGACCACTAGACCAACGAGACAGTAAAATAATAACAATTATAGGAACCATAAAGCAAACCAGCTATTATAATCTACCTATGTAGAATAACCCTGGGGACGGCGCCAACAAGTAATTATAAGATTCATCGAATCACCTCATCCAAGAACCTGGAGGCATTGATGCCATCTTGAAGCTCTTGCGAAGTTGTGTTTGTGTTTTGAGGACTTTTATGGATTTCTAAAAGTTTTTATGCCTTTGATAATTATAATGAGAGTATCAAAATGAAATTTATAAGTTGTTTGTACAATTACAATGCGAATATTCAACTTTATCTGACGTTATATGGTTTTGCGTGTCTCACTTTAGGATTTATTTTTGTTTTATATATTTATTTAATATCTTTTTACTAATATTATGAAGGCGCAAGTTTGGGCTGTTGTTTGGCGAAAATTCTAAACTTTTACATAATCTAGCACAGTTACGTAGATGGAACAAAAATTTGATCCAGGTAACTGGTTGTTTCCGCGGAAGATAATTTTTCATCGAGACAACTAGTTACCAAGCAGTTGTGTAGGTGGAAATGAAATTCCATCCAGGTAACTGGTTGTCCTCGCGAAATATTATTACCAATTAGACAACCAGTTGTCTAGTTTGGTTGTCCGGGAGTAACAAACCGAAAACAAAGCCCAAACTACTGAATGAATCGAGCTCAACTCAGACTCAGACCGACTCTTAAGATATCCACAGATTGAGTTGAAGGTTCCATACTTACGCCGCTACCGCCATATGCTATAAGTTATTATTAGGTTTTTACTATCACACTTCACACTTCACACGAATCACACTAATATTATAAATACGAAAGTTTGGATGGATGGATGGATAGATGGATGGATGTTTGTTACCTCTTCACGCCAAAACTACTGGACCGATCGGGCAGAAATTTAATAGGTAATAGTAGGTAATTCTGTCTCGCAGCCTTCATAGATATCGAAGGGGCTTTTGACAAGACGAACTTTGACAGCATTAATACATCACTTCAAAAGCACGGAGTGGAGCCAACGCTGGTTGATTGGATCATTAGTATGCTCAAGCTGAGGGCAGTACGGATCGACGTACACGGGGGGACCAGGGGAGTTGTGGCAAGAGGATGCCCACAGGGCGGCGTCTTGTCACCGCTTCTGTGGAACCTAGTAGCTAATGACCTAATCACTAAGTTAAACGACCAACGCTTCTTTACGGTAGGCTATGCGGACGACCTTGCGATACTCATATCGGGACACTTTGCCAGCGTGACGTGTAACATTATGAATAACGCACTAAAGGTCGTCGAAAACTGGTGCATAGACTATGGACTTACCGTAAACCCAACCAAAACAGAACTAGTAATGTTCACCAACAAGCGTAAACTAGGAACCTACCAACTCCCGTTCCTGTTTGACACGCAGCTAACACTATCCGACACAGTCAAATACCTAGGTATAACCTTAGACAGTAAACTAACCTGGGCAACACACTTAGAAAACAAGACAAAGAAGGCCACCATCTCATTCTGGCAGTGCCGGAGAATGCTAGGAAGAACATGGGGTCCCAGCCCGAAGATTACCCTATGGCTCTACAACACTGTAATCAGGCCCTCGCTGACTTACGGTGCCCTAGTTTGGTGGCCGAGAACAAAACAAAGCACTACCATAAACAAACTGCAAAAGTTCCAGAGACTAGCCTGCGTAGCGACTACAGGGTGTATGAGAACTGCCCCCACTGCAGCACTCGAAGCCCTGTTAGGCCTAACGCCACTGCACCTACACGTGCAACAAGAGGCAGCCGCAGCTGCTTACAGACTCTGGGCTTTAAGTTTATGGAACCACAACACCAAAGCACAACATACCACTATTATAGACGAGTACGCACGGAGCAATCCCATGCTACTCTCGATTTATGACAGGGTACCCAAAAAACACATACACTCAAAAAGCTTCACCATACAAATGCACGAGGAGCCAAGTGACAGCTCCAACACATATGAAGTTAGAATATACACAGATGGCTCTAAAATGAAAACAGGTACCGGGGCGGGAACGTTCTCGGAAGAACTAAACATACACAAAACAACAGCACTGGGTGCCCACAACTCCATCTTCCAGGCGGAATGTGTAGGTATAATCCAAGCTGCGACCGCAGTGCTACGAAGAAAGGTAACTGACCAAAATATCAGGATCCTCTCGGATAGCGCGGCTGTACTACAGGCCCTGAACAGGAGAGAACACAACTCGGGACTCACTCTACAATGCCACCACCTGCTGGAACAAGTAAGTCAGTCCAATAGAGTCACTCTACAGTGGATAAAAGGACACAGCGGATCGAGAGGAAACGACGAAGCTGATGCACTGGCAAGGAGAGGTTCGGAGCGGCAACCGGCAGGGCCCGAACCAATAATCCCCCTACCTTTCAGTCAAGTCCGCTCATGGATCCGTCAACGTACAACTAAACAACACCAAGACTACTGGGCAAGTATTTCAGATTGTAGACAGTCGAAGGAGGCCTTCCCGGCTCTTAACCCGAGATTCTCCCGAAAACTCCTCAATCTGAAGCGTGACAAACTCCGGCAAATCGTCGGCATTGTCACTGGTCACTGCATGCTTAACAAACACCTATTTAACCTGGGTATCACGGACAGCCCCCTATGCAGAGGGTGCATGAACGCAGAGGAGACGGCCGCGCATGTGCTTGTAGAGTGCGATAGCGTTGCTTCCCAACGACTACAATACCTTGGAACACCAAGGACGCCTAGGGAGGCATGCACCGGCGTCAGCGAGTTGCTGGCCTTCCTGGAGGACATTGGGTGGTTAGTTTAGCATCCCCCCACCCGACACGCAAAAAGGGCCCACCTGTGGCCTAGTTGCGGAAACGAGTCCGGAAACAAGACAAGTAGGTAATTCTAATCCTGGAATCAAACATAGGCTACTTTTTATCCCATAAATCAGTTCGCATGGGATAGATATCACCTTAAAACGTTTCCATAGAACAACGCGTGTGAAGCCGCGGGCAGAAACTAGTATATTATATAATGCAAAAGCTTGGGTATATGGATGCATAGATGTTTAGATGGATGTTTGTTACCTCTTCACGCCATAACGTCTGAACCAATCGGCCTGAAATTACGTATAGATGTAGCGCTACTGCAATGCGTTTACGTATAATTTCTAATGGATTTAGTTTATGTCAAGCTATAAGTAAAACTAATCAACCTCCCACACACACCTCGCCAATGAAATTGCGGGTAACAGCTAGTCACACTAATATTATAAATCCGAAAGTTTGGATGGATAGATGGACGGATGGATGTTTGTTACCTCTTCACGCCAAAACTACTGAACGGATCGAGCTGAAAGTTTGCACACAGGTAATTCTAATCCTAGAATCAAACATCGGCACTTTTTATCAGAGAAATCAGTTCCCATGGGATAGAAATCACCTTTAAACGTTTCCATAGAAACAACGCGTGCGAAGCTGCGGGTATAAACTATTTCTTGATAAAACGTATTTTCATAAAAAAGAAAAATCTAGGTAGGAAAAGAAAATATAAGAAAATATAAACATATATAGTTCTAAAACTATGTATGTTTATATTATATCTAGATGTAACTGCAAAAGTTACAGCTAGATAAATCAAAACACCATCACTAGAAACTTCTTTGTGGGTGCATTAAATGGGAATAATAGGTGCTCCTAAAGAGCTGCTCTAAGAATTGGTGCTGTGTGGTGCCAGCTTAGAATTCGCACCACCCCAACTCTTCCCGCGGGTGTCGTAAGAGGCGACTAAGGGATATCCACCGGGGGCGGGCAGCAGCGCCCCCTGCAGAACAATTCTACCACCGAACTGCGATCACTAACCTGCATGCCAGCGTGGGGATTATGTGCATTACCCCCCATGATATAAAAGCCAACAAGGCGCTTATTAGGGGAGGCCTGCATCCAGCAGTGGACCAATACAGGCTGTTGAGGTAGAGGAGAATTGGTGCTCTAAATGGGAACACACGACAAACAACCACTACCCATTATATCCAGGATTCATTATTTTCTCCCGTCACGTTTATCAGGTAAACAACGGATGAAAGTGGATTCATCCGTTGTTTCGCGGCGTTCCGCCCGCCCGTTGTCATAAAGATAAAGATTTCCTGAAGAGATATACATACAATGGCCACGTTACTTTTTGTAAGCATGTGTTTATTTTCTGTTTTTTTTTTTTACTTTCTTTATAAAATGGAGGAGTTCTATTCAACTGTTTTTCTTTTACTTAGATATAACTTAGTTTGGATGATGGAATGCACGAGAATAATTCTTTCGAAAATGCAATTCAACGTAAATTAATTACTACATTTATTAAACTTGCTTGTAATAACAGTACCTATGATTGGCAGTAGGTAATCCCAAATATGTCCAACTGTGACGGGACGTAAGAAGTATACTTTAGAAATTTATAAGTTCTTAGCGTTTTTTCTATCGTGGTAAACAGTATAAAGACAATTTAATCTGTGTAAGAAAAACTTTACAAGTTTCAAAATGTTAACACTGGGACTTACTTATCACCAATGATTTGCATTTTCTTTGTCCAAGAAGTCGAACAAGTTTCTATAATTTATGGTAGAATACGAAGTAAATTAATATTTACCGTTCCCCTTCCATTCATTACTATCGGGGTTTTCTTTGTAGTCCAGTTAATAATTTATTGATCAAATCTCAGAGTAGTTATTTAATAGTTAGAATAACTCACAATTTAGTAATGTTATTTAAAGTTACCGCAACCGTCTTTTGTTTATTTTTAGTAATAACGTGATGCCTTTGAAAGCTGTCTGCGCAACTGAAAACAAAGGAGGGTTGCGCCAACTCCAGCCGCGCTACCGTATAGAAAAACCAATGCTGTGGTCAGGAAAGTAATTTTTACAAACATCTACAACGTTTAGAAAAGGTAACAAAGTGTATAGGCCACCTGATACCTAATACTCGAGCTCACACAACGCAACTTTAGGCTTATGTGGTGAAAACTTTGTTACTTCTCGAGAAGATGGGCTGGTGAATTTACTATTTTCTTATTGTTTTCTTAATACCTATAACATAAGCTCTGCTTAGCTTGAGGCTAGATGATTCTGTGTGGATAATCCAGCATTATTTATATCTATGATATTTTTGAATTTATATCTTTCTTAAGTAACTAGGAATAATTAGTATAAATAAGTTGCAAAATTAGCAAACTTTAAGCTCTGTTTTTTAGAAGGTTCTTTTATTGTTGTTTTCTTAATGCACTGCATGTGAACGTTTAAGCTTAGTAAACAAAAATGTAATTATGAGAATTTATTGTATATCGTCGTATCAAAGACGCATGTATACTTAGTTTAACTTGGCTTTGAGGTTATATTTTAGATTTAGTGATAGTCAACTTGTGACAAACTAATAAAATGTAATCCTTTATTGGCTGTAGGTTGGATAATAATATAAGTTTCATTAAGTTTTTCTCTAAGAGCTGTGGATTTTGTTATTGAATAATTAAATAAATAAACATATTGACGACCTCAGTGGTGCAGCGGGTGAGAGTCCGCCTGCGACGCAAGAGGTGTGCGGGTTCGATTCCCGTCTCGTGTTCCGAGACGGGAATCGAACCCGCATTTTTCATTTTAAATTTGTTCAATTTGTGTACGATCTGCAGAAATTTGTTCCGTTGGTCTGTGTGTTTTCTATGTATCATAAAAAAATATCTATGTATATAATGTATTAAATATATCAGTTATCTAGTACCAATAACACAAGCTTTGGGTAGCTTACTTTGGGGCTAGATGGTGCTGTATGGATTGTCCAGCATTATTTATTTATTTATTTTATATATTTTTTCTCGGGTGTTCATACAAAGCAGTCATGCACCACGTAGCATATCACCCCTCAACCAGCCTATTCTAAGCACCTACTTACACTAATTGGTTCCCGTTGAAAGGTTCTTTAGAAGGCATTTCGATAGCCTCGGAAATAATTGTAGTCAAGTCTTGAGTAATTATTTTACTTTGACTCACTTGTCATTCTACATTATTGATGTCTCTGTCCTTTCATGTCCTAGTTTGAATGTGTTACTTACATGGCGACTATATGGATATTTTATTTTGATTACTCGTGAGGGCAGATATAGGTAAATTTTGAAAAGTTTTTAAGCCGCGATTGTCTTTTATTTTACCATACTTATTCACAATGACGTCACAAATCTAGGCCTCCAGTATACAAAGGGAAGGGAACAAAAAAGAAAAGGGGATCGTACCAGCTTTAAAAAAATTAGCTATTATCTCGAAGCATTAGAGCACAGAGGTCATCAAAACTGCATTGAGGTATCAAACACTCGTAGAGGAGTTTAGTACTTTATAATTCTAGGCAGCCTAATCTCCGAGACCTCAGCTTACTCATTTTGCGAAAAAAGGTGAAAAATAGGGAATGGAAACGGGTTTGATAGTTTTCAATTAATTACTTGTTTATCCAACTAGTAACTGCACCGGCTTGTGACCGTATCAAATCAAGAATCAAACAATTTAATATTTTAAACTTCTATGTTATAAGCTTCGATTAAAAATGATAGGATATTGTAAAACACTGCATAACAACGACAAAAATACGATGAAAAAATTATCCTGGACAGGATTGTCGATACACCTGCGTTCTGTGTAGATCCACAGCATCATTAACTAGCCCGAAAGAAAGCAGAGCTTGTTGTTATGGATACAATATGATATCTATCTATTGAGATAGATATGATTTTAAAATTTGTATTACCTATACTTATATAACTCGAAGACCCGCAACAAATGTCTGCAGATACAACAAAAATGTTTACATTCAGGCAAAATTAGTCCACGCCAAACTGAAATAAAAGATTTATGACAAACCCATGCCATATAACTGGGAAACTCCAATTTCATAACCCAGATTTTTGGCAAGTTACATTGAGAGTGATTGAAAAGAAACAAATAGGCATGAAGGGAAAGTTTCATTCCCAATCGATCACTTTGAGAGAAATCGAGAGGAAGACAATACAACTCCATCAGTTATTCAATAACTTGGGTGTTTCTTCACACGGAGGGGGAAATAACCATTTTTTCTTTATTTAGGACGGTTTTTACCGAAAGCGTTGGTGGGTACTGGTCTCTAGGGGATGGCGAGGTGGAAAAAGTTTTAGGAATCGATGATTAGGATTGGCGCATACTTAGCTATGCACTTGCATACATGCCACGTACCATAGTTGCACTGATTTTTTTCCAGGAAAACCCCAACAACCATATTAGGTTGCTAACCTAACCTAACCTAACCTCCCAACTAACAAATAGTCCAATAATCTAAGCTAATATCTCCAAGAAGACGGAGAGAAGAGTTATTAAGGTTGTGGCGGTGACATCGTATTGTATAAAAGCGTTCGACAACACACTTTTGCTCGTTAAGCTCATTGAGCAAAAATGACCTATACATTAATGATGCAAACGTTTATTACACCATTTTATACAACCGTTATAGTTAGGTCGCTAATATAACTATTGCAGAAAAATACTGCTCTGTAAAAGTGTTAACAAATACCTTTATTAATCTGATTTGTGTAACAAGTTTGACTAAGTCGTATTGTGGATATTCAGATCGTTGCTATTGTACTTATTTCGTTAGTTTAGTCACAAAAAACTCTCAATAGAGATTTTGTGATCTAGCCTTATTCCAGATTATTAGTTTATAATGTAACTGTACTATATAGGTTTTTAGATGCTTTTTATAGTTTTTCAGATAAGCATATCACACAAACACTGTTTTAGAGCAGAATTGTTCTGTCATGACGCATATCGCATTCATCGCCCAGGGTCGCACCGCCGCCGCGACACGGGTAGACTGATAACTGCATCTTGGGGCATGAATGTGTTAGTATATGTACCTACACCTTGAGCTCTAAGGGGACTAAAACAAAACACAATTAGGACTAGTTACAACAGTCAAATCACTTTCACCAGGTTCACTTAAGAGCTGAAAATTTGTACAGCACTTTCTGTGAAATTTCCCTTCCCCAAGGTGGCGTATTTGCAAAGTTTTACATAACATCTCTACAACAAGGTCTGATTCACTCATATTCAATGTTTAACTTAAATGAGCCTTGTTGAGTAGTATTTAAATACATAATGGGATGGGAATACTCCTACGTTGAATAACAAATTTGTTCGTACGTAAAAGCTTATAAGGCAAAAATTTATAATAACTATTTATAAAGTAATAATCATTCTCCAATTCCCAATAGAAAAGTTGTCCTCTAGATTTTCTTCATAAAATACAAAAGTTATCCTCAAATCTGATAAAAAATATTCACAAAATCACCAAGGTTAAAACAAAGTTTGAATTTTCATAAACTTACAGTGAATTCACTGAGCATTCTCCCCTACTGTACCGTATTCTGTGCTTGCGGTAAGGTATAGGTAGTACCCACCAAGTTTAGTTCTGTAATTTCGACACTCTAAGGAGACGTATGTAAAGTACCCTGCTCTAATTAGGATATAACTTTGGGCCATTCATTTCAATTTAGTTTTGGGATCTTTCCATGAATATGTTCGAAGTTCTGTGCGCTGTATTATTATCTATGAGGCTATTATTAATAAATATATGTATTATTTTATTATATGCTGAAATGCTAATAAATTCAATCGAACTTCTTGGCATTATTGGTTTGTTATTTAGCTGTTTCGATTTACAGTACAAAACTGCAGTTGGTCAGAAAAGTAAAAGGATATATTTTCAATGTCGAGAAAGGCATGGAAAGGCCGATGGTGTTAAAAATTGCGTTTTATTTTAAGAGAACCGGTTTCACTTGAGAAATATCTATGAAAAGTTATTTGCAATAAGTTCAATGACGTCTCAGAAATTCGAATCTGAAAGCTATCTAGACAACCTATTAGAAATAATAACCTTTTATCTCAAACAATTTCACGGGCCCATTACACCTACTCTTATCGAAAACAATCTCTTGTAAGCCATCTGAAATTACAAACAATTTTATTGCAATAACCAATCATTTGTTTCGAAAAAGATTTAAAGACAATCTTAGTTTTGATTTATATTTTTACAAGTTTTATTTAAAATACATCGTTTTTGTTGAATCTTGGATATAAGTGAATTATCAAAGCTAAAATATGGGCGACTTTAGTGGTGCACTGGACAAAGGTCCGCCTGCGAGGAGGTTTGCGGTTTCGATTCCTGCCGCGGGACTAATATATAAATAAAAAAATAATAATGTTGTGTCATTTCTGACAATTCAGGCAAAAAACAAATCTCATATCAAGAAAAACACAAAATGGTGACCTTTCTCATTGAATTAATTTCGAATGGACGAGCCCTTTGTTATAAAATTGGAGCGTTTGTCAGAGTAACGCAACATTCATTTCGAATCTTATAGAAAATGGCTGAAAGGGTCACATTTTCCTCACAATGATGTCTGTTTTATTGTGTTTGTGATGTGATACACAATATCCGGAAGGAAAGATTTCTTAGCAAATTGATATATTTTTTTCTAGGAAACTTGTCGAGTTTACCTCTTAATTTGACTAACCACCCACTAAAATACACATTTCACATTATAGGTCTTTAAAGTTAGTTGATTCCGCAATACGAAACATACTCTTGTGATTTTGCCAAAAAAACGTCTTAAAATTAAAACTGATAATAATTTGTCAGTCGTAAAACCAACGCGCAATCAATGGATTGATATGGATAGTATCTACTGGGTCAAATAAGGTACCTAAAGGTTATAAATTTTCTTTCCATTTCCTTGCAATAAGGTAAACTAACCTACATCTACAGTACACTGTATAAAAAAGGGTATTGATAAAATAGACTGGATAACTGAGGGCTGGTATAAAAATATGATAATAATCCGAAGCTAGCGGAACGAGAGCTATAAGCTCTACGCGTGATTTGTTAGAGAGAAAAGGTAAAATCGAAGATTTTCGTACACAATCCCGGAAATTTCCATATCTAAATGGAAAACCGACCCCGAACAATCAATTTATCCCCCGATATCCTCTAGCGGTTTATACCACCTGTACAATAAATATTTATATCTTCGCCCCTCGATTTGTATCGACCATTTCTTTAGTCAATCGCAAAGATCTTTTAAAAACTGATCGTGATCTTTACTTTTAAATTCTGGATCCCATAATAAAGGTTTACTCTACTATGTTGCTGATAACGCCTAGATAGCCTGGAATATTTTCAGTTAATGTTTTGTGTCCAGTTTTATATTCTATTGTATCTTTATTGCCTTAACAAATTCTCAAAATAGGTTACCTAACCCCTGCATTATGGCACCCAATATCCCTTGTTTCGTTCCCAGTTCAGGGCCATAAGCTCTTCACAGTCAATTTAACATCAGTTATGTATTACATTTATACCTTACACCGAGAGTGTGCTTTATTTTCGTACCTGTAGCTTGCCTCTGTAATAAATCGCTCTTTTAGAGACCTTAAGTGTTGAAACTAGGGGCAACAAAACAGAAATAAAATGTGCTTCCATTTTACAGAACAGCAATACATACCTACTTGTATAGTTTTGAATTGGGCAGGCAGTCAAAAATAAAAGGTACATGTGCGGGCAGTAGTGCAGAGTTTTTAGTTGTTTATTTATGTATGTTGACCTATAGTCAACAAGAATTTCTAAAGAACTCATCTCATCGACTATCTTCCCAGTATTTATGTTGTCGAATTGCATCGGATAGCGTTACATAATGATCTGTTAAATAAAATAACATCGTTAAAACGTTCATTAAAGCCTGTTTGTTCGCGTCAGATTTACAATGTAAACCTTGGAATGAGAGGTGAGAACCATTATTATTCAGAGTTGCGAAACGACTTCCGTCGACAGGAATTTTCGAAGAACTTGGGAAGAACTTCATCTTTAAATGTTATTTTAGGTAGAACAAATAACTTCTATATTCAATAGCATACTTTGAATTTCGGATAGGCAAAGATTCTTTCTATTTTGTTTATTATGTATGTTTCTAACAAAAAGGTAATTTTCAATTGTGGGGGTCATACTTGTGAACATTGAGCAATTATGAATTACCTATTTGTTAAAAACTGTCTTGCTGATGTGTGTTGAATTTTGGTGATTTTGATGTTATAGGTGTATTCACATTATGACGTTTCGTTTTTTCATGAAAGGAGGCTTTTCCCAGCCTGTTAAGCTAAATTATGATATGAAACCAAGTCATTATCATCATCTAGGGAAATAAAACTAGGATTATCCGGCATATAGGCCTGATTTTTGATGATATGCGTGAACTGCAGCCCTCTTCTTCTGCCCATCATCACGAACATTTGTGACGACGCCTGGCCTTAATTATTTAATTTGGTATTGGTAAATCGGCACCCTGCATTCAATAATTGTTGTTTAGAGATGATTTAAACTAAACTTAAAAATATATCTGCCTGTCTGGTCTGACAGGTTAACAGTAGGCGTGGGAGGGGAAAATCGGTCTTTAGTAATTGTTTGGGTTCCAAACAGAGGTGTTTTTTCATATTATACTAGAGGAAATTTATAAAAATAAATACAAATTAAGACCACGAATGTGTTTGTGACTATGGGCAGAGCCTGCAGTTCACGCAGTGTCAGTGAATTACCAATAACCCTGTATAAGTATGGCCTTCTTTCAATCCTGCCAGCCTTCCTCATTTTGTTAATCGCTCTGTGAACTGCAACACAGCGATTATCAAAATGGCGAAGGCTGTTTATAGACAGTGTTCAATAAACATTTTGAAAACATTAACGCATAACTCCACTGAGCTAATTGTTATGGTATGAAATCTTGCAATGTTAATAAGACCAACAACAAATTTTGTATCACGTTGAGAATGGTTCTTATCTAAAATACTCCGGACGGGCCAGCTACGTCGTCACCCACCGCCGACATGGGCATCACTGAGTTGCTTAAACAAATAAAGCATTAAATATACATTTGCTCCCCTTGGAATCGAGACCCTAGGTCCATGGGGTACCGAGGCTCATCGGGTTTTTAGAAAATTATCTGAGCATCTGGTCGAAGCGACGCGTGATCCGAGAGCTAGTGAGTATCTGGTACAGCATCAGCATTGCCATACAACGGCGCAAAGCTACAAAGTAACAGCAGTAACGCTTGCAAATCGCCAGTGCTCGCCAGGGCTCTTAGATATAGTATATGATAAATAAAGAAGACATGATAAAACCTAAGCTTGCCAAGGAAAACCTTTTTGTCATTTTGAAATAAGTGCTATTTAAGTTTTCTTATCGGACGTCAATCGGTGTTGGCTTAGATTCAACAGAACTCCTATAGCGATATGTTTTTATTGTCGGTTTTACATAGATATCGTTTAAGTGACCAAAATTGCAAGAGCCATTACCAAATCCTGCAATATAGCCCAGGTAGGAGTTGCGGAACTATAATATTAATCCTACGGGACCACGTAGTTAGAAATGACCCGTTTTATATATTTCTTGGGCCAGAATTCCCCGCACGATTAAAGTGGCCGGCTGAAATTGAGCGAGGGAATTAGATTTTGTTATGGTTCTCATCGCGGTATAAACGTTATGAGGGAGCGAGGTTACAGCGTGATCACTATTTTATACATTTACAGAGATTAGTTGCTCCGCTGTGTCTGATTTGCGTTAGGAAGGTAGGTATGTGCTTATTCCTAGCTGTTCCTTGCCGTTTCAAAAATAAATGATACGCACAGAATTAATACGTAAGTACTAACTTTAAAGGTAAAAAAGTAGTGATAAAATTTGATAGGTACCATAGAAAACTTTACGCCAACGCTTCTATAACAAATCTAAAAAAAAACAGTACAAGAACCCTTAGGGCTTTTGATGTGTTTTTTTTTCGCCTTGAAAAAAAACGTGTGTTTACAAGACAGTGACAGACCCTTAGACAATATGATAGAAAAACTTGAGATTTCTTATTTTAATGCTTAGATTCTTCAAGTACGTAAGTTCAAACCAGAAGTATTAATAACTTTATTTTACAGTTATTTACAAGATGAATTAAATTCAAAATCTGGGTCATTATCATTACAAAAGGGCTTTTCACGGTCTTTTGTTAAGTTGCATGATAAGGGGCTTTGTTTTAGAGGAATTACACGAATCCATCCCGGGAAACGTTTTACCGCTGTATTTGTTTCAGGTAAAATATACCAAACCTTTTATGTTTCTGGATTCGGAGAACTTTAGAAATAATCCGATGTCTAATCTAAAAAAAGCTGAGTATTTTATTTCGTTTTATTTCTACGTTACTGAGCTGATATTGGGTCTCAAATAGAGTTTGGCAGGATGCTGGGCCAGACGGAGTGACAGCGGGTGGTCCAATGCACTGACCGAGTGGTGACAGATGTAGTACCGCAAGTCCATAGGCTAAACCAGGTAGCGCTAGAGTAGGCCAAACGGGCCTACACTAGCGCTGGGCATAAACTTAAAATTGGATTAAACAAAGCATTACAGAAATATTTATTAAGCATGGAAATAAATGCTTCATATCGATAATTGAGCACAAACAACCTTTTTAATTAAACATATATCCGAAGGAAATTGTTGAGACACATAACTACCAAGCTATAGATCAACATTAGTTTGATAGTGAATTGAATGCCTTGCACGCACAGATAGATGTGTGTTAGTTACCAGAAGAAAAACTGAAGCTTAGCTTGGAGCTAGATGATGATGTGTGGATTGTCCAGCATTCTTTTTCTCAGCCTATTCCGTTCTACTGGGCAAAGGCCGTTGGGCAAAGACCTCCCTTAAATCTTTCCACTACGTGCGATCCTATGAGCTCCCACCAATCATTTAGGAAGGCGTTGAGGTCGTCCCGCCAACGCTTTCGTCGTCAAAACCCCATGCTCACCATCGTGGCCAAAATGAGCAAACTCGTATACATCTCTGCCTACATTATACAAAATAAGCTTACAGAGACATTAAAATAATTTTATAATAGGTATCACAAACTGCAAAATCAATTACCTACTTAGTGTAAGTAGGAGTAACAAAAAAAAATCATCTAAGGCTATTGCTTTAGTTGCCGGCTGGCTGGCGTTTTCAAACTTATTTTGAAATAAAGAATAGAATTCAAAATATATTTTTTCCCTTGGACTTCCGTTTGGTATAGGTCTACGCTCTGATTCAATTGCCATGTAAACATGATGCATATCATTCTGAGATTATTGCCCTGTTTGCTTATGAAAATTGATGTTCTTTGTTTACTTTGTAAATGTTAACGTTTCCCGTACGTTTATGAAGTTGAATTACCTACTCTTTACTCAACTTTCAGTAGGCGGCGTGAATTTTTTTGAGTAACAATGTGATTAATTGAAAACTATAAAAAACCCAACTTGGTCCTCGCTTTTTCACTTTTTAGGGTTCCGTACCCTTAGGGTGAAAACGGGACCCTATTACTTAGCCTCCGCTATCTGTCTCTCTGTCCGTCAAATTTTGACAGGGTGTGTATAACTATGGCCGCTATAACAACAAATATAATAATTAAAATAATATAAGTACCTAATTTAATAATTTTGAGATCCAACGTCCACACCAAGCTGAGTACCGATCAGCGAAGATGGGTGACCGCGTCATGTGGGATACTTTTTTTATTTATAATAAAATATGTTTTTAGGGTTCCTTTTGAGATATGTACGATGGTATGCAACCTTAATTTGCGAGTCGATTCGCACTTGGCCGGTTTATTTAAGCCAAATGAATCAATCAATCAATCATAATCTTTATTTGTATGAATTTAAGTACAAAAGTTCGTAATCTTAAAAATTTCCAAATACAGACTACCTATTAATTAATTACTAATTACCAATTAAGACTACCTATTAGAAAACCTATTAATTAATTGTGCAAAATCTTAGTAAATGAGAGGGCGTGGACCTACAAAATGTACCTAAAAACCATATTGTAAGAAGACCAGATTAATATTTTGAAACCTCATTTAGGTATCTAAAACGCTTTAGCGGTTTTGATGCTTGGCGAGGTAGTAATATCTAATAATAATAATAATAATTCTTTATTGCACAAAAACATACAAACCTACATTACAAAACTTATAGGCAGATCTTGACAATATAAGAAAAGAGAATAAATAAATAAATAATGCTGGACAATTCACACAGCATTATCTAGCCCCAAGCTAAGCAGAGCTTGTGTTATGGGTACTAGATAACTGATATACTTAATATAAAGGAACTTAAAATATAACTCTAGCTATATTCGGAGACAATGCGATCGCCTCTATAAAGGAAGATATGAAGTAATTAAAAATTAACTGACGTCGTAAAAAGTAGGAGGTTCTATGTTTGGCTGTTAGGATGTGTGTTTTTAGGGCTTCGAGATCGGAGATATGTTTCTTTTTTTTCCTCTTTAATATCTCAGCAACTGCCCCAGCTATTAACTTGAAATTTGAAATATTAATACATTTTGTGCGCCTGTACAGATTTGAAGAAAAAAAAAATGAAAATAAATGAATAATGAAAATGAAAATTATCCATACAAATTGTGATGCCGTAATTTTATAAGAGATCTACAAAGTCATGTGGGGTATCAAATGAAATATGTTAGTATTTACATTTCAATAATTTCAACAATCTTTGAAATTTCTGAAGGTTGTATACTTTTTGAAATATTGGAAAAAAGTCGAAAATATAACCACCCCCCAAAAAAAAGGGGAGAATATTGATACTCCATTTGGTGGGGTAGCCCCTCCTTTTGAAAAAAGTGAAAAAATTACCCATTCCTATTTCCGAAGTTTTCAGAGCCATCCATTCGAAATGTAGATATGGATCTGTATTTTACAAGAAAAATATAAAGAAGTCTGTGAGTAAAACATTATTTGAAGAATGGCCAAAAACAAGTACATGCAGGTTTGATAAGGCCTGGTAATAAATAGTTATAAGTAGATAGGCATTTTCTTAATGTACATAGACACATATACAAAGCAGAGAGTAGGTAGGCAGATATAGGTAATTTTTATTAGGTATTCTATTGTAAGAGTAGGTCTTTTATCTACAGACATAAAAAATGATGATATAATAAAAGGATAATAAAAATAATTAGAAAAAACACAAACCCATAGGAAAACACGAACGTCATGAATCATAAAGTCACACATAGGTACGGTAAGTACCTACCTACATAAAACGGAGAAACTAAATCACTGCGAGTGTGTTGATTTCATGAATATTTAGATTAAACTGGATCGTGCACGAACATATTTCATCCATTCAAAAGAACCCTTAGATATCATATTTTTAAGCCTCATTTTTCTTTTTGGCCTCTCAGAGCAGAAAAACGAGCCGAGTGAGAGGGCTTGAAAGTAGTAGTCGGTCCTTGTCTAGCACGTTGCAACATGGTGTAGGGTGTATTTAAGTACATTGTAAGTACAGATAAATGGACATCATCGTACTAGAAAGAGATGAACTACTACTTTGAGGCCTGTCATTCGGCTCGTTTTTATGAAACACGTGCACAGTCCAGGAGGGCGATTACGGTGTGGTGTGGTAAGGCACATTGCCGATCAGTAGACGCACTTGTTAGCGGATTGTCCGATGCCAGCCTGTGAACGCGCACCCGGACGTTTCAACTGCTAACGTTTGAGCCGTAATGCCGTACCACACCGTAATCGCCCTCCAGGATAGATAAAGGTTCATGGTTGATTTAGAATGAAAAACAACATCTATCTACGAGTAGCTTGTACTCGTATTTAAACCACAGCACTCGCACCTCGCCAGATATATCTGATATATCCTGGTACAAGTGCATTTACTTGTCTCATGTTTCCGCTTGCAACCACAATGAGACACCACACTTCGCTTAGTAACTAGACACCTACGACCTACGCTAAGGAACTAGAGACTGGGACTTACGAATGAAATAATTTATATCTAAATAAAATAAAAACGTAAATAAATAAATAAATAAATGTGTGAATTAACAGTTGGTAGTGCACATAGTACAGGAAGTTTTATCAATATAATACAAAACATAGAATACAAATATAAGCTAGTATTTTTTTTATGCTAGACAATTCACAGAGCATTATCTAGTTCCAAGCTAAGCAGAGCTTGTCTTATGGGTACTAGATAACCTGATATACCCAATACAATACAATACATAGATAGATATTTTTTACTATGTAGAAAACATCCAGAACACCCTGAACAAATATCTGTAGATCGTACAAACATTTGTCCCGAGGCGGAAATCGAACCCGCAACCTCTTGTCAAATACGTTTGTATTATTGTATTATACAGATAATTTTACATACATAATATACGTAATAACTAAGCTAAATTGACATCAAAAGTTACAGGATAAGGCGAATTAGAAAGAATAAAAGCACAGTTTATTATAGCTGAAGATAGGAAATGGGACTGGAGTTGGGATTTGAAAGAGTTGATGGAAGGAGCAAGTTTGATAGCGACAGGCCGTTTGTTCCCGCAGTTCCAACTGTGTCTGTCCTGTCTGTGTCCTAATCGGGGGTAGAAAGGTGTCGGAAGAATGGGGTCGGCGAGTGTGTGGATCGGTGGGCTCGCCGGCCATGTATAGGAGGAAGAGGGGACGCCAGTCTGGCCGCGGTGCTTTTAAATGTTCCCGTGGTTCGGCGTAAATGGCGAGAGAGGGACACCGGAGAGGTTTTAGCAGGTATTACGTTCTTTTCAAGACGTCGCGTCCCACATAATTGTGGTCCTACCTAGACCAGTTTGTTCGTCAACGAATTTCCTCGTTGAAAAAAAAGCAGTTTGTTCCAAAGCCGCTAACGCTATGGAACTGTAGACCAGGTAATTGTGTGTATAAAATATGTTGTGTGTAAGACCAACTCTAGTACAAACTACGAAGGTAGACTCGTAGAGTGGGGGTTGACCAACGTATAGTGTATGTGGGTAGACGAACTCTAGAGATGTAGCTTTACATAAAATATTGACTGTAGAGACCTTAGTATGAGCTGTATAAAGTTTAGGAAAACTATAAATGTCTACGTTTCACTCGGCAGCGCTCCTATCGGATACTGAGAAGAAATACTCTTCTTGAGTGACACCCTCCGGCCAGGTGGAATGACGGTCTGCGAAAAACTGCAGGCAGATGCTGGATGTGGCAAGCTGAAGACAGGGTGCTATGGCGCTCATTAAGGGAGGCTTAATACAGGCTGATGATGATGATGATGATGATTTATGTCTACTAATTACGTCTATTATGATATTCGCCACAAGCTACCTTCACCTGAACCTCAGCAAGTTCAATGACTGTACTAAGTGGAACCAACTTTCAAAGTGCAATGAAGCATAATTCAGCACTCCAAATTAAGCTTACAGACAGAATCTCAAACTCACGAGTAGATACATATTAATTTACCCTCCAACTTTCTGGTAAAACGGCATAGAAATTGAGTGCATAGTAGTTGTCAGCTTAATACCTATAACAGTTATGTTTAACGGAAGGAACCATTGGGGAAATGTTAGAACGTCCAGAGAACTTGGTTCCTCTTTCATCTATAAAGCTGTCTGGATCTATGACGTTTATCCATGCAATTTACTCGTATAGCGATATAATTTCTATGGAACGACATTTTCATCTCACAAAGCGAAAACTCTCGCGGCGATCATTTTATAGTGCTAGAAGAAGAAAGAAAGAAAGAAAATCAATTTATTGTCGAACAGCTTGGTCGTCACGGATTATCGTGTCTAGGGCCGCCGGTCGGATATCTCGCCACGCCAGCCTTAATGACATCATCCTGCGGGCCTTTGTCACCGCTAACGTACCAGCTATTCTCGAACCGAATGGTCTGTTACGTGACGATGGTAAAAGGCCCGACGGTCATGATGTCATAACACTAGTCCCATGGGAGTTGGGGAGGCCCATTGTGTGGGACGCTACATGCGTCGACACACTTGTGCCTTCCCTCTTCCGAGGACATCCGTGAGGGCAGGCGCGGCGGCAGATTTGGCCGAAGATCTCAAGAGGCGTAAATATGCAGGTCTCGACAGAGCCTACACATTTCCTCCTCTTGGAGTCGAGACCCTAGTTCCGTGGGGTACCGAGGCTCTTGGAGTTTTTAAAAAATACTCTGAGTGTCTGGTCGAAGCGACTCGTGACCCGAGAGCTGGTCAGTATCTGGCACAACGCATCAGCATTGCCATACAGCGGGACAATGCAGCCAGCATCTTGGGGACGCTTCCGACTGGTATTGATATGGATCAGTTGAGCTACCTGTAGATTGTTTGCAACAGTCTGCAGTTAGCTCAATTGTTTCAATTGTAAATACTAGTTCTAATTTATTTCTATTATTTTTTTATAATTTTCTTTGTGAATAAAGGCTTCTGCATTTATTGGCTCAAAAATACTCAATAATAGAATAACCTATAACTTTAAAAAAGTATATCCATCATGTGAACCAAATGGTCTTGTCTCAGCTTAATGTTGCTCAACAGAAAGTTGACCAACGCTGGTTTTGTGGCAGGACCTTTGGTGCGTGCGTGTCTACATGGCTGGCAGACATACACAAAAAAATACAATTTATATTTATAAGTAGTGATTTTAATCTATGTCTGAGAAGAAGGAAGTTAAATCATAATCAAGAACGAACTCTTCTTCTTCAATAAACGCTTCGGACTGGTATTTATATGGATCAGTTGAGCTACCTGTAGATTGTTTGCAACAGTCTGCAGTTATCTTAATTGTTTCAATTGTAAATACTAGTTCTAATTTATTTATATTATTTTAATAATTTTCTTTGTGAATAAAGGCTTCTGCCCTTATAGTTATAATCAAGAAATAATAATGTTCATTTTGCATTTCTAGCTAATTCACAGTAGGAGAAGCAAGGAACCTCAAAGCGTCCCCCCCTTATGTCATTGTGTCGGGCGCTGAAAGTTACGAAATAACTTTGTAACTAGCAACCAACTGCGGAAAATGGAGGTAAAGTGAATGTAGTGTAACAACTAATGTTGATAGTTTTGCTTCGTGCCTGCTGCGTGTGGTTTTTGTTATTTGTTGGAGACCTTGAGAGTATGTTACCACACCGCTTCCCCTTGTACACGGTGAATAAAACACACATTTTAGGGGAAATGCTAAAAAATCTTACTATATTTTTATTTTTTTTATTTTACGCATTTTAGGAAAACTTACAGCTATGTCTTTACCATATGGTAGGTATTTGTTTAGTATAACATGCATGATACATGCATAATATGCTACTGAGGGCTAATTACAAGTTTCCACATATATGTATTTACTAATGAACTTGGTAAAAATCAATAAACGACGATATTAAAGAAAATACAAGTTAAAGGGCTTGTGACTTAACTACAAACAAAAAGACAAAAACACAAAAAGGTAAATTAAATTAGAAAAAGGTGATTAAATACTACAATCTAATATAACACCTAAGTAATAGGCTAATAAGAAAATATAATCCTTAGTCGAATCTTAGTTTAGTCGCTGTCCAAAAAGAAGTTACTTTAAATTACTCACTGATGTATTATAGTAGTTTATGCAACTGTCATATAATGAAGAGTATTAAAACACGAGTGTGAGTTTATGAAACGAGCGTAGCGAGTTTCATAATAGTAACGAGTGTTTTAATACCCGTGTTATATGCAGTTGCATACACTACTTTATCTTCACTAATGCAATTAATCAAACAACAAGAGTAAAAGCTGACAATAGTTTATTTATAATAATTGTTCAAATTTTGAATGGTACAATTTTGAAAGTTAATGTTAATTATTGATCCAGCAGCTGTAGCGGCCGCGGGGCAAGCAGTAGAGCTCGTAGACGGAGTCGGAATATATAAAACTTTCACCATGATTGTACTGTCGTCTATGTTAGAGACTTCATCGAACTGGATGTTGTATAGCTCTTGCCTTCGGCATGCCCCCATTATGCCGAAGATTAGTGCAACCTGTAACAATAAACGATATAATAAGCTTGAGGTACATAGCCAAGGCAAAAACTATGATTTATGAAGTAGTAAAGTGTAGGTACCTACTACCAAATTTATACACAAAGCGCTTAAACGGAGTGTCTAGATAACTTACGTGTGTA
This sequence comes from Eupithecia subumbrata, assembly GCA_949316285.1. NCBI lineage: Eukaryota > Metazoa > Arthropoda > Insecta > Lepidoptera > Geometridae > Eupithecia > Eupithecia subumbrata. The sequence goes on from OX438643.1 coordinate 26,526,912, forward strand.
GTACGTAAGTACTAGGTAGATTAAAAAACAGAACTAAAATACACTTACCTTTTCAAAAAGATACAAAATATCTTGTGAATGTTCCAGGAACATCTTTATTTGACCTGATGTAAACGTCAAGGACTTTTTTCCCTTGTGTCCTTCTGAACTGCGTTTCAGGAACGCTATGACTTTTGAATACTTCGTGATATCAATATTGTTGTAGATACTCAGTGTGGACTTGAGCATAGAATATTTAGCCCACCTCGCTATCCATTTTTAACTTTTAATTTGTATTCTAAAAACAAAACACATTGCGAAACATTAAATTCACGCGTACGTGTATTGTCACAGTGAACTTGCCGCCATTAATATCTAACCAATGAGAGCGCAGCTGCTCGCGCAGGGCCAATCAGGAACGAGCGCGCGCTGTTCTTTTTTTATTTAATTGGCACAAGATCTTACCAAAGAGTTTTGTGTATGTAAGTTTAGTAGTTTCGACGAAGTTTTCACGTATAACCCAACTGTTTTCAAAAGCCAGCCTAATATCAAAATTTTATACAACTTGTACGAGGATTTTGACATAAGGCTCGCCAGGTTAATTGGTCGCGTTTTATTGATGTTATAATGAGATTTTACGATATCGATGTGGATATTATAACATCATGTGAAATTGCTTAAATTGAGTGTTTTGCTAACTGCGCTATAACAGTAGTCATTATAAGTCAAGTATTGGAAACATAAGTAGAATGTTATAACATTAGTGTAGATAAAAGATATATTAAATCTGCTTACTTCTCTGGTCTTCTTTAACATACTTTGGGTGCTATATCGTTATTTTATGTTGGAAAATTAATGTACGCCGACTGTAACAGAGCATAGCATCGAATAATGTTTTGATGGTCTACGCACAAGAGCTAGTCACCTCCTTTACGTAAAAGGCATGCAATTGATACGAGTCAGGAGGATAGAAGAAAATATAAAATTAAGGCCGTTTTTCCAACCATGATTATGTCATGATAGTCTCATCATGAAATCTTTTGTTAATGTACTTTTTTCACTTATGCGCATACCCATGCGAGTGGCGAGAGGTATTTTATTTGCTTTATTTATTATCATTATTTATATTTTTATTTTACGTACAACAAGATGTGATTTCTCTCTCTTTTACGGTCTTTTTGAGAATCTAGTTTTTTACGAACCGCCCAAATAATTTAAATGTACCAACTAGAAATTCTAACAACAAACATAAAAAAAATCATCATTATTCTCTGAATCATTTGAATCACATTCAGATAGTTCACATGATACTCGTAACTAAAGGGTAGGGCCAGAAGTGCACCCTTATGTCACCTCGGAGTAGGGTAATTATAACGTACTTATCTTCTTGTTATGTCAGTGCTAATCCCCCGCCTTTCTAGTTCACACCTCACGTAAAGTGGTGAGTTTCCGATTACGCAGGAGTGCTAGATGTGAATTAAACGTTTATGAATAGCTTAAGGGTGAATCTAGCGGGTTTGTTTGTTAAACTAGGCCTAGATCTCGGAACTCACGGGATGCCTGTGGAAAAATACTAGAATTACATTAAATTCAAAATCTTTTCTTCGGTTACTAAACTGGAAAAAACGATTGCGAAAACAAAATCATGACAGTTTGCAACTAATTTTGTCGAGATCTCAGGAACTCTGCGGTCTATAGAAAAGACTTTTGTTTTGATTTGTAGGTTGTTATTAATTCTTTGGTTTCTTAATACAGTTTCTGTATTCATTCCTATGCCTATCCTTTTCACAAAATTGAAAGCATTATAAGACAGGGTCTCTTAAGGCGCCTCTTATTTTATCATAAATTCTATTAAACGAAGGAATTTTTAAAAATCGATTGGCCACTTTGTCAATCCTGTCATAAGCTTTTTTTAATGCCTCTGTGAAAGTTTTATTATTTATTATTATGTACTTGATTTTGTTTTTGTCTTTAATACTGAGTGGTATTATTACGCTTATCTTTTTGTCAATTATCCGTATTTTGATTTAGCAACAGGTAGCATTTACCAAATCAAAGACACGGTTTCTATGAAAAATTAAGAGCTGCTAGGTACAGATCCATTGTTTTACTTCGGTCTGGTTGTCTGTAGGTAAAGTATTGTATTGTATTCAGATTGCAGCAACAGGCAGTACGTTCCATTTCGTGTTTCGCGTGCATATTGTTGTCTCGGTCGCACTTAGGTCTATGTACCTACGTATTTCCATCTTTGTTGTTCACTAAGTAGATATGTTGCAAAAGATTGGAAATAGCGTATCTTTGCATATAGTTGCAATACATACAGGCCATTTGTTTAATAAGTGTCGGGAGAATCACTGGTGACCTGTAATACAGTTTCCTAACCCTTTTCAGGCACCAGTCTCTCACAAAGCCGGTTAACATTAGAGTCTATCAGTATTCTGTAAACATAACCTTTTGTGACAGAAAAATAAATGATTTTTATTATTATTATTTTATGTACAAAATTTTACTTATATCTATGCTTACACCATCAATTTACTGTCTTCTGTGTGGGTTCGAAGTCAACTGAAAGACAACTAACAATTAAGGCTAATCCACACAACGGTTAGTTAAAATATCAGACCAGCCAAGCACTTTACTACAAATAGAGTTCTAAGCTCCAATCTAGAGAACATGCAACTATCCAGTCCCTACTTTGGATGGCAGAGTGGGGATTGGAAATAGTTCCCAATCGAGGCTTCACTTTAAAGTGTTCCAGTTAAGTTGATTTGCGGCTGGCACCAAGATTAACTTCGTGAACTTTCAGCTGCGTGTGTAAAACAGCTTAACGAAGTATACCGCACTCAGTCAAGTGGAAGAGTGGAATGGGCATATGTGGCCCACTGCAAATACGAATTCTTAGAACACAACTCGTATAACTTTGAAATAACATCTAATGATTGTTCTCATTATTTTCAACAGCCTGTATTGGTCCACTACTGGACGCAGGCCTCCCTCATAAGCGTCTTATTGGCTTTTATCACTAGGAGAGTAATGCCCATAATCTACACGCTGGGCATGCGTGTTGGGGATCGCAGTTCGGTGGTAGAATTGTTCTGCAGGAGATGCTACTGCCCGCCCCCAGTGGATATCCCTTAGTTGCCTCTTACACCCGCGGGAAGAGTAGGGGTGGTGCAAAATTCTAAGCTGGCACCACACAGCTCATTATATTCCTATTTAATTGAACCACCCTACAAGTTATAAACATCACATACAAAATTAAAAACACAATTAAATTATAAATAGGAATTGATCTGATTAGAATATTGGTAACAGCGCTTGTGTTTAGTTATTTACAAATCGATATATTTATAAGTGACCAAGTTGACAACGGTCTTGACAAAAATAGGTTTTCCCTGACAAATGCTCCAATTTACAGGTATTGAAAACATATTTATACTACAAACACACATACCACCTCACCTCAACATCCTATATTGGTACACAACTTACATTAATATACTAAATAATAAGCACTATTATGTTAAATATTCCGACAAAACAACAGTCATTTAAAAAAAAATTAAGTTCTCCGAAATAACTTAGCGCAGGTAAGTTTGTGTGCGTTGCAGAACGGCAAAAAGGCCATGATTCAAAGATATTTTTTGCTTAGAATCAAAAACTCAGATTTTAAGCCAAAATCTTATCGAGAGCGAGCATAACGAAGCGCAATACAATGTTCTAGCTATGCATTATAGTGATTGCGTAGCAAATAGCATTAGACACACATCAATCATTTTACAAAAAAACTTAGGTAGAGTTCTCTATCTCACGTCTAAAGTATATTCTTTTCTACTACTCTACTAGTATCTTCTACTCGAGAATGAATTTTCGTTCACCACTTCCAATAAATAAATTAATAATAAATAATGCTGGATAATCCACACAGCACCATCTAGCCCCAAAGTAAGCTACTCAAAGCTTGTGTTATGGGTACTAGATAACTGTGATATCCAATGTGAGTGGAACATGTTTAAGTTTATGAAGGGAACAATTTTAAGCCGCAAAATGAAATGTTCCTTATTAAATTTACGACTGTTAATATTCAGCACCGTCTTCCAACTTATTATTTCATAATAATTTTCCGTTCGCGTAAATTACTTCTAATCCCCAATGTTAGGCACTATTTACATAGAAAGCAGGGCTTAACGATTACCTATTTAAGAAGACAGGCAGACTTTGTTATGATTGGACAAGGGAACGCTGTTGTAATGCTGTGTGAATTGTCCAGCATTATTATTATTAACGTAGGATCTGTGTGATTCGATAACGCAGCATTAGAAGACAAATTTCGACTTTACTATTCAAACCTAGGTTGTAGGATCCCAATTTACTACCTCAGTTCAAAAGATCTTGGCTGTTCTGCGCCTCAACAGTAAACAAAATTAGGTACAAAATCCCAATAAACCAGTTTTCATCAGTTTTGTTTAAACTTGGCCGTACGCAGCACAGATTGAAATGAGGCCTTGAAAGAAATTATTTCGGGGATTACAAACACAAAATTAAGTGACTTTGTAATTTATTCCGCGGCCAAAACCAGACGGTTCCAGAGATATTTCCCAGTTGTTTTGTATTCAGATAAATACATCTTGAGGTTGGAATAATAATGGAAAGATTATTAATTTTAGTGTCGGCTTTTAAGAACAAAGGAACGGGTGCGAGTGCTCTGAATGTTGGGGATGGATCGTCCGTTTTTCAAGAGATTTCTTTGTTATTGTTTCGAATAACTCAGTTATAGAACTGTATATACTCCGTTCAAATTCAAGATACAGTGTTAATATTGCCTAAGAATGATATTCTTGTTGTTGTTTTTTTTTACCGATTTTCCACTACTTGTTGATTTGAGCTCTTTCGTACGATGCATAGCGTAGATTTTTCAAACCGAACGACAGAAAGAGAATTTTGGTTTAATAATAATAATAATGCTGAACAATCCAGCATTGTGCAATAATAAGTAAATTGCAAACATTGTTCCTTGAAAAAGGCTATTAAACTGGAATCCACAATCACACAAACTCAAGGATTCGTTAAATACGTTTTCATAGAAACGATCGGTTTCGGTTCTGTTCAATATGAAATTAAGACTTTGAAAATCGAATAATAGTGCCATAAGAAAATACTGATTAGCCTAGAATTTACTGAACCTGTTGATGACATAAAAATACCTGTGTACTCAAATAAACATAGGCATCAAAAACTGGTTTTGTGGCTTTGGAGATGGTACAGTCAGCTACAAACAAATATGAACTTCCAAAAAATGCTTTGATTGTGTTTCAATACCTGGGGCTCTATTACAATTCTACGAAATCGACAATTGCGTGCGTCGTCGGTTGTATGTCATTGTGGTCTAAGATCCGGCTGCAGAATCAGTGCACCCATTGAGTAAGAGCTAAGAACCACATTTTTACGCATATTTGTGTTAAGGAGAATTATATACTATCTACTAGGTAGCATATCATTTGTGGCCGTTAGTTTAAATAAAAAAAAAAAAAAATTTTTTTCCTTTAATCAATTTTCAATAAGTTTATTAAAAATACTAGCGGCCACATTTTGATAGGCAACCTAGTAGATTATTATATATTCTTCTAAACAAAAATATGCGTAAAAATGTGGTTCTTGGCTCTTAATCGATGGGTGCACTGTTTCTGCAGCCGGATCTCGTACTATTGCTGTCGACAGTGTCGGATGCGCAGAATTGTAATCGATGCCATGGTTCTTTTCGCGTGACGGTGTAAGAATTGACCGCTGCAACTTAGCCCGTGGATATCGTCAAAGAAGGTTAGGAAATGAAAACAGGAAGGGAAGCAGCTGGTTCTGCGTATATTTAACACCTCCACTGCGATCCCTAACCCGCTTGCCCAGCGTAAGGATAATTGTAATACCCTAGAATAATAATAGTCATTAAGAGGCTATCAGGGCAGGCCTATATCCAGCAGTGGATTAGTATACGCTTAAGATCTGAAGATTTAACGACCTCTGTGGCGCAGCGGGCGAAGGTCCGCTTGCGACGCAGGAGGTTGCAGCTTCGATTCTCAAATCGGGACAAATGTTTGTACGATCTGCAGATATTTGTTCAGGGTGTTCTGGATGTTTTCTATGTATTATAAAAAAATATTTATCTATGTTGTACCTATTAAGTATATTAGTTATCTAGTACCCATAACACAAGCTCTGCTTACCTTGGGGCTAGATAATGCTGTGTGAATTGTCCAACATTTTTTTTTATTTTATCTAAGATGTGATGGTTATTTTTCCCGTTAACCCGCTATGCTCATATACTAGCCATAAGCACATTAAGCACGTGGACGATAAACTTTTAAATTTAAAAGAGGTAATTTTGAAAATTAAGATGTTCGCTGCCGACTGTACAAACGAAGAGGTTCTGTAAACACTACCCTTGACTGAGGTAAATGTTCCATGAAATTACCTCAGCATTTTGCCAGCAATGAAATTCGTTTTCCACTGGCCAATTTCGACCTTATCCTTCGAAGCTGATCGTTGTTTGTATAGCTACTGAGCTTATTACGGTATAGATACAATTGGCACTTTGTTCTAATGAGGGATTTATTTTTTCAAGAACAATATCAAGTTGACCAAGGTCAGATAGATAGATAAAAGTCTTTATTTGTAACTTCAGACACACATACAGACCACAGCAAATATACAGATTTCAGATTCAGATTTATTTATTCACCATCTTATAACAATTTGTGCGATATTAGGGAAGTCTAAGAAATGTCATTTACAGTTTTAAATAAATACCTATCTAAGTACATTTTATGAACTCTGTATTATAGAGTCTACACCTATACTTAATAATTAAATTTCTATATTCTAGATTGATTAAAAATAATAAATCACAAAACAATTCCTTAAATGTAACATAAATCTGTAACTATCTCCAATTAGTTCAGTTTTTCTTATTTATTGTTTATCGTTATCCAAAAATGAGGATTCCTGTATGGTGCTAATAAGAAATTCTTTGAGGCTATAAAATGCATGAGTTTCAAAATAACATTTAATATACAGTACACTAATAAAATTATCAATAATAAAATACAGTTGACTAATAAAAACAAACAATAGTATAATTAAGGCGCTAACCCGACCCAAATCAGTGCCACTACCTGTTTTATCTTTACACTTACAGTTGTACATAGTGGGTTTAATTTTAATGTATAGTGTGTGTCGCAGTGGAATCGTAGACCCACTTTGTCACACAAACGAACCCACACGCAGCTAATGGGCCGCGTGGCCGTGCACAGCGTGAGCCGCAGTGGGCCAGTTTTCTAGTTTGTAACATCCTGTAGTAAGCTAGCTGTGCTTAATCCCTTTCCGTGTGTAACCCCTTTCACAGCTCACTTATAAGCGTGAAGAAAAAACCGAAGAAAGTATGTTGACATTTTGTTTTTCGTGAGATGCAAAAACTGCCAGTATCTTTCGGATTGGATGTGTGATGTGTTGTTTTGACACAAATGACAAAAGAGTCGCTTAGATTGTTAGGAAATTTAAAACTAGTTTTAATATGTGTGTTTTTTTAAATTATTATTTGCTTTGTTCAATGTGTTATTGCAAAATCAAAATGTACCTTTCTCATTATATACCCTGAGTTACACAATATCTCTAGAATATGACTCTTTAATTTCAGATGACGCGCAAACTTCGCTCGGTAAGCCGCAGTCTTTTCACATTCACAGAATATTATATGAAACTCAATATTGCACCGTCTGAAGTCTCTATTATTACCATGTTACAAGGAAGTCAGCCTTTGTATGGAAACAATTAATATTCTTAGTTGAGTTCTGAACGTCTACCATGAACAACCTCTGCTACAGAACTTAGTTTTCCATGAATTTTGTAAGTCAAGACATACCAACATCGTTTCATAAATTCCACCGTAGGTACCTACATATTTATACATTATATATACACTTGATCTCGTTGAAATATAATTTGCCAGTGATGCATAATCAAACAATATATTCAATTACGAATAACACACCGATATTTTCGAGAGGGAAGGAAACACCATAAGGGATTGTACGCAGAAGAAGAGCGAAGAAAAATAAAATAATATAGACAGTGAACTAGTGTTACTTGTGGGGAAATAGCACACGCACACAGCAGTACTAGAAGTAGGTACTATGCCCGTAGAGTATAGGTTATAATATTGCAAAGAGGTATTTATTGTTTAATACCTACATCTCTATTCCATTATCTTTGTCTTTTTTATTTTTATTTTTGTGTATAAACGTGAATTTATTGTCCATAAGAACTTTATGCTTTCTTAACTATATACTTTATTAACTTAACATCTTTTTTAAGGACACAAAATGTTTTTTACTTGGGAGAACCCACTGACCCCTGAAATACAGTTATACTAGTTCGGGAGTCTATGGAATCATTTAAATTAATCTATGTTTACTTGTGTCAAATAAATATATTTTACTTTTCCTTACTTTACATACAAACTATACCTACCTCAAAGCCGTGTGGTGCCGACTTAGAATTTACACCAACCCAACGCTTTCCGCCGGGTATCGTAAGAGACAGCTAAGGGTACCGAGTGCGGGCAGCAGCGCCTCCTGCAGAACAATTCTACCACCGAACTGCGATCCCCAACCCGCATGTCCAGCGTAAGGATTATGGGCACTACCCCCTATGAGATAATGATAAACGCTTTATTGGGTTTTAACCCAATAAAGCGTTTATCAGGGGGAGGCCTGCGTCCAGCCGTGGACCAATATAGGCTGTTGAGGTTGTGGTATGTATGTTTGGATGTAGATGGAATGCTTCTCCAGAACGACTGGTCAGACCTCTACACACTACATTACATACTACGTTATCCTTGAGTGATATCAGTAAGGCCTCGGTCTCGAAGTCAGCGACTGTGGGGCGGCGGCGGCGCTACCATAAATAAATAAAATAAAATTAAATAATTTACTCAAAATAACTTAGGACTAGAAATATAACAAAAAGGTTTATCTTAGATTATAGTAGTATTAAGTAATGTTTATGCCTGAACTAACGTGCTAATAACAGATAAATTAATCAAATGGATTTACTAATTATACAAGGCGATGGTGCATACTATAAAATAATTACTTATGCTACCTACATTAAACCATATAAGTCAACTTACTGTGTATCATGCTATTTTTAAGTACATCTGCGGAAACTTGTAATTAGCCGTCAACAAACATGCACTGGTCTATCCAGGCATTAAGTTTCTTTAAAATTGTAAAAATAAAATAAAATAAAATAAATCGATGCATTGAACAGCGTCGCTATCCGCGCCGTTAACGCCGCCGCCCCGCGCTCGCTGACTTCGTATTTTGTATTTGTATTTATTAATTTACCATTTATAACATAGTCGTTATACAAGGCATGTCAGAAATTGTAAAATATCAAAAGATAAAACATACTTAATTCACTTAACAAAATTAAAAAGTCCTAAATAAAAACAAATTGCAGTTAATTCCAGATAATAAAATTCAATGTCATGTTTAAGTATTATTTAAAGAAAGGGATTGAAATAAATTAGTACTCATAAATTCACTGATGCTATAGAATGCATGGCTTTCAAAGAAATGCTTGATTAAGGTTTTAAAATGTTCAAAATTATCAATGTTCGTAATGTTAATTGGTAGTTTATTATATAATTGTATTTTGATATATTCTCTCTGGTTTTGTACCTTTGCAAGGCGTACCGCTGCTTTGACTAATTTTTCCTTACATGTTAAATTAAACTTATGAGTGTCTTTTTTTTTAGATAGTGACCGTAGCCTAAGCGCTTTATCCAGGTACCAGAAATGTTTTATCCATGTACCTATGAATGGAGTTAAGCTGCGACCAGATGCTCTATCTTTATTACAGAAATGAACATCGACTATTCCCCATAAATAGAACGAGGGAGAAATACAATCCCGTCTACACAATAGATGCATTGAACCATTAAACCCATCGGTCTCATGCGTAACGTCCAGTACTTTATTTAACTCTAATTTGAAATGTCCCTCATCCGACCATTTGTAAAATAATTACCGCCACTTATAGCCAATGGGAAGAGATCCCCGTAATTCTCAACTATTCCCCGCCTTGTGTTGCGAAAAGAAATATGACGCAATTTCGGTAATGCTTAGTTGTTGAGCCTCAAGGGAATGAAAAATTCAAGGGGCTGACGAACATTACGCGGGCACATTTGCTAAGAGTATTTCTGTCGTAAGAAAGGAATATTTTCACAGTAGGGTGTGTAATGTTAGGACCAGTCGCGTATTGTTGTGAAGCGGGAAAAGGCTCAGGTGTGGCACATTAACAATAGGTACTTTTACATTAACATAATTTTAGTTTTTTTTTGTTATTAATTTAATTGGTATAATTTGATTGCTTCTTTATGTAGTTACGCAATTTAGGACGGAAAAATTTTAGTGTTCACACTTAAGTAGTTTATTATAATTCTATTAGCGAATGCCTATTATTAGCTTTCTGTATCTATTTTAATTTCTATTGTATTTAGTTAAGCTGATGGCAATCCGAATTAAATAAATAAATAAATAAAATATATACAAATAAATACTTTTTAGTATATAATGTGAAAATTACTTATTATATACTAAGTTAGTCCACTGCTGAACATAGGCCTACCCTAATGAGCGCCATACCGCCCTGTCTTCAGCTTGCCGCATCCAGCATCTGCCTGCAGTCTTTCGCAGATCGTTCAGTCTGTCAGTTCTGTCCAGTAGTGGACTAATGTAGGCTGATGATGATGATACTCAGTTAAATTGCTTATGCATGTTGTGGATTCTGTGTCTACGGTCTTATACATTGCATAGAAGTGCTACTTAACCTTTTTAAAAACCAAACAAATTATACTTAGATGAAAATAAAAACTTTATTTTAACATCTTAATATTTTTTTCACTGTCCCAAGGTGTAGTTATTCTAAAGTTTTAAAGAACTTTTTGATGTTGTTTGTTGTTACCGGTCTGGGATATTAATATTATTTTAATGACCCCGGCTGTTTCATGCCAATAATACTAATATTCGATAATCCTCATATAATTCCATTAGCACTTTTCTATACCTGACTGATAACTTAGCTACTACTGGAATAGTGCGGTTGGGTAGTGACCTGCCTGACTAATTAAATTTACTAACTTTTTAACAAATAGTTGTAATAAAGCATTAACAAAGCGATTAGTGAATTTTAGTAAGTACGTGTACGCGTACTTTAATGGTAAAAACAAAACAATGGATATTGTTGGCAAAGGAGGCTAACAGTGGGGAAAATAAATGCAACGAAGTTTTCCAAGAACTGATATCAATGTTGTGCATTGCAATTTCATAGATTCCCTACACTCAATTTTATCAACATTCACCCTTGTGTCACAAAACACTATATTTAAAAGCATCCGTTACCACTCCACTCACAATACATTTTTGATCACCACTCTTAACTCTACACAATAGAGTTCAAAATAAGTTATTCTTACAATAAAACTGTCATTTATAACATCCGATGTCTCGATACAGAACTAATACACTTAGCACTTGTCGAGGGAGGTGAGACATGACAATAGCTTGCATTAGAAACTTAGTAAGGAGAATTGGCGCACTCCAATATCGAAAATTGATAAAAAAATATGAATATTGAAAATTGATGCATAGTGTTTATTGTTTGTTTTGAAGTGATGCACAAAATAGCGCAGTAGAGAGGAGGCCAGCATGTAGTGGGTACTAGCTCACTGTTTATGATATAGATAAATTATTTACAAAAAACACGTGTTAACAAACTGGTACGTAAGTGAGTGCTTACAGCTTTTGATAAAGACAATTTATTTACACAAAACACGTATTAAAAACACGGTGAGTAATTTAGATGACACTACAAGCTTGATCATGATAATATCGTTATGCAAAAATATGTCAGGTTGAGTTGTTGATTATGATAGTATATTTTATTGAAATATCTTTGATTTAGTCTCTCCGAAATGTATAGTTGACATTACGTGAGGAAAATGTATTTTTTAGGATGAACGAAATGTTTGAAGGATTTTCCTTGCGTTATCGAAGTTAAAGCTGACCTTCAGATATTTGAGTAATTTCACTTAAGTAATTATGTAAAAAAACGCCGTATTTAAATATATTTTTACGCAATTTTCAGATAATGGGCGCTACCTCTACATATGGGGTGCTTGCAATGGGTATGCATTATTGAATTTGCACATGAGACTCGTTTCGGAGCGTTCGTTGGGGAGCCGTTGATTATGCACCAACAGGGAACCGTGAATTTATCATTATTCTGATTGCATTTTTTATACAAAGAGAACTACAAAACTGTTGAAACCACCTTAGTAGAATTCTGTAACTACAAAAATATCGTCTGAACCACATATCATTGGTAAGGTGTGTAAGTCCATAAAAACCATAATTACCGTGCTAGCAGGCTCTAAAGCCTGAATCTTCTTAACTTTATATCTCACAAGTCATTATTGTGAATATATCATAAACAACTATCTAGAAATTGACGCAGTTATGGGAATAAGGGATTTCCACCGGGGGTGGGCAGCAGCGCCCCCTGCAGAACAACTCTACCACCAAACTGCGATAACCAACCCGCATGCCCAGCGTGGGGATTATGGGAATTACCCCCCATGAGATAAACGTCAATAAGGTGCTTATCAGGGGAGGCCTGCGTCCAGCTGTGGACCAATACAGGCTGTTGAGTATGGGAGTTTCATTTTATCGAAACATTTTAACAATAACATAGGTACACAAAACATTAAAAATAATGGCCTAATGAAATTGACTCACATGTTTTTTACATCTGAATATCATAAGAAATATTAGACCAGCAGTTTGGAGTAGGTATAGGCACACAGACCGGCCGTTCTTATGATGCTCAAACAAACAACTAAAAAGTTATAAAAATTATTCTTATATCGTAGTATCTGTGTCGAAACAGACTGGTCGAAATGCTGCTGGATGGTGTGGTCCGTTTGAGGAGTACCTACGGAGATGAGAGCAAAATAGTACTGTGCAAGCTGGTTTGTTTTCACCACTTCAAAACATCAAAGGTTTGATCAAAAAACTGGGCTTTTTCAGGGAAATGTTACAATAAATCTATCGTTTTAACATTTCCTGGGATTTAATCAAAACGGTTTGTATTTTGGTCAAATCACTAACTTAACCATTTCCCTGCAACATAGTATAGAAAGTCGTAAGATTTTTCTAATTCCACAATCATTTGCGAAGTATGTTTTGTTGCCCGTGTGAGTCGAACCTATGAATTACAATCAAGCTATCTGCACACGCAACTTTGCCAGAAAATGTAAAACAATCTTCATAAATCGACGGTCTACAGTGGTCTACAGTGTAAAGGGGGATTTTCGAAGACAGCGACCATAAGAGTCGGACTTATGTATTATGTGAACATGCAATTGATAGGAAATTAAATAACATCGCAAAAATTTACGACTTCGGCGGGACTTGAACCCGCATCCCTAATAAACAAAAACTTTATGCAATTGATATTTCAGAGAAACCATTCGTTAGTTTTGTTAGATCAAAGATCTAATGACTACGTTCAGTAGAGTTAGATAGATTCAATAATTTATTTAGCCTACAACAAAGATATTTACCAAATATTCTTAGTATGGGCAGAGAATGCTATAACTATAGTAAGTATAAAATACACACTCTTCGCCTCCCACCTGACGGAGCTTTTCACCCTGCCCTGCCGGCCCCTAAGCGAATTTTATAGTCCAAAATTTGGACTATAAAACTCGCTTAGCTACATAATGTAAGAAACGTACGGCGCACGCACGCACAAGGCGCAAAATGGCATGGCTAAGGATTTTGACAGACGTAGCCGATGGTGTTCGGTATTTTGATTGTTTGATCGTGGACATACGAAAATCCTTTTGTTTTTATTCATGAAGTGACCCTGGACATACATCACACACACAGTCGCACGTGTATCTCAACACAGTTGCGCATGTATGTGCCAAGACGCGACTTTTGAATGAAGAAATGGTCGAGTGTCCGAGGTGTGGTGTGGGGCTAGATGGTGTTGTGTGAATGGTCCAGCATTATTGACTTGTTTAGTAGCATGGTGAAAATGCAACACAGAAATGTTTTTGACACGGAACGCTGTTAGTATAAGCTCAAAAGAGTTATACTTGACTAAGAAGAGACTTAATAAGGAAATTGAAACACTAGTCTCTTGCAGCTTTTAAGACTTGGTCGCTCGCACCAAAACACCACCTTAGTAGTTTATATTGCTTGACCCGCCGCTGGAGTTCCTTGAAATTGATTCTCTTGATGTGTGGGGAATACGTACATCTGATAATATTTCTAAATCAGAAAACGGTTTATACCATCACAGTTCAGAAAATAAATAAAGATTAATAATAACGTCCTCTTAGCTGAATTTTGACCACGGCGGCCAGTCTCATCGGAGACTAGCCTGATGCGCAGGGCATAAATATTATAGTGCACAAGTGTGTGCGCAAACACAGGTACATTTTCTATTCCCTCACTCTCATAATTCGATGGGACGACAGACCGACACGACCGGGAAGAGGTCAAGCGCAGGACCAACGGCTTAACGTGCTTTCCGAGGCACGGGGGTGTAACACCGCCAACTTACTGACACTGGGCTTCTTTTTTTTTTGCTGAATTTTCCTTGCTTGAAAAACCCCATAACAACTATTGGCCCGACCCTGGATTCGAAACCAGGTCCGTCATAATCAGCGGTTGAACAAGCTGACCGCTAGACCAACGAGGCAGATAAATGAAGATTAGAATTTGGTTTTCTTAACGCCCGTAGCACACCTCCGCTGCGAAACCATAACAGCGGAACCGCTGTAATTACGCAATGTCTTGTCCGTATGTAGGAGAAGCGGAACACTAGCGAAACTGCGTGTTCTAACGGATAGATCAGACTATAAATCTATCTCTTTCTCCACGCGGTTTCGTCGATCTGTTTCGACTTCAGTCACACTTCCGCTGTTTTGTTGCGGTGCCGCGTTGTTTTCGCATGTGTTTGTTAATTTAAAACCACCTTGTAGGGGGAAGTATGCCCAGAAGGATCAGTCTTTTTGACGTTAGTAACGAAACGTGATCGAGACGTCTCCTTTTTGTATGGGATGTACCAAATTAATAATGAAAAAAAAAAAACATTCATTTACCAAAAACACATGCAATAACAATACAGTACAGTGCCAGCGGAACTCAAACTAAGCAAGAATGCTAGTTTTTTGAGGCCCTTGAATGCGATTATCAGTATGGGTTCAGAACATTGGATGATGTGCAAATATATACATAAAATTTTAATTAAATGCGAGCCAGTGAAATTGTGTGTCAAGTGTGCGTCTTGTTACTATCGTCAAATAAACTCACACCTCAGCAGTGGCCGCATGTGCTGATTCAAGGTAATCTACCTACGTATTAGAATTTAAGTAATCAAAACAAAACTCCACATGTACCTATACTGTTTTCGATTTGCGCTAACGTTGTCTAAACTTTAGAGGCGAACGTGTTCCCAAACAACGTCGGTACTTTAGTGGAAATACCTGCAGAGAAGGAAAACAGTTCGGCTTAAATTGCAATATCTATTTATTTTAGATTAGGTAAGTATTCTATTGACATAGATTTGAAATAGGTTATATTATTCTTGCGTACGTGTATAAGGTAAAGCATAGTTAAACCGAAATTTATGATTTGTCTGTAATTTATGTCGATATTTTATTAATCAACAAAATAATAACATTTTAAAAAATATCACTAAGGGAAACTCGCGAAAAACAGAACTTTTGAAAATGTCAATAAATTTTTGATTCCTAAATTACGATTTAGTTAAATTTCTAGGGCTCTTTTCGGAAATTGGGTTTTTGGCAGTGGAGAAAGTCTCACCCTCGAGGCGACTATCCATAATATACCTTGATTGATATTTTTTTATAATGTAGGTATATTTTTTTCAACGGCGTCAATCTCGACTTCATTATTCATAATTTTTCAATTCTATATCCGAGTAATCATCAAAGTCTTAACAGTTAACGCTAAACCGTTCACTACCGAATTCACCACTTCTATGAAATACCGGCAAAATTAATCTAAACTCGATTTCACCGTTCAAGAATCTCGAATGCTCACCGAATACGCATCGTAGAGGTAGGTACTGCCAGACCCAAGCCCTTACGTGATGGGGGGATGTGACAGGAATCGGAAACGAGAGCGAAATGTTTGTGGTTATTTCGATTGAACCCTGAAAAAGCACCCATACCTTCTTGAAATTTCAACCGATATTAGAGATGGCGGTAACCGGCTTTTTGGCAATTTTTCCGGTATGAAATATTTTACACTGATTTTACAACGAAAGTTCAAGTTTCTGTAAGAAAACCGTACAACTCCCTGCGATTTAGGTATGCAGTCTGCATAAATAGGTAAATTGTTTTCGTAGGGAAGATAGCGTGTTATAGTGCGTGAAAGAGACTCACAATAATGAATTTTTCAGTCTCCATGCACAAAAAACGTACTTCATACGACATGTAACCCTATCCGAAAGCAAGTAATGTCTGAAAAAACTCCAAATTCTAACAAATCGAATGAGATATTTTGAGACCCCATATTCAAAACTCATCACTCCCGTGGGAATAATGAACATTAAAGAACATTACTCCCAAGGTACAAAATAAAAACATTTAATTTGGAACATCAAAACATCTATAATTTTTTTACCAAGAAGATCCGTACGTAGATATTTTTCGATATCCACTCGCACATGGGATTCTGGTAATTACCAGGGAATTCCCCCACATCGCTCGTGCGTTACGGCATACTCAAAAGCAACTTATATTTGAGCACGTCTCAAGTCGCGATTTTTTGACAGTTTTCAATGAAAATCTGTCAGAAATTGGTCACTTAAAACCTCATTCTTAAGGTGAACAAGTGAGTCAAAACGGATATGAGGACGTTAACCCCCGTACCCGTCTTTCTAATGTCATCCACATTGAAGAACCCACTTATGGGGCGAACCTAGCGGGTTTGGTTATCAAACAAGGCCTAGATCGCACTACTCACAAAACAAGAATTATATAAAATCCAACGTTTTTTCTTCGGATAATTGTAAAAAACGATTGTGAAAAAATTTACGATAGAAAAACATGCAAGTGCACTGTTTTGCACCTAATTCGGTCCAGATCACAGGAACCCCGCGGTCAATAGAAAAGTATTTTTTTTATTCGTAGGTTATTACTAATTCTTTGGTTTCTTAGTACAGTTTCTTCAAAACTTGTGTAGTTTTCTTGTAAATAAACAAAACCATCATTTTTGCGCTTACGACGTTCCAAAAACGTATGTTCTGTCCTGCTCCTATGAACGCGCCTATCCTTTTCACAAAATGGCGGGCCCTTTTAAAGTTTTCTGGTTCTTAGTAAATACTTCCACGGGTAAAAGGTTTATTTCATATCCTAATAAAATAAAAGGACACTGTTTCAGTTTTTATTAAATTTGACTTTATTCTATGAAAGCATAAAGAAATACTTACAACTAACATTTTAGTTACAAATACAAAAGCTTGTCATGATTTATACGATGGACATATATAGATAGTGATGACGTCAAAATGTTATTTCCTCTAGTGACAATGATTGGTTGTTCAGAGAAGGCATTGGATAAGCATTATTATATCTATACAAAGATACCTATCTACTCGTATATTTGTTGACACAGCACTGCTGTGTTATTGATGGTCATAATTTATCGCCACCCCCGTGATCTTACCGGGAATGAGAAATCTCGAAAGTACCTACACCTAAATTTATGATCCCCGCAAAACCTTTGGGGACTGCTAATTTTTAAGGAAAAATTGGCAGGTTCCTTTCTGTTTGGGCGCGTATTTACTTTTCAGAGGCTTTCGTTTTATTGATTACCTTTAATAATATTTTATGATGGCTTGTAAATAAATTTTCATTTGATGGACATAATTCGTCAGGCTTTTACTCGGCGGGAAGTTGGTTGGACGTCACGAACAAAAACAATTGTGAATATCGTGATTGTTTTTTTTAAATATAAAATCTTTTGTGCTTTATTAATTATTAGCTTGTGCCCGCAGCTTCGCACGCGTATTTTCGGTAGAGTAAGTAGCCTATTGCTTAAATCAGGCTACGTTCTTAGTGTACCTATGTCAAATTTCTTCTTGATCTGTTCAGTAGTTTTGGAGATTATAAGTAACAAAAATTTATAAAATCATATATTAAATTTATAATATTAGTAGGATAACCACAATTTTTATATAATCAGGTTACAAAACTATCTTTAAGCTTTTTGAGCTAGTCAATTAATTATAATTATTAATTCTCGTGGCGTAAGGATTGACTCCTCAAACTCAGCCCGTGGATGCCGTGAGCCGACTAAGGGAACCTACTAGAGGAAGAGCTTCCTTCTGCGTATTAAGGGGGATTTGTCACGTGGGAAAACTGGAATAACCCATTTTTAACACCTTCGATGTGATCACTGATTCCCCCGCCAAGCGAGGTGATTCTGACAAAATCCCCCTTTGTGCTGATGGGTAATTTCAGTTATTCCGTGATCATGGCGTATGAAACCGAAATATTGGAAAGCTCAAAACTCATATCATGGTAAATATCCCGCTGTAAATGACTTTTTAACCCCCGACGCAAAAAGAGAGGGGTGTTATAAGTTTAACGTGTCTGTCTATGTATCTGTCTGTGCTATCGTAGCTCCCAAATGGATGAACCGATTTTCCTTTAGTTTTTTTTGTCATAGATAATTTTATCCTGTGTGTTCTTAGCCATGTTTCATGAAAATCTGTCGGGGGGTTTTTAAATTTTTATTCGTTAAGCTGATGGCAATCAGATCTAAATAAAGAAATGTACATACATAAATGATATCCAAGTCGTATACCTTCTCTTTGCACAACAAAAACAAAAGCCAAAATTCAGCTTTACAATAATTTCAGGAGAGAACGAATGTCTAGAACTGTCAAACGCCAATCGCTGCATGGAACGGACATTCGAGTGGATCCCAAAACCAATTTTCCCATTGACTAGGTAAGTAGGTAAATACGTAATTTCATGCCGCATTAATTTCTAAGTAGATCATACAAGACTCCGGCCTTCCAATTCAGCATTTTGTTGTGTTTGGCAAGCATGGCGAAAAGAAAATTAGTGGTTTTGGACGTGAATTTTATACGCTGCCGTCCCTTTTCCCTTTTTTGTCGTTCAATAAAATTACATACAGCGTATGATAAACACAGAAACAATATGTTGCTATGACTGGTTTTCACGCATATTTTTTAACACTTATTTTTTATCTTCACATATCTCAAGTATAAAATATAGTTTTCTGTGAAATCTAATATGTGCAAGTTTAATCATAACTCTGGGACAAACTAGTAATTTTTAAGCGTATATTAACCTATCTTCACACCATAAGATTAAATAGAAAAGTGTAAAGGACGGTGTTAAAATAACATAGGTACATAGCTTACGTTACACTATAATAATGTGGTAGGCAAATTGTATATCTCCCCTATATTAAAATTTAATCCTTCCTTCAAATCCTGATCAAACAAGGATGATCTTTAATTCTCATAAGTTAGAATAAACAGAAATCAACCGTCGGACGATTAACGAATTTAACTTCTATAGCACACATGGAATTGTACGCGAGGGTTAAATCTAACTTATGTGTTACTAAAGTTATACATACAGGGTCACTGCGATCCATGTAAATCATCCATCCAACCCGCAGAATCGCCATTTTTTGTTTAGACCCGTGTATAGAGGAGGCGCCAAGATCTGTCTTGCGCGAAGAAATTAATTTACGTGCGTAATAGGCACTCTATTTGTAAAAAAAAAATGCCTGGCGGTATTAAGAAAGATCAGTGTTCTGACAGTTGTGGCCACTAAATTCTTGAAAAGTTGTACAACATCCAGTCTCATTCTTTTTTCATGTCTCGGTCTTCTGGATTGATGGCAAGTAGTGACGTGGATTGCAATGACCGTGTATGATGACTTTAAGTGTCTATCTGATGTGAATAAGTTATCCGTTTGAATTAGGTATTACGAAAGATTCACCCTTAGAATGTAGATAGATACGGGGATGCCAATAGAAGTGTCCTCACGCACATTAATGTGTGTAGTTGCTAAGTATTTTAGCTGCGTTTTGGCTAATGCCTTCATTTCGGCTGGTTTCCAAAGTTTTAATAATTAACTTTTAACGGGTATTTATCGCGTTTATTTAACGTTTTTCCCGACGTTTTAGCAAGCTTACACGTTGCCATGGCCACGGTATGACTGTACACACTGTAGTTACTGCGATTGCAAAGCGGGAACAGTATTAATCAAAACTTATTTTTATTTTTATGAGGCTACCCTCATATCTAGACATATAAGATATCTCTTGTTGGGAAGACCCATAGGTATTTATTTTACCAATGGGTCTTCCGAACTAGGTATGTCCCACAGAAATCTAATTATTTAGATTTCTGTGGTATGTCCTTAAGATCTATAGGTAATCGTTCTAGTTAATCCTACTAATATTATAAACGCGGAAAGTTTGTAAGTATGGATTGTAAGCCTATCAAAAAAAAATAGGTTTAGAGTTGGAAATATTCTGTTAAAAGGATTGTAAAATATTTGAAGTGTGCAACACTTTATCTGTCATGGACGCCGTTGTAGAAAAGTTATGTTGATTTTATGGATAAATTGTTCTAAGTTGTAAAAGGAATATACCTAGCCCATGTTAATATCATGCCATGTTTTATTTCAGTAACACAGTTGAACCTCCATTAGCTTTCAGTCCGAAGAGGGAAAGACACGCCTACGGTAATGTGAATGTGACCTACCGAAACGTTCAGGGAAACCTATTCCTATGAAAAAACTCAAGTTTCGATGACTTATCCAATGATTTCCTATAAAAATCGGCTGACGACAAAAACAAACGCACATTTGAACCGGAGTGGGTATATTCTCTTTGATTTGAACCATTGATTTTACCTATTTAGGTACAAGTTGCAATTATTATCCTGGCCAAACTTTGGCAAGCGAAATATTAGATTGTGTTGATTGAAAACAATTCGAATTCAATGGTAAATAGTAAAGACTTTCAATAAGAGTTCAAAGTCATCCATAATCATATATATAGATAGCGTACTTGTAACCTCCAATATGATAAAGTTACTTTTTCTATTTTTTTCTTGATGGTTTGTTAAAAATGATATTGTGAATTGATCTAAACCAGTAAAATACAAGCTACCAATGAAACCCATTACAGTAATTAAAGTGACCAACAAAATGCATTAGAGTTTACTCCATGTTCATCGAGCAATCTTGCTACAAGAGAAAATAATATGATTGGGTTTGTACAAATGCCTTTACAATGCCACATTAAATTAATAGAGATGATTGAGATAACTTAAACACATGAATTTTAAACACAAAAACACAGAAATGGTGTAATCAAAAATAGTTTGTTTAATATCATGGAATTATTTGATTTGTTCACAATTTGTGATAGAAATTTTGCACTAACATTCTGAATAGTGATGGCAGGTACTTATTTATCTGGTAAATTCCTTGAAATCTACAACACATAAAAACAAAATAAAGATGAAAATTCAAAAATCTTCCCGTTGTGAAAGTTTGTTTCTTACTTGTTATGCATTACATTTTGCATAAACATTTGCTTGAAGTGAATTGAACTAACTAACAACTAACTATGGATTCTTATACAAGTCTTTAGACATATTAATTATTTCAATGTTAATCACACAGTATTTTCAGAAAGTATCTATAGGTACCAATTGCTATGATGAGCGACCAAACATTATTGAATATTTGATCTAATGATTATGAATAGAATTTTTAACCCTTATTCAGGCACAAATAATAAGAAAACAATATTAAGCACCATCCAAGTGTAGTACACATAATAATAATAATTTTGCATAGACAGAAATGTCGGGTGAGCAAAATATCTATTTTCTTGTTCTCAGTATTTGAAAATAGTGATATCAGTTTTGGAATTAACTTAGTTACTACTAGCTTCACTTTGGCTTGAAAATATACTTATTAGTAGTGAATGAAATAACTCCCTATATAATAACTGGGTTGAACGATGATGATAATCAAAATACTTATTTCAATAACTCGAAATGATGCATTGTTGTCGTACCTATCAGGAATACAATTATGTCAACTATCGGTTTAAGAAATTGTCTTAGATGTTCAATACTAACCCGACAGGGTTGGGAGACAAGAATAAGTAATTACCTTAATAAAATTTTATATAAAATGGAAAATAGTGACATTGCTAATTGGTAGGCATGTGATATAGATGACATTTCACATGATGACATTTCATCGGCTTCATGGAAAATAATGACCGGATTATGCCTTTTCTCGGGGTTAACCCTGACATACGTACCCATCGTCTTACAGACACCACTGATATTTAACCCTTAACTACCTACCCATAGTCTCACAGACACTTGTGATATTAATTTTGTGAATAAGAAAAGTATCTCCTGAGGGTTAATGGGTACCTACTTAAACTCAGTTGCAACGTTGTAGATTATAGTTGAATAAATAAATTTGAAAAAAAAGTATGTTTGCTACCGGTCTGCTGGTATATTGATATTTAGTTAGTGGGTGAACTAATGTGTCATAAGTAGGTCATTGTTGCTTGAATAATTATTCAACTGCGAAAATCGAGTATTTTACTCACTGACGTTATTTATTTATTTAGAATTACCAACAAAATATACACAAGTCACGTGAAATGAAGAGCACAAAAAAAAAAAAAATAATGATGAGTCGCTTAAGCAAAAGCTATAGAGAGAAGAGAATCATACCTACAAAGAGAGTAATAATAATAATGATAAAACTAACGTTTCTAGACAAAACGGATGAGTTATTTGCACAGTTAAATAAACAGGATTCCTTTTTGTTATTGTGTGTAAGTGCTTTTTGTTATTGTTAACATAACGAATGATAATAAAAAGGTGCATTTGAGAAATATACTAACATAATTCAGAGTGTAATATTAAAATAACTGTGTATTTATTTATGTAATTTATATTTTGTGACCTGTAACATAATTGTTATAAATAAATGAACTATGAACTATGAACTATTAAAATAAATAACAATCATTTAAGGAGAAAGAAATAAACCACTTATTTAAGATTGACATAACTCATATGAAATAATAATTTGAAAACGAAATAACAAAGTTTTACTTTAAATTACGTATACCACTTGTTGTGTTAGGTGCATGAAATTATTTAAAAAAAAAATGGATTCAATAAACTAAAGTTTATCTTTAAAGAACAAGACAAGATTCCATAAGATGCCATAAAAAGGGCCTTAGTAAAACAACTCGGACTATTAGTGTGAAACAAACCAACCTTACTTGGACCTAAATAAGCATAATGTAACAAATCGAATTATTTAAAGAGATAAAATTAAATCGATAAATTTTAAGTTATCTACCCACAATAAACGAAGGCACGATTGAAACTATAAATAATAATAATAATAAACTAGATACTATTTCCACAAAATTAAGATAATTTAAAACGCAATAAATAGAGCAAGAAGTATACTCGTACTTACATTTTTATACAACGATATGTTGCTTACGAAAATATTGATTTTGTCTATTTTGATATTAATAATATTTAGGTTTAGATGAATAAAAATGGCGACTAGTAAAAACGAGATACTGCTTTAAAATACAACGTAAATAAACGCTATAAAGTTATTACAAAGATTACCGACCGTTTAAAGAATAAAACTGTGTTGTGGTCAGGAACGCCACGCGAGAAATGAATAAATTTGGATTTCTAAAACAAAGAAACATTAAATAGAGAATGTGACATATTATATTAAGAATATTGTCAAAAATTTGTCATACTCGAGATCATCTGTTGTGTAAAAGTCAAAGAAATGAATAGGTACCGTACAGAGGTACATATTAAGGGAATATGAATCTGAATATCGAGTATGAACAATTATTAATATTTTAATACATAACCCAATAAAAAAAAAAATTGTAACTAATCTTTAGTTAGTCAGTATTTTTATACGAAAAGCTTAGAACGCAGATTGTTTGAATTTACAATTGTCAAATAATACGCAGAATATTATTTTTAGATAAACTTCATAATATGAGACGTACTTGAAAATGAAAATGTATTGGCGATATAAACATTAAAAGATAACAAATAAAAGGAGAGATAATAATGTTGACATGATTGTGAAATTTATTTCAGTTATAATACAGATAAACAGTAAAATAAATGACAATAGAGATGGTTTAAGTATTAAGTTTTTGAAGTATTATCACTTAACCTATTAAATGCGAAAATAAAACTCTACGTTTTAAAGTGCTTCAAGGGTATTATATATTACTGAGAAGGAAGTCGATGTATTTGTTTATAGCAGAATATAGACTTGAAATTAAAATTAACTAATTTATTATTATGGTACAAAAAAAAAAAAAAAAAACGTGGTGATGAATAATTTATATGATTACAGTAATTTTTCTAGTAGAAACGTACTTTCTGTCACTCTACCCACAAATAACATACATCAAATTAAAAGTGCTGTTTGTCAATTCAGAGATTAATAAACAATAAAAATATTGAATAAACGAATATTTACAAAAAAAAAAAGTTATTAAAAAGAATAGTAGTAGAATGATATAAATATATTTTTTTATTTAAAGTAAGTTATTAAAGCGAAAAATTATATTTGAGTAATGAGATCCATACATTGATGTCAAGTAAATTTAGTACACATGTACATCGGTATTATCAGTATGTAAATCGATTCCCTAAAAATAGTGATAAACATAACTTTAATACCAGAAATTAACATAAACTCGCTGTGCCCACAACTAGGCTACACAAAATTAATGTATCTTTTAAAGGGTACGTATACGCTTCTACAACAAAACACCTAGTGAGTTGCAAAAATTATCAGTAAATAAAATCAAACAAATTGTCAAAACCTTTTCAAAAAAAATATCTGGTTATATAGAAGATGGAGAGGCTTGGGACGGGTTTTGCTCCAACTCAAGAGATAGCAGGTAGCATGCTAAAGGTTTCCTCGTCGCTTCATTATTTTAGTCTACATACCGAAGCGACAGAAATCGGAAATATCGCTTTATTTTCGTGTCAGTGTTTGGTTTTATAATTTTACCTTTTCTAAGTGTACATTAATTGTATTTATGGAAGTAAGGAGTTTTTGATTTTGTACAATGGCATAAGAGAAAAATAACAATTATAATATACGAATTTCTCGAAATCGTGTGATACCGTTTGTTGAATGAAATTATTAGGAAATGTATTATAACAAAAAATAAATAGTCATGGTGAATTAATAGTATTAGAAAATATTACTCTCATCGATTATTACACACATAAATAACTTGATAATTTGTTGATTTAAGCTTTCCAATGTTTTGGTACAGTTGTTGTGTGAATATTGAACGTGAATGATATTAAAGCATCATGATATTATTATGATTCTTATTTTCATAAATGTAAATATTGAAAGCGGAAAAAATAAATATACACAGTAATATTCTATTGTGTCCATATGATACGAATAAATTATGTAAGTGTGTTTAGAGAATAAGCATAATAATTTTAAGAGATAATATTATATTTAAGTAATATAAGGGTGATCAAGAAAAGCCAATAATTAAGTAATGTGAAAATAAAAACTTTAAAAAAAAATCCAAAGACAGTGATCAACGAAAGCGATAATTGTGATATTATTTCCTTAAAAGTGAGAATTCAAAGTGATACATTTCAAGAAAAAAAAAAAGTGAAAAAGTGTAATGTGAGAAAAAAAAAGCAAATATAGTGAAATAAATAAAACAAATACAGTGAAAAATATAAGCGATTAAAACGAAAAAAAGCGAGTACCGATGAGTACACACAGAGAGAGAGAGAGAGAGAAAGAGAGCGAGAGATATATATATCTCCTAAAGTGAGTACCAATGAGTACATAGATAAATGAGAGACTATATTATAATTATTTTATAACAGTATAATAGTGACCGAAATGATCTGTTGGACGCAACAGTGGTATATAGGTTCTGTTGGACGCAACAGAGAGAGTGATCCGTTGGATTGCAACGGTGTAATTTGTTAATTTTAATTTAAATGTAAGGTGCTATAATTTAAATGATCTGTTGGACGCGACAGTGGTATATAGGTTCTGTTGGACGCAACAGATAGAGTGATCCGTTGAATTGCAACGGTGTAAGTTGTTATTTGTAATTTAAATGTAAGGTGTTAATTATAATTTAAATGAACTGTTGGACGCAACAGAGATAAATAGTTTCTGTTGGACGCAACAGATAAAGTGATCCGTTGGATTGCAACGGTGTAAGTTGTATCACTACATACTATAATAGTTAACTAGACTATTATGTAATAAATTGCAAATTAAATATTAGTCATTTTTATACTATTGTGATTTATCAAGGCTTATGAAATTATGTTTGAATCTTATAATTTTAACTTTTAAAATTTGTTATGTAATATTAAGCATTTTGCTTGCGATATTTACCTACTCACATGCAAATATTTAGATATCGAACGCGAGGTCGCGTATATTATTGAGCAGTATGGCCGAGCGAAAACAGTTTTTGTTATAACTTGTACGCTTATTACAAATTAATGTAAAGTTGAAAAATTATGTAGTTATCATTTATGGATAATAGGTAATGTTTATGTTATGATGTACCCTAAATCTTCATTTGCCTCTAGAATCATTGTTTGAAATATCTTTGTGAATCATGATAATTTATACTAAAATGATAACATAATGATAGTGATACTAAAATGAAATGAAAGCTATACGACAATGTTAAAAAAGAGATATTTTAATGATAATGGAAACGCTTATCTATAGCAAGATTATAAATAAATTTGTTTTTTTTTGTGGTAGACAAGTATTAACGATATTCACACATAAAATTAAGTGTACTGTAATCTACCAATGATTGTATAATTCTGACAAGCCAGGCAGTTTAAGTTATCTGGATTGCTCCCGCCACTAAATGTAGTCAACTGATACTACGCACTTAACCTTTATATGTATGGAACTAACGTTCTCAGAATAGCTAGTGGTGGTTATAATGTTTTTTTTTTCTAATCATAAAATAGATTTTATAACAATTGCGGGGTAAAAACAAAAATGTGTTTATTGACTTAGTGTATAACTTAAACGGAGTTATTATAAAAGTATGGTCAATAGTTACCTACTATTGTATATATTGTTATTAAAAAAAAAACCATCTATTTTATTTAAAAGAAATCAATTGAAAGTTATTCATAATCTATGCTTATTAATATTAATTGTTCAAAAATCAAGAAAAGTTTTGGTTATTTTAATAATTCTAACAATAATTATTGTATGTCTGAACGGACAAACTGATTTGTAATTTATATGTTATGTTGAAACAGTAAAGAAATTTTATACTTATGATAAAGCAGAAAGTATAAATGTATTACTTACTTAAATTGTAATTGCCAATTTAATTCCGCTGTAATTTTGACATACCTATAATGTTTAAATTTAACCTAATCTTGGAGCCACGCGAGACGCGTGTTATGTCGAATGGCCGAATGTAAGCCTATCAAAAAAAAATAGGTTTAGAGTTGGAAATATTCTGTTAAAAGGATTGTAAAATATTTGAAGTGTGCAACACTTTATCTGTCATGGACGCCGTTGTAGAAAAGTTATGTTGATTTTATGGATAAATTGTTCTAAGTTGTAAAAGGAATATACCTAGCCCATGTTAATATCATGCCATGTTTTATTTCAGTAACACAGTTGAACCTCCATTAGCTTTCAGGATGGATGGATGGATGGATGTTTGTTACTCTTTCACGTAAAAACTACGGAACGGATCTGGATGAAATTTAGCACAGAGATAGATTATAGTCCGGAATAACACATAGGTTTTATCCCGGGATTCCCACGGGAACGGGAATTACGCGGGTGAAACCGTGAGGCGCTGCTACGCAAAAACTACTGAACGGATCTGGCTGAAATTTGGCACAGAGATAGATTATAGTCTGGAATAGCACAAAGGCTATATTTCATCCCGGAATTACCACGGGAACGGGAATTACGCGGGTGAAACCGCGAGGCGCTGCTAGTAAATAAATAAATACAAAACAGGACCAATTCAATTGGATATTATTATGGCTGCCATGTAATTTTTTCTGACCGATAAATGAACCTCTTTTATTTCCATCAATTACTTAAAAGCTTTTCATACTATGTTCCATCATTCCCAAACAGCTCATTTGCACGTTAAACTGGACTTTATTCCAGTTTCGTTCATGTTAACAAAACCTGACAGTCTAAACAAAACATCTTCGAAGCGTTTCAATCAGAGCAGAGAACAAAGCAAAGTACTCCCCTGTTCCACCAATGGGGGCATTTGTCTGCCTGTCATGCCGTCATAACTTACTGCCTGCTGTAATCAAATCTATTGCTATTGTAATAACAGATATTTATCTGTGTTACCTTGAAGAAACTTGAAACACGTCTGCGAGGGACAGGGAAATAAAATTCAACGACTGTGTGGGCAGTGCTGTTATAACGCTAAACGGATTATTCGTTCGTTGACTCACTGTTTATGAAAATAGATAAGTATAGATAGGTACTCATCTATTCTTATTTATTATACTTTACGCTTTGCTGCGACGCAGGAGATTGCGGGTTCGATTCCCGCCTCGGAACAAAATTTGTGTACGATCTGCAGAAATTTGTTCCGTTGGTCTGGGTGTTTTCTATGTATAATAAAAAATATCTATCTATGTAGTGTATTGTATTAAGTATATCAGTTATCTAGTACTCATAACACAAGCTCTGCTTAGCTTGGGGCTAGATAATGCTGTGTGAATTGTCCAGAGTTATTTATTTATTTATTTATTACAGTTACATATACTTTTTATGAGAAGAGTACATTCTACGTTTTCTAAAGGAAAAAGTTTATACAGATGTTTGATCAAGCAAGCTGGAATTGCCCGAGAGAACTTGCGGACGGGGAATAACATAATAGGTTGCATATCATCAAAACAAGAACAAAAGTAAAAATTTTAAAAAACCCCAACAGATTTTCATGAAACATGGCTAAGAACACTCGGGATAAAATTGTTTATCACACAAAAAACTAAACGAAAATCGGTTCATCCGTTTGGGAGCTACGATAACACAGACGGTACACAGATACACAGACAGACACGTTAAACTAACAACACCCCTCTCCTTTTGCGTCGGGGGTCAAAGGCGTCCTAAACCACAAACAGAAGCTAGTATTTTTTACAGGAATGAGCCTAAATAAGTACTTACAGAAAGTTACTTGGAAATAATGATCCTATGTATTTAAGGTGACTCGATTCAGATTTTTTATTTTTATTCTTTTATTATAGGGTTTTAAATAAGTCACCCTTATGAACTGAGTCTTACATTACTTGACGACCTCCGTGGCGCAGCGGGCGAAGGTCCGCCTGCAACGCAGGAGGTTGCGGGTTCAATCCCCGCCTCGGAACAAATTTGTGTACGATCTGCAGAAATTTGTTCCGTTGGTCTGGGTGTTTTCTATGTAGGGTAAACCCAGGATACATGCCTCACTAGGATAGATGCCTCGGTTTCAAAAAACATAACTTCCCGAAATCGCAACTACGAATTATTAGTTTAAATAAGGCGCGGACGTGCCACACCACTCAGTTCCCCGCAGGCGGTTGAGCAGAGTGGACGTATTTTTCTTGTGCGTGCGATTATCTCCGCGGCGGACGCAGGCTTACTGGTCAAAGTTTTAAACATGAGTATTCAGTGTTGCATAACTTTTTATGTAGTCATAAATTTTATTCAATTTTACTAACGTTGATACATTGGTACATTGAGTACACACCTAAATGTCAATACCCTCTTCTATTGTATTTAGTTTAGTTCTACTTAAGAAAGGCATCTATCCGTATCAAAAAGTATAGTTGCCTCAATTTATCTGGGGGATAGTTGCCCTTAAAGGCATCTATCCCCCAGAACTCTTAACATAGTCAGTGTTTGTTGGAAAACAAAATTTTGTTACATTTTACGTCGGAAACATTTTGTACATACCTATTTGTGTTCAATTCCTAATGTTTAACCGCCAATAAAATTAATTTCATACCCCATGTAGACCACATGGGTCTCGCGTCCGTTTACCTATGCCCCAACATACCCTAAAAGCTGATTTTCAAATGTTGATTTTCTTAATGTTGATTTCCTTATGTTAATTTTTTGAATGTTGCTTTTCTTATTGTTGATTTTCTTAATGTTGATTTTCTAAATGTTGGTTTTCTTAATGTTGATTTTCTTAATTTTCTTACTGTTGATTTTTTTATTGTTACTTTTTGTTAGACAAATGCACAACCTCATGTATTATTGTATAGGAATGCTCAAATAAATGATTTTAAATTGTATTTTACTTTTATTCATTCTATAGGCCATCTATCCTACACCACTGGCTTCTATCCTCCATAGCATTTTCATGCTGTGGCATCTATCCATATAGGGTAGGCATCTATCCCCAAAAAAAGGGTTTGCGAAAACTCAATTCCTGCCTAATTAGTGATATTTAGGTCACTAGCAACCGTTATAGATGTGAGATAAAAGATTAAACTATCTATATTCATAAAAATTACTCACGTCAAATTAAGAATTTTAAAACTACAAGGCTTTTTCAAAAAGTGTGGCTTCTATCCTGGGTTTACCCTATAATAAAAAAATATTTATCTATGTAATATATTGTATTAAGTATATCAGTTTTCTAGTACCCATAACACAAGCTCTGCTTAGCTTGGGGCTAGATAATGCTGTGTGAATTGTCCAGCATTATTTATTATTATTAATAATAAGATATTTTTTTGGTCAAACTAAAAAAAATAGTTTTGAATTTTTTCTGCGTTCTACGAGGACCAAAACTAGTGGAGAAGTTATTTTCTGCTTGTCATATGTGTTGTAGAAATTAGAATATAAAATCACAAAAAAGTAGAATCCCGAGGGCAACATGAATCGAACTTTAACTTTTTACAGAGAGCCAGAAAATCTTAAAAGAACAAAGCTAAGATTCGGTAAATACCGAAACCTCTAGGTTCACGACAAACCCGTGCTCGCATCGACGGGGCGGGCATACGAATTACCGCCTACGTGCCCGTCTGGGCTCAGTGAATTTAATAAATTATTGCGGTTCAAATGTTCGGAATTTCGAGCAACTGGTACGTATGGAACTTTTTCATGGAGTATTGGGAAAGAAAATGATGAACCATTCGATTTTTACAGCTTTGTCTATGGTAGGAAGTGCTAGTTATTTTCCTTTTCAACAGATTTTTTTAATATAGGTTTGTTACTCCGCCTATTGTTAATAACCGATTTTGAAGATTGATTCTTCTTGAAAGAGAATTATTCCAAATTGGTCCCATAAAAGTTTTGGAAAAAAATGGAATTTTCAGGACTTTGAAGACGGTTCTTAGTTTATATTGAAAACATCAAATTATTACAAATAATTTCCTAAAAAACGTTCTTATTCTCCTAAAGCAAGGTTGTTCTTTAAGACCGCCCTTACCACTACTTTTTATGGTTTTTCTTATGTTCTGTCTTGGTGTGTGACCCATGTGTAGTTAAGTACTTAGCAGACACACTTCTTTAATAAATCACTCAAAAGCTTTTAAAAAGCACTCATTGTGCCTGAAAGAAGTACAACTTACATAAACTTATGAGACATTTCATATTATTTGAGTTATTCATAATTCAAGCAAGCGCCACATATTTACCTTTTCTTTGTCTCAACGTTTCAGACTCAGGCGTTTGGAATAGCACAAGATTTGAAAGCCTCATCAACTTTATGACAAAGTTTATGTGAGCTTGTGGAAAATCTTGGTGAGAAGTTTCTAAGTTTCCCGTGGTTGTTTAAAATGAATCTTTGCGTAAAAGAATCGATTTACGCTACAAAATTTTGCATAGAAGTTTGACTGGATCATAAATCACACTAATATTATAAATGCGAAAGTTTGGATGGATGGATGGATGTTTTTTACCTCGGGCTGAAATTTTGCATACAGGTATTTGTAATACTGGAATCAAACATAGGCTACTTTTTATCCCATATATCAGTTCCCATGGGATAGAAATAACCTTTAAACGTTTTCATAGAAACGACACGTGCGAAGCCGCGGGCATAAACTAGATTTTTATAAGTTTCTCTGGAATTAGTTGTGTGGGGTAAGCACTAGGTATAAAAACAAAAAAAAAAAACGTTAGCATGTTTTTAATTTAATACAAAAAACAAATGTACTTTAATGTCATCGTCACTTGAAGTTTAATTTAACTTTAATATTATAAATGCGAACGTTTTGATGGAGGATGGATATATGTTTGTTACTTTTTCACATTAAAACCGCTAATTGGATTAGGCTGAAATTTTAAATTAAAGTAAGTCTAAACATGGAATATTTCACAGGCTACTTTGTATCTAATTATATCAGTTCCCATGGAGAAAAAAACAACCATTCAACGTTTTTATACAAATAACTCGTGTGTGAAGGCCGTAGAAATTAGTAGCTTATAAAAAAGTGTAGGTAATTAAATATCGTTCTATAGAATAATAAATTCTTTGATACTAGGTCACTTTTCTATACTAATATGTATAGTATTATAATATCTGTGCTAATATTATAAAGTGGAAAGATTTGATTGTTTGTTTGTTTGTATTGAATAGGCTCCGAAACGGCTAGAGCGATTTGAAGAATTCTTTTACCATGAGCAGCCTACAATATTCCTGATGAACATAGGCTACTTTTTACCGCAGGAAAATGCTTCATTCCTACGGGAAAACAGGTAATAGGACAACGGGTAGTAAGAATGCAGCTAGTAACCTAAAAATTAAATCATGTAACACGTATTTTTCATTTTTACGAAACCAATAAAAATTATAAGAGGTGTGCATTAAATTTCTAAAATTTGTATGATTTTCACGCGGGAAAAGCCCCAGGGCGCAGATAGTAACTAATAATTGCTAACTTAGAAAGCAACCCAACGATTATTCACAGAAAAACGACTTATATTGCTACAATCATTTTTCAGTGCAGGTCGGGAATTATTAAAAAGATTTGCGTCAACCTCTTACACTCCCAGCTTGCTTTATTACGTCTAGGCAAATAACTCGTGTGGCCGCAGCGACCTGGATAATAAAATGGCTGGCCACAGGCACTCCACGAAAATCTGGGGCACAATATAGAGGTAAACTGGAGGTGTATCACGCTACTTTACGTTCCCTCAATGCGGTATGGAAATACAAACCGATCTGCTGGGATTGGATGTTGCTGTGGATAAGAACTACAATGGTTGGCATTGAGGAGCATATCTAGATAAAACTTACCTTTGGAATAAACCTTCTGCAGTTCGAATGGCAGAACAAACATTTTGAGCGGCATACCCTTTATATTTCCTGTTCTAAAAGCTTGTCCTTGTCGTTGGCCATTCGTAGACATTAGTGACATTAGTGTCTACGGCGTAGCACTTACGCCATAGACAGCTACGCCATAGCAGATGACTGGCGTTTGATTAACACTTCTCGCTTGGATGGCATCTACTTAAAAATTAGTTACTTTGTAACTCCAAAGTAAAATCAGAGAGTTTTCAGCTAAGAGTTATCGCACAACAAAAACTCAGATAAATTTGCCACAACTGCTTCGCTAAATTAATAATATTTTGAGTAAACTGAGCTTTACTCTGAATTTAAATTCTAACCCAATTTAATGAGACAGAAATACGATGAAACCACCTCAAAAGATTCAGTCTAATCTCAAATTATAATAAAAAAATATTATTCAAAGAACAGGTCATTAAACGAAATTGATGTTTACTTAAAAAATCGAAAGCAACTTGTTTTCTCTGGATCAAAAGGAGGAAAAATGTTGCCCCATTTTCCAGGGTGACAAAAATAATTTGATTATATTGGAGAAATGTCGACAGTTGATTTTATATTGAACTTTGCAAACTGAAATGGATTTTGTGTGTTTGATTAATTTCGAGCTAGATGTTTATTCATAGCGACCCGAAATGATATCGAATACATTAGGTATTATCTATTAAATTGTCTGACTGCCATTTGTTTTGATGTGACACATCATCACCTTTAAAAAAATTATTACACGTGAATGGATAGCCAAGCGAGTGAGTACCTGAAATCCGTGGCTCTGGAGGCATTTATCTCATTACCCATTTATGAAACACTAGTTTCCAAACCAAAGCGTATGAAACTATGCTCGACGAGGCGTAATCTCTATCTCTAATAAACCAGTTACTATATGAATGAAACAGTTAGGAGGCTATTAATACCATTGAAATCCGTTAGTTCATCACATTACGTCATCCACAATCCCGCTGCCCAGTCATATGGAATATCAGAGGTCCCCGCACCAATAGTTCACGGGATTACAGTGCTACACAACTCTATTTTACTGAAACAGATGTATGTGACGGGACGGGAGTTAGAACAAGCTATCAAAACGTCAACAACTGGTGCAATATTGTAGCTATATTTTAAATTTATGTAGCTATGGTATGATTGTTTAGGTATTTGTTCTTCGTGAAGCGTTGTCAGCAAAAGTTGCATGAATGGCCCGCGCGCTGTCCGTTAGTTTATGCCGACACTGTAAAATGTATCTTAACGTTATTAGTCTGTAACTATACATGAATATAATATTATATAAAAGCATATGAACACATTTGGTGTTGAACGTGTGAGCGACAACCTAAACATTGCATATGTGCAGCGGATCCAATTTTCCACTAAAGACAAAAGACGACATGGATATGAATATTTTAATATTCATTTGTCATGTTTGTCATTTTATATAGTCACACGGGATATGGTTAAGTTGTGTGATACGGATATTAATAACTAGAATAATGCATTTCTAGTTATTAATAACCGTGTCACACAAGCATAATACGTATTATAATTTGCTTAAGAGACACTTTTGTCATATAGTAGTACTAAGTGCAATAAAACAATTTTTTTTGTTTCGGGGGCCTCACCCACAGGGGCGTCGACCACTGGGTCCTAAGCCACCAACCCCCGGTGTCGACACCTCATTGTCAAAATCAGTTCAACCGTCAGGGCTACAGCGACAGAGAGCGGAACTAACTTAAACAACTAGACATAAAGATACACCCCAAAAAGATCCTGTGTGGAGTAAAAACAATGCTCATTATATATGTGGCACTTTACAGCAAGATGGTTAATGAACTTAGTAATCGCGCTTTGGAATTAGGTGCTAATTAGGTCGGAACATTTGATCCTATTACTAGAGATATGGTTAGTAACGCGTGCTGATTGGTAAGAGGTTAAAATTTGTTGGCATTTGACATCCGATGTCGTTTAAATCTTGTTCTCTATCGCTATTTATTGTCAATTAAACATATTATTAAATTTTATAAAAATCTTTTTATAAAATTTATTAATAGCTTATAGCATCGACGACTCATTTCTGACAGAGACCTTGTGGTGAAGTTTCCATAGTTTACGAAAACTATATACGTTTTCTTTTCCTTTTGCAGTGTCAGATGAAAGGAAGTACTTTACATTATGGCAATTCAATAGTTTCATATGAACTCGAATGTTGGTAGTTTTCTTATGATTCTGAGTGATTTGTTGCATTTAAGAAGTACGATTTGGCACTTTTCCAAGTCAGAGTTAGTAAACAAAAACATTTTTGGTTAGGTATTGTGCTAACTCATACAGGTTAGGTTTCTAAACTACGAGTACAGTACTCGAGTTACCGAAAGTTACTTCGAAGATACCCGGAAACGAAAAAAACTAGGCTCTAAACTAGATACTCCATGCCATTTCTAGGCAGATTATGTTGCTCTATGTAGGCTCCTATAAATTGAAAACATTTTTACAATTATCGCAAAATTCGTAAATAAATAAGCTTCACCACTCATCATATATCGTCATAATATCAGAACCCCGTTCTAACTCAAATAAAAAACTTTCAAGGCTTATTAAACGTTTGAATCTACATAAAACAAAATAAACTTACCCTAGTGCTAAACTTGCAAAGTCACATTAATACGCAGCGTTTATTACAAAGCAACAAAATATCTTAGGTTCATATAAATTAATTTAATCCTACTTTGTTCTCGAAGCGAGCTCATATTTCTTAATTTATTCGATATATTCGCAAGCTTGCGAGGGGCAGATAGACTGAACGACATAGCTTGGAACAAACAGCTTGCGCAATAAGTTATTTTGGGTACTGATTCATAAACAAAATTGAAATTCAAAGCTTAAAATAAATTAGACAACTGATATGATTCACACAGAGGGGAAAAAAGAGTTAGGTACTACTTACTACATACTTAATAATGCTACATGTTAATATTTAATAAAATATATTGCGATCTAACCTGTTCTTAGCACCAAAGCATGGGCTTGGAAACATGATGACAAAGTTAAAGTCTACTTTGTTTTTACAATGATTTGAAGTCAACTACAAAAATATATATACAGGGTGTAACAAAAAAGAGTAACCAAACTTTCAGGTGGGGTGTAGAATCGAACACTGAATTCAGGAAAAATATTAAAAAAAAATCCCGCCCTTTAGTTTTCGAAAAATTAAATAAATACGGAATTTTCACTACATTACGCAAACGACTGATGCACGTGTTTATTTGGCATTAAAATTTGATTAAAAGGTCTACGTACCTTGTGTACACCTTTTTAGCAGATAAACATCTTTTTACGGGGGGCACCCACGACCGGACACGCGATATCGCAGCAGCGCGCGCGGCGGCGGGCTGCACGTGTTGTAGTTATGTAGGAAGCTAGCCAATGCATTCCAAGTACACTCGCATCATCTCGTGGTATTCAATATCTGAATAACGCATACGAGCCATTTTTACGCACAAATAACCGATAAGCGCCGCCGCGACCTTCACCTTGCGCTTGCAATGATGCAACTAAATGGCCATTGACCCTATGATAACAGACAGTTTGACAAAACTAACAATAAGCCTAGCATTGGGTGAACATTCGGATGAACTAAGTTTGTATACCTATCTCGCTCTCGCGCGCTAAAAGTTTGTGCCTTTTCTTGTCTCAATCTGGTGCTTCGGAAATGCAAATTGTAACAACCTTTCATTGTTAGTTACTCACCGTGTTTTTAAAGTTCAATGTGAAGGTAGGTAGGTACTTAGGTAGTCAACGATATGAAAAAATAAAAGCTAGTAGTGAATATCTTTTAGTAGGAAGGAAGGTGCATGCTTAATGAATGTACCTACTAACTATGCATTTTCGCGATAGAACGTGTGTAAAGACTTAAAATAATTTATTTATTTTTAATTCCTAGAGGAAAATTGGAATGTATTTGTTGTACGTAGGCTCCATATCTAAGCACGCCGCGCAGCCTGTTCGCTTCCGCTGCAATGATGTCGCGGGTCGATGACCGCGGTGGCCGCTCATTAGGGTACCGTTTAGGTGTTATGGGCTTATAAAAGATATGAATACAGGTACGCAGGCCATTTTTTTCTAATTCCAAATAGACACTTGTATTAGAGTCTATTGCCTACTGTTGTGAAAATTTCGTACCTATTTATTTAATTTTTCGAAAACTAAAGGGCGGAATTTTTTTTCAATATTTTTCCTGAATTCAGTGTTCGATTCTACACCCCACCTGAAAGTTTGGTTACTCTTTTTTGTTACACCCTGTATATATATAATAATAATAATAATAATAAATAATTTAGATAATAATAAATTTTAAACTACATAGCTTCTTGTTTATTACGCTGTGTCTGTACGATTTGAGGCATGTAAAATAAATAATGTACTCCTAGCCGAATTTCGACCACGGCGGCCAGTCTCATCGGAGACTAGCCATACGCAGGACATATTATAGTGAACAAGTGTGTGTGCAAACGCATGTGCACTCTCTGTTCCCTTCATTTTCATAATCCGATGGGATGGCAGACCGACACGACCGGGGAGAGGTCGGTAGAACAAACGGCTTAACGTGCTTTCCGAGGCACGGGGGTGTAGCACCGCCAACTTCCTGGCTGCTACTGTTAATTTTTCTTGCTAGAAAAACCCCAGTAACAACTATTGGCCCGACCCGGGATTCGAGCCCAGGACCTCATAATCAACGGTTAAACAAGCTGACCACTAGACCAACGAGGCAGTAACTTAAAATAGTAAGTGTGAAGTGATCAGGCTGTTTGTCAGTAACTACTGCTGCCCCATATTTATGGTCGTTCTTCACGACACGGCGACCGAGTGGTAATTCCCGCACTTTATACGCCTGTTTGAGAATACTTGAGGTGTGTAAATAAAATAAAACCCGGTAATGGTGCTGTTACATTTACTTATTTACGACGCACGGATAGGAATTGCTCGTGTGAATTGAATCTTTTATTTGATGGGAATGAGAACATTACTGAAGATACCTGTCGTTAAATTTTATCATGCCATTAGAAAAGCATCGGGTAAGAATTTTTAGATTCGTTTGTACATACTGCTATTACGTCGCGCTGCTACTTTCCAAGCATGGCTGACACTCTGACATCGAAATAAATTCTTCATATTATATTTGTTCTGACACTATCGTCCGAAACCGCAACAAAAGTAACAAATAATCGAAGTCAATGTTAAAACGATATCCAATAATCGATGGACTACACACAGGTTCGAAGCATTCCCATGAGTACCGCCTACAGATCCAGCCATTCAGTGTCAGTTAGCCCACGCAGTACATACAAATCACTTATTAGCCTCGAACAATCAATTCACGTAGACGGCTTTAGGCGAGATGACTTGTAATGGGCGTCGTGCACTGGGAGGTCCCAGGGCGGCGGCCGCAGGGGCGCCTAGTGCAGAATGGAAAGTGGAAAATCAAGGTTATAATGCATTAGTACCGACAGCAATTTCTACTAGCTCTTAGTGGTGACATCTCCGCTAGATTAATAAGTAAGTACTAAAATCACACTAATATTATAAATGCGAAAGTTTGGATGGATGGATGTTTGTTACCTCTTCACGCCAAAACGACTGACTCGATCGGGCTGAAATTTTGCAAAGATCTAAGCAATGAAATCAAACATAGGCTACTTTATATCCCATAACACAGACAACTACAAACAGTTCCCGTGTGATAGGAATAACCTTTAAACGTTTCCATAGAAACAACGCGTGCGAAGCCGCGGGCTAGTACTATTATAAATTCCTCAACTAAAACTAAACTACTAAACTTTAACTAAACTTTTTTTTTTTTTTACTAAACTTTCGGAAACTAGTAATATTATAAATTCGTCAGGCCCTGCGTTGCGAGGTTACAGAGGAAGGTGTCACTTATACTTTTTTTCTCTGTTTATTGAGCTAAGCGGTGTGAATATGGATTCAGACAAGGAGTACGTTGGGATTTAACCCAACTCTAACGCGGTTATAATCTAGAAATGACGGCAGCGGAAATAGTTGTCAGATCGTTTCATGTATGAATTTTGTACTTCTTTCGGTGAATTATACCTAAAAATATATATTTTAGTCGGTTTCCCTAAGGTATGCCAGCAAGAAATACAGAAATACATTTTATTTTTAAAATCAATTTACATGTCAGATTTTCTTGAAACTAGTAGACATACATATTGTAAGTATTAAGTTAATGTTGAAAAATTCTTTGTATACACAAATTAAATAAAATGAAATAAATGAAAGAAATATTATAAGTAAGTAAAAATCATATCAAAATGTAACATCAATCAATTATGCTAGCTAACTAAACCAGCTTGAGCGCTTGGCTCTTGGCTACGTTTCTGTTTTCTCCTGCTGCAAACTTTGCTCTGTGGTCAATAACATCGGTGACTATGACACGACGCCGACGTGTCTGAACGTGCCGCGCGTGCGATCTCGCCGATGATTGCATTTGTCATGACGGCTATCCAGACTCTATTACATATAATTGCTGGAATTTTCAGCGAGCGTTTCTGATGGCCTTAAAATGAAATCCATCAGTAAATAAATAAATAATACTGGACAATTCACACAGTATTATCTAGCCCCAACCTAAGCGGAGCTTGTGTTATGGGTACTAGATAACTGATATACTTAATTCAATACACTACATAGATAGATATTTTTTATTATACATAGAAGAAACCGAGACCAACGGAACAAATTTCTGCAGATCGTACATAAATTTGGGGAATCGAACCCGCAACCTCGTGCGTCGCAGGCGGCCTTCGCCCGCTGCGCCACAGTAACTTTCAAATTCGATTTATTTACTAAACATAATATAGTACCTACTTAATAAAGTACCAAAGGTTTGATAATTAACAAATTAAATTACATTTAAAGAAATGAAACGAATAAGTATTTACAATTCAAACAGACAGACAGACAGGTGCAGACTTTTGCAAACAATCTAGAGGTATTGAAGATATTTGATGACGATGAATAAGATTTCACATCTTTTTGTCCTCTAAATCCATTAAAATAACGTCAAAGATTCTGAGGTTGGACATGGCCATGAATCATCCCAAAATGGTTTTTTCAACTTACAAATTACGTACATTATTTTCCCTCATTTTATTCAAATAAATGTTTTGTTTCAGAATGTAAAATAAACTTTTTATCAACAGTTTTGTGCTTATTTGGCTAAAGAGTCCCAGTGGGACAAAAAGGTGTGCCCAATTTTACCTCAAATGGACGACCGAGAAAAGTTACAATAAATGGGAATATTTACACATTTTGAGGGAATTTGTTGACCATTTTTGGAGTAAGTTTATGCTGTAGGCAATTTTCATCTGGGGACAGTAGATAAGCTGCCTTTTCAAATATATATACGAGTAAATCATTATCAGCCTATATTAGTTGTGAGGCTGAAGCTAGGCCGTCTAGCATCTGGTTCAGCTCCTCTGGCTACTTCGCCATCAAAACTATGTCATCAGCGAATTGCAGGTGTGAGATGTAATCGGCGTTTATGTTAATGTCCTTACCTTTCAAGTCCATATCTAAATAAGTAATATACAGAGTTATTGGTTATTCACTGACACTGCGTGAGCTGCAATTTCTGCTCATCACCAGGAACACGTTCGTGAAGACGGCAGGTATTCATTCTAAAAAAAACATATATCAACTATGATACAAAATAAAAAAATACGTTCGTCTGGAAACCAATGATTTACTGAAGATCAAACTCTCACTGCCACACCCACTGTTATTACGGGGCAGAGCCGTTTTTAAGTATATTTCCAAAATGTTAAGCCTCTCTAAAAAACGAGTTTTGAATGCGGGGGTAGCCGAAAGTCTTCTTAATTCTAAAATTCGGTATTGGTAGCCTGGCGTCTTCACAAATGCGTTCGTGATGATGGGCAGAAAATGCAGTTCACGCAGTGTCTCTAATTTACCAATAACCATGTATATCCTGTGATATATGTATGTTAAAAAGTATAATTCTAGCGTCAACCATGCAGCAGGACTAACTTCGTTGAACACAGGTATAAAAATAAGACAGAAAAACTAGCTTCTGTCACAGGGCGACGGTTTATTCTTGATTGGAATATTTATACCCGCATGTTAGAAACTCATCCCACCTCTATCAAACGGTCCAGTGAAAAATAACACTTTTATAGCTAGCCAAAAGAGCAAGCGAACTACAAATAGGTAGGTATCTAGTATTGCGTGGTGTACCATCGGTATTTTTTGTCCCGACCTACCGTACAATTGTTTGTCATGTTTCCGGGAGGAGAATTTATGGCAACACCGAACCCAGCCGGAAACGATTTCTACGTAAATAAGGACAAAAAGTGTAGTAAATTGTGAATAAAAATGTTGCGAACAATATTGTTAAGCAATAGGGCTATGGGTTAGGACGCTTTGTTCCT
Organism: Eupithecia subumbrata; assembly: GCA_949316285.1. NCBI lineage: Eukaryota > Metazoa > Arthropoda > Insecta > Lepidoptera > Geometridae > Eupithecia > Eupithecia subumbrata. Next base: position 26,568,910 of record OX438643.1, read on the forward strand.
GAAAGTTGCTGAAGTTGAGTGAATAAAGCGGAGTACTTGAGGAAAGTTTTGATACGTTGACGAGGAACATCTTTGCCTGAATGGCGGAGAGTATGGGATATAAACATTTCCTTTTTGGGAGGAGTTCACGTGCAAACCAACTTAGTTTCGGTGGTTTAAAGCTGGACGCTGCACGCACATTCCGAGCTCTCCCGTCGTGGTCGCGCGGTGAGAGCTCGGGTCCTAAGAAATCTATCATTGTGCAGCAAAAGCGAAGTTTTCACAGTTATATAGAAAATTCTCAGGGTGCGTTTTTCAGTGGATAGCAGGAATGAGATTGTTGCCAATTTTATACGGAATCGCTTGTATTTTCCGATGTTCACAGAAAACAGCCTGTGAATATCACCAGAATAATGTCATCCTAGCCGAATTTTGACCACGGCGGCCAGTCTCATCGGAGACTAGCCAGATGCGCAGGACATTATTATAGTGCACAAATGTATGCGCAGACACAGATGCACTCTCTATTCCCTCACTCTCATAATCCGATGGGACGGCAGACAAACACGACCGGAGAGAGGTCAAGCGCAGGACCAACGGCTTAACGTGCTTTCCGAGGACGGGGGTGTAACACCGCCAACTTCCTGACTTCGGGCTGCTACTGTGAATTTTTCTTGCTAGAAAAACCCTAATAACAACTATTACCATGCAGTAAGTGCATCAAGTGCACTTTGATAATGTAAAACTCATCTGGCGATAATGTAACTCACCTGAACAAAGAACTTTGTTTGCTTCCTAGATTTCTAGACAGTTTAAAGCACAAAGCAGCCAACATTCAGATATACTGTTGGCCACACACTTGCCCGTGGCGACAGATTTATGTGGACACCAAACAACCTTTTGTAGCTGCATGAAACTTGAATAAAGCAACTACAAAGCTGCTAAAAACTGTTGATCAAAATCTCTGGTTACTTATTAGGTACTAACTTTTAGGAAGGTTTGGTTATAACGCAAGGAAACCTCAGATTAATTATTTTAATTAAGAGCACATAAATACAATACAATACATTTATACAATAATAAAAATTCAAACAAAGCTGAAAATATGATAAGTTTATTGTGCTTTTGAATGACTCCGGCTCTAAAGATTAGAATTTTCTTGGCAAAGGCATTCCTCATCAATAAAAAACTCGTACAAATGACATGAAAAACATAGTAAAATATGAATCTTTAAACAGTACCTAGCTTTCTTTTCATCCAATAATTCCCGTTTCTCTTTCTTACTCCATTGCAAAGCCCTACCTTCTTCATTTCAACAATTCCATACAGTTCAAAAATCGAATTCCGTGGAGTATACCCACGTCAGCATATTGCTGGTGAAGCGACCGCCCCACTTGTATTATGAAGTTCTATTTTGCACTGACATTTTTCGTTCAACAGTACACGATTGGATTTTTGAAACGTGTAAATTCGATAAAACATGGCCTGGGGCTGGGGAGGAATGAGAGAGTGAGTTACGCGCGCTCTGGCTTTCGCCGAATGCAAATCGTGATTCGACTAGCATTTTTTTGTTCTAGTTGATTTAATATCCGTTATAGGTAGTATCAATTTCTGTGTTACGAAAACTTTAATTCCGATTCTGTATGCAGCATCATGTTAACCGCAACAACGAATGCATGAAATATGAAACCGCAAGGGCGCTGACCGAAAAACAGTGGAATGAACAACACAGACATTATTAATTATCACATTACCGCCCCAGGTGTGTCTAAGCTCCGTCGTCGCCCCGGGATAATTTGTCACGCAGCGTGAAGGGACGATATTGCAACAAAATATAAAATTGCCGAGCACCGGAGCCCTGTCATCAGTTGTAACTGCACTGAGCTTCCGCGCTCACGTAGAACTCAAAGCTTCTCATATAATAGATGCGACTTTGCGCACTATTTTTGTCTTTTGATTAAAAAGTTTTTGTCTTTTGATTAAAAGGTTTTATTAGGTAAGAAATCAAATAATAACCCAAAAATTTTCGACTTCAACCGGACTTGAACTTGCATCCTTCCCTCAGTACAGGAATGCGCTAACCAACTACACCTTAAAAAATTTAAAACCCCTGACAGATTTTCATGAAACACGGCTAAAAACACTCGGGATAAAATTATCTATGACACAAAAAAAACTAAACGAAAATCGGTTCATCCGTTTTGGAGCTAAGATAACACAGACAGATACACAGACAGACACGTTAAACTTATAACACGAGGGGTCTTTTTGAGTCGGGGGTTAAAAAAGAAACATACCTACTATCATTTGTAAATAAAAATATACACCGACTTATTTTGGATGCTAAGAAAACGTTTAAGGTGAAGCTCGGCGAGAGAAACATCGAGAATAATTTCAATTAATTACAAGCAAAATGCTTGGAATTGTCAAAGCAAAAGTGCTCAACCTGATAGTGCACAAAAATAGTATATTGATCATGAAGTCTCCATCCCGTCGCTGTTCCTAACAATGCAACGGTCGCAGGTAATATATTTGGAATTTTCCACGCTATGAAAAGGTTACGTGATCTCAAGACGCCGCTTTGCACCAAACATTCTGATTACTGAATGACCACCTGCAATTTCCTTTTGAAAAATAAATAAGGAATGTTTCCACAGCCGTGGAGTTTTGCTCGGTCTTGAGATTTAAAGTTTAAATTTTTGTGCTTTAGAAAATACTATTCCTTTGTTTTGCTTTGGGAAAATATTGACTTCTACCACTTGCAACATAAAATTATAGTTTCTACCTCAGAAATAATATAAACTAGCGAATAAAAGCCAACGTGTGTGTGTTTCGAGGTTATTTCTATCGTTAGGTTAAAACCCACGCTATGAAACAAAACGGAGAAAAAACTTCTCAAATTAATTTAAATGATAAGGTACCTAGGTTTTTTAAACAATGTACCTCATAAAGAAACAATGTAAAAAAATAAAAAAAGTATTGATAACCAAAATGAAAATGACGATTATAACAGAACAGAATCAAAAGTATTTTCGTATGCCTGCTAAAAGTGAAGGAGGCGACACTTTTCAAACAGATTTAGCACTCAGTTATCAATTTTGCCCAAGAATGCATTCAAAGTCTATATAAACTTCGCAGCCGCTTGGAGGATTATAGATTTATAACTTTGCGAGTTTCATGAAACTGGATTGTTGTATTGTTCAGACGTACAATTTTCTCTGTGAGAATGTTCTACACGTCTAAATATTACGAACATGTTTATCGTTTGTAGACACCTACTTCGGCTATTGTGTAGTTATGATAATAATTTTATTATGATGTGTAATAATGAGGAACATAGGTACATTTCAATGGCATCTGTGGCGTTTTGGGTGAAAATCTGCCTACGACGTAGGGGGTTGCGGGTTCGATTCCCGCCTCGGGGCTTATGTTTGTTCGTTCTGCAGATATTTATTCGGGGTGTTCTGGGTGTTTTCTGTGCAAAGTAAAAATATATTTAGGTATCTTATATATATATGAAGCATATCAAGTACAGGTTTCGGGTTCAAGTACTCATAATACAAGTTCTGCTTACTATCGGGCTAGATGATGCTGTGTAAATTATATGTTAATTATTACTAGAACAATTAAGCTCAACGACAGAATAAACATTTTCACATTAAAAACATCCATCTTAACTTTTGACATTGGTAGGAAATGAGCGTAAAATGCAAAACCAACTTAATCAAGAAACCAAGACTCCGAAATAAACGAAAAAGAACGCGAATGTCTCATTAAATAAACATTTAAAATGCGTCGGGAAATTCTCAGGGTAAATAAACCCCTGCTGCGGTCCATTCGCGATGCGCTAGCACCTAATTACTAAATAGCTTAATGGATGAAACGCCCTCATTACTCGAGTGGCATTCTGTTACATTGGATGTGGGTAGTACAGCGGCGAGGCGCTTGTGATGACGTCATTTTTGACGCATTCACTGCCCAGCCTATTGATGATGAACGATGTGATCCGTAGAGTGGTACTAGCATGATGGGAACTCATTGCCTTATATTTTGGCTTATATTAAATTCTATTTTTTTTTCAGTAAATAAAGCTGAAAACCCAACCAAGAGCGGTAAGCATCTGAAACTAATTCACTCCGTTTACTAAATAGGCACTATGATCTAAAAATGAAATAAAAATGAATATAGAGTTTCAACACGTCCCAAATAAGGGTTAGGTAGTTCTTTTGTAAAAATATTGTATGAAATTGAGTGGTGTCGGTTGCGGGTGACATCAAAATTCCATCAAGAGTCGAGAGGGACCGCAGTTGATTCGAATTCAATGTGCGTGCTGTAGGCATAATGCCCATTTGAATGAATATCTGTAATCACCGATTGGCCAAGCTAGCAAAGCTGGCTACTGCCAATTTACATATTGATTTTTTAGTTTTTTCATTGATACGAGCGTTCGTATCAATGAATAAAAACTATAGCGTTTTAATGCTCCATAATATACAAATGTGATAATAAAAGTAATAAACATAGCAACAACCAGAGGCTTGGTTTTTGCTGGATTAGACATTTCCGTTTCGTTTTCAAACAATGATTGGCGTGAGCCATCAGTTGATGGCTAAGAATACCCTATTGAAATTCAAAGCATATATCTGAACATATTAAATAAAATAAAATAGCCTTTTATTTCTTGTCATTCCTAATACATTTTTTCTAAGTTAAAGATTTATTACTGTCATACTATTTAAATTTTAATTCAGCATTTTATTGAGCAATTTAATATAATTATAATCTAAACGTCAAATTCATACAAGAACCCCTCATGTAAGGCTGAAGGCCTCCTCCAGACTTCTCCATTGGTCTCTGTCAATGGCTTCTGTCATCCAGTCTTTAGTCAATTTTGTGATTTCATCGTCCCATCTTATAGTTTGGTCTGCCTTTTGCTCTAGTGCCTCCCGGACCAGACCAGGCTGTTAATCGCTTAGTCCATCGTTTTTCTTTTATTCTGACAACGTGTACCACCCGCCCTCATATTTGAACATAGACACATGAAAATCGAAACAAAGCAGTATCGTCAACTTCCCCTTAGTATTCGAACTTGTTATGCTTGCCTGCTGATAATATAACGAAGATAACAATCCCACTTTGAAGTCCCAAGATTGATAGGATACAAAGAGTATTGTTTTAGTGTTCTTAGTTAGTATCCGACGGAATAGTTGAATAAACAAGGCGAACTCCGAGGCGCTAAGCGATATTACTTTCTGAGAGCTCTTCACTCATTATCTCTCGACTTGTAGCCCAGTCATTGTTTTCACTATGTGTTAACTGAATTACGTTTTAATAAGTAACTATTACAGAAAACCTAGAAAAATATAATTTGGAATTTGGTAAACCCAGATTTGAGAATCCAGCGCTGCAACGATAATTGATGTGCGTTTAAAAACACACACGATGGAAACCTACACACGATCGTTATTTTTTAAAACATAAATATACAAAGCTTTTATTAGTACTTATGCGGTATGCAATGCATGTAGGTAAGCAAAATAAACAAAAGTTAATCTTGTTTCTGCTTAGGGTTGAGAAAATTATGCTAATAAAATTTAAAACGAGAAAGCAAATAATGATAATAAATTACTGACTTTTGCAAAACTCATACCAAGTAATAAAACCATCCATTTCATAAAATTCATATCAAAAACTCTAATAAACGGAGACTCTGTAAAAAAGGGTTCCCTAGTAGGTAAATAAAAGAACTCCAATATATTGCAAAAGGCATCGAAACAAGAAACTTCGTGGAATACCCGAGAGAACAACAGAACATTCGCAAATTTCTAAAAAAAGAAAATAAAAATACCCGTCTCAGAAGTTGCTTTCAGCCATAACTTGTTGGTGGAAGGCTCTTATAGAAACATAAACGAAATACAATAACTGGGGCCCTTTACGGGTAAAGGGATAAAAAAACTGCAAAAGATATTGAAAGCAAACGAAATGTTTTTGCATATTAAATTTACTTGAAATAATTGTGTCTGAGAACTTCTTCACGAGTGATTAAAAGTATTGTATTAAAAGTATTGTGTAGTAAATTTATTTTTCTTTAGCCTGCCGCTTTTTCGAACAAAAGCATTTAGGCATTTAAAAGAAACAACTTAATAAGAAAACTTTTTAAGTATCCATGCCATTTTGAGACAGCCAGTTCAACTGCGCAATCACGCAAAAACCAATCATCAATGTCAATTATAGTTGACATTTGAAAGCCTTTGTACATGGTTTTCGCGCGTCCTATCCATACGATTACAAATTACGAAGCCCATAAAATGGCTTTCAAATGTCAAATACAATAAAATTATTAGGATGGGTGGTTTTTGCGTAAACGCACAGCTGGTGTCATACCGCACGGGGGCCTTGCTTGAATACCACACGGGGGCTGTTTTTCTAATGTATCCATGACTATTTACGTTAAAGCGTAGGAACTTATATAATTTCAGCTATATCGTGATTCCACTATTATATGATAATTATCATACACGCCAGTTTCAGTTCATAATGTGAAACTAAATACACAGTGAGCTAAGATTAGGGCAGCTAAATGAGTTTATGGCGTGATAGTGAGCCTCCATATCATTAGGGACTTGCGCTTTACTGTTTATTTCGTAATATGCTTTTTGGTTTCTGTTTTTTGTTTCTCAGGTCTGGGCCTGATTGATGTGTCAGACACTTTTACCGCATATCTGATATGCTTGAGTGAACTCCGCAAGACGATAAAAATATAACAACGTGATATCTTGAACGATGAAACAAACTGGCGTTCGATTACAAAGCCTAGATAGACAAAAAAATCCTGCGAACAATACGATAACTTTTTCACTTCTAAATTGTGTCATTATAGCGGGAGTTAAATTCGAGTTTAAGCCCCAGGGCTCTAAAGTATCTTCTTTTAGTTTTTGTCTGAAACCATCAGCCAGTACAAGATATTCGTCCTCTCACATAATTAAGGATTAATTCACATAAGGATTCGACTTTTTGGTGTTCCATCAACAAAGAACATGCTACATTTTAATGTGCGTTCTTTGTTTATTCGAACTTATTTTGAAAATAGAACTGAAAGCATCTTCGTGTTGATTGTTTGATGATTAAAAGAAGGGTGATTCTTTCTCCATGTTAGAATGCGTAACATGCGTTGCTCGTCACAACAACAATAACAAGAACAAAATTAAAAATGTTAAAAACCAAACACAGATTTTCAGGAAACATGGCTAAGAACACTCGGTATAAAAGATCTATGACAAAAAAAACTAATCGAAAATCCGTTCATCCGTTTGGGAGCTACGATACCACAGACAGACACGTTAAACTTATAACAACCCTCTCTTTTTGCGTCGGGGGTTAAAAAAAGTTGTTATTGCAGCAAAATCTCTTTTTGCTTGGTACAAGTTGAATTGAATGCAGCTTAAATATTTATATATAAATAATCTGTAATTGTAATAATATTACAATTCAAGACTTCCGACAAATTTGTGAAGAAAAACTAGTGGCTAAAATGTGTAAGTTTTAATTGTTTGTCTCGCAATCGAAGAAAAAAGTGGACTGTAACTCGGGCCAAAACCACACATTATAACTCGGTCTTGTCATCCTCCCTCGCTGCGCTCGGGAGTATAACAATAACCTCGTATATAATGGGGTGGTTTAGTCCTTAGTAAAACAATATACTATTGGATATTAATTTGAACTGATTTCTCTGTCTTTTGGTCCGAATACATTGCCATCGATTTGCAGAGTAGACATTCTGTTTAATGAATATAATAGATATCAAAGACCTCATGGAAATCAATTAACAATGATGCGACTACGAAATAATAAACAGTTTTAAAACCGCTGTTACATTTGTAAAAAAACATTCACCAACTGACTTTAAGGAAATTGTAAAACGGAAAAGGAAATTAATCTTTCTCTTAATTAGCAAAGTTGGTAACGGAAATTTCAAGGCCAATAAATCAAGGTGGCACTCCGGTTTCTAACAGGTCTAGCAGAACCATTGTTTGCTTTTAAGACTTCCAATATTTTAGAGTCCCCGAGTCGATATTTCAACAGTTGACGAAGGGGGCCGGTGGGTTATCTTGATTGACGGAGGGCTTATCCGACCCGTTTTAGTTTTGTGGGTACGTAATGGTACGAATTTTGTAGGTGACAAGCAAAATGCGATTAATCACGGCGTCTGACTACCTCTGGTAGAAGAGTGAAGACACATTTGTGTGATTTTCAGGATGGTACAAGCGAACGTTACCTTGAGGGCAGCTACAAGCTATTCAAGAATTTTACTTTAAACATACCCTTATTTTTTTAAATAACTATAAATAAATAATAATAATAAATAATGATGGACAATTCACACAGCGTTATCTAGCCCCAAGCTAAGCTAAGCTTGTGTTATGGGTAGTAGATAACTGATATACTTAATACAATGCACTACATAGATAGATACTTTTTACTATAGGTACATAGAAAACATCCAGAACACCCTGAACAAATATCTGCAAATCGTACAATCGTTTATTCCGAAGCGGTAATCGAACCCGCAACATCCTGCGTCGGAGGCCCTTCACCCGCTGTGCCACAGACGTCGTCGTTGACTAAAACGGCTAAAACAGAATTTAAAAATTATTGTCCTTATCTGAACCTCAGAAATCTTAAAAAATAACATCCTGTATTTGTATGTCACACACTTGTATTTCGCTATAGGAAACACCATAAGGTACATAGAAAAAATAAACAGACAGACATGACTGAAAAAAATAATAAAATAATTTGTTGGAATCAAATAAATAATAAATTAACTAATTAAAGGGCATGTCAAAGTATTCTGCTGTATAAGGGCATTGTCAAACTATACTAAAAATAATGTACAATATTACAAACATAATAAACTGAGAAAATAATAATGATACAATTAAAATCCCTTGCAGGTAACGTTTGTTTGTACTGCTCTGTATATTGTATTGGAGGTGGTAGCTCCCAGATGGAAGAGCAACGTTATACTGAAATGTAGTAACCTACAACACAATAAGTAGGAAAAATCGGGGCACAGAAGATGGCAACAGGTTTACTGGTTTCAAACCTGCTTAGCGAAAAATGATCGCGTGATCTGCAGATATTTGTTCCGGTTCTTTGAATGAATAAAACTTGCTGCATAAGTAACTGATACAAACCAATAGGTAGTACAGAATTGAAAGGTTATGAACATGCCATAATGATGTTACCATAGTTTCAAATGTTTCAATCTAAGCTCAGAGTAATAATTTTTATCTATACTAATATTATAAACAGGAAAGATTTGATTGTTTGTTTGTATTGAATGGGCTCCGAAACTACTGGACCGATTTGAAAAATTATTTTACCATTAGAAGCTTACATTATTCCTGATGAACATAGGCTACTTTTTACAGCGGGAAAATGCTTCATTCCTACGGAAAAACGGGTAATAGGACAACAGGTAGTAAGAATGCAGCATGTTTAAAAATATGAAGCCCATCTTTTTTTAAAATAAAACATTTTCAAACCCCTCCATTAACTCCCCCTCCATCCCCCTCCATCTTATTAACTGTCTCACACCCCTAATTGGAATACAAGAATTCACACTCAAATCTACCCTTAGGCTTGATAATAGGGTGATTAAAGAACAAATCCGGCCAGTATCACAATTTCAATTATTATTAACGTTAGCCCTTCTTCGGCCCCTTCAGTAATTATCCATGGCAGATCTTTAACATCTTACGGGGCTGAGCATTAATCACACTAATATTATAAATGCGTAAATGCGAAAGTTTGGATGGATGTATAGATGGATGGATGGATGTTTGTTACCTCTTCACGCCAAAACTACTGAACGGATCGGGTTGCAATTTTGTATGCAGGAAATTCTAATTCGGGAATCATCGGGAAAACATACTTTTTATCCAATAAATCAGTTCCCATGGGATAGAAATCACCTTCAAACGTTTATAGAAACACAGCGTGCGAAGCCGCGGACATAAACTAGTGTTAAATAATGCCGTTTTAAACAATCAGCTACTAATGTAATCAATACTTGGGACCGACGGGATGCGCCTGGCCAGGTAGAGAAGGCGTAACGGCATTAGGGGAGGCCTATGTCCAGCGGTGGACTATACACTAGTCCACTGCTGGACATAGGCCGATGACTAGTATAGTATGGTGATGGAACTGATATTTAATATAATAAAAAAATTGACGTTTTCAATAATCTGTTTTATTTACTGTTATGAGTACTTGAGGTGATTTATTTACTGTTATGAGGATGCGGATCGCCGATTATTTTTAAAGATTTATTAGAGATGCTATTATGAGGCAGCATTATTATTATCATTTACATGAAATGAAATGAAATTTATTCAACTTTACAAACCTACATTATCTCACAACTAAGTTTTTACTAGAACAAAATAAAAATAAAAAACCCTACAGATTATCCGTTTGGGAGCTACGATACCATAGACAGACACACAGATGCACAGACAGACACGTTAAACTTATAACACCCCTCTCTTTTTGCGTCGGGGGTTAAAAACCGACTAAGTGGGACTGCATGGTATAATTTATGAGCATGGACTTGTTGTGTAGTGCTTTTACCCTATGCGATTTTCTTAAAGTTCTCTCTATACCGATAAAATAAAATCAAATTGTTTTACACATCACTGATTCAGCAAAAAGATGCAGTAAAATCAAACCGCTAAAAGCTCAAATCAAATGCTCCTTCCATGCACATCACTCTGCAAACTACATTAAAGCAGACTTAAAAAACTTCCAGCAGCCCCCGCCATTTAAAATTCTTAGCGCGTTCACACAATCGTGAAATTTGTTTCTCTTCCCCTTGCGAAATGTCAAACACTAGCTTGAAGGAGGGGTCGCCCCTTGACAGTTCTAACCAGTAATCCATTGAAACCGAGGGTCACTTTCCAATTACATCGCTTACTAAAGCGTTTCTTAATTTGAGTACCTATTCTTGGATATCTACGTGAGTGGCTGTGGATCCGTACATTAGGCATATATGTCTTAAAACCTACGCCTCAAGATAAGGTCGCAGGGCTTTGGTGAGGAATGAACGGTTTTTTGTTTGCTACGGCTGCCACCTAACGGCATTTTTGTGATTTTCATTATATTAGGATTCCGTACCTAAAATGGAAAAAAGGAACCCTTATAGGATCATTTTGTTGTCCGTCTGTCGGTCTGTCTGTCTGTCCGTCCGTCTATTAACCCTCTTTTCTCAGAAACGCGTGGACGTATCGAGTTGAAATTAACGTCGAATACTCAAGTCCGTAACCTCTTGGAGCCGTGATATAAATATAATTCTAAGTCAACGCTCTCAAAAGTTCTAAGTCAACGCTCTCGTTTATGACCGAATATTTTGAAATTTCCAAGGGAATCACATGCAGACAAAACCTATAGGGATTAATATATGCCGTAGACCTAGAATCATGAAATTTGGTGAGCAGCAAGGTCTTATAGCACAAGTAAAGGGAAAAATCCAAAAACCATAAATTTCTAATTTATTCACAAAAAAATTAGTTTCAATGCCCGCCATAGACCAAAACCTATAGGGTACTTCCCGTAGACCTAGAATTATAAAATTTGGCATGAAACAAGGTCATATAGCACAAATAAAGGGAAAATTCCGAAAACAGTATATTTGTAGTTTATTCACAAAAATAAATACTTTTGATTCTCGCCATGGACCAAAACGTATAGGGTACAGTGTGTACCCAAAATAATAAAATTTGGTAAGAAGCAAGGTCATATAGCATAAATAACGAGAAAAATCTGAAAACCGTAAATTTGTAGTTTATTAACAAAAAAAAATTGATTTTCTCCTTCGACCAAAATATACAGGATACCTACTTCATGTTGACCTAGAAGCATGATATTTGGCAAGAAACAAGGTTATACAATTAAACGGAACCCTTAGTGCGCGAGTCCGACTCGCACTTAACGTTTTATTTATAATAGAGGTAGATAAAGTTGTATCGATATGCTCAGTCTAATATCGTGTGTATCGTAGCGTAGGTCCGTTACTTTGATAGAATTATAATTGCCAACTCTTTTATGGCCACATTAAGCTAGATATTGGCTCAGCTTAGTTGCGTGGCTTTCAGTAGGTGAATTCTAGTATGTTTAACATGTAGATTCCCCTTTCATAATCCTCATCAATATAAATTATAAATTTCCTCATCAAGGAGTACCTGACTCACTGACAGACAACGCATAGCTCAAACCACTGGTTCTAGAGGCTTGTACGCATGACGCATACGAAGTCGCGGGTTACAGCTAGTCTAATAATAAATAGCTCCACCTGTGAGAGTGAGGGAATAGAAGGTGCACGTGTGTATGCGTACACACTTGTGCACTTCAATATGTCCTGCGCACCTATCTTGTTACCGTTGAGACTAGCCGCGCCGAGGCAGTAATTCGGCAAGCAGAAAATCATCATCATCCATAACTTTGCAAGGCTTTGTTGGTAATGACATTTTGTATTTTTTTGCCCTAAACCGTAGTTGTAGTTAGAGATCGACATACTGACTAAGTTATCTAAGTGACCATCAATCATGATATCTACCTTTACTACCTTTACTCTTTTGGTTTCTATTTATTTTAATTTTATTTTTATTTGGGAAACATACAGTGATTGTAAACTAAAAATTAATAATACTTAACTAACACTTAAACCAGCAAAGTTTCCACCATTAAATAAGTTTCTGTTTCGGTAGTGTGCAATCTTATAAGATTTCACCTCAGCTCCTCACATCAACAGCTAATATAGGCATTGGTCCACTGACGCAGGCCTCCCCCTGATAAGCGCCTTATTGATTTTTATCTCATGGGGGTAATGCCCCTAACCCCCACGATGGGCTTGCGGGTAGGAAATCGCAGTTCGGTGGTAGAATGGTTCTGAATGTCCTGCGCGTATGGCTAGTTGCCGCGGCCAAAATTCGTCTAGGATTATATCTTGATCATTTCACTGTAAGCGTAGAGCTTACAGTGAAATGAAAATTTCTGCTGAAATCGAAAAAAATAAACGATTTTCGTCCCCAACCCAACTAACACCCGAAAATAACATAATCGTAGATCGTTTGAGCCATAAAGACCTTGCGTTACCATTAACTTGCTTATATAAATCAGCGAGACCTAATCCGACGCACGCGACGCAGTTGGTCCTAATGGGGGATTCACACCGCAGTAGTCGTTAGGTCTAGTGCACTATTAAAAGCATACAAGCTTGGGTAAAGCAGTTAATGGAGAAAATGAAATTTTTGGAGAATTAAATGAACGAAAACATTTTTGAAATTGGAGTTTTTTTTTTATTCTGTAGAGAGGCTGTCCCAGTTTGGTTTCAGACATAAAATTACCTTTATTAGTTGAGTTCAACGTTATAATTAAATCTGTCATTACCAGAAATATCATTCAAAATTAAAACGGATACCTACGCGTATTTTAAATAAAACTTTTGAGTAAAACATACGGTATTATGTTCTGTGATACGATTACGTTCTTTCTTCTATACCTTTCAAAAGTAAACTGCACATATTTTCATTCGACATAATATTTAACTTAGACACATAATTATTACTTATCACACTTGTGTTCGCCAGTCACCAGACCTGCTTACCAAATAAATAAATAAATAACGCTGGACAATTCACACAGCATTATCTAGCCCCAAGCTAAGCAGAGCTTGTGTTATGGGTACTAGATATACTTAATATACTTAATACAATACACTACATAGATAGATATTTTTATTATACATAGAAAACACCCAGACCAACGGAACAAATTTCTGCAGATCGTACACAAATTTGTTCCGAGGCGGAAATCGAACCCGCAACCTCCTGCGTCGCAGGCGAACCTTCGCCCGCTACGCCATGGAGGTCGTCAGAAATCCACGTATATCTAAACTACCAATAAATCTTTCACTTACCACGGAACAATTCATTAAAATTTCTTCAAACGTGCGTGCGATAAACCAATAGGCATACCTTCCCTGTCGAAAACTTCGACTTATCTCTCACGTAGAGGGTCGTTACGTTGAAATTATGGCTTCGGTAAAACACATGGTACATTTACTTGAAAGTTCATGTTCCATCCGAGTAACTTCTCGCTTAAGGGTACTACGCAAAAACATTTCGGAAATGGCGTCAAGCCCAAATGGGTTACGTAACAGTGATCGCACTATCTTTGTGTAATCAGACCGTAACGGTCCCGCGTTGGATAGCTTCGAGGTGATGTGGGATATGGGTTGAATTGAGCAGAATTGTTGGTCACTGTGGTCTGTACTCCAGACATCTATTCAATCCTAAATCTAGGCCCGAGCAGCACTCACGTTTAGATTTATGCTTCAGTTGCGTTTCATTTTGGAATTTGGGCTATTCATCCAAGGTAAAGCAAGATTGTGATTGGAGCTGGAATTTCTTGGTAAACCTGAAATGTAGAGATGTATTGATTCATAAGAGATTCGAATATGATATGGATACCTAGTATACTTAAGTTAAGTCCCTTAATTTGGGCATTTAAAAATCCGGCGATGGTCGCTCTCAACTTCAATTTGAAGCGCGTGCAAAAATTTACATCTCTGTTTAGCTCACATATGTCAGAATTATTCAGATTGAGTGACGCGATGTCATTTTCAAACGGGTAGACTAGTGAAAATCCTATACAATACAGACAATTTTTTGCGTTGTTTCTTGAAATGAAAGAGTATTTCAAGCAAATATCTGTTTCTACCTACTAAAAATATCATGAAATGCTTTTAACATTCTACAAGTACAGGCTGGCATTCACACGGTTGCCTCGAGTGCTTTCTTGGTCCCCCACCGTCCGTCGCACTTCACTTACCAGGCTGTACTATTTGTCACGCCCTGATCCACCCGCCATATTCCCGCCTCTACAAATGCCATTTAAACTTTTAATGTCTCCACCAAAAATATCCAAGAGCGGCTGAAATATACATTTGATAGTACTTTATTGTTTTTAGGGCGAAAGTTTTGTTCTTGTTTACATTAGAGTGGATGTGTATTACAACAAGTATTTATTAAAGGACAAATCAGAATGATAAAATCGACTAGAATTTTAAAATAACGTGTGATTGTAGTAAAAACATTCAATGTAATTCTACCTACACGAAAACAAGCTTCACAAAATGGTTGTAGTACCATCGAAATATCTTTAAATTTCTGTAAAACGTGAAGTTTTTAATTAAAAAGCGCGCTAAAGGGCATAATTAAACATATCATCCAATCGAATGATCAATATTTCTCCCGCTTGTTAAATGAATACGCAGACTATACTATCACAGCTAGCAATATAATTTAAGAAAATCGAAGCCTGAATTGTATGGTTTATTATAAAAGTTGTTCGTTAACCAGATATTTTTTATTAGTATTTAATACTAGTTTCTGCCCACGGCTTCGCACGGAAACGTTCAAAGGTACTTCTATCCCATGGGAACTGATTTATGAGATAAAAAGCCTATGTTTGATTCCAGGCTTAGAGCTACACCGATGCAAAATTCAGCTTAATTTGTTCAGTAGTTTTGGCGTGAAGACATAACAAACTTCCATCCATTTATCCATCCATCCATCCAAACTTTCGCAATGTAATATTAGTTTAATAGTTTAAGTTTATGCCCGCGGCTTCGCACGCGTTGTGTCTATAAAAGTTTAAAGGGGATTTCTATTCCATGGGAACTGATTTTTGGGATAAAAAGTAGCCTGTGTTTGATTCCAGGATTAGAATTACTTGTATGCAAAATTTCAGCTCGATCCGTTCAGTAGTTTTGACATGAAGAGGTAACAAACATCCATCCATCCATCCATCCATCCAAATTTTCACATTTATAATACTAGTGTGATGTGAAGTGTGATGTGATAGTGTGATGTGATGTGATTAGTGTGATAGTGTGAAGGATGATGTGATGTGGTGTTATTTCCTTGTTATTGTGTCAAAAACATCTGAAATTTACTACCTAATAAAAAAAATTACGACTTTTGCAAACTTGGTCAACTGCTTGCGACAGGAAAAAATGAGGCGTATTGCACGACCAGTCATTCATCAGGACCCATCATAACCACCACGACCAATTTGCAAAGAATAAACAAATATGAAGAAGAAGACTTGGCCATCGACTTTTCCTTTTCTATAGATAACTAGGTTACAAGAAAAGAAAGTTACAAAATTTCCATACAATTTACTGCTAAACTAGTTTCTACCCGCGGCTTTGCGTTTGTGGTTTCTATGGAAACGTTCAAAGGTTTTTCAATCCAGGGAAGTAGCTTGTCTTTTTCCAGGTCTAGACCTACATCGATGCAAAATTTCAGCTCGACCAGTTCAGTAGTTTTTTTGTGAAGAAGTCACAAACATCCATCATCCATCCAAACTTTCGCATACTAGCTTCTGCCCGCGGCTTTGCACGTGTATTTTCGGTGTAATAAGTAGCCTTTTATCTAAGTTAGGCTATGTTCTAAAGTTTTGATTAATTTTTTCTTGACCTGTTCAGTAGTTTTGAAAATCTTTGGTAACAAAAATTCACATTTCACAAACTTTCGGCTTTATAATATTAGTAGGACTAGTGTGACAAGTATGATGTGATGTGATATGATGTGATGTGATAACCACAGACCATCAGTCCAGCTTCAGTCACTTTATTGATCCAGCTGTTTCACCGCCCTTTGACGATATCCGACGGTGCTCGTATTATTTCGTTAATTACACGCATTATGGAATGCAATGTGGTCTGTTCGTTTCCGTTTATATTGGCGCTTCATACGAGACGTAACTTTAATAATAAACGTGGAACAGTTATTTATTTTGAAGAGAGCAATCCAATCTATTTGCTACATATTTTTACCTGCAGAAGAATTCTACCACCCAACTGGAATCCCCAACCGGTATGCCAAGCATGGGGATGATTATGGGCATTACCCCCATGAGATAAAAACCAAAAAGGCCAGTACAGGCTGTTTATGTGGAATCCTCATTCACACAATGTTGGGTAAGCATAATAAAAACTCTTGATAAATTACCAACAATTTTAATTTCAAAACCCAATATTTTGTTTCTAATAAAGATGTATATTTCTTTGATCAGTGAATAGACTACCCAATCAATTCAATGAAAAATGACAAAAAGCACTTCGGTGATTAGTTTCGATGGATCAACAAAATGCTTCAGTAAATCAATATAGTTAAGGTTCAATTCCTATTAGTCAAACAAGGTGAGATTTAGATTACTTGAGCTACCGCTAGATTGTTTGTAACAGTATGCAGTTGCGGAACTGTTTCAATTGTGAATGTTCATTTTTTTTATTTTTTTTTTATTTTTTTCATTTTTTTTGTTTGTCTCTATATAACTAATACATTAAAAATAAATTTGGACTAGTATTTACAATTGAAACAATTCAGCTAACTGCAGACTGTTGCAAACAATCTACAGGTAGCTCAACTGATCTATATCAATACCAGTCGGAAGCGTCCCCAAGACGCTGGCTGCATTGCCCCGCTGTATGGCATTGCTGATGCGCTGTTAAATTATAGGTATATTAATAGCTGTTCTATTATTTTATTGTAATTTTCTTTGTGAATAAAGACTATACATTAGAAAATATGCCAAAGCAATGTAAGAATCAGCAGAGACCAGAATAGTTTAAAAAAAATAGTTTTTTTTTCATAAAGTGTAGATAAAATAGTAGAAATAGAAAGATAGAAAATACTTTTATTGCACACTTAAAACTAAGAAACAATTTAAAAAGAAATAATTATAACCTAAGTGACAATTGGCGGTCTTATCGCTCAAGAGCGATCTCTGCCAGACAACCTGGTATGGATAGGATCGTCGGATATGTACATGGGGTCAGATCTGTGTGCGGTACTACTCAAAAATAAATAATAACATACTTCAATAAAATTACATTAATACATACCTGTACCTATTCCTATATATATAAGAGTCTTAAATTTAAATCTCGGTTAAATCAAGGAAGGAAGAATCAGAATAATCACGAATTCGAAGGAGAAGGGATTGTGCAAGAGAAATTTTAGTAGCAAAAGGAAGAAAATTGCGTAATCTACGAAGGGAACCAGCTGAAGCAAAAATCCTGCGGCTGATTTCAGAGAGCTGAGGTCCCCACGACAAAGTTCTATTTCTAGTAAGCGAGCATTAACCACCAATAAAAGCTATTAGTATACACATTCTAGAAAAAGGTGATCCATTAACTTGATGAAACAAAAAGCATAACTTTGGTGCTATTTTAGAATCGCCCATCTATTGGATCGAAATATGATTGTCTATTGTTCTTTTTGTTTGTTTAGTCTATGCGATTGATGTCCCACTTTTTATAACTGAATGTGGAGTTTTCGATTTGCATTTTTATGAAGAAAAAAAATAGTACTACATATCTCGATAGGTGGCAGGGCCGTCGATTGGCAATTTGAGTATATCAATGTCAAATGAAAGGAAAACAAAAACAACAAAAAATTATGCTTAATTGGAAACACAAACTAGAAACTTGCAAAAGTTGGTTTTCCTTTCATTTGACATTAAAATACTATAATTGCTAAATGAGACACTGCCATACTATCGAGAAATATGGAACTAACTTTTTTTTTAAAGCAAATCGAAAACCCTTCATTGCATTGACTGAAAGATCATACTATGTTAAGGCATTCATCATCATATATTATTAGTCCACTGTTGGACATAGGCCTCCCCTAATGAGCGCCATAGCGCCCTGTCTTCAGCTTGCCGCATCCAGCATCTGCCTGCAGTCTTTAACAGATCGTCATCCCACCTGGCGGGAGGGCGTTCTACACTACGTTTGCCGAGTCGCGGTCTCCACTCAAGAACACGTTTACCTGTTGTCGGTTCTTCGCGAAATAGCCTAGCTAGCTGGATCCTCCTCTTGGCCTCCTTCTCAAACTTGTTTTTACCTAACTCCAGAATTTGCCCAATTCAAGTACTATACTTGGAAACAAATTTTTAGAAGGTAGCCATGTACTACGATCGGTCCCGGATCAATAAGGCCATTGATCATGACTTGGGTTTTATCCAAAGCTTAGGCCGTCCAGCATCTGGTTCAGCTCCTCTAGCGACTCCGCCATTAAAACTAGGTCATCAGCAAATTGCAGGTGTGAGATTTCATCGCCGTTTATGTTAATGCCCTTACATTTCCAGTCCAGCGTCTTTAACATATCTTCTATCGCGCTCGTGAACAGTTTCAGGGATATAAAATTCCGTAATGTTATGGCACTAACCCATAGTAAATAAGTAAATAATTCTGGAAAACTCGCACACCATCTAGCCCAATGCTGAACAGATATTGTGTCATTGGTGAGAATTGACAAACCTACATTACTTAAATATATATTTTTAAGTATACTAACTACGTAATAAACACCCAGAACTCACGGAATAAATATCTGCAGATGGTACAGTCAGCGTCAAATTTATATGAGCGTCTAGAGTAGTCAAAATGATCTGAAAAACATAAAAGCAATTTGATATGCGCAGTTCGAATAACCATAATGTACTTCTCATTATTTCTTATTTTATAATATAAATGTGAAACAAGGAGTAGTAAGATGTTTTGAACACCTTGGGTGCTTACAACAATATGATGATTCGAACGGCGTATATCAAATAGCTTTTATGTTTTTCAGATCATTTAGACTACTCTAGACGCTCATATCAATTTGACGCTGACTGTACTATACAAACATTTCTCCCGAGTCGGGAATCGAACCCGCAACCTAGTGTTTTACAGGTGCGCTTTCGTCCACTGCGCCACAGTGCTCATCCTAATGATAAAAGCCAATAAGATGCTCATCAGTGGAGGCCTTCCTAATATCCAGCTGTCATTAAAAGCTGTTTGATTTGATGTGAAACACTGAAATGCAAAAACTTTAGAACGATATTAAAACCCTAAAAGCTTTCATTGGTGAATGGTCACAAAGAAAAAAAAGGTTAGAAGCAAAAGCTATGCGTTGAACCAAGGTTTTCCAAGTGGCCAGCATTCCCATCCTTGTAGAAAAAGAGCAATGTTCGTCACCACAGTGAAACAAAACGCCATTTCAATTACCAACAAAAATAGAATCCATGTTCACAGCACAGGTGCACTTTTCAAATGGGGTGTGGGGACGAATTGATTGTAGGGCCGTTTTCCATTTAGATATGGAAATTCCAGCTGTGTGTATGACAACGACGGCAGTTACCGAAATATATTGGTAAAAGTGTGATGATTCTTGGGACATCTTCGTTTACCTAAACCTCGATAAGCTCCTGGGCTAAAGGGCCTCGATAGGCAGGTTGTAAGTGAAAGGACCTTTATTTTTTTGTTGATTGGAGTCTAATTTACTATATACTTTAGAATCAAGCCTGCTTAAGCTCTTGAGCCTGGAGATGGCATCTCTCTCTTCGATATTAAACCTTAGAAACCTTTTGAAATATTAGTCTAGACGACTTGAGTGATACAGAGTCAGTTATTTGGGATTGCCCAAATGACAAAATAATAAAAAGCCTTGTAAGAGTTTCTTTACAAGTCCCGACACAAAAGCTTTGAACTGACTTTAATAAAGGTACCTGGGTACTAAGCCTCAAACGCATATACTCAAACGCAACTCAGCACATCTCAAGTGACGCATTTTTGACTTTTTGAGACTTTCAATAAAAACATAGCGACGTGCGACACGCTCAAATCTGAGTAGCGTTTGATTTTGCAACAAATAAAAAAAATTGTGTACCTAAACCACACAGGTGCCTGGCCATAAAAGCCATAACGTCCTCAGCTTAAATTAAGGCAGTAATTGCTATTATGCGAGCCAATATTAGCATATCAATTGATTACTTAACCCGGGCCTAAGTGCTTCTCATTAGGCACATGGCTGTAACCTGAAAGCTATGGCATCCATAATGTATGCAGTCTCAGTCACAGATCTAGATAGCGACGTACTTAGAGGGAAGCTAATTTTGGAAATGGATTATGTCTACGCTTAGAATGGTCGAAATAATTGGAAGCAGCCATTGATGGTGCATAATGCATGCCTGTCAAACCTATACAGAGCTCCATCGACATTTATCTAGCTGACCAAATAAAACCAAATCAAAAACTCTTTATTTCCATCAATACAATAAATGTACACTTAGAAAAGGTCACAGGACCAGATAATTTTGAAAACAAAAAATACAAAATACAAAAAATAGCTAAAATGTTTTAATTACTTATAATCTACCTAGATAACAAACAGTTCTAGAAGACAACTCATTCAAACAAAACCTATACAATGACGATATTTTAGTACTGTCAGGGGTTTCCTATCGATGAAGCTGTCTGTAGATGGGTGTATCCGCCTCTACATTTATGTCTGAATGAAAATAGTTTAGAAGTATTAAAGTCAAAATAAGTGTAATTGGCAACTTTCTTATCAAATACCTAGGATTAACTGCTAGTTGGATCGGCTAAATGGGTTTTAAAAGGACGCCCGAACTTAGTTCAAATATTTTCGCTAAGCCACGGTCTCATGATGTGAGGCAAACATGTTCGATGAAACAAAAGTTTTAATTCCTTTTAGTTCTAAAACCTAGGCGAGACAC
The DNA here is from genome assembly GCA_949316285.1 of Eupithecia subumbrata. Classification (NCBI taxonomy): domain Eukaryota; kingdom Metazoa; phylum Arthropoda; class Insecta; order Lepidoptera; family Geometridae; genus Eupithecia; species Eupithecia subumbrata. The sequence goes on from OX438643.1 coordinate 26,590,528, forward strand.
TTGGGAGATGTGTTTTGATTTTATTGTACCTACAACGAAACGTAAGAAACTAGAAAATTAAAATCAATGTAGGTAATTCCCTCTGGCTAAAACAACACAATTCTAAGGCACTTATTTGATTGAAAAGGCTTATGCTCTATAAACAAATCCTTTTCAATTTTAATTTATGAAAATCTTCCATAATATTTTTGCTTCAGCCTTGAGAAACTTCGTAAACAATTCTTTCTTACAATTCTGCTTTATTTCGAAATATCCTAACGAAGCCGGCCTTCAATTTTTACGGTCCCAGGCAAAGTAATTAGTCAGCGTCCCTCCTAATTATCTCTTGAAAATATTTTTCATTTACTGTACGTATCAACAAAGGACGTACAGTTGTCTTCAAAGGCATGAATTAGAAATTACCTCTAAAGACAAGACCTCTAAAGACCTCTAAAGACTCTAGGTTGACAATACATATAAAAATGTAAGCATAAGTACATAAGATTAGAGTAAGTTACAATCTAAGTAAAATTGAAAACGGGTAGTAAGTACGTTTACCACTTACTCCTGGCTTAGCTATCCAAACTACGTCTTGGCCTTTATGAGAAATAACTTAAACCGAATAAAGCTAGCTACACTATATTTATTCTGTCGATGTTTGTGATGTTGTAAGAGGTCCGTGCGTCCAAAATGAACTTAAAACATTTGAAAATCAAAACATAGAATAGTTCTTTGCCTCAAGGAAAGAAATATATGAGAAAAAAATTCTTAATTTATTTAAGAAACTTACGTCGCGTGGCGTCGTCGTCGTCGTCGTCGTCGGAGTTCGTCGTCAGACTCGCACTTGTCCGGTTTTGTAGCATGATATGCTTCGATATTGTTCCCTACCAGTATAGCCTCTACACTCCACACTTTGTTCGTCAAGTCTTGTGCAGAGTACTTGTAAGATTATAAGAAATTTTCGGTAGGTAAAAAAAAATTTGGTAGGTATTATAAAAGTAACCTCGATGCCTGCTTACCGGTGCGACTGTACCTGGGCACAATTTTGTATTTATCCCGCCAGATAATTAGATTGTAGGCCGGACTGCATTAGCTCGTCCAGTAACAAGTGCTGCAAACTAAATTATGTCATGAACTAATTAAAGCAGCTAACAGGACTTGGAAACAACAAGGGAAGGAGGAGGAACGTACTGTACAATTTTATACGCTGGATAGAGTTATCTATCATCATAGAGATGCTCGGTAGACGAGTATTCAAACTTATATGGTTGTAGTTTCATTGTAACAAATTGATATTTTCGAGGAGATGAAATTGTGGAAGGTACTTTTTAAAAAACTAGTCAATAAGCTAATGGTGTAGGTATACTTAGTTATTGTAATATACCATTTTTTTCATTGTCAATCATGAATTTCTTTACTTAGATCGACCTTATCAGAAACTAAATCCGGTGGGGCAAAAATACCGGTCACATTTTTTTTAAATATCATTCATTTCGATTTCTTGCAAAAGTAAGAGATGAATAAATAAACATGCAGTTTTTAGTTCTTGCAAATCGAGATCATGACTCTTTTCACAACTCATACTCTCATGGCTTCAGATGCGGCCATTCACTTCCACCTCAAAATGCCATCCTGTTTATATATATATTTTAATCACCTCTCTGCGACCACCAATCTGTAAAAAATACCTACCTTGTTTGGGGAAGGTTATGGTTATAAGGTCCTCCATTTTTGTTACACCCTGTATATTAAATGAACCCCAATTTCCCTCGGTCACAGCATCACGCGTGAACGGCTGGTCAAATTTCACTAATTCTTTTTTTGTTGTTTTTCTTATTGTCAGGAGAAGGTTCTCATGAAAGAAAAAATTAAGAAAGTAGGAAACATAAATTTCCACGGGGGCGAAGCTAAGAGGCGCAGCTAATAGCAGCAGCGAAAAATATTGCACATGTATAAAAAAAATATATTATGGAACACACTTTTAAAATAATATAAACAAAACAAAACAAGCATCCTATTATTCATCACTTTCGTAAAACCTCGGGCATCCCAACATTATATTCTTCCATTGAAGATTATCCACGAAGTTCTTGTAGATTTTTCTCAATTCGTCGCTCCAGGCCTATAAGCCTATAAAGAAGTCCTAGGACTACTGACGGGTCTTCGGTCACTTGGACCCACGAACGGTCTGATAGCTACTTGATCCTACCTATTCGAAATACAAGCCCGAGCCATCGGAGTCTTGATGAAGGATGGAAGCTGGAGGCTTCGCAAAAACCAAATGCAGGATACCTAGTAATCCTTTTTTTAATCAAAGGTTAGATTCTTAATCTCAAACTTGAAATACAGTAGATTTTTTAATTTTCGCATGTCCTTAAGGCCAGGTATTCCTGCAACAGTAGGCGTAAGGGAATACGCACGCCTGCCAAGCCGCCGCGGTCGTGTTTTTTGTAGTTATTTAAACATGGTGATTAAGAAAATAACGTTATCAAGTCAAACTCTGCGAATTTATTTTGAAATATTGAGTGTCTTCAGTTAAGTACAAAAAAAACATCAGTAGTTCGCTAGTCATAATATTGAAAAAACATTAGAAAAAGGGGTAACTTTGGAATATATTTGTACAGAGTGAAGTTCACTAAATCTTGACAGAAATCATCACTAAACAGAAATCAAAAATATCACTTTATTTCCGTGTCAGTGTTTAGTTTTATAATTTGACCTTTTCTAAGTGTACATTTATTGTATTTATTGAAATAAAGAGTTTTTGATTTGATTTGATTTGACTTTGACTAGAGACTTAAGGATCTAGTCTAGTCAAAGTCTGAATGCGACTTTGACTAGACTAGATCCTTAAGTAATATATTATATCTTTTTTCAGAATATTAAACACTATTTTCTAAGTCAGATGATTTTAAGAATCACAAAAGTGTGGCCTCTGCTGGCCTTCCAAGCCTTAAGTACCTATGAACTTCAAAAACCTACTACTTACTATGTAAATTGAAATTTGAGGCCAACTTTATGCATTAGATACTAAAATTGGGGCAACTTGATCCTATAAAAGTTATACGACAACTCTTTTGGGCTCTGGCAATAAAAAAACGGAATATTTTTAGAAATGACTTTAATCTTCCTTGTACCGGGAAATAATTACAGACTTTAAAAATCTTATTCTATAATTTATTTACAGTGGTAGATACACAATAGTTACAATCATACACATTTATACACAGTGAAGTTTACATTAGAAGTCCTTACATCTTATTGAACTCTTAATTGTAATATTTTACAACCTATATCACATTTTTGATTTTATATCTATAGACATTTTGAGAACTTTCACATAGATTGCCTCTTACATACATTTTATATCTATGTAGGTATAAAGTTACACTTGTATCGATATTTGATGTTAATTTTCTTGCAAAATGACGTGATTACATAGAAAACTTTTTGCATTATGATGAGCTTTCAATGACTGACTGATCATTACAATATTATCTAGATAGTAGGTAGTGATAGCATGCTTTACAACTAAATTCGCCAGTCTAAGTTGAGCTTAACCATCTAATATGATGAAAATTATCAAACAACACAGAACACTCTACGATGAAAATGTTTGTATCTTATAATCGTATTGTCAAGCATTATATATGTACAGGTTTAGATATGTAGATTGATGAGACGAAAATGTAGACGCAAGGTTATAAACATATTGAGTTATACTAATAAGTATTTATTTTACTATTTACAAATTTTCTACGTGATTAAACATGAAATCAAACAAACGCTTATATACGACAAGCTGAAATAAGTCTGCCCGCAAATTCTGACCAAAATAACTAGGCACTTAGGCCAAATTCAGTCTTTGATCACGGTTACACGATAACACAAAGTACTCGTATTTCGGATTAAGACCGTCCGAGCTTACACTGTCGTCTCTAATAGGTCCGGGTAGGGTCAACAAAAGTTGTCTTTTAAGTCCGGATAGCCGAGATCGGGCATTCGCCTCGAGCCGCTGCTTCTGTTGTCAGCGCGCATGCCCCGGCCGCCCCGGCCTAGACTGGCGTACCTCGTATCCGCAAGCTTATCTCTTTGTGCCACTTCATCATAATATCTTGCATCGTTCAGCCCCGCGCTATACTTCTGACTGAGACTGTACTTGTCGATCGTCGCGTACTTCTGCACGGTGGCGTATTGACGACCCGCTTCGACGGGTACTCCGTTCGTTTTAGCTCGGTCGAACGGCCTCTCCTCCGTCGGTAAAGCGCCGTCTAGTCTCGCTTTGAACTCTTTGTCTTTTCTTCGTCGTCGTTTACATGTGCACAACGCTACTAATATGGCACAAATGAGGAGGCCTACCCCCGCTGCTGCGGCGACGAACGGAGGCGGGAGATTTATTCTGAACGAACAGTTGGAATCGTCTTCGTCGTATCCGGTGGGACAATGCGCGCTACCATCGCACCATAAAGCGATAGGTATACACGCGTTCAGCTCCGGGCACCTAAACAAAAGAAAAATGAAATTCAATCGGGTCTTTTTCTAACTAAGAAACTTTTGAGACTTTATAATGGCGAACTTACCTGTACCGGCAATCCGCGACAGCTGCAGGAAGGATATTAGTTTCCGGGTCGTGTTCGAAGGAGGGTTTCTTCATAATCTCAATCCATTTTATCGAATAGTCGGCTTGCTCGTGTTGGAGAAAGTCAATAACGTAACTTTTCGCGTGCGGTTTTAAAGAAGTTTCTATAGCCGTATCGGTGGACTTCCATCCAGGGGAATAAAGTTCTATATAACCCGCACCATCGGGGCATATTTGTCTAAAGGTTGTTGTGTCGTGGGCTTTGTAAATAAACAGTCGATTGGGAGTAGGGCAGAATGGCGAGGAGCCTGTCATTTCGTAGCCAGGGATTTTAACGTAGAGGTATCTTCCCTGGATGGGATCAACTTCATCGCCTCCAGGCTCGATGAGCCACGGTCGGTGCACGCAAGCTACTTCTGCTCTCACGCTTTCTGATATGACATTTCTATCGCCGACTATTTCTGGTGCGATAGACGTATGCCGCTTATCATAGAGTCTTATTTCCCCACTACTTCCTCTGAGTCGCCTGTCCCCCCAACCTGTCGAGCACACAGTTTCATCTCCCGGACCTGTAGGTACAAATTTGTATTCTCCTTCGAAAGCAAAATCGTCGTAATCCTCAGTGATGTTCATCATAGTAACTGTGAAGTTCACTTCAACGACGGGGGCTGTAAGTGTGTGTATGTTCAAAGGTTCTGATCGATTGGTGCAAATACAATCCCTTTGTATCGGCACTCCATCCCAAGGATACTCGGTAATAATGATTTGGGCTAGCCCTTCGCCGCCAATGGTTCTTTTTGCGGGCCTATCGCATTTCCACCGGCTGGTCCGAGAGTCTTTGTGTGTGCTACAATGCTTGTTCCCAAAGTAAGTGTTTGTGAAGGTCAATTGTACTCTCTCGCCTTGTTTTGCTTCGAACCTGGGGGAAACAGATACGTTGTAATCAAGCTCAATAATGGTTCTCATCAATTTATACCCTGGATGTTATAAGGTACCTAGTTATAGGTTTTCTCGTGTGATTTTATTACAAAGTGGATTGTTATATATTTGAAATAAACTTTTTATTATTATTATGTTATAGTACATACAAATACATGCGATGATTAAAAATATTATATCCCTGAAATATTACCTCAGTACACAAGTTAGATTCTGTGCGCCTCCTCTCCCGTAGTAGAAAATCGCTCGAGGCGCCTGGAACCTCCCAGAGTAGGTTTGCGCTGACTTGAAAACTCTGTCACACGCCGATTGTGAGTCCAACAGTGGCTGCCCTTGCTCACTCACATCCACAAACTCGTACCGAAGTAGGAAAGAGACGGGATACAAGGCAGAACCTTGCCGAAGTTCCTGCAGAAAAAATTAAAACCATTAAAAATTATGAAAGTTTTCAAACTTTCTTGGAACTACATAGTTTTTATCCCTGTTAGTGGATTTTAAACATTCAACGAAGTATGCAGCTATATATGCTCTCTCCGTATAATAGATTTTATAGAAGAACATAAAAGGTTAGTTCTTATATAGAGCAAGAGGTGGTGTAGTTAAACTTCAAATATTTAGTTAGAAACTTGCTTCAGTCCTTCCTCCGTTGAATTTAATATTGAATAATAAAGCAGTTCTCAACTAGTGACTTAAACAAGTTACTTAAGACCAGGTTTCCTATATTTACTAGAGCGTACTGCTATTCTAAAACAACTGTTAAGAATACTAATGCACCTAATCTACATACCTTAGTGTACGTTCACACTGCAGTACGTTTTACAGGCCCGTTTTATCATATTTTTATTAGCTTAGCGAGTTCACACACATTACTGGATCGAAGCATGTGTGTGAGCTCGCTCATACAAATACATCCGCCATCGCCGAATAAAAATATAAACGATACAACGGGCCTGTTAAACGGACTTCTGTGTGAACGTACCCTTAGTTGTCTCTATTATAGACAACTAAGGGTATAATTATTATATATATGTAAGGTTATATTATAACCTCATTCAAGTTTATTGGGCTACCAAAATATTAAAGAGGAAAATAAAAGGTGCATAGCTCTATTATTTAGAGAAGGAAGTACGTATGTAATATTTTTATATCATGTAAATACCTAAGAGCTAAAAAAGAAAAACGGGCTACTGGTAAGCTAAGTTTGTTCATAGGTTAGACGCTGAAGCGAAGAAACGTAGCTCAATAAAGTCATTACCTATAATAGACAATATCTACCTTGGAATAACCAAAGTTAGTGATTTAACTCTAAGCTTACGGCATATACAAAGAAAATAATAAAAATCGTTCGGAAATAATACCTTAATGATGATGATCTTGGGCAATAGATCTCATTACATATTTTTCGATTGATCCAAAGGTAAATAGTCCACCTATGAGTCCACCTTTATTCTAACAAATCAAACATGACAAAAGAAATGTGAGTAAAGCAGAAGGCAAAATAATGCTGCCATCACCATTACCGTAATCTCCCAATCTTAATAAATCACCAGCATTTATCAGGCGACAAAAATATCCGTTCTAATAAAAAATCCCTTATTGGGGTCACCGATAAATCTCATACAAACTGCGGGACGTGTGTTCGCGTACCACTCAGCGCTACTCTAAGGGCTTTGCCACGCTAGCACTCTTAGCAAGGCAATTTGAGAGACATCACATATCGTAAAGAAACCCAACGGTATAGTACCTACAAAACAAATCAAGTTAAATGGAAGTTTTGAAGTTTTTACCTGTTTTATGCGATTAGCATCAGACGGATTTTTGGGCGTAGGTGGTGCGTCCATAGTAACCGTATAGGCAGCATTGCCTATAGTCCGATGCGTCCGCTCCGTGCGGTGCGGATCAGTAGAGATATTTCTATTGCAAACCATACAAATAATACTAAAACCCATTTAATGCATTCAGAGCGGAGCGTCCTGTCGAAGCTAGGTTTTAATTAGATATTTTTGACAAATAAAGTTAAGTGTCGTTATTGCCAAACTTTGCACACAAAACCATTCCAAATTCACGTGAAACTCAGTTCATCGAGATTCCTGGCAACCACGCACTGACACTATTGCATTTGCGATTATCTCATTCCAGAAATTTGGCTGAATTGCCTCGTTACTCTCGCGAGCATTCGCGTGTGTGGTAAAGACCTAAAGCATTCCACCGTTGAAACGTCCTCTCACGTGCCACTTGCATTATTCACTATGGCAAATGCAACTGAGAAGCGCGTGACTTATCTAGCAGCGATGAATGTTTCACGTAAAAGGGCTGGGAACAGTCGGGACAGTAGTGATGATTTGTATACGTCTTTGTGCAAAGTAAAGAACGGTTGCATTGCATTACTTTTATTTTACTTACCACGTATTCTTAAAATAAAAGTAATGCAACTGAAAGTTCTCTATGGTCTTGGACGTTTTGAGGTAGTAATCTTATGGATATAAAGAGTAGTATGATTGTATGAGTTAGAATTTATTAGTTATGTGACCTAAAAATATTTTTATCTTTACTTTTGGGCGAGGATATAATATTTTGATATAAGATTTTGTTTTTATTGAATTAAGTTTATTATATTCAAAATAAGGCATTAGTATTATACCTACATGTGAATACGCAATTTAAAAATCAAATATTTTTTATGCTTGCTGCTTTAAAAAAACCACCTGACTGATTTAAGGGTTAACTATTGTTTTATCCTATCCTACTAATAAATGAGAAAGTTTGTGTGAATGTTTGTTACCACGTAACTCCGTAATTAATTAATTGATTCTGATGAAATTTGGTGTGTAGATAGTTTAGGTTCCAGAATAACACATAGGCTAATCTAGTTTTCAAACATTATTATCTGAGGGGACTAAAAGGGCGGTTAAGTTTCTATGGAAAATTATTATTCCTTGAATCGATTCACTCAAAACAAAATGAAGACCGATGTTAGAGCCAAACTCTTCAAACCCCTTTCTGAATTTCCACGCGGGCTAAACCGCGGGACGCAGCTAGTAAAGAAATAAAAATGTGAGCTTCCTAACAGAAATATTCAAGAAAAGGGCCAAGAAAGACAAAGCATGGAGTCACGACGACATCCCTTGGGCACTAGATGCCGGCATTGATCCGGCGCACTTTAGTGCCGACAATGTCGGTTCGCACGGCTTTACGATCTTGTTTCGAGATTGGCTTTCTGTAGTTAACTTGGAAGAACAACTGAACGTTACAATTGCAAAAACAAGTTTAATTTAGATGTACAAGACGTACTCTAACTTCGTTTGATGCGAAGTTTACTAGCTTTTAACCAATTTCGAAATAAGGAGGAGGTTTTATGTTTACCTATTTGTTTTTTTGTATGTCTGTTGATTTCGTTGTGATTTATGGACCGATTTAGATCATTTACTGCTTACTTTTGCAGTTGCATAAATGATATCGAGGTGGACGTATAAAAAATTATTCTTGAGGGATTATTAATATTTTTATCACGCAAAACATTTAAAACTGTTAAAACCTAAGGAATTCGAAGTAGGTTTCTAGTTTATTCAAAAAAAATCTAATTTTGTTTTAATAAATACAGTTAATCCTAGGTCCGTGGGGTACCGAGGCACTTCGGGTTTTCAAAAAATTATCTGAGCGTCTGGTCGAAGCGACGCGTGACCCGAGAGCTGGTCAGTATCTGGCACAGCGAATCAGCATTGCCATACAGCGGGGCAATGCAGCCAGCGTCTTGGGGACGCTTCCGACTGGTATTGATATGGATCAGTTGAGCTACCTGTAGATTGTTTGCAACAGTCCAGTTAGCTCAATTGTTTCAATTGTAAATACTAATTATATTATAATTTTCTTTGTGAATAAAGGCTTCTGCCCTACTAACTAAAAGTTAATCATCATTTGCGCGCGTACGCGGCCCCGTACGGCGGTGGTACCCCGTACTCAAATAATGTAAATTATTGAAATTGTTAAATGATTTAATAGAAATATTTAGATAATTGCTGACACTAAATGGAGAAACCAATAAAAGCAAAGCTGCTGGTTAACATAGAGAAACAAAAAGCGTGGCCACAAAATCCCGAACAAAAACGGTGAGATTGCTCCCAATTCCATAAATCTGTTTGAGCTATACAGGAATTGACTATTCCCGTATCTTACCCCGTCGTAGAGAATGTTTATATTTGGGTACAGAAACTTCATGTGACAGAGGAATTTATAGATCGTCCGACCCGCGGGTTGGGTCAACTCCGAATTAGTGTTTGTAACATAGATACCTCTATTCAACGACACGCTGACTTATGGCTTGTTCAAAACAGAGTCAACTTTACGTGTACCTACCGTAAAAAGGGGTGTATAGGGATTCAGTGGTGAAAAGGCAAAAAATGGAGAGTGAAATAATCGTTTAAAATTAACTACCTAACCACAGACAATTCTTTGATCGTAGATCGAAAGTTGTTGTAGAATACTTGATTAGTGAGCTGGCAACATTTTATTGACATGAAGTTAGCCAATAATTTGAAAAAAATAGAACCTATCACATACTTAGAGATTGTTACAAATAATGTCAACATATCCGAAAAATAAAACAAAACTACAAGAAGTTAATTTTATGTTATAAACGGCAGGCTTAACTTTTTAGGAGTTTTTAAGTTCAGTTTTCGGAATTGCTAATTCACTCCTAAAACTTCTTTCAATTATGGAAAGCTGAAAGTATTATAGCGGTGCCATATAATGAGAAATTAGTAGAAAAGCGAATATTTCTCGAATGAAAATAATAAAGGCTAAAATCAAAATCTGTTCTATTCTATTCTCAAATCTAGAATTCAAGAAACATTCATTGCTTCTTGCCAAATTTCATAATTCTAGGTCTACGGGAAATACTGTAGGTATAGGCTTTGGTCTATGGCGAGCTTTAAAATTATTTTTTTGTGAATAAATTACAAATTTATATTTTTCGGATTTTTCCCTTTATTTGTGCTATAAAAACTTTGCTGTTCACCAAATTTTATGATTCTAGGTCTACGGGAAGTACCCCATAGGTTTTGTGTGCATGTGATTCATTTAGAAATTTCAAAATATTCGGACATAAACGGCTGTAACTTTTGCGTGCGTTGACTTATAAGTTTTATTTATATTGCGGCTCCAAGAAGTAATGGACGTATTTGACGTTGCTTTCAACTCGATACGTCCATAATTAGAGGGGGACCTAGAAAACCGCAAAACTTTATTTTAAAAGTCTACTTTTCGTAAACAGGTGAAAACGCTGTCAGCGTTGTCATAATTATCTGTGCTGTGACGTTGAAAGGTAGAAAAATCACAGACAACTGCGCCTAGAAAACAAACAATTGACATAAGCAAACGTACTGTAAAAATGTAGAGAGCCTACATAGTGAATTTCACTCGTATAAGATTCGACATGAAAATCCGCAAGAACCCCTATCAGACTGTTGGTGCTGCCCAGTATCCTGCGTTTTATAGATATTAGGTATTTTATTGCTTATCACAGCGTTAAAATCCTTTGCTTAGAGGCCTGGCTGTGCGTGCACCGGGTCGGGATCAGAGCGTACGTGGCGATGCGTGGCATATTTACAATATGAATGGCATCGGTATCGGCCATAAGCTAATTCAGTGGACGCTGTACCATAGATATCAATACAAAGCAACCAATACTTACGCTGCGTTCGCTCCGATTCAAATCTGGTGGTTAAGACCAACATTCTAACAAATCGGTATTTTTGATAACTGGATGTACCTGACATGCATTGTAATGTACGTCAGGGAACTTTGAGCACGTAGTAGAACGCACGAAACTTTCATCACAAACGGATCAACAGTTTAGGAATGTGTAGGTAGAGACAATAATTTTTTTGTTTTGTATTTCTAAGTAGATCAAAATATTTAAGTGCTACAAACTCGGAAATACATTACCTATCAAGTGTAAACCTGTCAGAGAAGTCTCACTTCCAAATAGCAATTTCCATTCAGCAACACGCCAGAGCAACCGTGAAATTTCGGCCAAGACGTGTCAGATTCAGTTATTAGTTCCCAGTAGTACGCTACGTGATACGTTTTCCATGTCTTCTATAATATTCATGAATTTGCTTTGTCACTGGGAAGCTAACACGCGCCCATATTTTATTAAAATTCAGGGAATTTACGTTGCTACTATTTCGTATTTTCCTCAAGACGGATAAACGAAATCCAACTCTATCTTACTAACCTACTTTACCATAGAAAATAACTATCAATGAAAACTAATACAATATGCACAATGCGTAAAATTCCGTCAAAAATTTTCCCATGTAGTTTCAGCATTCTTAAAACCTGTCATCTAGGTAATCTGATATTTTATAGTAAGCCTTTTTGCGCTGCAAGGTTTGACAATTTGTTTGAATTTATTTACTGATAATTTTTGTAACTCACGAGGAGTTTTGTTGTAGAAGCGTATACAGTACAGTAATGGTGTGTAGTAATAGTGTGAACGGCCCGCAGTTTGTCCGGTTAAAATCGAATAAAACTAGAAACTTGAGGTGTATTGCCGTGTGAACCAGGCCTAAGCGAGGTTGCCAAATCTTTTCCACTCTTTGGTTTACGCCAAGCTTCAAGCAAGTGATCCGAATGCTGCAGCCGCGTGGACCGCTTGCTTGAATTAAGTTACACGATCATACGGCTTTTGTCAAGCGTTTGTAGACAGCGAGCTTGCTGCTAGCCGTCGCCCCGTATGCAGCACGATTTGATGCGGAAACCACTTAACATAAAGTAAAAAAAGAATTTAATTACAATTACGTTTTTACAGTAGTGTAAAATACGAGGTTCGTACCAACAGTGAGCGCGACACACGCCGAAAATGGAAGGCAAATATTTGGGCGTAATTAGCCCGCTTTGACAGCGAGATTGTCGCTCGGAAGTAGTTTGTAAATCTTTAAAGTGGCAAAGCGAGTTGTGAGGCAATTCACCGTTAAGTATGTAGGGTGAGGGGAACTTGACCTGGTATTTTAGTGGTGTTTTGTCGTACTTACCATACTTTTGATATAAAGTTATTGGGATTGTAGAAAGTTACCAAATTTTAACCTATCTAAATTAAAATTATTTTTATTTTTGTTTTTTACGACAGCCGTAGAAGGTCTACGACGTAGCAGACCTACGGTGTAGAGGGCCTACGTCGTAGCAAGTCTACGGTGTCGTAGACTCGGTGATCGGTGTCGGACGCCGTATTACGGAGACCAGAATCTTCTTCAGAGATTTGGGTAATTTAAAATCACATCTTTGTTCATATTATCTCTAAATTGTTTGATTCAATAAAGGTTGTCATTACCAATATACTTTTTATTGCGGAATGCATGCCAGCAAAACTCAAAGGTTTTAATTTCCATAACACCGTACAGGGCACGATAATAACAAATCGTACTTGACTTTTTATTATTTCATACCAGTATGAAATATTAAAAAGTCAAGTGCGAGTCAAACTCGCGCACCTAGAGTTCCATATTTATAAGACGTTGCTGTTCTAGGTCAACGGTATAGGTTTTTTGTGCATGTGATTTCCTTGAGAGTGACAAAATAAGCGAGCAGCGAAATGTTTGATTTTTTAATAACAAAGTGCTAAAACCATTATTATTTGATGTTTATTTCAACTTTACACCTCCATTTATCCACGAGTTTTTGAGAAAAATGTGTAGGACAGACAGACAGATAACAAAGTGATCTTAAATGGGTTCTTTTTTCTTATTTGGGTACGGAACCCTAAAAATAAAAGTCAATTAATAAGTAGCCAACTTACCTGCAAAATAGTAAGTGCCGGGCCACTGGTGATGTAGCTTTCGGACGGCGCACATGGCCTAGTGGCGCGCGTAGCGTTGGAGAGGAGCGCGTGGTCGCAGAGTCGAGGAGATTCTTCCCGGCAGAAGGAACCAAGCAGAGATTTCTTGTCTTTCATCTCCAACTGTTGAAAAAGACACAATCGCTTATTCTTGAACAAGTCAACTCTTATGTACCTTATTTAGGTACTGTACAGTGTTGTGCAATATTTTAAGTTACTAGCCTATATTCACAAAGAAAATTACAATAAAATAATAGAAATAAATTAGAACTAGAATTTACAATTGAAACAATTGAGCTAACTGCAAAAAGCGACGCGTGACCCGAGAGCTGGTCAGTATCTGGCACAGCGCATCAGCATTGCCATACAGCGAGGCAATACAGCCAGCGCCTTAGGGACGCTTCTGACTGGTATTGATAGGGATCAGTTGAGCTACCCGTAGATTGTTTGCTTAAGGTACTTGAAATCGAATTATCATCATCATCATAAAACAAGTTCAGGTCACCCACTGTATGATCACTAGTTTTTGTGATCTAGTCCAGTTTCCTTTGATGCTTGAGTTGTTGTGTCATTTGATGATATTTGAAAATTTAGGACCAATTATCTAGCTTTCTGGAAAATTCTATACCTATTTGAAATACGTTTGAAATTAAAAAGCTAATTTTGCTTCCGAAAGTTTATGTCTAGGGTAAACACAATATTTAACGATTTATTTGATGATAGGCAGATTTACATTTATGTTGACGCAAAAGCGTCACTAAAAACAGTTTATAAAGGATTAATCCATTTACACGCCTCATCTGAAATGCAACGATTGTAACCAAATACTTCTAATGCTGAATACAGCGCGGCGAGCGAATCGAGCTAATGGTATTGAATAAATAATTCATCCCATTCAAATAATCTTACAAAGTGATCCGACAGGAGAACGGAAAAACTTTCCTGATTAAAGTGCCAACAAAAAATGAACTGAACCGAACCGCTTATCCATTGTTAATGCAAACCGAAGTCCGAATGAATGAAACGAAACAGCGCACTGCAGTTCGACTAAGAAAACTCGAGAGAAGTGCTCAGACACATTAAAGAAAATTAATGTTTGGCTGCCGACGTCAAGGATGCTGAAGGTACGTAGTTGGCAGAGTGAAATGGCACGGATAATAGCGGCGTGAACGCAGCTCGATTCTGCAACGGACCGCCCCGAAACATGGTTACACTATCCCGAAAGTCAGTGCTTTTACCAAATGAATGGAAAATGTCGTAAAATAACTGAACTTTGCGCAACGTAATGATTGTTCTTCAAGAATTTTTAAACGGAGTTCAAGTCGTTTGTAAGTGCATTGCATCGTCATATTATAGCGTGCTATGTATGAGTATGTGAACTTAGCACACTAAAATCGATGCAGAATTGTAGCAGTTCAAAGATTTCACTGTCTGAATTGAAACCTTGGGTTTTATGGCGGCGAAAGTTAGATAATTACTGTTGGAAAAGATATTATACTTATCCGGAAACAAATAGGAAAGAAAAACTGGAGGTATGTTTTCGTAAGCGGTAGACAATGGGAGTATTAACTTTTTATGATACCGAGTTATTTTCCTTATACTTCTGAGTCAAGATTCCGTATAAAGTTTTTGTTTGTCGCTTAGTCACAATATAACAATAACATTCAAATCATCGCTAGTACGTGTTCTTTTATGTTTATGACTATTTTTGTTATTACTAATAACTTTGACTATTTTGTTTTTTGGCAAACAACATAATTCGGACGCACATGTACTATGAGATGTTTCGAAAAGGAAAATGTGGACCTACAGCTATAGGTACCAAAGAAAAGCTAAGACAGTATTACTAAGCCTTACTGATAAAAGCTTACCAACGTTTTAGTTTAGCGGTCTACACTAGCATGAAAAATAACTTCACCAGTGTAATGTGAGCTAAGCTTTTCTCACTGAGGTTAGCTCATGGCTTCCAAATCTGCAATCGACTCAAAATTCGTATTGCATCACACTAAATAAATTAAATGTATGGGCCCGGCGTGTCTAGATTGGTCTCCCTGTGCCTAATGTAAATACAAAACCCTTATCAAAAATAATAATCAATAATCATTTATTTTATGTTTCTAGAACAATACTTCACTTTTTATGCATAGGTTAGTGCCTACGTATGTAGTTACTATCATAATAACAATTATATTAAAAATTGAATTTAATAAAAACAAAACATTATCATTATTAGTAAGTACAGTTTAAACGACAAAAATAAAATATTAACAATCTTAAGTTAAACCTAATATAGGTTAGATAACTTATATTGCATTGAATACCTAAGTAATCTTATTAAGGCTTTATTCACAAAGAAAACAATCAAATAATAGAAATAAATTAGAACTAGTAGTTACAATTGAAACATGTTAGTAAGGGCGTCGACAGGCATCGGCATCGGACGCTCCGCACGAGCCGCATCACGATTCTAGTATTCTTAGTAAGTATCTTACAAATACTACAGGTTTCTAAACCTTGCAGCACCAGCCTGTCACAAAGCAAGTTAACATGAAGCCAATCTATAAAGATCTTGTAAACCGGTATCGAATTAACTTGTGAGAGAAAATAAATGATCTCGTACTTGAATAGATTGTATGAAAGCTAGACCGCAACCATGCGATTAAGCAATCCAGCTTTGTATAGCTAACGTATTATAGTAATTTATTTGTTTCAAGTGGCAAACTGGCGTAGAGCCAGTAACTTCCGCGTTTACTTACAACCGTCGACAATGTACTTTGCTACGATGCGTACAGACGATAGCGAATTTTATGCGAACCAATGAATTTCAGCTTCTTAGATAAGTTCTTACCTACCTACTTACCTCGTCTTAATTTATTCTGCTTCAATAATTATCTCGAACGTCAATGTACTCCTTATGTTTAGAAGAACTTATAAAACTATCAGTTTTTAATCATACATCATATTTTTCATTAGACTATCCAAACCCACATCATAAAATGATTATTTGATGGCGTTTTTCTTCCCATTGATTTAGCTTTACTCAAATAACATTCCAATAATAATGTTATTCCTAAAATTAATATTGAAATGTTATTTCAAATTGTTTCTATAGATCAATAAACATTGGGATTACGTAAATAGAATAGCTAATATCGGCACAAAGCCATCCGCAGGGATCACATAGTATAACAAAGTTTAAAGCCAATTCTGGGATCCAATTATTCCGAATGCAAATACTGTGTGAATTGTAAAATCCGGTTTCCATCAAAATGCAATGTGCTATAGTAATAGTCAGGTCTTAAAAGACTGATTATATTCCAAAATTAAAATAATGTAACTTTCGGCACCGAAATATTCAGCAACGACTATCGTATTCGACTAAACTAAAAGCCGTCGACAGGCCGGCATCGGACGCTCCGCAATAGCCGCATCATACGGATTCTAGTATTCTTTGTATGGTCGTCTGTGCACTGATCCGTACCGAACAAATCGGACTGCCGGCAATGCTGGCAATCCGATTAATGCGGATGACGTCATACGGATAGCCGAACAGTGGACGCACTCACACACCCACTCCGGCAGCCTTTCCTCCCCTCCGTGCTCCGCGCCGTCCAGGGTTGCCAATCACATTTGTATAAAACTCGTCCGCTTGCTACGAAAATCCGGATATCAATGTTGAAAATTAGTTTGTGACCGCCATTTGGTCGCGTCAGCAATGTGGTTGCTGCAGTTACAGTGGACGCACCACCCGGAAATACGCTCAAAAAATCCGTCTGATGCGATGAGATGCCGGCTTGCCGACTCTAGCCTTTAATAGAAGCTTACGATTGTAAGTGATTTTTTAAATTCAAGAAGACAAACATACGTGCGAAAGTTATTATATCTGTCTGTCTGTATCTCAATCTATACCTATGTTGTCTTTTACACTAAGTCACTTATATCATGATTTGAGTTTTGAGCTTTCCGTTAGCACATTCCGGTACTGACGGAAGGATGATGAGGTTCAAGCCAAAAATTTTTGCGATATCATTTGATTTCTTAGAAATTAGCCAGAGTGTGAGGCTTACGCACTATAAAAACAAAAAACTTTAGATTTTAAGCAACGCGACACCTCTCGTCAAACGAACTAAACTTAACTTAAGTCTGGAGTGGAGCTAACGGCGCTACAGTCCGTAGAAAGTCGCAAAGGTGTTCATGTTCATTGAGTTTGATGAAAACATCCAAACTAACAGATTTTAATCGTTAGTGACTAAGCAAAACGCTTACATAATCGCGTTACCGAACCTGTTACATATAAAATGATTCTGATTATAAAAACGATTTTATCGTTGATTCCGATATGTATATATCATACTCGTATATCACATAATAAGCATTTTTTTTTTATATCATAGTAAAGGGAGTTTGTCGCTTAGCGACCACATCGCCCTATATAATAAGCATTCCTGCTCAGTTTTGTCGGTACTACCTCTGCGTTTTTGACCAGTTTTCGGTATATAAAAAAATGATTTTCTTCTATTAATTGTAACTAACCTTTCTGTCTAGATCCGCGTCTGGTGCCGGTCCATCCCATATGGTAAGCTGGGAGGAGCAGTCCTTTTGCTGATCGAAGCCCGCGGGTTCAGTTCCCGCCGAGTGGTACTTCACGAATGACACCCACACTATTTCGTTTGAACGGCCCTGCAAACAGTTGTGGGTTAGTACAACAAAACCTAGGATTAAAAGTAAAAAGTATGGTTGCTAACCAATTTTGAATCGCTCCATAATTCGAAATGAAAAATGAAAATATTCTATAGTGGAAGCCTTTATTCACAAAGAAAATTATAATATAATTAGTATTTATAAATATTTATGTTTTGAAAAAAAAAAAAAAAAAAAAAAAAAATATTCTATTATTATAATGATTGAACTCAATGATACCTCACGTAACATGTCGACATAATTTTTCTTCTTTCGTTGTTGCAATTTTTAATTTTGATTGTGTCATTTATTTGGTCACTATAGCAACAAAATTAAAACAAATCGATGACGTAAGAATCATTGAAATCGGCCCACGAGTTTCGTTTCTAGAACACTACAAAGAAACAAATATACAGTAATATACAGTGGTATTTTTTAAGGTCAGAATCCTTTATTCACAAAGAAAATTACAATAAACTAATAGAAATAAATTAGAACTAATATTTACAATTGAAACAATTGAGCTAACTGCAGACTGTTGCAAACAATCTACAGGTAGCTCGACTGATCCATATCAATACCCGTCGGAAGCGTCAACAAGACACTGGCACTGCATTGCCCCGCTGTATGGCAATGCTGATGCGCTGTGCCAGATACTAACTAGCTCTCGGGTCACGCGTCGCTTCGATCAGACGCTCAGATATTTTTTTAAAAACCCGAAGAGCCTCGGTACCCCACGGACCTAGGGTCTCGACTCACAGGGGAGCAAATGTGTAGACTCTGTCGAGACCTGCATATTTGCGCCTCTTGAGATCGCCATCTACAGTCAAATGTAAATGTACAGTGGTTGATAAAATCATTTTCGTCGTTAGCGCAGTCGGTTAAAAATATTACTGGACTATGTCATGTAAAAGAAATATCAAATTCTTATCGCTAAAATATTGCTCATTAAAAATAAGCAATATTCTAGCGTTAGTAAAACAACAATTTTTTTCATAGAATCTCGTAAATTCCGTTCCCAAAAATGCGTTTTCTGAGCAGAAAGTTTCATAAACGTATCACGTAACAACGTTATAATGAGAACATTAGTGTTACTTGCAGAGATTTGGTGAAAGACAAAAACGCTACATAATGAAGGTAATCTTATATTAATTTAGCTCCGTGGCTCGGAAAATGGGTTTTGGATATAACCGAGCATAAAAAAAGTCCAGAAAATTCGTTCGCATATTCTCTCGTACACAACACGATAGGAATCGGAAAAATTCTCGCTTTCCTAACTTCCAGAGCAGTTTATAGTAGTTGAAAAAGTACCCGAGTGTAGAGGTAGGTACCTAAAACTTTCCAAAGTTAAAGCTGTTTGTTCTGTACATTGTTTTTTTTTCAGTTGAAATATGTAAATTTTATTTCAATTTTATTTTGCTGAGATGCCTGAAAAATGCTTGATATTCAATCAGGATTGAAGATCCACTTTGGGTCGCCGAGCCACAAGAAGTGGATCAACATACTCGTATTTAGTGGAGTTAGTACACAACATTTTGATGATTCTTCAATAATATAATGATTGAATTGACTCTTCAATGGTACCCTAACGGTTAAATATAATATAATATCTAATATATAAGTATATATATTTAGATATTTATATAGCTTGGTATATTTATCTCTTCTTAAACATTATTTCTGTTTTCACGCCAACGTACATAATTTTTCGATCACTTCTTGTCCATCCTAAGGTTGCCTGGAAGAGATCGCTTTTAGCGATAAGGCCACCCATTGTACATTGTTTGTATTTGTTTTTGTTTTCTGTGATTTTTAATTTCTTGGTGTGCAATAAAGTATATTTGTATTGTATTGTATTGTATTGTAATATGCACATAACATACCGCCTTGCTACTTATTTAACATAGTGGAAAAGAAAAACGTCCTCATCATACTCAAACGCACAGTTAATTGAAATAAGAAGGATCTTTTGAGAACTGTTTCTAACTAGCTCTACTCTAGATTGAGTATCATCATCATCACTATAAATCTCCTTCACGCTCAGACGGCTCAACGGATTTTGATAAAATTTGGTTACAGCTTATATCCTGGATTAACAAAGACCTCATAAATCAGTTCCCATTAGTAAACAATATCCTTCAAAAGTTAAGCTTAGAATAATGTCCCCCTACCCGAATTTCGACTACGGCGGCCAGTCTCTCGGAGACTAGCCAGTTGCGCAGGACATATTATAGTGCACAAGTGTGTGCGCAAACACAGGTGCGCTCTCTGTTCCCTCACTCTCATAATCCGATGGGACGACAGATCGACACGATCGGGGAGAGGTTAGGCGTAACGGAAAGTGTCGATGCTAAAATGCCTGTTTCTGCGTTAATGCTAGACCTTAGTAAAGCTTTTGACCTTATTGACCATTCAATGCTTCTAAACAAATTAGAAAACTATGGAATAAGAGGTGCAGCTCGTGACTGGCTCTGCAGTTATCTACAAGACCGGAGTCAATGCACCGAAATCAGAAGACTGGTCTCTGATACAAACAACCATAAAATCTTTGTTAAAAAACAGTTTCAATCTAAATTTAGAATAAATAATCGTGGTGTTCCTCAGGGTAGCATCCTGGGACCCCTGTTATTTCTACTTTTTATAAATGACCTGCCAAACGTCACTAATAATAAATGTTTACTATTTGCCGATGACACAACAGTAGTAATTAAATGTACAAATGTTAAATCTTACGAAAATGAAATAAATAATACAATTGATGACATTGCGAATTGGTTAAAATGTAATAAATTATTGAATAATATTGACAAGACTAAACTTATACAATTTAAAAATTACAAAACTAAACCTATAAATTTGGACATAAAATATCAATCAATTAATGTAGAAAGCGTTGATTCATGTATTTTCTTAGGTATTAAACTTGACGAACATCTAAATTGGAAGCCGCATGTTGACTATGTGTGTAGTAGAACTAATAGATTTGTTTTTGCTTTGAAAAGAATTAGAAAAACTGTATCACAAAAAGCAGCACTTGCTGCCTACCATGGCTATGTGTCATCTGTGTTGCTCTACGGGTTGCCATTGTGGGGTAATTCGGTGGACTTACTCAGAGCCTTTAAAGTCCAAAAAAAGTGTATGCGTGCGGTTTGCGGAGCCTGGTTTCTTGATAGCTGTAAACCACTATTCAAAAAAACTAAAGTTCTTCCCTTGCCATGTATGTATATTAAAGAAATCTGCATATTCGTAAAACAATACCCATATTATTTCAAAACTAAGGAAGAAGTTTTATCTAGGCATACTAGACATAAAAAGAAGTTTTTTATGCCAAATCAACACTCTACGCTTTTCTCACGAAATTCGTTTTGCATGGCAATTAAGATATTTAATAAGTTACCAATGGAATTAAAGGACTTGCCATTGCCATTGTTTAAAAATAGACTCAATAAATGGTTACTGACTCACTGTTTTTATAGCGTGGAGGAATATTTTAATTTAGGGCAGATCAGACATTTTTGATTTAATTTTTTATCATTGTTATTATTTACGCAGGTAGGTTTATTAAAATTCACACACCAGTCCAAGATTACTGGTAGTATTACATTGATACCACACTGATACAACAACAGCATTGTAATATTTGACATGTATTCTGTGAATAAACGATTCTATTCTATTCTATTCTATTCTAGAACCAACGGCTTAACGTGCTTTCCGAGACACAGGGGTGTAACACCGCCAACTTTCTGACTCCGGGCTGCTACTGTGAATTTTTCTTTCTAGAAAAATCCCAATAACAACTATTGGCCCGACCCGGGATTCGAACCCAGGACCTCATAATCAGGTTGAACTATCTGACCGCTAGACCAACGAGACAGTCAGCTTAGACTAACGTATCTTTAGGGTACTTTTTTCCGGAAACAACGAGTGCGAAGCCTAGTTTATAATATACCTACTAACACTAGTTTATTATATACCTGGAAGTAGTAAACGCAGGACGTGTTGGGTGGCAGGGAATGCCTGGGATTCCTGAGCACGCCACTGGTTTTGTCGGAGGATCGCAGCACAAAACGACAGCGGCCGTCCGAACGCACGTACGAATGCGATTCTTTGTCCACGTACAGAACCTGTGGGACATAATTGGCTTTACAACATTTTTTTTTTTAATACTGGATAATTCACCCAGCATTATCTAGCCCCAAGCTAAGCAGAGCTTTATGGGTACTAGATAACTGATATAATTAATACTACATAGATAGATATTTTTTTAAATATAGAAAAACAGCTAGAACAACCCTTAACAAATATCTGCAGATCGTACAAACATTTGTCCTGAGGCGGGAATCGAACCCGCAACCTCCTGCGTCGCAGGTGATGGATTTACTGAAAACTAAAATAACTTATGTAATCTTGCCAAAATTAACGCTTTCATGGCCCAAAATGCACACATCCCCCGCGCAGGACCTCGTAAGCTGGGCGGTGTATGCGTTAAGCATAGTTTTGTGGATTTTAGCATCGTCGGCTTAATAAATATACATCTAAATAGAAAATAAACAGAAAAGAGAGAATTTTTCTTTTCTGTTCATTTTCTAGCAACCTTACCTAGCACTAAACACAGCGCCCACTATGCTATTATAAGTCATTGAAATACTTTTATGGGACTATTTTATGTATTTATACAGAAAATAGCAGTTGGTTGATATATTGCTGATTCGCATGATTGTTTGTCTTTGAAGCAATACGTCTCACCTATTTAGATGTATATTTATTAAGCCGACGATGCTAAGAACTGCGAAATTATGCTTAACGCATAGTTTTATGCCCCCCAGCCTACATTCTAAAATTTTCTTTTTTCTGTTCACTTTCTAGCAACCTTAACCACTAAGCACATCGCCCACGATGCAATAAACATGAAACTTATTTATTTATTTATTTTTCTAAGCGTCAACTTATCAAAACTTCCCCAGATTAAGTTTTCCCGTTCCAGCTTTTATTTGCTAAGCAAGTTATATTTTGGACCATCAATCATGGGGAAATAGTTTTCGAAACATTAATCTTAAGTTTCTTAGGTTCATTAACCTTGGTTTGTGTCACTAGCGAGTGCTTGGCAGTGACAGCTAAATACTGATCAATAACTAATTAATGATACCTACCGATTATTATTTTTCGTCAGTAAATTAGTCAAATTATACATAGTATAATAACAAGGTCCTTTAGTTTACAGACATCATTGCAAGTTTTCAGAGATTTAACTCGATTAAAAAATCGAGTTGTGCCAATGACTCTTCTCTTCCTTTTTTGTGCAAGGCAACGTTCGGACGTGTTTTTTGCCAAAATATCAGAACAATAAAATGTCAAGATGAAAAAATACTGAATTTCCATTGGCAAATAAGGAAAATACTGATCAATAAGGTAGACCATACAACCGTACAATCGCTGTAGATCCATGTCGAAGTGGCATTTGTTACTATGTTTGTCGTTTGTTTTCTTATTATTACAAGGTTCTACAGAGATCCCCCAGTTGTGTGGTCTACCTATAACTAATGGTACCAATTATTATAATGACAGTCGGACGGTTATTAGTCGTAGCGTAGAATTAGGTAGGTAAGTAATTGGTCTGTAAAATTACGTTTCTGTCGTAATGTAAATATTGAAACGCGATTAATATTTAAGGCGGAAGTTTGAAAAACTTGTGACGAGACAGCGCCAAAACTACTGACCGGATTGAACTAAAATTTTGCACGCATAAAGTTCTGAGTTCTGGGAATAGTTTAAAATTTACTTTTTACCCCGATAAAATGCATGCAAAGCCAAGGGAAGGAGCTAGTTTGTTATAATGTTTGTGTTAAATTCTTTAGTAGCGTCTGCCCGCGATTTCGCACGTGATTTTGGAATAAAATGTAGCCTACGTGTTATTCCAGGTCCAGATGCAGGTTTTCGTGCAAAATTTCTTTACAACAACGCCACAAACTTTTTCCTTTGTAATAATAGTAGGATATACAAAGAATGGACATGTATAAATAAGTTTAACCCTATTAGAGTTTTCTTATAGCAAACATATGGGTAGGTATAAAGAAAATTTATGAAAAGATGTGAATAGAAAATGTGTACATACAGAACAGAAAAAAATATAATTATAATAAATAATTAAGTTCTATAAAAACCTAGATCCAATACTAACATGATCGTAAGATAAAAGAGAAGCCAATATAAATACAAAAATGCATAGAATAACTAATATATAATAAATAAAATGTTATTCAAACTGCATGTAAGATTTTATAAAATTGTGGGGTTTGATAAAAACAACAACGAATATAAAAAGAAAGTACCTACTAAATAAATACCATCCGCTTGGATAAAAGTTTCAAAACCACTTAATCTTTCAAAAGCACTCAAAGTTCAAAAATCAAAGCTTTCTTGTTTTTCATTATACATCAGAATAGATAAGCACTCCGATAGTTATCGAGAATTTGTAGAACTCATACAGAAATAATTATTATTTAAGCCTGAACTGTCCCACTAATAGGGTTAAGACCTCTTTCTCGTCAATCAACTGTAAGAAGGGCCCATTCCATGTTAAGAAGATCGAGCTTAGTTCGCCATCTCCGCCTTGGTATTGGTCCGTTTGAGACCCAGGCAATGATCTTAAGGCACTACCCCAACCCAAATCAGCGCCACCACTATTTTAGGTATCTTATAATTCTGTTAAACGATGGAATTTTTAAAAATCGATTGGCTAGTTATGCCTATCATAAGCTTTTTTTTAATGCCTCTATAAATGTTTCCACCATGGTGGCCAAAAAGGGCAACTCTGCATCCCTTCCAAGTTTTGTGGGGGTCCTAGCTCCTACTGTGATGTCCTACTAGCAGGGTTCTCCTCCACGTTCCTTGGCTTAGTGAAAAACGGTAAATTGTATACTAGGTTTATTCTTCTTGACTTTTACTACTTGATGACTGGAGTATAATAAATAAAAAATTTACAGAGGCATTAAAAAAACTGATGATAGGTATCACAAACTGGCCAATCGATTTTCGAAAATTCCTTCGTTGAACAGAATAATAAAATAAAATAGATGGTGGCACTTATTTAGGTCGGGGTAGCGCCTTAATCATAATCTTAATAGTATCTTATTAGTATATCCTAATAGTAAAAATTATCTTACCTGTACTTCCAACTCAAACCCTGGTAGATAGCTCAACGGCACCGGATGAAAAGGGTTATCAAACGGCGACGTGTGAAACTCCAAGAGCATGTTTGGGCCACGAGTGATGATATCCGGTACAGCATCACCGCCGCATAGCCTCACCAGAACTGGTGAGTTCCTATCAGCTCCATCCCAGACGGTCAGGTAGTCTTGCACGACGTTACACTGGTCCCATATCCTGGAACAGTTGGGACTTGTATCCAAGGTACGGAAAAACTATAAAAACTGGCTGTAATTAAATCGTAACTCTATTTGTATTTTGTATTTATTTATTTAAAAAGAATTACATACGCCTTAAGTTAATAACACTCTTTAAACCCGTGTGGGGAATTGACCTGAATGTTACATTCCACTGGTTTCAAATTAAAAAGAAGTGTTCCTGTTATCGTATCTATGTTGGTAAAAGTAAGTAAGACTCGTTAGCTTAAGATCTAAAGTTAAGATATTGTCGTAGTTTGATGAATCATAATGAATAAGAGCGGGTAACCTACGAACCTTCTATGTGTTGGAAGAACACCAACGTTTCATCCCGTAACGCGGGACATCTTCAGGGTGAGTGCGGTTCTAGTTGCGCATTCCTATTTTCTATTGTACCTATTCTTCCAACACTAATACAGTTCGTAGTTAACTTACTCACATTCATTATAAAATCGTAATATGTTGAAAAACTTGAAGAACTTTATTTATCAAGTGCCATACTTGCACAGGTTTATAAAAACTCGATCTAAAAATGTTGTGTGATCCAAATATGAACAAAAATCTACATACATATTAAAATGCCCATGTTTCATTGATTTTATACATCCGCTTCAGAACAAAGCATGCAAATAAATATATTACTTCTGGAAGTTTTAAAAGTTCTTTGAAATTCAGTTGTCATTTTCCGACTTCTATGTTCCTAGCAATAAAAAGATTATGTACATACCCATTTTAATAATCTTTAGATCAATTGCTGCGTCCTACAGGGTAGGACGAGGAAAGCTAATTACCACCTAAGCTAAAACTCTGTAATAATGTTTATGTATGGAATAAATAAATCTGAAATCATAATTTTAAATTGTTTTTGTAATCAGCAAGAGAGCCTGGCTTGGACAAGTAGAATCCGATCTCAAATCCTTATCCAAGGAAATACTTTTCGTACAACAGCTTTTTCTATGAACAGCAATTCCGTTGAAACTTTCAGAATCTTGTTTTCTCAGATTTTTCTCACAAAATAAAGAATTAAAACAGAGAGTTCGGTCAGGGCAGAAAAACTTAGGAAGCTATCAAATAAAACTCAATAAGAAGAAAATGGTGACAACTTTTCAAAAAGAATTCATGGCCCATTTATCAAAGTGAATTCCTGTCAGCGTAGACGTAACATTATCTCTTTCCTCCTAGCCTTTACATCAATATTTCCTTCTATCATCATTACCTTTCACCATACCGAATCTAAATTCATTTCCCGCGAAAATACGAAGGTAAAAGGTCAGTTCCACACGGTTGCGTTTTACTACGCCACAGAAACCCAAAACGGCTTGCTATTCCGACGGTAGATTGCATCTTGTGCAAAATTACGCAATTTTCTAACTTCCAGAGCATAAATGAAATTTCTAGTGAAATATGGGCGGGTTTTTCTGATCCATTTGGCTGCAGGTAAATTGGTGGAGTAATTAAATTTCGTGCAGCATCGCTGGAACGTTTGTTTTATTACGCTGTTTGTTTAGAAAATATTTGTAACCAGGTTTCAAACTGGATTTGTTGATTAGAAAAATATGTGCAGCAACAAAGCGTAAATTAAATTACACAAAGGAACAAACATAATTCAGCAAGCTCTATTAAATTATTATGTTCTACAATGTATGCTTTACTGCAATATTTTTCAAAGAGATGTTTTTAGATGTACAGTACATAATTAACTTTAGTTTCACTAGCTCTCTGTTAGCACACAACAAATTTATCGTACGTAAGTACTTTAATATTGGTATCCATTTGATTTTCGATTCCAATACTCTATTAATTAATTGTAGGTACTCGACTCTTGCTGCCTACACAACAGATTTAATCTGAATATCGAAATTACCCGATATGTACACGTGTTCTACATGTGCCAATATTGACGATTTAATGATTTTAGCTTTGTAGAGCAGTTTAAAGCAATTAAAATCTTACACGGTAGATCTCGCTAACAATAATTATTTTGTTATCGATGTTAACTCACAAATTTCATGTCAGTAGTCAAAACACGTTTTGGTTAAATGGAATGTGGCCTCTGTTTTTCATTTGTAATTTACATATCTAGGTAAATTAGGTTCAAAAGTCATAAATATTTGTATGCCTAGCAAGGCTTCTACAATTTTTTATTGGGTTTAATTCTTGCGGGGCGGCAACATGATTCATGAAACATATAAGAGATGAGGGTCTCTTGTGAAAATTAGTTACCTTTACAAGAGTTGAGTCGACAAATGTCTTCTAAAAATAAAGACGTATGGTTATCTGTTATGTAGAGAAAAGTGACAAGTTCTACGAACTAAGATCAAAGTTATAAATAATTCTCACAAAGAAATACTTACTTCAAAACTCTCTGGCTTCTATCGTACTTTACTATTTGGTCTTTGATATGTATCTTGTGACTGTTCGTCTGCCTCACTGCCAGTAAAACGTGTTTATCAGCTGGTATCTGAAACAAAGGCATGAATTTCAAAACTGATCGTTATCTCTAAGATGTATGGTTCAATTTCGCCCTGTTCCGCACACGTTCATATATTATGTACATTTTTGGTGTAACTGTTGCGTACGTTGGTGCGAATTTTGCATTAAGTATTTACGTAAATGGCTATAGCAACCGCACCAGCCGGGCTAAGCGCACCTCTTTGTTTCCATTTCCATTAATAATGATTTATAATAGTCATCGCCGGGATAATTTACTGGGACCTTATTTTGATATCATCATGATAATGAGTGTTCATAATACGGAGTGTAATTTTAGTCGGATCTTATGTATAAAATATTTTATGGAAAGCTCAATAAATAATATTTATTATCATTTCCTCGTCGGACTGTTTTAGCCATGGAAATCCATGGCTAAAACATTTTTTAGAAAATAGGAGCCTGAAAACATTTTCTAATAGGTACGCTTGCTTATAAATATATACCTTCTAGACTTTTTATGATTAACTAAGTTAGCGAGGTATGTTTACTGTAATAGGTACATATGTTCCCCAATGGCACGAATCTAAGCCATAGATAAACAGTTACGAGCTGTCCTATTAACAAGGACCGTAGTAAACGTACATTCGCAAACAGTGTACAGTTCCGTCGATAGCTATATAAAATTCAATTATCACTTTTATAGCGGCACGAAAACGAGCATTATGCTGTGAAAGAAGGTATTTAATAGTTAAGTACTGTAAAGTCAATCTGAATATTTTTATATAGAAAAACATTACTCAAAAAAACGCTTTGATGAATTGAGGTTTCCTTTTTTAAATCAGCTAAAAAGCAAACGCTAATAAAATAGAATAACGCACAACTTTTGGCAGCACTCTGATTTCATCCTTAGCTTCCGGGTAAAAAATGGCTATGCGTAAGCAATTTCTAAAAAAGTTAACAATACAGAGGCATATGCCGGGAATCGAATGAATGGAGTATTCCCATTTAGGTCACCAATTTTAATGGCACTACTTTTAGGTTACCTATTTTATTCCCAATTAGTGCACCCATATATAAGAAGTGTCTAGTTAAGATGTTTTGATATAACTAACTGTATCTTTTGAAATAATCCGCGTGGGCTAGTATGAACGTCTACTACGATGCCAATGTAAATGTTATTAATACGCGAGGTTTTCATCCGCGCGGATTCCTCGATGTCTGGACTAAAGTCCTAAAACTCACCTTTGTATGTTCAATGCGGTAAGTACAAGTTGCGTTCCTAGGATAAACTCCAGGGAAGTTGGGCGACTGAATGCGGCACGCTCTCAGATCGCAATCGCTCAGGATCCGGTCACAATAAGTCCCTGGAACGCGCTCTCCCCGCCATGCTCCAACCGTAGCATTTCCGTACCGCAGCCGCGCCTCGCTTCGTCTTAGAAACTTGTACGCCAACTTGAAGTCGAAATTGTAGCCGACGCCCTGAAAGCAGTTGCTGAGTTAAATTATGGTTGGGGTTAATGATCTGCAATTACTCGGGATTACGAACTGCGTTAGAGGTGGGAATATCAGATGTACAGTGGTTTTAATGGTTGGTGTGGAAATCGGATTTCAATATTGTAGCTTGGGGCTAAATTTTGCTGTGTGGATTGTCCAGGATTATTAAATTATTACTATACAAAATATTGATTATTCGTTAATTATCAGATACGGATCCATCAGAGGCTAGCTCGAGATTATATAAAGAGAAAGAGAGAGAGAGAGAAAACTCAAAATGCAGAGAGATTTAAAAATTACCGCTCTACCTAATATAATATTTTCTTTCAACAAAATTATAGATTCAACTAAATCTACACTTTTTTAATCTATCCAGTTCAAACCTTAGTTATTTATCAAATATTTATGATTGACTAGCTGTTACCCGCCACTTCGTTAGCGTGGTACGTAGAGTGCCTAACCTATTGGCAAAAATGCATGTTTTATTTTCTCGTTGAACGTGATGTGTAAGTTAATTATCAAGGATTAAAAGAAAAATCATAAATCGAGGGCGATCTCTGGCGTTTATTGTTTAAGTAAGGTACTTTCTAAAGGTATGCCTAATTTCATCTTGATCTATTCAGTAGTTTTAGAGATCCTAGGTAACAAAAATTTCACATTTCACAAACTTTTGCATCACACTATAATATTATAAATGCGAAAGTTTGGATGGATGGATGGATAGATGGATGGGTGGATGGATGGATGTTTGTTTACCTCTTTACGCCGAAACTACTGAACGGATCGGGCTGAAATTTTGCACACAGGTCATTCTAATCCTAGAATCAAACATAAGCTACTTTTTATCCCGTTAATCAGTTCCCATGGAATAGAAATCATTTTTAAACTAGTTTACAATATTAGAAGGATAAGCATACGTGAGCCCTAGATTCTTGAAAATCTATGAAAGAAAGATTATTTTCTAAATAAACTGTAACAACCAAGTTCAACAAATTCTCTGAAAACTAAAGTAAAGTAACAACAATTAATAAACAACCTTTAACCTTATCCAAAGCTGACTAAACAAAATGTTTGTTCACTTCACATATCAGTTTTAATTAGAGTTTTTGCAAAGTTAATCCTTATAAATGAACGACGGTATTCATCTTCATTAAGAGTCACTTACGTAGGCATCCCTCTGTGTTTTACTGACGAGACGTAGGTACATGTTTTCGTCAGTAACTCGTCTAATATTTCACTTGTCCCTTTAGCTTAGTGCGGCCTATCTAGATAATGATGTGATTTATCTTACCCTTCAGACTACAATCTAGCTAGACCTTATAAAATACCTACAATCTTATTTATTTTCATTACTTACTTAGAAAATTAAATGTCATTTTTTAACCCACTATCGAGAATGTGTTGCCAGTATAATGAGTTATCAAAGGTGAATACAGAAATTGACAAATTTTGTACTAGTTTAAACAAGATTGTTAAAATTGTTAGAGACATCCTCCATTTTAACCGCGGGGCGGTGATGCTCCTGAGACAACAGTACAGAACCAAACTACAGGAAAATAAAAACATTGCAAACTGTATTGTTTTTATTTTTCTGTAGTGTTGGTTTATTTTGTTTCTACCTTTATTTTCTGTTGTTAACTTTTTATTTCACAAATTACATTATTTTGTTAAAATGTCAACTTAACACGTCTAATTACCTATATGCTGTGTGCACATAGGTTACGTCTCAAGCCAGTTTGTATTCTCTTTGAATTTTTTGTGTTACATTATTATTGGTTGTTATATGTTTTGTGTACCTAATAAAGATAAATAAAAGAAAATTTTCTTGAAAGTTACTATGCTCATTACAAAGCTACAAATACATAGATTTTAGCATGTAGGTATTCTTAACCTACATGAGTGAGTGACAGATAGATGGGAATAGAGAGTGCACATGTGTTTGCATATACACTTGTGTACTATAATATTCATATCCTGCGCACCGTGATCGGCTAGGAGGACATAATTCTTTGCGTCTGATGCCTACTCAGCCTGGTGGCATGTCCAAAATGCCAGCGGTTCCTAATTGGACACTGTCGTTTGAAGGTTGTTGTGTACACCAAAATATCGCCACAAGTCGAGGGTAGGACTGTCGCCGACATAGTTTCATGCTGCCGATATCAACCTGCGGGGCTATGTCGGTGACTTTGACCGGTTTAGTGTATAGAGCTCTTTAATTAGAAAAACAACATGCCACAGAACCTACGCTAGCAGCTCGAATACTTGCACCCTATTGGCTAACTATAAAGCTGCATTAACCTACAAGCCAATACGATCCTACTAAGATGCATGTGTACCGAGGCCTTAAGATTAATAGGTTAAGTCAGAATTACTATGAATCCAGCGGGTTCGCAATTTCTCATGGTTCGTTACCTTCCCTTTATCAGCTGACGAAGCTGTATTAGGCGTCATTAGTGTTTAGGTTAACTAGCTTGTGCTTGCGGCTTTGCACGCATAGGTCTTAGATAGAAAGCCTTTATGCCATTCAAGATTCAATTTATTTATTAATACCATAGGATCACAAGGAACACTAAGTTAAGTCTCAATGTGTACGTATTTACGTACAAATAAATAGAAGACAGAAAATAATATATGAGAGCTGCAATAGCATTGTTAAAAATGTTAAGTGTAAATTAAAATTAAATTAATTAAGTTAATGCCAGATTAGGTATATGTCAATCATCAATGTCGAAAATTTTTTTGTCAGCAAAAGCTTCGTCTAGTCCATAATAACTCTTAACAAATTAATCGTTTTTTATTAAATGTTTTAAAATTTATATCTGACATTGTGAGTACATTTTTCGGTTACATATGTAAAGCTTAATTGAATTACAAACAAAACTTTTAGATATTTTACTTAGTCTTGTTGTCGGGACCACTAGGTTATTTTATGTCTTGTATTGTAATCATTTCCATCCTTGACATATTTGAAATATTGTAAGTTGTATCTGTTATAAATCAAATTTTGGTAAATATATTCTCTAACCATGGTCATGACACATACTTTTCTTTTGTCCCTGTAAGATTCCAAGAATCTTAAACCTAGACCGTAGAGTATTGCGCCCTTCTGTAACACAAACACTCAGTTTGCATCGGCTGCTCTACCCACACTAATATACCGTATGTCATAAAGATCAAAAACTACACTATCAAAACCATAATTTTGCCTTAAAAGAGTAATATACATCCAGACATCTTAATAAACAAACCAACCTTAGCCTATAATTTTTTTTTGTGATCAACTTCTCTAGAAGCAGTACTATCTAGGTACATACATATTGTGTATCCTACCTAATTACTGTAGCTAATGAACTTTATCGATTTTATAACCGACATTTTAGAAACTGAATTTTTGATGGGGATGATGACCAATGAACCAAATAAAGGTTGCACCTTGGCATCAGTAACTTTTAATACTATGATAAAATAAAATATTAAAATAAACGTTTTCAATGGTAAAATTTATTTGTTCCAGGTGTTCTGGGTATTTTCTATGTATAATAAGAAATATCTATGTAATGTATTGAAAAAGTATATCAGTCATCTAGTACCCATAACACAAGCTCCTCTTAGCTTGGGGCTAGATGATACATTTATTGTTATAACTCGTTATAAAATGCCGATGACTACTATTATTATTATACACTCATTTATTCTTCAATTTCGTTTATAAAATACATGTTTTACTTATGGAAAATAAAATGTTAAAAAACTATTCCACAGTAAAAAATATATCGGCACGGTGAATCACCGGCCGCAAAGCTAGGCTCAAGCGGCCGTTGACTGGGGCTGCAGAGAGAGGAACTTCCTGACGATGCGCGCAGAGTCCAGCCTTTTGAATCTGGCCCTTGATCCAACTTCCTAGCGGGAGTCTCTTGAGATGTTGATCGAGACTCTTCTTATTGTTATTATTACTACTCTTTTAAAAAATCTTAGCTACATACATAAAATACGAATTCTTCGTTGTAATGCCCCAAAACAATCGAATTTTACGCGACAGGCTTCAAAATAATCCCTTTCATGTTATCAACGTCGGGTGCCTATATCTTAGTAAACTATCGCACAAGTTGAAACACATCGATCAAAGGCAGAGATGTGTGGCGTAACTTGACTAAATACTTGGCACGAACTAAATAGTAAACTTCCCCGTATATTTCATTGCTTCACGGGCCGCCGCCTTCCCTTTATCTGGCGTTAGCAGCCACATTATGTGCACCATGGCCCTACCCGTGGGTTTAACTTTCGATCAATTAATTAAGCTGCGATTACAGGCGCCCCTGGGAACTCCGGGCTAAGGCTACCTCCATTACAATAATTGATGTTATTAGCCTTAATAGCATAATTTAATAACGAAATTTTCGGGAGTCGTTCTTCGAAAAATGATTGAATTTAAGCGTCAAAGTGATGCTTTAAAGTAAAATACTAATTAAATGCCTATGCACAGTGTCTGGAGAAAGCCGTGTACTATTAAGTGGGAGTTCTCTTTAGCTCCAATTTAAAATATAAAGTCTTGTATTTGATCCTAAGTTTGTAGTTCTGTGTAAAAATCTATGGAATTTTCAGATAAAAATGTAGTCACGCAAAATAAGCTTTTATTTAAACATCAAAGTAAACAAAGAAAATTGATATGCTATTGCGCAATAACGATACAATTATAGCTTTGAAGCAAAGCTATTCAACAATTTTTGCACAGTTACTATGGATATCAAAGATTAACTTTTCTCAGATCTCCTAACAAGTATATACCTTTATAAATCACGTACCTACTTAAATGACGTCTGAAAAGTTTGCAGACTACTAGAAAGTAAGTACTTTATTGCTTAATTTGTTGCTAAGTGAAACCTCTGAAGATTTAAAACTTAACATTTTGAATTATCATTAGTTAAACTTTAAGAAGACCTACGGGTGCAGAAAATGTTTCACTGATGTCTTAGATTCATCGATGAACATTGCCTAGGGAGTTACAACGTAATGTATTAACAGTATTTCGTTATCTACTATTAGTACTACAGTAGCATTACTTATTAATGTATAAGTACTTAAATTACTTAGGTATTCAATGCAATAATAAGTTATCTTAACTTATATCAGTTTGAACTTAACATTAATATTATTTTTATTTTTATCGTTGAAACTGTACTTATTTTTCTAATAATGATAATGTATTGCTTTTATTTAATAATATTTTTTTTAATTTAGTTTTTACTATGGTAGTACCTACATAAGTACATAGTACCTAAATACGTAGAACCTATGCATAAAAAATGACGTATAGTTCAAGAATTATATGAAATAAATGATTATTTATTTTACAGGGTGTCTTAAAAGAAATTTCACATTTGTTTTGGTTATTGCGTGAACGCAACTATTCTGAGGGGCGCGTGCGGGGGGGCTAATCGGTAGCCTGGCTCTTGGAAATATAGGTACTATGGAGCGTTTACGAAGCCAAGCCTCTGACCAGCATCCTGCGGCTTTAATTCTTGCACCAAATTTTGAGACACCCAGTATATTGTTGGTAATCACCAACTGCCCGTTAAAGTATGCCTTACATTCAAGCCTAGGCCTATTAGAAAAGATATGGCAAAAGGTTTTTTCTGAATATTCTTTCATAACTCCCAGTTGGCAGTATAATTCATTCTTCACCCATGGGGTGAGTTGCTTTTTATAACGAATCACAGTTACAAAATTATGTAACTGTGATATTAGTGTGAATGTGAATAAATTAGTATCAAGCTTCTCTACTCGTATTTTGGTATCACTCACCTGTTGGCTAAGCCTGTCCAGCCTTAACGTCATGTTAATAGAGTCTGATTCACTAAAGTACACTGTGTATCCCCACGCAGAGCCGCACCACTGGCCTAGCGGCGGCGACGGGCTTCTCTCGACGATCGTCATGTGGCCGTCGGGGCAGCCATCCGAAGTAAACGACACGAACTTGCCGACGGTGAATGTGTCGAAAGTTAGCTGGAACAAAGGTTTTGTGTAAAACGATAGTCCTTTTCGAGGTTCTCAAGTCGACGCGTATTTCTTTTTTATGTATGATCAGATCACGCATAACTTTTGACAGAGTAGTCCGATTTCGATAATTATTTTTTTTATTGGAAAGAGTATACATTCTGTAAAGGAAACCGGATATCTATGAAGAAGTGATGCTTTGGATGGCCATTCTTACAAGTCTCTATTACATATGGATTAACGACTCCAAAAATTAAAAAATGTTAAGGTTTATGTAAGAACAAAAAAAATTAAATATAGTACTTAAGCAGTAAAATGAAGATAAACATAAAAAAACGGATTAAAACACATAAATCAGACTTTTATTACCATTAATATTATTTTAAAACAATATCTATTGGTTTAAATAATAACCTCTAAAATGTTTCAACACTGTTGGTTAAATAAATAATTAAATAAATAAATAATGCTGGACAATCCTCACAGCGTTATCTAGCCCCAAGCTAAGCAGAGCTTGTGTTATGGGCTAGATAACTGAAATACATAATACAATACACTTCATAGATATATATATTTTTTGTCAATACATCCAGAACACCCGGAACAAATATCTGCAGATCGTACAAACATTTGTCCTGAGGCGGGAATCGAACCCGCAACCTCCTGCGTCACAGGCGGACCTTCACCCGCCGCGCCACAGGGGTCGTAAACGTGCAAATATAAAATTATTTAACAAACTGAGACCTTTTAATAGAAAAAGTTCGTCTAACGTTTATATTTTATGAGAAAACGTTGCTACAAGTTACTCTAAGTTGAAGTTAAACTATTAAAAATCAAAATAAACTAGTACAGAAAGTAGGTAACCAATTTAATGGAAGTGCGTATACATTCTTGGATAAAGAATGGCCATATTTTTTAACAGTTGGAACGTAAGCCATTCTAAATTATCCACCGTTATTTTATGGCCATTTTAATTACCCAATGGTAAATTAAATGCCAATTCCGCTAAAATTTTATGGGTTTTTTTATTTCCATAATAATGACTTATTGATGACGGACTTTGGCAAAGACCTATCAAAATTTAACTAGAAATGATTTTATAATTTTATTATCATCAGCATAGCAAATATAAACTGCGTATTATTTTAAAAAATATTCTTACCTGTATAATATCCCCATAGTTGCCACCAATGGCAGTAAAATTGAGATGGCATATAAAAGGCAGGTGGTCTTCCCTTGGCCTCCGCACTTCCAGCTCGTACGTTCTCCCGACGTCACCCATGTATGTTCTGTTGCACGCTGTGGACAAGGAGAAAATATTTAAGTCTCCTTTAGAATATCACACTAACATTATAAATGCGAAAGTTTGGATGGATGGATGTTTGTTAACTCTTCACGCCAAAACTACTGAACGGATCGGGCTGAAATCTTGCATACAGGTAAATCTAATCACGGAATCAAACATAAGCTACTTTTTATCCCATAAATCAGTTCCCATGGGATAGAAATCACCTTTAAACGTTTCCTTATAAACAACGCGTGCGAAGCCGCGGGCATAAACTAGTTATTTATATTACGGCGCTGCATCCTCGAGATTTTTCATTATTCGGTCTTGTATCGTAAATTGAACAAAATATACGAATAACGAAATATTTTTCTTATCGACTCGTGTAATTATGAAGGTAAATTTGTTTAACCTTCAATGATACTTGAAAAACTGTAGCAAATGACACAAACAAGCGCAGGACCGAGGCGAATAATTTTGTACACCTAGACTACATAGACAAGGTGCCACGAAAAGGGTGTACTAAGACGAAATGGGGTTTAAAAAAGGGGGTTTAAGCCGAAAGGGATTCTAGACATCGAGTGGATCAACATGTGTTTTACGATTTTTAAAATTTCGAAATTGTTTACGTTTTTAAAAAAAAAAAATTGGGAACGATTTTTCTTCATATTCGTTTTATTTTACGTGTATCCTTACATTATTGTTTTGAAATGTCAAAGTACTTACATCATTTTGTACTAATTACATGACAAAACACAGTTTTTGCTGAAAACACCGGCAAAAAACCTCTGTGAAGTATTTTGTAATCACATCACACTAATATTATAAATGCGAAAGTTTGGATGGATGGATGGATAGATAGATGGATGGATGGATGGATGTTTGTAACTTCTTCACGCCAAAACTACTGAAAGGATCGGCCTGAAATTTTGCACAACGGTAATTCTAATCCTGGAAGCAAACATAGGCTACTTATTATCCCATAAAACAGTTCCCATGGGATAGAAATCACTTTAAACGTTTCCATAGGAACAACGCGTGCGAAGCCGCGGGCATAAACTAGTATTAAATAATGCAAGAGTGCGTGTAACTGAACACGGCTAGGAAGAAAAAATGTTATTCCTTTGAAAAAAAAAAAACTAAATTCAAAAAATCTTTATTTACAAGTTGATCCCTCGGGTCTGGAATCACCCCCTTTCGGCTTTGTACCCTTTCCGTGGCACCCACTTTAATAACCCTGTTTCAAGAAAATTAATATAACAAAATATTTTATCCCTATACAAAACTACTACTATACGGATAACTCTTTGGTGCTACGGCGTAGCACCTCTACGAACTTTAATTGCTACGAAAGCACGGCGTAGCACCTCTACGAACATTAAATTCTACGAAGGAACGTAGCAACAACGTATTAAATTCATACTTTTGAATTTGTTATGACTTTTTCATCCTTACCATTATCTATTCTGTATTTTCGTTATTGAAATTTGTTTGCCTCCTTTTTTAACCACGCGAGAGTCGTCATCGTCGAGACTTTCCATTTTTGTATGGGTTTCGGTACAGCGCCTTTACCGTGCGGACATGGTATTACATAAGGCCCATACAAAAATAAAACGCCAGGTGCGAGTCGGACTCTTGCACTTAGGGTTCGGTATAATTGTTAGACATTGTTTCTTGCCAAATATCATGATTCAAGGTTAATGGTTTTGGTCCAGAATGGCGAGAATCGAAAGTATTTTATCGTAAGAATAAACTACAAATTTACGGTTTTGGATTTTTTCCTTTACTTGTGCTAACCTTGTTTCTTGCCAAACTTCATGATTTTAATTCTACGGGAAGTACGAAGGTTTTGTGTGCATGTGATTCCCTTGGAAATTTCAAAATATTAGGACATAAACGGCTGTAACATTTGATTGCGTTGACTTAGAAGTTTTATTTGTATCGAAGCTTTTATTTACACCAAGAGGGTCAGGACTTAAGTATTTGATATTAATTTCAACTCGATACCTCCACGCGTTCCTGAAAAAAGGGGGTTGAGAGACGGACAAACAGATAGACAGATAGACAAACAGACGGACAGCAAAATGATCCTATAAGGGTTCCTTTTTTCCTTTTGAAGTACGGAACCCTAAAAAAAGTTGTATCTCTTTCCACTGTACTAATTTATACATACTTAAATTACTAAAGCGCTAGAAGTTTTGTCTGTCTGT
Source organism: Eupithecia subumbrata (assembly GCA_949316285.1). NCBI lineage: Eukaryota > Metazoa > Arthropoda > Insecta > Lepidoptera > Geometridae > Eupithecia > Eupithecia subumbrata. The sequence continues at coordinate 26,629,361 of OX438643.1, forward strand.
TACCTTTTCAGGCCCAAACGATTGAATGAATCTTATAATTAGGTAGGGAGATAGAAGGTACCAAGGGAAAGGACATGCTACATTTTATCCTGAAAATGCGCGAGCAAAGCCGCTGCCAGAAGCTAGTATTATATTTTCGTATAATATCTTTTCAGCCATCAAACGAAGCTGGTTGGTGGAAAATGCACGACAAGCGAAGTCGTGTGGCTTTCATTCCACCTCTCAGGATGATAAACGATTGCAATATCCCCGGATGGTATGAAATTTGGAAGAATCGATAAATTCACGGGATTCACCAAAATTTCGTAGCTACCTCATACTTATGAGTGGTAGTTACGAAAGTTTGGTGATATTCTTGATTTTGAAATTTAAACAAACCTTATGAGAAAACTGTGGTGTCAAAATTGGTTCGTTAGGTTTTCGGTAACGAATTATTTTTTTATTTAAAAATAACAATGCCTAACAAAACAATCACAAAATCAATTATGCAGACAATTCTTTTATTCCTAGAATAAGTAAACTGCACAATGAACAATGTTCTAAATGTGACATATTTTCGCTCTCTATGAATAACTTTTAAATACATGCGTCTCTCTTAGGTTAATTTTGTGTATTCATTTGATTTGTCTTTGTTTGATTATTTTGCAAATTAGCGTCTGTAGCGTTGTTGTGTTTTATAGTAAATAATGCTTCTATTAGTGGCATATTGATTGGTTTATACGTAGCCATGTGGTGCCGGCTTAGAATTTACACCACTCCAACTCTTCCCGCTGCCAAACTACCAAACTGCGATCCCCAATCCGCATGCCCAGCGTGGGGATTATGGGCACTACCCCCCATGATATAAAAGCCAATAAGGCGCTTATGAGGGGGAGGCCTGTGTCCAGCAGTGGACCAATACAGCCGTTGAGGTTGAGGTATACGTAGCTATATATACTGTTTAATTTTAAGAAAATTGTATACTGCTTGTGCCATAGTCAACGAAAAATATAAAACAAAATATGTAACTTTTTCATAAATATTTATAATATAAAAATACATGTATGTTGTATCTAATAGAGAACATGTAATCCCCTGGCGTAATCTGATATTAGCCTAGTTCCTCGAAAAAATCTACCTTCAAAAATATGCTATTCATAAAAACACGAGTAAACCTGCACTATTGTTAATCCTTTCAACAACAAAAATAGGGAAATGAGAAGTAAAAAGATCTGAATAAAGCGCCGCACAATAGGCGGCCATATTTTTACCATCTTTTAAAAAAGTTCGCCTTTTGTCTGACCTGACAGGGCATTATACAGGGTGTACGGCATAAGACAAGTGTTCAGTTCGCAGCTAAACGTCATTGTCCATTTAATGTTGGCACAGAATAAATAATAGCGATGCTCTATTGTTTTTGTGTGAATGAACGTGACAGCATAACATATAGCTTGTAGATTGTGGTGTGGAATATGTGTTATATTATATCCTATCCTACTAATATTATACAGCCGAAAGTTTGAGAAATCTGAATTTTTGTTAAGGATCTCCCAAAACTACTGAACAGATAATTATGAACTTTGGCGTACATTTATGGCAAAGCCTAACTTAGATAATAGGCTACTTACGAGTATTATACCGAAAATACGCGTGCGAAGCCGCGGGCAGAAGCTAGTAATCTATAAATAAATAAGTTGATCAAAACATGCCGTATACAGGGTGTCCCATGCAACCTGTACCAGCAAAGGTCTGTGGTTAGGGGACACCAATACCTATCGATTGGACCCCCATGTATGTTCCGCGTTTTTTTGTAGTTTTCGAGATATATATATTTTTTTGTTTTATTTTCAGATTTTGAACACTTTAAGCTTTAATTTTTTCTGTGAAGCGATTCTTTGAGATTTTTTTTGATTAGTATCATGGCTAGCTAGGATACTTTTTTGTCTGTAAAAATACTAAACACCAAAATTCTCACAACAAGTAGCTCAGATTTTATTCACGAAATAAAAAATTCTGTTTGAGAGAAATTTTAACATGATTTCAAATTGAAAAAAAAAATACTAGCGCATTTTTATGCGAAAAGGGAATTTAAAGTTGATACTGTCGAAAAAAGTGAAACTTATTTCATGCATTTGAAATGACTTTTTCACATTTTTCCGGTTGATATGGTGAATAATTATGAATATTAGTTAAAAAGATGTTGTGCGCCGATCAACGTATCGCACATCACCTTTGGTAAAAAGATGTACTCGAGTTGAATACGAGTAATTGGCGCCAGAATTTGAATTTAGAATAGATAAATGAGGCTATGACAATACACATGTAACATGACGTAGTATTTACAACAAAAACATATTGAACGTAGTTTTAAACTTTGATTGCATACTAATTTGCGTTGTTAATATGGCGTAGGTACTCCCAACGGGATCCGTTTGTATAGAAAACGCGCAGTCGACACGCAAGACGAAGCGTGATGCGTGGCAGTGTGTATGCCGCCTAAAACAACGTCATCGCGGTCAGGATCTATCAGTTCACCATCACCAGATAGTTGAGTTGCATACAGTAGTTCGATGAAAGCATTTTGACGTAGTTTTGACAGGGCAATCGTGCGGGGGCCAAGGGACGGGTCGAGGAGGATGCTCCCGAGATACTAAGGCGGTGATGTGTGCAACTCGGGAGCGTCCCTCCCCCGACCCATTTTGGGAAATCGTACTGGGGCCAAGGGACGGCTCGGGGGGGGGAAGGACGGTCCCGAGATACTAAGGCAGTGATGTATGCAACGCGGGAGCGTCCCTTGCCCCCCGCACGATTGCTCTGTCAAAACACGTCAAAATGCCTTCATCGAACGACTGTATGCATATAGGCAGGCTGTTCTAATATAGTAGGTATGAACGTATTTCATAATCCCGCGGCCCAGTTCCAATTACCGCTGGGACTAGGCGTCGCTATGTTTTATGACATCTGGCACAGTCATTATTTACCTCGGTTATTCACAAAGTAATTTAGGTCGTATTATATTGCGCCGACTGCGATGAAGACTTACTTATTACGTATGAAGCGATATTTGACTCAATATGAGATGAAATTAAAAATGAATTTCGTTGTTTTAGGAATGTACGCTGAGTTTGTTTTTACAACGTTCTCTGTTATGAGGGCGCCAACTGTTAAAGAAGCCTACTTGTTTATGGCTCATTCTATTATTCTAAAAAAAAACCTGAAAGTATATATTTAGACGACCTCCGTGGCGCAGCGGGCGAAGGTCCGCCTGCGACGCAGGAGGTTGCGGGTTCGATTCCCGCTTCGGAGCAAATTTGTGTACGATCTGCAGAAATTTGTTCCGTTGGTCTGGGTGTTTTCTATGTATAATAAAAAATATCTATCTATGTAGTGTATTGTATTAAGTATATAAGTTATCTGGTACCCTTAACACAAGCTCTGCTTGGCTTGGGGCTAGTAATGCTGTGTGAATTGTCCAGCATTATTTATTTATTTTTTATTTATAATAGTTAGTAAAGTTCTTTTTCAGTTTTCTATTTTTTTAACATTAGACCGTTTAACGTACCAGAGATCAAAGAAAACTCTAGTTTTCAGCTACAAAGTCAACATTACGTAAAATGCTTTTGATTATAAAAAGGAGCCGCGCTCACTATCCATTAAAATCCACTAGACTCGGCGTTGAAGTGTAAAAATAAAGCCAGTACCTACCAGACGAGTAGAACAGCTATTTTCTAGTTACCAGTGCATTTCACCCGCACGTTCGCACGTGTGCACTAATTATGCGCAAACTCAGGTTTCGGCGGTAGACACATTAGCAAAATTGGAGTTATCCTAACATTATTGCTATTTGAATAAACTTGTTTGTCGTTTCTATTGTTTGTTAGTTGTATATTACAATTACAATGTAGTCAAAACAAACACATGTAATGGTTGTAGTTGGATCTCATTACAATTGTAATTGTGCTCTTTACTTATTTTGTTTTTGTAGTTTTTACATTGTTTTGTATGTTTGTAGCTTATTATTTGTAACGAGGGAATAGAATCACATGTATTATGGTTTCTCGACACGAAAACAAGACAAAGGTTATCGAGTTGATATTTTTACCCAATATAAAATTACATGTTATTTATAGAACTTAGTATATTTTGTTACCATTTCGTAAGTCCATTATTGTGAGTAAAAACACCTTAGTTAGCCAGAGCAGGAACCCTCACTTCTTAATACAAGTTTTGACTGAGCAAGAGGAACTCATTAGCGAGGACTTAAAATGGGTCTTTTCCAGACATCAGGTACCTACTGTCTTAAGACTAAATCTGTACCTACTTATATTAAGAAATGTTGATGTGTTACTAGACGAAATAATGTTTTTTTTATCTTTTTTACATAATTATGATGACAAATCAAACAATCCAAAATACTGCAAGTATGCAACAACTTGATGCAAAGGCCAAATTCATCATCATCATGAGCCTACATTAGTCCACTGCTAATGAGCGCCATAGCGCCCTGTCTTCAGCTTGCCGCATCCAGCATCTGCCTGCAGTCTTTCGCAGATCGTCATCCCACCTTGCCGGAGGTTGTCCTAAACTACGTTTGCCGAATCGCGTTCTCCACTCAAGAACACGTTTACCCCAGTGGTTATCGGTTCTTCGCGAGCTATGGCCAAATTACTCCATACTTATTAAAATGCTTAAGTAACTCTGCTAACTTATCACTACTAAAAGGGCGGAATTTTTTTTATTTTGCGAAGGACATATTATTATGATTGTATCATATTATGGACATGACCAGGATAAAGCACGTGCAAGAAGAGTGTGAAATAAAATAGCTACTTTACTTATACAAGTTTGTATGTTCACACCTGTAATCTTTTTTTAATGAAAACACAAACGCTTCGTGAATCGTGACTAATTACAGTAGATTACAGCGAAACACCGCCACGGTAAACTTAACACCTTATTAAATGGAACGTGGGTTTTTTTGTTAATCGCAGCTATATTTCGGCTAAACGACCACCTACGTGGGCACGATAAAAGCAAGTCCCGGTAATTACCAAAGGTTTATTGTTGGTCTTTGAGTGGCCATTCAGAGTTAGTCGCGGGTACGAAATTTTATTATTCTGATACCAAGTTTTGGTTTTATGACATAGGTATAACTTTTGCTCAAACAGTATTTTTTGCAGAAATTCCTTTTACGGCGCCGTTTTTCGTTTGATGTTACTCCCGATAAAAATTAATTAATTCATGAGAATTCCCCAAAGAAAACCATGTAGATTTAGGCTCGATAAGCATCTTACCGAAGTTTGTATAGTAAAACTTTGTTAGCTTAGGCTAAAGAGCCTGAAAACCCTGTTTTAGTTACGTTATTTATGTTCTAGCATCCGCTGTATATTTTATTTACTGAAATAACCGCATTCACTGCTTTTCAACATGGAGCTCAATACCGTCATCATTACGGTCTCTTTTTGAGATCTCGCGGGTAAAGGCTGAAAGCGTCCGTTGAATGTAATCTAGTTCTCTCAATACCCTTTGTGAGTACATTTCCAGGATCTTTTGTGTAAGACAATTATCGTCCGCGACAGAGCTCTGCAAAAAGTAATTTACTGTGGAATGAAATAGACCCGTTTGAGGTGCTAGACAGCTGGAGAGAATGAATTCAAAGTAAAAAAGTTAAAAGTAAGCGTGTTGTTGATGAAATTTTATTGTGCTCACGACAGACAACAAAGAATCTTTTAAAAAATAACGTTAAATCATTAACGATACCTAGTGACTGAGGAGTGAAAAACATTGGTAAACTTTCACAGTTTATTGATCGCGGTAAAATTATTATAAGCAAAAATACAACCCAGATATAAAAATAAACGTGGGACAGTAAAAGGAAACCCCACAAACTTAAGACATTCAAAATGAATTGGCCTCTCTTGACGATTACGTACATCCATAAACATCAAGTATAATATGTTTTGGCGGACTTTCCGCATAGATTCGGGGGATGAATATTACATAAAACGGAAGCCAACTCCATTGCTGACACAGCCACTCTGCTGCCATGCCACATAACGTTTGGCCACGACAATGGCGAACTTCGTAATATTGAGGCATGCATGTCACAGCGGAGCACAACTATTTTCTGTTTGGGTTTCAAATTTACAAACGTCTTTACTTTACGTGCTTACATGCTACAGCGTAGTACAACCTTTTTTATCGTTTGAAAACTTGTAAATCTATTACATGAAACTTAAAGTTACTGTCACTGAAAATAAAATAAAAACAGATAGGTAATAAACTGTAACTAGAAGTGTGAGAATTATATTTCAGTCTTATTATAGAAAAGTGTGATTTAAATAATATTCTCTCTTTTACCTAAATGAAGCACTGTAAAAATTATTATCTAACAAAATAATCCAAAATTTTAACAGACCCATCGAACAACTCATCCAGAACGCATAGTGGGTAGGCTTTTACTCGGTTAACCTCAAATCCCTTATCACGGCCGACAGATGTCATCAGACTAACAAGGGATTTATATTGAAATGCTTTTCAAAGACCTAAAAAGGGTTTCCCGTGTGATCTGAATTGAGCAGTCCTTTTCTTTTGATGTGTTCAGTAAAACGGACGTTTCTTTCAAGGTTATGTACTAGCCAGAAGACAAGTAGTAATTTTCTTTTACCAAAATACTATTCACACAGTTAATGGTTTAATCGGGTATTAATCGCGTACCTTTTGTTATTATTTGCCTCGCTGTAACGCGGTAGAAACGTAAGGGAAATAATAACAAAAGGTACGCGATAAACACCCGATTAAACCATTAACTATGTTAACAAATCGCGAAAGTTTGAATGTACTATTCACACATTTTTCTAATAAGTTATAGGCAGTCTTAGCATGATCACTGTAGAGTGAAGACAATGATTTGCCTCGGGTATAAATTGGAAAAAACTGACTTACCCCTAGTGGACCATAGTCTTAGTTGTAAATTCATTTAGTCCACCATTACGTGACCATTAACATTGGTATGTTAAATAATAAATACTACAGTGCAAAATTATAGTCTTGAAGGTGCATATAACAATAATAATTTAAAAGACTAATGATAAAATAACAGTTACTAATAAAGCAGGTCTCGACAGAGCCTACAAATTTGCACCCCTGGGAGTCGAGACCCTAGGTCCGCGGGGTACCGAATCATTTCGGGTTTTTCTAAAATATCTCGGAGCGTCTGGTCGAAGCGACGCGTGACCCGAGAGCTTTTGAGTATCTGACGCAGCGCATCAGCATTGCCATACAGCGTAGTAATGCAGCCAGCGTCTTGGGGACGCTTCCGACTGGTATTACGTATTATTACTTATTAAATAATTGGTATTACTTATTAAACCGAACATACGCGTGCGAAGCCGCATATGTTCGGTTTAATAAGTAGCCTATTATCTAATTTAGGCTTTGCTCTAAATGTACGCCAAATTTCATCTTGATCTATTCAGTAGTTTTGGAAATCCTAGGTAACAAAAATTCAAATTTCACAAACTTTCGGTTTATAAAATATATTACTTACTTATATAATATACTTATAATATAAGTAAAATTACATTATAAATGTAATTTTACTTATATACTACTATAATATAAGTAAAATTACATTATAAATGTAATTTTACTTATATTTATAATATAAGTAAAATTACATTTTGATATTCACTTTTACACAATGCCCTTATACAGCAGCTTTATTTACATGTGAATTTAATTCAAATTATTTTATTTCTGACATTAATATCATTATTACTATCTCAGTTTACTAAGATTGTAATCTTGTACATTATTTTAGTTTTATAGTTTGACAATGCACTAATACCTCAGCATACTTTGACATACCTTTTAATTTATTTATTATTTGACTCTGACTAATTATTTTAATTTAATTTTTCCTTAAAAAAGCTTTATTGTAAAGTAAACTTTTGATCCTTGCTATGTAGCAAAACCTATACGATACTTCCTGTTGACCTAGAATCATAAAATTTGGTGAGAAGCAAGACCCTATAGCACGTATAAAAAGGGATCTTTTAAAATCCATAAACTTTATATAACTAACACACAGAAAAAAAAAATATTCTTGCCATGGACCAAAACCAGAAAGCTACCCTGTTGACCTAGAATCATGATATTTGGCCAGCAACATGATTTACAATGACTTACAATTATAAGGAACCCATAGTGCGCGAGTCCAACTCACACTTGACGTTTGATTTATATTTCTGACTGCCATTGTATATAATTTACTTGTCGTCGCATGGGCTTTCAAGAAAATCTTACAGTTTTGGAGACATATTCTCCAAAACTGTACCTCTACCTTACGTCAATAAATAATCTCAAGAGATATTTTGAAGAAATTTAAATTCAACCTGAAGGCTAGAAAGTGTTCTAAATGGAAGCCGTGCTGTTTTATTTACAAAGATAACTTTGACAGATGCTTGTGGGTCTACTAGATTAGCTAGGTACGTCACAAGTCCAACCATTGAGTATAGGTGCTGTAAACCTTGCAGTGTTTTTTGAAGAGGATGTTTTGAAAAAAAAATCTACTCGTTTTACCATGCGTCTATATCCGCACGCTCGAGGCTCTGCAGCGCCGGTATTAGTATCGAGATGGGCTCGTGACGTCTCATTTTTCTATGGAATTTCCTCTGCGCTGTACGAAATTCCATAGAAAAACAATAACCAAATTAAAAATTTTAAAAACCCCCGAAATATTTTCATGAAACATGGCTACACTCGGGATAAAATTATCTATGATACAAAAAAAGCAAACCAAAATCGCTCCATCCGTTTGGGAGCTACGATACCACAGACAGATACACAGATACATAGACAGACACGTTAAACTTATAACACCCCTCTCTTTTTGCGTCGAGGTTTAATGAGACGTTACGAGCCCGTATCGATACTATTATCAAACCGAATTCAGGGCTCAGAGCTTAACATGCACTTAGCTTTACAATTTGTATACTCACGTGTGCAAGACTTCGGCTCGTCACTCTTATCGCCGCAGTCATCCTCACCGTTACAGTACTTATCCAGCGACAAGCATTGTCCGGTATCACACAACATTTCACTCAGCCTGCACGGCCCTTCACTTCTAGTCTTCACTTTAACCGGCACCATCACGTCTGCCGGTTCTATACTATCCTCATTCACAAACTCCTCGTTTAGATCTTGCGGACTGCAGAGCTTTAGTGATAGCAACACTATTATGAACAACAAAGTCCTGTTGGTGACATCTTGGAAGTTTTTGAGACACATTTTGCTGGTCTCGTGCGGCGCGGTTGTCACAACATTTCGCTTCGGTGATCACATCGGATTCTGGATCTGGAACAAAATTGTTATAGTTAAAAGTGTGAAGAAGTTCTAAATTTTTCATAATTATTCATTAGGAGTTCGAGTAGTTTTAAAGGGAAAATAAGTAGGCGATTTCGTGGATGAAAATGTAATATTTAATGTTCCCTGGGGCTAGATGATAGTGAAATATCGAACATGATTTATTTATTCTTTAATTAATTGAGTATAAACCATTTGTTATAAAATCTGAATAAAATACTTTTAGCTCATTTATTGCAGCTTTTTAGTATTATATGTAATTAATAAATGACGTCTTTGAAAAACATTAATTAAACACAATAATAAGCTTTAAATTAATAATTATTCATTTTGACGGTTCAATTATTAAAATGTACTTTAATTATTGAACCGTTAAAAGATAATTATTAAAGAACCACTTTGATATTCATTTTCCAGTCATGTTCACAAAATGTAATTAGTGCACTGAAATGTTTGAAGTAATTAAAACCTAATTACGGTCTATTAACGTACTTAGTGATTGAACTCACGTAGTAATTTACAAACTTGTATAATATAAATTAACTGATTTGATTGGGTAATTATAGGCTTGTAACGTTTCAAAGGTAGATTTAATGAAATGCTTAGTAGATGCAAAATTATTATTGTGATAAACAATTCCTAATATTGACAGGTTTAATCCATGCGCGATCAGAAAAGGCCTTGTCAAAGTAAATATTTTACGTTCTCATACAATTCGCGCGTTGTCATAGCAAGGTGAAACCTTGGCAAACTAAATGTCCAACCGCACTGGTGTCAGTCTTAAATAGTTCCATCTTATTTTGATCACGCGCAGACTCTCATAACATATTAAGGCTTGGTAGGCCAGCAAGGCCGCATTTTTGTGATTTTTAAAATCTCTGAGACTTAGAAAACAGTGTTTAAAATTCTGAAAAAAAGTTATATATTACTTTAGGATCTAGTCTAGTCAAAGTCGCATTCAGTTACAGAATTTAATTAACTTCACTTGATAGAAAAAAAAACCCAAAGTTGCCTCTTTTTCTAACGTTTTTTCAATAATATGACTAGCGAACTACTGATATCGCACCTTTTTTTGTACTCAACTAAGGACACTTAATATTTCTAAACAAATGTGCAGAGTTTGAGTTGATAAAATGATTTCCTTAATATTTACATTCATATTTAATATTAACTTATTTACATATTTATTATTTAAACATATTGATGTTTAAATAACTACAAAAAAACGAGCGCGGCGGCTTGGCAGGCGCGCGTTTTCCCTTACGCCTATTGCTGCAGGACTATCTGGCCTTAAATGAAAGTACAAAGAAGTACACAAACGTCATTAATATTCTGTAACTGGTAGCTACTTACGTGACTTTTGTATTTGATAAGCTGGCCAGAACTTCAGAAACATCACACTAATATAATATTATAACTGTGAAACATTGGATGGATGCTTTGATGTTACCTATTCAGGCTAAAAGTCAGGCAAGTCTGAAATTTTACGTCAGTGTACTTTTAGATCCAAACATATAGATCAGAAAAATGCGTGTGAACCCGCGGGCAGAAGAAAGCAAAGTTCTCTGGAAATAAGAACAAATCCGGGCTATTCACTTCTACCAACGTAAGAATACGTGATTGATGACTCCGTAACTTTGTGGAACATCCAATGCTAAACCCTACTCACGTTTTTTCACAACAAAAAACACAACTTGACCCAATTCCGAACACGTGACACTGAAAACAAATGTGCAAAAGAATCAAATGACACGGGAGCAATGGGGAGCATATGGTAGAGTGCGAAAGCACGATCGACCCCAGTAAGTGGGGCAATACATTTACCCCTCTTTCCAACACTTGTGTACGTCATAAATTACCCGGCACCTGGAACAGCTAGATTGCGCCGATTGCGCCTAGATAAAAAAAACTTAATGCATTTTCTACTGTGTTCAGTTGATTTACGATTGAATTTGCACTTAGTAAGATTTATTGGTGAAAGAGGATTATTGGGGGAAAACTTTTGAGTGGGGGCTTCTCGGCTTGAAAGTTGTAGCTTAGGAAATATGAATATATTTCACGCCCGATAGCCACTCAAACACAAGCCTCGGAATCTGGGCGGGTAATAAAACTGTATTATAGTAAAACTTGGTTCGATATTTTCTTCAAAGGTTTATTAAGCAGTTTGGTTGTTCGATGAATTTTACATTATACTTAGTTTTTATTTAAGTTTTGCAAAGGGTGTCACAGAACCGGTGCATAATTTAAGCTGATGCAGTGGTTTGTCTGTCTTGTGTGTAGTCTAGGCACACACCAAAGTCGGCGATATAAGCCGGCGCGGCGGGGTCGGCGAGACATTTCATTGTATGAATATTGTAAGCAACTGACAGTGTTACGTCAAGTTGTCAGTAGACCTCTGATTTTTATGTGTCAACTCTATTAGAAATGAAAACACTGTTTAAGCAAACGTTTAAGTTATGATAGAGGTTTTTAAGCTGGGTAAGCGCGTTAGTTTCCCATGCGTTTTCATACGGTGATCAGTGTGGTGCAGGACAACTACCAATGATTCGTATAGTGCCGTTTCGCCCCTTATTTCAGCCCATTATGGGTCGGAACGATACTATAAAAAATGAGTAGTACAATTTCGCCCCTCGAGGAAAATTTCACGATACATTGCTGGTTTTGTAAAAAAAAGGTTTTAATGATTTCGAAGTTAAACTACACACATTTTAATAAACAAATATCATTTTCTTTTTGTTTTAGTATAGTAAATCCATCAAAATTACCGCTATCTATTCGAGAGAAAATTTAGACTCCTTAATTTATTTTCACAAAACCGTCATAACAATCACCACTAATAAAGCTCTTGAAAATATAAATCATTTTTTTGCTAGAAAGGTGCCAACAAAATACTGTCGCTTTAAATATTATAGGAGTAGGTAGATAGATAGAAAGAAAGAAGAAACATTCAACTAAACATTTTATTTCATAAATTTATACCGACTAACAAGAAAACCATCCATGGTCGTACTAACAACATCCCACCGCTAGAAGCGTCGCGCCTGTCATTAACCGTCTGAAACGCGCGACATTTCGGAAGGCACCGCAACTTCGGCGCCAAATGCAAATGAACGTAAAAGCGAATTTGTGTTACCAAATGCAAAACGCTTACAAAGGGTTAAAATTTGCAATTCTACTATACAACGTTGCGGATAATACGTCCAAATGTAAAGCCAATGGAATAGTTTGACGATCGGATGTGGATTGGACTCGTATAAATGAATAGCCATACGTGTCGCCATTTATAATTCCGGCTTATATTTTGTATAAAATTTGGTTATTGTAATAGCTGTATCGGATATCTATTATGCAGTAAAAAGTCCCTTTTATTTAAAATAAACCGTTTTTCAATAGGAAACACCAGTTAAAGTGGTAATAAACGTGTCGATAGGAACTATTTTACCTAGATTATACTTATCTTAACACTTTCATGGCCTACGACGCACAAGCTTAAATCTCCAACTCCGTCTTCGGGACAAGTCGTACCCCCGAAACTGAAGAATAGACGCCTTAAAAAATTTAAACCCTAAAATAATTTAAATCAACCTGCTGCGTCTTTTCAAACGACCAAATAAGTCCTAAAAGATTCAAAGCAAACACAAAAAATTCAACAATTTATCCCTAACGGACAAATAGGTCATCAGCCTTGGGATAATTTACCGGACAGAGACAAATTAACGACTAAATAAGCGCTGATAATGATCACCAGCAAAAACTGCCCTCAAGAAACCGTGACAAATAGTAGCCGACGGAAAAAATAATCAACCGATTTAAATTCAGGCACCTAAAGCTGGACAAATTGACTTTTTTCTATTGAGGGTAGTCTATTTATGTCATCGGAACATTAATTATGCTATTTTTTCACGTTCGAAGTATTTTTCCTTTTTGGACAATTTCCAATCACCACTTTTTGTCAGGAAAAGAATAATGTTGGACTGCTCTTAATAATTAATTAACATTGAGCAATGGTTCATCGACTACCTGCCATTGATCTTTTTTAACAAACAAAATTACAATAAAATATTAGAAATAAATTAAACTTAGTGTTTACAATTGAAACAACTGAGCTAACTACAGACTTGCAAACAATCTACGCATAGCTCAACTGGTCCATATCAATACCAGTAGGCATATTGATTACCTATTGATTCAAATGGCGGTTTTTTTTTTCAAAACTAACCCTTAGTTTTGAAAAAAAAACCGCCTATACATTGTCAGATTTTTTAGCTCATAGAAATCAGTTCCCATGAGATAAAAATCTGGGGTAAAAAGTAGCCTATGTTTGATTCCAGGCCTAGAATTACCTGTATGCCAAATTTCAGCCCGATCCGTTCGTTAGTTTCCGTTCAGGCGTGAAGAGGTAACAAACATCCAACATCCGAACTTTCGCATTTATAATATCAGTGGGATGAGCTAAGCTAAGATTTAAGCCCACTCGTATGTCTATACCTACCCACCTACTTAGAGGTACTTCAACACAAAGCAAAGCGATACTAACTGACGGTCGAAATTCTGACGTTATGGGTTCAAATTCAATAACCCGGCAATGTCTTGGCTTTCGCAACGAAATCCACTTACAGACCCACCTTCAAAGACGATTTTCAGCTCTAAAGGCGATTAAATATTTTTATTAAGGCACATAAATAACACACTTGGAGGCATTACGTGCAGCCACAAACTGCAGTAGCGTGGTTTCGTGTAATATAATGCGACAATTATTAAAACGTTTCCACTCGAAAGTTTTACCTGAGAGTACGAAGTCAAGGACTAAAGCTTAAGAGTACCTACTTGAATGAAAATTAAGACGGGTAAGGGTATGAACCCTGAACTTTTATGATAGGTACTCGTACAGGTAGGTTTCCTGAAGTATATCAAGAGCTATCAGTGTAAACGATATTAAAAAATGTTGCAACGCCCTTACAGGTTACATGAACCCTTCTATAAAATGTTAACACCTTGTAATGGACATGAAAACAATAAATAAATAAACAGTAAATCAAGGCAAAGTCTTGTGATTTTGGGAATTCATTTTCTAAATTCATCTCTTCCCGCGGGTGTCCTCAGAGTCAACTCAGGGAAATCCACCAAGGGGCGGGCAGCAGCGCCGCCTGTTAAACGCTGGGCTTGGGTCTTGAGTAAAATTTATTCCTCATAGTTTTTTTTATTACACACCACACAAAAGGCTTTTTCACTGAGTTTGATTTATACATATTTACTATATTATACAAATGAAAACTAAAAACTAATCTTTTCAGAAATAGTTTAAAGCAAGGTTGTAAATTGTGCGGGCTTCTTCAGACAATGGATTGGATAACATACTGTATTACATTTGCCAACATCATATTCAAAAAGCTTGTCTTACTTGCTTGTCGTATTCTACTCTTTCAAGTTTTCAAAGATTACATTCATTTTACGAGTGTGCAGTGTTCCTGCTTATAAGCCGTTAAAGTAGTAACAATGGTGCTGCAATGTAATCAGGGAAAAAATACTGCTTTAATAAATGAGGTCCGCTCACGCTCTGAATCGATTTTGAACTGGCAATATTGTAATGTATTCGGAAGTTGTTTATTTAACTAGTAACGGGTTTTTGTTACATTATTAACTTCATAGTCTCTGGGTTTGTTACAATATTACCTATGATAAACAAAATTACTTAAAAAATTACCAGCATGTCTGGTCGAAGCGACGCGTGACCCAAGACCTGGTGAGCATCTGGCGCAGCGCATCAGCATTGTCATACAGCGGGGCAATGCAACCAGCGTCTTGGGGACGATCTTGCTCAGTCGATCTATACCGTAAGTTACGCTTTTCTATGGCATAAATGTCATTCAAGCATAGATGACATTACTGAACAAGCTTTCATGATATGAGCCTTAGATTGCAGCCCTTTGTTAGCAATAAGCTGATGGAACAAAATACTCGAACGATAAGCTCGTATCATAAATCAAATACTATCCATCATTTGCCCTACTCTACTTAAAGTCATGCTATGTAAAGTCAATAACGACCTAATTTTGTCCACCCTTAGGTCCAATAGAAAAGCTCACAATTTATGTCTATTTCGAATTCCGAGAAGCACTCTTGTCCAATAGAATATTACTGTTTGGCATACTGTCAAATAATGTCCGTTCCGGTCTACTATATTATTTCTGCACGTATCTTCCATGAATTGGTCCATGCGGGGTTGTGATGGCCCATATTTGTAGACCTTTTCTAAGAACTCAATTTATGATGTCCTCAATGAGGCTTTTTTCGTAAAACCAAAATGGAAAAAGTAAGCCTGAAGGGATTTTAAATGTTGTTTGAGCCTGTTTCTATGTAAGAGCTTATAAAATGGGAAGGAACAAATTTTACCCAGAACAAATTTTACCAGGGCAACAGAACAAATTTTACCAGGGCAACCTACATAAGTCTTTTACCATTTGGAAAAACTTTCTATAAAAATATGACAGTAATACTTAAGGCGTTCACTGATCATGCTAAACTTATGATTTAACCATTGTCTAAAATATAATAATGCCGGACATAGCACCCCGAATCATCTAGCCCCAAGCTGAATAGAGCTTGTGTTAAGGGTACTTAATAGATAATACTTATTACAGTAAATTATATCAATAGATTATTTTTGATTATTTGATTGCAAAAAACAATCAGGCCTCCCGGCAATATTAATCATCATGCTATGTAAAGTCAAATCGTACAAAATTTTTCCCAAGGCGGGAATCGAACCCGCCAGCTTCTGCGTCGCAGGCGGACTTTCGCCCGCAGCGCAACAGAAGTCGTTAAGTAAGTTTGACTATGGTGGGAAATTTATAGCAGCTATTATGCGGTTATTTCGAACATAGAAAATAACAATTTCGTCGAGTAGCGTATTTGGGTGTACAGTTCATTATAATAATGTATGTAATGAGCAGTTCTGAATATTTTTTATAACAATGTCATGCTTTGAATTATTTCACGGTGGTGGTACAGGGGTAAATCTAACGGGTTTGGTCGTCAAACTAGGCCTAGATCAGTAGTTACGGGATTCCCGTGGTATAAAAATATCAAAAATCGATTTGCATAAAACTCGACATTTATTTTTTGGTTCCTTGAATGTGAAAACACGATTAAGATAAAAAAAGTCATGAAAGTGAACTGTTTCGAACCTAATTTGGTCGAGATCTCAGAAACCCTTGCGGTCTATTGAAATGCCTGATGTTTTGATTCGTAGGTTATTAAATTATTTGGTTTTTTGAACCAGTTTCTTCAAAAATTGTGTAGTTTTCTTGTCAATGAGCAAAAACTTGATTTATGCGCTTACGCCCCGTTCCAAAAACGTATGCTCTGTCACGCGTACTCCTATGAACGCAAAATTCTATGCCAATCCTTTTCACAAAATGCATTGCACCCTCTTAAACATTCCTTGAATTTTTTCAAGGAAATTTCAAATTATTTGCATCAAGTAGCATCTTTTCATAGATCGGTAATAGTAGTTAGGTATAAAAATGTTAGTTTGCCTTGAATAAAACTTGTTCCTCTTATATATATAAACTTTTCCATAAAACATGGCCTTAGGACTGTATAGTCTATAAATATATGACAACCGATGAGGCGCGACGCAGGAGGTTGCGACTTCGATTCCCGCCATGGGACAAATGATTGTACGATCTGCAAATTCCGGGTGTTTTGGGTATTTTCTAGGCATTATAAGAAATATATATCTATGTAATTTATTGTATATATTAAATATTACACAAGCTCTGCTTAGCTTGGGGCTGAATAATTTTGTGTGAATTGTCTATTAAATAATTTAATTTATTATTTCATTTGTGTATGGCCCGCGCGGGCTAGCTCTCTATTGTATGCAATGGATGAGCCATTCTGGCCAACAGGTTTAAATATCAAGAAAATTATTTTAGAAGGAAAGGCATTAGAGTAAAGCGTCTATAAAAATCTTTATGAACTATAACAAAATGAATTATTGCGCCGTAAAACTTTTAACTTTCACGCCACAGGTACAGGTTATAAACGTGACAATGAACACGTCAAAATTAGAACACCTGAAACAATTTCCCGGACAGAGTCGAAAGTTCGAGTCCCTCAAGAGTCATAAAACAAGTTTGTGGGAATTATTAATCTTAGAACACACTGTGATAAAATCTAATCATTCTCACTAGTTCCCGTTTAAAAACTTTGACTCAGTATTCCTATGGATGATTGAAAGAAATACACTACAAAAGCATTATGAACTGGCAAATTTTGACTTTGATTAGATAGATAGATAGATAGATAAAAAATTTATTTGGTACTACAGACACACATACTATTAACAAAAATATACAAATTTTAAACACAAGTACAAAATACAAATTTTAAACACAAGTACTAAATACAAATTTTAAACACAAGTACAATAGTTTGTTAAATTCATCAAACAAGCATTTTAAAAAAGAAAGAAAAAAAGTAAAGTAAGTACTTAGGATTAACATAAATAAAGTGAGGCAAGTTTGTGTGTGCTGCAGCACGGCAAATAGGCCATGGCTCAGTGAAATTTTTTGCTTAAATGCAAAAACACTGATTTTCAGCCAAAACCTGATCGAGAGCGAGCAGAACGAGTACAAACGGACAATGTGTGCTATTAATTAATTAATGGTGTAAATTATTGTGGTTGTGTAGCAATAGCAAAAATTATTGTTTTGTGTAGCAAAGTATTCATAATTTTTTAAAGAATACAGAAATATTATATATAAATGGAACATGACAATAGTGCAAAAAAAAAATAATAATAATAAAATGAACTGACGACAGCTCTATTTTTGGCATACGAAGTGCTTGGGAATACCTTCTATTTGCGTTTGCAATAAAAACTTTTTAAACTTTAATTTAAATGTGTACTTAGTGTTAACATTGCGAATAGGGGGAGGAATATTGTTCCAGCACTTCGTTGCCGAATACCTGAAACTTCCCCTGAAAGCTGCAGTCTTGTGATTGTGATAGGAAAGTGCAGATCTTACCGACCGTAACCTTTTATCAGACACGAAGTTAAGTTTTGAGTGCAGATACTCAGGCTTTTTAAATTTGATTGCTGATCGAAAGATTTTTGAATTTATGAAACAGGCGATTGAGGAGAAGAAAACTTGTCTTCTGAAATCATGGCGGTGGAAATAGATTTATTTTATACAATTGCTATTAACATTAGGTAAATATAAATATAAGGACTAGGCACCCCCAATACTCGCGACGAACATTAAGGGTTTCAATGTTGCCATTATTTCTTCCCACGCAACTGTCGCTCGCATACCACGATGGTAACTACCTATCTCTCGCTCGTGTTTCAATATCTCTCAGTAGATTGAGATAATCATTAATAGTTTCTGAGCTATACAAGCACCCCTTTTTACAATCATCAATATAAAAACCCGACGGCAATAGCACGAGTGCTTACCCTTACAAGATGCTTACAAATGGGTCTCCCACTTAGACAAAGGCCTACTTCCTGGATCCCACTCAATCCTAAATGATAGTTTCTGTCTCACAAGACCCTGGCACGTTAACTATTATTAGACTCAGTAATTAATTACATCCCTACTGATACAGCTTAAAGGGGAATAGTTGGTAAAGGGTGCCTACTTAACAGAAGCATCTTAGACAACAAACACCTCGTTCTATAGATATTGTTTTCGAAACCCTTGAATCTTTTGTGTCTTTTTACTGACTTTAATTCATTCATGTTAATTTTCAATAATTATGTATAACATATGGGTTAAAGCTAAGGACTGAAAGTAATGCTAATGAAAGGTTTAATCATGTAGAAACTTTTATTTCATTACTACAGTTTAATTCAACCGAGTTTAAAACTAGTTTTGAACCGTAAAATAAGTAAGTCATGAAGAAACCAGCGGCTTATACATAAACTATGGCATCTTGAAGTTCGCTGCCGCAAACCATTTCTGTTTATTAATGCGAACCATTATTCAGCCCAAGCCGCAGATGAGACTTGGACATAAAATATTCTACAGTATTCTTGTCTCGTTATATGAAACTGAGTTGACTTCCATAAGATTTGCTTCGCTGTTTAAGTTGTGAATTACGGGTGCATTTTTGCCGGGATATTCGTCTCGCATTTCAAGGAATATGAGGCAAAAGATCTCCTGAAATTCAGTCAGGTAAGTACCCAGTCGTTACCAAGGAAGATACTCGATACGCTTTTATTCTAACAAGCTCAGAGAACAGGTTTTTGTGCCGTTAATGTTTACCTACGTTCTAGTCATGTTGATTTTAGACTGGCACAAGAGTGCAAACGAAGCATCGGGTAAAGGGCTGGTAAACTGATGATGGCAGACTTAGTTTGGCATTTGTTAATGTAAGATAATCACAAAGTTAAGTTAACAAATTGGCTGGTTTACGTGTTGCGAGCAGCTGACAGTGGGCAGATGGTTGTGTACTCGCATGCCAGTAGCAGGGCCAGCCTGTGCTGTCTATATTATTCGTTTAGCTGCCCAGTCTCATGCGAGTTGTCTTAAGGTCGAGTCATGTGCATTAAATAAAACTGTAACAAACTTTATGACTACATTATAAAGCTATGAGTAGGAAAATGCCTGAAAAACTTCAAAAAAACTGGCACAACTGGTTCAAACACACTGGCAAGCCACTGCTAAGCGCATCCAACCAACGCAACGCGAGTGGTGTGCGAGCTGTTGTCATATGTCATGACGACCTCCGTGGCGCAACGGGCGAAGGTCTGCCTGCGACGCAGGAGGTTGCGGGTTCGATTCCCGTCTCGTAACAAATTTCTGCAGATCGTACACAAATTTGTTCCGAGACGGGAATCGATTGGTTGGTCTGGGTGTTTTCTTTGTATAATAAAAATATCTACCTATGTAGTGTATAGTATCAAGTATATCAGTTATCTAGTACCCATAACACAAGCTCTGCTTAGCTTGGGGCTAGATAATGCTGTGTGAATTGTCCAGCGTTATTTATTTATTTATTTATTTATATGCGAGCTGCTGTCAAGCGAACAGGCGGCTAAAAAAGAAAAAAGTTGAAGTAAATCGCATGCGAGCTACTACCCAACTCGCAGGTGCGAGTAACTTTGTAAGAACGTTCAAACGGTGCGAGTTAATGCACTGCATCTACTCGGCAGGTTGACTAGCACGCTAGCTCGCAACGTCTAAAGCAGCCGTTTTCGACCCAAGTACAAGATAAAAGTATATTTTGGCAGGTGTTATTCCAATTAGCAGAAGCTTACCTATGAAATATGAAGTATATGCTATAATTTTAATATCACCCAAAGGTTCCACTAATTGGACAAGGCGAACGATAGCACCTTAGCACCTTTTCAAAATAGGTAAAATTTTCATCGCAAAAGAAAAATAACAAAAGTCACGCTCTGTTAACCTAAAAGCCGAGTGATTGTGTCAACAAAATCAGTATTTTTTCCCGGGAAGTGAAGTTACCTTTGAGTAACACACCGAGGAGAATTGGGGCTAACAGATTAAAAACTCCTCAATACTGGTAAGACGGAGGGCGAACGAAGGGCGAACGATGTGGATGGCGCGACTTCAGAATTAAATTCCATAAAAGAGACTGTTCATCCATTTTCCCGTCTTTGTTTGAGCTCAATGCTTCATTTGCTTTTGGAGAGTTCCATGCTCGTTATAGGAGCCGTAACTTTTGGAGCAAACGTCGTATAAACGTTATTGAAAATAAAACGACGAATCGTGTTTTAGGCAGTAGGTATATTCTAGCTGTACCTATTCTTTGACTAATTCCTATAATGTAATGTGTGAATCGTCTGCTAAACAAACAGTAAATGGGAATGGACATTGTCCACTGTACGCAGTTAGATATTCTAACAGGTCAGCTTACTTGAGCACTTTTCTCCAATTTGCTCTGTTCGCGACGTCTTTTCAACCGATGAAAATCGTAGGAGGGTTTTAAGTTCACGCATACCTTTTTACAGAGTAGTCCGATTTCGATAATTCTTTTTTTATTGAAAAGGGTATACCCCGAAGGTCCCATTTAAATTTGTAAAAAAATCCACCCCGAAGGGTAGGAAAACAGGGGATGATTGAATGTTCACTCACTATTGTAATTTTTGACCACGCATAACTTTTTACAGAGTAGTCCGGTTTTGATATTTTTTTTTTATTGGATAGTGTATATCTCCTCAATGTGTCATTAAATTAAATTATACTCGAATTTTAATAAGATGTAGCCACAAGAAGAATTTGAAGTCGTTTATCGTTTTTTAAAACACGCCAAATTATCAGTAGAAACTTATCCGAATACCTAAACCTCTAAATTACTATTTATTCGCTTATGAATTAGTAACGTACGAAAAAACGGCCACAAAGATCTCAATCAATAAAATTGTACACCTTAGCAATTTTATCATACAATTTGTGCTTGAGTGGAAATCTACCACTATAAACTATTACACTGTTATAGGATACACAACCATTGTCCAGACACAGTAACATATATATATGCATGTAGCGTTGCAGCAATTTAGCTTTGTGGTAAGGCGATTCCATATGTACCTAGGTACTTATCGGTTGCAAATTGCAGCCGAGAGCCGTGATCTTGATTGCAGTATCAGATTGTGGGTGGCTATTGAGCTGTGCTGCGTTTGGAAACAAATCGGCCGAGTTAATCGTAAACAGGCCCGTTAACACGGAGATCCTATACGAGCTTTTGTCACTTTTGTATAGAGAATTTCATACATTTGCGTAAATTATTGTGGTTGTAGAAAAGAATCACACTATCACACTAATATTTTATATGCGAAAGCTTGGATGTTTGTAACCTCTTCACGCCAAAACTACCTACGGAATGGATTGGCTGAAATTTTACATACAGTTAGGTCTAGGCTTGGAATCAAACAAAGAACACTTTATACATCCATATATATAAAAATGAATCCCTATTTCCCTTGGTAACGGCATCACGCGTGAACGGCTGGATTTCGCTAATTCTTTTTTTATTGTATTTATTATTGTCAAAGAAGGTTCATATGAAAGAAAAAAATAAGAAAGTTAGAAACGGAAATTTCCACGGGGGCAGCTGGTTATGATTCCATAAATTAGTTACCATGGGATAAAAATAACGTAAAGACACTAAAGTCACATAAAATGGGATATTTACCATGATTTGAGTTTTGAGCTTTCCAATATTTCAAAACTCAAATCATGGTAAATATCCCGTTATAAGTGACTTTAGTGTTAATAACCATGATGTATTTAAAAGTTTAACCGTAAAGACGTTTCCATAGAAACACATGTGCGAATCCTCGGAAAGAAACTAGTTTCAAATGATATGAGAACTTTGTAATGATTCGATGTAATCGTTATCTATTCTAGCCTAGATAAAATCTTGTCGTTGTCCTCTTGCTTATTGTGCTGTCTTATTAAAATTCGATAGATCAATTTGTAGCCGAAATCGTAAATTTTTGCGATGTTATTTAATTTCTTAGAAATTAGCCAGAGTGTGAGGCTTACGCACTTATAAAAACAAAAACTGTAGATCAATTTGATTCAAAATTTAGTTTTTTTCTGCTTTCTTATAGCCGATCATATTATTTTTGAACCGGTCATAGTAATATTTTTGAAGTTAGTAGCAAAAAGCAAGGGGTGCCATTTATGAAAGAAGTTGAAGACCTTGTCTGGCGGTCATTGCTAAGCCTACAGATTCGATGTTCTAAACCACGCAAGGGGCTTTAATCTTGTTTCAGGAGTTATTAGTTTGCCCCTTGTTTTAAACCTAATTAATTCTAACTGATAAGATAACTTCCGTAGTTTAAGGTTCTTGATAGCTTATTTTTATCTCACGGAGTCTTCAGAGATCATTGGATAAATTTTTGCAGATATGGAATTAACTACTTAATGATATTGAATAGAATTATAGTAAAATACATAACATTGAAGTTTTGATTCACTAATTTTAGGCTTATTTACAACAAATTATTTATTATCAAGTGCGTCATTATTTTTCAAAATGGTAGTCTCGGTATTTTATATATTTAGAACAAGTTTATGCCTTCGGCTTCGCACGCCTTGTTTCTATGGATACGTTTAAAAGTGATTTCTATCCCGTGGGAACAGATTTATGGGATAAAAAGTAGCCTTTGTTTGATTCCAGGATTAGAATTATCCGTGTGCACCCGTTTCAGCCTGATCTGTTCAGTAATTTTAACGTGAAGAGGTAACAAACATCTATCCAAACTTTCGCATTTATAAATTAGTGTAAAGTGTGATGATAAAGTGGTATTATTAACCTTAACAAAAGCCCGGCCAAATTCCATCCAAGAGCTTTTCATAGCATTTATGACCCAGTTTGTTCGTTATATTCGCCCCAATAATAAAGGCATGCAAATTCCTTGAGGCCGACTATCTGGCTTCTATCTGCCTTTGATGGAATCCGGCCATAGCACAAATACGATAATCTTTTGTTTTATAAATGATAACGTTGTAGGCTAGTGCCAGAGAATATTATGTATAATAATACTAACGTATAGGATGGACACTCTTCGCTCCCCACCTGACCGATCTTCCTCACCCCGCCGGCCCCTAGTCGACTTCGGTTTGCGTTCCAAATACACGGGATGTACGGCGCACTCGCGGGACGCAGATGGCAAGTAATGATTTTGACAAAAGACGCCAATGATGTTCGATGTTTTTTTTTCGTTTAATCATGGACGTACGATTTTTTTCTGTTTTGAGGTTTAATTTCACTTTTTGTGATGAAAATAAAATTTAAAATTTAAAATCTTGAGTTCTTGGAACTGTTTTAGCACAATATAAGTATTCATGGAGTGACCATAGATATCACACACATAGCTGCATATGTAGCGCAACACATTTGCGCATGTATGTGCCGATACGCGATTATTTTGTTATTTTTCGATATTAACTTTTGTATGGAGAACTGGGCGAGTGTCCGAGTTTGCTAGTGCTTACTAATCGTACTTAATATGTCAACCAAAAAATAGCTCAACATTGTCATTTAGGTTCTCAATACCATAAGGGAATTCCTTTGTATTTGTTAGTAAGTGCTGCGTGGAAAAAAGCTACTGCCTATTCACTAAGATTGTACCTAAATATAGATGCTATTTCAATTTCCTAGTAAAAGAAAATGAAGCCACAACAGAATTGTACAACTAACCGTAACTTTCAAACTTATCGCGTAAAACAACAACTAGAAGAATAGAATGCTAAAACTCTCATCCAGCAACCATAAATTTCCTCAGACAGAATAAAAAATGCAAAATAAAGGTATCTACCCATTGAACGTTGTAAGGCGGTATAAAATTAATGGCCCTTCAAGACTGTAACTTTATTATAATCCTCCAATGCGCAATCGCGCATCCAACCACGTGATCCAAATTACGAGGACGACGGAGAAAAATACATTGGCATTTCTCATTTGATCGGAGATTTCCGGGCTCTTTACGTCTATGTACTATCATAAGCATATAAAATGTACTTATGATATAATATGTAAACAAATAAATAAATAATGTTGGACGTTCACACAGCATTATCTAGCCCCAAGCTAAGCAGGGCTTGTGTTATGTGTACTAAATAACTGATATACCTAATACAATACACTATATAGATAGATGTTTTTACATAATTATTATGTGCAAGCGCAAATAACATCGAATTGTTAAAATTAAAACTGCTGAATAACGACTTTTTGTTATGTTACACTTTTTTTAGAGGGTGTATCGACTTTATGAATTTAAAACACGGGTTTCAACTGAATGGTCATGTGATATTCAGTAAATCTTACAGATTTATGAGTGTCATTCAGGATAATGACCACCTAATCGCGCCGTTCGTTGGTGTGAAAGCCTATTGACTCCAAACAAAAATGATTGATAGACCGAATAATCGACGCCAACGTTTAACGTGGGTACGTTACGTAGACAAAAAGAATTCAGAGAAGAGATATGTATGCCTATTACGGTTACGTCATAAACCTACCCACCTATTAAGGAAGCGAGATAGCAAGATAATAGCCCAGAGCACACCCAGGGTGTCTTTAAAGATAACGTTACTTTCCCCCTGCTGACCGAAGTTGACATAATTCACTTAAAGGAAAAAATATTTTCAACGATTTTCCTTATCCGAACAAACTGGATAGCCGATTCAGCTTAGACTTCGAAAGGACAATGATTGCGTTATGTAACTGTAATTTTATAGATATTAGCTTCTGTCAAACCTGCCAATATAAACTCAATTACGACAACAATTAAAAATCAAGAATACGTTGAGCACTAAAAAAAAATCGACTCAGTCTTTGCTTTTCACGTTTTTTCGCCAAATGAGAAGGTGAACGTGTAGATAGAAAATGTAGCTAACAAAATCACTTTGCCGTTTTGATGTTAGGCTGTATTAAAAAGCGTCCGCCAACCACATAGAAGCTACTCGAAAAACATTACGTACCCACAATCTTGTTGGTAAACAAGAACGAAATTAAAAATATTAAAAACCCCCCGGCAGATTTTCATGAAACATGGCTAAGAACACTCGGGATAAAATTATCTATGACACAAAAAAAAAAACAAACGAAAATCGGTTCATCCGTTTAGGAGCTATGATACCACAGACAGATACACAGACAGACACGTTAAACTTATAATATCCCTCTCTTTTTGCGTCGGGAGTTAAAAATAGCTATTTACCAATATTAGTAGGCGTATTGCACCACGAATAATGTATATTTCAAAGTTCTGAATTGGCATCAAAAGCAAAGAATTGAATAAACGTGCTCAAGAAAGGTAACGCTAAACAGTAAAAGAAAATTATTCTTTATCTCCACCATTCTTATAAAGATACATTTCCCAACAAATCTGAGAGCTCCAAATTAAAATAAATATACCTCAGAGACGAGAACTTCCACGATTAATTCGTGTGGGGCTAGCCAAGCAATTTTCTCAGAATTATGGATTGGCGAGGCGTTTTATCAATGCCCGGGATAATATATCGGCTTTCGTCTCATTTTTTTGGATGAAAACAACTTCATCACAGAAGTGGGAGGCCTGAGAGTTTTATTTATGATGTCTATTATTCTTGGCTTTGTTATTGTTATTTTGTTATATTGCTGGATGTAATTCTATTACGGTATTGATAGTCATCTAATTTATTGATATTTTTAGCAGAAATGTTTTCAGAATTATTCATTATAGGTTAAGTTTGTTTTATTTATAGAATATCGACCTCAGTGGCACAGCGGGCGAAGGTCTGCCTGCGACGCGGGAGGTTGCAGTTTCGATTCCCGCCTCGGGACAAAATATGTTTGTACGATCTGCAGATATTTGTTCAGGGTGTTCTGGATGTTTTCTATGTATAATGAAAAAAATATCTATGTAGTGTATCGTATTAAGAATATCAGTTATCTAGTACCCATAACACAAGCTCTTCTTAGCTTGGGGCTAGATAATGCTCGGTGAATTGTCCAACATTATTTATTTATTTATGTTACTAATAAGGATCTTTAATTAGAGATATTTATAAAATTATATTAAGAAGGATAGTTTTAATAAGCAAGATAATAATGGTTAGAATATGAAGAGGATTTTTTTTTCAATATTCTGTGCAACTTTTGACTCGGTATATAGGTACTACAAGAAATTGGTTTTTTTATACGGTCTCCAGAGGGGTGAGTCTATTTGACGTTAGTAACGGGACCATACAATTTTGTACAGCGGCTCTATCGTGCGGACAGAGAAATATGCAAATACAGGCCTTGTTGCTGACAAAACTTTTTAAACTTTCGCGATTTGTAAACATAGTTAATGGCTTAATCGGGTATTTATCGCGTAACTTTTGTTATTATATTCCCTACGTTTCTACCGCGTTACAGCGATCGTGGTCACGGGGCGACTGGGGGGGGGGATATAATAACAAAAGGTACGCGATAAATACCCGATTAAACCATTAACCTTGTTGCTAACATTAAACAGACTCCCTCTGTAGATCTCAAAAACTACTGATCCGATAAAAATATCTCAATAGATGGCTACATTCCATCTTAGTGCTATCTGGTTACGTTATATCGAAATACCGTCTCGTATTATATATAAGTTAAGTTGTAGGCAGAAAGTAGTCTACCACCAGTTATAATAGCTTAAAAAGTAAGTCATAAAATAAAGAGCCACTACAAACTATCGAACATAATAGTGATTCCGTGCAACATTACGGAACAAATGGCATTAAAAGACATCGTGAAAAACACGAGGACCACAGTTCGCAACAAACAGAATATGTTGGGAACGGTTCACTTGTTTGCGCCAGTATTGCCGGAGAGACGCTAGCGAGCTAGTTCAGTCAACAAAAGCTTGAAAAGGGAAAAGATTGGAGTTTTATTTTATACTGCATCATTAACGATGACGTACAACTAGCATAATAAGATATAACTATCACAGACGGCCCGCGCGGGCTCGCTACTGTATGCAAATATTATAATTATACGTATTTATTTTTGAGTGGCTAGTATGTCTAACCCTAAGAATGAATAGTCAGGTTGACATCTTTTTTTGAGGTTGCAGTGATAAAATAAAATACATTTTCTGAACATCATGAATACCTAAAATATAATTTTAAAATAAGTCCTTATATCTCCCCCGTACTAAGAGATACACCAGGGCTGAAAAATCCTGATGTCTCCCCGAGGGGGCAGTCAAAGAAGACACGGGTCTGTCACCCTTATAGAGTGAACTAGCTGTATCTAAGCCTACATTGTGTCGGCCATCATTGTGTTTTCGAGCATTTGTTTCCTTACGGAGCGGCAGTTAGGAATATTTATTGGATGAACTTGTGGCGTGACGGTCGGTTTTAAGCCAATTGTAACAGTTTCTACGCTCCATCATGATACCATACGGCCCAATAAAAGTTTCGAATTTTCGGTCCAGTTTTGAAATGTTCCAATAATATTTACATAATGTATCTGTACTATTTATAGTCTTGTGTACACGGACTTTTCAGTTTCATTAAAAATAAAATAACAAATATTTAGTTTAGTAGTTATGTTTTTGGTACCCGAAATACATGCAGTAAATATTTGTTTGACTTCAATCAGCTTATCGATAAAACCGCCTATTTGCGTTAATAGGCGGTTGACCGTACCACAGGTTAGAGTTGCATATACGCAATTTACAGATGTGACCATGGATTGATTATTTATTAATAGTTTTTATAGTGCGTAAGCCTCACACTCTGGCAAATCTCTAAGAAATTAACATTGCATAAATTTACGACTTCGGCGGGACTTGAACCCGCATTCTTCCGTCAGTAGCATGTCACGGATTGATTTATATCCATAAATCAAAACCAGTCCTACAGTACAGTCAGTATAGTAGGTACGT
Source organism: Eupithecia subumbrata (assembly GCA_949316285.1). Lineage (NCBI taxonomy): Eukaryota > Metazoa > Arthropoda > Insecta > Lepidoptera > Geometridae > Eupithecia > Eupithecia subumbrata. The sequence continues at coordinate 26,658,099 of OX438643.1, forward strand.
ACGGGCCATTCGGGCAGTGGTGCGCGTGCCACGTGAAACCTCCGCACGCCCTTTTTTCAAGGAATTAGGCATACTCACACTACCATCCCTGGTAATCTGTCAGGTAGCCGTTTATGTGAGGACAAACCTAGAAGGTTTCAGCAACCTAGGAGATGAACGTGGAGGCAACACGCACCACGCCGGTCTGCTAGCCGCGGTACCGCGCACCATGGCGAAGTCTGGGAAGCTAAGACATGTCATGGGACCAACGGTATACAATCGATTGCCTAAAATGATCAGGGAGGCTCCCAGTCTCAACACGTTCAAATCCAAACTTAGGCGCTGGCTTGTCGAGCAGACATTCTACACCTTCAATGAGCTCACAAGCCTGAAAGTGACAAACTAATTCGGTCTCTAGGTAATTGCAAATGTACCTGTGATTTAATTTGTATAAATAATAATAATGCAATTTCAATTATCTCTGCTTAATATATTTTTTATATAACTAAGTAATTTAAGATATTTTATGATAATGCTTATACTATTTTTTTACCTGTTATGTACATAATCCATTATAAATAAATAAACTGAACTAAACCGTCGTTTGGTGTTGTTATATTACCTTGAAACTTAACTATAACTAGAGTGCCCTCAACGAGGAGATACCCCAATACACGGTAGGCGAATTACTTATCGCTATTATTATTATTAGTTACCCGCAACCTCCTGCGTCGCAGGTGGACATTCGCCCGCCGCGCCACAGAAGTCTTCAATACATTGTCTGTTCTAGAATACCAGAAGAAGGACATACAAAGACCGACGAACTACTATTGATAATGTTTAAAATCTAAGTTAGTAGTAAAGTAAATCAAACTAACTGAATATTCAAAACTATTCAGCATAATCCCTCTAGAAGCCCATTAAATCAGGGTGAAGCACCATCAAAAAGTCTTATTAAAGTTTAACGACCCATCTTATGACGGACTGGACTTATGCAAATGAGTGAAGGGTGCCATGTTGTGTCACAGTGGGGTGTGAACATCTGGTGAGCTTTATAGAAAACATGCAAAAGTAAAATTCTATTCTAGCTTTTATTTGGTACCTCAGACAAACTGAACTGTACCTCAGTCCGGTTGACGATAGGTACTATTGATACGTCTCCTTTTTTATGGGATTTGGTATATTTTTTTTGTTATTTTGTTATATTTGGGAAATAAACATTACACTATAAATAAAAAAAGAACTTAAATATACATAAACATAAATAATTTCCTACATTAGGTAAACATGTAAAGCTAAATGAACAGAGCAATTAAAAAAAATAAGGTGTAAATACCTACAAAACATACTTAATTAATTATATAATCTAAATAGAAAGAAAAAGATAAGGCTATTGTTACAACTTAATAATTAATTTACTGAGTCCTTGGCAACGCTTAATTTTTAAATTTCATTACGATACTTCGGCAACGACAAGTTAAAAAATATATCTATACTCGAAATTTTTTTGTTATGTTAGTCACAAACTCGACTTAGAAACATATTTTTTCTGTTCTTAGTGTTTACATTAGGTAAGCAAAAGGTAAAACAGCGCCTCTATCGTGCGCATAGGGAACTACACAAATCCCATACAAAAATGAGACGTTACGACCACGTCTTGATACCATCTTCAATTGGACTCAGGGCTCTGAAACTAAATACTATACCGGAAAAGCTAAAACAGTTTTGAGTAGAGCAGAGTGAGGAATTAAAAAATCAGCTGTCCTCCACATCTACCATTAACATTTACCTATTATGATGCAAGTGAGTATGAAAACTACCTTATACAAGTCAAGTATCCAACACACCGTGCGTCAAGTCAACATGTCAAGTTAACATGACACAGAAAATTTATTGACTGGTTTGAAGTAGACCATAAATTTAAAAGCACCATTAATATCAAACTAGTTTAGTGAAGATAGCTTAAGTAATTATTTTAAAGTATTTACCATCGCCTTGTAAGATTAGTAAGTTTTATTTGATTAATTTATTTGTTGTTAGCAATCTTTTTGCCTGAAATACAGGTTTTTACCTAGTTTAAGCACACGCATTATATAATACCATTACAATAAAGTTATCAAAAATAAAGTTATCCTTTTAGTCCTAAGTTATTTTGATTAAATTATTTTATTTATTTTAACAAATTGAACGAAAGTTTTATATAACTTTAGTAAGTAAAATAAAACTTTATTACCTAAGTTCTGAATCGACCGAAAATAAGGTCACGGGTGTTATTGATTATATGAATGAATAAATAAATAATACCGTACAGTACTCATTGTTTATGAATATTTTAATTTACACTAATGGGACGTCCGCAGTTTCTTACTTTAGACATGGCGCAAACAAACCGCCGACCACAGCCACCGGTGGCAAGCGACAAGCTGTTTACACGCTTTTTCTTAAATTTTGTATTGAACACGCGTTTCCGGCGGCGGCTACTCGCTACAGCAGTGTCTTTGACTCACCACTTGATGCCGCTGCGCGCCACGCAAGACGCCGACTCTCACCACTGTTGTGCCAACCGGCCCCCCGCGTACCCTCACTCAGTACCTCACTCAGTTAACTGCTAGGCGTCCTACGCGACGTATCGCACGTGTCAATGTAATGTGGTCGCTTCCAAACACAGGTGGCGCTCCCGCAACTGCTGCAAATTTGGCGGTAGCATGCGATAGCCACCGGTGGCTGTGGTCGGTTGTCCGTTTGCGCCAAGCCAAGGCTTACCCCTTTCTCACAAAGTCTTGTTACCTAACAACTTTAGTACCAAAATTAAACTCACCCTGATGTCCCTCGTTAACGAATGAAACGTTGGTGTTCTACCAACATAAATTAGGTGTAGTTATAGTTAACCCGTTTACATCCGTAATGAACCTAAATTAATATTTGAACCAGCTAAGTTTTCCTATTCATGTGCGTGTCCTGGATTACAGAGGACGAGGGTGTCTGGGCTTGTTTTTACAACGCCACATGGTGTCGAGAGAGCCTTCAAACAAAACAAGCAAAGGGATGATGGATAAGTACCTCTGCCAAAGTGGAATCTACATTTTAGAAGCTTTATTGCTCGGGCAAGTTGCGCGAATTCACTGGCTGTAATAGGTAATCGACCGTTGAGAGGTGTCGGTAAAATGCGCGTACCTAAATGAATGCAAGATCCAATTTCGGTTATCCAAACCGCTCGTTTTAAAGAAGTCTTGCGCACCAAAGGTTGCGTACTAATTTGTAGATAGTTCGTCAAAACCGGGAATAGAGTCTAGAAGACTGTCTTTTTATCAAAACTGAAGTTAATAAGCCAGACATTACCCTTTACTTTACTACATTTACTTATATAATTAGTATATGTGGCAGAAACTTCTGCCAGCGGCTTCGCACGCGTTGATTCCATGTAAATTGAATTCATGTAAGAATTTTTGATTCTATGTCCAGTCTGCTCAGAACTATATTTTATCTACTCTAAGAGAACCTTTGTGTAGAAAATAAATCATTAATATTATTATCAAGGTAATTTCTATAATATAGGAATCGATTTATAGGATAAAGCCTATTCAATGGCATCATACCTATGCAAAATTACAGACCAATATTTTTAGAAATTTAGGCTAGATAAAGTTAGAAACATCCATCTATTTATCCAGCATTCCAACTATCACATTTATAATTTAGCGTGATAGTGACATGTGGTTTTAGTTTTTTTTTATATCTGTAGCTTGAGAGATTCTAGGTCAGCGGAAAGTACCTTAAAGATTTTTCTCCACCCCTCCCAAACGAAACCCTTGGGTCGCAAAAGTCTGATCAAAGTAAAATGACACTCTCCTACAAGATCAAATTCTGGAGACATTATTTATTGATCATTCATACACCTCATATTATACCTACTCGTATTGACTCTATCTCCCGTTACAGTTTTGTTTCATAAACCTCCCTTGGGTTCTCCGTTTCGCAGCACATTATCTATGTCAATACTTTTGAAATAGAAAAGCATTTTGTGAAAACATTTTGGTATCGTCTGTATCCTTAAAATGGGCAGCCGTGAGGGAGCTATTACGAGATTTCTGTCCCTCTGCCAGACCGCGATATGGAGGGAACCCGGGACCAACCTTATTTGAACACGTAAAATCTTATCAGTGGAAGATCGTTCGGAGCATGTGTTTGTTAGACAAATAGGAACTAACCTGTGATTTGATTTTTATTCTGGTTGAAGAACCAAAACTGATGCTGAGACAGCAGCTTAGACAATATGATATAACTATTTATCGGGATCCTAAGGTCAGAAGACCAATGAGAGTAGTTTTGAATAAAACTGTCCAACCAGTCATCCCGTGGCCACGGCAGCGTCTAAAGTGTAAACCTGCTAAAACCTCGGGAAATTAAGAAAATAAACGCGATGAACTCATCCTTCCCGTGTCCTCCGGTCGTCAGAAAATCTGATACTGAATATGCCACCTCACCGAACTAGTTTCTACGACAAATCCTTCTCTATGCAAGCCATAAGGTTGTGGAATGCACTACCAGAGTCCGTTAGAAAAGCTGCATCCTTGCCAGTTTTTAAAGCATCAACGAGTTTTTCCTGTCAGAAAAGTGAATGTTGGTACTTACTATCTTTTTACTATGTATCTATGTAGTATATTTTTGTTACTTAATTGCCTTGTATGCATATATTTGTATACGTTTATTATGTATATTTATAGTTGGATATTTATATAAGTTGTTCTTATTTTTAGGTATTTATAATATTCTCAATATTTATTTCAGATTGCTTATAATTGGTACACCCCTGCCTTTCTTAAAGTCACATAATTCTTTCCATCCAAAAGTTGCCTGGAAAAGATCGCTTCTAAGCGATAAGGCTGCCCATTGTACTTGTGTCTTATGTAATGTCTCTTATATTGTATTTTTGTTGGTGTACAATAAAGTATTTTTGTATTGTATTGAACTCCTGTTTAATAGATAATATTAATAGATAATGTTAATAGATAAATTCATTTTTTTGGAAAACGCCTTATTGACGTGGTGCTAACTAAGCTTAACCCTAAAGTAGCATCAATTTACACTTAGGTCTTATTTCATCCAATTCCAGTCGGCACGAGGTTCTGTTGCGTGTTCAGTAGACTGTAAGTTATGAGAACAGTTTTAGCTGCGGTAGAGTTATGATTGCGCATGTAAAGGGGAATGTCAAGAGTTTTGCCCTGCCCTAATTAACTAGGCTGAAACGGATATTTGTATTGTGGCTTTCACACCTTTGATTTTAGTTGAATCTTGATTCATCAACTGAGGAATATGCGCCTTTTATTTATTTTCAGATGGATTGATGATTACTTTGATGACAAACTACGTAACTGGTTTATAACTTTAGAAGCCCAGTTCCTCTCTGATCCACCTTATTGGCTTTTATCTCATAGGGGGTAATACCCATAATCCCCACACTGGGCATGCGGGATGGGGATCGCAGTTTGGTGGTAGAATTGTTCTGCAGGAGGCGCTGCTGCCCTGGTGGAAATCCCTTAGTCGCCTCTTACGACATCCGCGGGAAGAGTTGGAGTGGTGCAAATTCTAAGCCGGCACCACACAACTCAAGCTCAAGTCTCTCCCCATTCATTCAAATGGGTAGGCAATTTAGGGACAGAAACAACTGAAAAGCGGAATTCTAAGTCCAATAATTTTAAACCACCACGTACAAAATGAGGTTTCGCTACGTTGTCGCGGCATAATCTGGCGAGCTCCTAGCCAAGCAATTATCTACGTGAAATAGTGGGCGTATTAGGACCACTTACTTTGTGCCGGCTTAACTGGATTACTGTGAATGTACCTAAGTAGCCTGGCCTCGATCGTAAGGTGCAGTGCTGGAAGTGTTGGAACCTGTTCTGGATTTGGCCCGTTAATTGGCAGATAGCTATTGAAGTTTGTATTTTTGTGGAAAATGCTGGTAGAGGAACGTTTGGCGTTAAATGGGATACTTTGACATACCCTTTAATTAATTTATTTATACTTATTTGATTCCGACAAATTATTTTCATTCAATTTCTCAGTCATGTCTGTCTGTTTTTTTTACCTTTGTACCTTATGGTGTTTCCTATAATGAAATGTAATATGTGTGTTGTTATAATAGTACTAAATATAGTATGTAACGACATCAACTGTAACAAGTGTACCTACGATGGAATAAATAAATAGAAAATTGTCTAGACATCTTTTTAGTTTGGTTTTCATGTAAGTACCCAAATATTTATATATTCTCATATTCTGTGTGGATTTTCAAGCATTATTTATGTATTGCAACTTACTTTTCAAAGATTGAGTTGATACTTTCTTTGAGATGTAAAAACTACAATAATGTTGTTATGGTTATATCCATGTTGAACAATATGGTATGAGCCAGAGTTGCAAACAAAACGAAATATATCGTTCATTTTTCCTCCTGTAATTGATACAAATTGTATTCCATAGATCTGACTTGATCTGAAAAGTCAGCCACGATGTTATTTCTTATTTCATAAACAATTTGGATCAAACTTGCGTAACAAGATTTATGTATGAATAATAAATGATCTGAAACCGCGCAGATGCTCTAATAAGCTCATCTATCTCCCCAATTGTAAACCATTTTTAAAACATCTGACACCGCTGTGTAATCCCCCGACCATTATATTGTACTTAAAATTAAAATGAAATAAGGGTGAGTTTGTTTTTGTAGGAGAATTCCGTGGCCTTTTTTTGACACTTTTTTAGTCTAAAAAATCAAAAGCGATTTCATTATCGAAACAGACCGGTTGTCGATAGTTTCAGATTCAGATTCTTTATTGGAAACATAGTTACAGGTCGTAAAAGTGGTCCATAGTCTTACTTAGTTAGTTATAGTCTTACTATTTGTAAGTAGTGCTAATTAAAATTAATATCGTAAAATAACATTATAAATTAAAAATTGGATTAAATAAACATAAGAATAATCATAAACATTAAACAATACAAATTTATATTATTTAAAATGGGAATTTCACAATATCAATTCATAGGGCTCAAAGTCCTGAGTTTGGTTTCTCGATAGTATAGAGACGTTCCATTTTTCTATGAGATTTGCGCAGTTCCATTTCCGCACCATAGAGGCGCTGTATTAAACTCAAGGCTCAGTAATATCTTTTTCGTAACAATCTTGTCAGAGCGCACTTTCTTGCTGAAAAGGGCCTTGTTTGCATTCTGTCCCGCCATCTTTTTCTATTCTTACTGTTTATACTGCTTTATCTTGTTAGTCCCAAACATGACCCTACAAAACTTATTGCGTTTTTTGTTCTTAGAAAACTAAATCCATAAATGTTATGATAATGCTCAATTCTAAAATACGGGACCCTAAACATAAATAATGTTTTGTGTCTACACCATGTCTGTTACGCCATTCATACAAAGTCGTAGTTAAAATTCAAATAAAGCCCTCCCCAATTCATACCCATTGATTACCGTTTTGATTACAAAGGGGTAGTAAATTCGTATGAGGGGTTGGACTCTGGTCATTGGTCAGTCAATCGATATACTGCTTCGTGTTTGTATTTTATTAATGTATTTTGAAATTACGTGTGAGATTTGAATTTTTGAAATTATAAGAATAGGATCTTCATACAACCGTTTGGTGCCGGCTTAGAATTTGCATCACCCCAACTCTTCCCGCGGGTGTTGTAAGAGGCGACTAAGGGATATCCAGCGGGGGCGAGCAGCAGCGCCCTCTGCAGAACAATTCTACCACCGAACTGCACCTGCATGCCCAGCGTGGGGATTATGGGCATTACCCCCTGAGATAAAAGCCAACAAGGCGCTTATCAGGCCTACGTCCAGCAGTGGACCAGCACAGGCGTTTGAGGTTGAGGTAGATCTTCAAACAAAGCTCGTGTGTGTCGTAAAAGTCAACTAAGGGAACCTTGTAGAGAAATGACTGCAGAAACCTGCTGCCCCTTCTCTTTTGTACTCCGGTGCAAAATAACATAAAGCTGAGACTAATCCATTTTGACTCACCTCGGCAGCACTGGCACACCTACCTGTCACTAGTAGGTTAGGGTAGTATAGTAGGATTTTAATAAGCTCTTGACCTTACAAAATAAAAACAACCTCTTAAAATATCTTCTAAAAAACTAATAATGCCAGTTAGAGCAAGATACACACACTTCTAATCCTTCTTTTTATTTTATTTATTTATTATTCTGACCCCAGTAGTGCATAGGTATTGTGCATAACTTCTAGAATTTAATCAATTATTTGTACCTACTCATAAGTTTTAAATCTAGTTTTGTTTTAAATACCTACCTACTTGTCTATGTTTGATTATATTTTGTGCTGTCTGTTTGTGAACCAAATAAACCATCTATCTATCTACTTTCTGTGTATTTTGAATCCTTCTACTGCTATCATCAACCCACTTGCCAAACGTGGTGATTATTACAAAGCCCCCCTTGTTTCGCATGTTCTACTGTGAACGTATGTTCTGATCGGTCTCTGCCCGTGGTCCACCTACATAGTACACCTGGCTGTACCAGGGGCATTTTTTTCATTCCGTGGTCCACCTCAAGATAACTGGGTGTTCCAAATGAAAAAAATTATATCCATGGTCCACCTATGTACATGGTTTTAAAATGTATTGATAAGTATAAATTCTAAGAAATCAAATAATATATTGCCAAAAATGTTTGACTTCGACGGGACTTGAACCCTAGCATAGCAGGTTAGCACATTTCCGTACTGAGGGAAGGCCCTCAGTACGGAAATGTGCTAACCAACTACACCACGACGTCAAGTGACGTAAGAGTCAAATATCTCTGGGACTTCATACGGACTCTAGCGCCGTGAGCTCCACCTACAGGTGAAACATTGAAGGTCATCCAATCCTGTTCAAAGACTAAAGTTACATTTAGTTCGTTTGACTAGAGGTGTCGCGTTTGCTCAATTCTAAGGTTTTTTAAATAAACATATATAATAGGATATTATTTGATTTCTTAGAAATTACCCTGGTTTACGGACTATGACAACAAAAACCTGAAGTATAAATTCGCTTAAACTATTTTTTTTCACTAAATTAGTTGTTTTATTACCTAAACTGAGACTACAAATAAAATAAAATGAATGTGAATACCAAACTGAGCTCACAATGTTTTTAATGTACCTACATATATAATGTTTATAGTGATTGTTTTTGTAATTAATAGATATCTGCAAAAAAAACTTGATTTTGCGTAAACTAAAAAGTTTTATGTACCTAAGGGTCGATTGCGATCTGCAATTAATGCAGCTTAATACCATTTCTACAAAACTTATTTTCAAGCAACGAAAGTACACATAGACATAACCTTTACTACAAAAATGTAACAAACAAATTGCCTTTACTATTAATCATTCTATACAAATAAATCGAGGACCTATTCATTATTTCATGAAAAATTCAGTTAATTAGCTTTTGTGCCTACACATTCAACTCGGGAGCACCGCACCATCAAATGAAAAGCACTCATTAATTTTGTAATTTAATGAAAAATAAGCGAGGCATTAAATAAGCAGTAAAAATAAAGTCATTTATAAAAGACATTTATGCAAATACAAGGCCGTATATAAATGGTGTTCCTTTTTAAATGAAGGCCGGACGTATAATGCCTCATTCTGCCCGCTGGCCGTAAAAACCTCGACGCTGTTAATTACTCAGCAAATAGAGGGTTACTTTTTACCAGAAATCTGATGATTCCAGTAAACAGCCAGTTACCAAAAAAACTTCATCTGTATGCATAGATGACTTTAGGTATAATAATACTAATTTATTTATTTAAGGCACACACAGCTTAGGCATACATAAAAGGACAAGAGAAGGTAGGTTATTAAATATATGTACTTATTTATTTATTATTATATTTATTCACAGTATGACAAGGCTTAAGGTTGCCTGGAAGATATATTTTACTGATATTTCGGAGATTTTCCAGTGATTGTACATAGGTATGTACGCTAGAAATGGTTGTTATTTTACTTTTTAGTTATTTAATAATTGAATTTTAAGGAAAGCTTACAGCTATTTAAATATAAAATAAGTTATGATGGACAAATAGGGTTAAATTGATTTTAACCCTATTTGTCCATCATAACTTATTTTATTATCACAAAGCCGTTCGTAGTTTCGTTACATTCGTAATTAATTCATCAAATTACGATAGCTTTCATCGTAAAATAAGTTTTTAATCTATTTATTTTGATATTGCTTCTACGTTGAAGCTCGATATTATTTCAAACAATTTCCACCCTTATATAACAGGTATTAAGTGTTTCTCACAACGCAATTTATTCAATCGATTAACTGTGTTGGTAAAGGTGCATTCCTAATAATACCTAGGAATTGTCTATTATTAGGATATAATGGAGCTGTACAATTGGAGTAGTTGGAGCAATAGACGATGTGAAAGAAGCAGACGGTATTCAGATCAATAATAGGCTTTTATTATAACTTCCGATGTTTTCATTCATTCTTAGGTATCATCTTATGACCTTTCTAGAAGATAATAACTACAATTCAACGTACCCTTTTTGATTTTTGATTTTTGATAATCATAAATAATAAATAAATAATGCTGGAAAATTCAAACAGCATTATCTAGCACCAAGCTAAGCACAGCTTGTGTTATGGGTACTAGATAACTGATATACTTAATAGAAAGAAAGAAAGAAAGAAAATCCATTTATTTGACCCTAATTAAAATACAATATTAAAAGGAATAAAATAAAAAATAAATAAAAGGGGCCAAAAAGGTCCCTGTCTCAGCATTATGCCGCTACAAGCCACAGCGAGGCACACTAGGCCCTGTCTGAAAATCAGCGCCGCTAGCGCTGATTTTCAGACAGGGCCTAGTGTGGTGGCACAAAAATGGTAACAATAATAACATTAAATTAATACACAGACAAGAGTAGATAAAGCGGTTACATACAATACAATAAGAGAAAAAAATAACAATGAGAGAAAAAAGAAAAGAAAACAGAAAAAGATAAGTATAAAATTAAATTCTAACCTTAGACAAACTATACACTTAATTATTTCTTGGTCGGCTAGAGCGTGTCTCACCGTCGTCTGTAGCCGGCCTAATTTATTAAAGATTTAATATTTTTATTGCCTATGGCTGACTGCCTATGCTGTGGATAGGGATAGGGTAAAATAAAGAAGAAGAGGTGTAAACAAAGGATCTGAACTGAATAAATTACAAGATTTTCTACAAAAACAAGATAATGTGTATTTTGATGTGTCGGTGGAACGATATATATGTAATAATAATTAGATACCTATTTAATAATATTAATTCCACACACAAAAGGGTAGCCAAGTAAGGGTGAGTTTATGTGGGCAAAGGACTCAGTCGGGCATCGCCAAAGTGGGAAGGAGGAGGAGGAGGCTTGGATAAAAACAGTTTATTTTTGTGTTGATGAATACACACAGAGACGGGGGCATATAACCTAATACAATATACTACATAGATAGATATTTTTTATTTGTAGATAGAAAACATACAGATTACCCTGGACAAATGTCTGCAGAGAATCGAACCCGCAACCTCCTACGTCGCAGGCAGACCTTCGCCCGCTGCGCCACAGAGGTCTTCATCAATTAGGTAAGTCTATACAGTAAGTTGTATATTCATACATATGTAGAACTTTAAAACACTAAATTGACTGTTTTGTACTCCGCTACACACAGCTTCTTATCTTTATAGATCGACTAACTGCATTCTTACTACCCGTTGTCCTATTACCCGTTTCCCCGTAGGAATGAAGCATTTTCCCGCGGTAAAAAGTAGCCTATGTTCATCAGGAATAATGTGGGCTTCAAATGGTAAAAGAATTTTTCAAATCGGTCCAGTAGTTTCGGTGCCTATTCAATACAAACAAACAAACAATCAAATCTTTCCTCTTTATAATATTATAAAGTATAGATAACTGTAAATATGGTAGAGCTATCCGTAAACAAATCCAGCGATTCTAATGCAAAATATCATGTAAAAGAGAAATCTCGGTTGAATCCAGACCAGCGCATCGGTCTATTCCCTAGGGTTATTGAAGAGAATTACTATTCTTTTCTCTTGCTAGATGAATAATATTATTGCGTTATTCCGCTCAATTCCATGTAGAAATGAAGTAGATATACTCATCGCTTGGGAAAAATGGCCATTCTTTTCTCTGGCCAAATTCAAGATACAATGTTTTTAAACATGGCATCCATACTTAACCTAAAATCACATGTTGTTGATTTTTTTACAGAATTTGCACTACATATCGATTAAAGCTCTTTCATAAAACGCATCATGTAGACTTTTTTTGTCAAACTCGATTCCAAAGAGATGTTTGGATTATTGCGTTGTGAATTGTGTAAGTACAAAAGTTTTATTTTGAGAATGGCTCAGTATAGTCTAGTATGGTCTGTCGGTATATTTACTAATTTCTACTACGGTATATTAAATTTCTCTTCGATACACAGCAACCCGAATATTTGGACGAGGAATTTGTTGGAACGTCCTAAACACGAAACGCGTAAGCCTGTCAGAATGTGAAGGGTACCGATACATGAATTTAGTTAAATATTAAATGCATGGTAAATATTTATAAATGTTTTTGTATATATGAAATTTATACAGAACTATTTTAACGATGCAGGCAATACCACATTAGGCTTTTAATGTTGCTTACTGTTTTAACCTGTCCTCGGCCATTATGTCTCATCAATTGCATAAAAAGCGAGTTATCGCAGGCCATATTCGACTAAAGGTATACTAAGAAATCAAATAATATCGCAAAATTTGATAGAAATTTTTGCGATAATATTTGATTTCTTAGAAATTAGCCAGAGTGTGAGGCTTACCCACTATAAAATCAAAAACTTAAGGTATACTACTTGCATTTTTAAGACGTGGGTCAAATTGCTACGAACATGTTTTAAACAACCCGACCATGGGGTAAAAATAAATCAAAAACCCAATAAAAACCCGGTGATTAGTATATTTATGCATTTTTTAATTAAACCGTCCCCCATAAAACACCTTCCGTACATTTTTAGCATGCTTTGTGTGTCGGTAACAGAGTCGTTCGTGCTATAATCACGTATCAGTATGCAAATCTCAATGGACACCGGGTCGTTCCAGTGTTATTGCGTTACGGATGGTTATTCCCACTCATAAAGGGCGAACGAAATTATATCTTTATTAATAACCGTTGTGACTGGCCCAATTTCCCAGTAATTTTATTAGGTCCTGTTTATTTATAGTAGCTTTAGCTTTCAGGGTAGCTGGAATTACTTTTGACTTTTTTAAAGCGATACGCGTTAAATTTCATCGTAAAGTGCTTTTACGAGCGCACTAGTTCCGAGTACGGTGTTGTGCCACTGTTGTTACAACAATTTGTTTTGTATATTGACGAGTTTTGTCAAGAGGAACGCTGTTCAGGAATATCATGTGACAAAGACCCGAGTGTATCGGCGAAAAAACATTTGTTTTTTTTTTAACAATCGAATCATGCATATGTCGTGATGGCCTTATTCAGCTAATTTGATTCTATGCTTTTATTTGATATTGATAGCAATAAACCTACAAATTCTATTAAAGAACCCAATAGATAAACCTAATAGACTCTTCTTGGCCAAAATATCACATCAGGTGCTGAAGTTAGTTACTTACAAAAGTAAGTTACTACAAAATACCTCCGTAAACCGTTCCTCTGTTACATAAAAGTGACATTGTTACCTTCCACGATTTCGAAATGTAAGTACCATGTAAAAAAGAATAGTCACTTTATTCACCAAACAAAGAAATTCGTGTACCCCATAACAGATATTTCCGATAAAGGAATGCTACAGACTCTATTCAATTTCCTCGTTTTCACGCGTTGGAATTGGGTTCGAGCAACGTTTCCGAACAATCGCACGCTTTGAGGCGCGAGGTGAGCTGTGACCATTGTCAGTTTGTGGCCAGTTTTGTCATATTGATGGCTGGTGATTTGGGGTGAACCTGGATGAGATTAGCGTAGGACCGTGTGGAGTGGCACAAGAGTTTGGAGTATTACCCAGTAGTGGGTAAAATTGCGACCCGTCGTCACCCTTTTATTTTATGATGGTGATGATGAATTTAGGGTTATTGTTTCTATTGTTAGGTCTTCAGAAAACGCTAGATGTGGGCAGGGCCGGTCATTGTGGCGTATTTCAAGCAATGGACGTCGTTTTTCTGAGATGATGATTATATCAAGCTTTTCGAGACATGTGCAAGGTGTACACAATAGCTTAGATTAAGCTTAAGACTTTTTTTCAAAATTGGTGTAAAGGTGTACCTATACCTAAGCGTTTTGTGAGTTAATATCATGTAGGGAGCTTATAAAAAGGTTCGGAGATAATAATATACCTAATGCTCCTCGTAAGCTCTAAGCACATTTTTCGTTGATAGAGATGTCACGCATTTTGGATGGGTGTCATTTGAGAAGAAAATGAAAATATTAAAGCTGTATAAGGTCTAGGGAGAAAGATGTTTTAGACATATAAAATATTCTAACAAATTTATCTTCACTCCCAGGACTTTAGCTCAGCATTTTACGTGACAGGTTGTGAGCTCTTTTATTGCGAAATTCCTGAATAAAATAAAGGCCTTAATCCAATAAATCCGAATAACAAAATGCCCTTATTGGTCCGAGGACACAGCTTCCGGGCAACAAAGCTGCAAATAGGCCACTTTGCAAACAATGCGCTCAGTTTCAGTAAATTCGCTGAAACTCCAACCGAGTTCGGTTATGAAATACTTAAACTTTTAGTCGGCGAATTGGACTGGTTTCCGCTGTTACAATGTCAACTTTAGTTGTTTCTTGTAATGATATGACCCATTTTTGGAACTGCTGCCTACTTAATAATAACAAAAGAATACGGTTTAGCTGACCGAGGTATGCAATTAAAAGAATAAAGGTGTAAGCACACATGTAAAGCACGGCTGCCGCACAGATCCTGCACGCTTCCACCTCGAATCGTGTTGATCGCACGTTGCCGACGCGTTGTCCACGCGGCAACAGCTAGCTAGCAGGAAGCGCGTGGTCCACGCACGATCAGTAAAGAGCCGTATGATCGAGACTGTGGCTACCGTTGATTACCAATTATTTGAATGTTTATTTTTGTGGTACTGATCGAAGGGCTACAACCTTAAAAATTAGTATTTTGCCTTTGACTAGTAGAGTAGAGTTAAGTATTATTAATATCAGAACTGATTTGATTTAAGTTTATAGAGTATCGAGGATCGAGATCAACAAAAACAAAATAAAATTTATGTAATCACCTGTGATCACGGCAACAACGCGCCAGGAAAAACAATCAATAAGGTCCTATTCGTTAAACAATTTACGAAACAAAAAACAATATGTCCAACAATAACTCCGAACATTATAGATAGTGTGAAATCAACCGTGTTGTGTACATAGCAGGCTTCTATTTTCAGTAAAACCAGGTGTACACGGGTCTACGTATCGCTGACATTCACTACAATAGCACTGACACAATAGAACACCCAGTTGCGGTATCGACGCACACAGCTATGTGCAAGTGTGCTACGATGTAGTTTGATATCGGTCCGTCAATCTGTCGTATATACGAAGAACTACGGGGTTCCGCGATGCGTGGTAAAGTCTGACAGTTTTGGTAAAGCAGTTTCTCAAGATCCGAAGACGTCGAGGATAGGGCGAATTGGAGGAAATCATGTATGGAATAACTAGTTAGGAAAAGAGAGAGAATCTCTGAGGCATTGTCATCCTTCTGGAAGAAATAAGAATCGAAGAAGGACTCTCTCATCAGACGCTAATGGACAGCATAAAAATGAGCATTCAAATAATTGGCCTACACTCGTAATATTTATATAGATACACTTACAGTGACGACAGCATGAAATAGCCGATACCCGGTATGCTAGCTTGTTTCAACCTAACCACTCGTTGGTTCTTGCCTTGCTTCGCTTGAGCGCGCTTGCTTGAAGTAAATACTACGATCATACGGCTCTTTTCCGACCGTGCCTGGACTGTTAACTTGCTTTTAATATAAAAAACTCTAAAGCGTTAAATGTAAGAAAAGTTTTCCAGTAAAGCTCTTTTGATATTTTGGTAGTGTAACGTTTTATTTTCCAATGGTATGAGCCTATGGAGGAGACGGTGGGATCTTCCACCTAGAAGGTGGCGGGACGATCTAGTATCCTTGAACCCTGGTTGGACACCGTCAAAGATTGAGATGATTGGAAATGTATGGAGACATCCCCTTGACGACCTCAATGGCGCAGCGGGCGAGAGTCCGCCTGCGACGCAAGAGGTTGCGGGTTTGATTCCCGCCTCGGAACAAATTTGTGTACGATCTGAAGAAATTTGTTCCGTTGGTCTGGGTGTTTTCTATGTATTATAAAAAATATCTATCTATGAATATAATTTATAAAATATATTAAATATATCATTTATCTAGTACCCATAATAAAAGCTTTGAGTAGCTTACTTTGGGGCTAGATGGTGCTGTGTGGATGGTCCAGCATTTTTATTGATTTATTTATTTATCCCCCCGCAGCGTTTGCCGAACAGTAGGACGAGCTAAGCTGTGTTGATCTTTAATTCCCATAACACAATCTCTGCTTGGCTTGGGGCTAGATGATGCTGTGTGGATTGTCCAGTATTATTTATTTATTTAATTGAATTGTGATAATATTTTGTACAATTTACATGAAAATATACCAGACCGGAAACCACTAATCTCAGTATTTGTAGTTCTCAAAACAAGGATCCAAACCCTGCAAACATTCAGACGAAACAAACATTTTGACTCCACAAATGTTTACCTCCATAATGAATACAAACGCGTCATAGTATAATGTCAATGGTACATATATTTACTCAATGTGGCGTTTTCCATACAAGAAAACTCTTTTTAACTCCAAAACTCGTAGATGGCGCGGATTTTTTACGAGGAGAGAGGATGCCTTATTAAACTATATTAAAAAAAAAAAAATAATAATGCTGGACAATCCACACAGCACCATCTAGCCCCAAAGTAAGCTACTCAAAGCTTGTGTTATGGGTTAGATAACTGATATATTTAATACATTATATACAAACATAGATATTTTTTTATTATATATAGAAAACAACCAGACCGACGGAACAAATTTCTGCAGATCGTACACAAATTTGTTCCGAGGCGGGAATCGAACCCGCAACCTCTTGCGTCGCAGGCGGACTCTCACCCGCTGCGCCACTGAGGTCGTCCTATATGCAGGGTATAGCCACTTTAATTTGACATTTTTTAATGAGCTGATTTACATACTGACCTGGTAGCTTCTGTTGCCCGGACTCTTACGAGACCGGTGTCCTCAGGAGTACCACACACACACACACACACACACACACACACACACACACCTAATTTCACTAGCATACGCACTGATACATAATATATATATTATTATTAATACCTACCATTGAATATTTATAAACATAGATTTTATTAACATTATAAGTATTAACATTATGTAATAGAACACCCTGTCTGTGAGGAGGGCGATGGTGTCTGCGACACAGTTTTACTAAAAACTACTGCGGGCATCATCGAATTCCAATAGTTACTACAACCATGTAATTCGTTACTAAATAAATTACTTGAAAAATTACTTGAAATTTCCCTGTTTTCGGCACAGTCGAACCATTTTTGACGAAGTATATTTTTTATAGAAAACGTTTCATTGCGATTCTTAATTAATAACCATCATCATCATCGTCAGCCTATATACGTTCTCTGCTGAACAAATGCCTTCCCCAAATGACACTACGAATAATTTTATATATATATTAAAATCTATTTTTTTATTGAATTGTCAAATCTACTAAAATGTTTGAAGTTCGCTATTTTCCAAGTCATCAAAGCTACTAATAAGCAATTTACTACTATCAGTCTGCATTAGTGACTTCGGTATCATTCCGAAACCTCAAATTAATTCCAACCCGCAAAGGTCTGAATGTGAATTCAAGTTTGCTTTCTTCATTAATCGAAGGTTAAATTATTGATTCAAACATTATCACATGTCTGATGGATCAGACCTACAGACTTTACCAGTCCACTGCTGGACATATTTCTCCCCTGATAAGCGCCCAATTACCTCATACCTATCATTAGTGGGTAATGGCATAATTCGCACGCCGGGCATGCGGGCTGGGGATCGCAGTTCGGTGGTGGATCTGTTCTTCAGGGGCGTTGCGGCCATTCATATTAAAAGCTTTTGATTAATCATCATCAGCCTATATAAGTCCACTGATGGACATATGCCTCCCCTAATGAGCGGCATAGCGCCGCATCCGGCATCTGCCTGTAGTCTTTCGCAGATCGTCTTCCCACCTGGTCGGAGGGCGTCCTACACTACGTTTGCCGAGTCGCGGTCTCCACTCAAGAACACGTTTACCCCAGCGGTTGTCGGTTCTTCGCGAGATATGGCCGGCCAACTGCCACTTCAGCTTGCTAATTCTTTGAGCTATGTCGATAACTTTGGTTCTCTGTCGGATGTATTCGTTACAAATCCTATCCTTCAGAGAGACTCCGAGCATGGCTCTTTCCATAGCTCGCTGAGCGACTTTGAACTGGTGGGCCAGCCCTACCGTGAGTGTCCACGTCTCAGCTCCGTAGGTCATGACAGGACGCACTGATTGAAAACTTTCGTTTTCAAGCATTGCGGTATGGATGACGAGAAAACTCGACGTAGTTTCCGAAACGCAGCCCAGCCTAGCTGGATCCTCCTCTTGGCCTCCTTCTCAAAATAATTTTTACCTAACTTTTATAAAAGCTTTTGATTAAAATACAAATTTTATGAAAGAGTCACATCTCACCGATAACTCTTCATTGATAAACCTATTAAAGCCTTCCTTCGATTCGGTTAAGGTAGGATTCAAATCATTTCACTATTCAAACCTATAAAATCTACTTACACAATCCCAATAGTAACGAAGGTTCAAGCCAAACCATTAAAATTATATAACCCATAAAACCTTGCGTGTAAATCTGCAACTAAAACGAACAGCTGCCGCATAAAAAAACCGCGAGAACCGAAAACGGAAGAGTAGTTACGAACCCCTATAACCTTTTTGTTTGACCCAAGCTGGAATTATTCGGCAACCTTCGGGAATGGTTCCCGCACTGTGTGAAACGACCGTTCTTGCAGATCCTTTCAATAGTATCAAATGCTTTGTTCGCGAATGTACTGCGCTAATTTGGAGGATATTTTAGACTTCAGGTACAGTTGTATTCAAAACTCTTTACTATGTTCCGTTCTTTCACAAGATTATATAAATACGTAGATTATACAAAACGAAACCCCCCTCGTTTAGGGAGACATGTTGAGCAGTCGAATTATATATACTGATCTAGAAGTATAAAGCTGATAATTTACATGTCATGTTGTATGTTAGTAACTTGTTCAATTATAGTGAAAGGTCAGAGATAATGATCCAATCTAAAGGGTTATCATCGAAAATAGACACCATGAAAACATATAATGACCATAGACACAAAGCATTTCATAAATGGTCAATCATAAACGTAACTTTCAAAAAAATTTCATGAAATTGCTTGCTTTTTGGTAGCCAAAGGGAACAGAATGTTCTTATTAATTAATTTAAAACTGGGTAACTTCTTTCGAAATTAGTTGTGTAGGTACCTAACGAACATTATAATGTAGGTACTTACGAGTACCTTTATTTTTAGACAGGTACCTATTTATTTAATTTTTATTATGAACAGGACAGATTTTTTTTCATGGCGAAGATGTGTTATTAAACTAGTAACTAATGTTTAACATCTTACACTACATTTTCTACCAAAAAAAGAAGTACCAAACAAGGGTTTAGAATTTTAGATCATCCCTATAAAGTGAAATGAAAATTCACCATAACTTATTTTAAATTTGTCATGCTCATATTAGAAATAATAGATAAACAATACATTTACATACCTTAATTCAAACTGATTGCGCCAAATACAAATTCCATAATTACACTCGCGTATATAGTTTGAATTAAATTTTCCACTACACAAGCGTCACAGAATAACAGAATCCAATTGTTTGTCTCTCATTTAGAACCATATTACATCCAGTCATTACATAGTATCAGTCTACCGCACTGGACCGTCCAATATTATCATAACCGAATTAATTTCAAATTAGCCGAATAACATGCTGAAACGTCAATCCAGCATTCTGAGCAAGCTGAATGTCACAAGGACTCTTTTATTCACAAAAAGATAACAAAACGTCACGATTTGCCGCCGGTTCTATTGTCCGTAGGGTAGGGACCGCGTAGCGCGGCGTATTGCTACGTCGTAGGCGTCGTAGTCTTGCTACGGCCGGCTCGGCACTGGCGGGGGCTACGCGCCGACCCGGACCGATCACACACACAAACAAATCCAGCTCACTCCAGCGTACGTACACACCGCGACACTCACACAAACATACACCTTACAACCCCGCGAGTGGAAGCAGGAAAGTAACATTTTTGTGCTTGTAAAGTGATGTACACACTGATGTTGATTTACGCACACCAATAGAAACTTATCCTTATACACGTTGCGATTTAAACTTGTAATCCCTTATGATGATTTCAATTCTAGGGATTTTAGTTTTGAGGAGGGATTTGCACCGATATAAATATAATAATGTTGGTCAGCCGATATTATTATGGTATGATTTAGATAAATCACAACCAATTTCAGGACAACGTTGCAACAGTTGGCTTGAAGCATTAGGATTAGGTACTTTAAAGGTACTTACACTTGCACTTGCTTGCAGTTGTTAAACTCATTAATTTTAGTATCAGTTCATTCTTATAGTAGTCGTCTTCCCTTCTGTCACTGAAAATGATACTGCCAAGTAATATACGCGAGTGTGACATATTTCCTCATGAATACCTAAGAGGCGACACACCACTCATCCCGAACTTTACCCATTCACCTTAATTAAACTCGTAACAAAACGAGATACCAACTTTCTTAATAATGTTTTAGGCGTCCAAGGTTTCCACGGTTGATTGAAGGGAAAATTTGTTTAAGGTTGTGAAACAGTTTCTCAAGTCAGTTCAGAGTTTCGTTTGTCCCAGGTGGCTGGTTGATCGCACGAAGCGATGCTACTCTTTTTATGCTTCAACAAAGCCATGAGTATTTTATCAAATATCAAATAAATATCAAAGTGCTTTATTTCCTTTAGACACTACAGGATTCATGGATACGTCACAATAATTCACAAAAATATGTTTACATAAACCTGACCCCATTCTACACCATTTTATCATATTTTTATGTTATCAGATTTAAGTAGGTCCCTACCTAGTTAATAAGATTGATTTAATACATTTACCTAATAATAGGTGTATTTTGTGTAAAATAAATTATCTCTCTCTCTCTCTCATCTACGGATCGGCGAAGATTCGCGCTGCAGATCCGTCAGTGAAAGGGATATGCACTTAGAAACATGTGATGTGAGTGAATGTAAGATGTTTTTGTCAAAAAACGAAGGTGTATTTTGAATACACTTGAAATTCACCTATGGACAGTCCACGTGGATCAAGAGTTTATAACTTTCACGTAAGGTTACGACCTTTGTCGCTACAAGCTTTGTTTGCATATCATGTCTAACCTTCTCATGGTCTATCACCTAAGACAATGAGCCACAGTAGGATGTATTGTAAAATTTCCAAGCATTTAGGTATTAAACTTGAATGAAAAGTTTTCATGAAGATGTCGCAATTAATTTTCGATAAAATTTAACTCGTTAACGTCGGAAAATTACAGTCTTCAGAGGGGTCCTAATTGAAATGTACAAAAGTTTTTTAATTAATATTGTGCCGTGTTTTTGTAACGGCCCAGTTTCCCATAAATTGGGCATGAATTATTATTAATTTCAATAGGGTGTCAATTCAAGAACTTGGATAATTTTATAATCTAAAAAGCTAGATTATTTCACTTTAAATATAAATGTTTGGGCTCAATTAGAAAAAGGCAATTGAAAATAATTAAAAATAGACTCGTCGATCGTCGTTTCACGACGGAAATAATGTTTTTGCATTATTCTTGACGTAATTTTTTTTATAATTTGTTTACAATTACGTAATTTAGTTGTAAATGATGTTAGTTCAGATGTCGCCAAAAATAGATTTAACGAATTTGACAGCACTAAAAATGATGCCCTATGTTTAATTTTGATCAGTTTGAAAGTCCCGTCAAATTAGTTCAGTTTAGTTTTGGCTACATCTGAATCAGCACCATTGCCAAACTATACTTTGTAGATGTATAAACATGAAACTAAAATACGAAAAGACAGACACCGGTAAAAAAACTACGATCCTGGACTTTTGATATTGCCAAGATCAGAGGGCCTTTGAGACTTCCTTCAAACGGAAATTTAATTTAATCGCATTTTCTTCTTCTTTGCAAAACGATCGCTTTATACTATATAGTAGGGGTTACAAAATTTAATTTTGAAAAATCGTTTTCAATATTGGTAGGTACCTACATAGTATCATTTGATTTTAACGTAAAAGAAAAGTAAAGGTCTTAGTACATATGTTCAGCAGCGCTACAACACGGGCACGGCACAACATTAGGCATTAAAATATGGGCAATGGGCATAAGCTCGTGAACTTTTGATACATTTTACAGTGACAAATTGTCTTACCGCAAGCTTCAAGCGAGTGGCTCGCGAGCTGTCTGTTATCTGGTGCCGTCAAAATAAAATGCATCTATATATTACGAGTTAAATCCCATATAATGTAGGTACATTTTTATGATGCGCGACAGAGGTGTGGTCGAGATCTGCTACAACGCATCAGGTCAAAAGGAAAGAGAGCAAAAAGTATCTTGACTTATAATCAAATTTCATCCCAATTATACATCGGTTCACTGTTTGTTCGGAAAATATTATTTCCTTTGGCATTTTTTGACCATAAAGTTTCCGCAAAATACAAACGAATATGCAATAGCTCAGAGATAGGAAAAGCGTTCGAATCAAAGCCACTTAGACAAGTCTTCGTGAAAGTTATCGGTTATCCTGCTGCAGTGAAACTTACCCTCTTCGCGAAACATAATAAATCTTTCTTACTGTCATTGATATTTAGCTCGCGCTAGTATTTGCGCCACAATAGTGGGTGCTGTCTATAAATCATTTACAAGTATTTTGTGAGATTGGCGTAGTTGGTATAAGCACCTCGCAATTTAGGATGGTAGGTATTTGTTAGGTGTAAATTCTTACGCTTTAGGTATACGTAATTGGCAGTTTGATACTTGTTTTAATAGTTGAGAACCTACCTTTCTGTTAGTATTTGAATCTGCATTAGGTAGGTATCGAATATATTATAATAATACTAACACTATACTAAGTTAATGGCTATAAAAGTTGTTAAGCCACAGCTCCACTGCTGCGCACGGAGAGGCTACGCACGTATGTCTATGTAGCTGTGCTTTGCAAGAAAATGTAATGTGATAACGTCCACTGCACCCACGAACACGCTACACTCGAATACGAGATTTATGACGTTGATTGGTACACGCGTGGCTTGCTCAAATATGGCCCCCACGCAGTTCAACGCTGTCAACGCTATGCAATCGGTACACGCGTGCGTAACTTCACTCACTTTCGTATGATTCAAAACTGTGCTGTGCGACAAGTTGTACATTGTCGTGGGTTAATTTTCATGTATATTTGTTCGCTGCAGTGGAAACGTAGACCCACGTTGTCAAACATACAAACCCACGCAGCTACAATGCGCTGCGTCGCCATGCGCAGCGTGAGCCGTAGTGGGCCAGTGGCTTTGATCTAAGTTCAACAACAATCGAACATTTAACCAAAAAAAAAAATCGATTGAATGCCAGGCTTGCATTTTATTGATTTGACGTAACTGTATGATTTGAATGACAACATACTAATCAAATTTAAGCTAGCTTATTATCCTTTTTATCCCACAAATCAGTTTATATGAGATAGAAATAACCTTAAAAAACGCGAGCAATGCCACGGGCAGAAAATAGTCTAACATTCAAGGCGGGTTTCAGATTTAGAAAATGAAGATGTTTAACATTTTTTGTCATTAATTGTACATTCAACTTTCACCTTTTCTTAACTACCTTATACCATTGGCTTATAAGAAATTTAACCTCAGTTTCGCACCCATAGATCTATGTCAAATCTATGTTCGCACCACAACCGTCGGTTTAGCAATCGTCTATAAATCATGCTCAAGTAGGAGTTTTGCTTGCAAAGCGCAAGTGTCTGCGGTTATCGACGTAAGGTTTGCCTTCCTAATTTATTGATGACAAGGGACACAGATGCGACGAAAATACTGATAGGTATTTATAAATATGAGTTTTGTTTCGTAACTTGTTCGTTATGTTTATTACTGTTTGCAAACAATTCAGCCTTCAGCAAAGAGTCTGATTACCTGAATTAGTGGATATATTAGGCTCTTAGATTAGGCTGTATATCTTGCCAAAATTCAGGGATGCGGTTTTATTTTTTTTTGGATAGGACGCATAGGAATATTTATAAATAGTATTATGCTATGGTTAGTAGCTTGTTGGTGTAATTTTATTATTGGCTGTATGGTGAAATAGTCACCTCAAGCAAAACTGACCAATCATTGAACCAATTTGCGTCTTTGATAGGTGTACAGACAAGACTTGTGAAATTAATATGCTGGCAACTTAAGGCGCTGTGCATGGAAAACTAAGACTGTCAGATTGCATGTCAATATTACCAAATGTGGTCGGCAGAGGCGCTTATTTTTAACATAGACTTATGCAAAATTTATCTGTTGTAGAAGAGGCAAACTTTTGTTTTATTTTGGTTGATAGCACAATCACAAGGTAATAATGTAATGTTAACTAACATTTGCCCGCGGCTTTACTATCGTTGCATGTAAAATACCTTAATAAAACCTATGTCGCTTGAAGCTTCTCAATTATAATAAAAATTACATTCATCGATAGTTATTCATAGAAATCAGAAACACTTAAAAAAATAATATCATCTTCATGCATGTTAAAGTGCCGACAATATCACCGACCATTATGATAATACTTTATACATTAAAAAAATATACTAATTTAGTCAAAACAACTGAGGTCTAAATGGATTACAAAAGTGTCAATCGTTGAAGATATTTCGATTTGGTTTTGGAGGGCTTTCTCAAAAAAAAAATTAAAATATAAATAATGCTGAACAAGCCACACAACATCATCTAACCCCAAAGTAATTAGAGCTTGTGTTATGATATACTTATTAAATACACTACACAGATAGATATTTTTTATATACATAAGACATCCAGAACACCTGGAATAAATATCTGCAGATGGTACAAACATTTGTCCTGAGGCGGGAATCAAACTAACTGTAACCTCCTGTGTCGCAGGTGGACCTTTCCCCGCCGCGCTACAGAGGTCGTCAATCAAATAATCAGATATAAAATGAAATATAACAGTGATTTATTTCCTTTACCCCTTACAGGAGTCTTGGACACGTCAATAAATTCAAATAAGGTTCAAGAGTAAAACTGGGAAATAAAGTGATTACTTTAATTTATTGTTCACTTCAATCTTTTTAAGGTAAAGTAAAGAAGCGAACAAGAAACCTTTACCTTGTTAGGGTGTTAGTTTTCGAGCTGGAGCAATACTATTAGCAATAGGTACCTAAGTTTTTTATCCTCTAGAGATAGTCTGATATTTTGTAGTAAGCCTTTTTAACAAAGGATATGTTTTACAAATTGTTTGAAATTATTTTTTGATAACTTTTAACTCTTTAGGAGTTTTGTTGTAGAATCGTATACATTTCCCTTTAAAAGATAATCTATAAATCGATACTATAAAAATATATAAATATATATCTATAAAAATATTCGTAAAATAAAATACGTGAATGTTGGAATGCTGAATGATGAATTTCACGGATATAATTTTGTACACAATCTCAGTACTACTCGCTTACATAATTTATTTTATTTTCCGGAAATAAAACGCAACAATCATGAAGATAGTTTTAGTTTAGATTGTAATTCTACAAAATAATCATAAAAACCACAACAGACCATGCCTTGCTATCCAAATTGATATTCATACCGATATAAAGTATTCTTTATTATGTTGCTGCCTTCCAAGACCTCATGAGTGATTATGATTAACATGAGTGATTAACAATAATTTTGACAACTGTCATTGGAAATACAATTGTTTTGCATGTTTATTACGTTTTTAGCGTCTTTAAACATCTCCTTTACTTGACTTCTTTGTTACGCTAAAAAAAATATATTATATTGATGTCAATGTACACATATTGCCAATAACAAAAAAGTTATGACAAACCGCTCCGTTGAGGTTTTTCTATGAGTTATTAAAAATTTAAAGTAAATTATTATTTTTGAGTATCTGTCCTTTTGAGAATCTCTCTTCTCTAAGAGAACAAACCGATAGAACTACGAGTAATTTAAATTTGCCTGTAGTTCTACTGGTAGAACTACGAGAAAAAAAATGCAAATGGTTGGTCCTAAGTAAATCAGTTATCTAGTAAGTACCCATAACAAAGCTCTGCTTAGCTTCGGCCTTGGTGATGATGTGTGAATTCATCATCATCAGCCTATATAAGTCCACTGCTGGACGTAGGCTCCTATTTTAATTTTTCAGCATTATTTATTTATATATAAGGTCATCAAAATCGCCCTACCTATTTAACATATTTTAACTCGACCAATACTTTCCGTGCTGTAAACATGTTGAGTAGTACCTACCTATCTAGCTACCAGAGAAAAAACCACTATAAACCTATTCTACTTAATTGGTAGGTCTGTCAATGAATAAAATTCCTGCAAATTTCTTTTGGCTTAGCTTCAATCAAATATAGACTTTATTTCAATGACAAATGAACCATTTAACCCGCAAAACAAAAGTTGTCGAAAATCGTAATTCGTCCGTCGAACCCAGCTGTCATCGCGAAAAAAGTTACATAACCTCACGTCCGTCCGAGGAGGCATCCAGCCTCCGAATGAAGCTAGTGGAAGCTATTTTGAGCATATATTGAAAGGGATGTTTGAGTAATAAGGTTGAAATTCTATTGGCAAAATATTATAATTTTTGCAATTACTTCGCTAAACGCCTTACAAAAATGTGTTTTTTGGGTTTTATTATGTTAATGGTTTTATTTATTTAAAACTTTTTACATATGTCTTTAGTTGATAAAATTTCCTTTCATATAGTATTAAAATAATTAATGGTTGTCACTCAAAATATTGAGCATTTCGAGACGAAAAATTTTTTTCTTGTTCTTTCTTGTGATTTTTTTTTTCAAGATCCTAGATCGTTTTATAAAATATTTTTGTATAAGTCTTTTTTCCATACATTTGACTATACACTGTTTTTTTTTTGGGCTTGTAATATGTCGGAGAACGGCTAACGGTGCGACGAAAAAGTGTACTTTCTACGGTGTCGCTGTTTGGGCAGCGTCTTAATAAGCCCAACTTCGTCGAAGGTTTTTGAGATAAGGGGGCCCAAAGGTTAAATGAATCAATTAAATCAAAATAATAAAAGAATACTTTTGTACATTTCGAAATATTGTTTTATTTTTATTTCTATTGTGTATAGTTTTAAGAAAAATATGAAACATCTCACAAGAGCTCAACTTTGGCAGAGATTTTATGACTTCATAGTTAATTTTTCAATGGCTTCTGTTTTCTTATTTTTGAGCAACATTAGGTGCATTTTGTTCTGAAGACGAAATCGTATGAGAACCTATTAAATTCTAATTTAAAATAACTGAGTACTTATTTTTCTTCGATATTTTTGCGTCATGACATTTCATAAAATTCTAAAAGTTCCCCTTGGATCAAAAAAGTTTATATCGTCGAAAATAGTGAGTTTTCTTCTGAAATCCATATATTCTATTTTTTTTTCAAATAGTTTTTCTGTAGGGTTACCTTACCCTGAACATTGTCATTGATTATCTTATAAACTTAGGATAAACTATACAAATCTCACGACGATGTTGTAAGGGGCTAACTACTACTCGTACTCGTCAATAGGATCTGTTTGGCAAATTTTGGGTACGGAGCCGTAACTGTCTGTGTATGTGTTTGCTGCTTTTATATATTTTATGTTTGATGCTGCCTCGCCGCCTTGGTCCTGATTATTCCCCAAATTAAGAAAAAGGTTAGGCCAGCGAAAGAAATTTCAATTAACCAGTAGTAAATACTTGTTTTGTACAAAAAAAATCCAATCAGATCATCAAAACAGATTCAACAGATGGGGTAGGTACAAAGGTAAATAGACAGTTTGTTTAGGTAAAGCTGAATGAGATCCTCCTAATCTGCTGCCAGGTAGGTACTATCGAACTAGTGGATAAGTGACCCACCATAGACTTTTTTTTCATTCTATTACAATTATAATGATTAAAATTTATATAAACCAGCAGCAAAAACAAAAAAAATGGTCAAATTTCGCACAAAACGTTTAGATAAGCATCCCTGGTGTTAAACTCCTTATTTTATTGCAACATGCTAGTAAGAAAACTTATGTTATAACAATTTCAAGTATAACAAATATCAAAGTCCTTTATTTCCTTTGGACCTTACGGGAAGAGTCCCGTGTGACATGTCGAAGAGTGGACTCGTCCCTAAAATTTAAAATTACTTATGTAAAACTAGGAAATAAAATGATTACTATGATTTCTTGTTCACTTCAATCTTTTTAAGGTAAAGTAAAGAAGCAAACAATAAACCTTTACCGTGTTAGGGTGTTAGTTTTCGAGACCAGTTTTTCTCGAGAATTCAAAACTCGTCCAAAGCTTTTTATCCTCTATTATAATCTGACTAGCTGCATTCTTACTACCCGTTGTCCTATTACCCGTTTATTATTATATATTATCCTATTACCACGGGTAAACTATAGCCTATGTTCATCACGAATATTGTGGGCTTCTAATGGTAAAAGAATTTTTCTAATCGGTGCAGTTACAAAGGATATGTTTGACAATTTATTTGAATTTATTGTTTGACAAGGAAAATAAAATTGTGGTTAGTGGGTCATGAATCAACTCGTTCGATAGTACTTTTGTAATTAAACAACTTACATCTCAATCTGAACGGATTATTCCTTAATTGAATCTTTGTGAGACTTTTTCTTTGTGATTCACTAAAAGCCAATTTGCTGAAGCCTATTTGTGTTTCAAAATAATTGAATTCGGAGTCACTTTGATAAGGATTAAGGAAGCTGTACGAGAGAGTTGTGTAACTTGATTGGTTAAATGAAAATCTAGCTATTCCTGAATAATTTCAAACTAGAAAGTTATACAAGATATTAGTTGCAGGTGTGCGATTTATATAAGTCTAGCTATGCCAGCGTAGAATTCACAATTTCTTTGGTTGTAATTTTTTACTCGAATCTTCGACCTTTTTCGAAAATTTAAGTAGCCTATGATAATAGCTGTAATTTCAGCCAGTGAAAAACTCGTCTAAATCGGTACAGCCGTTTTAAAGATTTGCTAAAACTAAGAACCTGACAAAAAAAAATTGAGTTTTGGTTAATGTGCCGTGGTTTTCTAGGCATTTACTTAAAAGCTTTTATTATATTATGTGTGTTTTATGTGACAAGTAAATGAATTTATTATCTTCTTTTATTTTGACATTACATGCAGACACTTTAGTTTCTTTGTTTGTGTATAATAAAGGACACGTTTAGTTAAGTGTTTTTTAATATCATTTTGAGGACTAATGGTCTGTTGACATTAGTATTTCTATCTTTTTCAGTCGGGAAAAAACACGTTTTAGATTCTAGCGTAAACGTAAAAGTTCATTTCAGCTTGTACCTCTCCGTCAAAGCGCTAAACGGCTAACAGCTGTATTTCTCGTCGACATAGAGGGTAACTCTTTCTACACCATGAAAACTGAGCAAGACTTTAGACCCAGTTACTGCACTAACTCGATACAGATGTGAAACCACTATCACTTGCGCTGGGACTGGATGGTTAGGCGCAACTGTGGACGACCTCTGTGGCGCGGCGGGCGATGGTCCGCCTGCGACGCAGGAGGTTCGATTCCCGCCTCAGGGCAAATGTTTGTACGATCTGCAGATATTTGTTCCGGGTGTTCTGGATGTTTAGTAAAAAATATTTAATATATCTAAGTATTATGTATAACAGTTATCTAGTACCCAAACACAAGCTCTGCTTAGTTTGGGGCTAGATAACGCTATGTGGATTGTCTAGCAATATTCATTTATTTATTTATTATTATTAAAACTCAACCATAGAAATGTTTATTTAAAATAGACAGAGTAAATAGTAAATAGTACAATATTGAAACAATCACAGAATTGCTTAAAGGTAAATAATCTTATAGGTAGGTAATTTGTTTTCGAACCAAGTCGAAATGTACGTGTTTTCAATTCTTCGTTAGTAGATTATTGTCAAGCAACGAAGAACCTTACTGAATGTAACATGGAAAATAGATAAAATCCAGCAGCATATACACCCGGAATAGAACGGACGGAATCCCGGGCTTTCCAGTAAATTGTCAATTAGGAACAGTTAGCTAAAACGTGAGCAGACACATAGAGGGAAAAACATAACCCTCCTGGAACAGTCGGGTAAAAATATCCTTGATATTGAAAATAGAAGGTGTTCGGATTTTAATGGTATCTATGAAAAATGAAGTTTTTGTTGAGAAATAATTTACCCATACCTACCTACATTTGCAACTCATACATATACCTAATAGCCATTCGGTAACACGATTATTTATTATTAGTGGATTCGAAGATGAGTTGAATCGATTCCTTCGAGCATAAAATAAAAACAAAATACTTATTAAAACTTCGAAAAATTAGTAAAATACCTCAAAAAGAAATCATAATAAAGCCCTCGCGAGACAGTTTTAATTGACTTTTCAAAACAATTGTTCGCAATAAATACAAACGAGACAAGGCCTTTAATTCTCCTAGAAAATAATATTATTTTATGTCTGCGTATTTCAAACTCATTTTACTTAATTTTCTTTGTTCGATGCCGAAAATTCTTAAAATAAAACGGACAGGTGAGAATTCTAAGAAGCAAGCCGAGGTCCCCCAGTAGCACACTTAACGAAGCTCCTTCAATAAAAGGAGTCCATTGTTCGTTTTAAAATCAATTGTCAAGTGAACGAAAAATTTTACATTTTCTAGTGATTTTTTTACCTGCAAAATTGTATTAATCCGACATATTTTCCAGGAACGGTAAAAAGATATGTGAAAATCGAAATAGAATCGTTCAATATATTGCCTCAAGCTCTCTTCTTTCTTTATGATTTTAAGAGTACCTACTATACCTATTATTTTTAAAAAAATATCTGAGGATCTGGTCGAACCGACGCGTGACCCGAGAGCTGGTGAGTGGAGGGAGCTGGCGCAGCGCAACAGCATTGCCATACAGCGGGGCAATGCAGTCAGCGTCTAGGGGACGCTTCTGACTAGTATTGATATGGATCAGTTGAGCTACCTGTAGATTGTTTGCAAAAGTCTGCAGTTAGCTCAAATGTTTCAATTGTAAATTATTATTATTATTATTATTATTATCAGCCAAGTTCATCCCACTGCTGGGCAAAGGCCTCCCCCCAATGTAAATAATAGTTTTAATTTATTTATATTATTCGATTGTAATTTTCGTTGTGAATTTTATTATATTTATCATACCTATGACCTTTTGCCTTATCTACAATTACAAAAATGTAGGTACAAGTGAACCCTTCTTTCACTGCGAATGGATTCCTTAAAACCAGGGTTGTAACGGACCCGGCCTGAGTGTCTGTATGAACACCAGATATATTATGCACTTATAGCATCTTTAGTTTACCTCTTTGTTTGTAGCTTATGACTCAGTGAACTTAGCGAATGATACAGTTCATGGATCGATACCGTATAGAGCAGTTTGTTTTATTTAAGGTGTTAGGCTCAGTTCTTACCCATGTAAAAGGAGTGCCCCAGTCAGTTTAGCTGTGCCTCAGGTAGATTACTGGCCTGTGGTCTGGTTATAAGACCTTTTGATTTGTTCACAATCGTTCTAATGCCTGTGTCTCTCAGTTTATGGGCTTTACCGAGGGCAGTGTTACATCGATATGATGTGTGTGTATTTATATTTTTGATTATCAGGTGGCCACCTGCACTGCTACATAATGCACCGCTACGTGGGCTACATATGTGTTACATTCTATAAGAAATAGAACAAACCAATTTATATAATGCTCTTAATTGAATATTCGATAACATTTTAACCCGGGAACGGTGACCTATATGTCTGTGGGACCGGGTGAATTGAAAAATTCGAATAACTTTTTCACCCGCCACCGATTTTCGTCGCGATTTCGAGTAGCTGCCTCATTTCCCCTACTCCATCGTCAGTTTATACTGTGACGTCGGAGCGGGCGCAGGTTTTTGAGTTTTGGAGCCAACCCGGTGCGGTACACCGGGGTCACCGAATATGTAAGTAAAATAGACAGAGTTGAATTATTTACTATTCGTTTTTTGTCCGGTTTATGTACATATTTTACTTACTTTTGTTAATGTTTTATTGCATTATACTATAATCAGTAAGTTTATTGCATGATTATATAAATTTTATCGAATTATAACAAAATGTATTATATCTTGTTCCAAATGTACACTTTGTTACAGCATGTCGTTCGAAAGGGAACAGCATCTTCTAGAGTCGCTTCTCCATGAACTGCTTGATGACGATGGATATGCATATGTGGATGGAAAAAAAATAGAAAGACCAAATACACTTGCCACAAGTGCAAGAAACATTTGTGTCTTGAGAACGTAGTGCCTTATTGCAGTATTTGCTTGACTGAAGAATAATGTTTTTCAAAGATTTTTTTTATTATTTTTTGGTGGTAGGATGAAATTTTTTGTTTAATATAAGTAAGTTCCTAGAGTGTAGAAACTGAAAAGATTGAACTAATTTCAAAAATAATGTTGACTGATGTCTTTTTGAATTTTTTAAAAGCTATGTCTACAAACTTAACCGATTTTGTAGGTTCTATGTGAAGTTGTCTAGTCATAAGAAAAAATAAATAAACGAGGCTGTAATTAATGAAATATCGTTGTTTTAATGTCAAATAATTTATAATTACCAAATAAAATGGCCAGTAAATAAAAGACTTTGAAAAATCATCCATCGAAAACCCCGGTGCGTGAGACCGGGGTCACCGAAGGTGTAAGTCAAATCGACGTCACCGTTGGCGGGTTAAAGTAAAGTATCAATCCATCTCTGTAACTTAGAACTCTGAATGGCTTTACTCGGCTGTGAGAAAGGCTTATTCTTTCTTTATAGTGATCTGTTCTTTGAGTAAGACTTTAAGATAACCTAGACTTTAATTGAATAACATAAGCTTCACGAAATCTCTAACTTGTAGGGCAAATTAATATAAAAAGTAAACAAACTGATCGACAGGAATTTAGTATTGTTTAATACATAAAACATACACACAAATACATTAAAATACAGTAAACAGGCAGTAAAATAGTCAGAACTTAATTCCTAGGATGCACATAGAAATATTACAGTGAAAAGATCAAACATTTATAAGTTTTGATTGGTTTTGCCACCCATGTGCTGTAACGGAGAGCTTTGTTATGTGTCTGTGTAAGCACTATACCAAAGCTATCAGTTATTAAGCTCCCATCTATAAAATCGCCTCCAGGCCTGTCGGGGCAGAAGGCTCCCGCCAAACCTGTACTCAAAACCAAAAGAAGATGAACTTATGCAAGAGACGAAACACAGTCGCTCTATTAACTCAGTAGAGTTTTACGGGGAAATGGCCTCAAAAATGGGCGGGATTTTCCTGAGGAAAACACAATAATAAACAGAAAATAATACGATTGATTTTAGCAACAGTGGGGTCTGGTTTTATAGATTACATCGGCCTCTCGAGCTCACAGTATATTATATATTCAAGAATCACCAATATCAATCGTATAGGTACAACAATTATACAATAAACTTAGCTTTTGTACTCGAATCAGGAACACACGTTCACCACAGATTCTAACTCTAATACTAACACCACTCTCTTCAACAACAGATACAATCTTAGGCAACACTAACGTTAGATATCTGGATAGGATTTTAATCACTCTATTCCGAAAGCTATCACTCAAACTTAACGACCTCAGAACCGCGTTGGGATATCAAGACCTCTATCTCGCTAAGGTATCACCCGTCCGTTACTCCACTGTGTCGAGCTCCATCATCTCCGGGGTATTTACGCAGATCTCCCCGCGTCCCACCCTGCGCGAGCGCCACCCCCGCTACCTTTGTTTCGGCGCGGGCGCATCCTGGCATTTCCAAGAAAGACGCTATCGTGCCGCGTCTCCATTGGCCTATCATCAGCCTTCGGGACCTTAGAAGGCGTATTTGTTACCTCCCATTTCGAATGGTTCAGCGGTCTGCCACGAGATGTCGTTACACGTCGCAAAGTCCGTATCACTTAAAATAATAAAAATAAAAGAGATGTTAATTTTAGTTTATCGCTTAACACAGAGTTGAAACTATAACCTTTGAATAGTATACATTTGTATTTCACCAATAGTATGGCATGTGATTATTTACACTATGAAATAGAAGTCTTAGTCTATTCATATTTATTTATTTTCAACGTGGCGCCTTCGCCGAAAATAAATAACGTTTCATGCGTTTATAAGCCTTATATTATATCATTCCACTAAAGTTATCATTCATTAAAACTAACTTAAGATAAAACAATAATCCAACTTTCACATTAGAACGTTGTTGTTTTTCTATTGAAACTCGAACACGTGTTGAACCAATGCGCAGAACCTCGCAGACGCAAACAATGCTTGGTGTATCTGTTTGATATTTTATGGCCCACAAAAAGAAAGATCCTTTTCACTAGCCAATATTCTATGGACCTATTTTATGGGTTACAGCTGTACTGCTCTGTATGAGTCTTTTGTCTTAACATAAGGCCTGTAGAATTGATGCGTATTGCCCAAATGTAAGTTCCTCTAAAATGCTTTGTTCATAATAGCTTTTTGCATTCATTATTGACGTAGGAGAAATTATTTATTACCAACTTCCTAACGTTCGGGGTTTCTGGATAAGATAAACAAAAAAAAAATAAGGGTCGCATTGTTACCTACTGTGCCGATAGCATGTACCATCACAGGGTCATTGGTGGAAAATGAAAAAGACACGCTTTTACGATTTCCATTAACATTGAGAAACGCGTCGAAAACCCCTGAGCTCCAATAAATCAATCTTAGGGACAGAACGTTCCCAAATCGCTACGAGAACCGGTATTAAATTTTGCAGAACTTTAGCTACTAAGACAACTGTGACCAACTCGTTGGAGTTGACTATCGAATTAGTCGATCAACAACGTAGAGTAAACGAATCAAGGATTTTGACCGTGGTAAGAGTTGTGATGCAATTTGAATTTCCTTCATCACAGATAAAACGTACACAATAATCCTCTTACTGAGACATATTTCTTGATTGCCAAGAGCCTTTTTAGTTTTTTTTCCTTTTTGTATTCGGTTGACGTACTCAGAATTAAAAAAAACACTACTCGGAGTTGACAGCTTTTCTTTTCCTATGTAATGTTGGTCTGTGTTTTTCTATATTACCATTTTTTATCCATCCGGATCTTTTAAGATTTGTTTAGTGTAAGTAATACAAAAAGGTTCGAATACTTATTGTTGTATAAAGAGGAAAGGAAAGGATTCTAATCAATAACTTTTAACAAAGCGAAAATCTCTTTCAGCCCATACCCTTTTCATCCATCAGTTTCCTCCGTGGCTCCATCGATTTCATAAATCAGCTGTCAATAGGTTTGTTCCTACAACCAAACTTCTGTCGAATTTAATCTTTAAAGGTTTTGGTTAGGTTATACTCAAGGGAACCGCTTACACGAAGAAAATTAAATTTTAACTATGTTCCTACATACTTATTTATACTAATATTATAAAGAGGAAAGATTTTATTGTTTGTTTGTTTGTATTGAATAGGCTCCGAAACTACTGGACCGATTCGAAAAATTCTTTAACCATTAGAAGCCTACATTATTCCTGATGAACACAGGCTACTTTTTACCGCGGGAAAATGCTTCATTCCTACGGGAAAACGGGTAATAGTACAACGGGTAGTAAGAATGCAGCTAGTTTATTGTAAAACCAATCAATCGGTCTGGACTAGACAAATTTTCTTTCAAAAAACATTTAAATGTTTAAAATCTAAGTTCGAAGCCCCAGTTTTCATTTTGAAATTGAATAAATAAGAACTTAATTGTTGACTCCCAACCAACACCAACATTGTTGAAACGTTAGAATACAATTTTATAAACCAAATTACGGAGCAACGAAAGCTACGTAAGACAACGCCTCTAGCTATAAAATATCGAAGCCGTGCTGCCTTCAGCAATGTTTGAGCACCTATCCAATTATGGTTTTTCAATTCCCCCCTTGAGGAATTTCCACTTCACAAATATTGTTAGGTTAAATTGTATTTTCTATTCGAATACCCACGTCAATTTATGTCGTTGTTAGAATGTTTCAGGATTTTCCAGTGTTGTCTATATTTTTATTTGCCTTAGGTATAAGGTTACTTAAATAATTTGAATAAGAATCACATAACCATATAAGAACACAGAGAAATGAAGAATTGATTTATCTCATTTGAGTTCAGGGTTAAGTTAAATTTATGAATTTAATTCCGATGTTTTAAAAGATAACAAACGAATAGGGGATCCCTGGATTTTCAACACTGAAGAATACGCTAACCTTTACGCAAGTTCTGTATGTATATAGATTATAATGTATACAAACATAAAATATATAGATTATAAACATACATAAATAGATTATATACATACAGAACTTGCGTAAAGGTAATATTATAAATGCGAAAGTTTTTATGGATGGATGGATGGATGTTTGTTACCTCTTCACGCCAAAACTACTGAACGGATCGGGCTGAAATTTGCATACAGGGAATCCTAATCCTGGAGTCAAACATAGGCTACTTTTTATCCCATGGGATAGAAATCACCTTTAAACGTTTCCATAGAAACAACGCGTGCGAAGCCGCGGGCATTGACTAGTAGATTATAAATGAGCTTTCAGTAGAAATACTAGTTTCTCGCGTAAAGACCCTTATGAGGTCTTCTTCTAAGTACCTATCTAAGGGAAGAACTATAAGGTAATACCTATACACTAGATGTAAAGTATGTTTGACTATTTCGAACACAATGTATGCATGTGTCAACATCCTGGCCCGAAATCCTATCAATCACGTTGCAGTACTAAAACTGAGTCATAAAATTGTAAAACTGACTACACTCGAACACACCTGAAAGCAACGAACGTAGCAATGACTGGACTCTACATTTGTTAACAAACTATTTGACTATTGCGTTGAAGGTTGGACAAAAGCAACTCATAAAACTCTCTGCAGAGACTGCAGAATACAAAACACTAGGTCCACACAATACAATACAACGTTGGGTGACTTTTACCCCCAATATCAAGCCATTCACATACACTGGCCTGCAAAACTAAGTATCACACTCTTAAAATTGTAATAACTTTTTCAGTACACACAACTTTGGTATTGAGCACGCCTGGGATGGTATAGGAAGGCTAGTCAGAAGCCACAGACCACCACCTACCACCCTCAGGGCACTAAAACAGGCCTAATAGAAGAATGAGAGAATATTCCCCAAAATCGGATCGGCTCCAAAACCTCGTGTTCAGTATGTCAAACCGGTTCGAAGCTGTAATTAGAGCCCGAGGAAGCAATACCAGTTATTAAAAATTAAATAACATGAAATACGTACATATGTATAAATTAATGTTAATTGAGTTTGTGGACACTAAGTTAAAAATGGCTATTTTATTGTTTTATCTTTTTATAAGTTAAAAATGTGTAGTTACTATAGTTTCAAAGAAAGCTTAGGTATAATTTTTTTATAATACGTTTTTTATTTTAAATTTCTAATTTCTATCAATAGTTTAGAAAAAAAAACAATTAAATGTGGGATATTCAGTTTTGCAGGCCAGTGTAGATAGCTACTTAGTGCTACTCTAGGTTATTCTAGGATCCTATTTAATTTCCTTTTACTCAATATCATTGCTTCTTACATTTATCAAGTTGTTCATAATTTTTTAGATTCCAGATGGTTACAAAAGTGGTCACTGGCTCTTACCACTCTACTTAGTTCAATTAACTTGTAAATGCTTGTTCCTACTACCTCAGCCAATGTTTCTTCGTAACCGTGATTATAGTGAATCATGTTCATAGAACAAAATTGCGGCGTTGCTTGTAAAAATTACAATGAGACCCGTGTGTCCCAATGCAGGATAAAGGCCTGCCGTTAGTTAGATAGATAGATAGATGTTTTATTTGGTTCACAAATGGACAGCACAAAATACAATCAAACATAGACAAGTGGGAAGGTATATAAAAAATAGTATTAAAACTTATGAGTAGGTACAAATCATTGCTTGGATTCTAAAAGTTATTTAGGTACAATATGCACCCTAACCTACTCGTGACAAGTAGGTGTGCCAATGCTGCCGAAGTGAGCCAAAACGGATCAGTCTCAGCTTTATGCTGTTTTGCACCGGGGAACAAAACAGCGCTGGTAGTTACCCTCATATCTCGATCTGAGCCAGCTGGACCCAAGCTATATCAAAGAGGTCCAGTTTTTCACACCATCCCTTTTTCGATCTGCCACAGACCCACAGTGCAAGGTGCAACTATATAGACAAAAGATGCACGGCGTCCAGAGATAATTCCTTCTTGTAAAGATGCGCTACCGTGTTCCATTAGTGTTCAGATCACGTAGGAAGACACTTGGAGCCCTGTTCGACCAATCACCGACAGCAAGGCGGGAATACGTTAGAGACTCACACTTGCTTGGATTAAACTTTTAACAGTTTTCGTAAAACGACGAATAAAAATAAAATGTACGTAGGTATGCAATATCTTCTGGGTGTGTTCCGACATGTGCTTTAATTTGAATCGAAGTAAAAGTTTTTTATTAGTTATAATGTGATTACTAATAAATGAATATTATAAGATATCCACAGGTAATGTATTTATTTATTTATTTAACTATTAACGCCAACACCGTATACATAAAGCATTCTATGTATTCATTTATTATGTATGTACATTTCCTGTGGATTTTAATGTGGCAAGCTATAAAGTCAGTTATAAATTGATTGACTAATTTGTGCTGCTCGTTTCTTTTGAATTATCAGACACGTTAAATCACACAATAATTGCGTTCAATCCAAGCGCGAGAAAATCGAAAAACGACTGCCAAAGAGCCGAACAGATGTGAACAAAAATGAAAAAAGTTTCGCAAATTTGGAATGGGAGATGATTACGGTACAGAGAATGGAAAAAATTATGAAGTCTCCTCTGTACTGATTTGAATGTTCCCCTTTAGAACTTGGTTTATAGCTTACCTTGTAGCAACAAAAGTTTCGTACTCCAAATGCTGTTTGTTAATCTTGCTTTTATTTTCGCTCGTACCCTAACTTTTTTGCCTATGTTTTTGCAATACGGTAAAAAAGATTCACAAGAAAAGGGGACAGAAAGTACTCAAACATTTTGGCGTGATAAGAACTCGCATAAATTTTTAAGTCGCTTTAAAAAGGGTCAGTTTCATATATAGTACTAACGTAGGTTAGTAGGTACTATACTGGGTTTGTCAAGACCACTTCCGAAAACAAGAGGGGGTGGTGCAGCACCCTAAAACAAAACCAAGAAAAAAATCAGTTTACCGAAAAAAAAATTTTTGCCGGCAATATTTTTTTTATTTTTATTTGTTTTGCTAGCCAGCAATGTACACGTAAGTTTGCAAATACCAAATGACGTAGGTAGTAAGCAAGTTGGTAATTGGTAGGTATGTAGGCCTTTAAAAAAAATTATTTATTATTATTATTATTATTTAAATTGTTGGTAAAACTCAAAGGCCGCCTGTGCCGCCGCCGCTTGCGCAGTGCCTGTCAAAGAAACGCTGAATTACTCTCTAGGCAGGACGATGGCTTCTAAAAATAACCGCGGGAGTGTCAGCTGTTCCATAACAAACGTAGGTAGGTACTTATTTTAGACAGAATTAATGTGTTTTAAATTTTAATGTTTTTTATCAATTCTTGGTATGCTTTCAAGGTCACGAAAAGATAAGTTCGTAGTCAGAAGAGTTCCCCGTGTCGGTCAGGTGAATGACCGCGGATTTCAGCCGTGGAAGCGGGTGCGGGCGGGTAGTGTTTTGGAATACATTGCTGTCTTTTTGGTTATTTGTGTTTACTTATTTAAATTATATAATTAGGTAGGTATGTTCTTATACTAGTGTTTTACAATGGGTTTGTAATGTTCCTAGAAAAAAGAAAAAAAAGACGTGCATGGGTCAACCTATTTTCGCGGTTTTTTTCGCTAAACATTTTCGAAATTATAGTCTGATTGCACACCCCATTTTTCGACAGTAGTCTTGACACACCCTGTTTAGTTATTTTGTGGTTTCACTAACTTTAGTTTCCTATTTTTATACAATATCAGATTGAAAGCCAAAACCAATGTTGCCGTATTTGTGACACGAAGCATAATGACAATGCTCATATCCGAGTTGATTTCCTTCTTGATTCCCAAATGTATTGGCTTTTTTGTGTGCCGATAGAAATGTAACATTGAAGAAGGCACACGTGCATATACCTACGTAGATGGAGCCCGACTCATTATTTTGTAAGGTACATTTTGAATGGTTCCTTCATGAACGTTTTTCCAAATTAAGGTGGTAGCGGCATTTTACTTTCCGAATGTTTTATCATTACCTATTCTTTTTTTTTGTCTTGACATACTGCATGAAACATTATCAAAACTGAAATTGATTTTAGAAATTTTGTACCTCAATTTCTAGAATTTCTAGAATTTATTTCAAAAGTCACTACCAAGATTCAAGAGTATGGTAAAGGAACACTATTTTTCCTGCTGTCACTGACCACACCCTTGCTTCCCTTTATAAAATATAGGTATCTATGTATGTTTTTATATTATTTTGTATAAGTAGGGTATATTTAAGTTTATTTGTAATTTTTGTTGGTATATGTATGTAAGATTTCTATTAGCAACTTATTAACACTTAAGCACTCAGATCCCCATCTTCAATCTATTGATCCTATCCTTTCACAGTTGCCTGTTAGAGACCGCTCTTGAGCGATAAGACCAATTGTCAAATATTTTTTGATTTTTGTTGTTTATTTTGTTTGTTAGTTATTTTGATAAGTGTGCAATTAATAATTTTCTATCTATCTATCTTTATATACCTAGGTGAATAATGTGAAACTTAAGTAAGTTGCGCTACTTAAAAATATTTTTGTGCACCAAACATTCCCACTAATAAAACGTCAAATAAATTGCTAATTACGTAAAATAAACACTATTTAAACGTCTGTGTTTATCCTAAGGGGCACGTTTATTGGGTCTCGAAACGTAAGAGCAATTTAGTGTCTATTTTATTGAGCGAAACAAAGCACGTTCTTGGTGTCTATGAAATATTAATTTGATGGGACAACACGGGGTTGAATTCACCTCCTCTCACCTCCTCAACAGCCTGTACAGGTCCACTACTGGACGCAGGCCTCCGCCTGATGAGCGCCTTGTTGGCTTTTATAACATGGGGGTAATGCCCATAATCTTTGATTTGGTGATCGCAGTTCGGTGGTAGATTTGTTCTGCAGGGGGCGCTGCTGCCAGCCCCGGTGGATATCCTTTAGTCGCCTCTTACGACACCCGCGGAAAGCACGTTAAGTCGTTGGTCCTGCGCTTGACCTCTCCCCGGTCGTGTTGATCTGCCGTACCATCGAATTATGAGAGTGAAGGAATAGAGAGTGCACCTGTGTTTGCGCAATTCAATACATATTATGCATCTGGTTAGTCTCCGATGAGACTGGCCGCCGTGACCAAAATTCGGCTAGGAGGACATCATCATCACTATTCCATATTTTAAGATATCGAGTATTTGTGTAGGATCTCTAGCTTTCATAGATACCCCAAAACCTGTTAACCCAACCGCAAGACCACAATTTAAAAGAGCCAAGTTCAAGTCGGGGTAACGTAAATTGCCTTCATCAAAAGCAAGTGGCTGGTGCCGGCAACCTGACACAAACTAATCGTATTTACCTCGCCATGATTACCTGATCTGAATATTCATAAGCTCCGGATCATAGAACAAATTGGAGTGTACTTGTTTGAACGTTTCACTCGGACCCGGATTTTTATATGGATTTGCAAGTTTTCCGGTAATCTTCCGATTCCTCAGTCCCAAATGTATTCTGTTTGTTTAGTAGTTGTTTTTTTTGGTTTTGTGTGGCTTTTGTGTCACTGCGGCCATGATAGGCCTATTATGATCGCCACTTTGTAGTTGTTAATTATTTGACCATAGAATCGTTCGCAAATGGAATTTTGAATTTCGCAAAACCTAAGCTTTTAGTTATAATAGTTCAAGTTCAGTCAACAATTTCTAAAATGAACAAAAATTGCCAGGAGACCTTCACGCTTTGAATTTTTTATGTGAACCATTTCTTTGATTTATAGTTACTCATTCAGCGTACCTATATGATTACTATCCACCTCAACATCAATGGTTACATCAATGACCGTTTTATCGTATTTTGCAGAGAATATATTACTCACTTTCATCGAGTGAAACAGGCAGAATCTGATAGCATTCTTCGTAGCTGCAAGTTTAAACGGATTAGCCCGGAACGGGATGTAATTAAGTTATAGAATTATGTTAGAATTTTTGCTAAGATCCCAAAACTTGGGGATTTGATTACGGGATAAGAATCGGTTGCATAATTGCGAAGAGTTTTGTAATTTTAGGGAGTTGTTCTTCTCTGTGCTTTGGTTATTAACAACCAGGAAATTAAAGTACCTACCTATAGGATGCTATAGGTAAGAAACTGTGGTAATTTAGGTGCCTTAGATGCATTAGAAAGGCGCAGAAGATTGCGGGTTCGATTTCCACCTCCGGACACATGTTAGTATGATCTACTTATACATGTATCGGGTATGGGTGTTTCTTTTGTAGTAAGAAATAACTCAGTAGGTTACTTTAGTAACAAAAAACAATCAAAGAATAGAAATGACTTCGAACTGGTATTTACAATTGAAACAGTTGAGCAAACTGCAGACTGTTACAAACAACATAGAGGTAACTAAACAGATCCATATCGGAATTATCTAGTTTACTAGTAGGTTCCTAGTTTTGCACTCATCTGGTAGCCAAATCATAGAGCTCTACTTACTTTGTTAGGGCTAGAGTGAAATGTCTAGTACCAAACATCAGTCTAAGTAAATAAGGGGAGATGATATTAGCTTCTCGAATGTGGAATGCTCAAATTAGGTGCAAGTAGGTCCACCCACTTCAGTTATAGTCGGACCGGCGTTCGTGTTCCGCGTGCTTGCTACGACGTACCTACTTTAGTGTGATTTATTGACTAAACTCTTGTCCATTATAAGTATTAAATTAAATTGGATATGTAAACATGAGCCAGTGTTCGCGTGTACGTGTACCATTTGTTGAGTAAGCGCTGGGAGAACGTAGCATATCTACAGATTTTACTTAAATCTATGGTACCAAATCAGATAATAATATGACCAACTCCTATTTATATTAAAAAAGCTAAAGTTTGTGCAGTTTTGAAGGTGTTTCGGCGAAGACAATGGCAAAACTACTGCATAGATCGAACTGAAAGTTTGCACACAAAGTTCTGTTCCAGGTCTAACATACTAGGCTTTTAACTCTAGCTAGTAGTAAAATACAGCGGTGTACACACAAGCATTTTACCTTTGTTGTCACAGAAATATTCCCTGTTTTTTGTTCGGTGGCA
Source organism: Eupithecia subumbrata (assembly GCA_949316285.1). Lineage (NCBI taxonomy): Eukaryota > Metazoa > Arthropoda > Insecta > Lepidoptera > Geometridae > Eupithecia > Eupithecia subumbrata. The sequence goes on from OX438643.1 coordinate 26,702,068, forward strand.
ACAGTTTATGTAGTGAAACTTTTTGTGTAACAGTTCTGTTTCAAAAGCTGCGGCAGTCTATTCAATTGTTAGAGGTAAACTACATTTTTTATTTAGATTTTATAACTACGATAAATAAATAACATGAGTAGATATTGCTGGACAATCCACACAACATCATCTAGCCCCAAAGTAAGCAGAGTTTGTGTTATGTGTACTATTCTACTAGATAACTGATATACATAATACAATTAGGCCTTTTTTTAATTTATTTATTGAGAGAATAACATCATTACAGGTTTTTTATTAAGCCCTAAGGCAATGTTATATCTAGGTACTTATCATAAACTTATTTATTGGTCTAAGGTACATACAAGCAATACACAATACTAACAAACATTTTGTTTCAATAACGAGCTGTGCCATTTCCATGGCTTTCGGCAAGTTTTGGTAAAATATATCTACGCTGTCTTAATATGATATACTCCGCATTCTATTAGGTACAAGAAGCGAGTAAATTTATTCTGTATCTTTTCTACCAAGAGTTTGTACTTAGCTTCGTTAGGGTTCCAAATTATAGCATTAGTTTCTAAATGACTTCTTACAACTGATAAACTTTGTTAACATTTATGTTTTTAAAATTCACACACTAACGCAGGTAAGGTAGTGCAAAGGGGCGCGCGTCCGGCTGTAGCTCATCACGGAACACTTCGCTACGTTAAACAGTAGCTTGTTGGATCTGCTCCATTCAAATCAAAAAACTCTTTATTTCCTTAAATACAATAAATGTATTCTTAGAAAAGACTGACACGGAAATAAAGTGATATTCTTTATTTAGAAATCGTCGCAAAGTAAAGAAACGACGAAGAAACCTTTAGCCTGTTAGTTGTTATTTTTCGAGCTGGAGCATAACTCGTCCCAAGCTTTTTTATCCTCTAGATAATCTGATATTTAATGAAGCTAAGCCGTACAATGTTTGACATTGTAAGGCATTGCAAGGCGTGGCGATAAACTTACTGCTCTAATACGCTATGAACACTTACGGAAAAACTTAAGAGTTTCATGCGTAAACTTACTCATCTGCAAATTACACATTATTCTTAGCGAATAAGATGTAATTTGCAGAGGAGTAAATTTACGCACTGATTTATTAGATAATAATCACGGATAATAATAATAATAATAATAAATATAAATATTGCTGGACAATTCACACAGCATTATCTAGTCCCAAGCTAAGCAGAGCTTGTGTTATGGGTACTAGATAACTGATATACTTAATACAATACACTGCATAGATAGATATTTTTTATTATACATAGAAAACACCCAGACCAACGGAACAAATTTCTGCAGATCGTACACAAATTTGTTCCGAGGCGGGAATCGAACCCATTATTATTTAGATATATCTGATATCGACTTTTTATTTTGATAAAGAGTTGAAAGAATTCCTAACCTAATGAAGTTAAGCCGTCCAATGCCAAAGCAAGGCGTTGCGATAAACTTACTGCTCTAATACGCTATGAACTCTTACTGAAAAACTTAAGAGTTTCATGCATAAACTTACCTTACTCCTCTGCAAATTACACCTTATATACTAAAACGGTAGGTGCATTTTCAGGTGACGTAAATTTCTATTAAGTTCACTACGTAAGCTCCTTATCAGTCAGTGTATGGTAAAAGATAAAGCGAACCACGGATAGACGATGTCGGCCAGAGTGCATTTCTGTACAATCGCTAACAAAATTCGGTCTGAGGTAGAAAAGCTTGTAGTTGCTTGGGGTTATTATAATAATAATAATAATAATAATAATAATTCTTTATTGCAGACACAAGATCCATTTTTTTGACGTCATGAAAACAAATTTATATAAAAATAAAATAAAATAATAATTAACATATAAAATTAAAGGTACTAGGTTCAGTACTCAGTACGTCAGGTGGCAATATTCACCCACTGTCTGTAAGTGTCTGATAAAATCAGACGGTCAGACAGGCTTACAATAATGTCGTTTTTACACATGTCAACTCTGGACATGAATGACGCAATTCTCTTTCTTTGGATGGCATTGAAAGAGTCTACACGGGCTTTTGTGAACATTTCTGAAGCGCTACAGTAGCGCTTCAGGCCCATAAGATGCCTAAAGATGTTATTATATGTCACTCTTATACCATCATGCGCTCTTCTGGTATAGTTAGTCCAGAGTTGACACGTGTAAAATGACTGACAAAACGACTTAAATAAGGTTATCTTCACATCAGGCGAGGCTTTAAAAAACTTCCTAGCGATCATGTTTCCAATAATGCAGAGTGACCTTCGCTGTCTTTCCATATCGTCATCGTCTCTCAAGGTGGAAGTGACGATATGACCAAGATATTTAAAGTTGTCCACTATTTTAACAGGCTGTCCGCTAAGACAAACCTCGGGTACATTGTCGGGACCTTTTCCTGATTTAAAAATGACCATCTCTGTTTTTTTAACGTTGTAAATTAAGTCGTGTTCCTTAGCGTATTTTTCACAAATACTTATCAGTTTCCTTAAACCTTTGATCGATGGGCTGAGCAGAACCATGTCATCGGCATAACTCAGGTTGTTGACATATCTGCCATCCAGCCGGAGCCCTACCGGGGTTCTGCTCAGCTCATCGATTAGTTCATTGACGTATACGTTAAAAAGGTCCGGCGAGCTGAGCCCCCCCTGTCTAACACCGCATGACAGCTGATAGCTGTCTGAGAGCTCCGTACCCCACCTGACATTGTTGATCTGATTGCTGTACCAGTACTCAAGCAGGTCAACAAGGTCAGGCGGCACATCTGTGCCTTCTCGCAGCTTATCCCACAGAAGAGAATGGTTGAGCGTGTCAAAGGCGCGGCTAAGGTCGAGGAATACAGCATAGACAGTAGTCCCATCTTGCTTATAGTAGTTGACAACTTGTTTCAGTGAAAAAATGGCCATGTCAGTCGACACTTGTGGACGAAAACCAAACTGGCCGTCATTAAGCCGCACGTTACCAAGATGAGACTGAATAACACGATCCAGTACCTTAGCTAGAATCGTAGCCAAGGAGATTGGTCTATAGTTGGCCATGCTCGAGATATCACCTGTTTTGTTTTTCGTTATAGGAACCACTATAGTGCGTATAAGGTCCTGTGGGAGGTAGCAGTGCTTCACACAGAGAGAGAAGAACCGCGCTAGTACTATACAGATCAGGTGGCCCGCATACAACAAATGTTCTAAGCTTAGGCCGTCGTGTCCAGGGGATCGACCACGTTTCATTTTTATTAGTAAAAGCTCTATCTGTTTAGGTGTTATAATCATGTGTTCGGTCTCCTGGAGACAACGGTCTCTACTGACGTAGTTGTTATCATTATTTTTTAAATTTGGACAACTTACACTAAAATGTTTACTAAACGAATTTGCTATATTTTTCTGATCCTTTATTCCTTCTATATTTTCTGGTATACGATTCTTTTTATCCATTTTTTTTACTTCTTTCCAAAATTCACAAAAATTCCCTAGACTACAATGCCGGGCCAACATGTCCATTTTTATCTTATCTTCGTTATTTTGTACATATTTTAGAGCGGTTTTGAACTCCCTGCGTGTAGCATTCATTTTATCATAATAATATCCCGAGCATGGTCTACCATACTGCACCCATATTAGAAAGTGTTCCCTGGCTTTAACATGAGCCTGCCTGACGTGAAAATTATTGAAAGCATAATATTGATGTGACTTTTTTTAAAACTTTTCAGTAATGTTATGTAATTATTTGAAGAATCATTTCAATCTATGAAATTTAAATGCTGTTCGTTCGTTTGTTTTATTTAAATGATTTGATTTTTATGGGGCGTTTTCCGAAAAAATCAATAAATGACGTGGATCTTTCGCGATATAATAAAAGTTGGGATGTCATGTCCAACTATGCAATATCTATGCCATTTTAATTTGACAAGCCCAAAATAATACTCTTTTCAATGTGTTAAAATTATTTTTTTTTTGATTATAAAAAAACCTTCTCATTGAAGTGTTTCCAATAGTCTGTAACAGGTTCTCGGGAAAAAAATATCGGAAATTCAGAAGATTTGGGTAAAAGTGAAAGTACTTCTTTGCTGCATTCAGCGCAGGACTTAACTCACTACACTCGGTCCAACTCAAGAATCACTCACTGTAGTAGAGTTTCTTTACTCCGCTATAGTGAGTAGTGAGTAAAGTGACTCTACTGACTACTCACTATAGCAGAGTAAAGATTCTTAGCGCCCTTGCCACAAAAACAATGACTTTCCTTTTATTACAATTTACTATTTGAACACAGCATATACGAACATATTTAGCCTGGGAGAGAACGCTTTTAAGCGATAAGCGCTTTTAAGCTATAAGCGCTTTTAAGCTATGTAATTTTTTTATTTTATTTTTATATTTTAGGAAAACTAACAGCTTATTAAACATTAACATGTTAAACTTATTGAGTAACTTAAGCCTACAGTTTCCACTTATGAGTACATGGTTATGTGTCCTTTGGAAGTAACAAGTAACGGAAAATATTTGGAGTAATAGTGAAAGGCGTTGCGCCTAATCTTATGAGTGCTACAATATCAATATTTTGTATAATGTATTTTGTATTGTATTTTTCTTGGTGTACAATAAAGTTATTTAATTTTTTGTTTATTTGAATACCTAGTGCCCTTGCTACTGTTTTAAATTAATAGACCACTATCAAGTTATTTATAGAACCACTATCAAGTTTATTACGCTAAGTGGCACTTATAACAGCCAAAAAAACAAACTATAAATTCGTTACTGTTCTAAAAATGATTAAACCTAAAGGTTAAAGTACATTTTAACCTTCGACAAATAACTTACATAAACTGAAGCAGAATACTTATTGCGACGACCTTCTCCTTTTAATAGTGTTACTCTCAATAACATGGCAAAAAAAAAGAGACAGTTAATTAAATATTTTTTTTTCAATTTTATTTCATTAGTTATTTTTGCCTAGCTGTACTTCAAAACTTATGTATCCTGCATTTCATGTAATTTATAAGTGTTCGCTGCATTTTTATACATATACATTGTTTTCTTTATTACCTATTTTATAAAATAATTTCACAAGCACTTTCGCGCACCACTGTACTTGTCCAAGAGGACCATTGGATAGAGCTTTAGTGCATGAAATTTGACAAGCTCCCCGCTCCACCGCACCTCACCCCCGAAACTTGGTCCAATACTATATTAATCCTTTATTTAAAATAAAATATTAATGCAGCTTTTGTCGAAATCTTCTCAAACCATCTCCTCTCCACTTTTTTGACACCTTTTTGCTTTGGTTATGTGTGCCTGTGCGCAAACACTGGTGCACTCACTTAACCCGATGAGACTCCAGAGCGACACGGCCACGAAGAGGTCAGGCGCAGGACTAACGCCTAACCCAAACGCTTTTTCAAACTGAGTTATTTTGGTATGATCACACCTTATGTAACTAATGTAATTGCTTAATTTAATCGTGTTAGTTACTAAATAAATAAATACAAATAAATACAAAACCCTTAAGATCCGAGATCACCAACAGATGGTTAAATTGTAAAGCACTACTGGACCCAGGCCTCCACCTGATAAGCGCCTTGTTGGCTTTTACCTCATGGGGGTTATGCCCATAATCCTCACGTTGGGCATGCGGGTTGGGGATCGCAGTTCGGTGATAGAATTGTTCTGCAGGGGGCGCTGCTGCCCGCCCCCGGTGCATATCCCTTAGTCGCCTCTTACGACACCTGCGGAAAGAATTGGGGTGATGCAAATTCTAAGCCGGCACCACACAGCGAAACCGAAAAACCGCTCATACTTAATTTAAATTCAATTTTTACACAATTTACTTTCCATGTTGACTTAAGATCTATCCTTCAATAAATGTTATTAGCAATTTTATCTGAAACTCGACTCTGTAACGACCTGTGACGACCTAAACCTGGGAATTAAAATTTTTTGTTGTGACTTTTTTGCAAACATTTGACATCGAATTTGGCTAGAGTATGGAAAGAACCAATCAAGTTAACGTACATGAAACATACGGTACCCTAAATTTATAGCAACATTCCTATAACCATATTACACAAACATAAAGGACTTTTTGAATCTGCTACAAGTGTTCTCGATTTTGCAATGAAAAACATAGTCGGAACAATTTATGATAGAGATACATGTAGCGTTTTGCGGTTAAATTGTTGTTGTAAATTAGTTTAACGGGTAAGCAGATGTACAAATCGGTTTATTTATGCTGGATAAAGCATGTTTATTAAATTAATTATTTTGAGAGTTCAAATTGCGTGCGAGTCAGATCGTTTGACTTTTTGTAAGAGAGATTAAAAATGCTTCTATACTGTAGATTGCTTCCGAACTTACAAATCTAGCATAACAAACTATTTGATAGTGTTTAGTCACGTGACGTCAATACTCAATATATTAATTGTTGTCATCACATTGGTTAGTAAGTAATTAATTATAGGTATGTATCACAATGTGAACCCGGTTGGGCGTAACAACAAGTGGAAGGCAGACCGAAGATGTTTTTGATAAAAAATATGTAGTTAGGTATAGGTGAGTGAGTAGTACCTACTTGTCTACTCTAACTAAATTTATAAAATCTGCTAGTAAATAAAATTCTTTAGGACTAAGACAACAAGTATTTTAGCAAAAATGACGTCACGTTTTTAGTTCCGATGCATTTAAAAGATGTCGGTAGTAAAAGGGGACGAGCGCTAGATCGCACTGACGAAAAAGCACGGTCTAGGGACATATAGTTTTGTGTTGAAATTAATATATAATAATTCAAAATGATGATGATGACGACTTCTTTGGCGCAGCGGGCGAAGGTTCGCTTGTGACGCAGGAGGTTGTGGGTTCGATTCCCGCCTCGGGATATATACTAATATTATAAAGCCGAAAGTTTGTGAGATGTGATTTTTTTTTTACCTAAGATTTCCAAAACTACTAAAAAGGTCATGATGAAATTTGGCGTACATTTAGAACATAGCTTAACTTAGATAATAGGCTTCTTATTAGACCGGAAATACGCGAGCGCAGGCGAGGACAGAAGCTAGTATATTCCATTCACAATTATAATAGGTATAAGAAATAATATATTAACCTCTTTATTGACATAGACAATTACAATCTATTAGAAACTAGCGACCCGCCCCGGCTTCGCACGGGTGCAAATGCTGATACTAAATATACTACAGAATCGGCCCCCCGGCATGCATACGTCATCCATACGTCCATTACATAACTGTAATTTTCGTTTTGTTAATCCAAGTCTGATTCTTTTTTGTTATACCACGTTTTATAGTGACTGAAGTTTTATGTAAAATCACACGGGAACGCTGTCGAATGGGATAAACAGTAGCCTATGTCCGTCTCCTGGCTCTAAGCTACCTACCCACCAATTTTCAGCCATATCGGTACAGCCGTTCTTGAGTTATAAATGGTGTAACTAACACGACTTTCTTTTATATATATAGATAAATTAGATCTAGTATTTACGATTGAAACAATTGAGCTAACTGCAGATATACTATATTAACTAAACAGATAAAATCAACTAAAAACATCTGTACTCGCGAGAATCATAATTTACACCAGGTAAATTCAATAAAATTAAATCATAAACTTCTGACACTAATGGTAGCTACACAACCTTTTATTCAATCTAACTTTGGAACGAATAGGGCCCTTTATTTCGGTGTTATTTCCTCATTAATGTGACTGTGGAAGTTGGGGCTGGATTAAAAACTCCTTTGGGAGCTCACGCCCGGGCAATTACACAGTGGAAGAGTTTTAGTAGCTATAGTACTCTTTACCTTACCTACTTTACAAGTCAATAATCGAACGTTGTTCAATGTGTTTGAATAGAGAGATATTATTTATTTGTTCAACAAGTGGGCAAAAAGATTTTTTAACGAGCGTGCCGATATTAAATCCCGAGATAGCGAAGCAGTCTAAAATAGAGTCGCGAGCGTAGCGAGTGGCTCTAAAGTAGACTGCTGAGGTAGCGAGGGATTTAAAAGGCACGAAACGAAAAATATCTGCCCTCAAGTTAAAAACACAATTTTTTACCACGACTAGCGAGACAATCTTTTTTAATTTATAAGAAGAGGTCGAATGTTTAGAACTCATTTTGGTCAACAACCTTGGAGGGTAAAATGGCTACAAACCTTTTTCAAACCACAAACGGACAAAATATTTTTTTCAAGAAGGTTACATGGTTCCGATTTCAAATTATTTTTCAACAAGTTGAATAATATTCTTTATTCCACATGTGAGCAAAACCTGATTTTGCTCACTGTTTTTGAGCAGCAAAGTCACCGTTTTCAAGCGAGAGTGGTGAAAATAAATAACGCTGAATAAATATACAGGAAAGTCCAGCAAACTACGTGAAATCACAAAGCATCGTCAAGTTCGAAAATAAACAGATCTTATACGTACATGCCTGGGAAATCCATAAAGTAATGTTGTATAGTCTTAGACAAAAGTGTTACGTCGATAGTTATTGGTTTAATCGGGTATTTATCGCATACCTTTTGTTATTATTTTCCCTACGTTTCTACCGCATTACAGCTATCGTGGTCACAGGGCGACTAATAACAAAAGGTATACGCGACAAATACCCGATTAAATCATAAACTATGTTAACAAATGGGTAAAGTTTAAAAAGTTGTTTTACATCGACTTTTGATAGTTACGAAAGAATTAAAGTTGTCGTTGAAATTTAGAATTTAAGCATTATGACCTCCAATAAAGAAGTTGCGATCAAGTCCTATACTTCCTTACTAGTTCTCCCTGTGTTCCTGACACATGTTCACTTCAAAGACATTAGATAGATGTACCTTTATTAATATATAAATAAGAAACAAAAGAAACATAAAATTATTATACATACTTACCACACAAAGAATGCAAACAATACAGACAGAATTGCTTAGAAAACCTCACGCAGGGAGCTCAGAGAGGCAACATGGTAGGACTCTATCGCCGTTGCTTGGCGATCTCTGTGTCAAAGTCGAGTATTGTTGTGGTGCCCTGATGATGTCTCGTGGAGAGACGAAACGAGTTGACGACTTACTTTTGATGAGTTTTTTCAATGTTTGGTTGGTGTGGTCTTTTCTTGTTGTGTTCGTTCTTGGAGTTGGAGGGTAATTTACTGGGCAATTTTGTATTGCGTAAGTCTGTTGTTTACTTTCTCTGATTGCAAGTGGGAGCAATTTGTGGGAGGGCGGGCGGTACACGCAAATCACATTTTGTTGGCACTTGTCGGAGGAGATTTTGCGCGGAATTGTTACTAAATTATTGTTTTATCCTACTAATATAAAGGGCTCCCTCATCGCCAAATTTTGTTTTGGCTATATCTAAGTTCACTGTGCAAATCGTTACGGTTGGAAAGGGCCTCGACTGTCCCTGCTGTTCTATTGTGATAGTATTATATTAGTAGCTAATTTTATGGAATTGCTGATGTTAATGTTGCTTTTGTCAAGTCTTTTATTGGTAAGCTTCGGGTCATAACTTGAGGTCGTTTTCTTTTTATGACGAGGGAAGTAGGAGACGACAGCAAATTAAAGGACCAATCGGGTATTCAGGATGTACTTTGGTTTATGTGTTCTTGTGATAATGCTACTTATGTGGTTTTTGTGTTTCTTTAACTCTCTTTAAGCTTGGTTATTTCATTGACTATTGACTTCTAGCTGCGCCCCACGGTGTAACCCGCGGAGAATTTTATCATCCCACAGGAACACTTACCCTTTTCCGGGATCAAAAGGAGCTTATGTGTAAATAAATAAATAAATAAAATAAATAATGCTGGAGAATCCACACAGCATCATCTAGCCCCAAGCTAAGCAGAGCTTGTGTACTAGATGACTGATATACATAATATAATACATAACATTTTTTTTAACATGGAAACGATTAGAACACCCGGAACAAATATATGTAGATCGTACAAACATTTGTCCCAAGGCGGGAATTGAACCCGAAACCTCCTGCGCCGCAGGCGGACCTTCACCCACCGCGCCACATCGGTCGTCAAATCCAGGGTATAAGATATCCTGGTACCAAATTTTCTTTCAAATCAGTTCAACCGCTTAAGCGTGAAACATTCGCGATTATAATGTTAGCGTGTTAACTCGATTGAGACTATTGACTATTTTAACTTCTTATTTTATTTCCACATCGTTTCCAATGCCTACCTATAGTTTTAAAACAAAAGTTTTACCTACATGTCGACTGAAATATATAAAACCCACTGGACGCACCAAAGAGCCCAGTTGTGCCAACAAAATAAAAGTAAGAAACCACGGTAAAAAGGGAACAAATCCCCATGTTCAAACAAACCACGTCAATCTACAGAGGCGTAGTGAGTGCACGAGTAAATGAAAACAATGCGGCGAATAGCACTGAATAGGAATGCCTTGACTACCTTTACTCTAGTGCTACCACAAGTACCACATGATCTAGGTACGGTTTCTATGGTAACGTTTAAAGGTGATTTCTATCCCATGGGAACTGATTTATGGCATAAAAAGAAGCCTATGTTTGATTCCAGGATTAGAATTACCTGTATGCAAAATGTCAGTCCGATCCGTTCAGTAGTTTTGGCGTGAAGAGGTAACAAACAACCTTCCAACCATCTATCCAAACTTTCGCATTTATAATACTAGTTTCTGCCCGCGGTTTCGCACGCGTTGTTTCTATGGAAACGTTTACAGGTGATGTCTATCCCATGGGAACTGATTTATGGGATAAAAATAAGCCTATGTTTTATTCTAGGCCTAGAACTACGTCTACAAAAAATTTACTACATTACACAAAATTTCAGCCCGATCCGTTCAGTAGTTTTAGCGTGAAAAGAAAAGAAACATCCATCCATCCATCCAAACTTTCGCATTTATAATATTAGTGTAATAATGATTTCAACAATGCCCCAAGCGATAAAACTAGGTAAGGGATAAAGTTAAGCAATCGTGATAAATCTCATCATGCCTGAAAGAGATCGCTTCTCAGCGATAAGACCGCCTATTGTACTTGTCTTTACAATTTCCTTTGTCATGTTATTATTATTATTTAATACTTTAATGCACACAATTTTAAAAGTACACAAATGGTGGGCATAATGCCAATGGCATTTTCTACCTGCCAACCACACAAAGGTCACCAACGACAAAAAGGCGTGCTTAAACTTAGACTTTTACTTAGCTTTAATAAAAATTAAGTATACAACAGAAGATAAAAAAAACAATCTTATGTTCTTTTTCTTATACAAAGTATTTTTGTATTGTATTCTATTAGAGTACGTATGCACCAGAGATCTGCGAGGCAGATGAGCAGCGCTCAGTGGACCGAACTCCCCTCGGCTTCTATGAGTTCGTTATTATAAATATTCACGGGTATTTATCGCGTTTATTTACCTATTTTTCCCGACGTTTCAACAGGTTTACACTCTGTCGTGGTCACGGGATGAATGGAGTACTGGAGCTACCGCCTGTGCGAAGCAGGGGCAGCATTATTTGCAACTACCGTCACTTGTTCTTCAGAAATAGGAAGGTCCATCTGCACACTCGGACGACACACAACACTAACGATCTGTGAGTTCGATCCACTGTGAAGCGCTGCGGAGTATAATTTTATTTCGTCGCTTCATTATTCAATATTAACATAAACAACGTACTTTCCTTAAATTAATCTACTAGGCAAATCGCACTTCTTCATAGACAATTCATAGAGTAAAAGAATTGTCTATGATCAGCCTAACAGATGTCTTCCTCTTGATTATCATTCATTTTTTGCGAGGCAATGAAAGCACATACCTTAGTTTCAATATGATATAAATCATGTTATTTCGCAGTTATCTTTCGTTTACCGCGATAGCAGCAATGCCGAAGCGAAGTACAGTGAAAAGTATAACAATAACAGTAAAATAAACAAGAATAGTAAGGGTGACCTAAACATCTTTTCCTGTCAATGGGTATAATAGTAGTGCAATCCTATTGGTTGATTTAGACACAATACGCCGATGATCTGTCATTCCATTCCATATGATTAGTGCCGCGATATATCGTCCGTTTTCTCACAGCATCGAATCCTATTCACGTTTCAGTGTATCACATAACACGTCCGCGTCTCAGATTAGTTCATGTAACTAAGCGGGCAACTTTCACGATTAATACCAGCCGACCGAGGGCGCTGCAATCGATTTGTTGCTCACTCACAAAAGTTGGGACGCTGATGGGAAGTAAATGGCTATTATGGACTGAAGCTGGTGTTTCGCTTCATTATTTCTTGAGGATCATTTAGAACTATAGACCTAGTAAAATTGATTAAGCACTAGTTTCTTGAAAGTGGAACGCTCAAATTAGGTCCAATAAGTCACCTCAGTCATAGTCGGACCGGGGCGCGGTGGTGCCGTCGGCATTCGTGTTTCGCGTGCGTTTCGTTGTCTCGGTTGCACTTTAGTCTAGGTGCGTCTTCATCTTTGTTGTTCATTAGGTTCATATTGCAAATAGCATGTCTGTTTCGCATCTTCGCATTTAGGTTGTAACACAACACAGGCCATTTGTTGAGTTAGCGCTGGGAGAACGTACCATATCTACAGAATTTTACGTAGGCAAATCTATCTATGGTAGGTGGTCTATTCAATCAATTTTGTAATTCAAAGAGGTCAAAGTTGTTTTTTTACTTAGGATCTGTTAACGAGTGACTGTAGTGATCTACCATCTCTCTTTCTCGTCCTTTTAATATGATGCTGGCCGCGCAGAACTGGCCATATATTTTTGGGGAGAAATATGTCCGTCCAGTAGAAGATTTCGTTTGGTTAGGATGATGACGTTGTCGTTCATATCTAGAAAGTTATATTTTCGGACGCTACAGATGATGAGGACTTAATTTTTTTGATGAAAACAACAATCCTACTAATCCTAATATTGGTGTTGATTCTGTTGTTTTAGAATTAGCTAAAATTAGGATTTAGGAATGTCAAACAGACATAGAATAGCTATCGTCTGATAGCTATTCTATGTTTTAAAAATTAGACTTTCAGGTTTAAAATTAGGTTGACAGGTTTAAAACAACTCAACTTAGTTAAAATAGTTATTTATTAGTACTTGCATTGCATTTTAGCTATGATTAGAAACTTCTACCTAATTTTAGCAGGCATCTTATTTGGTCAGGATTAAAATTTATTGTAGTGAAAAACGGGCAGATGCTTTAGAAAAAGGAGAAATATGGATATTGTGGTATTTTAGGATCTGTGCAGAGAATACCATAATTTAGGTCAACCTAACTTAGAAAATTTAGAAATCGTAAAATTTAAGTTAGGAATCCTAAAACAACAGAATCGACATCAATATCCTACTAATCCTACTAATATTATAAAACCGAAAGTTTAAGAAATCTGAATCTAGGATCTCCAAAACTACTGAACAGATCAAGATGAAATTGGGCGTACGTTTAGAACAAAGCCTAACTTAGATAATTGGCTATTATACCAAAAATACACGTGCGAGGACGCGGACAGTAGCTAGTAATACTATAAATGCCATATACTGGGTTGGTTGGTGGATATACTGGGCTTAATATCTCAACCTTTTAATCGCAAATCAATTTGCCGTATGTTCACAACACATATATAGCATCATACCAAAACAAACCTAAACTAGACTAACACAACGAAGCCTAAACATTTTGTAATTTTCTAATACTAAGAAGAAAATAAGATAGGTAATATCTATGTATCAGATTTTCTATGTAGTTGCTTTATTGTCCTATCAAACATTTTAAAATAAAGATCGTTCGCTTAGGGTGGATTTTGCAAATGTTTAATTTTTCACTTAGAACAAACTTCAAAAAACTCACAAGAGCAGAAACAGCCATGATGTTGCACTTCCCGCTTACACCTTTTAAAAGTCTTGATCCCGGGGCAAGCCTGCCCACAAAACCCACTTCTACCAGATACATAAACGTTCCCAGGTGCTCGGGCGCGCTGTACGTAACCGACCACTGAAAATAACAGAACAAACTTTTCTCATCAGGTTGTTTCGGTAACTACGCGGGGCGAATGTAGCTTACCGATGTACGGGACTTGCACGGTCATTTAGAACTAATTTGTATCTTTTTCAATCAAATAATATCTGCTATTTTACTTATAATTCGTTACTCACGCTCTATCTTATAAACCTCACAACTTAAAGCAATATCTAGGAGTCGTTTAAGCAAACCACACTCCTGAGGTAGCCAGACCAAAGTCCACCAATTTTTATAAAGTTTGGAGTTACTTCTGCTGGTGGATTTAGATGATTCCATAATTGGCTAGAATTGTATGGGTGATACACTCGACAAATGAGTACATCTGGTGCTACTATGCTCTAAGAGCCTATATCTATAGACGTAGGTAGCCTTTAGGCGGATCCTGTGACTATGTGGACCTATCCTGGGTTATGTTATGACGCTTAGTTTGGGTGTGGTTTCATTCGTCCAAGATTAGAGGGCCTAGAGCTATCCGATTTTGGTAAAAGAAATGGTCTAGGGCAGGGAGATAGATCATTGGATGAGCTCTAACTATAACATTTTTATCTATTATCTAAAACAATTTAACTTTACAGCATGGCGGCTTTAGCATTTCAAAAAAAAACACCAACTGACAGCAGATCTAACACAAAACTCGCAAGAAAACCATAGAGCATGGAAAACTTTTGACTTCAAAACATGGCCAGACTGATCTGGTCATGGAATATGAAGTTATAATACTAACTCAACGTTAGAGCCCTTGTACCGAAGGGGATCTCTTTTTTCGTTGAGATAGATGTCTTTATCGGCGGACGATGGTGAGAGATCACGAATTAGCAGTTGAGTTTCGTGTAGACTAGCAATAATCAAGGGCCAGCTGATAGCGGCGAGCGTTTATATCTAGGTATATCAGAAATAACTATTGATTGCGATCCTAAAGATAACGTGCAAACATTCCACCCTCATGTCTCGCAATTGTTATTGTGGGCTTTCTATCCCCAAAGTAATATATAAAGAATCCATTATTTCCTGAAACTCGTGCTAGCCTCAGCTAATGCCAAATCGATATTTCATAAAAAATCTCTGTCATCCGCCGAAAATTGTAACATCACGTTTGTCAAATCAAGGCACCGCGGTAGAAAATTGTATCAAGTCATGGAGTTATTTAAAGGTGACTGTAGACTGGGAATATTAGTGGAACAGCTAAATCCACCAAAACGTTGATTTGTATCAAATTTTACTATCAAATGTATGTGTCTGTAACACTCGATCTCGATATATTTCTATGGTCTCTAATTATAGCACTTGTAGCCGTAGGTAAATTGGTTTCGGGGTACGGCTCAAAGAACTCTTCACGGCTACCCTTTAAAAAAAATGGTTGAACATGTTGCCAACTGTAAGATAATTCAATTTTGAGCTTAGACACTTTGAGGAAACATCTGCCGAAAAAAGTAGGTAATAATCAGTATTCAGTATTTTATTTATTGCAGTCATACAATCAGATCTTATGACTATCATCATCATCCTGACTCTATAGCCACTGGTGGGCCTTGGTATGGTCGAGTAAATTTCTCCATTCTATCCCTATTCTTGGCTTTTTCCTACCAGCCCGACACTCCAATTGCCTTTAGGTCGTGTTGGATTCCATCGAGCCCTCTGAGTTTCGGTCCTCCACGGTCTTGCGCCATCAGGTATGCCACGCAGAAGATGCTTTAGTGCTTTGTCGTCTTACATTCGTTCTACGTGACCAGCCCATTGAGTTAGGACTGGTCGTAGCCGCTGCTACAAGCAGTCCTAACAAAACGCTTTTTGTACGGAGGATTTTCGATCTTCTAGATATCTTATTGACTAATTGAGTTTAAATTATAGTCACAGTATGTACCTATTAGGGTGTTGCAATGGCCCAAACAACACGTTTCAAACTTAAAAAAAAACCTGTCATCGAAATCGGTCCTAAAAATGTTAGTGATTTTTTCATTGTTTTGCGGTTACAAAGTGTCGAGTCTGAAGGGGAGCTTTAGTCGCATCTTGACGCACCATTTGGGGTAGATTGCGTGTGCTGAATACCCGGTATTTGGTTAATGCCCATGGGGAAAAACAATTTGTGAACCGGCATTATCCTAGTTCTGGGTTGTACTTGCAGTTGTTTAATATTTTGTGATCACAACAAAAATAGAGAATGTAATTGTGTATGTAATGGTAAGCTGCCATGGCGGTCGTAGCTTAAGAATCAATCCCTAAAACTTGGCCCATGGATATCGATGAACATTATGTACTTTACAATATATTAGCGATCCGCCCCGGCTTCGTACGGGTGCAATGCTGTTACTAAATGTACTACAGAATTGGCCCCCTTTTTAAATCCCGACGCAAAAAGAGAGGGGTGCCATAAGCTTTACGTGTCTGTCTGTGTATCGTAACTCCCAAACGGATGAACCGATTTTCGTTTAGTTTTTTTGTGTCATAGATAATTTTATCCTGATTGTTCTTAGCAATGTTTCATGAAAATCCATAGGGGGTTTTTTTAAATTTTAATTTAGTTCTTGTATTAAGAATAAACGGTTATTAACTGACATTAAATTCGACACTTAATTAATTACCATGGTTTGAGTTTTGAGCTTTCCAATATTTCGGCACAGTTTCATGCGCCATAATCACGGAATAACTGAAGTCACTGCAAATAATTTATCTATCTATCATCAGAAGGTATATTAAAAGATATGTAGGTATATTCCAGAGGCATTCCAACGCTGTATGTAGACGGTTTTTATTTTAAACTATTATGATCTGACAATTCACCTGTATCATTCACCACAACACTGAATGCAGGGTTATAAAACAAACAGCAGTTCACACTCAGTCAGTGCTGCATTCGAGAAAATAGAGCTGTAAACTGAATTCTTCTTTACTGCAGAAGCTGTGAGCTGTGACCGTTTGACCTGCCATAGCCTGCATCAAACAGCTCATATACTAAAATCACCCATAACTTTATATTTAAGTACCATGATTATGAGTTGGTAGGAGTGAGGAGGGTTAATAACCATGGAGGCACGTTCGAAGTAAAAGTAGTGATGGGAAAGTAAAGACCCATGACATTTAAATATAAAAGATTTAAATCAAAATAGCAGCAGACATACTTGACGCCCGTAGCACACCTCCGCTGCGAAACATTAACAGTGGAACCGCAGTAATTTCACCATTGTCTTGTCCGTATGCAGGAGAAGCGGAACACTAGCAAAACTGCCTGTTCTAACGCATAGATTTGACTATAATTCAATCTCTTTCCACGCGCGGTTTCGTCGATCTGCTCCGACGTCAGCCACACCTCCGCTTTAGTTCCACAACTCAAAATACATTTGATCGCTGCGGAATTCATGCGGAAGACGAGTAGCGGGTCCGCTAGTCGTGTTCCGCAGCAGAGGTGTGCTACGGGCGTGATAGACTACAAAACCTCATCACGAATGAATTGAGAAAGAAAGTGATAAGTTAAAGGTAAACTATTAAGGAATTTAAGATAGCTCAAAGTAACAGAGTTAAGCTTAGAAAAGCTGTTGCCTAATTTAAGCCTTAGAGAGAAAGGTTACCTGAATTTACTGAAGATCAGAATAACAGAATGAACTCAGCTCATGGCTTTTGTTAGTGGCTGACAACTGTATATACAGTTTTCCCCCAGCCTAGCTTGAGATAGCAACTTCATTATTAGCCGTCTTATCAGCAGAGAATTAAACCAATTGCCACCTAAATGAGCTGTCCATTCGACCTAGCTCGTCTCATCGCCGCTCATAAACTTTACGGCATCCTCGAAACAGGCTGAGAAATTACCGGAACCGAGCGCCTCGGATATAGTATCGGAACAAAAATATTGGTGTAAGTAACGCGAATCGAGAGCCGTAAATACGAATGGCGCACTCAACTTTTTGTGACGAACGTTCCGTTGTAATTCCTGAATATGGGGTCATTTTGACGAATCCCACGAAATGGATTCCCGTAACAATGGTATCCTAGAATGATAAAGCGATGATGAAACAGTGAAACGCGCATAAAAAGCTCGTGGTATCGTTTACAGTAAATTACGTTGAAGATAAAACTTAAGCATTGAAGCTATTAAGATAGGAGAATAAAATCTACCCTCACAGCTATCTGATGACACTAATAGAGTTTTTGGTTTATTTCAAACTTAAAAATGATTGCAATGTTTTACCTAAAAGCCAAAAATCTGCTGCTGACCCTTTGATGATATTTGTAGTTTAATCATAGGTTTTTTTTACTATCTACAGCGAAAAGTTTTTATATTTTAAAATGGTAGAGTACTTATGTGATATCTATTTCTAAAACTCTACTGACTACCAAGAAATGTTTCGTTTATTGGTGATAAACTGGAAACAGGATTGGTTTTTAAGTAAGCCTAAGAAAAAATTTTAAAAAGGTTTCTACAAACGGAAGTCAAGAAGTTTGCCTCCAAGGAGTTGGGAAGTCTAAGCCAAACACATCGGTTACTCGAGTGGCATCCCCACACGGCCTCAACCGACGATCTCTTTCAATTAACTGAAGCACCCTAGAAAGGCTTCGAGGGGCTTCCTGCTCACAAATTCGGGTCAGCCTTTGGATTGTTCTAAGCTCAGATTATTCTGTTACATGGGATCGTCATATTTGTTTTGAATCTCGTGAAGGTATCCCTCCTAACCGAGTTACGTTGGTGTAACTTGGTAGCTGCTTGAAACAGTGACGTACTACAATTAATAAGGACCTTTGTCCCTTCCTATTCTATTTAGTGTATGATTACAAAACTTTTTCCAACCGTTTGACGAAAAAGATCTTACGACAGAACAGTGTCTAAAGTGTCCGTAGTCTCGTGAATTTACGAGACTCCCTTCATTCTCCCCATATTTCTAAAAACGTCGTCTACATTTTTTGATATTGTCATCGAAAACATCAAAGAATTTCCTCACATAGAAATGTTTTGCTCCTTAAAACCTTCCAAGTAATCCCCTCGCTCTACACGGCCTATTAATCGCGTTATAAATCAGTCATCTCGTTAGGAGACTACCTTCAACCTCCGACAGCACATAATGTAGAAATAAGGGTCCATCTACGTGATCCGTGGACATCACGTGTACGGTGCGACGTAATAAACCGTAGCATGCCTAATTCAATTTCGGGTCTTTTGTGTGGTCTCGAGATTTATACGGGTATCTTGTAACTATGTGCCGTTTTGCAAATGTTAGCACACATCAGATGAAGGTGGTTTGTTGGATTATTTTGGAATCTACTTCCTTGTTTATTTGAAAGATACAATTGCGATAAAAAATAAATAGAATTCAATCAATTTCATCACGATCATCTCAGCCGACAGACGTCACTGCTGGACATAGGCATCCCAGGCATGCCTACCCAGGCGATCTTTTTCCCAAAATGTATTCGCTAATTGCCATCCATGTGATTGTGCACTTCTAGATGCTAAAGTGCCACAAAATGGGTTCTATTGTAAAAGATATCAACTCAAGTTTATTTTCAAAGAAAAATATTTCAATATTAGCAAATCCGTACACTCGAGACAAAAAGTCGAAATAGCATCGAAACGAAATTGAAATAACAAGATAATTTCAATTCAGATCCGGCTAACGAGACGACAGACGGAAATAAAAAGAGTACGGCTATACGGGTTCCTGGATATAGCTATCTATAGCAGTCTATGGCAGTCTATAGCTATGGCGGATCCTTTGATTCATTACAATTTTCGATTAGCCCGCGTTAGTTTGGCTTTGAGAGTGCCTGTTCTTTTTTCGTCTGGGAAAATACTCGTGTGTTTTAAATTGTTATTCATTACTTTCTTGAGTAGCTGTGAAACAAGCGACATAAGTGACTGGAAAAATTTTCAATGGATAGTTCTTAAGCTTGGAAATTTGTACTAAAGTACTGCACGGAGTACCTATCAACCAGTAGCATAGGAAAAAATCTGTTGCACACGAAAGTTGAAATTGTTAAATATAACAAACTAGCTGCTGCCCGCGGCTTCGCCTGCGTAGTTCCCGTTTCCGTGGTAATTCCGGGATAAAACATAGCCTATGTCCGTCTCCTGGTTCTAAGCTGCCTCCCCACCAATTTTCAGCCAAATCGGTTCAGCCGTTCTTGAGTTATAAATAGTGTAACTAACAAGACTTTCTTTTATATATATAGATGAATAACGTGATCCTCAGATAATTCCAATAAAAATTGCATTTATGAACGAACAACAACCGTAGGATGTGCTAATAACATTTCGACACATAGCTACAAATTAGGGCGGCCTAAAATTGACATAAATTTTCACATCAACGTAACGTCCCGAATTCGCAAAAGTGGCATAATTATCCCGACGTTTCGCAAGCGAATTTACGTATCAACGCCCCTCGCCATCCACCGATCCTGTTTCGTCTCGTATCGCCGAGTCAATCGCTAAGTCGAGACTGCATAAGCCGCAGCTGACAACTCACTCAGTCCCTTTCCAATTTGTGTTCGAATAAATGGAAATGCTCGAATCGCATAAATGAAAACGGTGGAACAAATTGATTTCTCACTCAAACAGAACCGTGTGGTACAAGCTTTTACTATTTGTGATGTAGAGGGAAAATATTTTTGTGGCCACTGTTGAAGAAATTGTACGGATTGCGATTGGTGGTTTGCTCCTGTTTTGAAAAGCTTTTTTTCAGAGCTTTTCGCTACACTTTTGTTGTATCTTGTTGTATACACACACGAATAAAATTTAAAGAAAGAATTTGAGCCAACGCTACATTAAAACTTTTTTGTGTGTTTATTACTTTTGAAATGCGAATTTTTAATGGAACCCACTTAGAACTCATGTCTTAATTGCCTTATTTATTACATAATAGGTACGTAAATGTAAATCAGGGTTAGGCTAAAACTCTGGCTGTAATGGTGACACAAGTTTATGTTAGAGTAATAAAAATATAATATTTAAACCGGCATTGTTTTAAAAAGATTTAAAAAGTTTAAAATGTAGTGAAAAAAAAAACTTTTAAATTTTATCAATTTGAACTACGGTGAAAGTAGTTAAGAACTTCTTTTCAATTCAACGGAGCAAAAAAAAGTTGTAATCAAGTCTATCAACTTTCTTTGCAATCGCGCTGGAAGACCTAGAAAGCCTTAATTAATTTCATAAGTTGTTCACTTTTGTGAAAAATAATGTTGAATTCCTGTCCTTATTAAAATAACAGTTTGTAGTCTAAATTTATAAATGTTAAAATCTATAATTATGTTTTAAGGCTTGGTAGGCCAGCAGAGGCGCATCCAGCAAACCATCCGAGACTTAGAAAATAGTGTTTAAAATTCTGAAAAAAAGATATATATATATTACTTGACGACCTCCGTGGCGCAGCGGGCGAAGGTCCGCCTGCGACGCAGGAGGTTGCGGGTTCGATTTCCGCCTCGGACAAATTTGTGTACGATCTGCAGAAATTTGTTCCGCTGGTCTGGGTGTTTTCTATATATACTTTGTAGTGTATCAGTTATCTAGTACCCATAACACAAGCTCTGCTTAGCTTGGGGCTAGATAATGCTGTGTGAATTGTCCAGCATTATTTATTTATTTATTTATGTATTTATTTACCTAAGGATCTAGTCTAGTCAAAGTCGCATTCAGTTACAAGATCTATTGAACTTCACTAGATGGAAAATAATCCCAAAGTTACCCCTTTTTCTAACGTTTTTTCAATACTATGACTAGCGAACTACTGATATCACACGTTTTTATACTCAACTAAGGACACTTAAAATTTCTAAACAAATTTGCAGAGTTTGACTTGATAAAATGATTTTCTTAATCACCATGTTTAAATAACAAGTTTAACAAAAAACACGGCGGCTTGGCAAGCGCGCATTTCCCTTACGCCTACTGCTGCAGGACTATCTGGCCTTAAGTACCTAGTTAAACTACTAAGTAGATATTATTTTAAACAATGCTGGGTCAAAGCGGCTTATAATAAGAAAAATATAGTACTTTCTATATCTTTAAATATCTACCAAAATATTATAGCAAAAAATCTAAGGAATTCAGTTTAAGAATTAGTCAATCTTAATACTCGTAAATGTCTCTGGGAATTATGATAATGTAATATTGACTAAACTAATAAAGCTTTCACAAGAAAAGCACTTGGGATTATTTTGCTGAAGACTTAATAGGCCATTTTCGTAATACATACCTATCTCTGTGATTCATCGTAGGTACTAATCTTCAAAATTGTATTCTGTAATAACTTGAAATATTTCGAGACATTTGGTTTTCTTGAAATGGTTGAAGTGTTTTTATTGAATGTTCAAATGAGTAGTTGCTCACCTTAGTAGTGGTAGCCCTGATACTTTTATCAGTACCATGATCCGTGTCATTCATCGCTGTGAATGGGCCTCCTTTTTTCACGCAAAATCAATCCTCAACCTCAACAGCCTGTATTGGTCCACTGCTGGACGCAGGCCTCCCCCTGATAAGCGCCTTATTGCCTTTTATCTCATGGGGGGTAATGCCCATATTCCCCACGTTGGGCATGCGGGTTGGGGATAGCAGTTCGGTGCTAGAATTGTGCTGCCCACCCCCGGTGGCAATCCCTTAGTCACCTTGTACGACACCCGCGGGAAGAGTTAAAGCTCAATCGGTCTTTTGCAAACCTCATTTCCAATATTCTGGCGACCCTGACGATGTCGTCTGACCATCAGGTAGCTGATATACTAGTCTATATTTTTAATAACAAAATAGAAATTGCTTGGCACTTGAAAGCAAAAATCCAATATTTTATTTCTTTACCTTTAACGACAGCAACAATTTAACTTGAACGATTCAATTGTACAATTGGCAACAGAAGACAAGGAGCTGTCTTGGATTGACATGACATTGTTCTAAAACAATTCAAAGATCGATTTATGTTGTTGAAGAAAGGCGATGACAAATAAAGGTCTTTATTTATTGTCCTCTAGTCAGGTTGAAAGTGTAACAATAAACAAAGCAATTCACTTTTGCATCATATTTTCTAATAAAACTTAGTCTCTGCAAGATGAATGAAATTGTAAATTAAATGTTACCTATCGAAGTAACATTGCCTAATCTGTGCCTATAATTGTAATTATGGCCGAATCTTAAAAAAATATGAAACCTACCGACTTTCATATCTTATGGGAGCGATTAAGAAACATGTGTTTATTTATTTGCGTCGCTACTGGGTTATAAAGCCAAGTTTAAATCACCCACTTACTATCTCCAGTAGGTAGTATCCGATAGTACCTTTTTCCGGAAGACCGCACAACACAGCGAGTGTAAAACGCAACCAGCCAATGAAAGTCAAATGTAATTAATCGAAAACATTGCTCTCTCGCAAGCGCCGTGTGAAGAGAAACGACCCAATATTTTAATAGGCCGTATTAAAAGTTCTCCCTTAAAATGTGCGTCATAAAACTCCGAACCAGCAACCGCATTAACCAAATTGTACGAAACAAACATATCTAATAATTACACCCCGGGCATTGAGGCTCGCACTGTGGAATTACGCGACCGCGGCAACTTTTTCAATCTCAACTTTGACAATTAAATTTACTCCCAAGACTCGACCAACATAATATTTCAATAATGGAATGATGGGATCGGTTAAATTTTCTTATTTGTCGTCCTACCTATAAAATTTTCTCGTTTGAAACTTTTGTGGCTGTGACGAATTTGCAAACCAATTTTCTGTGAACTTTTGTTGTTTCGAACGTAAGGCGATTTTCTTTTAGAGATTAGCATAATATGCAACCTCTTCAGGTGGGTAATGTAGTGTGTAGTTGGCAAGAAAATGTATGCGCATCTATTAAAATTGCAGAAGTTTATTAAAAATCTTCTTCCTTCACTCGTTAGGCAAACAAAAAAAGATCCTGTACCTATATGATGCTGAAAATCGTCACACATTAATGCTGACACATCAAGTGCCACATACAAGGTGTGTGTGAATTGGCTGAAACTGACACCGTAGACTAATAATTTATTAACTGTAGCTACTTAATACTGTTAAAGCAATGCCACTTCATAATTGCAAGATCTACCCCAATTTGCTAAAGTTTTTACATACCTGAGGCGACTAGCTCTATCGGAGGACTTTTATGACACTACATTTTGATGAACTCTGTGGCGCGGCGGGCAAACGCAGGGCGGTTGTGACGCAGAAGATTGCAGGTTCGATTCCCGCTCTGGAACCAATTTGTACATTCTACGTTCTACAGATATTTGGTCCGGGTGTTCAGGGTATTTTCTATGTATGATAAAAAAGAAATATCTGTCTATGTAATGTTTCAGTTTTCTAGTACAGCTTGTGTTATGCAAGCTCTGCTTAGCTTGGGGCTACATGATGTTGTGTGAATCGGGTAATTCCCCAGTCCAGCTTTACTTATTTATTCGTTTACTGCACCAAAGTAATTCAACCCTCGCACTTGTAAATCTTTCGTCACCGCTTAGCCTAAACTCTGAAATATTTCTAAAAGTGGCACCACAGGCCTTTTGGGTGTTAGAAAGAGCTTTCACATTATAAGAAATAGCTGTTTGAGAAAGAGTGGCGTATAATTAATCTTTACATTACAAATTCATGCGGTAACCACTCACTCGGTCGCATTAGGCGGAATTATAAATGAAGTGTCACAAGAACGCCTACAAAAAAGTATTTAGAGCAAGAGAATGGAGACAAAATTATAGCCTCAACGCGAGATTAACACGGGGTGTTTGTAGTTTGCGTATGCACAGACTACAAACACACAGTGTTAATATTGCGTTGAGGCAATATAGAGTTTATAGAGGCTTAATATGCAATTTCTAGCCAACTTTGAGAATTTTGAGATCGAGAAAGTTTTCGCCTAACATAGGACATACAATTCATTCTGAATTTCACCATTGTTCATTTACATTTCAAGAAGTGTAGTATTTTTAAGAGGCTGAAATGTCCTTGTTTAGTTCTTCAGTTCGATACCTGTGGCTCAGATCCAGACAGCTTCATTATCAAGAGGTACACTCTTGATAATGAAGCGGTCTGGCTTTTAACAAGATGAATTTATCCTAAGCGATGATCGCACCTACTCGTGTACCTAATACCTTTCAATAGTTTTTACGATGCAAATTTCAGATTGGCCAACGGGTCTAAGACAATTAAGCTTTTAACAAGTTGCGCTCAAAACATAAAAATCATGTTAGACGTTGCGGTAATTTGAAGTTCGAGTGATTCAATGTAAGAAAACTCCAACCAGCTCCTATTGCGCTAAAAGTGTGAAAAGAGGAAAACCATTGAACTGTGCGTCAGTTTTTAACTCGAAGAAAATGGGCCTACGCCAGTAAGGATTAATCGGGTAATTCCCAAGTTGAATGGGGAAAAGGAACTGCGAAAACATGGCGAGTGCTTTCCGATTTTTATTATAAAATCGATGGGGTGAATTGGGAATGTTGCTGTTTCATATCTTTGTTTTGTTCGGGCAACACGATAAGGATTTCTATTGTCATATTCTCAAAAAACATTATTCTAAACTTATTATGTACGATTTTCACTCATTTTGAACAGCGAACTAACTAAAAGCCTATTTCTGACCAGAAGCGCAGAATCTACCTTGGAGCTAAACAGGCATTGGTTGAGGATTTGTTGTTGGTAATACGGTGATTGAACGGTACGCCGGTAACGGTAGCCTGTCACGCAAGGGTTGGTGACGCTGAATTTACTCCAGTCCAGACGATTATTCATATTTCGGAAATCTGGAACCAGTTTACAATTACTTCAATTAATTATTTATTGTGGAATTATCAGAAACCTGTATTTTATTTTGTAACTACACTGGCGTGCGAAACTAAGTTTCACACTTTTAAAATTGCAATAACTTTTTAAGTACAGACAACTTTTTAAGTATAAAGCATGCCTGGGATGAGCTAGGAAGGCTAGTCAGAAGCCACAGACCACCACCTACCACCCTCAGAGCACTATAGCAGGCCCTAATAGAAGAATAGGAGAATATTCCCCGAAATTGGATTGGCCCCGAAACCTCGTGTTCATTATGCCAAACCGGCTCGAAGCTGTAATCAGAGCCCAGTTGTTAAAAATTAAATAACATGTAAAACATTCTTATAAAAAGTAAAACGAGTTTTTGGACACTAAGCCAAAAATGGCTCTTTTATTGTTTTATCATATTTTAAGTTTAAAATGTTACTAATTTACATTATACTATAGTTTCAAAGAAAGTGATAAAATTTGCTTTAAGACTTTTTTTTTAATTCTCGGACTTCTATAATTCAGAAAAAAATAAAATAAAAGTGTGATACTTATTTTTGCAGGCCAGTGTAGTTGCGCCCCAGGTGTTCCCCGCGTTCTTATACTGTACTTTTTTGAATAATTTGATTATTCTACGGAAACACTGTACCTACGGGATTAATAGTAGCCTGTTTCAATCCAGGACACAATCTATCCTTGTACCAAATTTAATCCAAATCAATTCAGCGGTTTCATTGTGAAAGAGAAACAAACATCCACGCACACATACAAGAAACTTTCGCCTTTAAAATATGAGTGTAGTGCAATAAAACGTTCATTAATTAATTCACGATGCTAACGACGTCACGACGTTACGACTCTCCTTCACCACAGCTTTCATTACCTTAACGTAACTACGTAACTAGCAAGTTGGCTAATAACTGCATCACAAACTTCAACCGCAGCAAACATAAAATAAGGCGATATTAAACCCCAGACCCAGGGTTATTGTGTCATGGAGCTAATAGAAAAACTTCTTCAAATCTGATTATTGTGATCCAAGTTAAGTACTTCGCAAGGTGAAGTGGTTAATCCTCGGTCGTTTGGGTCGAGTGTGCTTTAGCCTGAAATAGAGCAACTGGGCTAAAAGGCCTTTAGATGGGCTTAAGATTCGAGTTCAACCGTCGCGTTTGGTTCTTTTCTTGTGGAAAAGGTACCTTTTGTGTTTTAAATACCAAGAAATTGTATAAATAGCCAGCTTTTTGTTAAGACCTATTTTTTTCAAAAGCTTTTAGGCCCGTAGGACCAGTTTATTTCATTAAATCATTATTTCTACGTAACGCACTCAGACAACGCTATTCTACCTCTAACTGTTAGACAAAGAGCCAATATCCCTTGAACTCCTACGACGTCTGCTATTCATACCGACCGAATATAGATGCAGAATGCACCTATAGAACAAGCACTTTCAATCACTACTCTGTCCAGTCCATGCGTCCGATCCATTTCACTGACGGTGTTGTATCGCCGTGAATTTTCATTAACCGTGAACAAAAGCACTGACCTTACGTAACGTCATACGAATGTTGTTCTGGTGCTTTCCCGTTGATATGCGCTGCAATCTCACCAAAAAACATCGCCATAATTTCGCACAACAATAACAAGTTTGCTGCCACAGCTTACCGTGCAGTCACTGCGCAAACACGGTGTCCATTACGCGAACAATCCAGTTGCGGCTGAATTTAATCCGTTTAACTGCACAACGCCTCGCCCTGTTTTACTGAAATCAGTGATAAGTAGAAATAATCTTTATAATGACGCTGTTTAGATTAAACTCAGATTGCAGGTAGTGGTGGTAGTAAAGGATCCTTACACAAAATATTTAATCAACAGCAAACACTTTCTCGACAGAATAGAATAGAAAATACTTTAATGCACACTTAAAAATAAAAGGAATTATTTACAATAAAACAACTTAGAACTACGACATTTGGCAGTCTTATCGCTCAAAACCTCTACCAGGCAACTATGGACAGAACCAAAAGTGGAAAACCAAAACCAAAGTAGTAGTAGCAGCAGTTGTTACTGCAACTGTTCTCGAATTGAAGTGAACTGCTTAAAACTCATGCAGAGTTGGATGTAGATGCAAAAATATTGCGTTAAAATCCAAGGACCATGGATCGCCAACCATGGATAACACCATAAAACAAGACACGGTAAGTTAAAGTGCAGAGTTCTTTTTTTCTCAAGTGTGAACCATACAGGTTATTCTTTCAGTATAAATTTCCGGTCCCTGCCCGTGGTCCACCTACCTAGTACACCTGGCTGTACCACGGGCATTTTTTTCTTCCCGTGGTCGACCTCAAGATAACTGGGTGTTCCAGGGGAAAAAAATCTTTCCATGGACCACCTATGTTTGTTTTCGTTTTCATCAGTGAATAATATGCACGATCCACTGTTAGTTATTCCGCGTAAACGCCCAAAGTTATCTGCCGACGAATATGGTGTAAAATCAGCCAGTGTAATGAGTCCAAAATAACGCGGTTTACTTTATTTGCTCGCTCCTCGCAATTTGTTAATGTCATTAATTAATTTGAAGTTAACTGTTTTGTTTTAATGGTGCCGTAAAAATGACTATATTGTTTGGACTGTGCAATATCCGTTGATAACTTGCCGAGTTTATATTTAAGTTCAAATTTGTTTTTAACAATGTTTTGAAATAATACTACAAGAACCGCAAATTGTTGAGCTCTTACGTAAAGTATACCTCTTAGATACAAATTAAATCTTGATGAAACATCTCACCTTGCTCTCAATCTTATAAAGCAGGACAAATAATGAAATAGACGACTAGATCCTTGTAGCTCTTTGTTCTTATCCTTTGCTCCAATATAAAAACCTTCAAACAAAACTAGGTCAACGAAAATACCTTATCAAAATGGAGGTACCAGCATACTTTAAACCAAAGCAAAGCGAAACTGGAAATGTCTAACGAGATTTTATTTTGAAAGGCAACACGAAATTGCTATTTATTTTCAACTCTATTTGATTTGCTTCGGAACGTAACGTCGGTTTTGAAGTGTGCAAACGGATTAAAGCGGACCAAAATATCCGTTCGTTCTTAGGATAAGCTCATACCGACGACGGAAAAAGACATCACACTAATATCGTAGATGCCAAAGTTTGGATGGATGGGTGTTTTATTTGTTACTTCTTCAAGCCAAAACTACAGAACGGATCGGGCTGAAATTTTGCATACATGTATTTCTAAGGAGAGTGAGACAGAATATTTTTATTATTAATAACGAATAATAGAGACTACGTTTTATGACAGACGTGCACAGCCGCGGCCAGAAGCTAGTAAAAGATAACATATTCTACAAAAATAAGCAAGCTGATAAAAAATATTAAGAGAAATTACAAAAAAAAACATGAAACTATGAGTCATAGCAGCAAAAAGGCTTCGGCGCTTATTTTCTGCCAAAACCTACGCTAAAACCATCTATTGGCATTTATCACATGGGGGGTAATGCTATGGGCATTACCCCCACGCTGCGCCCGCATGGTTGGGGATCGCAGTTCGGTGGTAGAATTGTATGAGGGAGCGCTGCTGCCCGCCCCCGGTGGATATTCCTTAGTCGCCTCTTACGACACCCACGGGAAGAGTGGGATGGTGCAAATTCTAAGCCGGCACCACACAGCTGCACCTGTGCATAGGCCTGCCACCGTACAATTTTGGCTACGAGCTTTTTGGCTGATTACAGGTCGCAATTCGAACTCTGAAAATGCTGCTGCCTTGTTTGATGAGATCCTACAATTTGAGTAACCATTTACCTACCTCTACGCAGCCTAATTTGGTGGTTTATTCTGAGAGCTGGACTAAACTATGCTAACAATATATTTTGTGAATTTCGTCAAGACGCTTGCTCTAAAATCTCTTCTAATCTCTTTTTAATCGTTTTTGTAAGCTATGCACCACCCATAACAAGGTTTCACGTCTCAGAGTTAGTTACGTTACTGATTTAATTCTGCTCACGGCTGATTTCAACATTTTGTTTTTTTAAAGACGTTGAAAAGTCGTACGTGTGTGTTGATCCTTAATACCGATCCACTTCTTAGAGCCAATGTTATAAGAAAATCAATACCTACCGTCTGTTTTATGGTGTTATCAAAACTATCTTCTAGGTTAGTATTTTTTGAGTGGATATTAAATGAAGTTCATTTATTTTATCGTTTGCTTTAAAATCTTTAACGTCATTCTCCGTGATTAAATGAATAAATACCTAATGCTGGACATGTTTGCACTCTTCCTCACCTCGGCAGCCTATGTCCACTGCTGGACGCAGGCCTCCCTCTGATATGCGCCCGATTGTCTTTCATCACATGGGTAATGCCCATAATCCCACATGTTTGCACAGCATTATCTAACCCCAAAGTATGCAGAGTTTGAGTTACAGGTACCTACCAGATTATGAGTCATACTTACGCATAATCTTAGACCATCTAAGTCTATGCTAATCACACTTTACACTAATGTATTAAAAGATAAAGTTTGGGTGTCTACATGTTTGGATGAATGTTTGTTACCTCTTCACGCGATAACGATATAATACTGCCATACACTGAAAAAAATATAGTCCAACTAAGACGCATTTTATCTTAGTTGGCGTCAAAATAGCTGGAATGATATCTTATTCAATACAAACAAGAATGCATGGTAGCTGCAACATATCGAATTTGTTTAAAACTTAAAATAGGCACATCATTGACATATCTATGCTCTAAGTGTAAATTATATTCACTGTGTCATATTAAACATTTATTTGCAAGGGGTTATCAAACAACTTTGCTGCATTTAATCTTTGAATTAAATTAAATAACCACACTTTATAAGGCCAATTCATTACTTGGTAGAAGGAGCTTTTACGATTTAACTAAGTTCTCATAGTCACAGAAGACAAGATCTTATCAGGCTCATATGGATTCATGTGCGTGATCACATTAGACAGGATCTTAATCAATGTAAAGAATTTTTTTTATGTTGCCATAGACTGAATCGATCGGGCTGAAATTTTTCATTTATTTAGCTCAAAGCCTTGAATAAAAACATGGGCTACTTTTATGCCGTAAAACAGTTCCCATGGAATGGAAATAACCTTTAAACGACTCTATAGAAACAATGCGTGCAATATATATTTTTTTTTATTTATTATTCATTTATTTCAGATAATATAGGTATATATATATAGCAATGCCGCTGGCAAAACTAGAAATGCACACCAAGACCCGCAACAAATGACTACAGATCAAACCAACTTAATTTTAGTTCGTTTTGTTCAGTCAAACTTACCAAAAAGCTATAAACATGTGCTAGATCCAAAACATACCAACGCAAAATTTAATCATTGAAACAAAACCATGAAGGAAATTCCACAGAACCTTGTTACCGAATCTGTAAGTAGCTTCGCAGAATTTCAATTTCCTACCAGTAACGGCCCCTTTGATTTAGGGCTATCGAGACGTTACTTACACGTAATATGAGCCCTTTCGTTTTATTATCGTATAACACTTACCTGGGAACGTAAAAGTGATGTAAATCTGAAACGCTCACTTCCTTTATTGTATTTTTATACTTTGAGAAAAATAGTAGTTAATTTCTTAAACGCGTATGTATTACGCGTAACTCAACACCGATTTTTGAAAAGAAAATTTCTTTGGGCCATTTTTCTTCTAAGAGGTAACAAAATCGATCTGTCACGCTCAGCTCGGTTACGCTGAATCAGGTATTGGGCAAAGCCCGGCCTTTTGTAGTCAATAAACATTTGTTTGACCACAATATCATCTGATGAAAGTGGTGATACAATACAATGCGTGCCGCACTGCCAAAAACACAAAAAACTTCATAAAATTGCAATCACTTGATTGCAATAACTTATTGATTGGTTCAATATTTAGCTTATTTCCTAGGCTACATACATATGTATTATCCTATCAAAACTTGATAGCGGTTTTTATAAGATGGGTTTTTAGGCAGTGGGGCTCGAATTCGTCCCGATACTATTCGGTTCCTGTCCGCATCTTTCCAAGTTTAACCCTTAAAACAGCCGTCGAGAAGGAATAAAGGATTATTTCTTTACGCTCTATTTCTGGTTTAACCCAAATCTACATACAATCATCGGCCAAGCAAAGTGATTTCGCAAAGCAATCAAACTCCAGCCAGTATTGAGTAGCCCCAAACGATTTCACTTTGTGGAACATTACGTTGGAAGCTTAGATAGCTACTGTATCTGGTTTCATTAAAACTTACACCGCGGCCACTCGGACCATCGAGATTACGCGTAACTTTAAAGCAGACTAGAATACAAATGTTTAAATTGGATAGGTACTGCAAACATAAGCGTGCTTATATAATTACAAATATTTGTGCTAGGGGCTTTAGCGTTGTTCAAAGGTTTAGAGGGGTTATTCTGAACGGGATCGGATGTGCATTGAGATTGAGTCTCTTAATTAATGTGTATAAGGTTGCTTTTACGGAAAGGAGATCATTGAGATTTTACAATATGCAACCATACACAAAATCCCTAATTATTCCTTATGATGGCGACTAATTGAGGTATCCGTACCTCAGGGGAAGTCTATGTTTAGCAGTGGGCGTACGATATAACGATAAAAATGTTTATGTTCAAGATTCGATTCAATAGACGAACACAACGACAAACTGGATTTGCGGTTAACGAGATGAAATCAAACTTCTTATTGATTTATCACGATCCCAACAGACACCAACGTCCCATAAAACGGCCCGACAGCCGCTTCAGGAATTAATTCTCCAAGTTTCAGGTAAATTTGATCGGATCGCTTAGTCACGTAAAGCTAGAGCATACATCAACCGGTATCAAACTCCACGGATCCGTAATCAGGTGTATTGCTCACTAATGATCCGATCTTCGCGCTAATCCGGAGTTACGGAGGGGCCGACTACTTTTTCTCAGTAATCCCTTCATTAGCCGTGTCTGCTCAGAGCAAACAAACTGGGGGGTAACACACACCTGCCCCTTAAGCGAGTGGCGATCATTTATCCAAGAAAGTTCACTGACTAGTAAACGTGCGATAAACACAGCGGGACAAACAATGGTAGGTAAGTGTCATTAACCAATGATGTTGCACATACTAAGCCAGTGATGTAAGACATATTTTCTTTCGTAGGTAGGGTGAGTCGGTCCTATTATTGTTTTTTTTTTATGCGTTGATGAATGGTTGAGTTTTGAAAAGGGCTTAACTGCATGACAGTAAAGCTAAGAAATTATAGCTGGTACATTGTACATCTAGGTGGAAAGTGCCCAATTCCTATCGTAAAATGAAAATGTAAACTGATCAATAAATATATTATGCGCGATTTTCACGTGGAAGAACCACATTTTTGAATTATTGTTCTGAAAACGGAATAGGCCGATATCATATGGCGGATTTGGAGTAAAAAAAAATTGTCGTTTGATCTATTATGAAAATAATCATAGCTACTGGCTGATATTTCAGAAAATAATAATAATAATAACACGTTAGAAATGGATTTCCAGGTCACTTTTTTTTCCCGCTAGACGCGTGAGAAATGAAATTCCACTGGGTTTTCTGTCCCGCATTTTAGCACGCTTGCAATGATATACCTTCTATCTTATATTTGGAAAAGGAT
Source organism: Eupithecia subumbrata (assembly GCA_949316285.1). Lineage (NCBI taxonomy): Eukaryota > Metazoa > Arthropoda > Insecta > Lepidoptera > Geometridae > Eupithecia > Eupithecia subumbrata. The sequence goes on from OX438643.1 coordinate 26,735,522, forward strand.
TATGCAACTTTCTGAGTAGGTGTAGTAAAAATATAATTATGGACCTACCTACCTATGCTAGACTAGAGTATGTACCTACTGTATACCATCGGTTTTTCCTTTTGGCATACTCTTAAAGCGTCATAAAATTGGTCGGTGGGTTAAGTTCACTCTCCTACATCAACGCTAGAATTGCCACATAACTCGGATAAAGGAAGTGCGAGTCTATAAATGAATAGAAAACCCTAAAAGTACAACCCAAAAGCTTTTACGTTGCGATACGGCCTAATCCGATTTTTGGATAACCTCATTTTTCATAGAACAAACTCGTTATCCCAAGTCTAAAAGTACACGAGTATATGACAAAATCTAGGAGTAAAGCGAAAACAAGCACTTATCCCTAACAATTGCCAGTTTGTTGAGCAAAAATATCGGTCTTTCAAAGACATCTGTGCCTTCGGAAAGTTATCATATACATAAGATTTTTTCGAACTGGATCTTTATAAAACGGAAGATAAGTACGTCATTTGTACGCAATTCGGATAAGGAATTCCAAGTTGTGAGCTCTCTCACCATGAGTCCTGAGGGCACAATTATCAAATTTGAGATCTCCCGATTTTTTTTGTTTCGATATGCGTACCGGCACAGTTTTTTTTTTTTTTTGGATGAGATACAAATTTGCCCTTGGTGGCCATCAAACTCTATTTTCGAATCTCTGTCTAAACTATACAAAGTAAAACTATTACAGAAGCATTAAAAAAAGTTTATAATAGGTATCAAAAACTGGGTAACGTAATTTTTGTAAATTCCTTTCATAAACGTAATAATTAGATAAAATACAAAATATTTATTGCAAACTTTGACTTTTTCAAAAAATTTAGATTTTTTTCAAACAGTTTACACAAAAACATACAATAACTATACATTGGCGGTCTGTTTTAGAGCTTTGACTTTGGTATTATTTTCCAGTAAGACTTCTTCGTTATTTCGACGTGGTCCGGTCCGGTTTTCGGAAGGCTTGGTTGTAATATTTTATAGATATTGGACCGCGTTTTCTGTCATTATCGTAAAAGGAGCGTCAGCAAGAAAACTATTCCTTCCCCTCTATTCGCACAGGTTAGGTATCAGTACACGTATGAGAGTTTCACAATCTTAGTTTTTATTTGTAGCCAAAAGCGCGTTTTTATATTTTGATAAAAAAAAATGTACGAATACTAAGTAGGTAGAGAGTTAAAAGCTGTGGAATGATAACGGTCAAATTCATTTAGTAAGATTTGGAGCCAATTTCTCGGCATCGTTTTATAATAATAATAATAATAAACATTTATTTCAGACATCATACATAGGTCCATAGATTTCATTAAATTGGTAGGTACATATTAATAAAATAGTCACTTAAATTACAGAAAACATTAGTCAAACACAACATACACAATAATCAAAACGGAAATAAAAGAAAAAAAGTTTTACCATTGTAAAAAAAACACTCACTGAATAAGGATAACGTCGAAAAAAAAGCTCAGTTAAAAAAAAATTGCAGTTTAAAATCATAGGTACATATATTCATTTTGTAATTATAGTAATATTATATATTTAATAGAAATAAACTTTATAAGGTAGTTAATAAGGCTAACATATTATGATTATCCTGGAAAAACCACCATACCGTATTACATCTAAACACAACGCCATAGAGCTTCTTTCACCTCACAAAACGTTTATCCTGGCACAATCCCACTATTACTTTCATAATACTTAAGTGGGTCTGGTACTAGCGTAAAGGAAATTGAATCATTTATTGTAACAGTCTAATACTGCTTTATCTGATAGGTTTCGGATGGACATACCGATGATTGTTTACTAAAATGACCGAGCAAGCCTCGCTCCGGTCAGATGGACGAAGCTAAGAAACCAATTTATGTTAAATGGATTTTTCATGGTTTGCTGTAAGATTTTCCTTGACGTTCCGGTGGTCATGGGAATGCCGATAGTTTGAGGCTCAAGTTTAGATAAGAATTTTGAGGAAATCTAAAGCTGGGTAAAGACTGGTGTTATGGGGCGTTATGTTACATGTGACAACGCTCACGTGTGACACGTTACATAACTTATGTAACGTATCACACGTGAGCGTTGGTGCAGTCACCACGCAAGAAAGAAGGGGCTCGCAACGAGCAACGATATGTATTTTTGACGTTTCATGCTCGCTGCGAGGTACATACGCAGCGTAACATGGGTCAGTACCAGGCTTTAGACAGAAAGCTAAGTATAATCAAATCATTAGAAGATTAACCCCTGAATACTCAAACGCAACTCAGACTTAAGTACGTCTCATGTCGCGTTTTTTTTGAGAGTTTTCTATGTAAATCTGTCAAAAAGTGAGACGTTTTACTAGATTGAGACAATAAAAAGGTCAGACAAAAATTATGCATGAATAAACTGTTAGTTATAATTTAAACAAAAAAGAAAATAATAATAATCATCCACGTTCTTACAATCGACGTTCTTAAATATAAGTCGCGTTTGAGTATTCGGGGGTAAAACAATTATATTCGATTATCGAAAATTACAAAGAAAGTGCGTAGTATTCCAAAAACAAAAACATCTAAATCAATACCAAACAAAATTATCTCTCCCCCTGTGGGTACGTAGCTATTTACCAGACAATAACTCATCGCACTCCAACAACACCACATTTTTAATTCATAATCAATACAATTTTCATTCCTCCTGTCCAAACCGAAGTGAAGGCCATAATCAATGTCCAAGGGACTAAATTCCCACACAAATAAAAGGGGTCGCAGCGACCGATATTAGTATTTCCGCATGCCTCCGCGTGTGTTACAAAGTGTTAATTTATTTACCGTGGGGATTCACACGTGGCGACCCTAGCGTTATTATTTGTATCTGGATAATGTTTTAGATTTGTGTTTTAGTAATTAATGGTTATTATAGCCGCCACTTTTGAAGGAAGCTAAAGCTAAGGTTATGTTAAAATTTGATAGTTGTTAAGCTGTTGCTTACTTTTTTTAACAATTCGGATATCATTTATTTCTTTAATTTCGTCACGGGCATCCATGTAAAAATGGATGCGATTTTGGGACTAGATGACGGTCTGGGGATTGTCGAGCATTATTTATTAATAACTAGCAGACCCGCCGCAATTCCATTCGCGTGGACTTTAGTAGATAATACTAAACCCCAAGTAATGTTGGTTTACATGTAAACTATCAACGCCTAAGTTTTATAAGCAAATCCCTTACAATTTTAAAGTTACTATGAGACAACCTATAAATCCCATTTAATCCTTCTAAGAATGCTTGTTTAATAAATTATTTATTCGATTACGACCCCATTTTAACCAAACAACTGCAAGCAAAAAACAAATTAACATTAACAAAGAGAAAACTTATTTGCTAAAAACAGAATGTAGTTTTAGGAATCAGAAGCGGATTTATTTAAAAAAAAGAAATTACAAAGTTACCTAAAACGATTTATTAACAATTACAAAACAAAATGAATAACTAGGTAGGTAGAGCACAAAATAACGTCCGCACAGGGCAAAAGGCGCAAGCAAAGTGAGCGCGCGCCGTAGCCAGCGCGCTTTATATATCCGACCGGTCTCTTGTGATTCACGCGCCTTGGTTCTCATCTAATACGGCTTCTCCTGATACCCTGGAGTCACGTCCAGGTTCTTCTTCATCATCTAACACTGGCATAGATCTTGAAGTTGGTCCGGGTTCATCAGTGTCCAAAAGCGGCATGGATCTAGGGCATGATGCAGGTCCACTGGTGTTGTCACTTCTTGGAGGTTCTGGTTGGTCTGTCTCAAACTCTGGTGAGTTATCATCGTTACTAGGGCAATCAGGATCATCGGCAGTATCTGCAAGTTGATTAACGGATTACAAAAGTGATATTGGGTACCAAACTGAACCCGACAAGGTTAGATCGTGTTAAGTAATGTTAGCTCAAGTTAGCATTCAAGATCACTACAGTGAATTAGTCATGATCTCATCAATTTATGATCCTTAAGGAACACAAACCAATAGAGACTGATTTAACAAAAGATAGGGTCGACCCAAACATGCATGCAAAACGAGTAAATAACACTGAGCACCCAGGTAACTGAATACCTCTCAGTGACTTTTCGACATAGGCTCACCCCAAAGGGCAATTAGGTCGCGTACCGAAAAGATTTCGCACTGAGCACCCAGGTAACTGAATACCTCTCAGTGACTCTTCGGCATAGGCTCACCCCGGAGGGCAATTAGGTTGCATACCGAAAAGATTTCACACTGAGCACCCAGGTAACTGAATACCTCTCAGTGACTCTTCGGCATAGGCTCACCCCGGAGGGCAATTAGGTTGCATACCGAAAAGATTTCACACTGAGTACCCAGGTAACTGAATACCTCTCAGTGACTCTTCGGCATAGGCTCACCCCGGAGGGCAATTAGGTTGCATACCGAAAAGATTTCACACTGAGTACCCAGGTAACTGAATACCTCTCAGTGACTCTTCGGCATAGGCTCACCCTGGAGGGCAATTAGGTTGCATACCGAAAAGATTTCACACTGTACCAGGCCTAAGAAAGCCACATGCCTACAGTTGCTACTGGTAAAACAAGTACAAGACTGCTGCGGCGCACCAACACTTTGAGCTCACCTTCAAAGAAAGCAGCACATGTCTCAGGGGTCCACTCGCCCCTCCAGGGTACCATGAACTGGGCGGCAGCATATGTTGTCTTTCCATACGACCCAGCCATCAGTTTTAACTCGTAACGACCGTTACTAAGTACCCTGGTCACACGGTAGGGTCCACGCATACCAGGATCCAACTTTCCCTTAGACTGGGAATACTTGATGACAAAGACCATGTCATTTTCATGAAATACTCGTGGAGCGTGTCTGTCCCTATTAACTGTAGCGTCCTGCTGAGCCTGGTTCCTTGTCAACCGTTCGGCTGTCCTTTGTCTAAGCATCTCCCGCCTTGACTCGCGATTACCCGTATCAGAGTTTACAGAAACGTCTCTTACCAGTGCGCGTATTGCCGGTGTAGCACTCTCGTGGCCAACCAAGAGGTTAAGAGCTGAGGTCTGAGTTGTTTTCTGTTTAGTGAGATTTATTATGAGTTGAAGTTGCCAAACCTCATCCGCCCACTCGCCCTTTCGGTGATTAGTAGCAATTCGTAACATATTTAAGACTGTGCGAACGTAGCGCTCTACCTGACCGTTAGCGTGGTGCATCTCGGGTGTAATACGATGCACATCTACTCCCAGCAGCTGCATCCACGAAGTGAAGTTCGCCGACTCGAACATGCGTCCCCTATCCGATACAACTAACTTAGGTGTACCAAACAACGATATAACTTGCTTAAACACACGTTTAAGTTCGTACACATCTTGATTTAATATCGGACACAGCAGACAATATTTCGTGAATGCATCGACCACAAGCATGACAAACTTGTAGCCCTTTGACAGGGGGAGAGGCCCCAAAACGTCAACATGAAGAGTATCGAATGGTATGTCGGGCTTTTCCCAAGATGTAATGGGTTGCAAAGGTGCACGAGGTACACGCTTGTGTGCGATACATATCAGACAATGAGCAATATATTTTACAACAAAAGTTCTAAGGCCAGGAAACCAAAAATGTCTTAAGATTAGGTCAATTACCTTATCCGAACTTATATGGCTATGTTCATCGTGAAAGATTCGGAGGAGGCTCAAACGATGTCCCTTTGGAATGTAGCACAATAGCCGCGATTCCTCACCTGTTGGTGTATATCGGTAATAAAGGATGTCATTTTGTTTTACGTACCTTGTAGGGTCCAGTTGACCCTGTTCCAAAGACTGGATCATGGTTTGAGTCTCCTCGTCACCTGCTTGTGCTACTTGTGCCCAGTTCCGAGGGCGTTCAATGTTATTAACATGGCAAGGGTTACGACTAAGATAGTCCGCGTGTGACAACATGGCGCCCTTTCTGTAATTAATCTGAAAATTGTAATCCTGTAAAAAGATCCACCATCTTGCCACACGCGGTAACAGATCTCTTTTGTTTTGAGTCGCCTTTAAGGCGTTACAATCGGTAACTACTGTAAACTGTATGCCTATCAAATAGTGTCTGAAATGTTTCAGAGCCTTCACTACCGCCAAAGTTTCTAGCTCATAGGAATGGTACTTTGGTTCCGCCCCTTTTGTAACCTGACTGTAGTAGGCGACTACACGCCGACTACCATCCCCATGAACCTGGTGTAAAACAGCACCATAACCGAGACTACTGGCGTCTGTGTGTACTTCAGTAGGCAACTTCGGATCAAATATAGCTAATACAGGCGCGTTAGTGAGTGTTTTAATTATATCCTGTCGTACACCCTCCTGTTCACTACCCCAGCAAAATGTTACGCCCTTAGCGGTCAACCGCGCAATACAAGCCGTTTTTGTCGAGTAGCTGGGAATATACTTACGAAAGTATCCCGCCAAGCCGAGGAACTGCCTCACCTGTTTAATATTTTGAGGGATAGCTGAATCGACTAACGCCTGAATCTTACCCGGGGCGGGTCGTACTTCACCATTGGAGATCACTCGTCCTAGGTACTCGATTTCGGTGCATAAAAACGAGCATTTCTTTAGATTTATAGAAAAACCTGCTCCAGTCAAAGTTGAAAGTACTTTACGCAAAGTCTCTAAGCCTTCTGAAACTGAGGAAGTTAGTATCAAACAATCGTCGATATACACCAAAACCTTTCCCTCCGAGATTAAATCCTGTAAAGTCTTACTAATGATCCGCTGGTATACTATGGGTGCATTAGCTAGCCCATACGGCATTTTGAGCCATTCATAGTGAGACTCTGAGGTGACAAACCCTGTGAGAGGAATGGAGGCTTCATCTATGCAGATCTGATGAAAGCCAGTCGCCATGTCTAATGTCGAAAAGTACTTACTTTGCCCTAGGCGATCGATGTGGTCGTCGATTAAGGGTAGCGGGTATCGATCCTTGACCGTGATGCGATTGAGGGCGCGAAAATCGACGCACATGCGGTCAGACCCATCCTTCTTCTTTACTAAAAGGATGGGACTCGAATAGGGGGACTCTGATTCACGGATAATACCCTTGGAAAGTAGATCTTGAATAATGGTACGTACCTTGATCTTCTCATCAAACGACATCTTATACGGGCGATAATATATCGGGTTGTCGCTATTTACCCGAATATGCATTTTACCTGTGGTGACGGTGGAAGTAGCTGTACCCGTAATCATAAAGTCTGCGTACTCGTCCAAAATACCTGTCAGCTCCTCCAAGTCACGGCCGGTTACAGCCGTCTTCATCGGAGGCCGCTCGCTCGCGTTCACAGCCGACACTGTCGAGAACTTAGGATCATGCATAATACGCTGGGAATCTTTTGTTCTCACAAACGTCACACCTTCGCGGTTGAGCACATCCGTACCTATGATGATAGGGGCTGTGTACATGCATTCCTTAGGCACTACAAGTAAATCGACCTCCAAGGTTATGTCTTGCAATTCGACAACGAGGGTGACATAGCTATCTACTCTAGTAAGGGAATGACCTATGCCCTTTATTAAGCGGTTTGTCGATTTTTGTTGACAGGAAAAGTGGTTCACAATTGATGACGAAATGAGTGAAACGTCTATAGCGCCACTGTCTATCAAGATATCTACAGGTATACCTTCGATCACGCCTACCACAATATCTTGGCGAGTAGTAACAGGCTTTGAGCAAAAGTTAACGTTACTCTTATTACGTTGGTCGGAGCGTTGCCTAGCACGGCACTTGCTGATGTGATGACCCACCTTTTTACAGTAAGCGCACGTTATTTCCGCCGAAGTCTCGCCTGCGGTTGGCTTGGTTTGGTCCGGGGTACCTGCATTGGAAGACTTGGATACCTTGGGACAGTTAGCTTTCTGGTGTCCGGTCTCGCCACATGAAAAACACTTACCAGACTGTGCCTTTAAATGCCTAGGAGGTGGTTTGTTACTGGCGGCGACCCTGTTGCCGTTGTTGTGACCTGTTGGGCGACGTGCCATACCTATATCCTTGACCGTCTCCTCGGGCTTAGAAAACGTCGAAAGGTAGTTCACCAAATCATTTGGCGAGAGGTTGGCGTTGGTCGTGGCAGCTTTGACGTGTGGGTCCTTGATACCGCGTAAAACTATGGCCGTAATAAGATCTTCGCTAAGACCTTTTACGATTCGAAGACGTAGTAAACACTGACGGGCGTATTCAGCGTACGTGCGGAACTTGTTTGAATCGGTTGACATCACTTCGTACAAGATGTTGGCTACGTCGATCTTTTTGACACACAAACATCTAAAATCTCTTTTAAAATTAGACCATGAACGATCGTCAGTAACCCACATGTCTAGCCATGACTTCGCGTCACCTTTCAAACAATTTCCGACACGACACAGACATTCGTGATCATCCCATCGATTGCTTAACCTAGCCCTATCTACCTCGTCAAACCAAGCATCGACGTCATGTATACTGGGGTCGAAATTGGAAACGTAATAACTGCGACTACTTACGGATTTGAGCGACTGGATAGCTTCCACTATCTGCTCAGTACCGTTACCAAAAGAAGGGGCGGCCGAGCCCTCCGGCGGCGGCGGCGGCGGCTGCGGTGGCTGCGGCCGTGTAGTGTTCTGTGTCTCTAAAGCCTGTATACGAGACAACATGGTGTGCAACGAATCGTGACTATGACGATCACGGCGGCGGCTCCGACTCCGATAGCTACGACGGTGGTCACGATCGTAGCTATCACGATCACAGCTATAGCGGCTGCGACTCCGATAGCTACGACGGTGGTAACGATCGTGGCTGTCACGATCACGGCTATGGCGGCGTCTGTGCCTCCGAGCCTCACCATCACTGTGACCCGAACCATGATCACGAGACCGCGATGCATGTCGTGACCTGCTGCGAACTGAACTAATTATGGAACGCCGTCTGCTGCGACGCGGCGTACGTACTCGCGACAGGCTACGCGAACGCCGACCTCGTGATTCCCTGCGAGGAGAGCGGTGCCCACGTGGACTCCGCGAACGCTGTTCGCGTGAACGTGACCTAGATGGCCTGTCCATTTTGTAACACGTAGGACAAACACAAAGATACACAAAAGACACACAAAGAACACACAAAATAAATTCAACAAAATAACACGTGGAAAAATGAGGTTATGAAACACGCACTTTGCGGATGTAATTTTTTCTTTTGATAAATGAATAGACCGAAAAACTGAATTTAGTGGGTAAATGAGCACTTTATCCCACTTCTGATTTTAGGAATCAGAAGCGGATTTATTTAAAAAAAAGAAATTACAAAGTTACCTAAAACGATTTATTAACAATTACAAAACAAAATGAATAACTAGGTAGGTAGAGCACAAAATAACGTCCGCACAGGGCAAAAGGCGCAAGCAAAGTGAGCGCGCGCCGTAGCCAGCGCGCTTTATATATCCGACCGGTCTCTTGTGATTCACGCGCCTTGGTTCTCATCTAATAGTAGTATATTAGTCAACCCGTCACATTAATCTATGCACGTCTATTGTACGCCCTACCAACTGTCCAGGCAAAGCCGCGCGCGCGACATTGTAAGCCCACCCGAAAGCAGCTTTGAGTTTGTCCCAGCGGATTAAAACCAGAAAGTTGGAATGCAATTTTCATTAAACTATGGGCTGGGCAGCGATGACGCAATACGACATTATTTACAAAATACTAACGACACAATTCCACTCACAATTAGAGAATTGCCTACTGCGATGTTTCGGGTAAGGGTACATCTGGTCCGAATCTCAAACTCATCCGCGGAAGAGATGTCCACTTCACTTTTGAGTAGGGGTACATCTCGTCCGAATCTAAATTCTCTTGGTTTTAGATTCGGATCAGTTGTACCCTCAACCAAAAGTGAAGGGGACAACTCGTCCGAATATCTTGTTTCAGAGAAAGCTGAAAACTTATTGTCTGAAAAATGTTACTATACAGTGAAAGATTTTATTAATGAAAAGAACTTTGACAAATAACATTATTACAACTTAGTATTTATTAAATTTATGTCAATTCTATTTCTCAACTTTTTTTAGTTTATTGGTTACAGTTTTTTTATATTAATTATTGCATATAAATTAATAAGATAATTGCACGCCCAAAAAGGGCAAATTACATTGCTACTTATCCACTGTATTTACCATATTTTACATGTAATTGCAATAAATATACTTTTACTTTACTTTTATTAGCTGCTGCCGGCGGCTTTGCACGCGCTTTTTACGTGGCCCATGTCCGTCCCTGGGATACCTTTACCTCCATGACCAATTTCATTGAAATCCGTTCAGCCGTTTAGGCGTGAAAAGGTAACAGACAGACAGAGTTACTTTAGAATATAATACTAACTTCTGCCCGCGGCTTTGCATGCGTATTTTCGGTATGATAAGTAGCCTATTATCTAAGTTAGGCTATGTTCTAAGTGTGCGCCAAATTTCTTCTTGATCTGTTCAGTCGTTTTGGAGACAAAAAGGTAACAAAAGTTTTACATTATATAATATTAATAGGATAGTAGGATTAATATAAATTCCGTAGCTTGCATATTTGCAGAAATACTTTTAAATCCCTTTGATACCTTATACAAAAGCAGTGCGTAATCGATTAAAAGTAGAGAAATTTCAAGTAATCAAGTAAAACCCGTTAGATCGCATGAAAATCTAGTTTGAAAAGTATCGTAGCAGGATCTATTCAGAAAATTTGAAACAGTGATTTTGCTTTGGGTATAAAATCTCTGAGCGCATTCAACATGCACTCACATTAATCAAAAGAAAACTTCGTTTCAAAACTCGGGAAACTCATCCCGCATGTACAAGGTATCCCAGAATAATATCTAAATAGGTAATCCAATACTAAGTTTTTAACCAACCATAGGACGAGCAGACGCACAGAAAAATACCACCCGTACCTGTTCGATATACCACAGTATCGAACCAAAAAATTCTGCTGCTTACTTTTACAATAAACACGGCCAAAGAGTGGAATGAGCTTCCTGCGTCTGTTTTCCCGTTAGAGTATAATCTTCGAGTCTTCAAATCCAGGGTGAATAAGTTACTTCTGGAAAAGCGTGCTCCATTTTAGGCCACATCTTCACTTACGTTAAGTGAGTTGATGGCCAAACGTTTGACCATTACCACTAAAAAAAAAAAATTTAAGATTGTTAGACTCATCTTCAGTAAAAACGCTATCTATGGCACCATAAAATCAAAAGCAAACTGAAAGTTACAAATAGCTTGCTTGGATTAAGAGCTTTCTCTGAATTCCTGATGAAAAAATTACAAAATAGTCTATTAAAAGTAGCTAAAAAAGCACAAGAGATATTCTAAAGCACCTTGTACCATACCTATCCAGAATGCCATCACAAATCAAAGCATTTAATTTTACTTTTTGTTGCGTTTCGACAAAGTTTTTCCATTTGCCTCCATTCCTGTTTCGTCAAACGCTGCTGGGGCAACTTTTTCATTTACTCCTCGATTTACTCATTTCTCGAACCGTACAAATACCTTTATTTTTGGCGATTAGGTTAGTCGGTTGTTTTTTACATTTTAGCCGTATTTCACACAAAGAAGTTGCAATGTTAAAACAAACTATAGGTTGGACTGAAATGGATGGGGAAGTAAGGGCAGGTACGATAACCGTTAAGGCTACAGGATTATGGTCTTAGGAAACTTTCCATAGCATTTAGAGAAAATTTAACACAGTCACAAACTTCAAGTAATTCAACTCTATTTAGTATTTCGCGTTCTGGAATACAAAATATTTTAGGTCAACAAGAACATCTGCGATTCACTTCAATTCAATTAACTTCAATTAACCAATGTCGTAAAATATTTTCCACCGATATTTCTTTAGTTTTGTACTCTTTTGTTTACTAAATATATTAAAGATTCTACAACCGAGTATAGAACCTATTCAATACGGGTCCAGTCCACATTACCAAATTATTGTTTAATTCGCATCAACACCTTATGCGAATGAAAATGTTTTTTCAAAACACCTTTTGAAAGCTCGCACAATACGATTTAACGTTTCATTTCATTTCAGCCCGGAAAAGGTTGGTGTTTGTTGTTGAATAAATCATTCCGCAATAAATGAAGTGTGATGAATCGGAACGTTTTGAAATAAAGTTGAAGTTATGTTGAATTATGTTTGAAAATAAAGTCGCATGGTCGAATAGATACTATTTTTTTTTGTATCATGTGCTTAACATATGACATCACAGTAATTATTATAAACTGCGAAACTTTGTAGGGATGGAGAGATGGACGGATGTTTGTAACTTCTTCACGCCATTGAAACTACTGAACGGATCGGGCTCAAATTTTGCATAGTTGTAGGCCACCTGGAATAACACATAGGCTTTAATTCAATAAATCAGTTCCCAAAGGATATAAATAACCCTTGATCGTTTCCATAAAACAACGCGTGCGAAGCCGCGGGCAGAAACTAGTCCAAAACATGTGTTTTAGTGTGCTAAGAAGAAAAAATGTAGAAGTAAATATGCAAGTTTGAACCGTTGGAACATTTTTCCTAAAGAAGACCAAAATAGACGGCATTATGACCGACGTAAATTCACGTTGGTAATTTCCATTCCATCTGGTAACATCTCTCAAGCTGTCCCCCAGCGTACTTGAGGGTAGCTCATCAGTTGTTACGACCTCAACTATCCGTGGAAATCCGCAGAAAAATGAAGTACACCCCCGCCAGGAACTTTCTTAATAAAGTTACTTGCTTTTTATTTTTGAAAGAACAGTGCAGCATCACTTGCTGGGAATTCCGTAGTCAATTTTGTTCATAATGCCCTTGTTCTATTTACATTCAACGAAGGAAGAAATCTTTGCGACAAAAATGAACACCGGTGGTGACTTGGCTACTGGTTTGTGAGAAGGGCGTTGACATTCTGCGATACAGTGTTAAACTTCTGCAGATGACATTGTTTTTCAAAACGATTTTTGTTCTATGTTCTGTACCAATAATAGTTATTTGTGCAAACGAATTTTTGTTGAGTGTGCCGATATTAAATCCTGACCTAGCGAAGCAGTCACGAGCGTAGTGAGTGGCTCTAAAGTAGACTGCTGAGATAGCGAGGGATTTAAAAGGCACGAGACTAAAAATATTTGCCCTCGAGTTAAACCACGACGTTTTTCACCACGACTAGCGAGAAAATATTTTGTAGTTTATAAAAGACGTCGAATGTCCGAAACTCATTTTGGTCAACAACCTCAACAACCTAGGACTTGCAAAACAAATGCTACAAACCTCTTTCAAACCACAAACGGACAAAATATTTTTTTCTGTGAAGGTTGCTTTGTTCCGAATTCAAATTACTTTTTTCAACAAGTTGAATAATATTCTTTATTTAAAAACCCGATTTGCTCACAGTTTGAGCAGCAATGTCACCGTTTTCAAGCGAGAGTGGTGAAAACGATTTTTACTTGACTTTACTTTACTTGATTCTACTGTTCCTTTGAAGCCGGATCTAACAAGACCAGACTAGACCTAAATTTTTTCAAAGCAAGTGATGCAAGCCACATACAAAACTAAACAGTAAAGGTACGAGTTGGCAGCGGACAACATGAGGCAGCATCGGACGACGTGACGTTTCGCAGCGACACTACTGGTTTCTATGTATTTCTATGAAATGTGTCGCTAACGACGTGTCGCTAACTACGGAGGGAATTTCATAGAAGTACATAGAAACCAGTAGTGTCGCTGCGACACATCGCGGCGTCTGCTGCTGCCTCATGTCGTCCGCTGCCAACTAGTACCTTAAAGAAAAAATAAAACTCCTCTCAGGATTGCATTGATTGAATTACCTGTCAGGATAAAAATCCCATTAGGTATACATGTCGCCGCTCAATCGTAGAATCAGTTCGTTTTTAGAATATCTAGGCTGGTTACATTTCAAATAAATTCCTGATTTGTTAGCAGTTCGTCCAAATCGCGTTTCGTTCAATAAGCGCCGGTCCATCATGTATCCATACGCAGTTCATCCAATTCTTACTAAGTACTTTTACTTTAGAAAAATATCTAAAATAATTAGCCGGGTCCACACCGGATGATCCAACGCGCTCTGATCGCGCGCAGCAAGATCCAAAGATCCAAAGACGCGGTCAGTTTGGACGTGGAGCGCGCGTTCCTTGCTGCGTTCAATCCGTTTTTGGTCGGTTTTTTGGTCTGCCTCAAAGACGGCTCATTTGCGTGAAGCGCGCGGTGTGGACGGTTGTGTTTATGGTTCTTGCGATCCAGCCGCTGCTGTACGTGTGACTCCATCTTCAGCAAGCAATCCATAAGCGATCCGTGATTCAGTCACACTGAATCACGGATCGCCTATGGATCGCTTGGAGCGTATTTCAGGATCGCAGTTTTAACAAACTGTGATCAGCTTAATGCGATCCACTAATCCATCTAGATCCACGAATCGCGGATCGCGGGATCGCCGATCCAATTTGGATTGTCTGGTGTGGACCCGGCTGTTTACATTTAAGCCGTCTTTTGAATTATCAACGACAGCAATACGTCTAAACGTCACTCAGCCATCTCGTCGAATAATATGAAACAGGTTTTCCTCCGGTTTCAAATCGACGAACGGGCTGATTCTACGATCCCCCGACGATATCCTTTATGGGTTAAAATTGGATTGTGTCCATAAATGCTACTGTAGGTACGTCATATATCCTACTTCATGAACATAATGATGATGACGATGTTCTCCTAGCCGAATTTGGACCACGTTGGCCAGTCTCATGGGAGACTAGCCAGATGCGCAGGACATATTATAGTGCACAAGTGTGTGAAACACAGGTGCGCTCTCTAATCCCTCACTCTCAATCATCCGATGGGACGGCAGACCGTGCTTTCCGAGGCATGGGGGTGTAACATTGCTAACTTCCTGACTCCGGGCTGCTACTGTGAATTTTTCTTTCTTGAAAAACCCCAATAACAATTGGTCCGACCCGGGATTTGAACCCAGAACCTCATAATCAACGGTGGAACAAACTGACCGCTAGACCAACAATAAACAGCAGCGGCAGTCTAAACACAATAAACAAGTCCCAAGTCCAATTCTACGATTTTGCGGTACCTATTAATACAAAAACAACTGCAGTTGACGCAGTATCAACAACAAAGCAAGCATTAAATATTCCAAAATAATTTTCATATTTCCCTATCTTCAAGTATTTGCGTGCAAGAAAGAATGCAAAAACTAACGAAGTAAACTTTATAATTTTGCTCGCAATTGTACCTCGACGGATTCCTTGAGAACCTTTCTTTAAACTATGAAACTTGTAATTTACGAGACTCAACTTTGAAGTTTATTAAACTAGTTTCTTTTTATTTCAACCAAACTTTCTATAGAAAATTATTGGGTTTCAAGCTAAAGTAATTAAAAAGCTATTGCAACTCTCACTGACTTACTAAACGCTCAACTGAACTATAATAAATAAAAGGTGCTGTTTTTTTGCGGATACAAAATACCTTCGGCGTTTCTGTATAGGTTTTATACATATATATCGTATATAAAACCTGTACATACGTAAGTACCTACCTAGTTCAATAATTTCTTATTATTTTTTAACAACAAAGATTCAAATTGTTACTTTTCGTAACATTCAACAGAAGACAGCCAACAGAATGCAAGTCAATCATTCAAAGACTAGCTGCATTCTTACTACCCGTTATCCTATTATCCGTTTTCCCGTAGCAATGAAGCATTTTCCCGCGGTAAAAAGTAGCCTACTGTTCCTGCGCATCAGGAATAATGTGGGCTTCTAAAAGTAAATAGTACATTTTACACCTAGGCGAGAAAGTGATCGATTCCTACCGAGTGTGTCGTTTTGGTTTTAAAACACACGAGGTAGGAATCGCACTTTCTGCCGAGTGATAAATAGTGCTTTATACTACACCTTCGAGAAAAATAAAAAGCAGAATTAATTATCAATTGAAATTTAGAAGAACTTACCGCGCCCAATGATGTTGGTAAAACCTCATTGACCGCGCCAGCCTTTGGGTTCTTTTTTCAAAATATTGTTCGGAAATCGGAGGAGGCCTAATGGACTTCGAGTAAAAACTTTTTGTCGTTTGACCGAACGAAAATAACCATAGCTACCGGCCGATCATTTAGGAAATTAAAAAAAAATAACACGTTAGAAATGGATTTCCATACACTTTTTCCTCCCGCTAAAACACGTAAGAAATGAAATTCCATAGAGTTTTTCCTCCCGGTTTCCTATAGGCCTGCAAAGACATACTTTCTATTCTATTAATGGAAAAGGAATAGGCAACTTTCCGAGCAGGTGCAGTATAAAGAATTTTTCAAAACAGTCCAGTAGTTTCGGAGCCTATTCAATACAAACAAACAATCAAATCTTTCCTCTTTAAAATATTAGTATAGACATCGTACATCGTAGGTCTAAAAACCTGTACATAAGTATAAAAATAAAGATAAAAAATTAAGGTAAATTGTTACCTATATTTTGTAACATTCAACAGAAGCCAGCCAACAGAATGCAAGTCAATCATAAAATATCAAAGATTAGCATAGAAATAGAAGTGTTCTTCACTTCTTTGTTACCGGTATTGATCTAGGTGAGAGCTGGCCGGCATTTCATCAACTTTTAGAGCGAATTCCCTATTCCACTTCGAGAACTTATCATTGAAGTGCCCTGGAAGTTCGTACCTCTTCAAAGTTAGCACGTAGGTAGCGTTTTACACAAATGTGTACCTAGATGACGTGGATATGTGGTTACTAGAATAGATGATTGGTAACTTACACATTGAAAATATTTAATAATCAATTTGGTTAATTTTGATATGATTAACTTATGTCAGGTTGAACAAATTGAAGTATTAATTTATTTATTTATTAAGTAAGTACTGTTATCTAGCCCCAACTGCGGGGGGACATTCTGCTGGTGCCACAGAATAATATAAAATTAACAAACAGGTCCTAGATCAATATTATACCTACCCAAATTTTTTGCAACTAACTTATTTTTCAAGCTCTTCATAATACATTATACCCTCCGACCAAACAAATGACTTCTACATACAACATGGCATTGACCTTTCGTCACTACTAAACTATGGAGCTTGTACTTATCTATTTTCAATGACCGCGTAGGTGACTTAGTTGCGAGCCGTCGAGTGAGAAGAGAATAGATGGAACGCATCAAAGAGTATCTATCTATCTATCTATCTATCTATTAGGAATAGATTTTTAAAAATCTGCCGAAAATGTTTGCGGCTTGCTTTGTTTAATGAATATTAATCTGTAGCAGTAGCATCCTCTATGATGCCGGTCTGTGAACGCACACCCTAACGTTTCAACTGCTAACGTTTGAGCCGTAATGCCGTGCCTTACCACACCGTGATCGCGGCCCAGAAAAGATGGCGCTTCTCTTGTCCCTAGCCAAGACACACTTCGGGTCACTGAGCCATATGAGTAAGTAAGGAAGGAAGGAAAGCCAGCAGCACATACAAAAATTAAAAATAAAGAAAATGGAAACAGAAGGCGATTAAAAGGATTTCACGAGTACCTAATAAAAATGGTAGATACATATATAGAAAGTGTGAACAAGCAATGTAAACTACCTACAAGATAACATTGTGTGTATTATTGACGACCTCCGTGGCGCAGCGGGCGAAGGTCCACCTGCGACGCTGGAGGTTGCGGGTTCGATTCCCGCCTCGGAACAAATTTGTGTACGATCTGCAGAAATTTGTTCCGTTGGTCTGGGTGTTTTCTATCTATAATAAAAAATATCTATCTATGTAGTGTATTGTATTAAGTATATCAGTTATCTAGTACCCATAACACAAGCTCTGCTTAACTTGGGGCTAGATAATGCTGTGTGAATTGTCCAGCATTATTTATTTATTTATATTTATTTATTATTGCGTTCATTCCAGCATTTCGACATCGACAAATCGTCCCGTTCGAATCGAAGTTGGGAGCACGTTGTAATTCCAATGCACTCCAAGATAACTTGCCATCACAAAACGAGCTGACAAAGTTGTACGTCCTTATTGTTAAACTAACATTGTAGAGTCAAAGTGCGCTTGCGTATTTTACCTTTGCTAATATTCTATTTCTGTAATCTATTAGTGAATCTGGTTCCACTTAGTTGAAAGTGAACACGTACCGTTTCATAGCCTCTGTAAAAGCCTGAGCACATACATCCAACACTCCTACCGTACAACACAACTTAAGCATATAAATATGGGCTCATTATCTACAGATACATTTTAAAATGGCTTCCCACAAGCTTGAAACGATTGGTTCACGAGTTCTCTGCTATCTGATGCCGTCAATATAAAACGCATCTAAATTTACAAGTTAAAGCCCGAATTTGAATGCTCATTTTTGTGTTGTGCGGTAGTGCTGTTGGACGTGTGACCGCCACCCAAAAGTCTCACGTGAATTTTTGACAGATTTTGTTGAATCTGACAAAAAATCGCGACTTCAGCTTTTTACGAAGAAAAACGTTTCGATATCGAATCCGACGGCTTTTCCGACGAATCAAAATAACCCTGCAGGCCCGCTTAAATCTGAGACGCGTTTGAGTATTCGGTTTAAGGGCTCTCGTAGAATAAAAAGGAAAAATCTCTTCCGCTAGCTATGTCCCTACCTACCCCCTACCCGTACCCCTTAGTCCCACTGCTGAACGTACCTCCAGCCTCCCCCAAAAGAGGTTACCGTCAGGATGATGAGTCACCATCTAGGATGTCGTATTTAACGTTGCAATGCTATCCAAAAATTGCTTCCCACTTGCTTTTATTTGCTTCCTACAAAAAGAGATTTGCTTTATTTATATTTTAGACTAGTTGCATTGTTACTACCCGTTGTCCTATTACCCGTTTTCCCGTAGGAATGAAGCATTTTCCCTGCTTATGTTCATCAGGAATAATGTGGGCTTCTAATGGTAAAAGAATTTTTCAAATCGGTCTATTAGATTTGGAGCCTATTCAATACAAACAAACAAACAAACAATCAAATCTTTCCTCTTTATAATATTAGTATAGAAGAAATTAAACATTTTAATGTGACCGTTCATTCTGACGTTAGGATGACCGGTCACCTGGCCGTAGACTACGTGCGTTGTGGAATCCCTGAAATGTATATTTACCAATAATTGCTTCCTTCAAAGCTTTATCAAACCCAGATCCTGTACCTAGCAAGGAAAAAAAGATATATCGATATTAGATGAATGGGTAAGCCCAGTGCCTGTCAAAAAATGGAGGGCAAAAGTGCAGTCATAGGTAATTGAATTTGGGGGGGGGGGTTCATTACATAATCACAACGCTTACGCTTCGTAGGCGGTTTGGTGATCACAGTAGAAATGCACAGAAGGAAGCTGCATGGCCTTTGTCTTGTAGGTTCTCTTAGTCATGAACCTATATCTGACCTGGACTGTGCACTTTTCTCATAAAAACAAGCCGTGTGAGAGGCCCCAAAGTAGTAGTTCATCTCTTTCTAGTACGATGTCCATATTTCTGTACTTATATACATCCTACACATGTTGCAACGTGCTAGACAAGGACCAACTACTACTTTTAAGCCCTCTCACTAGGCTCGTTTTTCTACTCTGACATGTCACAAAGAAAAATGAGCCTTAAAAACATGTTCTTGCAGGGTACTTTTCAATGAATGAAATATGTTCGTGCACGATGAAAGATTCATGCTCTTAGTCGCCTCTTACGACTTCAACGGGATGAGTTGAACGGTTCGATTCCTACGTCACGACCGCTACCGCAATTGAGTTATGTATCTAATTGTGTGTTACAAATAAATGTAGCTGTATGTATGTGTGGTGCCGGCTTAGAATTTGTACCACCTCAACTCTTCCCGCGGGTTTCGTAAGAGGCGACTAAGGGATATCCACCGGGGGCGGGCAGCAGCGCCCCCTGCAGAACAATTCTACCACCGAACTGCGATCCCCAACTCGCATGCCCAGCGTGAGGATTATGGGCATTACCCCTATGAGATAAAAGCCAACAAGGCGCTTCTCAGGGGGAGGCCTGCGTCCAGCAGTGGACCAATACAGGCTGTTGAGGTTGAGGTCGATAGGTCTAAGAAATCAAATAAATTACCCAGAGTGTGAAGGCTTATGCACTATAAAAAAAAAACCGTAGATTATATAGGTCTGTTATTATTTTAGTAATGTCATGATGGTTTCTTAGTAGATTTAGGTAAGTAGGTAGATAATAAAACATTTGATGGAAGAAAATTTTAAACATCAAAAGGCGTAGGATTTCTTCCACAATCACCAGAGGCATTTTTTAAATGCCATTCTAATATCTATAATTTAGAAACCATCGTTAAAGGAACCCTAAAATTATGTTTAAAACAATTTTGTTTCAAAGTTTTCAACAGAATACAGATTCTTGTAAAGTTATTGCTGGGTTAAGTAAGGTAGAATACTAAGTTAAGGTACCTGATTCGTCGAATAATTTCTACTTTGAAGTTTGAATGATATTTATTATATGTACATAAAGTAGGGATTTAATCTGCCCTTTGACCTCGCAATCCGACTTATCGGAAGTGGAAGTTTATAAGAATTTAATAAACAAATCCAAATTTATCATGAAATACTTTGTTGAAAGTATTATAAATTCATGTTTGTTTTGTAGTCAGTAAGTACTTGTGTATAAAGGCAATATCGAGGCCAACAACTTTTGTTAGAATACAAAACAAGTAACTTGTACTAAGAACTTGTAAACTAGCACAATCTAGTATCTTGATGCTAAATCGAACAAAAATCGTAAGTCACGTGTTAGTTTCTTAGTTTTTATACCATCGCCAAAAATTCCTCATGAAATTTTAAGCAGTATGGGAAAAAAGTGCCAACCTTGATTCTAAGAAATATTTCCTTGGCCAAAGTGAAGACTAGAATTATAATTATAAAATACCTTTGCAGATAGAATTTAAGCACTAAGTTATGTGTACATCGAAAATATAATCGAACAATCATATTTTTGACAGAAGTTAACCGACGCAGTTGTTAATAGACCGATTAACCGCTGCTATACATACATATTAAATACGATTTAAAATGGACAATGATATGTGCTTTGAGATAGGTTCGCAGATCATACAAACATTTGTCCCGCGGCGGGAATCTTACTTGTTATCTTTTGTGTTGTAGGGAGACCTTCGCCCACTGTGCTAAATAGGTCAATAAGCTACATCCGGTAATTTTACAAAGATTCAAAAACCGCTGACGTTTCTACCTTGACTCATCCTAACATCATCATCAGAACGGCTGGAATGATTCTTATCCGACTTCAAAAAAGGAGGTTATTTGTCCAGCTGTACGTTTTATGTATTTTCTCGCATAATTTCCGTCTATTGTCGACCGATTTTAATGATTTTTGCTATAGCTTAGAAAATAATCCCGTATAAATATTTAAAGTAAATGTAGGTAGGTACCTATGCACCTGTGTTTTATTATAACATCCCTTTTTTACATCTGGGCTAAGATAATCAACTATGCACTCAAACCGTGCTTTGAGATACACAAATCCCAAATCCCAGAGCCAAATTGCAGCTCAGCGCAAGCCGGTCATCCATCCAGCCGTCTGTCACAGCTCAGACTAATTTCTCAGAAGCCTGCTGACCCAGACAATATGGAAAATACGATTACGCTGACAATTTGATGCATGTGTGGTTGGCAAGTGGAGTGAGCTGTAGTATGATGTGAGGCACTTTAGTACCTTGTTACTTATTAGCAGAACCACGACTGAGGAGTGATATCCATAGCTCGTATAAGTATAGAAGTAATGGTAGGTCACTATTAGGAATTCAACTTTAAAGCGACATGGTACCAAATAATTACCTTATGCAGCCGAATGTTGAATAAATACTTATATATCTAGTACCGAAAACACAAGCTCTGCTTTGTTTCGGCTAGATAATGCCGTGTGGATTTTGCAGCATTATTTATTTATGAGTAAAAAAATGGGTAGAGGTAGTTATGGTACAAGATGGATGTCTAATAGAATGAGTGAATAAGAAGAAGAGAAATCATAAAATGTATCCTGTGACTGGAAATAATGAAACGATTAGTGCACGAGAGATATCCTAAATTAAACCTTCATCCGTTATTAGTCAGGAAAAACAACTGCCAGAGATATACAGTACAATCTCTCATCATGCTCGAAATCAACGCAACAACTCGAGTATAAAAGAAAATCAATCATGTAACTTCAATCTCGAAATACTTTACACTGCTTAATTTCATATCTATCTACATTACGACGGCAAGCGAACCCGACCGCGGCCCGATGCGAAGATTAAGATTAACGAGGGCCGACCAAACGATATGTTCCATTGTATTGTTGATTGAATGACTTTCCATAAACATTGATAGGCAGTTCACTTGATACGTAGATTTTGGAAGTAGGTACGATTATATGAAGCCAAGAACTGCGGAACAAATAGGTAGTCTCAAAATCACCTTTTAGCTGTCTACTGTCTTTTGTTTTCACAAAATAAATCTAATTTAAAACAAGGTCGACCTATCCTTCATTTGTCCCGACATCCTGAATAAGAAAACAAAGAAGAAACGACAATAATTCTCTAAAAGGTCGTTTTACAACAGCGTGTCTGGTAACGAAGCGTCGCGTCGTCATTTCATTTGGTCCATAATGATCTATCTGGAGGCGGGCTTCAAATAACCTCAACATTGCCTCGTAATATTTTTCTCCACACATTGTGACTCTCACGTCAAGTTTGAAATAGGAGGCACCGAGCTCGAGTGTTCTTCCGTGAGAACCTCATTATTCCAAAGCACGGTCCCTTTGTATGACGAAATAAGGTTCTTTAACAAACCTCACATACGTATAACAAAACAAAAAAGTACACCTTTTCAGTCCTGAAAGGTGCTTTTGTTCTACATTTTTAGCGTTCTGAAGATCAAGGGTAAGAGGGACCCTTCATGTCTGGGTTTGTTTTGGTTTGTATGCTTAGCCTTTTGTGGCTCTTGTGGTATTTATATTTACCGATATTGCGAGAGAAAGTAAATATGTGAAGATTATATTGCAAGTTGATCTCTTTATGAAAAACTTGCCTCGAGCTATGTCTATAACCTCTACAGATGCTTTATCTATATTGTTGTTCCATATTATGTTTTTACGAGACATATCGGAATTTGCAAGCAGATAGTATTATTGTGTACCTACCTACTAGTAGGATTGAAATGAACTATCACATAACACATGCAAGTCCTTTTTTCACAAGTATTTTTTATCTTCTGCTAGACCACTGCTGGACATAGGCCTCCCCTGATAAACGCCTTAATGGCTCCTATCGTTAAGATTGAATACTATAATCCCCACGCTGGGCATGAGGGTTGCTGTTCGGTGATGGCTCTGCACAATCAATGGGCGCTGCTTCTCGCACCCTGGATGTCCTTTAGTCTCTTACGACACCCGCGGGAATTGAAATGAAACTATAGAAATGGAATAATGGAAGATTACATTAACAAAAAGATTATATCTATAAAAATAATGTGATTTTAAGACGTTTGCTAGTAAACAAAACTTGAAGATATGACCAAACAAAACCACGACATTGTTTTAAATATGCTTCACATGTACTGAACATAGCGGAGAAAATGTGACTACCCATTTGTCTAACAGGACTGTTCCACAAACAACTCACTTCTGACCTTGTTGAATTCATAATAATTTAGTTGTACAGTATCGCTTTGTCTCTTATTTATGTTACGTTTTTATAAAATGAATTGACTGCAGATAAACACTAAAGATACTAAGAAATTAAATAACATCGCAAACATTTAGGGTTCAATTCCCGCCGAAGTCGTAATTTTTTTGCGATGTTATTTAATTTCTTAGAAATTTGTCAGAGTGTGAGGCTTACGCACTAATAAACAAAAACTAAAGATACATTTGAAAACTATTCTTGCTAGTATTTTACTACACTACTAGCTGCAGAACACATAAAAACTTTAAAAAATCTGTATTAGTTTTACAATTTGTATTAAACATATCTATTTGAACTACATTTGTCGTAAAGTTTTTCAACAACCTGTTTTTTTCAGTTCTTCTAAATGTTTTCGTTACACCGTTCAGTGTCGTGTGGTGTGTCAGTTTTCCATTTGGCATTTTGTTTAAGCGGCCGAAAAAGTATAATTGGTAGGTGAATAATTATATAATACACAACTGGATAAAAAGCAGGCGAATCAAAATTAACCAAAACCTATTTACATAAATATAAAAGTATCATTGAGTATTAATTAAAAATACAACAAAATAAATAGCCATTATTTTAGGATCCAGCCAAAAACCTGACATAGGACAAATATTGAAACCAGATAGATTCATTAGCATTTTAATCCTCGTTCAGGATCATTAAGTATGTATGCGGCATGTTACATTAGTTATTAAGAAATCTCTTAAATCAGAGCGCCACTTTCTCAGGCTTTTTTCCGTTACCCGGCTTTGCGCATGACCACCGACTCGACTATGTATGACGCCAAGCCGCACTGTCTCTACACTACGTCCATTGATGAAAACCGTATTATTTAGAAGTTTTCGAGTTTTTCTCTTTTAGACAGATAGAGATACGCGGAAACTTTGTTATTAAATAATTGAGCGTCTAGTCGAAGCGACGCGTGACCCGAGAGGTGGTCAGTATCTGGCACAGCGCATCAGCATTGCCATACAGCGGGGCAATGCAGCCAGCGTCTTGGGGACGCTTCCGACTGGTATTGATATCGATAAGTTGAGCTGCCTCTACATTGTTTGCAACAGTCTGCAGTTAGCTCAATTGTAAATACTAGTTCTAATTTATTTCTATTATTTGATTGTAATTTTCTTTGTGAATAAAGGCTTCTGCCGTTTAAATAATGCAGCGATTCAAGACTTTGTTTTTTTTTCGTAGATATTTTCTAAAATATACCGTATTTTTATTATTTTTATTTTACTAGTGTTTTGTTTAGTAATTGTTGTATGTCTGAAGATGCAAATAAATAATTTATTATATCCATCTAAAATATGAGCAATACAGCAGTTCCAAGTGGAACACACCCCAGCACGTCTCGAGAATTGTGATGAGGTGAAACAATGGAGCGGGGCGGGCGGGAGTTAGTAAATCATTTCACTGGGGAAAATCACTAAGCTTTGCGTTTAGAAAGGAATTCTGTGACGTAGATTTTTCGTCTGAATTGAAGTTGAAATGTGGGTACTTGTTGTATTGAAAATCGTTGCGGTATTTTTTTCCAAACAATTTTCTTACATTTTCCTACTTGAACTGCTGCTTAATTTTTTCCTGTATTAAAGTGTAGGTAACGATTTTTGTCACTATCATTTTTTAGAAATTGGTTTCTCAATGGAGTTTTAATTAGTTTTTTCAATAAGGTAGATTCCTACCTTTCGCCACTTAGATTTGTATAAGAAGCAGAAGGTAAGTCACGATGATTTGACTAATTTCAATTGAATACCTGACTGTCAAACAATTTTGATTTGAGTTTTCGACAAAAAAAATCTGAGCAAAATTTTAGTACCTATCTATATTATCGTTCGTACTCGTTTATCGAACAGTCTTCCCATGGAATATCACGAGGTATCAGCTCAGTAAATGTTTTCAAATCGAGTGTCTTTAATCACTTTCTTTCTCAGGAATAATTCGGTACGTTATATTTTTATTATTTATGTATACTTAGGCATTCATGCGAGTAGTATTTTTTATTATATTTATGTGTGTATTTTTTATGTTATTGTTACGATTTATTAATTGTATTTTTCTTTGTTCTATTTTTGTAGCACTACCTACTAAATTGTTGTTCACACTACCCAAAGGTTAGAAGATAGAGAATGCTATTAGCATTATGCCTATGTACAACTTTTGTTCAATAAAATATATTCTATTCTATTCTACATTATGGGGGGTCAGTCATCTCGCCACCACAAACACTGTAATGATTAAATAGACTAAAAATCAATAGACAGTTTTGTCAATACAAATATTACCCGGTGAAATGCAAACTACATCGTTTGGCAGCAGAAAGCGGTAATTTAACTTGCCATCACCACTCTCAAAGGAAACATTGCACTGAGCTTTATCAACAAAACATACAAACGCATTCTCGAAGGAGTGTAGCGTTTTCGTTGGAACGACTGCAGTTGAGACTGCTTTGGCTACTCGGTCAGTTTGTGTCACTTAACTGTCTGCAGAACAATTTTACCACCCAACTGCGATCCCCAACCCGCATGCCCAGCGTGGGGTTATGAGCACTACAACCAATGAGATAAAAGTTAATAAGGCGCTTATCAGGGGAGGCCTGCGTCCAGCAGTGGACCAATATATGCTGTTGAGGTGAGGCTGAGGGTGTCCCCGCTTCTTTACCGTAAAGTTTAGGTCCGAAACACCTTGCAGAAGTTGAATATTGAAGTTGGGAGTTCCATGATTATGACACAGTTGACTTATATTTTTCACGTTTTGCGCTAAATTTGGGGTTTTAAACGTTGGAAAATATTTTTTTACAATTGCACGTAACAATTTTTTTTATATGTTTCAATTTTTAAGTCACCAATCTAAAAGAGTGACTTGGTAAACGAAAACCGAACACTCAACATATTCAGTGAAACTTTTCCAGTCCAACTTGAATTTCTTCCTTGGATAGAGCAAGCATCGCAGTGCTATTTGAGAAGCAAAGATTAACAGAACTAACCCTATCTTGAGATGGGAATCCGACGCAAAGTTGTTCAGTGCGGTACAATTCTGGACTCTGCTATTTATAGATTGTTTGACTATGTTTGCTGGGAGACATTAGATTGTTGAAGCGAAATTCGTTGTTTTATTTTGGGATTCCAACATCCGTCATCTCGGAAATTTAGTATGATTCGATACTAAAGATATTGAATACGCATAGTATTTTTCAAAGGCGTACTTTCACATTGAACCAAACACTTAAATAAATTTTAAGCCGACTACAGTTATTGATTTTACAGTGTCTCCATTTTTACATTTAGACCCATAAGCAGACAAAATAAATACCTCAAGTACTAAAACATAGGTTTCTTGATAAGGGCGAACAGTTTACTGGTGATTACGAGATACAACAGCAGATGAAAAAATAATGGCAGCCTACACGAGCCGTGGTTTTTGCAGAACAGGTTCTAATTTTAGTACAAACCTAATGTCATTCTGGATGACAGCTACCTATCATAAACCCTACAGTGACAGTTCTATACTTTGACACTGACTAAATTATTGTGTTTACTTTCCAACATCAAGTAGGTATAAAATGTAACAAATAACTTCGTAATAAATATCATATCAGCAATATTGCTCAAGTAAGACTGTCCCCTATAATAGCCAGTGGCCGCGTGGAGCCCCTACCAACCACACAAAGGACAGGAAACCCGTATTATCTGAAAAAGATTAGATTTTGCATATAAAATGCTGTGTACGGCAAACCCTCTTATATTCTAAAGAGGATTATTTTTGCAGTGGACGCTTGTTTGCTTGTATGATAGACTCTATGGATTTTAAAATTGAAATGCAGAAGGCTGAGTTTGGATGCATTGCAAGTAGGTACTGATAAATTTAGGACAAAATGATGATTTATAAAATAACTAGTTTACTAGTTTACGCCCGCGGCTTCGCACGCGTTGTTTCTATGGAAACGTTTAAAGGTGATTTCTATCCCATGGAAACTGATTTATGGGATAAAAAGTAGCCTATGTTTGATTCCAGGATTAGAATTACTTGTGTAAAAAAATTCAGCTTAATCTGTTTAGTCGTTTTGGTGTGAAGAGGTAACAAACATCCATCCATCCATCCATCCATCCAAACTTTCGCATTTATAATATTAGTTTGATATTGATACACTCTGTGTAAAAAAGAATAGTAGGTACTTGATATTGCTAAAATAAGACATTGAGAACTTTGACCAAAAACCGGTACCGAACCGGTATTTTTTTTAATTAATATCTCCGAAAGTCCGTGATTTTAGCAATGGATTTTTTTTGTGGGAGTAGTCCATTTAGGTAGCTATGCTTTAAAGCATAAAGAAATTGCTAATACTAAAGACTCTAGTCAGAAAAAAATAAATCGGTTTTAGTCATATTTGCGATTATGTTTATTTTTTAAGGACAGAAACCTTTATTCACAAAGAAAATTACAATCAAATAATAGAATTAAATTAGAACTAGTATTTACTATTGAAACAATTGAGCTAACTGCAGACTGTTGCAAACAATCCACAGGTAGCTCGTCCCCAAGACGCTGGCTGCATTGTCCCGCTATATGGCAATGTTTTTGTGCTGCGCCAGATACTCACCAGCACTCGGGTCATGAGTCGCTTCGACCAGACGCTACGATAATTTTTTTAAAACCCGCTAAATCTCGGTACCCCACGGACCTAGGGTCTCGACTCCAAGGGGAGCAAATGCAATATCTAATTCTATTCACAAGTCGATCCCTTCGGGGTCCAGAATTACCCCCTTTCGGCTTGGTACATCCTTTCCGGGGCACCCTGTATATTTGCCTATTCATAAATATCAGTCATGAATGTAGAGACAAACCATTCTAAAAATACACGCCGATTGTATGTCGTTTAGTGGAGTCATGCATTTTTAGAATGGTTTATCTCTACCTACTAGGTACCTACTTAGGTACATAGACAATTATGAGAGTTAATGCCTCCTCCACAAAACGGCATTTTTAGAATGGTTTATCGCTACCTTGTTGTAAATGTTTTTAAGCTTAGATAATGCTGTGTCAAAAAAAGCCTTTAGTTTATTTTTAGAGCCTTTTTGAACTTCGAAGGTCAGGCTAGTTTTTCGGGAAACCTAGTTAAGCAAAACACGTACCGAAGTCTAACTATTCTTCAAACTTCTATCCAGTTAGCGCAAGTACTTAAGGCAAGTTACCTTTGACATACTCGCCAACTATTCTCAACATTGAAAAATTGTTTTGTGTAGTTTAGAGAACGTTCCAGAGGCGAACAAATCCTTTTGAAGTCTGTTCCGTAACTCACTACGGGGGCATAAACTTTTAAAATGGGAGGTTTGGTAACTTGTACCGTATTTTTGTATGAGGAGCGAATGTTTGAAACGAGTCTTACTCCTTTATATTAAGGCCAGGTAGTCCTGCAGGAGTATTCGTAAAGGAAAATGCGCGCCTGCCAAGCCGCCGCCGCGCGTGTTTTTTGTAGTTATTTAAACAAGGTGATTAAGAAAATCATTTTATCAAGTCAAACTCTGCGAATTTGTTTAGAAATATTAATGGTCCTTAGTTGAGTAGAAAAAAAGTGTGATATCAGTAGTTCGCTAGTCATAGTATTGAAAAAACGTTAGAAAAAGGGGTAACTTTGGGATTTTTTTCTATCTAGTGAAGGTCATTAGATCTTGTAATTGAATGCTACTTTGACTAGACTAGATCCTTAAGTAATAAATATCTTTTTTTCAGAGTTTTAAACACTATTTTCTAAGTCTGAGATGGTTTTAAAAATCATAAAAATGCGGCCTCTGCTGGCCTACCAAGCCTTAAGGTTACGGATTACCTCCTTAAAGGGGTTGATTGCTTACGCAGGACAAATGTTGACATAACCAGCAGATGAATATTTGTTTCAGGTCTGAACATCGTAGCATGGCAGACAACTTTGCTCATTTCTCGGAGATCAAGCTCACCCTATCTACTACGAATTTTATTTAATTTTGGGGTTCTTCAAAAATAAACTTACCAATTAAACTCCGCGAACATGAAGAGAAACTAGCAAAATTTGAACACAATAAAACAATCAGCGTGAATATGATGCGGTATAAATTTTAAAGGAACCAACTCGTATTTCACAGTGGCACGGTTACATTTCTAATTTTAACGTGCGGACCAAATTTATGCCTCGTACATGTGTTGCCATTTAGTTTGAAAGCTGGTTATAATTTTATTACGTCATATTATAATTAATATTATATAAATACATATATATCAAATATTTATCAGCTTCTATTGATCGGAAGTAGAATGAATAAACATGTTGAATAATTTCTTATTTGCACCGAAGATAGTCAAAACGATTGATAGAATGAATTTTGGTGGGTGAGCCACCTTAAGAGTATTAAAAACACGACGAAGAACGTCCTGCCTTAATTAGCAAGCAAATTTTCGTATTCTTTCCTTTGTTATAAAGAAACATAGACATACAAGTTTGACAACATTAATGATAAATAAAAGATTCAGGCGTTACTTTGCGGAATCCAATGTACAATATTAGGATGAAAAATATTTAGTAACAATTCCGCACAAAACCTTCTTTGGTAAGAACCAACAAAATTTAATCCGCGTGTACTGCCCGCCCTGTAAAAGATGGATCTTATCAGAGAAGGTTTTGTGCGGAATTGTTACTAAATATTTTTCATCCTAATATAAATAAATAAATAAATAATGCTGGAAAATTCACACAGCATTATCTAGCCCCAAGCTAGGCAGAGCTTGTGTTATGGGTACTAGATAACTGATATACCTAATACAATACACTACATAGATAGCTTTTTTTTATTATACATAGAAAAGACCCAGACCAACGGAACAAATTTCTGCAGATTGTACACAAATTTGTTCCGAGGTGGGAATCGAACCCGCAACCTCCTGCGTCGCAGGCAGACCTTCGCCCGCTGCGCCACGGAGGTCGTCAAATATTAAACATTAATGATGTTAAGGTTTGACCATCGACTCTAGAACTTTATAGAGTGGTAGAGTAATATCGTTCGGCGTACGAAACGAAAATTTGTTTATAACTGCACAGCAAATAATATACTTTGTTTGGGTTGTATTGTGTTACTTTTCAATTCAGAGCATGATATCCAAATCTATTCTTGTTCCAGAGATATAGAATAAGCAGTAAGCTATGCCTGTATGCGCGATATGGTTGTAAATAGTCAAATAATAATAAATTTCCATCGATAGCAAGTATACACAAGTTACGAAGTGCCTTCTTATACAGGTTGTCCCATAATGAGTGGATAATACTGCAGGTGCGTGTGCGCGGTGGTATGGCCAATCAGATACAAAAATCAAAAAAAGTGTAACCGTTTGGGACTTGGGCTATGGGGGATAGCCCAAGTCCCAAATGGGGATAACTTGTTTGTGTGTGTTAAGCACTACTATATCCTAATTCAGTGCATAAAAACAAACTGAATTTATTGTATAAATTGTGGGCATGGTGAACAAAAGTGAACAGGGGTACAAATTTTTATAAATTTACAAAAAAATACATAACTCCCAAACGGTTACACTTTTTGATTTTTGTTTTTGTGTCTGATTGACCATTCCACCGCGCACACGCACCTGCAGTATAATCCACTCATTATGCGACACCCTGTATAAGACGATGATGATTCCCTCTTTGCAGAATTTCAGAAACGGCGGCGGCCAGCCTCAACGTAGACTACACAATACACATGGCTAGTCTTCGTTGGGGCTGGCCGCCACCATAGGACATAATTATTATAGTGGACAAGTGTAAGCGCATGATGGCAGACCAATACGACCGGAGAGAGGTCAGGCACTCAAGACCAATGGCTTAAGAGGGCGCATTTTGAGAAAAGGATAGGTAGCATTTTTAGATTTCGTGTTCATAGGAGCGGGACAGAGCATATTTACTAGAAAACTACACAACCCATGATGAAAGTGGTTCAAGGAACCAAATAATTAGTACTAACCTACGAATCAAAACAATAGACCGCAGGGTTCTGAGATCTCGACAAATTATGTGCGAAACAGTGCTCTTTCATGTTTTTTTCATCGTAATTTTTTTCTCACTTTCAAGGAACCAAAGGAAAAATTTGAATTTTATGTAATTCAAGTTTTTTACCACGGGGACGTGACTACTGAGATCTAGGCCTATTTACATTAGGTTCGCCCCCATGCTTTCTAAGGTACGGGCCAACTTCCTGACTCCGGGCTGCTACTGTGAATTTTCATACTAGAAAATAACCATGAATTTTTTGGCTCGACCCAGGATTTGAAGCCGACGCCTACGTTGCCGTTTGCCGTTGAACAGCCTCATTGGGCTAGTGGTCGCCTACCTATAATAAATGTACAAATAATGCTATGTTCGAAAGAAATGCTGTGTACTACAATGTTTGTAAATGACTGTACGTAATAACAATTTTCGAAAATGCCCATACCTTGCCTTGTTTTACCCTTAAACACTCAAGAAATATTAGCAATGTTCGGTGATCTTCGTCCTTGACTTTGGGGGTGTAACCCAGTGGAGGATATTTAGGCGGCGGACAACGGAAATAATCAAATTACCTACCAATATTTTTTGCTTGTTGTCCCCCAGTGGGGTACAATGGAAACGTGTGCCCCTAGTGACTTTTAGTAGGTCTAGTGCCCTGCCGGGGGTCACCGAGATATAAGGAATATCTCGGTGGTGGAGAACGAGAATTATCCCTATCTACCTAGGTTTCACATTTTAGTAGAATAAAATTAAATTCAGCAAGTCCTAGACCCATAAAAAACCAGAATTACATTAGGTCCAGCTAGAAAATTCACGTTAACATAATAAACCCTATCCTAAGACCCCCGGGCAAGGCACTGGACCTACTAAAAGTCACTATTATATTACTGGGACGTCGCTTACATGATTTTATTGCGTCGTAATGCGTACAATGCTATTTTAGTTTACTATCACTGTTAAGTTGGTACACTTGCCCTTTTGGTTTTAGTGATAGTGATGACTTCAACGGTGGATTAGAATTTGATTTTTACTACTTTTACAATAGTTGCCATAAACGCTGCTACGCACAAAACAAATCTATTTTGTCAATATTTGGTAATAATTAATATAGTCTTAAGGCTAATAGTGTATAGTAGTTTCAAGGTAAATAAAATATTCTCTCTCTCTCTCTCCTTAGTTCGGCTGTTTTGGTTGTATTTATTATACCCTATTGTTTTTCTACGGTATTGTCTTTGAATTTGAAAGATTATCCTACCTCTCAACTGCCATTTACAACAGAGTTATAACAGTTTTAGTAGGATTCCATACTATTATTTGGCACTTAGAAAAAAAAAATTATGTTTTAGTTTGGAGTATTACTCGTATTTGAAAATTGGATAAGTAGGTAGTTATTCTATTCTTCTATTCTAAAATTAAAAAGAAGAAAAATTGTTTATATGCGTAGATTTATAGCCGAAGACAACGTCAAATCGATTGATTGGAACTGCGCGAAGTTTTACATTAGACTTAACATATAAATTTTTATCCAAATCAAAAACACGTGCGAAGCCGTGGGCAAGAACTAGTCTAATAAAAAGGTATGATAAGGGTCCCAATCTACAATGCAAAGCTTTTAAATAGGTACAAAAGTTTTAAAACAAAAAGTTGCTCCTTTCGTCAGCCACGTCACAAAAGAGGAGCATCCTCTGAAAACCGTTAACTAAAATCCTCAGAGACCAGAGTGGGTCTTGAGACGTATTACATGCGGAAACTAAGACACGAGAGTGAAGGAATTTATGCAAATGAATCCCGCCTAACTTGATGTATAGCTGCAAATAAAGCAGCTTGTTCAAATCACATGCAATTTTGCTTATAAGGTTCTACAACAGATTCGGTTTACCTATAACCTGCAGGGCCTATACAGGCTACTTTATTGAACAGCTATGGAATTTCGAATCTAGGCCAAGAAATTCCATTGCTGTGACTATGTAGCTGCAGTGCTACGAGTTACGGGCTACGAAACGACGCTACAGGCTACGGAAACCGTAGCTATTGCTACGGAGCTACATATAGCTCCGTAACAATTGCTACGGTCGTAGCAATGGTTACGGGCTACGACACTGACAGACTACGGAAATGTTTTACCACGGGTGGGGCTAAATGTAGCTCCGTAGCAATAGCTACGGTCCGTAGCAATGGCTACATGCTACGACGCTGACGGGCTACGGAAACTTAGCACTATGGGGCTAATAGTAACTTCGTAGCAATAGCTACGGTCCGTAGCGATAGCCAAGGGCTACGATGCTGACAGACTACGGAAACCTTTCACTACGGGGCTTAATGTAGCTCTGTAGCAGCTACGGTCCGTAGCAATGGCTACGGCTACGACTCTCTTACGACGACGAAATCTATTGCTACGGAGCTACATTGCTACAAATCTAAAGGATACGTAACTTTTATAGCTACGGGTGGCCTATGCAACTACATTGCTAAAAACTCACGAGCTACACAACGACTTTGGTAGTACAATGATATAGCTAAAATCGGTTTTAAAATCCTTCATACTTTTTGGAGACAAAAAATGTAACCCTTTTTTGTTTCCAAAAAAATATCAATAACAATAAAACCAAAGAAATATTGGTGAAAATATTTGTCGATGTCCAATCGGTTGGTTTCCAATGGTGGAGCAAATAGCAGAAGATCCAAACAATTTTGCGTTTTGAAGGCTTTCATTCGTCATTTTATTAGTCAATCTCCAATTTGATCTTTTTTGCTGCACGGTGTGTAGTCAGGCATTGTTGAAGTTTTAGTTTTTGATTTTAGTTAGTAGTGTAGTTCCTGCTACAAGATGTTTTATGTTATTGTTATTAGTTATTGTTAAGTTTTAATTTATAAATGTCATTGTCGACTTAAAATATCTTGGATCTAGAATCGAATATACATTTATATTGTTATACTAGCAAGCTGGCAAACAAGTTTGCGGCCCGTCTGATGGAAAGCGGCTACTGCAGCCTTCATAACAATGAATCTTGGGCTACGAAGCTACCTACTCTAGTTTTTCTATGAAGAACTACGAAACTGCGTTTCTTTTCGGCTACGAAACTGCGTTGCTTTTCGGCAACGAAACTACATTGCTACGGGCCACAAAACTCTTTTGCAACACGCCTATGATTGTAGAGCTACACATTGCTACGAACGCATAGGGTAGGAAACAACATTGCTAGGGCTAGGCAGCTGACGAAAGAATGGGGTCTGCGAGTGTGTGGATCGGTGGGCTCGCCGGCCATGTATAGGAGGAAGAGGGGACGCCAGTCTGGCCGCGGATATTTTAAATGTTCCCGTGGTTCGGCGAAAATGGCAAGAGAGGGACACCGGAGAGGTTTTTAGTGGGTATTACGTCCTTCTCAGTGCGTCGAGTCACACATAATTCTGATCCCCCCAGGCCAGTTAATTCGTAAATCAATTTCCTCGCCGTATAAAAAAAAGCGCTAGACAGCTATTAATATATAGCTACGAGTCTACGAGCTGCGAACTCCATTGCTACAGCAATGAAGCAAAATGGCTACAAGTTTAAACTCCGTTGCTACGGGCTACAGGCTTACCACTGCTAAGAACATTGAATGAACCAACCGTAACTGTCTTATCTACGCCTGATGGAATGCATTGTAGACGCCACCACACAATGGGGTCTAGGTAAATAAATTATCTTTGAAAACTTGAATGTCTGTTTTGTAATGCGATACTGAATAATTTAGCAGGATGAAGCTGTCATTTTCTTGGTTTTGTTGCAAATTGAATACAAAAACAGCAAATTGTTTTTGAAATGATTCCTCCACCCTCCTATAGTACTTACTTTATGTAAAAGAATGATGCAAAAGATGATTTTTTTTTTAAGTAAGCAGGTATGTACCAATAAAGAAAAAATCTGATGACAACATTCATAAACAAGATTAAATAAAGAGGCAAATTAATTGCTTATTAGAGCACATAAGTGACTGTTACATAAAGGTATGCCCTAAAAATGTCACGTCGTAATTTTTTTCGTAAAATATCTCGTTTAAATCTGCACCAGCAAAGAGTAAATATAATTTTAAAATCGTGATCAAATTCCATTCAAGAGCGAGCGAGATTTCAATAATCTTTTTATATTTTTACTTTGTCCCGAAAATATGAATTTGCTGTTATTAAATTGTCTTTCATTTTACCATCCACTGTATTATTTTCTGAATAAGCAGGTATATGTACTATGCTTCCTTGTAATATGATTATTGCATAACTAGTTTCTGCCCGTGGCTTCCACACGCGTTTTTCTATGGAAGCGTTTTATGGTTATTTCTGTCCCATGGAAACTGACTTATGAGAAGTAGCCTATGTTTTTATATCAGGCCTCAAACTACTTGGGTATATGCAAAATTTCAACCCGACCCGTTCAGTAGTTTTGGCGTGAATAGGTAACAAACATCATTGACGACCTCTGTGGTGCAGCGGGCGAAGGTCCGCCTGCGACGCAGGAGGTTGCGGGTTCGATTCCCGCCTCGGGACAAATGTTTGTACGATCTGCAGATATTTGTTCAGGGTGTTCTGGATGTATTCTATGTATACTAAAAAATATATATCTATGTATTGTATTGTATTAAATAAATCAGTTATCTAGTACCCATAACGCAAGCTCTGCTTAGCTTAGGGCTGGATAATCATGTGTGTATTGTCCAGCATTATTTATTTATTTATTCCATACATCCAAACTTTCACATTTTATAATATTAGTGTGATATTCTCTGCTTATTTTTACTGGCATAACGGATAGGAAAATACAATTGCATTTCCCAGTGTTGGGCAGGGGCTTCCCGGAATCCATATTGAATGTATTATGTATATGTGCTAGGCTAGTTTAAGTTTGTTATGTTTTTTAGGTCAATTGAATGGTCTCATTGCTCAGGCGCATTTATACAAAATCTTCTAAATAAAGTTAGTACGTGACCCTTTTCACACTGGCACAAATACGTATTAAGACATTCAAATACAGAAGATATGCTTTTTTTTTTTTTTAAATGATTCAAATCAATTTATTTATTCAACTAAAACGGTCATAAAAATAACTAGTTACACTTATCAATTACGAGCGGCCCGTCCCGGCTTCGCTCAGATGGCCTTTTTTTAATTTATAAATGTAGCCTATGTTACTCAGAAATAATGTAGCATTCTAATGGTGAAAGAATTTTTGAAGTCGGTCCAGTAGCTTTTGAGTTTATTCGTGAAATACAAAAACACAAAACGTTCCTTTTTATAATAAAATAAGTGTACATTTAGGGAAAACAAAAATACAGTGCCACTAAGCCGGAGGGGAGTGGTTCTGGACCTTAGGGATTAACCTTCATGGCAATTTTTTTTTAATTTCGAAATTTTGCACTTTTTTTATTATATAGAAATAATACTCAACTATTTCGATGACAAAAATGTATAACAATTAACTTAATTACACCACATTAGGTACCAGTTACAAATAGCGTCAAAAGCAAGCGTCAAAATACGAAAGTTTGTATAGATAGATAGATAGATAATACTTTATTGTACCACACAAAGACAGATAACAATACAGAAATAAATGCTAAGAGTAGACGAAGTACAAAGGCGGCCTTATCGCTATGAGCGATCTCTTCCAGGCAACCTTGGGATGGACTAGACATGTAAGAACAAAATAGACGGTGGCACCCGTAAAATATCAATAAAAAATAAAATAATACTTACACTACATACTATAATACCTACATTTATAACCTACAAACAATTTAATAAACTTACATAAACATAAAATAAAGTTATCTAACTTTGCAAGGATAGATAATGCTGATGAAGCAGTTTTTTAAAGATAGGAAGTGATTTGGCACGTCCGATGTCCAGGGGGAGAGCATTCCATATGTACCTATAGTTTAATGATAAATTAATGTTTTTCATAGTTCCACCCTATTTTGCTACTTACCTACTTAGCAAATAGTAAAGCCTGATAGAGCCACCATAAGTCTGCTCAACTGCATACGATATTTTATGCTATATCAGCCATGCAGTTACAAGTTTTCCCTATCTATTTTCCTATCGTACGTAGTTTTAAAGTCAAATTAGAGTTTGGACCCAGGTGTGCTGCTACTGCGTGTCTTTATAATGTGCCGCAGGCCCTGCCAAATGGTTGCTACAACAGATTTTTGTAATGTTCTGTATTGGTAAGCGAGGTCTGGACCAACGCCAATTCGGCCATCGATTTACAAGTTCACTTTATGTTTTCCTGATACTTTCCGTAGCAGCGCGAGAGGCTTCCGCCTGGTTATTGGTTATGTAATGTGAAATTCTAACTACGGTATTGTCTTCGGATTTTAAGATTAACCTTGAATTTATGCCAAATCTCCTGGTTAGGAAATATTGCTGAAGTTCCCTGTTAAATTGCGTATGAACAGAAAGCGCGTTCAATTTTGTGCTCATTCTAAAGCTGTAGGGAAGTTAGTAAGTAGAATATTAATACAAATGTTAATAAAAATCACAAATAGATAATTAGTTACTTTCGCAACTGTTCGCAATTTAATGCTTATTGAGGCCACGACTTTGGAAATTTAATCGGCACATATAAATTTAAAATAGGTAGATAACTATGATTATTTTAAAATTAATTATTTTTAATGTTAGTAAGATACATATAAGCTGTAAAAAATTTACAAACCTTTTTATTACCTTGTTATTAAAAGTTTAAGACCATTCCCAGTCTCTCGGATACAAAAACACAATTATTTAAACGACCAAATTTAAATTTAATCGTCCCTCGGCTTGTTTTATAAACGAATAACGATTACATTACCTTGAGAAATAAAAACACTTGAATGGCTCAAGTTGAACAATCGTAAGGAACTTCTGAACAAGAGACGTAAAATGTGAAAATATGAAGTTAAGGCCCGTAGAGGCTGATTCTGTGAAATCCTCCTACTTTAAGAATAAGCACTGAAAAAACTTTTAAATCCATCATGGTTATTAACACTAAAGTCATAAATAACGGGATATTTACCATGATTTGATGATTGATTTACATGATTGGAAAGCTCAAAACTCAAATCATGGTAAATATCCCGTTATTTATGACTTAAGCACTGAAAATATAAAATAAATAGAAAATCTGGACGCATCATACATCTGTTGAAGATCGGTAAATTTTACGAAAGTACCTAGCTCAAAGGGCTTAAAATACCCATAAATTAGAAATGTTAGGCACCACAGTTGTACCTAAATAGGATGTTAATTTTGTAACTTGCTCGCTAATAGTAAAACATCGACTTCGACAGCATAAATCTAGTTTCTTCTTTTGGCTTTATAACCCTGGGTTACTCTCAACAGAGGAATAAAAAAAATGATGCTGGGTAATTTGCACAGCATGCATTAGTCTAAATTTTAAATACAACATCCTCAAATTTAACCGTTTCAGCTTTTCTTGGTTACAAATATACAAGAAAATAGTTATAAGATCTGAAATAGTGTATGTATCTGAATTTTTTATTCTTGCTAATAAACGATTGATTTGATTTGATTAGAAAAAGCCTTAGGTAAAGCCGTACGTAAGGTTAAATCTCAAAAGATTTTGGTATTTTTGAAGAAAAATTCTTAGAGAATCAGGCGCCCTTTTATCGAGTAAGTTAGAAAAAAGTAAAATTAAGGAGGCGCGTTTATGTCACGAACTGGAAACAGTATTGGGATAACTGCAAAATGCCTTTTACAGACTTTGCTTCGTATTATTGTTTGAGTACGATGTAAATAGAACATCATTTCGAGTTAAAATGCAAGCATTTTGTTCTAGTAACTATTAATTCATCATCATCATCAGTCCACATATATTAGTCCACATAAGCCTCCCAGTTGAAGACAGAGCGCCGTAGCGCCCTGTCTTCAGCTTGCCGCGTCCAGGATCTGTCTGCAGTCTTCGTCGTCCCACCTGGCTGGAGGGCGTCCTACATTACGTTTGCCTAGTCGCGGTTTCCATTCAAGAACACGTTTGCTCCAGCGGTCGTCGGTTCTTGGCTGGCCCACTGCCACTTCAGCTTGCTAATTCTTTGGGCTATGTCGATAACTTTATTAATAAAATGATCAAAAAGTATACTTTCCAATTGCTGGGCTCTTTTCCATCAATGGAAAAGAGGGGCCATCACGCACTTGTCCTCACGATGTCTCAAAATATAAAATCCCACGTGTTATTCAAGTAATAAAAATATCTTGACCTAGAATACGGACAACAAGCAAGCACGGGCAAAGGTCTTCTTTCTTTTCCTTCACTCCTTATAACCAGTTGCAATTCCCGCCCTGGACTTTTATTTATGCATCCGGTCATGCATCCAGTCATCTGATCATCCGGTAATTTGATTTTGATTTTACCTAGATATCTAATGTTCCTCTAGCTTGCCCAACGTCCTAGATGCATTTAAATCAGATGCCCAACCCCACTTCAGGCGAGTCGTTTTGATCCTCTCTGCAATACAACTCTTGGCACGTAGGGCGGTCTTCCTAAAAGAAACTCATTTGCATAAAATCCTACTGCACTGTATTGGTTTATTATTCAAAGGGCCAGCGTTTGACGGCTCCCAGCCCAATAAAAAGTCTTACTACTGTTTATTTCGCGTTTACGGCCTCGTATTTTAAAACCAATTAAAACGTAATGTCCTTCCGAAGGGATTACAAACTTACGAGACCTTAACAAAGGAAAATAATGAAACATACCCTACCTACTTTATGACAGTGAATCAAACAAGATCTTGTCCAGAAATAAGGTTTTCGGACATCGATCAGCGAAGGAGGCGGCGTATACCTTTTATATTGGTTAAAGTTACCTAATTGGTACTTAAGTAACCATGACTTTATTCTATTGCTAGTAATTTTATTAGTTTTGTTGGTTGTTGGTTACTCTTACGCTTAAATACTCAAAAGCAACTTACATTTGAGCATGTCTCAAGACGCGATTTTTCAATGTCAGTTTTCAATGAAAACCTGCTAAAAATTGGTCACTCGAGAGATGTACATAAGGCTTGGTAGGCCATCGAAGGCCGCATTTTTGTGATTTTTAAAATCATCTGAGTCTAAGAAAACAGTGTTTAAAATTCTGAAAAAAGATTATATATTACTTAAAGATCTAGTCTAGTCAAAATCGCATTCAGTTACAAGATCTAATGAACTTCACTCGATAGAAAATAATCCCAAAGTTACCCCTTTTTCTAACGCTTTTTCAATAATATGACTAGCGAACTACTGATATCACACTTTTTTTTGTACTCAACACTTAATATTTCTAAACAAATTCGCAGAATTGGACTTGATAAAATGATTTTCTTAATCACCATGTTTAAATAACTACAAAAAACACGAGCGCGGCGGCTTGGCAGGCGCGCATTTTCCCTTACGCCTACTGCTGTAGGACTACCTGGCCTTAAATCTGAATGGTGTATAAGTATTCGAGGGTTAGTTTATTCATTGTATCTTATGGTTGACAAAGCAGGACTGTTTGTCCATTTATTCTCCGACATGAATAAACATTTGTGTGTCCGCGCATGTAGTATACTTATTATGTAAGTTTATTTATAAAGTGTGTAAAACTGTTAGTTCTCCGAATGTAACAATAAATAAAATTTGATAATAGGCATTAACTCGTCCGATTTTACCCCACTAAACTTACTCACTTTATAGGAAGAAATGATGTAAATAATTTTAATTTATGTAGTCTGGTGCGCTAAATCATATGCACTGGAAGAGGAAACAAGATCTGTCAAGTGCGAGTGTAACTCGCGCGCCGCGGGTTTCGAACGATTGTCAATTGTACAAATATGTACTAAAGCTACCGGTTAGAGACTTCACTATTTAATGAATACCTAAAAACAGTAGGCACCAAACCACATTTCAGATGGATCGCTCTGCATTCTTCAGTGTTTAGGGGGTAATGGTAAAATTTTCGACTTTTTTCAAGATTTTTGAAAAACAATGTACCTTTCAGAAATGTCAACGAAGGAGAATTGATTTGAAATGTACAAACCAATACCTTTCATTTGATACCCCACTCGGAGGGGTGGAAAAAAGGACAGACAAAGCGAGACCATAAGAAATAAGAAACCCTAAAAAGGACTTTGTCCAGCAGTGGGATAGAACGAACTGAAAATAAAATAAATAAATAATATGACATTCAAGATAAAATAAAACTTATCTATTAGCCAAAAATTCTAATTTCATTATTAGCATCGAATCCGCGCCGCTCCTATCCAGCGCATCTTCCTAAACCAGCAAAGCCTAGTATTACTAGAAAGCCATTCCAGTAAATCCGTTGCAGCGGCTGCAATAAGCGTTGAGTAGTAAATTCCACTATCCCGTCTGGAAACCCCAGCCTAATGGTGCGTGGAAGGATTGCATAACTTATGCCAATTTTCCCCTTCTTTACCCCGTAACGCATCATTTCCCTGGCTCGTTAGATCGGAGGTAATTATTAAAAAGGATAGTCATAGTTACA
This sequence comes from Eupithecia subumbrata, assembly GCA_949316285.1. Taxonomy (NCBI): domain Eukaryota; kingdom Metazoa; phylum Arthropoda; class Insecta; order Lepidoptera; family Geometridae; genus Eupithecia; species Eupithecia subumbrata. The sequence continues at coordinate 26,777,769 of OX438643.1, forward strand.
AACGAATTTTTGATTGCGAGCTGAGAACGGTTACGTGATTGCAATTATGGTAAGTACATAAAGTAGCTCGGTTTTTCATTCTCTCGACAAATGAATAATTTATCTTCAGTGGGATCACCACTTTGCTTGCCAAGCGTGGTGATTATGACACAATCTTGCAGTTTTAGGTGATGTGTCTGTTTTTTTTTATGGTTTAATCTAAAGTATGGATTGTTAACAACCGTCACCCAGCTGTGCGATTACGCAAAACCACCCATCCTATAGTGACATTTGAAAGCCCTTTGAATGCCTTCGTAATTTGCTATTGTATGGATATGACCATTGAAATGTGTTTCAAGGCCATTCAAAGGGATTTCAAATGTCAATAATAGGATGGAAAATTTTCGCGTAATTGCACAGCTGGTCTGGCACCTTGGGCGGGGGCCCCCTGGTTTGGCACCTTGCCCCCCCTCCCAAGGTGCAGACCAGGGGGGGGGGGGGTCAAAAAACCTGTCAACCGTTCCCCTGACACAATATATTCTTTCATACCAATCGTATCCTTATAAGCACAGCACATACAATGAACAATATTACTCCTGGCAGATACTACTTCTTTTTCAAAACCAATATATAAATTGTTCTTCCACTCTCTAATCCCCTTTTAAAATCTTCAACAATTGATGTCCGTCAGTTTGTCATCAGCAAAGCTCTTTGTTTGCCGGAGCAATAACGATTCTATTAATGACAGTCATGTTTCACCGTCGGCTTTCTTCACCTGCAGTGGGAGAATAGACTTATCTACACTAATAATTATATAGTTTACTGGGTAGATAACGGTTTACAATTTCTCTATTAACTACTATTTACCTACTATATACCGAAAATACGCATGCAAAGCCGCGGGTATATAAAAAATATATACTAATTAGCTCAATGTTTTAGTTAGGCTACGTTCTAAGTGTACATGTCAAATTTCATCTTGATCTGTTCAGTTGTTTTGGAGATCTTAAGTAACAAAAATTTCATATTTCACAAACTTTCGCATTTAAAATATTAGTAGGATGGCATTTATAGAGGTAGAGGCATCGGTTACACGATGACAATCACGACGTAATTGTGAATGCTCTTGGGAGAGCTTAAGAACGAGTTAATTTAGCCTCTACCATTTTGTTTTACTTACAGAAGACAGAGACATAATTACCTCATTTTTAGCTTATTTAAAATAGGTTTTGGAAACTTAGAGGCTATTATGATGTATACCGAATGTAGAAACTAAAGGAATCGAATGGATCAAATGGATTCTGACGATTCTTCTGACTCGGCCCAGACTTTTATTATTTTTATAATACATCCCTAAAAATCCAGTGCAGGACATGGCCGGTGAAAGGCTATAAAAGTGAAATTGAGTCGATCGTCAGTCGATGCTCGTGAAACTGATAAATGGTGTTGTAAAATGACTTTTCGTCCCGCTGTTGTTCTCGGGAGAGTAATTAAGAATAGACAGGTGATAAGGTAATATTTTAAAAGGGGGATTATTGACGTTTTCAGTCCCTTTTGTGAATAAAACGATATCCATCTGGTTTTGAAAGCTCGTAAATAATTCTGATTAAGCGACCGATAAAACCATCTGAAAATAAATATCATCACATTAAATAAAGTTTAGAGAACTTAAATATATAAATAAAATAAATAAATAATGCTGGACAATTCACATTATCTAGCCCCAAGCTAAGCAGAGCTTGTGTTATGGGTACTAGATAACTGATATACTTAATACAATACACTACATAGATAGATATTTTTTTATTATACATAGAAAACACCCAGACCAACGGAACAAATTTCTGCAGATCGTACACAAATTTGTTTCGAGGCGGGAATCGAACCCTACTAACTTAAACCTACTTATATGGACCGGGCTTAAATAAGGCATTAAATAAAGAAATTAAATAATGCAGGACAATTCACACAGCAATAACTAGCCCCAAGCTAAGCAGAGCTTGTGTTATGGGTACTAAATAACTGATATATCTACATAATACAATACACTACATAGATAGATATATTTTTTACTATACATAGAAAAAATTCCAGAACACCCCGAACAAATATTTGTAGATCGTACAAACATTTGTCCCGAGGCGGGAATCGAATCCATTAATCAGTGTTTTTATTGCTCATCGAGCTAGTGCACCTAAATGTAGAAAAAAGATAAAAATGTTTATTTCGTCTTAATTTACACATCAACATTTCTAAATAAATGAACTTATAGATATAGTCTTAAGATAGTTGGTACCTGATGTGTGAAAAAGACCCATTTTAAAGCCTCGCTAGTGAGTAGCATCAATATATAACTTATGAATTATTGGAAAAATAAACGAGAACGTGAAGTAAACTGTAGGACTGTTCTTTACAAATTAAATTTAAACCGAGTAACGAAAAATTTCAACAATTCAATTATTATATTGTTACTGCAAAGGGAATTTTTAATCATCGACATAATTTTCGAAGCCAAACGAATTGCACCATTAATTATACGGACAGCTCATAATTGCTGCACAATGTTTCAGTCGAGAGGGGAATACGCAAATAGCCAAGTCACTTTTCAAATATTTTATTATCTTAATTTGAGGTAAGATCCTCAGTTTTACTAAGTTCTGCAAGTGATTTTGCAAGCGTGTTTCAGAGATAAAACGTAGCCTTTTGTCAATCCAGGGGTCGAATTCCACTAAATTAAACAGCTCACCATAACAATGGGTTTGTTTCAGAATGACACGTTTTGGCATTTTACCTTTGACGAATGAAACTACAAATGTAGGGACGCATGTCCAAAGTGTGAAAGTTGAAAGCAATTTAACAATCTGTCTGTGCAAATAACAACGCCCGCACTATCTTAAATTTTGTTCATCTGTGGACGATGCTGCGACGATATGACTGTCATAGATAAGCGATTGGTTAACAGAATTCGGACCCAATTCTATAGCTACATATATGTTAGCAAAATTTCAGCCCGGCTCGTTCGGTAGTTTTAGCGTGAAGAGATCACAAACAAGCAAACATTCTTATTTATAATACTAGTTTCTAGCCGCTTTGCACGTGTTGCCTTCAGGATAAAAGTAGCCTAAAGATACCTTATCTCAAGTTAACAAAAATCTATTGTTCAATGGAAAATTGTGCCTTGACTTTCAAGGAAGCTGAAGGCCAAGTTAAGTCTTCTACCTTCCTCTTCCTAACTAGTATGTACAAACATCCCATTGTCATCATCATCCACAGCCTGTTTTCCCACTGCTGGGTATAGGCTTCCTAAAGTTTGTACCATCCACCACGGCCCTGTGCTAACCGCCTCCTTTGACGCTCCCCGACGCGTAGGAAGTTCAATGCCACCCAGTTTCAAGGTGGGTCTACGACAAACGTCGACCCACATTGAAACTGGGCGTCCGAAGTTTCTTTTGCCCATTATTGACCACCGTCATCACCTCCCCTTGCAATGAGTCCAGCCCAACTCTATTTTAACTCCATCCAACATAAATCAAGTTATGAACCAGCGGTCACAGTTTCGAGCTGTTGTGATATTTCAGCAGATATGATGTCTGTAAAATATTGCACTGCCATCATTACGGCTAACTTACGAGCAAACTCTATGCATTGAAACTGTAGCAACATAATTATTTTTGCTTAATTATCGTGTTGTTGACAAATTTATAAAAAATAACAAACGAAATATAAAATAAGCTATGGCAACATAATTATTTATGCTTAATCATCGTGTTGTTGACAAATTTCATCATAAATCACTCATAACGGTAATTTAGGAGCCTGGCGTCTAAAATAAATAAAAACTCGAAACAAATCACATCATCAGCCCCTCCATCGACTGCTGGACCTGGCCTCCAACAATTGCCCCCCGTTTAAGCATTATATTGGCTCAAAACAACACAAACCTAAGTAAATATCTCGTTACCATTTCCTTCCAACAAAACCAAAGCACGTCTTGTGAAAAATATCAGTGATTCACACCGACGACGCAAAGATATGCACGGTTTCCTCATTTTGGCTCGCAGCACCCTACTGCAGCTCTCATAATAAAGCCGGAATGAATGTACGACTTTGCGGGGCTATCTCGCCGAGTGCTCAGGGCCCGTTGTCCGCATAATATTTGCCGTCACTAGCCACATAGCGCCCCGTAGTGCCATAGTGCCACGTAGTACGGCACGTAGCTAGAAATTGCCGTGGAAACATTAATCCTATGATCTATGCCCGGCCAGCCGTAAAGCAACCGGTTATCTAGCCTGGTTTTGTAGGGAATCACAATATCTGAATAACTGGGTCAGGACGCGGTAATGATTATTCTGAAACAGTGGACAAGCAGCTACGTAAAAAGGTGGTAGGTATTCGGAGTTTGTCTGATGAGTGCGAAGATTTAAATTTCCACTCAAGTGACGAATATTGCTCCGGATCTAGATAAAGTTTTTTTTTTAAACAGGTTCGTTCTTTTACTTGAATTTAAGTAATTATGATAGACACAGACCGATGCAACTTTCAATTATAAATTAAACTCCCTCCCATGTAGAAAAGATTATGAAAAATTCACTTCATCCCCTTTAGTGAGTTATTGATTCTTTCTCCAAGCTAAGGAGGAAGGTAGGAAGGATCTACGTGCTCACGTGCGGGTTTAAATCCTCAAAACTACTACAAAGATTGCATTATTCACATTCCCAAACGAAGCCGAACATAAAGTGAAAACGCAGCAAACTCTTTAATTCTCTGAACGTTCCATCTTGAAGCTGCAAGGCACCACACCGACGGCAAACTCAACTCGAATGCAGCAAAATGTTAATAAATAATAAAGCACAAGGAAACTTGCCCTCGGACAGGACCGCCGCAAAGCCTCAGATCTACCAAGAAATTCAAAGCACAATTTCCTATGAAAAACTGGTATAATAACGTTTTAAAATTTAAATAGAAGGAGAATAAAAAGAGCTGTAAGCTGAATATTTGGTAGACAGAAATATTCGCATAATCTAAAAATTCCATGATATTCCTATACGGTGAACTATTGAAAGTCGAAACCCAATTCGACCCATAGTAAATCCAAGTTCATAACTTCCTAAGGAACTTAATCTTTATCATTCTTACATCAGTTTGGTACTTTGGTAGTCAAGCGCTTCCGCGTAGTTAGGTATATACCTACCGCCGCGAAAACACTAGAAATAAAAGCCATTCAAAATTGAAAATTTTCAATGAGCTCTTGATAAATTGTTCGCAAGCTACCGGCCGCAGTACTCAATAAAGAGCATCCCTCGCTATCTTCGCAACAGCAATTTAATCTGCTTTGTTCTATACAAATAAGACTTGGGCGTTCGCTTCGTGCTATTAGCTTTTTCAGCGAAACCGGTTCAAATGTAGAAAACTTTATAGGTAAGCTAGAGTAAATACTGTAGAATCCACTTGATTTGATTACTTCGAAGCGGTCAAAGATGCACCAATGCAATTTCCTTTTCGGTAACGCTACGTCGGAGCGAGCTATAAGCTGGCTGAGATGTTATGGATTATTGGTTCGTTTCATTCGTAACGTGAGATCATTTCTTATTGATCCTTTTCTTATTTTTAGAAAATATTTCTGTAATCCATCCGATCAAAACTATCAATAAATTCAATAACATCAATACACAATCCAACAGCATTTTAGCAACAAACTAAACAAATCTTATAGATAGTAGCTTGCGATCTCATAGCCGTACAACTATTTGACAAATCAATCGGAACTTTGACAGGCAAAGTCGGGGGAAGCACGTAGCGGGTTCGTTATCTCGTCCGATGCACCCCCGCTGCATACCGCGGGGTTGCCAACATAGAGATAGGAATGTTGAGAGATGTTCAATAAAACGGAGATGTTTCGGTGAAGAAAGATCGATTCGAGGGTTCCCTCGGGTCTATATATTTTTTTACAAGGCAACCGCGCTTTTCCCGATTTTTACACACGGAGGTATTTCGGTGTGATAGTCAAATATTGTTTGAGACAAATTCCAGTGCTTGTTTTTTTTTATTTATTTATTTATTTTAACAATTAGGCTAGCCTACAGCGAGTACACCAGAACTTACAAGGTAGGTACATACTCTACTTACAAGTTTGTAAAATCTGAATTTATGTTACCTAGGATGTCCAAAACTACTGAACAGATCAATATGAATATAATATTTGGCGTATGTTTAGAGCAAGGCCTAACTTCTAAGTTAGGCCTTGCTCTAAACATACGCCAATACTAACATAACAGGCTCCTTATTATACCGAAATACCCGCGGGTAAAAGCTTGTTATATTTTTTAAAATTTTAATATTTTTTATACGAATCACTCGGAAATAAACTGATTTCTGTTTCATGGTATCCTGACCCTTAAACAACAAACGTATCAAGTAACTGTAAGAAGGCACAGACGCTGCATTGTTTCGACAAAGAATGCAGCTCGTTATAACCGACTTGTCTGCTCTTTGTAGCTGCACGGTGCCCGTGAATATCGGGACGTATTCGATGCAGCACCTGCCGCAACCCGCTAACTTTGCTCCACAAGTTTACTTAAAGTATAACGAAATTCCAAGCGCGCCCCAACTTGTCCCACATTATGTTTGTAAGCCTGATGAAATCGACGTCCTCAAAGTCCTCAAAACTTCGCAACTCGTTATTCGCAAAAAAATTATATTCAACTATCCCTGGCACAATTCAGACTTGAAGTCTCGTCTCGTATCTCGCCAAAAACTTGGCCGGCAGCGTTGTTACTTTGGAAAATATGGGATAGTATTTCAAAGGAAGCTCCCGTCAGAGCTTTTACAGACCTAGCGTGTTTTGTTGTGCATGGTTCCTATGAATAACAGATAACAAACATAAATTACTGAAAATTAGGTAAAACGAGAAAAGTTCATCCCTTAAAACGGTATTTTCAGATAAATAGTAGATTTTACCCCAAGTCCGTGGGTCCGGTTAAGCCTGTTGCCAGTTGCCACACACGATAAAGAAATTTTATGCATATCATTCGATGCGTTCTCGTTTGTATGAAAATGTAACATCAAAAAGACAGTTCGTAGCTCGCACTCTTTTATGTCTGATAAATCAATGCCTTTTGTGGCACATATTGCAACGGGCAACGATGCTATAGTGTCACAAAAGGCATTTGAACATACGCACTGATTAAACACGTAATCTGTAATGGTTCTAAACTCAACAAAGCTCTTGTTCCTAAATGTTCTACGCCAAAGGAACTACGTGGATCACTCACTTAATTTTCACTCTAAATTCATCGTTTCCAGTTTTACGGCGGCGGTATAACAATTAAAATCGATGAGTTCGACTCTTGAACGGAGTTTTACGGACCTATCATTTCCGATAACGAATGCCATATTGATAAACTCTGGTTTTTGCTTAATTTAGGCGACGTGCCCAATTCAGATTGGATATAAAACCGTATATATTGCAGGCGATGGTTTATGCATTTAAAATGCTTAAACAATAGGAACAACCGGCGTTATATCGATACAGATGATTCGATTATTCTCGTGTGCCGTCCAATTTAAAATAACAAGCTGCACTGAATGTGCATATAGGCATAATAAAGGAGGGTGTACGTGTCATCGGATTTTGCAAGCTAATCGCGGCGGGGACGGCTGATTGCATGCACTGTGTTTTCTTTTTTGCGAGAAGCGTCGGAAAACTGGCTTCATTGAACAAAGCAACTATCGCTGAGCTGGGATTATTGAGCCAATTTAATTTGAGCGGAATAAGCTTTTTGATGCAGCTCTAATGAAGGAAGGAGCTGGCTGTCCGTGATTGGACGCGCGGGCTTTAGCTCGGACCAAACGATATGCACTGCAGTGTTATACGAACGCTCGTAAAATAACAGTTTGCATCGATTTGATTTGCATTGCTTGGTTGAAATATTTTGGCTAAAAGAGCAAACGCTTTGAATCTGTTCTGTTAATATTGAGCATGATTACTTACGACCTATTAACTTCTCTAATCACTACGTAACGTCGCGTCGTCGTCGCGACATCACTAAAATTTAGTACTCGATTGGAAAACGGATAAGATAAACATAGTTCCATTTTGCATCATTTTTGATAAAAACCTAGTCCTGATTAAACTAGAAGTCTTAAATTTGATAGATCTATCATTCAAAACAAACGCATAAGTTTAACCGTTCGTCGTCTAGCAGTAAAAAGCTTAACTTGTTTGTCTGGTCACGACGTTTTCTTAGTATCAGCGTTTTTTTATAAATAACTAGGTTAAAAAAATAACGTTTCGCCACCGACACATTCGCCAATAAATCATTCCTATCTCCCTCACGCCCCCTGTCAGCGGGCCGAGGAAACTGGCAAAAACACCCCCGAAATGTCTGGAAACCGGACCCACCCTTGTAATCGTCAGATAATGGGCGCGGATTGAAAAATCATCCCTGCTATACGTTAAGGGTGGTAAAGGGCACGCGTGGCACGTCACAGGCCGATGTGAATGGCCCTTTAACTTAATTTGGTTAATTTGTCTTTGGGGCGAACGTGTTATTTTGCTGCATAGAAGAAAAAGGGGTGAACGCACAGAAATGTTTAACTCATTCTCAGGAATAAATTACGCAATTTAACGGCCAGTTGATTAGGTAACCGACTATTTGGTCAGAAATGTTCATGCTTTATTAACTTCGTTATTTTCTTTCAAGTTTACTTGACATTTATCGCAAAAGTAATAAAGAAACGGTTCGAAATCTGGGCACAATACCCAAATTGCTGATATTTCAATACTTTTGGGTCCTATTAGACAGATTATTTATAGGGTATTTATTGCGTACCTATTATTTTTAGTTGCCATATCCAGTTGGAGAGATCGTAGTCACGAAGCGAATAATTTACTCGGAGTGACAGCCCAGAATAGATGGCAGTTTCCAATGCAAACGCCACTTTTTTTTCGTAAGCACTCGTCGTATCGTAAGCGATTCAACTAGACACCATTTGATGGAATTGACCAGCGGTTCTGTCGTCCCCACGGTACTGCGCTTTAGTAATTTGTCAAGCAATCCGTATGGTTTTACATTGAATATTATTATTAATGGCGGTCATCTGTACGGGTCGTTGGTTCGCGTGTGTTTAGCGTGATTTGGTAATTTGTGACAGCAGACAGATCGCACCAACAAATGAGGTTGACGCGGTGGAACACAATGTTTTGATAGCAATACATTGGTCAGATGTTTGATAGTCAAAATTTGGATAAACATTTATATTATATGTTCCTAGGGTGAAGTTCCTACTTTACCCTACGAACATAATATAAATGTTTCACTATCCTTTTAGTCGCCCATTGCCAAAAAATCTAACTTCTGAAAACTACAATCAATTAGCGAAATAGCGTAGTTAGCTTATTTTCTTTATCAAAACTAGACTGCCGTTTTTAGAAGTGAGGTTTTTTGCGTATCCTTCCTGGGGCGTTCATGCGGCTTAAAGAGGCTTACAGCCAATTTCTCCCTGATTAGTTGACCAATAATTTGACAACCGCTTGGCCATTGAAAATGCCAAATTAACGTTCCCTGAAACCCAAAAAATCGTATGATAATGAATATCATACTCATCAATAATTATATTCATCAATAATTAGACTAATCTCAGTTTAGTATCAACCCAACAAGCGCATGGACATGATTTTCAATAAATTAATTTGAAAAATAATAATATAAAACCGGCTGAACACCGAGAGTCACTTAAGACTGCATAAAACATCATTGTCTGTAAAGGAGCTACGCTTTGTGCTACGCCGTAGCAACGTAGCAATACTGTGTGTCGTAGAAGGATTTCAGCCCAAAATATTTATGAGTTTTGATGCTCTTATTAATACTTTCATTCCCAACGCACGTGTTGTTCAGGTAGACCAGCGTGTTCCTACCAGTTCCTGCGGATCGCACCGCAGAGGCTGGGCAGTGAACGGATTAACAGAGCTTTTAATATGTTTAATAACGGCCAGTTTAGAGCGCCTACTTTACGTCTTCGGTCTTACATCTATGATGATGGTTTCTATCCGAAACGAATTCGGATTTGGAACTGTGCAAGCGTATTGACTACGACTTAGGGACTCGGACATTAGGGTGTTGGTTTTCTACCCATGGAATGCTCTAAACTACATGAAGAATGGATGGCGGCGCGGCGGTCGAGAAGTCGTACCTATCCGAGAATTTTAGTGCGTGAACGGGTGGTCCCTAGATGTTACTAATACATCTATATTGAACAAGTAACGTAACAGTGCTTACACATCGGATGTGTTGCTGTGGCGAAAACGCTTTGCATATTAACAGTCTCATGTAAATTTTATGAGCATGTGCACCAAATGTGCTCTCGCTATAAAATTTCGCAAGGGCCGGGCCTCTACCGTTATAATAAAGATAATGGACAACGGTTGCGCCATTTGTCAAAATGTAAATGCTGCCTTGCTTATGAATTGCGTACCTACTCGCGGGTTTCAGAGTCCATTATGGATCCGCAAGTATAGCTACCTACATGCCTACGTACCAAAGAACGTCACAGTCGACGACATACATATATCGGAAAAAATAGTCTTCTTCAAGCGTTTCTCATACAGAAGCTGTGTGGTGAATAATTTGGCTTGTTTTAAAAAACTATGAACCGACTTCAAATTAATCTACATTGTTAAAATTTATATGGGACCAACTTCGGGGTATATTCTTTCCAATAAAAAAAGAATTATCAAAATCGGAGTACTCTGTAAAAAGTTATTTCGTGGTCATACATAAAATATATATATTATTATATACGGGTCGCCTTGAGAACCTTCTCCGTTTTTCGTCGATTGAAAAAATAAAACGTAAGTCGATAATGCAAGACAAATCATAATGCATTTTAGAAACATGACAATGTTTAAAACATTTTGTCGTGGACTGTACCAATCTTACGTTTCTCTCTAACATTGTCTTCTAGTTTCGACTGGTTTTATCTCGAGCTCGTATAAAAGTATCTGATTGCTATAAAAATGAGCTAACACACACTCACTACTCCGGGCGATTGTGACGCACTGATAAACCTTAATAGTTTTCCGTTTTCTTGAAAACCCTCGACGCAATATCTTTTTCTAGCTTACAGAATATATTGGAATAAAACACAATCATTTTCCTAAACTTCCAAGGCCCTGTGGGTGGGTTTGTAAGTTTTTCGAATAATTTTATGAGTACCTAATATTCGCAGAAGCAATAAGTACCGAGGGATAAGGTCCTCTTTTGCTGTTACCTCTTTTGATCTACCTCTTTTGCTCTTACAGACATTGATCTGCATAAACTTAGTTTTAGGTATAATTAGCTGTTACCCGCAACTTCGTTAGCGTGATAGGTAAGGTGAGTAACCTATTGACAAAATCACAAATACACAGTCACTATGTTGACAAATATAGACAACATTGCATAGTCAGACTTTTTATCTATGTGTTATTTTCGCGTTGGATGTGATGTGTAATTTATCAAACCCTTCTTTTTATCCCAAATCTGGGGCGAAGCCCTAAAAAGTAGCCCATTGTTTAAGTTAGGCTACGTTCTAAATGTATGCTAATTTCATCTTGATCTATTATGCAGTGTATCATCATCAGTAGTAGTTGTTACCTAGGATCTACAAAACTACTGAAAAAAACATTCGGAAATTTCAAAGGAGAAGAAATATTTCACATCAAAAACCTTCACATTTAGGTATAAAATTTGTAGAAAGTAGGATGTTATATTGAGCTGTAAACAGTCGGCTTCACCTGTAATACCTCAACGGGCAAACGCAAGCCGGCATCATCTGTCAAGCTTCTCACAGACAGCTCCAATTGAGGATCGGGGGCTAACTGCCGTTTGATAATGCCTCGTTTAGCTCAATACTGCCGCCGTCACTGACCTTTGATACGAATATGTACCGATTATAGATAGATACCAATATCACAGTGCAAGTGGGCTGTTGACTTTTATTTTTCTTTACTTATTAGATTTATAGCAAGCTGCAAAGTATTGTGAGAATATCTAGTTAAGGAGAACAGAATCCTTTGGCATGAAATTTTTACAGCTTCACTGCTCATTTTAAGGGTTCCCTACCTCAAAAGGAAAAAAGGAACCCTTATAGGTTGGTAGCCCGCCTGTCAACCCCCTTTTCTCAGGTACGTGTGGAGGAGGTATCGAGTTGAGTAGTAATTAACATTAAATATTCAAGTCCTGTTGGATCCATGATATAAATAAAACTTATAAGTCAACGCAATCCAAAGTTACAGCCATTTATGTCCGAATATTTTGAAATTTCCAAGGGAATCCCATGCACACAATACATATAGGGTACTCCCCGTAGACCTAGAATCATGAAATTTGGCAAGAAGTAAGGTCTTATAGCAAAGTAAAGGGAAAAGGCGAAAACTGTAAATTTGTAGTTTATTTACACAGAAAAATATTTTTGATTCTCGCTATGGATACGGGAAAGTTTTGACCTTCCCGTTGACCTAAAATGATGACATATGGCAAGAAACAAGATCTTAAAATTATACGGAACCCTTAGTGCGCAAGTCCGGCCCACAATCGACGTTTTATTTGAGATATATAGATATTATAGGTATTTTATTGTATGATAAATTTTATGTACTACTTTATTCAAAGTGAGCTCTGATTTATGACACTGTAGCCTAAAAAGGGTTTTAGATCGTAACGAATATAAGCCTAGCCACCGCGGCGCCCGACCGTGAAATACGCCTACAATGTCCTGCTGTCCCAAAATACTGAAACCATGTAGATACGAAAGACCTCTGGACTTCAAATTAATGTTACCTCATGCGTAAAATATCGGATCACACAGGCGGCATATAGTCAGGTGTTTCATGCCTGGTGCACTCGAACCAAGTCAGATTAAATTTACATAAATAGTCAAATACGCGAGACCCAAAGCCAACCATTCTGAATTCGATGGCCCAAAAGTTGTATCTCAGCAAACACGGACATTCGGAATGGCAAATGTGACCCGAATTAATATTTGACCAGCGTGTTTGTCGTGCAAGTTGTGCCTTCATTTGGCTTCTGTGGTCACTTTACATACGGTAATTTTCTATGAACTCTAATTGGGACAATTAGTAGTTTAACCCGCCTTTAGCATATTAAATTTTCATGTTGCAGAAATTCGGATAGTTGATTATTTTGCGCACTGAAATTAATCATGGTTTTTTGTTTGAATAAATCATGAAGAATGTCTTACGTCCCTATCGGACTTTTTATTTTAAATAGCAAACACCTTTTGAATTATTTGCGTAGTATTTGCATTGCAATGAAATTATGAAATTTATTATACAAAACCACGCCACGGAACAACAGCGTCTTTATTTTCGCAACTGACAAATTCCTAGTTGACGAAACTTTTAACGACGGACGTCATCCTTTCCCAGACAAATTACTTTTGGAAAATGTGGTCCTTTCATAAAACCATCCCCATTACGGGTCTCCAAACTTCGCACCTGCCAGCTTGACTCTCAAGTGACGGTTTATTTTAAGAATAAACATGGGGTTCATTGGCGTGGCTGAAGCGAAGCACTCAAGCGGGGTGGCATTAAATATTTCATTTTAGAGAAGTTTTTATTACAGTTTCTGAACGTGTCCGCGATAAACGTAGAGGACGTGACTAGAGAAACTTGCTTAGATCGCCCGGTACACCTATTCACATGGAGATCAGAGGCCTGGAAACGAACAACAGTTAGTGTTCGTAGGAATGTTGTAGCTTTTTTAGTTTGTTGTGAGGAATAAAGATTTGTACTTTACCCCTTCCAGTCATGTTAAATCAAAATAGTGTAAAACCTAGGACATTAGAGATTAACCACAACAAAACAGTACAAATTGTAGTTTCTTATATAATATTATTTTTTAACAATATTTACAAAATCACGAACATGAGAAAATTTCCTTGATTATTTTTATTAATTTACTACTTTACGTCCATAAAATTTTGATACTTAAAAATTAAATATTTTATATCGAAAATATGTATAATTTCCAGTGTCTTTACATCCAAGTCCTTATCGATCTGCTCCCACGAAGACCAAACTTTGTCTAATACACTTTGCAACGCACATAATCTCATCTGCAGCATCCAACTATAATTAAGATTCTCTTATAAAACGCAGATAAAATCTAAATTGAAGTAGATAAATTAAGACAATGGATTTTAATTTAGGATTCACTGTAGTCCGACATTGTAGCATGTGGTTTTAATAGAAAGACTGAATCACAAAGTTTTATTTACTTTGTACCTACACGGATGTTTGAGTTTTATATTTGGTTTAGTCATCAAGAATGCTGAGCTGAGCACATAAAGCTGGAGCAGTTGTTTTATATATTTAATACTTTATATAAATAGATAGATATATTTTTTACTATACATAGGAAACCCCCAGACCAACGAAAAAAAAATCCGAGGCGGGAATCGAACCCGCAACCTCTGGCGTCGCAGGCGGACTCTCGCCCGCTGCGCCACTGAGGTCGTCAAGATATGAACTCAAAATTTTCTGAAACAAACGTACTTTCCCAAAACACATTTTCTTCGCAAATTTTGATGAGTGGATATATATAATAAAAGTGAGCTCTTAAAATTTTATCTAACTTCTAAATATTAAATTATATTTTTACTTTTACTAGTTTAAATTTTTTATAGTACCTACCTATATAGGTACCAATGTATTCACCGGTGTTCACCATAAAATTTTAGAACACTTCTTTATCGCAGTCATTTCAGCTATTCTGGCTTAGTTTTATCACCTATCTAGTACCATAAACAAGAAACAAATTTAAAATTAAACCCTTCCCCCCCCCCGACAGATTTTCATGAAACATGGCTAAGAGCGCTCGGAATAAAATTATCAATGACACAAAAAAAACGAAAATCGGTTCATCCGTTTGGGAGTTACGATACCACAGATAGATAGACAGACAAAGAGATACACAGATACCCAGACAGACACGTTAAACCTATAACACCCCTCTCTTTTTGCGTCGGGGGTTGAAAAGTACCTACCCAAAAGATTCGACGATGTTATGAAACTCAGCAGCTATTCTTTCCAGTGGCCCGTTATATGTCGTAAAGCTGTCACCATCAGCTTTCCGCAGTTAAACTAAGGAATGTAATGAGAAATGCTCCGTTTCTACTATTCCGTTGGAAAGTCAGTAAAAACAGAGTGTCATTAATAATAATTAAGGAATATGGGTCGTAGGTACACGAGAAAAAAAATCTTGTAGAACAGGGAGGTATTAACTTTGAATAAATGTAGTCAATATAAACTAAGGGTATGCATTTCCATGTTCAAAGCTAACTAATGATAGATATGATTAGTCCAGTCAGCGAAGGATTGTGGATGGAAAAGTCGAATTTTATCACCCACCTTTCATTATAGAATTTCTATTGTAGAATATCTATGAAATATTAGAATTTCTGTGCTAGCTCAATAAATAAATAAATAAATAAATTATGTAGTATAACAAAATGTCCCATGCCGCATCGTTTACGGGAACTAAGCAAAAATCTAAAAAAACGGGTCCTTCTTTATACCCCCAGTCCAAGGGCTCACCTCACAGGAGTGGGGACTTTTAGTATTTTTTCTCCTGTCTGTCTGTCTACTAACTAATCCAAACAAAGTTTCGGCTTCCGTAGCATCATCTGATCACGATTCGACAGACGAGCGAATCATAACTAGACAACGATTACGTAAAAAGTGTATAGATAAGATAATTTTTATTGGTTCACAAGAAAATGCAACGATAAAAAAGAATTAAAATGAAACAAGATCCGTCAAGAGCGAGTGTAACTCGGGCGCCGAGGGTTTCGAACGTTTGTCAACAAATATGTACCAAAAGTACCTACCGGTTAGAGACTTCGTAATTTAACGAATACCTAAAATAGTAGGTACCAACCTACATTTCAGATGGATCTCTGCATGCTAAAGTGGGTAATGGTAAATTTTTCGACTTTATTGAAAATATTTCAAAAAGTATGAAACCTACAGAAATTTCAAAAACTGTTTATAATTTCCAAACCGATACCTTTCATTTGATACCCCACTCGGTGAGGTAGTCCCCCTTTTTGAAAATTATTCCCCCCTTTTTTGACCATTTTTCAAAAAGTGTTATTTTTATAGACTTCTCGTCACTGGTTATGGATACACTCTTTAATAAAGTTTGGTATCCAACTAACATAAAATACGAATTTAGTTAATTTTATAATAGGTAAAAATGTGGAACGCTTCACGATTTTGCGTGTCATCCTTGCGCAGGGGCCATACTAATATCCTCTGTATCGTTCCAATTTTAGTATATGTTCTGTCTGCCGAAGCAAGTATAGTAGGCACCAAAGTTATATAAAAAAAATTCATATGACGCATCTTTTACGAGATCGTAGCAAAAAACTAGAGCGTCGCTGGCGACCTCTGCCATTCCGGTGTGTATTGGGCCTAAAGGTCACAATCACATCCAACACTAATGCAAAAAAGAGAAATCAAATATGGACTTAAACTCATTACATTTAGAAACATTTTACAGTGACGACATAAACCAGTAGACAGCGCGCTTAAAAGCTTGCGATAAACGAGTATGTCTCTATAAATGTATCTAAATATTAAGATTTTAAGCCCATATTTGAACGCTCACTTTTGTACTGTGTAGCAGTGTTGAGGTCCAGATCTGCGACAACTTTACTCTTTACGAATCCCGATAACCTGACGGTTACTGTCTGGTTAACCGTAACTGAGCATCGAATGTTGTTCCCATTGAGTAAATACTCGCAGTTATAAATCTATGGCTGTTCCATTTTTGGCCATTATTCACATCATCGTTGTGGGTCAATGCTTACCCAATTAAAGGATTTAACCTGAATCAGTACGATCATTGCTATCACACTATCAAGCGAGCACGTCCCGATATTTGGCCTGGTGTTTATGCGATTAATTGGAGAGAACGCAGCTCTCGCGGTGTTTACGCAATTGCAGCCTTATTAATGCCAGAAGCATTTTGCTGAAGATACAGTGGCTTTTATTTTACATTTTTATCTCAAAATAGTGTTAGGCCGTCTATTCCATCGTTTCCTGTAACCATATGGGTTGCTAAAACAAAAATTCTTTTAAGCGTTAAGAGTGACCTACACCAGCAGGGCAAGCACGGGGATTCGTCTAGTTCTTGTTAAATAGAGAAAAATTACGTCACTTTGTCATCGTATGCGTAAATTATTTTAAATTAATTCCTTTAACTTTAATAATTTACGTAATGTATGACGATGCGATGTCATTATTGTCTATTCTACCCTAGAGATATATGCCCGTGCTTGGCCTACTGATACCCACCCTTACCGTTTAGGAGAGTTTTCCTTTTTATACAGGGCTATTGGTAATTTACTGACAACACGTAACTGCAAGTTCTGCCCATCATCACTGACACGTTCGTGAAGAAGCCCGTTCATAATACTTAAACTTGGTATGGGTGGGTACCTCCATTCAATAATCGTTCATTGAACGCCTTTTTTAGAAACTTAACTTAACAACGGCTCTACCCTACCGAGTTAACCATGTATGTGGGAGAGGAAAATCGATTTTTAGTAGTTAATTGGGTTTTGGACAAACGTGTTTTTATATTTTGTATGGGACGAGATTTACACAAAATTTTAAAAAAGCGTCTTCACCAACGTGTTCGTCATGATAAGCAGAATCTGTAGTTCACGTAGTATCAGTGAATCACCAGTAACGCATTATAAGTTTATCAAATTAATTTCTGATGTACAAATAAAGAAATGCAGAATTAGATGAAAAGAACCCTAATAAATTTTGACATTTGTAACATAGGTTACGTTATACAAGACCAGTCAAACATTGTACAATTCGAAAACCCAGAACATATTTCACTAAACATAAATCTAAAAAACAAAATTTCAATTTATTCCAGATCATAAAATTCTTATTCATGTTTTAATATTTAAAGAAAGGGATTGTAATAACTACTTGTAGTGGTGTGCATTATGAATGTACGTGTTAGCGTAAAGTAGCGAGTAAGTATTTTCATTATATGGTAATACTAAACAGACAATAAACGAGTGCCACTCATTACGGACGTTTAACTATCTATTCCCGATGTCTCCGCTCGCCCCTCGCAACACACTACATGGCGACCCTGCCAGCGACCGCGCTACCGTCGCGTTAATAAAACAGTGTTAAATAAGGAAACAAAATATATAAAGACTAAAAACAAAACAAAAATGTGCCGCTCCAACATAGAAAAAGATGAAGTTTTCATATCACAAAGTGCTTCTGGAGGATCTAACACAGCCACAGAATATCACCTCACGAATATCAGCATCGTCATGTTCGTAATTTGCACAATACTATCCATAGCAGGACTGTATGGATTATACGTTCTGTACAAAAAATGCCATCATGACTAGATAAGGAGCGAAGTTTTTACGCAGAATTTAAGAAGGTCCTTCCGCCGCGTGACTGCGAGACAAGTAGAGGAACCTACCTGCGTCGCCTGCACCTCTCGTAATGATAATAAAAAGTAACAAAATTAAGAAGAAGAAAATATATAGCTATGAAGAAAGAAGAAATAAATATTAAAGAAAATTAATTGTGAAAAAAGAAGATAAAAAAAATTATGAAGAAAGAAGAGATAAATATAGGAAGAAAATAATAAAGAAACGTGCCACTCATTACGGACGTTTAACTATCTATTCCCGATGTCTCCGCTCGCCCCTCGCAACACACTACAACTCATAAATTCACTACTTCTGTAGAATGCTTGGTTTTAAAAGAAATGCTTGCTTAAAATTTTTAAATATTCAATATTCGGAATGTTAATTGGATATTCCCAAAAACTGTTCGGTTTTTACGTCTTCGTCGAATCGCCTTATCTATATTTTATGATTCAAATCATTAGTAGGATTATTAAACAGAAAGGCAATAACTTGTTAGCAATGTTGATTTTAAACCTTCAATAACGAGAAAAGTTCTACCATGAATCATAAACATTTCCAAGCGATTGATGTAAAATACATTTTATGAATAATTTTCGACAACCATTGGATTTAAATTTCAAAGTAAGCGTCCATATAAAATGTATTGATCCGAATGATGGCCTGGTCATTAAGCTGTCTGGTTGGGACCCAGGATTAGAGGACCTGGCTGCATTCATCTGCATAAATTAAATTAAACTTCAAGGGACGATGACATTAGAGTACATTTGTTTTTTGTATTAAATTAAAAACATGCTAACGTTTTTTTTTTTTGTTTTTATACCTAGTGCTTACCCGACCCAACTAACCGTAGAGAAACTTATAAAAAATTAAATAATATCTCATAAATCTACGACCTCGACGGGACTTCCAACCTTCCACTAAGTACGAAACATGAAAACATGCTACCTGTACCAACTTTATCCCATATAGGGTTTAAACTTGAACTTTTGACTAAGCAGTGTTATTCAAGATTATCATCATCAGCATCAACTCTTTTCGACCCACTGCTGGGCATAGGCCTCTCTATGTGAACGCGATTCGCCTTGGTCCTGCGCTAGTCTGGACCTGGTGTAGCGCACGGTCAAGATTATACTCGCACATTATTTTATCTTTAATTTGTAGTTGGCTCGAAGTTGCGTTGCAATAAATCAACGTCAGGCTTTGTGATGTGACTGTGTGCGTGTGTGTGTGTAAAAACAGATTGTACTAAAACGATAACAGCTGAACTTAGTATTCTATGAATTGTATCCCATGTTTACCAATAGGCACACCGTAAAAATCCGCTCGATGAACCACATAGTCGGCTATGCGGGAATACACAGGCAAATTCAGTGTTCCAATTTTGCGCACGTTGGTAGGTACACAAAATTTGGCTCAAATAAGTGGCCCGCGCGGTTATCGAAAATTCGCAAGCGAGAAAACGCGTACACCGTGTATCAACGCGGAGCAAAATCTAAATATCAATGAATATAAATGTATTTTCGAATTGAGAATAATTGGAATTCTATTAGAGTGCGAATTGAATTTCGTTTCTGCTGTTGTTTTATGGAGATGTCAGGACTGAAGATCTTGGCGCATCGGTCGCATTGAAATGATTTCATAGACTCCAGAGGCTTTCTTCAATACAAATTGAATTGGCTCTTTTTATTAAGTTTTGCTGAGATGAGACCTTTCGTAAATTTGCATGATCTGAAAGCAATATTGTCCAAGTTTGTTATATTTGATCCAATTGCTTGACGTCGAGAAATTCTAATTGAGACAAGATAAACACGTGATAATTTATTTTCAATTATCTACGGATTACGTAAAACAAAGTGATTCTATGTAATGAATGAAAACCCGGGCGCCGGAACATATAAATCATGGTAACGTGCCAGTAAGGGGTCGACATCAATCGTGCTCACCATATCAGCGTCAACAAAAACACGAGAAAACAGGAAAAACTTTGATGAAAATAAATGAATGAACGCCATTTTATCCTCGGTTAAAACGTTACCCCTATCAATGTTTAAATCGAGGGTTAATTAAAAATATATTGCGCTACGTGTATTCATATAAACTGAAATGAACGAGTTCGCCTACTATTTTTTGTTTTTCTGCTCTCATTTATATAACATGGTGTGTGGTTATGTTTAGTTATCATGTGTATTTATCATGATAAGAATTTATTTAATGATAAAATCATGATAAATTGAACGATTCAAAAGACAAACTATTATCTTTTAACAATATACATGCTTTGTTTTATGATGACAGAGCTTCATTTACATACATACGAGTACATCATTTCTATTTTCGAGTAATCAAGCACGAATAAAAAACACAGCAAACCCTCCCTTACAAACACGTACTCCCATACATAAAAGACCTAGGAATGTGTGTAGTAAGAATGGTCTGAATAGAAACAAAGAGAGAGACAAATATTTGCTGAACGGTCTCTAAATCCTTTGAGAGCACGTCTGGTTCTGGTTACGTAGGCCTTAAACAAAAGAAAGGATCCTAGTATGTCCCTAAGCACTGAGTTCCATTATAAGGGATCTTTATGATCTTATCACAAAATACTGAGAATGTACCGAAACACGCTGTTTTGTAGATTTCGTCAAGTTTAATCCGAGCTCATGACCAACCACTATCAACCATTGTCGCGTGTTTACAAATTATCATCATTGCTTTTAGAACTTTCGTGTCTAGTCTAATTTAGGATTTGAGACACTACCAACCAGAAAACATGTAAACATTATCTATCTATCCGATAGAAAAAGCCCGTAGCTAATAAATTAACGGACTCACTTATTATAAAATCATGCGTCTTTATTAACATTTAATCGCCAAAATCTCATATCATTAAAGCGCCGAACATTATCCATACACATTGCACGGAACGCGAAATGGCACGATTTGGCAGCGGGCTTGGCAGCGATCTCCGCGAGAGAATTTAAAACACTTTCGACATTAATAAATTGTACAGGCCCAAAGTTTTTACATAGCTTAAAGTTGAATCGATAAATTCCTTGAAGTTCCATCATAAAGAAACACTTCAGTGCGCTTTTGCACTCGGCGGCCAGAATACTTCAAAGTTAGGAAAATTCGCAAGTTCGACCCGATTCATCATTTCTTGTACGGGCTTATAATATCTTCAACGCCATTAAATCTGAGTTATTCGGCATACCTTGTTCTGAAAGTAATAGAGTAACGAAGCATTATGACTCGAGACGAGTAAATAGGCTTCGCTGGCTTATAATTTTACGCATTACGCGTGAAACGTTCTAAGCCTAACTGCCTTTGGCGTGTTACAGGCTTCTTATGGGATAACACAAGTAGGTAAGTAACATAAGTGCTTTTGATTGTTGTCATGTCGGGCAAATATCGGTTGCTAAGGTATTTGTAGGATCGGTTTATTAAAAAAAAATGTACTTACCCTATAAATCTTCATTATGAACATAAGGCGCCCTTAGCGCGGAAGAGATTTTGACTTTTTACTGGCTCTTACAAAACTCGAAAGGTACAAACAACACAAAACATAAGGCACAAATTTCATCTTGCAAATTCAAACGGCTCGATACTATGAAGTAATGTACAAATAGTGGCTGACGTACTGATATCTACATCTAGTAAGACAAATTAAATTTTTCTATTCTATTCTAATCCGCAAATGACACGAGACAAATAAATAGCAGGTCCCATTGCAAGTGTAGCTTTTGTTCTGTGGAAAAACGAGGGTCATTGTAACGGCAAGCCTCCTCGAAAATGGACACTTCGTAGAAAATCGCCGGCAATTCTTGCGATACCTACTTAGTTGGTACCTACTTCTCTCCTATTGTTTTATCGTCATTATACCCAAAAAATGTTTTATTTTTATACCATAGATATACGAAAGTGGAGAAAATATGCTAACTTTGGTTGATTGATACCTACGTACTAAAAAACTCTGTGGCATGATTACGCTTCTAAAGTTAAGTACTCTATAGCAAAAATAACATACCTGAAGAACAACTCAACAGAATACACTGCCCAATTAAATTTTATGCACCTCTCAAAGCGGAAGCCTCTTCAAATTAGGTACTCAATATACAATTGCGATTGAAATCAGGAAGATTTAAATTCTCTCTGCATCCATGAGTTTATACTCTTCATTAAAATGTCATTGCACGACATTAATACCGTAGGCAGAAAGGCGAAATGGTCGAATATTACGGGACTGAAGTTTATGCGAACCAGAGGGACGTTAGAGGCGGCTTACACGGTGCTGGATACGATGTTATTTTCGAAGAATTGTGTGAGATTTTGAAGGATTTGCTTATGAAATAAGTAAAAGTGAACAAACAATCAATCAAAGAAACCACTTTATTTCTTACTTCTACTTATGTTATTTGAAAGTGTCCGATTCTTGTAAGGTCTGTAGGAAATAAAGCAGTTTTGAGATCAAAGACAAATTTTGAATTACAGTTATTACAATTAGTCTTCGTCCAGTAGTGGGACATTTGTAGGACCAGGGGGTGGAATTTGTGAGAGGGCGCTCTGCTGGACAAAGTCCGCCCCCTGGTCTTTCAACAAATGTCGGTCCTGACTCAGCTGGAATCTGAATTAAGGGATAAAAGAAATATGATGCCATTTCCTCTTCTTTTCTCTTTCCCATGCGGTCTCTTTTTTTTAAGTATTATATCTGCTAATTGGTCCAACCTACATGGTTTTTTCAAATCAATTAAAGCTAAGATGATAAAGATGTCTACATGTAAGCCCGGTGTACTGAAGGCGAGACGTCCAAATGCAGGGAATGTCCGCCGAGGGAAATGACACGACCGAATTTACGGATCCATCCGACAATTCGAAGGCTGTTTCAAATATTTTCGCTGTCGGCACCCATTTTCGTACTTTGCCTAAGTAAAAATTGTTTGCATAACGAGCCCTCTTAGAAAAATTCTATATCTAGTATTTTACGGGTCACACTCGTATTATAAATTATACCTTGCCAAAACTACTAAAGGCTATCCATTCAGTAGTTTTGTTTTGAAGAATGAAAAAAATGAAAATAGCTGAAACTTAGCCAAGGATGTACTATTTCGTGACCTGTAATTATAATAAGGCTACCGGCCTTAGGCTTTACACCCTAGGTTGCAGACGTTTTTCCGGGACTAAATTTACAATAGCTAGTAAATTCATATAAATAAGACGATGATGGATAATCATATGTTACTGAAAACTCAGATAACCTTAGAGACCTGAGACAGACACCAGCTAACGCTTTGATAATGTGAAAAATGGGCACGTTGCGAACATTATTTGCCTGTTCTGAGAATATGGTCGCAGAAAAATTAAACTCAAAACTATTTTAACAATATTCTACTTTATTTTAGGGCTTGCCTGCAGCTTTCTCCACAAACTCGTTGCATTTACGTACAAGCGATACATATCCTTCCAATATGGCCCGCTCTGTAACAAGATAGAATCCGTTCAATAACTTCTAATACGGGGCATTTATTTGCATTACTGGCATATTGTTCCGGAATATTCGACGGATATTAAAAGAGGCATAAAGGCGTGTTTAAACTGGAGTTAGTATACGATCGACAATGGAACAAAGAATTAACTTAGGCTTGCTTCTGTCCGCGGCTTCGCACACGGTATTTGGGATTTTAAGTGCCATTTATATAAATCATGAGCACAACTAATTTTTTATGAAAGGTCAAAAACTTTACGCGAGACGTCAAGTACAAACACACATCTTCTTTGCATTTATAATTTAATTAGGATCGTTTTTTGCCCATAGTCCGATCGCGATGTACTACTGTTCGATCCGTACATTCGGGGGCGTTTCTATTTATTTTGATAATTCTACCCCGCGGGAATACCTATGCCATAAGGCAATATACCTTTAGCCATAGGTAATTATTTATGTCCCACTGTAGGTAACAATTCATCAGCTCCAAAGTAACAAAACCACATAAAAATCTAAATCATCGCATGGTCTACATTCTAATAATAGGCTAGCCCCCAGCGAAAAACCGTGACATTTACAGATGTGGGTAAATCAATTCAGTAGGAGCGCAAACATTACCCATGTCAGCGAGGCGCGAAGGCCCCATATTCGATGTATGATTGTTTCTTACATAAATCATACTGAACCTTACTACGCAGGAGATAAAAGTCATGTACCTAGTTCGGAGCTCTGTCGACGTGCACTGTTGTCACGGATAACAAAACGGCCAGCCGACGAGTCGGGTAAACATTGTCGTTGTCAAATATTATGCGGATGAAAATTCAAGTGTTCTTTGTTTCAGGTATAAACAGAGCGATATCCTGTGATTTCTGCAGGTTACCGGTACAAAGCGGAGATTGTGCCTTAACATTTCATGAAGAATGTCACGGATGGGTGAAAAGCGATCCTTTATAAACAGCGGGTAATTCGAATGAAAGGAATGGAAAGGTAGCAGAAACATGAGACCTCTAAAACTGGATAATGGTTTACATAAAACAGAAAATCTTTACGAAACAGCGTAATTTAATAGCATGAGCGTTAATACGAACGGTTTTATAAAAGGCCTCTGATACCTGAAAATTAATAACCTTGCGTGCACGGAAATTCCGCAAACCACAAGTCTGTTAAAACTGAAAATGAAAATATGTTAAACGTGAAAAATATCGCTTCATTCTCAAAATAATTTTGAAGCGCAATATTTGGAATGCGCCAATCTCTGCAAAATGTCAAATCCGAATCCCAATAAAATCCTATAATATTTTTTATCCACGCATGTCACCCTAGAAACGCCACTTATACGAGGTATTAAACACAGATACAGTTGCTTACAGACGGTTTACCATCGTGTATTTATTGTTTAACATTGTGTTTCATCTAATGAACTAACCCACAAAGATGCCCCACAAATGTACTAAAATCAGAGCTGGTCTCAACTCGCAATTTTAAAATAGATTTAAATAAAAATCTGTCAAAAAAAACACTAATTTGGTGGTTTTCATCCAACCCGTAATTGAAATAAGTGGGACAGATTTTCTAGCTTTTTCAATCTCTCTAATGAAAGAAGCTAGAGCTTTTTTTAGAACTAAATTGGTGGATCAGTCTTTCAACCCAAAAGAAGAATTTTGCACAGTTGGTCAGTTCACACTACACAATGTGCCAAAAAACTTAAATTCCGATTCAAGATGGGAAGGATTCTTAGAAATGTTTTGCGGTTTTTACTGTTCTAGTAGCAGCATCTCGTTTATTTTTGCCAATCAACGCTGTGTCCACTCAGTACACAAACACTAGGTACATATTTTCAGGCCTTATTGTAAAGTTGAGCGTGCAACTGTACAAAAAGGGGTTAGCAGGGGCAGCGGGGGGTGGGATGTCCGTCAGTTGATCCGATCGTGCCGGCAAGAGCTGATTGATGACGTCGATTAGTGATGCCCAAACCCGCCCCCGAATAAATTGTCGAGCTTTTTTGCTTTGTAAACTCTTTGCTACCGTTTTTGTATGCGGTGAAAAATCACATGCGCCCTGTAATTTCCCGTTGTGATTATTGCTCAATCCCTGACTGCCAGATCTTCTAATGAATGAGGACCACTGTGCAATGGTTTTTTTTTATGGGTAAAAAGCGAAAAGATGCCAGTGAAATGAAAACATTTATCTAAATGTGGTGGTAGGAAAATATTTGCTCATCTAAAACCTACAAAATACAATGGTTTGATCATTTCAGAGCAAACATTTGGCAGTAAATAAAGCTCGTTCAACGTTTGCCCAAAGTACACAATTTCGATGGCAATTCAAAAATTGGTGTTTATCGATATGGAAAAAACAATTTAGTCTGTAACTATTGTTCACATACGTTCGTGATTCGGCGAATCAGGGTTACTTTTTCGTTTAAGAGTTGATATAATTTGGGCTTTACGCTTTATTTATTCTCCTTAATGGAACGTGAGTTGGTATTCTTGAACTACAGACAACGATTAGATCAAAGGTTAAAAGGAGAGAAATAGACTTAACTGGGAGCTATAACTTTCTTGGTAGAACACGATTAGGTATAAACTTTTAATCCTTATCCCATTATACATGTTAGGTAGGTACATTAACATATTACACAACATATTACAGTAAACGTACGCGGACGTACCGCGCCATTAGCTGCACCTTCATGTGCAAAAAGGCTTTAAAAATATCAAATTATCTCTAGAGGATAAAAAATCTTCGGACGGGTTTTGCTCCAACTCGAAAAATAACAACAAACAGGCTAAAAGTTTTTTCGTCGCTTCTTTATTTTAGTCTACATAGCAAAGCGACAGAATTCAAAAATATCACTTTATTTCCATATCAATGTATGTATAATATTATAATTTGACCTTTTCTAAGTGTTAGTACATTTACATTACATATAGGTATTGTATTTATGGAAATAAAAAGTATTTGATTTGAGCATAAAAATATTACAAAAACTGTTAGGTAACAATAGGGATTAGGAAATTCTGATTTCTGATAATCCGTTAACATGATAATGATATGATGATGATACCTGTAGGTAGGTGAAAATCCGGAAATGTTTGACAAAAAGCCATAATAAAGTATAGAAATACATAGTTATTTCTACTGAAAGGTACCTTACCAGAATAAGATTTAACCTATCATAACGGCTATACTATAATTGATCTTGTTAATAACCCAAAGCTGTTTAAAGAAAGCGTGTAGTAGTTAATATATCTTCAAACTCATGGGCGCTCTTCAGAAACCCTAGCTAAACCTTTCTTAAACTTTTACACATCCGTGAAGGGAACTCCAAACAGCTACCGCATTTCTAAGCTATTGCTTACAGAAGGCACGTCGTTAGCAAGCTAAATGTTTTGCGTGCCGGCTCTAGGCAAAACAAATGTAGGTGGTAGCCGACCGAGTTGCGAAAACCATAAACTATCCTATCCGGCAGCTATCAGTGTACTCGTAGCTAAGCGAAGGGAAGCTGGTACGATTTCGGTTTAAAGAATCTTTATTTTCTCAAAGAACATAAAAACAAAATTTAAAAAACATCCCGACAGATTTTCATGAAACATGGCTAAGAACATTCGGGATAAAATTATATACCTAATGATGACACAAAAAAAACTTAACGAAAATCGGTTCATCCGTTTGGGAGCTACGATACCACAGACAGACATGTTAAACTTATAACATCTCTTTTTGCGTCGGCTGTTAATAAATACAGTTCACTTAAATAAGAAAAATAAATCTTGTATTTACTATATTTAGTAGGTTTATATTTAAGTTCGAGTGTGTTTACCTAACTATTAACATAATGTACAAACTTACCAGTTAAGTTGAACTTTAGCTGCTAAGTGCTATTGTTTTATCGTATAGTTATGAAATAAACTAGGTATAGGATGTAACTGACAGATCTGTGTGTTCACGCTATCGATCGTACATAATATTTATCACAGTGTGTAAACAGCCGAGTGTTCTGTGGCAACCGCCCCGCCCCACCACAAGAATGCTTTAAAAACTCGGTAGGTAGATACTTTCGCGGCTCTCTGCGCTCGTTGTTGTTAGGTTTACGTAGTCTATGTACCAGCTTTCTTTACAAAAGGCAAAACCTACGCCATTTTTATTAACTCGCTCTCGCTCGTTGTACCTTGTCATTTTCTTACTATGTTAGCTTGCTGCCAGCCGTAAAAGGGGGTTCCTACACTTGGCACAATTTGACAGTTTTAGCTTCACCTTAGTATATTTCACTGTATATCATCACGGCCATGCCACATGGAGGGAGAGTATCTTAAATACTGCAGATAGAAAATTTTATTGAAACAAGACATTTTGATTTTAAAATCAATTTAAGCTACATTCAATGATTTTTGAATAATCGCCTATCTGAACCGGGAATTGAATCCGCCAAATTGTAAAAAAAGCCGTAATTTTACTAATACCAATCAAAATAATCCTACCAATGGATTATTTTTCCAAATAACATAATATCATCTTATAAAAGGAAGACCATGAAATTTTACATATTTTATTAAACTTTGCTTACTTAATTTAATTTAGAAAGTGCTCAAAATGTGTCTCATTCTGTGTATACAAATTCTCACTCTCTTAACAAATTTATGTCCATGTTGATTTATTTATTTTTAATGTGAAGTTATTAATCACTTAACTATTTTATCATTCACTTTTAACACGGATATGATATGTATTTCTCAAGTAGTAATAC
Source organism: Eupithecia subumbrata (assembly GCA_949316285.1). NCBI lineage: Eukaryota > Metazoa > Arthropoda > Insecta > Lepidoptera > Geometridae > Eupithecia > Eupithecia subumbrata. Next base: position 26,806,451 of record OX438643.1, read on the forward strand.
TTTAAAATGATAAAATCAGTTGTAAGGAGCACGGCAAAGTACAAGGAAAAGCTAAGTATATTCCTGAAATTATGAATGTAAAATTAAGATGTTATGTTGTATGGAAAAATAATCCTTACGATTGAGCCTTTTAATCGGTATCGTAAAATTACGGGAGTTTTTTTTTAACTTTGCGGGGATTCCCGGTCGGACTGGCGATTATTCAAAAACCTTTGAATACAGTTTCAATTGTTTTCAAAATCAAAATGAAGACTTCATTTTGATTTTGACCTTTCAGTAAAATTTTCCATCTAGTATATTTTAGATACTCTCACTACATGTGGCATAGCCGTGGGACACCCTGTATATTGTATAATACGTATATGTATAATCTGAGATACGCCAATGGATACTGCATTACCTATCTAAAGCCGCAGCTGCTCCAACGTCTAATCAGAGTGAGTTAGCTACCCTCAGAACTCCCTTCCCAGGCATCACCACTGAAGTAGGTAAGTCGATAATAAATTCCTAACTTGCCGAGGAGTTAAGTTAGATGTGCAAGATTAACCTTTAATTAATTACAGGGTTAATACTCGTACTCTATCGAGGCGTGTAAGAGCTTTTTTTATGTATGCAAAGTATTTCAGTCTTTTAAGTTTTTTATTTTCGATGAATTTTGTTGAACGGGTAAATTGAGAACGTTTTAATATTCATTCAGCATTTCAGTTCTTGTAAAAATAATTTATTTTTATACGCGGAAAGTAACCGTTTGCTTGTTTACATGAATAACAGATACCTCACTAATACTCAGAAATTTAGGTAGATAAGGCCTAAATAAACGAACTTTGAACTTCATCTACCCAAAAGAATTCTATCTAACATAGATAGCCTTTTTTTGGGTGAACGATTTCGTTTTCTTTTAAACGCACAACCTTCAAATATGGGTCTTATTAAAAACACTTGTCTAAGCAATGTGTTTTTTTCTTACAACTGCATTTTCGCAAACTACGTCTCCAATGACTACTGTGACTTCACAATACCTGTACTCTAAAACAATCTCTACGTTGTTAACATAAAATGCAATTCTCACTGACCGCCATCGTTGCACCGCAGTGGAGTGTCGTCAGCCGGATACTGGCCATCCGTTGAGCCGCCTTGCTCTGTCGGTGTTACAAATTTACATTAAAATAATGTGCTTTCATTGTGCGTATTTCTATACTAATATTATAAAGAGGAAATATTTGATTGTTCGTTTGTTTGTATTGAATAGGCTCCAAAACTGCCACATTATTAAGCCCACATTATTCCTGATGACCATAGGCTACTTTTTACCGCGGGAAAATGCTTCATTCCTACGGGAAAACGGGTAATAGGACAACGGGTAGTAAGAATGCACCTAGTTATTAAATAAATAGGTAGAGCTCTTTTTCGGTAGCAGGTGAAGTGTCGGCTATAACTTCAAGAGGTGATTACAGAAACGTTACAAAGGTGTTCATGAACGCAACCAGACTTCGCCCACTGCTGGGTATAGTCTCCAAACTATAGTGCCATTTTCTAAGGTATTGATTATGGTTTCGTTACGTCTCATTATTCTGTCGACATTAAAAGCGTTCATGACCGGATTTGGCGATTTTAAAACGATTGAAGCAGATTTGAAAAGGTTCCTATGCCAGTTTTATTCAATTTTAAAATCTGTCCCACAGAACGAAAAGTTTGATGACCGATTTGGCGCGGCGCGCGAAAGTCCGCCTGCGACGCATGAGGTTGCGGGTTCGATTCCCGCCTTGGGACAAATGTTTGTACGATTTGCAAATATTTCTTCCGGCTGTTCTGGGTATTATCTATGTAAAATAAAAAAATATCAATCAGCTAGTATAGGAGTATTAGATGATAAACTACATATTTATATTTTGGTCAGCTTTCAGCTTGTGATAGGAACGACAAGCTCTGCTTAGGTTCGGGCTAGATGATGCTGTGAGGATTGTCCAGCATTACTTACATACTAAACTTCTAACATCCATTTTTTTATATAAATAAATATATAATGCTGGACAATTCACACAACATTATCTAGCCCCAAGCTAAGCAGAGCTTGTGTTATGGGTACTAGCTAACTGATATACTTAATACAATATATTACATAGATAGATATTTTTATTATAGGTACATAGAAAACACCCAGACCAACGGAACAAATTTTTGCATTTCGTACACAATTTTTTTCCGTGGCGGGGATCGAAGCCGCAACCTCCTGCATCGCAGGCGGACCTTCGCCCGCTGCGCCACGGAGGTCGTCATATAGGGATATTAGTTGATGTTGTTGACACGCGAAAAACATCTCGCGGATTATAATCAATAAAAAAAATCAATCTAAACAGGCGCACGAAAAGTTTGATTATATTAAATTTCAAGTGCGGTATTTGCTGAGATATTCAAAAATGTGGTTCTTAGATCTTATACGATGGGTGCACTGTTTCTGCAGCCGGATCTCGTACTATTGCTGTCGACAGTGTCGGATGCGGAGAATTGTAATAGATGCCCAGAGGCGGAGGTGTGGCGTGTGCCGTCCGCCGCCGCACGGCCTCCTGCTTCTGTGTGTGGCGGCTTTAAAGCATACTTACCAATCATAAGAATAGAGTCGATAAACTTGAGTGTTGTTTTCAGAATAGCCGCATCATCCTGCATCTCGTCAGCACTAAAAACACTGTCTAATTCCATTACTGTTCACTTGCTTATACTACTAATAAAGAGAATACAAATAATATGATAGCTACGGCCTTTTCTATGAATATTTGTTAGCAAAGGGCTTCGTTCTACATTCTCGAAATCACTATAAAATTAACCTGCGTTTGACATATTACCTTATGACAATTTTCATTTAGGAATGGTTCAAAGGCTTGTACTATTCTATCTCTATGGTTCAAAGAGTATTTACAAAGTACTTTCTACTCGATCAGCATGACAAGCACACAAAAAGTGACATCGCATCGAAAAAAATGACAATGCGTAAATTTTTGAAGTATAAAGAATGGATTTCAAATACTTTACGCATGCGATGATTGTCCGATGCCGGTCTGTGAACGCGCGCCCTAACGTTTCAACTGAGGAGGTCAGGAACAAAAGGTGACATACACATTCGGCTCGATGACTTTTTTTTAGGGTTCAAAACCTTGAATTTTATCGATTTCCGAATACTTTTAGTGCAATTAGTGACATTTACATTCATTTTGAACCAAAACGTGTAATTTTTGAAGATAAAATGTCCAATGACGTCCGAATTCACAAGGCACTACATCAGCCTTTATGATCAAACTACAAAACAGACAAGGGAACTCAACCTGGCCATGGATGCACTTCTCAGTAGCCAGGTGAGTCTGGAGGGCAGGATTCTGGAGGGCTGCGGGTGCTGTGGACACAATTTGGTCGGTCACAACTCAAGCCCAGACAGCACTGTCTCAGCCGCATCCCACCTGGACCTCAGCACTTCATGCTCAGGTAATAAAACCATAATGTACTGTGATGAAATTGGAAAAAATATGGGCCAGTTTTTAAACATGAATATGGAGCACTCTTTAAATATTTGCTTACCTAATTGTAATCTTCATGATATTATGCACAGAATTGATAATGAAAGATTTCATAAAAACTCAAACTTGATAATATTACTTGGAAATAGGGGTAATGTGAACAAATCAGATTTAATTAAATATATGGACAAATTATGTTCCCTACAGCTAAATAAAATTTTAATGTTCACATTCCCCTACAGCGACAGCTTGCCAAATATAGAAAATAACATTAGATATAAGCTAAATATGACATTGCATATTATTTCATGCAATAATAATATACATGTGATTGACACTAACAGCATTGTTAGTAAAAAATATTGCTTGACTAAAAAAGGTAATTACTACCTTTCGAATTATTGCAAAAAACAAATAGCTGTGTCGCTATCCTATTACTTTAATATTACAGCCAAAAATTTGGCTAAACAAGATGCTTCTTTTGAGCATTGTAATAAATTTACAACAAAGACCTTGGAAGTTCTTCCAAGCCATTTAAATTAGATTTAACGACAATAGAGGAAGTATCTAGCCATAAACAGTCAATCAATATTGGTTACATAAAAAGTCAAAGAAACCAAACCTGTAAAATAAATGCAAAGTTTACTAACTTGGTGCATCAAAATATTCAAGGATTAAAAAGTAAACTACTAGAGTTGGAATTGTACATGAACTCTTTTCATATTGACATTATCTGCTTAACAGAACACTGGCTGAAAAGCTATGAGCTCATGTTCAATTTTAGTAACCACCAGGTTGGCAGCTATTTTTGCAGATCACATGCTATTCGTGGAGGCTCATTAATATTACTAAACAAATTCATGAAATTCAAAGACCGTAAGGACATAATATGCTTATCCGTTGAAAGCCACATCGAAGTAGCATGTGTAGAGTTGGGGCAAACTATTGTAGTAAGCGTATACAGCCCACCATCAGCTTCTTTTGAAATATTTGAAAATGTTATGGAGGACATTTTATTTAAATTATCAAAATCAAATAAAACTATTATGGTATGTGGAGACTTTAATGTTGACCTTTTAGAAGTTTACTCCCTCAGTACTAGATTAACTAATTTATTAAATTCTTATAATCTAAGGCCATTATTTATGGAACCTACTAGAATAACTGAAACCTCAGCAAAATGTATTGACAATGTATTTGTTTGCCAAAGTGAAAAAATTGTTACAAAAAAAGTAATAAGTAATTTAAAATCAGACCACTTAGGTCAACTAATAAAATTAGAACTTCAAGTAAAAAATAATAATTGTAAAAAGAAAATAACATACATACCTGTGACCATCAATCGGTTTGAACGGTTAATATTGAATTGGGATTCTAAACCATCACCTAATCACTCACTTAACAACCCAAATGAGTCGTATTGCAATTTTTTTAATAAATTTACCAATGCGTTCAATTCAATATTCACACCCAAATCGATTATGGTCTCAGAAAAACTTACCTTTAGTGAGTGGGCAACAGTGGGTATACATAAAAGTAGACAAAAGTTGTATGAACTGTATAGTGAAAAACAATACAATTTTAGCCAGGAGTTCAAAGAAAAAGTAAAAAATTACTCAAAAATATTTAGAAAAGTTTGTCAAATAGCAAAATCAAACTATATTAGCTCGAAAATTAGAAATAGTGAAAATGTAATAAAATCAACTTGGAATATTATAAAAAGTGAGACTGGAAAGGTCAGTACATACGTTAATGATTACAATTTAAAGATTAATGATTACTCAATCAAAAATGATGTTGAAGTGGCCCAAGCATTTGAAAACTTTTTTACTGAAATTCCAATCTCTACTACAAAGTGTTTAAACTCTTCTACTGTAATTGCCGAGTCATTACTAATAGAAAATGTATCTAAATGCAAAAATAAATTTAACTTCAGCCACGTTGATGAAACAGATATTAAAAAAGCCTTTAAACTTTTAAATATTAGGAAAACTGCAGATCTCTGGGGCATTTCCGTTACAATTATTAAACCTTTGATTGATACCATTGCCACAGATCTAGCTTTTATATTTAATGAATCTATTGATTGCGGCGTATTTCCTGATCTAATGAAATGTAGTAAAATAATCCCACTGTATAAATCGGGTAGTAGGTCTGACCCCACTAACTTTAGACCAATATCAGTACTGCCTACATTCAGCAAAGTTTTTGAAAAACTTATTTTACATCAATTGCTTAGGCATTTCAATGGCAATGACCTGCTGCATTGTAAGCAATTCGGGTTTACTCGCGGCAGATCAACTACTGATGCCGGTGTAGAGTTAGTATCGCATATTTTTGATGCTTGGGAGAAGTCGCAAGATGCTTTAGGCGTTTTTTGCGACTTGTCAAAAGCGTTCGATTGCGTACACCATGAAACATTAATCAGGAAATTACATCACTATGGAATAAGAGACACTTCTTTGGATCTTCTTACATCTTACTTGAGTGATAGGATACAAAGAGTTGACATTAATGGGAAACGGTCTTCGGGGTCTGTAGTTACAATGGGTGTACCGCAGGGTTCTATCCTCGGTCCTTTCCTATTTTTAGTTTATATTAACGACCTGCCTCACCTAGTCAAGAATAATCATGAGATTGTATTGTTTGCTGACGATACTTCATTAATTTTTAAAATGAAACGACGAAACATAAAATTTGACGATGTGAATAATGCAATCTCAAAAGTAGTACACTGGTTTAATGTCAATAATCTTTTGCTTAATGAAACTAAAACGAAATGTATAAAATTTGCTCTACCTAATGTAAAACACGTTAAGATTGATGTAAACGTAAAAGGAGAAACGTTAGAAATTGTAAACAGTACAGTATTCTTAGGAATAACCTTAGATAGTAAACTTCAATGGGGCCCACACATAGATAAGCTATCGAAGAGACTTAGTTCTGCAGCGTATGCAGTCAAAAAAATCCGTCATCTTACAGACGTTGATACTTCTAGACTAGTCTATTTCAGCTACTTCCATAGTGTTATGTCTTATGGCATACTGCTGTGGGGGAACGCTGCAGATATTAACACCGTATTTGTGCTGCAGAAGAGAGCTGTTCGTGCAATCTATAATATGGGTCCCAGAGAATCCCTGCGTGATAAATTCAAAGAAATAAACATAATGACAGTACCATGTCAATATATTTATGAAAACTTGTTGTACACTCATAGAAATAAAAATCTGTTCCCTAAAAATTGTGATAAACATAACTTTAATACCAGAAATAAACATAAACTCGCTGTGCCCACAACTAGGCTACACAAAATTAATGTTTCTTTTAAAGGGCAATGTATAGAGACTAAGACTTAGAGACTAAGGCTGACGGACAAACCGAATTACGGTTTATGTTAGCTGAAGATAAAATAAGTTAATAATTATGTAACATAAATAAATGAAAAAAAAAAAAAAATACGCTTCTACAACAAAACTCCTAGTGAGTTGCAACAATTATCAGTAAATAAATTCAAACAAATTGTCAAAACCTTGCTGTGCAAAAAGGCTTACTATAAAATATCAGATTATCTAGAAGATAAAAAAGCTTGGAACGGGTTTTGCTCCAACTCGAAGAATAACAACTAACAGGCTAAAGGTTTCTTCGTCGCTTCTTTACTTTGGTCTACATACCGAAGCGACAGAAATCAAAAATATCACTTTATTTCCGTGTCAGTGTATAGTTTTATAATTTGACCTTTTCTAAGTGTACATTTATTGTATTTATGGAAATAAAGAGTTTTTGATTTTGATTTTGAATTGTATTAAATACGGTACATTTTAGACATGCGCAAAACAGTACTCTGTAATGTAATGCCATATAGCATGGCATTTTGTACCGCGTCATATAGCATGCTATCAGTACTCAGTACCCTAAACATGACCTGACTCCACTGGCTATGCTAAGTAATGCGAATGGCCCGCTATGACTTAGGTACTGAATGTTCAGGTGTAATGTAATAGCAAGAGGCCAGTACCTACACCTACCTACTCTAAACATGACCTGGCATGACGCGCTATGCTAAGTAATACGAATGACCCGCTGCTGTTACTTTTAACTGTAGGTACGGAATGTTCTTTTCAGACGTAATGTAATAGCAATAGACAGACCTTTCATTATTATATTATCTTATACCGTTATACGAGCAGTTCTTGCATATATATGTACATATTATGTAGGTAGTATATCTCGGGAACAGGTCAATAGATTTCGACGAAATTTTTCGTTTATTAAGTTATTTGTATTTCGCCTAGGTTCTACCTGTACATAGGATATTGAGGTTCGGATTATACCTATTGCAACTAGACGATATTCGATAACTAAGAAGATTTTTTTGAGATCCGTTCCGTTATCGCCGCACCACCCGCCGCCGCCGCCGTAATGTACGCAAGCTTTATCTTTAGTTTATTTATAATAAACAATGTTGATTTCCCTTCATACTTAGCCCCAACCCAATTAATATGGTATACTTCTTTTGTATAAAAAAGGGGTTTCTAGTCTTAGGACTGGCTATATTGGTAGACCACAGCAACTGGTTGTGGTTATTTAAATTACCGCTACTTAATATTGGCGTATTTAAAAATCAACTATATATACATGTACAATAATTGTGTTTTTGTACGATTAGTTTGTTATGAACAATGTTTTTTTTTGTCTTTTTTTTCTAGCGAGCCTAGTCTTTTTTTTCGCAGGCAGAGCATAGCGCCATGCGCCACCATGCCATGTCTAATGCCATGTGTCATGCTAAATTTTGTCGGGTAATAGGTACTGTTTCAGTACGCGGTCGTGCTATATTACGCGCAATACATTACATTACTCACAGTACCTACACACCTCTAGTACATTTTATGTAAAAAAAAGTGTATCGATTCTAAATCGATTAACGAATGATAAATAGGAAGTTTTAAAATGACTTTTTATCACCAGATTGAATCGAATGGTGAAATTTTACATAGCGTAGGATCAAAAGGAGACATTTGAAAATTATTTTCTTAAATATTTCGTACCTATATTTATCAATATATGTTAGCATTACTTAAAACATGTATTTTGTCCAATTAAACTGTTACTGGCCCTTAAAAATAAAATGATGTATATTCCATGTGCATACCTTTAATACATTTTTCTCAAAACCTGAGAAAAAAGAAAAAGTGTAAATGTCACCTTTTTTTCCTAACCTCCTCAACTGCTAACGCTTGAACCCTAATGCCAATAGGTACCTATATAACTACACTTACCACACCGTGATCGCGGCCCAGGAAGAAGAAAGTTCCTCTCCTTTCTTCGAGAACCAAATCATGCAAAGAAACTCGCGAAGCAGTTAATAATCCTAATTTGAAACCAATACAAACATAACCAGAAAATATAGAGACACGAGCTCAATTATGTAGGAATCGTAAGCGACGACGAGTCTGTGACGTCAAATGCAAGGATCAAAGAATACAATCGCCTTTGATGGAATTCTTTGACGAGCGATGGTAAGGAAAATTAATAAGGAGTAGGGTGTGGGTATAACGAAGGAGTGATAAAATGTGAGGAAGATGTTTTGAGTGAAAATAAGGTAAAAATTAACTTTATAATACAAGATGACTTGGGAGTATATGGTCAAATACGAAGCCGAAGAAGCCGAAGAAGACCGTCTTGAGAGATATAGAAAAGTCATGTGTGTGTGTCTGTCGTATTCATGGGTTTCAATAGATCTATTACTAGCTTTTTTCCACGGCTTCGCATGCGTATTTTCGGTATAATAAGTAGCCTATTATCTAAGTTAGGCAATGTTTTAAATGTACGCCAAATTTGATATTGATCTATTCAGTAGTTTTGGATATTCAAGGTAGCAAAAATTTCACATTTCACAAACTTTTGGCTTTATAATATTAGTAGGATAAGAAAACTAAACTGTATGATCTACTTAATTTTTTTAAGAATATGTGAGGTTAAAAAGGTGAGGTTAAAAAATTCAGAAGTAGGTACCGAATAGGAATAGGTTTAATGGAGCACTAGTTTATGCCCACGGCTTCGCACGCGTTGTTTCTATCGAGACGTTTAAAGGTGATTTCTATCCCATGGGAACTGATTTATTGGATAAAAAGTAGCCTATGTTTGATTCCAGCATTAGAATTACCTGTTTGCAAAATTTCAGCCCGATCTGTTCAGTAGTTTTGGCGTGAAGAGGTAACAAACATCCATCCATCCATCCATCTATCCATCCATCCAAACTTTCGCATTTATAATATTAGTGTGATATATTGTAACATACTTTGTACATGTTGGCTAACGGCAGTACCCCAGTTGTGAAAACCGTTTTATTTTACATTTTTACATAAATGGTCGGTGGTCATATTCAAATTCAAATTGTGAAAAATTGCCATTTCTTACAAAAGTAAATTCTTTTGCTTTAAATAACATTAATCTGTTGGTGTAAAAATAATATAATTTTTAGGGTTTGTATCTGTTGGATTGATTTCTCGTTTGAATAGACCGTGTATAAAAAAAATACAATTTTTGTTTTACCGTAAACTGAGCTCACAACTCCTTCCAAGATTTTTCTCTAATACCATAGTTTGGGATTTTCCAATACACTCCGATAATTATCATGAAGCCACTCCGTATTCCACAGATTCGATTAAAAAACGTTTTTTTTTTAATACAAGGATATTTTAAAATACGAAGTGGTTTTACAAAAGTGATTAAAATAAAATAATATAATTACTTTTTAATTTATCGAAATATTTTGATCAGTGAAAAATTAAAATTGTACCTACACGTAATTAACATTCATTCCATGGAAGATAATAAAATCAACAGAAATAAAAAATCAATCAGAATCGTAATCCGAGTGTGTAAACAGACCTTACGATTACCATCTACGAGTAATTTTCAGTTTGTTTGTGATTCAACAATTTATTATAAGACTGAATTCTGGACATTTCGTTTTGCAAGTCAATTTGAGGGGCGAGTTCCTTTTGATGTTGACTTGACTTGACTCTGTCCTTAGAGATCCTTACCCACTCGACCGTTAATTGATTTCGTACAGTTTCACACTCTTAGATTAGAAGTTTAATTCAAGGAACACACACTTCCTCATCAGCACACATAAGAACAGATTACAATAAGAACATCTTAATTTGTAGCTAAGATACAGTGTTTTGTAGTAAATATGCATTAAGAATGGTACGGTTATAATTACTACTAACTATCACCACTACCATAGAAGATAGTATATTTGAATTTATTAATTGAACTTGTAAATTATGAACTTAAAAGAATTTGAAACTGGTTCCAGTTTGCTTTTTTGCTATTGTAGATTCTGGTTGTTCTGCATAACAACCAGAATAAGCAGAATAAGCAGAACAACCAGAATCTACATTAGCAAAAAAGCAATCTGGAACCAGTTTCATGCGAAAATGGCCCAGTTGCTAGAAGAAAAGCACATAAGTAAAACAGAAATCAACAAAATAAACAGCAAAACACAATTAGAAAACACAACAGAGAACTACATAGAAATAATAACACAAGCATGCATCAATATTATACAGTCCAAAGAGGCTTTGCGCAGAAACTGTGCAAGGCCTATCGTACCACCTCTCTGAACTCGGCACTGGTACCGGCCGGTATACTCCCCTTGACCTCAGAATACAAGAGGCAGCCGCCCTGTACGAGGTGAGGAAGGGAGTGGCCCGACCAACAACGGGAGACGGAGAGGTGGAGCGAATGACTGCCTTTGCCGATACATCCCACCCAGCTGAACGAGTGGCCTTGGAATTTACATGTCTGGAAGACCAAGAGCAGGTGAATATGCACAGCCGCCAAGCGGTTCGTATATTCACAGACGGCAGCAAGATCGATGGTAAAGTTGGAGCCGCATTGTCTCTCTGGAACGAAGAGGCCGAAACTAAAAACCAGAAATTGAAGCTGTCGTCGTACTGCACGGTCTACAAAATATACCTAACCTGATAAGTAACAAACATAGCAGAAATAGATTTTTAGAATACTGTACAAAAAATGTCAATAGAGTAATAAATAGAAATAGATAAATAAGATAGGTTGTCATATCTATATATATAAAAGAAAGTCGTGTTAGTTACACTATTTATAACTCAAGAACGGCTGAACCGATTTAACTGAAAATTGGTGGGAAGGCAGCTTAGAACCAGGAGACGGACATAGGCTATGTTTTATCCCGGAATTACCACGGGAACGGGAATTACGCAAGCGAAGCCGCGGGCAGCAGCTAGTTTATGTATATATGTATATATGTATGTATATAAACAGCATAGAAATATAATAAGTAGATAAAACAAATTAGTATATGTATAATTATAGTATGTTGTAATTAATGAGCATAAATTCGTATAAACATAAACCAACCTAGGATAATCACAATGATGTTAACTTTTAAGGATACAAGAAAAGTATTATATTAATTAGAATTAAGAACTAAATTGATAAATAACCATGTTAGAATCTGTAAGCAATAATGCATGTACCCGGAACAATATGAATATAAAGCAATGTATGTACCCCTTCCCAATCCACTACATAGCATTAGGACAGATAAAATAAGAGAGGTAGGAGTAGGAGTAGGTAAAGATAGGTAAAGACTCTGACCTGAGTCAGAGGGACAACAATAAAAAAAAACTAACATAACCTAACGTAACCTAGTGACCTCGTTTAATTAATTGCCGGGTATGTCCATAAGGTGCCGTTTGGCGCTCGCGGGCCAATTAGTATCCATCCTCTACAACGCAGCTTATGTCTTTACTATCGAAACATACCGATTCTTGATGTAAAGTACCAAAGTACCTACAACCGTAAAGGTACCTACAAAAAAAATAAAAGAAAATGCAAAATCTTTGAAATGATAATCGGGGAAAGTTGAACAAAATTAACACCGTTTCTTTTAAAATCTTTGCCAGCTTTTGTAATAATAACAAACGGCCAGGTGAGAGCTAATAAACAGAATGGCTTTGTCCTCCTAACGAGCTTTCACGGAAATAACAGCGTAGTGTGTCAGATAGTCCATTCAAAAGCATGGAGAACACTTTATTGGAAAATGTTTATTATTATGCATAATACCAGGTTTCGTCGTTATTGGGAGCCCTCAATCAGTGTCAGCATTCCCCAACTCCTTCCGCAGGTGTCTTAAAAGTAGACCGGTCGATAATTTTTGAAACCAAAAATAAAATAGTAGGATGAAACCCATTGGAAAAGGAGGATAAAAATTATTATAAAATGAAAGAAAAATAATTTACGGGTGATCTGAGGAAGAAGTCAAATGGCTAAGTTGTAGGTAGTAACCTAGTAACGATCTCGTTATTACCTACAACTTTGCCGTTTGACTTTTTTCCATAAGACTTGCAGTTTTGCCGGAAATCGAGATAAACCGTTTTTTACCCTTAACACTCACCCCCTTCCCCTTCCCGATCCCGTAAATATTGTTTCCTTTCATTTTTATAATATGGGTTTCATCCTACTTTTATTTATTTTCACTTTTTATTAAAGGATTCTACCCTGGTCTAAAGGCGACTAAGGGGTATTCACCAGGGGGCAGCAGCGCCCCCTGAAGGAAGAGATCCTACACCGAACTGAAATCCCCAAACCGTATGTTCAGTGTGGGGATCATGGCATAGGCACTATGGCGCTTATATGGAAATGCCAAAAGAAACCTTTTTCGTCTCTTTTATGTCCAGCTGATGACAAGCATAGACTGTAGATGAACCCACATGTGTCAGCGTCATAGTTTCAACATGCTACTGTGATGGTCGATCTGAGTGGTCGATAAACTCACAGACAATTTGTGTGTGAATTTGTCACGAAACAACGCCGAAAGTACACAAAGTTCTGCTTGGAAGAGTTCTGTATTTCTGGCGCTCTCAAACACACATCTTGCAAGTATGAAGTTCTGTGCCAAATAACATTTCAGGCTACCATTTGACCTGAAAAAAATCGTGCAAAGCTGCGGCCGTTATATTTTTCAAAGTATAATTTTTGGGTAAAGAGACAAAAGACCCTGCTTTTCTTGAAAAAGTGGCACTTAGTCATGTGACACGAATCTATACACGAAAGATCTATACACGAAACCAAATAGAAGAATCATTGTATTTATTTTCAGATGTAGTCTTGTGTTACCAAAGTAAAATAGGAGTGTGCTAGCTGTCTTTTAGTGTCGTGGAAAGACAGCCGTGCAAATATAAATAAACTGCTATTGTCTCCCGACCGGACGGACCTTCGCTTTAGAGATCTTTGGGACTTACGCATTGTTTACCTAGCTTGCTAATTAACTGATTAGATTGACTGCTTTATCCTGGATATTGGATTCAGAATCATAATCTCTTTATTTCCATAATGGAGTCGAACCACCAAAGTAGGCGGCCACACATACGTTGACAAAACACTATCGGCCGCCTACAGTATTTATACACTGAAAAGTCGCAATAATCCGCTTAGTTGTATTTGGTGTGAGAGTCCATATGACAAACACAGTGATTTTAATCTTGGGTAGCATAGCAAAGTACTCTATTTAGACAAAAAACTTGCCAGATTCCATTCTAAGCTGAAGTCCGTAACAGCAAACTTTATTTCCCTTATTAACGTAGAGGCTGGGATAGACAGCTTCTAAGTCCTGACAGGGTGTTCCACGGCCCGTAGGCCCCTGATAGTGCGGCGGTGGTTTAGTTCTAAGCTCATTTGAAGGTTGCTGTCAGTTCGGGCGCGCCGATAACCACAGTGCCTCGAGTTTCAAGGGCTATGGGTCTTAATCCACATACATCCGTATGTTTTGGACTAATTATCTTTTGGTAAGAATTCGAAGGCGAGTTCTGATAGTGGTTTTCTCAGGGAGTAAAACTGGAGGACTTTATAGTAACTGTGGCAAAACTTAGTAGCGAACGTTTGGGCATAAAATGTAGTATACATACCTACATGTAGAATATTTTTTAAATGTCTGTAAAAGGATAACCGATATAGGGCAAAATTTTTAACACGTCATTTGATCTGAATTAAATATATCTGAATAAAGGTTACGTTACATTATACGGTCATACTTTTCCCCTTTAGCACATATAGATGATTTTCTATTCTCTTTGTTTAGCACTTACTCTTTTTGAACTAAACGCAGTCACTAATGGTATTTTTTTTATTAATTTACCGTTCGACCACATCCTCACCTGATGCTTAGTGACGATTCATAAAAAAATCTAAAAGACACTGACGCAAACGTGGACATTTTTGTGTCTTGTGTCAGATACAAGCTGCCGATGAATACTCGATTTCTATAGAAGCAGTATGAAATCATCCACTCCCTGCGCTCACGTACGATCACCGCTACATGACACAGCAACAGCAACTACGGTTCCCTGTGATGGTGTGCCATGTCGGCAACAAAAAGTGTCTACGTTTGTGCAGCGCCTTATTTACTCATTTCCCTATAAAATGATGTTGCATACTACAAAAGATACTCCAAAACCATGAAGCATATTGCGTGCCTTGGATGCAGCTTTGTTCCATTTTCCTGTATGGCTTTAAAAGCATACGATTACACCCCTTAGCCAGAATGGCTCATTAACTCCTAAGCAGCACACACTTCAGCTTAACTGCGTTAGTGTAAACCTAAGCTAATGTCAACTGGTATTGCATTGTATCTACACTTTATGACGTTAGGTATAAGCTTGTATTGTTATCAGAGTTCTATGCAGGCGCCTGATAATGAGGTCTTGGGTCGGATCACAATAATTGTGATCCGACCCAAGTCCTCATTATCAGATAACATTATCTGATAACAATTATTGTTATCGGGATTTTTCACGCAAGAAAAAATCACAGTAGGAGCCCGGAGTCAGGAAGTTGGCGGTGTATCACCCCCTGCCTTGGAGAGCATGTTAAGCCGTTGGTCTTGCGCGTGATGGCTCCCCGGTCGTGTCGATCTGGCGTCCCTTCGGATTATGAGAGTGCACCTGTGTTTGCGCACACACTTGTTCAGTATACTGTGAGCTGCGCTTATGACTACACTCCGCTGAGACTGGCTGCGGTGGCCGAAATTCGGCTTGGAGTACATCATGCTAGCCCGTCATAGATTGCGATATGATTAGTTGAAAAACGTCGCCTACGAACTAAATATTCATAGCATTCAAATTTATCACAAAACCGGTCAAGTGCAAGTCGTACGCGCACCGAGGGTGCCAACTGAGGCTACACATAGTAAAGGTATTTTTTATGATGTAACTATAAATTTACGTTTTACGAATTTTCACCTTTAATTGTGCAATGAGACATGGCGTCTTGCTCTCATGATTCTACGTCAACGGGCAGTAGGTACCTCATAGGTTTTGATTCCCTTGCCAGTGTCACAATAATGCGGCATAAACGGCCGTACCTATATTTTGATTTGGTTAACCCAGAAGTTTGATTTTCTCAGCTGAACATTGTCATGGCCCACGACGCACATATCGATCTTGCAGACGTACTAGCTGCGGCCATGCGATTCGTACCGCAGAGGCTGGGCAGTAAATGTGTTAAGGAGGTGCTGTTCTGAACATTTGATGTTGATTTCAGAGAAAACTATTGATTTTGAATGACGCAACAGCGCGAGTTATGCATAGCGTATTATTTTATTATATAGTAGAAGAATAATATAATATCACTATTACTTACTCCAAGGATGTAAGAATCACATTGTTAAGTGTATCAGATCTAGCATACCATCAATCAAATAATGGTGATATTTCCTATCGAATCCAATTCCTTACAGTAAAGTGTGTTAATTAACATTATTTAGTTCGTACTCTCGCATTTTCTTACGTATAGAACAGAATAAATCCTCAAAATCTTTAAGGAAATGAGTATATTCCGTAAGCATTATACAAGAAAATTTATGTCAAGATTTGTGTATCTTGATATTAATGTAATAAGTAATAAGCAACAATGTTGTGTAGAACATCGCAGCCGTAGCTACATTTTATGCTCCACGTCCGGCAGGAATTACGCGGAAAGCCGGTTTTCTGTGTAATTTCTTTAAAAAAAACAATGTAAGACGTTGATCCGAGCAAGGATTTTGATATTCGTTTATAGCAGTGGACAATAGTGCATTTTACACCAAGGCGAGAAAGTGATCAATTCCTACCGAGTGTGTCGTTTTGGGCCCGAGCAGCCGAGGGCCTTAAAACACACGAGGTAGGAATCGCACTTTCTGCCGAGTGATAAATAGTGCTTTATACTACACCTTCGAGGAAAATAAAAAGCAGAATTAATTATTAATTGAAATTTAGAAGAACTTACCGCGCCCAATGATGTTGGTAAAACCTCACTGACCGCGCCAGCCTTTAGGTTCTTTTTTCAAAATATTTTTCGGAAATCGGAGGAGGCCTAATGGACTTGGAGTAAAAACTTTTTGTCGTTTGACCGAACGAAAATAACCATAGCTACCGGCCGATCTTTTAGGAAAAAAAAAATATCACGTTAGAAATGGATTTCCATACACTTTTTCCTCCCGCTAAAACACGTGAGAAATAAAATTCCATAGAGTTTTTCCTCCCGGTTTCCTATAGGCCTGCAAAGACAAACTTACTATTCTATTAAATTAAATAGAAAAGGAATAGGCAACTTTCCGATCGGTGTAGTATAAAATTAATACAACATCTTAACATTATTGTTAAATCGTACGCAGTAGATCCTATATGTATACATGTTATTGTTCCAAATATTCGTAATCCTTGCTTGTCTGTTCCTTCATTCGACATTCCATCATCATCATCGTCTCCCTGCCCGTATCCTTATCTAGGCATTTTTTTAAAAGGCACGTTGCGCGCCATTTTGTGAATAGGATAGGAAAGGATTTCGCGTTCATAGGACCGTTCCTATGATCGCGAAATCCTGAAGGACAGAGCATACCTTTTTGGAAAGAAGATCTCGACCAAATGATGTGTGAAACAGATATTACTTTTTAAATTGTTCGGGCTATACCGTTACACATAAACACTTACATGTGAATGTTGTGTTACCATTACCACATATTATAATACTACACTAGACATTATTATAGCTTTCAGTGCGAATGCGGCTAAAACCGAGTCGATCTCAAAAACTGTTCCATCAATTTATCTGTTCCCGTCCAGTAGCTTTGATCGATGACAACGGCGTGATATTTGTCAATGACACGATGGGACGTATAAAATACGTTAAACTTTCCAACTGGTTGTATTGCAGTGCAGAAAAGTTGGTGCGTTCTGTTTCGCAGCGGCTATTCATCACTGATAGCTAAATAGCTCTAGGTTCAATAGAAACAGCTGTTGCAAAGTTTCTACATTTATAGAGGTACAGTTGCGGTCATAATTGGAGACATACCTTAAACATCATACTCGCTTAAAGGTTACTACGATTTAAAATAGTAAATTTCATCTAATTCCAAATTTCAGCCAAATATTATAACTGTATGCTACACGGTATGCATAAGCGAAATAATAGACTACTTTATTCACATATAAATTAGAACTAGTATTTACAATTGAAACAATTGAATTAACTGCTTATAAAATGCTAGAATACTTATTAAAAATTGTTTTAATATTTATAATTTTTATAATGGTGTTAAATTAAATTATGTTATAATTTTTGCTGTTTTATTTCCTGGTGAAATAGAAAATATAATAAGCCTCAAAATCAAGGTAAAGATAAAGTGAAAATGACTTTGTGGATTTGAACCTAGGACCCAAATAATAATAAATTTATATTCATTTTCATAATATTTATTGCAATCATTGTGTACATTTTTAGGTCTTAGTATTTAAGTCATGTACAAGGGACACAATGGTACCCTATTAGGGCGTGGCAATTAGGTACTGAGAGTGGAGGTGGACCGGGTTTCTATAAGAATCTCTAGTAAGGTTTTAAGGTTTTAGCGGAAAAATATAATTTAATAACTTTTGTTTTTAGTGAATATGAATATGTTGTCACGTTTTTATAAAATATTTGAAAAAGGTAAGTACCATGAATGGCTGCCAGACAATGGCTTTAGAATTTAGGTCACCACTTCTGACCGGCACTGTACAATACAACATAAATAGGGAGGCACATTCATTTGAGTGTATAGGTACATATATGCTTTATAGACAGGAGCTTTTATGGAATCAATCCACCCTGTACCTATAAGGGTCGATTTTTTGGACGAGGCTGTAAGGACAGTAAGGTAAACCTTAACCGGTGTGGCTTCAGGAAAATGGTATATACATATTTCTGAGATAAATTTTCATCCTCATTCTCAGATTTAAAAAAAACAAGTACAGTTAGAAAAAAAAGTAATTTTACACAAAAAATTTTTTGATGCCAATCGATCCTGTTTCTCACGCTGATCAAAAACTTTTATCAGAGCAACTGAGCTTGGAATACTAAAAAGTGAGAAATTGCAAAAAAACTTGTCACACACATTTTGTAGGAAATCATCCTCCATCACCTTTCTGCCCAAAAAACCACCCTGTATAAGTGACTTGCATCGATAGGTAACCCCCTTACAGGAGTTACAGATTACAAGTCTCAGAATTTAATAAAGTTTGGTAAGTATTTACAATTTCATGGTTTGTACAAGACTAAAACAAAACTAGCGAAAACCACTTGAAGATGTCGCATTGTGTGGTTGGTACAAATGTTTCCAGATTTTCTATTTAATTTTTCTATTTTTTTATTATCTTCACCCTCCCAAAAGATTTGAGATTATTTCTGTACAAGGTACCTGCGGGCTCTATCACATGGATAGTTTTCTAGGGTAGAATAGAGAAGAATGACATCGCATTGTCATACATTGCGTTTAATATTGAAGTTGAAGGAACAATTTTCAAACATATTACGCATTCGATGGCGATGTGACGTAATTTTTCTCTATTCTACCCTAGACAGCAATCCCCATGCTAGACTACACCCACTGATAGGAATTAGCTTCAAACTTATCACATGGAGTTTTCTGTGTGTACTATGTACTTGTACGAGCATTATGTGCATTGCCCTAATTAATGCCAATCGCGCAATTACGCCAGTCATCAATTTTAGCACTACTTTTTATTATATTCAGTTCGCGATCACCTTTCAATCGACACACGCGTCTCACTATCATTTCATTAAAAACTACAGTTTATAGTTAAATATATCATTTAAATTTATCTCTTGGTTTTTCTGATATATCCAGCGTAGTTACTATACGTAGTGTACGTACCGTACAGTACTTCGCGTACTGAACTATAAATACTAACTAGCGTCACATTATTAGGCAGGCGTTAAAATCAGAGCGCCTAATCTAAAAGTGTCATTACAACCTGGCCTCTTTCGTCGATCAATTTTCTATTATGTAGACGCATTACTTAGCGTCGCTCGGGTCTAGGTATTATGGACGTGTTGTCTGATCTCATAGAGCGCCTTCTTGCGCTGGCAGGCTCCTTTAATTAATGTCTCCGAAACTACACGAGGCACACGTATCCAATACTTGGTAAAACATGACGGAAATCCTGAGTAACTTGCCGTAGTTTGATTACATCGCGCCATGCTTAGTAGGTTACTTTGAGAAACTGTCTACCATAAGGCAATCAACACACTGCCACGCATCTCGCTGCATCTTGCGTGAATGCGTGTTCTAACGTTGCTTGTAAGTATTTCCGATTGTATAGAAAGCACGGCAGTCCAACACACAGAAAATGCATCCACGCGCGTACATGCAAATCACGCGCTCAAGAGAAACATGCATCCCCAGGCATAGGTGCGGGCGAGACGCAAGGTATGGCACACCGAGTCCCGCAGTGCCGTGCGTGATTTTGGACGGGCTTGAATGAAATGAGTCAGAGCAGCCGTGAATCCACAAAACGCAACTACGCGCGTGAGTGCGTAAAAAACCCGCACGATGATGCAGATCTGCACTCCCGCAAGTACGCGCGTAGGTGCGTCGACACGCAATATGCAGCGTAGTGCGTGGCGCGTTTCCCCAAAACTATCTAAAATACTCAAAGTTTATTTTTGTTCATTTAATTACCTAATCAAGAAATATCATAATATCAAAAATACCTGGAACGAATCATTGGAAAGTAGGTTTTGAAGAAGGTAAATACTTTTTTAACTATCTCAAACTTTACTTGCGTGGTTGTACTAAAGTAATTTCAAAGGCCCAAAAAAAACTCAAAATGAATCTGAATTTTTCGACAGATTTTTGCATCTACAGGCGCGCTTAGTTATGACTTGGGTTTGAGTATGCGGTGGTTAGGTTAGCTCCATAAAACAAAGTTACTTAATAATATTTTTATCGCGTGAATGCCACAAGGCCTCAGCGGCCCCAGTTTTAACAAAGTCGTTGCATCAGCTCTATTAGGCCCTCTGTCGCTCATCACCCTTGATTTGCGTCCCCAGTGAATGATCATGGACCCCGCATTGGCAGAGCACGGCCCATTACCCTGCCAATGCCAAGGACAGCCCTGATGGATTACGGACACGACATTACCTATGTCCCATCCATCAATCAACTGTAAATGATTGCTTCGAGATATTGACCAAACATTTTATAGTATAAAGATACATTTTTTGAGGATAAATATATTTATCTGTTAGATGACCTAAGGTGTATAGAGCGAATTAGAAGTTCAAAATATGTTCATTTTTTATTATTTAGATGACCTAAGGTTGTATAAGCGAATTAAAAGTACAAAATATGTTCATTTGTTAGTATTTAGATGATCTAAGGTTTTATAGAGCGAATTAGAAGTTAAAAATATGTCCATTTGTTAGTATTTAGATGACCTATTATTGTATAGAGCGAATTAAAAGTTCAAAATATGTTCAATTATTAGTATTTAGATGCATATGTCCATTCCCGGGATACCTTTCGCTACCCTGCAAATTGCATTAAGATCCGTTCAGCCATTCTGGTGTGTAAAAACAGATAGACAGACAGAAATTACTTCGTTTTTTCTTTCTTATTTAATCTAATCTGGTTCTAATATATACGCTAATAATCGGCGGACACAATAGTATATTATATTCGATAGCTTTAAAGCTAAATATAGTGTAAGACGTTTCACAAATGCACCATAAATTATCAAAATAAAAATATAAATTTAAAAAACTTAACACAGACTTTAAAATCTCAAGGATTTGGAAACAATAACTAAATTTCTTCGCAGTAACTGTCTTTAGACGTAACATTAAGGACGTGAGTAATAAAACAAGTTTTAACAAACGAAGGACGAACTTCAATCTTCAAAGTTAACAAACTGCCGAGTGAAGTGTTCATACTATGTTTTGTTTACATTATGACAATGAAGTAAGTTCATTGGAGCTTGTCACCACACTATCAGTTGTCGATACACTATAGCAAAAATTCTGAAGTGTAGAATAGAACATCGGAATTGAGTAACGCAATTGTTATGTTGATAAATTAGCTTGATCTTAAAAATCAAATAATATCGCAAAAATGTTTGACTTTGACTTGAACCTTCCAGTCTCGCCGAGGTTAAAATTTTTTGCGATATTATTTGATTTCTTAGAAATTAGCCAGAGTGTGAGGCTTACGCACTATAAAAACAAAAACTTTAGCCTGGTCTTCTGTCCCAATTAGGTATAATTTATTTAATTAACCGGCTAAGTGCGAATCGTACTTGCAGATGAAGGGTTTTTAACAGCATTTTTTCCGAAACCAATGTCAATTTGCACGGTGGCTACAGCTTACCTTTTTATTTTCGTAATTATATTTTTCACCGCATTTTTTCCATTTATCACTGAAATTTCGGTATGTTTATTATTATTATTATATTTTATACACGTAGCTTTCTAAATTATTGAAGTTAACTCATATACTTGAAGTTCACTTAACGTACCATATTTTCTACCGCCATCTCTTAGCAAAGCCTACAACCTACAACTGCCCCCAGCTGACGACGAAGTTCTTTATTTTAGCAAAACATGGCGCTAAAATCTCTCTTTTCAGGGTTCCATACCTCAAATGGAAAAAGGAACCCTTATAGGATCACTTTGTTATCCGATTGTCTACCTGACTTTACCTGAAAAACCTTTTTCTCAGGAACGCGTGGAGGTATTAAGTTGAAATTAACATCGAACACTGTCTGTAACACCTTGGAGCTGTGAAAAAACATCCTTCTTAGTCAACGTAATCAAAAGTGACAACCGTTTACGTTTAAACTTAGCAAGAAGCTAGGTTCTATATGCACAAATAAAGATAAAAATCCGTAAACCATAAATTTAAGGAACTATTCATAATATTTTTTGATGCTCGCAAGGGATAAAACCTATACGTAAACCTTTATGGTACTTCCCGTTGACCTAAAATCATGAAATTTGGCAACAAGCATGGTCTTATAGCATGGGCAGCGTTTGGGAAACCACGTTGAGTCTTCTCGCCATCCATACCGCAATGCTTGAAAACGAAAGTTTTCAATCAGTTTGTCCTACCCGTCATGACGTACGGAGCTGAGACGTGGACACTCATGGTAGGGCTGGTCCATCAGTTCACGACTTTGAACTATGGAACTGCGAGCTATGGAAAGAGCTATGCTCCTCTGAAGGATAGAATTCGTAACGAATACATCCGACAGAGAACCAAAGTTATCGACATAGCTCAAAGAATTAGCAAGCTGAAGTGGCAGTGGGAAGCCATGTCTCGCGAAGAACCGACAACCGCTGGAGTAAACGTGTTCTTGAGTGGAGACCACGACTAGGCAAACGTAGTGCAGGACGCCCTCCGGCCAGGTGGGATGACGATGACGATCTGCGAAAGACTGCAGGCAGATGCTGGATGCGGCAAGCTGAAGACAGGGCGCTATGGCGCTCATTAGGACAGGCCTATGTCCAGCAGTGGACTAATAAAGGCTTATGATGATGATGATGAAGGTCTTATAACTCAATTAAATGTATTTTTATCCAAAATAATAGAAAAAACCGAAAATCGTAAATTTTTAGTAACATGATCCTAGATAAATAATAATAATAGTGCATTAAATCCCAAGTTAGGTTTACCTGGACACTAGGGTTCTCTTTAAATAGTACCTATGGACATGAGTTGTAAACAAGGTGAGCGATTACGCACAAAAACACAGCGGTGTTTTGTGTAGTTGTAGCTGTAATGATGAACTTTAAGCGATTTATTTATTTTCCTCAGCCTATCTCGTCCCGCTGCTAGTATTTGGTGAATACAGACAGTAGGTAGGTATGATTGTATGGTTTGTTTTTAAATATTCCTGTTACGATATTATTAAATACAGAAAAGGATAATTAATATTGATTTAGAATTTTGTCGTGTGCACAGCTACCGAGTTGTGAAAATGTTTTAAAATCCATGGGCACAAAAATATTATAATATGCCATGGGTTTAATAACCAGTGTCCTATTGCTAAGTGGTCAGGAATTTCAACGTACTAAGTTTTCTATTGTGACAGTGATAGGCGGAATGTAATCGCGCGTCTTTATAATTATTTGTGGCGATTTAGTCAACGGAAAAAATGTGTTTTCATCAAGTTTTATTTTTTAATTTGGTCTGCTTTTCTATTTTATCATATTGCACTGTATATGCTAAGCATTGTCGTCTTGACAAAGGTGAGTAAGATGCACTAAGATAACTCAGAGAATCTGATCAATTTTTCTGTTTTAAAATTGATTGTTAAACTAATATGTTGTATTCATACCTACTTATTGGCTGAGTGATGGCTTATTGATATTTTCCAAACATTTATATTTCAAATTTATTTTTAATTGAACTTGAATACCCACTTCGGGCAAAAGGGTTGTAGAAATATTAGATTTAAAAATTTCGGTGTTGTAACTTATAACATAACACATAAAAGGTAGGCTAAAACTAATCGACACAATCAAGGGCCAAATAAAATTCCTTAGGTATTTAGTAAATGACAAAAAAGAGCAATAAAGGCATTGAACTACTATTACTAGCGTACAACTCACTGAATAAAGGTGCGTTTCTACTGACGAAGAGCTGGGCGGAGTGAAGAAGAAGATACAGAAAGGTGAGAATAGCAGTGAAAAGTGGCAACGTTTACGGTAAGCTCCTCTCCAGTACGCCCAGCTCCGCGTCAGCACGGATCTTGTTTGTTTTGGGACTTTGGCATGTCCACTTCCTTTGGGGTTGTTTCTTAAAGGAGTTCATTCCATAACCCTGTATAAGTTAACAAAATATTATCAATAAGGGGGTAAAACTATAGCGAGTCATTTAGTGAATGACATAAATATGAATACTTTCTGATGATAACAAAACTTATGGCGGCATTTTTATTCTCTGGCGTAAAATTATAACCTTGCCTTTTGCTGATTGCAGTTCCAGAGCCGCTGTTGTATATAGACCTAACTAGAAAATCCGCTGACGGATCCAGTGAAACCAGTAAGTACAAACTTGTTTATACCCTTCATAAAGCTTTAGTCTATTTCCGGGTTCCGCAGGAATTTTCCTCATAGTACAGGCACGAACAACTCGTCATCCGGCTGTCCTGTCCGTCCGTCTGTCTGTCAAGAGGATTTTTATAAGAACATGAGAAGGTATCTTGATAAAATCAACATCAAATACTCTATAGCTAAAATATAAATATACATAAAATAAAACAAACTTCAACGCAATCAAAAGATACCTAAAACCGTTTATGCCCAAGGTCATAAAGCACAAGTAAAAGCAAAAATCCGTAAAACGTATATTTGTAGTATCATTACAAATAGATATTCCTTCAACATGCGAGCTAAACTATTTTTTATTGAACGTGCCGATATCAATTCCCGAGCTAGCGAAGCAGTCTAGATTAGAGTCATGAGCGTAGCAAGGGACTAATAAGTAGACTGCTGAGCTAGCGAGGGATTTAAAAAGCACTAAACAAAAAAACATTAGTTCTCTCGAGTTAAGGGTATAAAGGTTTGTGTTTTAGGGTATTTGTGCGCACTGTGAGTCTGAGTCGATGTTTTGGTCACGTAGGTACCAGTGTGTTTGTACGGAACCATCGTTTCATGAATATGACTCGCACTTGACCTTGTATTATGTTAATGCTTTGAATCCTATATAATGTTACAACGTACATTTGGTCAACAGTTAACTGAAATTTCTTTTTTGTTTTAGAATGTATAAAGAAAGAATCAGATCATAAAACTATCTTTAAGCAACAGGAGGCAATGGAATTAACATGTTATAGAGTCATCGCGACAACTGGCAACACGATTTTGAATACGGAGGTGGTACTTCAATGGAAACGTAAGAAGAATGTTACTGTGGCAATTTATGATTACTGGATCATATAAACTTCTTCTTTGATTCTACTTGCTCTGCATGCACAACGATAATGTAATTTGGGACTTGCCTTCGATATGGGAGTACCAGAGGGTGAAGAAACCTTATACATCTATATGTATAATGTTTCTTATATTTCATATATCTTATGCTTATATCTATACATCAATACATAACTCTCCTTTTAGAGCCGTCGGTTTAAACACATATGTTTTTTAGTTGAGTCTCTTCAGTCAAATGATTTAACTGAAAAAGAAACCACTAGCTATGACTAGCTAATGATTTTTTGGAAGTTTGTTTTTATATAAACATAAATTCCTTTAAAAATAATATTTACCTCACTGGAATACCCGAGGTACTAACTTACCTATCTCAATCGTTGGATACTACTTTTTGACATGTTTTCAGTTCAACAATTCGATCATGATTTATTGGTGGTCAATGAAAAAAAACCCATACGAAGTGGATCCAGCCAAATTAAATTGAATCTTGACAGGTTGGTTGGTATAAAACCAATATTTCATAATTATAATAGCTGATTTAGAACAATAAAAAGTATCGTAGATTGGCGAAAACAAGGTTCTTACCACAAATTGTAAAGGTCGAAATTTCAAAGTAGACCTACAAGGTCAAAATAAGGTATCAAATGAAAGGTATAAGCTTGGTCATCGCAAAATGGTTCTTGATGCCATATTTCATACATTTTGAAATATGTCGAAAAACGTAAGTACCTACTCTAATTTCGATATTTGCGAAGCAAACTCTTATATTTTTGCTATTCGTAGATTTTTTTAGCTGGAAAAATAAAATAAAAATAGTAATACGTAATAAACTAGTTCCTGCCCGTGGCTTCGCACGCATTCTTTCTATAAAACCATTAACGGTGATTTCTATCCCATCGGAACTGATTTATAGGATAAAAGTCTATGTTTGATTCCAGGTCTTAGAGCTATATGTAAAATTTCAACTCAATCTGATCGATAGTTTTGGCGTGAAGAAGTAAATCCATCCATCTATTTAATCTTTCGCATTTATTTATTTTGTTTTCTTCAGATATGACGATGATTTGATTGCAAGATGTTCTAGCAGTGGAAATGAAACGCACAACAACATTTCTGTTCAATTTAAATACAGAGAAAATAGAAACGGTTGGTATTTTTCTTTTAATTATATTAATTTATTTAAATTAAATATTTAAGTAATTTTTTTACCTGTGTGGTGCCGGCTTAGAATTTGCACCACCCCAATTCTTCCCGCGGGTGTCGTAAGAGGCGACTTAGTGATATCCACCGGGGGCGGGCAGCAGCGCCCTCTGCAGAACAATTCTATCACCGAACTGCGATCCCCAACCCGCATGCCCAGCGTGGGGATTATGGGCATTACCCCCATGAGATAAAAGCCAACAAGGCGCTTATCAGGGGGAGGCCTGCGTCCAGCAGTGGACCAATACCCAATACAGGCTGTTGAGAGATTGAGATAGTATTTTTCGTTTTTGCACCATCTTTGTTGTCCAATACAAAATCTTATATTCGCCGATATGTATATGTGTACATATAATATATATGTAGGTATGTATATAAGTATATCACATGTATTAAATCTTACAGAAATACAGACATAAGTACATATTTATCTAACTGTTTTCAGTTCCTGATATAAATGAAGACATCGAACACGTGAATATAACGGAAGGCCAAATGGTGCGAAATGAATTCGCAAGTAAATTATAAACAATAATTTCTGTGTTCTTAGCACAATAATATTAATAATATTAATCAGTCAAATAATATTAATGTTATGAAACTTTTACTAATTTCAGATTCTGTTATTGTGTACAATACCTCAGACATGAATTGGAATAAGAGAGTTATATTACACAATGATAACATATTTGATTCCGTAACCTTAAAAGACAACGGGACCATGTACGCAGGCTGGGCAAACAAAAGCATTGATTCACAAAATCAAATAATACTTGTGAAAACGAAATGGTTGGTCCATGTTGAACCAGCAAGTAAGTCAGATGCCGTCGTACTTTTTAACCTTAGTTTTTAACCGACAAAAAACGGAGGCGTTTCCGTATTTTTTTTAAATAAATCAAATAAAAGAAAAAAGTACTAGAGCTATTTAGAGACCGGTGTCTCAAAAGCGCCAAACACACACACATCACTTTTTATCGTGTTACCTTACCTCAACCTATATTTTTATTATTTTGACCTTTATCTTTGTGTTGTATTGTAATATTTGTAAGTTTTAGTCGACCCATAATTTGCTCATGCTGTGGCACCCTTTATTTAGAAAGACCACTTTATATTTGTTATTCTGTATGGGATGTAATTTTTCTGCTGGGAGGTCTTAAATAAATAAATAGGAGCTACTAGGAGAACTAGACAGGTACATACTTGACGACCTCAGTGGCGCAGCGGGGGAGAGTCCGCCTGCGACGCAAGAGGTTGCGGGTTCAATTCCCGCCTCGGAACAAATTTGTGTACGATCTGCAGAATTTTTTTCCGTTGGTCTGGGTGTTTTCTATGTATAGTAAAAAAATATATCTGTCTATGTACCTATATAATGTATTAAATTAAATATATCAGTTATCTAGTACCCATAACACAAGCTTTGAGTAGCTTACTTTGGGGCTAGACGGTGCTGTGTGGATTGTCCAGCATTATTTATTTATTATTTACATACTTTCTAACAGGCGAGGTAAGCTCTACCTACTAAATATTCATGGCCAACTTGATCGACCAATCAATTAAGTAAACCTTTGTTATGTTACGTAACACGTTAGGCAAATCAAAATCAAAAGTACCGTGTGGTGCCAGCTTTCAGAATTTGTACCACCGCAATTCTTCCCGCGGATCTCGGAAGGAGGCGACTATGGGCTATCCAACTGTGGATGGATAGCAGGGCCCTCTGCAGAAAATATCCACCGAACTGCGATCCCCAACTTGCATGCTCAGTGTGGGGATTATAGCATTACCCCCTAATGCGAGCTTATCACTCTGCTCCTGATAATAGGAGGGGCCTATGTCCAGCTGTGGACTGGTAAGGCTGTAGATGTTGATAATGAAATCTGGTATGGGAGGCCTTTACCCAGCAGAAGGATCTAAATCAATTTAGCTCGCTTAAAGCTCATTCAATTTCATAAATAATAAGTTGAGCAAAGGTCTTGTTTTGAAAAGCTTTATTAGCGTTTGCTGTGTGGCAATCTCAAACTTACTTTTGTCACAATAATACCTGTCTGTTTTTACTTTGTTCTAGGTTCAGGATCCCATTTGCTTTTCTTACTAGGAATCGTAGGAATAAGCTGCGTAGTTATTGTTATAATCACCGTTGTATATTGTAAATACTGCAGGAAGAAAAACGAAATTAGCATTGAAAATCCTTATGTAAGTAAAATTAACCATAACTATTTATCATCTCTTGAAGGAACCGGTAACAGAGCTTTCTCAGTACATCATAACCACCAACCGCTTCATTATCATCATCAACCTATATTAAATCCACCACCGAACTGCGATCCCCAACGCATATTACCAACGACCCGTTTAGGCACAACCGCACCACCATCCAGTTTTAGAAAACCCAACTCTTCCCGCAGTTGTCGTAAGGGGCGACTAAGGGATATCCACTGGGGGCGGGCAGCAGCGCCACCTGTAGAACAATTCTACCACCGACCTGCGATCCCCAACCGTCATGCCCAGCGTGGGGATTATGGGCGCTACCACCATGAGATAAAAACCAATAAGGCGCTTATCAGGGAGAGGCCTGCGTCCAGCAGTGGACCATATAGATAGACTGTTGAGATTGAGGAAGGATGACTTTATATCATAATTTATGATTATGGTAATGCCGATTAACAGTATTTACATAAAAGTGGTGCTATTTTTCAGGCTGAAGTGTATGAAGGGGCTCAAGTTCAAACGAACCAATATCAAATTAACCATCCAAACCCAACACCAGAGGAAGGAGACTATGCTCAGATTCGGCCCCAGAATGATCGTGTGGTGTATGCTGAAATCGATGTAAGGAAAACATATAAATCAACTCCGATGCAAGATAGTGAACCTTACGCTAAAATCATTGGTGTTATTAGACCTAAGAAAGAACAAAATTAAAAAATAAAAAGAATTACGGTTGACTTTGAATACATTAGGCAAAGATCATGGCATAACTTCCCTTGACTTCACTTTTGGACACAATGATATAAAGCTTTTTTTAAATATCTATTATTGTGCTAGTTATATACATTCTGCTAGTTTAATTTCTACTGAATGCGCTCAAATAAATACAGAATAGCCAGTCTTCTAAACTTATTTACAAAAAGGAAAACTCTCACTGAGATTCTGAAGATCATCAAGAGATCGCTGGAACCACAAGAGCTACGAGGCTGAAATTTTACATGTCGGTTCCTTTTAGGACGTAGGCAAGCACCCATCAGAATGGATTTTCGTAGGTGGTCAAAATCGAGGTCAATGTTTTTTTAACCCTGATACATGACATCCTGAAAACTTCGGAACTACATGAGCTACGCAGCTGAAATTTTGTATTAGGGTTCCTTTTTGGACGTAGGCAGCTACTATGAACGGATTTTCAGAAATTCTCTTTCTAAGGGGGTGGCAATACTGGTCAAAGGTTTTTTGAAATCTTTGAAAGTACAAGACCTAAAATTTTGCATAAGTAGTCGTTCATCGTTACTAGGAACGGAATTTTGGAAATTCGAATTCTATACTGTTATAAATGATGCTATAAATTATGCAAGGGGATCTTTTATGACATAGGCCCCATTAAGAGCTGAATTTTAAAAAGCGCATTTTAAGGACCACCATGTAATAATCTATAGATTATTCAGGGTGTCCTGCAGTCATGGGACATGGAGGGCAAGTAGCAGATATATTAAAGATGAAAGGAATAATTCCTTTGTTTTCAAAATAAGTAGAACTGCATTCATAGAATTTTGAAAAATTACTTATCAGGTAATCGAACATACCGGATTTTTTATGGCATTGATCGGCAGATTATATAATCATAAAAATCAAATCTAATTTAACAAATATTGCATACTCCATGAAATATGCCAAAAACTGAAGTACTCTAACTGGCTCTGAATAATATCACACTGAATTCAACTGACATTGTGAATTCAGCATGATTTTATACATATTCGAACAAGAACTTCAGAATCAAAGTGGAAAGTTAGGCTAGCAAGCACAAAAATAGCCAACTGTCGGCTTCCCCGTCTATTTCCATTAGCTGTTAGACAGCAACAATGGCAAGCAAGCCTTTAGGGCATAATGAAGGCATTGTAACCGAACGTTATGTACGTTATCTCTTCCTGCCATTACATTTCCAACCCTAACTCTCGCTCCGATGGTTTCAATTACATTCGGCCGTTCTGAATTATGTCTGTCTTCGATGGCTGTACTGTATGGCGTGGTATGGCACTCACCGCGGACGGATGACGTCATTATCTGCAACCTCCCGAGTCAGCTACTGCCAGTGATATATTGTCACAGAACTAGATTTATTAGTGTTTTGTTCGCGATTTTACGCATGTTTAGAATTTGATTCGGCAGGATCGGATTACCTTGAGCATCAGCGATAAATGCTTAGAAAAAGCGCATTTATTTATGATGCATTAGTTAGAAACTGATATAAAAATAACTATTATGAGGTTGACAGCCCGCCGTTCAAAACTTCTCACTGGTTGGTTAATGAATCGACTGAGGATTATGGAGTCCTTCAGCAAATCATCTTCAGGATTCTATTGCTGCCTTAGACCCTTCTCCC
Source organism: Eupithecia subumbrata (assembly GCA_949316285.1). NCBI lineage: Eukaryota > Metazoa > Arthropoda > Insecta > Lepidoptera > Geometridae > Eupithecia > Eupithecia subumbrata. The sequence continues at coordinate 26,838,044 of OX438643.1, forward strand.
ATTACGATACGCACAGGCGATTCAAGTTTCCTGAAAGTCTCGGTGACTAGTCGCCGCCAAATATCTCACATTTGAATGTAGGCTCGCACACTACGCTGTATCCTATGCGTCCGCGACTTGTATCGCGCGCCTCGCCGTGTTGGTCGCTTGTGCGTCGCGTCTCTTGCGCGTTGCGTGAAATATAGTATTTCGTTGATGTATAGCAAGCTTTAATAATGTAACAAGATGCAGGTAGGTCTCTTTAGACATTCGATAGAAAGATAAAAATTTCTTATCATCATGTAGTTAGTTTATGTTAGTTCTTGAGTGGCTACAAAAAATCTGCAATGTATGTTTCTTTCAATATATGGATGGATCCAGTATTTTCTACTCTTGCGTTGACGTCTTCTGTTTCTTTAAAATTGAAAAACTGCAAGTGCTTCTTCGTCACTGGAATCGCTTGACATAACGTCCGTCCACAAAAACGAGTTTGCACAAATGATGAATTTGGTAATTTTTCAGTAGCATAATATGCGAGCGTCTGGTAGCGAACAAGTACCTATCCAACTAGTTTTCTACTCGAGTATCGTATCCTACAAGTATTGTAATGGGAGAAAGGCTTTAGTACTGTTGTTGTAAGCTGTCTTGTTTCTTGCGTGTCGTGCTTATGGATGGAAAAAGTCTACACGATAACTAGAGACTGGTGTGTACGCAATGTTCATACCAGTTTCTAGTTATCGTGTAGAAAGCTCTTCAAATTATTTTGAAGATAGATACGATTACTAAATGTTTATAATTTCATAATTTCTTTGTTATTTAATTTGATATCTCTCATGACAATGTCGTTGCAGCACAATAACTGTTCTATAAATTATGATTTTACCTACGTACCTACCTTTTGTTATTTTTTTCCCTAAGTTTCTACTGCGTTACAGCGATCGTGGTCACGGGGCGACTAGATGTACTCGCAGTTACATACAGCCGAGAATTGACGGCAGTATCCACGACTTAAAAAAAGTTTTATTAGCTGTGTTGCAGTAACATTACTTTTTGAAAGTCATCATTGGTGATCTCAATCTCAACTGTTAAGACGTCTGGAAATTAAAACAATACCTAGGCAACCCGATGAATACACTACATGAGTAAAGTAAGATGACAAACAAGGACAATCAAATACACATAAATAATAATTCAATTTCCTGCTCCTACCGGAACACCTTCATGAATATTTGATCCCACTAATCCTATAATTGAATAATGCATATTTCAGTGTCCGATGTATCAGTCAATTAATCATACCTAAGTACCGACCAAGCATTGCACGTCAGCAGTCAATAACCATGAATATTCGAATATAAAAGTAATCATAAGAAGTCTGAGGCCCTATTCTGGGCTTATTCGTCAACTCGCTTGAAAGAATCACGCGAGTTCGCGCGAGTTGGCACCTTCTAATTTTACCTACTTTTTGTGTCGTCAACTCGCTTGATTCTAAAAATCTAACGATTTATGTACAGTCTGCTACAAAAACGTTTTAATAAAAATGTGATGAAGATACCTTCTTTAAATGTGTTAAACACGTTAGTTACGATTTGACTTTAAAATAAAAGACATCATGGTTTTTGATACAGATACATATAATATAAAACAACATGACAAAAATATTAAATTGCTTATTTTGCTAATAGTTATTAACAACATCACAAATCAATAATATCACTCAAGAATTTGGTTTATTAACTATTATTTTATTTTTCTATTATTTTATGGCTTTAAGCAAAATTTAAAAGTGCCATCACATAGAACGGTCAAGTTTGGATTTGTTAAGATTGTTTTACTATGTTCACTAGCGAATACTAAAATTGTGTTGCTTGTATGGTAATCAGCTAGTAAAAAGTTTGCAAATCTTTTGGGCACAATAACTTCCATTACCAACCTAAAGCACAACTTGTTTACTCCCAATGACTTATTTCGTTTTCGATAGAACTTGTTATTAACATTTTTGAATTCAGGTATTTTTCTTATGAGGTCAACTCCTTTATCTTTTAGTGTTGAAACAGCCTGTCGAAACGCGTTTGGTATAGGAATAGTACAGTCACTTTTCACTTTGTCAATGCACTTGTTGAAATTAATCTCCAATTCATTTGACACAACATCAGGCACACAGTTGTGCCTGTCATCTCGTTTTATGCAGTTATCACTTGCAATAATTAGTCTCGCTGTACATACAGTTCTTTTTGAACACCTCCAAACACACGCGCCATCTTTATTTCTTCTGTCTACATGATATTTATAACCTGCACGAAGTAGTATGGACTTGCCTCGCTGCGAAGTGATTATTTCGTGTCCAGTTTGATTGCTGGATGAACCTGCTTGTGATTCACTTCCTGAAAAGATTTGTTACAGTTAGCCATCTTTTGCCAACATTTTAAATGGTTACATTGTTAATTAAAAATCTAAATAAATAAAAAAAAAAACAAAAAAAAATACAATAATCAAAATGCAATTTGCTTTATCTCGGTATGTAACTTTTTCAATACCTTGATTTTTTTGACTTACAAAGGTGTATTTTATTTCAACACCTTAATTAATATTAGCATTTATCGTAAAAATAAAATACCTTTCACGCCTTACGCAAATTGTATACTTAAAAGGAAAAAAATGCACGTGGTGTTTGTGGAGTAATTCAACTATAAATCTGGTAATAAAATAACCTACTGATTTTATCTAAGCAAAAACAGTTAAATCATTATAAACTTACCCCCAAAATACATCAAAAACACTAACAACTTCCAAATTTTAATATGTTTACTTTAACTAAACCATCAACAAATGGCGATGTCTCAAATACTTTACAAAAATATGTAAATGTAATGCACTGTGGACGGCAGCTTACTAATCACAACGTCAGTAAAACAATGACGTCTTAACGGGTTTGCAACATGAATTAGAAGGAGATAGCGTTATGACAGTACAGGTACAAGGGTTTGCGCGCAAGCAACGTCATACTAAGAGATAGCAGGTAATCATGCGTCACCGGCTGCGGCCCCTTGCCTCATTACGCACCTCAAAATCGAAATCTATGTAGGTAGACGCATTTCACTTGCTTACCTACATGCTTATTTCCAATACACTTCTGCTCTCCTGGTACTCCAGAGGTATTTGATGTAAGTAGGTAAATTTATCTTAGGTAGAAAGCACTTGCACTTGCGCACATCCGTTTTATTTCTCATGACCGTACTTTGGATAAGGAACGAATTCTGCTACAATATAGTCGTCTTGGCAGTTTAAGTTTATGCATCTGACTGTACAAAAGCGCTTTTATCATGTTCGCGCGAGTTGACGACAAGAAAAATAGGTAAAATCGGAAGGTGCCAACTCGCGCGAACACACGTGTTCAATTCAAGCGAGTTGACGAATAAGTCCTATTCTGCTATATTAGTCACTTCACTGTGACAATGGTACCGACATAGAATGGCTCATTTTGATTTTCGATATTCTATCAATAGAAAGACAAGAACGAAATCAAACATTTTAAAAACCTCCCAACAGATTTTCATAAAACATGGCTATGAACACTCGGTATAAAATTATCTATGACACAAAAAAAAAACTAAACGAAAATCGGTTTATCCGTTTGGGAGCTACGATACCACGGACAGATACACAGGCAGACTCGTTAAACTTATAACACCCCTCTTTTTTTGCGTCGGGGGTTAAAAATACAGATGGAGAGAGGCGCGTTAAAAGTGTCAAGGTTAAAACCATTCTATCAATCTCTACTTATTTATATTTATTGATACGCAAAACAGTAAAAAATCATAACATCAATATTGAAAATAATTATAATGAATGAAGAATCAAATCTTTCCTCTTTATAATATTAGTATAGATAATATTTCTGTGACTAATATCATTGTTTTGTGTTGTACATTTTATCAATAACCACAAGCTCGGCTTAAGTACTAGTAGGTAGAGCCAGATGCTGTATGCAACTACATAAGTAGGTATTGCCCGTATGTTTTTAGGGTTTCGAGATCGGAGATCAATTACGAAACCCTTATGGTCTCGCTTTTGTCTGTCCTTTTTACCCTCTTTAATATTTCAATAACTACCACCGCTATTAACTTGAAATTATAATACATTTTGTGCGCCTGTATAGATTTGAATGAAAAATTAAAATGAAAATTTTCCATACAAATTGTGATGCCGAAATTTTGAAACAGATCTAAAAAGTCAAGTGGGGTATCAAATGAAAGGTATCGGTTTCTACTTTCAAAATAGTTTTTTTAAATTTCTGCAGGTTTCGTTGCGTTTCGAAATATTTTGAAGAAAGTCGAAAAAATGCCAAATGGGTATTTTTTCTTCTCCATATCTCCGAAGTTTGCAGAGCGATCCATTTGAAATGGAGGGTTTGTAGATATGGATCCATATTTTACAAGAAAAGTAAAGAGAAATCTGTAAAAAGAACGCTTTTTGAAAAATGGTCAAAAAGGGGGGAATAATTTTCAAAAATCGATTTTGCTGTTTGCGATTCCTATCATAAGCTTATTTTTAATGCCTCTGTAAAAGTTTTATTTTGTAAAGTGTAGGCAGAGATGCGAAGTTGCTCATTTTGCTCAGCGTCGTCGTGGCCAATCGATTTTTGAAAATTCGTGGCGCTGATCAGGGTCGGCTATGCGCCATATGTAGGAGAACTACAGATTCCTCTCAGTAGTTACAACGATAATATGTATAATATTAAGATTACCTACGTTTTAATAATGGTTGTATCTGTAAAGAGTTGTACCTAGATAGGCACGTGTGTGGTAGATCCTGTGCAGGTTTGGACCTAGCTTCGGAAGGATTTCGACTTAAGCTAGATAGTTTTCAGTTTCTCTTTTAGAAATTCATTGAAAACCCCCAACATAAATATGTACCCTTATTTTCAGACTACTAATACATCAATATTATTATGCATGATCATTATTATCCACCGAAATTTGAAGCAACCAACAACTTTTTTTTGTAACGATTTATTTCTCAAAAAAGTAGGTACTTACCTGCTTGTATGCGAGTAAGTACGTACTGGAACCCTTAACAATGGTAGGTAGGTTAGGTAGGTAACTTTTCTTTTGATGCAATGCGTTTACAATAAATTCTGGATCGGACGCTCGGATGCCGGAAATGACTCGACCCAAATGACGGAAACTGGCTCAAACTGGTTCAGCTATTTGTGACGTCACCGGATGCCCACTCTTAGATATTTCCGCTGCGAGCTTCGATGAATTTGCGAACAATTCTTCGACCTATAAGGAAAATAAATTAAGTAGAATGATAAAGTAGAATGATAAAGTAGAATAAAAGTACCTGGGTACTTACAGTATAAAACCAATCCTTTTTGTCAATTTTGTAAGTTACGTTATGGATAATTTGAGCCAGTAGCAATATGAGGTTTACTGGCAGGAAATACTTAGGTAGGTACCTACTTATATGTATAATATACATACAGTCATACAGGCATTTTGACGTGGTTTTGACTGAGCAATCGTGCGCAAATTTTTGCCAGACTTGGAGGAGATACGCTTCGCTCGCTCGGTCAACTACTTCCCGCTGTGATTTCTGCTTGATAATGATAACTCACTCAAGTTTACTATATTTAAATCAATCCTTAGGCAATTTTTCTAAAATATTTGTGTAAGTCTTTTGAATTTTCTCAAGAGCGTTATCAAGCTTTATCATTTCTTCAACGTCATCAACAAATTTTTCAGTAGGGTCCTTTATTCGGCTCCGTGTAATATCAATATTGTTTTCATTAGTGTTTTCCTTCACCAAATGACTTATTTTGTTGTATGAATCATTTGAATCAACACTAGGTCCTTGTGTTGATTGTATTCCTTCTTTCTCTTTAATTTCCATATCATTTATTTCTCCTGTGTTCCTTTGAGAGTTTGGATCGAACATAAGAGAACCTGCTAAGGTGTCATCATCGCTTAAAAGGTTTCCTCTTTCGAATACAACGTGGAAAGATTTTTCTACAGATTTTTGTGAGTGAATAGGGAGTGACATTTTCAATTTGTAAAATGTCTTGTTTAGATTCAGCACCCTGCAGGAATATTTATATGGTCTATGGCTTTTTTACAGAGCATATTTTTTTAACTCATGGTAATCAGGCTCAAGTATACCAGGACATCATAGGTAATTATCGGGAACCTGGAGCAAAGACTGCAATAGCATACATATATTAATTCATCATCATCATCGACCTATATTAGTCCACTACTGGTCATAGGCTTCCCTGAGCGCCATAGCGCCCTATATTCAGCTTGCCGCATCCAGCATCTGCCTGCAGTCTTTCACAGGTCGTCATCCCACCTGGCCGGCAGATGGGCTTATGTTAATTGTGGACTGAGTAGGTGTATTGTATATGTTCTTAGTAAAATTCTAGCGCAAGGTAAGAAATTAAACCGAAAAAAGTCGTTTTCTGAGTTCCGACGTCACAAGCAGAAAAATATTCTTCACTTCTTCCTTTATAACTATTTTTCACAAAAATATTAGTTAGGTACCTACCTACCTACTGTTAAAATGTGATCTGACTACACCGATTTATAAGTAATAAATAGTATTACTTTAGTACTATACTTATAAATCTGTGATGCTGGTGATTCTGACCCTGACAACAAAGAGAATACAAGGACTATATATTGTATAAAATCTGTGATACAATACTACGAAATACGAATACCTGACAAGTTAGGTCAACTCCAACTTCTTGATAAATAGCGCGGCTTGATTTTTGTATTAAGTTCTCTTACGGTTCTCCTGATCAGGGAGTCTAATGGATAAGCTATAAGGTCTTACTTTGCGTGACTGTATAAACGTAGATGTAGAATGTATAAACGTAGAATCATAAAATTAGGCAAGAAGCAAGGTCTTATAGCACAAGTTAAGGAAAACAATCCTAAAACCGTAAATTTGTACTTTATTCTCAATAAAAAAAAATACTTTTGATTCTTGATATAGACCAAAACCTATACGGCTAACGTTGACCTAGAATCATAAAATTTTGTAAGTAGCTAGAATCATAAAATTTAGTACGAAGCTAGGTCGTATAAACTTCTTACAAAATTTTATGATTCTAGCACAAATAAAGGGAAAAATCCATAAACCGTAATTTTGTAGTTAATTCACAAAAAAAAATCTTGCCATAGACTACCTACAGGATAATATCTCATGAGAGACTCGCACTTGACGTTTTAATAAAATTAAATATTTTACCTACAAATAACTCATAGTCCCTTTGATAGATAGGATCATTATGTAATGTCAAATATTGGTTACGCCTATACAATGATTTGGCATGGCATCACGTCTTCACAGACTAGATTGTTTATCTCTATGAGCAGGGCTTGGCTGCGACTCTGCCAATGTCAGTGTCCGACCGACTAGAGTAAAAACATCATGGGCGAACAAAACTATCCTGGCTGTGCTATGTCACGAAACGGCTCAGACGGAAGACCAGCGTTGGTTGTACGCAAATACAACCAACTCATGCTGAGACTGAGACCGTTTTGTAACTCTGTCTTTGTTCTTATGTTCTAAATTTTGTATGTCTGTGTTACAAATAAATGTTTTTCTATTTCTATTTCTATTGCTACACGAACTGTCCGTAGGGGAAAAGATGATGTGATGTGGAATGCACAGAAGGGGGAGAGTGTACGGGACAAAGTGCGTAGGATTTGTAGAGTCTTGAGTCACCCGAGTGGCTCTTTTCTCACAGTTTCGGTCCGTATAACCGCAAGGTTGGCGGGACCATGGGAAGTATGGAGGGATTGTCCGTAGGGAGGTCCGTGTCGTCCGGAGCTATCGTTTAGAAATAAAAAATTACGAGTACGTTATAGTATTTCATGGGATATGCGCTATTGTACGTAATTTAGGTGATTTCTATACAAGAGTAAGAAAGAAGATAATAATTCAATTTTATCTTCGTTCGCACTTTTTAAGGTAGGAAGGTAGGTACTATTTGCAGATTAAGTAGGTAATAATTATCACTAAAATACTGGTGCTTATAGAAAGTTTTGCTTACTTAATAGCTTATGCTAGGTAATCCAGAGCTATCCGAACTACTTGTACGTACCTAACGGACGGACGGTCCGTCGACTGGAGTCCGGACGAGACGGACCGTCCGTGTAGCACTAAGTCTTTACACTCCCTGATCGAAGAAAAACGTTTTGGTCAAAAACAAATTGGCCCTCCATGGTCAAAAATCTAAATTTTTCATTTTATAACCGTAACGTCCTTTTCCATGAACGAACGAAATATGTCAGCCACATTGAAATAAAACTCATGAAATTCGAAAAATCTTTAATCTGAGTAAAAGGCTCATAAGAGAAATAGGTCTTAACCATCAATTTAAGTAAAATTTAGGAGATTGGGTACTAGGTTATCAAAAGTGGAAGATTCTAGTAGCCTGCGATTCTGAACTTGGAAAAAGCTCCATCTTTCAATATTTCTCGGAAGTAGATACATATTGTAGCGTGAGCTTTGTAACATGGAAGTTCAAAACTCGTAGCTTACTTGGACACAATATAATTCTCAGGGGTAGACACAGATGGCACTAGTCTGTTCCGAAACTTTTCTTTCAGGAATACTGTAGCAGGTAGCTAGCAGGTAGCAGGCAGTAAAAATGTGAACGCAAGTTGCTTTCAAGAAGATTGGTTCAAAAAACTTATAACGAAGTTTTTTTTATATAAGGTATAAAAGAACTTGGTTAACTTACGATGTAGGTACTTGTACCTACCAAATGTAAATTGCGTATAAAGATACACGACCACAGAGTGAATTTTAATCTAAGTATGGGCGGTTTGTTTCCAAACATTGTATAGGTACCTAGGTCTTACCTTTTTTATTGTGGTAAAAGATTCCTTCGTCCATCATAAAAATATCGCTTGTGAAAGCTCGGTAGGATCGGTACGGTGCGAGTGCATCAGTGTAGGTTAGGTTAGGTACCTACCATCTAACTAGCAGTTTGTTGACAAAATAATATTTATTATGCGATGCGTTTTTTCTGAAGGATGTAGTGTAGGTAGACACTACATCCTTCAGAAAAAACGCTGAGGAACTAGTTGATTGACTAAAGGTGTTGATGCCTCCCCCAGGGCACTCTGATGTCATGTACTATATACATACATAAGAAAATTAGTCTTTAATAATTATATTACCTACTACTTCATTGAATTGGTATTGGATTGACGTGGTGAGGTAAAACTATGGCCATTAACGCCATAGCGCTGTGTAAAAGCTGAAACTTGCCGCATCCAGCATCTGCAAGCAAGGCGTCATCCCACATGGTCAAAGGGCATCATAGTCGCGATCTTCACTCAGATCGAGAAAAAGTATAGGTAGATAAGTACCCCGGTACCCCAGCGATCGTCGGTTCTTCGGCGAGATATGGCCGGCCCACTGCAATTTCAGTTAGGTTATGTCGAACTCGAGATATATGTACGATATATGATTATATGTACCTATTCAAATTGCGACATTTACAGAAATATCTGATTTGGAAACCTATTAATGGCCAACCTATTGCCCAAATATTTGTTTGTCTTGGTAATACACCCACGAATTGAAATTTACCTGGCGTGGGAGAGCCAATACAAACTGAAATTGGCTTGGCAGAACATTCAACACGTCCCTCAAATAACATTGGACCAACAACTTGTAGCCGTATGGAGCTGTGTCAATAAACTGTGACAAATTAGAACCTAGATAGGATTTCAGGTGTAAAATAAACAACAACATGTGTGATTTATTGGTTTATTCAAATTGTACTTAACAAGTTAGGTACATACCTAAGTATAACACATTTTCTACAACAAAGTATATTTTTATGATTATGATTAGAATAAATAAACCCTTTTGTTGCTGCAAAATACTGTGACTTCCTTGATACAGTCGTCAGTTGGTTGGATAAGTTAAACGACCATCGTTTAAATGTTAACAAATGTCTTATAAAATTGACTAAAATACTAGTTATACCTATTGTCAGTTTGACTACGGCACACGTTGTTAATTTGTGACGATATTATCTGTGTCAACACGGTGACGTGAAAATGTGACAACTTATCAGTTGCATTTCTATATAGTTTTATTCAATTAAAATTACAATAGCACTAGTGATTGGTTGGGTGGGCAAAGACGGTTTGTTCTAGTTGTTCAATCAATGTCGACGGTCTCTTTGTAGGTAGGTTCATTACGCTTGTATAGAATGCCTCAACAATGGTCACTGTTGATATGCTTCATAGCAATATCATCATCATCAGCCTATTATTTATAATTATTTTATTATGAATCAAAGAGCATAGCTCATGTCGGTGCAATGATGCAATTTACTCCACTTTTCTCTTTCCAATAAACAACTTAAACTAGGTAAATTTACAAAAGGACCAAGTGCATTTATCTGAAATATAATTAGTAATTGATGTAGGTAAGGGCTGGATATATTAAATTCAAAACTAAATTGAAAAGAGATATTTTAACCATAATCTTTATTTTAACGACAAATTTTGCGCATAGCAGCGCGCACAATTGCCCATCCTTATCTGTTGCAATTGTTAATAAGGTCTCTTTGACTTCTTTAACGGTGTACGACATGACAGCGGTTTTCTAAGGATAAAATGTTATTAATCATAGTCATATTTTTCTAAAGCCAGCGTCTTGGAGACGATTCCGACTGGTATTGATATGGATTGAATATATAGTTGAGCTACCTGTAGATTGTACTCTGCAGGTAGCTCAATTGTTTCAATTGTAAAAACTACACTTGCGAGCTTTAAAATGGAATCACTTTCATCGCGAGTTGATCAAAACAATTTTTTTACAATTTATGTACAATGAACTATAGATTGTGGTATATCATTTGAAAGGTAATTTTGTTACCTTTCAAGTGATATCAAGAAGATTTAAAATTAATTAAATTGGCTACCTAAATTTTGGGAATAATTGCAATAGGTCGAAGTTGCATCTATCGGCTTCTATCGGCGCCGGAGCTGGATTAGCTGGATTTCTCCCTCGTATCCGCTGTTTTAGCTCGTCCCACATATGCCAGATTGGGTTCAAGTCAGGAATAAGGGCAGGCCAGTCTAGTGTGGGAATGCCGACATGGAAGACGTCTGTCGGTACTGTCTAGTCACTGCTGCGGTGTGGCAGCGGACATTATCGTCCATTAAATCAAAATTTATCGTCGCCAATAAATCCTGCGTAAGGGAAAACATAATTTAACTCATAGTTCACTGCAAAGAAATTGTAAAAATTTGTCTTGAACAACCCTTGAAGCTATTCCAGTTTAAAGCTCGCAAGTGTAGTTCTAATTTTTTTCTATGTTTTGATTTTAATTTTCTTTGTGAATAAAGGTTTAATATATAAATAAATTGAAATATATATCTAATATACCTAGGATTCAGATCAATAGATGACAATTTAACTAATTGATTGCATTGTAACGTAAAACCAATTTGATTTTGGACCTGCTTGAGAAAAAACTAAACAATAGCCACTTGTTTTGAAAGCTTTGCAAAGCAACAATGTCGGGAAAAGCTTTGTGGGAAACAACAAACTTACAAATTTCAATGAAAATTAAACAATGTACTTTTCAGATAGGAGTAGCTACTTTGTAATCACTAAATTTATACAGTGGGCGTGTATGGTGTAATAATTCTTAGTTTAAAATTACTTGTCTAAGCGCTCCTACGCTCTAGCGTTTAACCGCGCGGCTAGCCTCTTTAACAGTTTAATGTGCAACCGCTTGTACGGGCTTATCATCATCATCATCATCTTGACTCTACAGCCGAGGACGGGCCTTAGTCTGGTCGAGTAAATTTCGCCATTCAATCCTATTCTTGGCTTTTTCCTGCCTGGTCACTCCAATTGAATTTAGGTCTTGTACGGGCTTGTCCGCCACAAAAACCACGATGGTCCAACCGTGGCGGCCAACAGCTTGTGCGTTACGGGCCTAAGAGTTTATTTTGTAAGCCTAAAGAAATAAAAGTTGATTTCTGATTTAATCCAAAAAAGTTAACCTATTATTATTATACTAGATTTTGATGATGTCTGTGATGAATTGATGATGTTATGTTATGTTATGAGACTGGACTGCGAGAAATTGGTTTTTCACGAAAACAGATTCCTACTAGGTACTGTTTCCTACTAAAGTTCCTCTGGTTCCGTGTCTCCTATACTGTCCCAGTAATAAAATAACACACAGTATAGGTAAGCTCAGTGATTACAACAGGAAAGTCTTTATTTTTTCTGCTATTTTATAATTTTAGTGGGTACTTTATAATAATAATAATAATAATTTATTGCACAAAAACATACAGACTTACAAAACTTTTATGCAGATCTTGACAATATAAGAAAGAGAACATAAATGAATTTAAAAAGATAACCACCAGCAGGGACATCCCTCAAATCGCAATCATAAAGGGTTCTTGGCTGGTGAACGCAGAAGATATATTGAGGTAGATAACAATTGCAAATAAGTGAAGCATAGACTCCTGACTTCTAGCCTCGAACACAGACGGCGTGTTGCCAGATTGTCAGTGTACAAGTACCACTTTGGAGATTCCGCTCAGGATTTATATGACCTCATCCCTCCCTCCCACTTTCACCACCGGACAAGCAGACACAGTAGTAAATACCACCCATATGTATGGGTGTCAATGTCCTTACGGCAATGCCAGCTTATAATTTTTCTGAACAAAATTTTACATCTAATGTTAAAATTCATGGTGTTCCTTTTATTTCTGACACTATGTTATTTAGTAAAAAATAATCCTTATGATGAAGCCTTTCGATCGGTATTATAAAGCTACAGGATGATTGTTTTTCTCGTATAACGGGTTCGATTCCCGGTTCAACCATGTAATTATTTAAATATCTATGAATGCAGTTTAAATTGTTTTTTAAATTAAAATAATGTCTTCTTTCAGTAAAATGTTCTATCTACAATATTCAAGGTACTTTCCTCCATGTGGCATGGCCGTAGGACGCCCTGTATATTTATATCTGCAGATCATACACTATTTGCCCCGGACGGACCATCCCCGCTGCGTCATTGAGCTGGTCCCATCGTTTACGTTATTGATAACATATGTAGTGGAGATGACATCCATGTCATCCATAATATTGGCAAAAAATGCTATTACTCCTCTAATGAATTTATGACCGATAAATTGTTGGTATATAACATTGACACTGTGTTCTTATTATTATTACTAGCTGGTGCCCGCGACTTCGTCTGCGCAGGATTAGTATTTCGATACCAGAAGCGATAAAAGTATCTATTTTCATGAATAGAATAGAAATCAATTTATTACTACCAAATGTGCATTTGAAATAAATTATTATTTTTTATTGTAGTTATGGTTCACTATTTTGGCTGGCTTACAGATTTTGGCTATAATGTACTTACACATAAGATATAGATATATACTGTGGCGGGCTTTTTTGTAGGACTATTTAAGATAAACATTTCCATCATTACATTATGTGTAACTCTAGCAGTTATTGTAAATTTTAGGTAAGACATTGCATGCCCATAGGGCAAAATTCATTGCGACATTCCACAACTTTTAACACATGTAATTTCATGCAATAAATAAATTTGATTTGATTTGATTTGATGACCAATAAATTACGGTAAAATAGAAGACAGCCAGGGTAACTTGCCAGTGGTTTTAAAACTATGCCAGTCGTACAAAAACCGTCCTACCACTATCAATAATAGAGTTAAAAGTACTATGTTAACTATGTTTATAATGCTGATAGGCATTTCTGGTCCGCTGCTGCATACGATTCCTAGGTTCATGGTGCTGATCTGAAATTTAAATATTTATATTAGCTTAAATACTTATAATTTATATTATAATAGCGAACGATGTCGCGGGTACGGCTAGTATTAAATAAGGCTGGACAATAAAGAAAAACTTTGCTGAAGAAACAATCTATAGGTAGGTAGCGAAGTAAGCTGGGTAAATTTGATTTTTCTATGAGCTTATTAGAATAGTAACGCCTCTAGTGTCAGCCAGTCCACACTTTTGAGATTAAAGCAAAAAATTAACCAACATCCAGCCCTGTACCTCTTCTAGTAATCGTAATGAAATAAACCTTACTAATAATGATTTTTGACAAAAATGCGTGGCGTTTAAATCTTTTGCTACGCTTTTCGTAGACCCGCGTAGCATGCATGAAAAGACCTTGCATGTAGAACAAAAAAATCGAATTTAAACCTCTTTTTTTGCGTAGAAGGTAAGACGGCTACACCATACTACTTTGAGCTCGACTCGTAGATTTAAATGCGAGGTCTGAGCCAGAAAACAAAACAAAAAATTATTTATTAGACATTATGAAGAAATTATCACTATCTGGGAAGCGTGAGTCATGGAAAAGTTTATGGGAGACTTTTGCCCAGCAGCCATGTTCGAATCAACTTGCACAGGAAGGTTTCTTTTGTGAAACAGTTTTGTACGATGATACGGAATAACGGAACTCTTCCTACAAAACTTATTCGCAAAAGAAATCGAATTTATTGATTTATCAGAAAAAAGCAAGAATCCAACATGACGCGGTATCTCATCCAAGTACTGACCGCACCCGACATTGCTCGTCGAGAAAAAAAACCTCGAAAAAAATCATGTTTTTTGTACGGGAGGCCCCCTAAAAAGGCAGAATATTTATGTTTTTCTATTAGTTTTTTATTTCTATTAGTTGTTTTTAAGCCAGCAAAAACAAAATACTCTGTATTATTATTATCTTTCTCCATCTGTCTACCTTTTACGGTTCATGAGATACAGCCCTCTGACAGACGGATAAACGGACAGACAGACAGCGAAGGTCTAGTAAAGGGTATAATGGATATATTCTCTGGTATAGGGTCCCGTTGGAAGCTCCCCAAGCTTTTTTATAGAGAGGATAATAAAGCTTGGGATGGGTTTTGCTCCAACTCGAAAAATAACAACTAACAGGCTGAAGGTTTCTTCGTCGCTTCTTTAGTTAAGTCTACATACCGAAGCGAGAGAAATCAAAAATATCACTTTATTTCCATATCAGTGCTTAGTTTTATAATTTGACCTTTTCTAAGTGTACCTACATTTATAGTATTTATAGAAATAAAGAGTTTTTGATTTTCTTTGTTGACCCTTTTGTTTTGGACGCCTGAAAAGAAGAAAGTAAAAAAAGAAATGAAGAAAATAACGATGAGTATAATAAAAGAAAGAAGAACCTGTATAAGAGACGTCTGCTTGTCGTTGGAAGTAGCGCATCTAATATGAGGCAGGTCAGCGATGACTCTCTTGTACTTCCGCAGCAGACCCTGGAAGCGAGGGATGAAATGGCAGTCACAGCGCCACGGATTGTGCCCAAGGTAGACGTGCATTATGTCGTTGTTTGCCTGGAGGGCTTTGTCGAACGCGTACACTGGGATCTGGAAAAATCCATACTAATAGTATTAATACCTAATAAGTAAGAACGGCAGAAGCCTTTATTCACAAAGAAAGTTACAATCAAATAACAGAAATAAATTAGAACTATTATTTACAATTGAAACAATTGAGTTAACTGCTTATAAAATGCTACAAACACTGTTGCAAACAATCAACAGGGAAGCTCAACTGATTCATATCTAATAAAATAACTAACTAATTTACTTAGGTTTATTTATGCAGGTCTCGACAGAGTCTACACATTTGCTCCCCTTGGAGTCGAGACCTTAGGTCCGTGGGGTGCCGAGACTCTTCGGGTTTTTTAAATATTATCTGAGCGTCTGGTTGTGGTCTGGTCGAAGCGACGCGTGACCGAGAGATGGTGAGTATCTGGCGCAGCGTATCAGTATTGGCATACAGCGGGGATATGCAGCCAGCGTTTTGGGGACGCTTCCAACTGGTATTGATATGGATCAGTTGAACTACCAGTAGATTGTTTGATACAGACTGCAGATAGCTCAATTGTTTCAATTGTAAATACTAGTTCCTATTTGTTTTTATTATTGGATTGTAATTTTCTTTGTCAATAAAGTATATGGACTAATTAACTTAGTGAGTTACATTTTATTTGAATACGGTGTATGTGTAAGTACCTATTTGATTTGTATTTTATTATTTTTTTATCAGTGTGTTTTGATTTAATTATATTGTGAGTAATTTATCCGTAAGGCCAATAAGCGGCTCTGGCGGAAGACCAGCGTGGGAGGATTCAACTCATGCTGAGTCAGAACCAATTTGGTAAACGGATCTAAGTACACCATATTTTTCCCTGAACTTAAGTTTTGTGTATAAGTATCATTGAGTAGGTACCTAAGTTCTCATTACGGATGTAAGCGGGTTAACTACGAACCTTATTTGTGTTGGAAGAACATCCGTAATGAATTCGTCAAACTACTATAGTTTAATAGTAAAATACCTTCTGTTGATCGTAGAGATAATATATTACTATCTTAAGGCGCTGCCGTGGAAAACTAAGACTGTCAGATTGCATGTGAATATTACCAAATGTGGTCGGCAGAGGCGCTTATTTTTAACATAGACTTATGCCAAATTTATCTGTTGTAGAACAGGCAAACTTTTGTTTTATTTTGGTTGATAGCACAATCACAAGGTAATAATGTAATGTTAACTAACATTTGCCCGCGGCTTTGCTATCGTTGCATGTAAAATACCTTAATAAAACCTATGTCGCTCATTGTAGCTTCTCAATTATAATAAAAATTACATTCATCGATAGTTATTCATAGAAATCAGAAACACTTAAAAAAATAATATCATCTTCATGCATGTTAAAGTGCCGACAATATCACCGACCATTATGATAATACCTACTTTATACATTAAAAAAATATACTAATTTAGTCAAAACAACTGAGGTCTAAATGGATTACAAAAGTGTCAATCGTTGAAGATATTTCGATTTGGTTTTGGAGGGCTTTCTCAAAAAAAAATTAAAATATAAATAATGCTGAACAAGCCACACAACATCATCTAACCCCAAAGTAATTAGAGCTTGTGTTATGGTATACTTATTTTGATAAACTTATTAAATACACTACACACTAGATATTTTTTATATACATAAGACATGCAATAAAGTGATTATGATTATGACATCCAGAACACCTGGAATAAATATCTGCAGATGGTACAAACATTTGTCCTGAGGCGGGAATCAAACTAACTGTAACCTCCTGTGTCCCAGGTGGACCTTTCCCCGCCGCGCCACAGAGGTCGTCAATCAAATAATCAGATATAAAATGAAATATAACAGTGCTTTATTTCCTTTACCCCTTACAGGAGTCTTGGACACGTCAATAAATTCAAATAAGGTTCAAGAGTAAAACTGGGAAATAAAGTGATTACTTTAATTTATTGTTCACTTCAATCTTTTTAAGGTAAACTAAAGAAGCGAACAAGAAACCTTTACCTTGTTAGGGTGTTAGTTTTCGAGCTGGAGCAATACTATTAGCAATAGGTACCTAAGTTTTTTATCCTCTAGAGATAGTCTGATATTTTGTAGTAAGCCTTTTTAACAAAGGATATGTTTTACAAATTGTTTGAAATTATTTTTTGATAACTTTTAACTCTTTAGGAGTTTTGTTGTAGAATCGTATACATTTCCCTTTAAAAGATAATCTATAAATCGATACTATAAAAATATATAAATATATATTTATAAAAATATTCGTAAAATAAAATACGTGAATGTTGGAATGCTGAATGATGAATTTCACGGATATAATTTTGTACACAATCTCAGTACTACTCGCTTACATAATTAATTTTATTTTCCGGAAATAAAACGCAACAATCATGAATATAGTTTTAGTTTAGATTGTAATTCTACAAAATAATCATAAAAACCACAACAGACCATGCCTTGCTATCCAAATTGATATTCATACCGATATAAAGTATTCTTTATTATGTTGCTGCCTTCCAAGAACTCATGAGTGATTATGATTAACATGAGTGATTAACAATAATTTTGACAACTGTCATTGGAAATACAATTGTTTTGCATGTTTATTACGTTTTTAGCGTCTTTAAACATCTCCTTTACTTGACTTCTTTGTTACGCTAAAAAAAATTATTATATTGATGTCAATGTACACATATTGCCAATCATAGATATAAATCGTTAGATAGGCCCTTACCGCAGTGAGACCGCGCCGTGTTGTTCCACAGTCGAAGTGAGTGAGGCTCACTAACCTGGAGTTAGTGCACATCCTAACACAGTGTGAGCCGGACGTGTTGTAAAGGACGTTTGCGAACTTTGCGAGCAGTTTACTGTCACAAAATGCCATCGTGTGCCTTTCTAAAGTGCAACAACAATTCTAGAAACACAAATAAAGCCAGAGGTGTAACATTTCACTCGTAAGTATTGCGATTTCATTGAAAAACTTTTATTTTTCTTCCGCACTGTCCGTAAATAACAAATTTAAATGGCGAGTGCACGAAAGAGAAAGTCGTGTTGGCAACTAATCTGGGAGAAAAAGAGATGACACTATTTTCTCGGTACCTACGCTTCAGCGTAGACTGCACCGTTTTACAAATTGCACAGGTTTGTTTAGATAGTCACATTTTCGATTTCAGGGCTTATTAGGCCGTTTTTTTTTCATAGAAGTATGTGCAATATTGTGTATTTATTGGCAAAAACACTATTTCTAACTATTATTTGTTCTATACAAATTGCACAGGTTTTTGACACTATGTTGACGCACACATTCAAACATTTTCGATTTCAGGGCATATAAGGGTATACTTTTTTCAGGAAAGTGTGTGCAATCCGATTGCACACGAAATCCATGAAATGAAATGCCGTCCGAGGAGGCATCCAGCCTCCGAATGAAGCAACTGGAAGCTATTTTGAGCATATATTGAAAGGGATGTTTGAGTAATAAGGTTGAAATTCTATTGGCAAAATATTATCAGTTTTGCAATTACTTCGCTAAACGCCTTACAAAAATGTGTTTTTTGGGTTTTATTATGTTAATGGTTTTATTTATTTAAAACTTTTTACATATTTCTTTTGTTGATAAAATTTCCTTTCATATAGTATTAAAATAATTAATGGTTGTCACTCAAAATATTGAGCATTTCGAGACGAAAAATTTTTTTCTTGTTCTTTCTTGTAATTTTTTTTTTCAAGATCCTAGATCGTTTTATAAAATATTTTTGTATAAGTCTTTTTTCCATACATTTGACTATACACTGTTTTTTTTTTGGGCTTGTAATATGTCGGAGAACGGCTAACGGTGCGACGAAAAAGTGTACTTTCTACGGTGTCGCTGTTTGGGTAGCGTCTTAAGTTCTGTTTATAAAATAAAGATTATAATAGAAATAATATTCCTTTATTCCTGTTACCTTTTCACGCCTAAACGGTTAAATGTATCCAATGTTTGGCAGGGAAAATTGGCTTAATCCATGGGGAAGCCCCAGGATTAAGTTAATGTTCCCTTGCAAACATTAGGTAATAGGCTACTTTTATCTCTCATACTCACATCGTCATGTACTATCAGATGAGATTGTGGTCAAGCAAAGGTTTATTCACGTTAAATTAAATACCTACATGTAATGCCCCTAGCTATTTAGCCTGTTTGGGTGGATAGATGGCTGGATGAAGAGTCTTCACATAAAACTATAAAGCGAATCGGGCACTTTTCGAGGCCGCTTTGCACGGAAGCTAGTATTTATCACACTACGTCGCTCTATGATTTATACGCTCGATGCAGCTTCTGGTGTAATTATGGTAAAACTTCACATAAGGTAAGTTTTTTTACGTTCAATAAGTACTAATCCTTTGTTTTTGCAGAATTAGACACGGTTTCACCTAAAAAATTACTAAATCCCTGAGGTTCTTTAAATGTAAATCCTGGTTTCAAAAGCGTTTCAGAAAAATTATTGAAAACTGTATTTGGATTTTTATTTAGACTAAGACAATTATATTGTTAGAATAAAATAAATACGACTAGTCCACTTAAATATATTTTCTAAAATCTTAGCCGTCACCAGAAGGCAGAGTGCTCAGAATGCTTGCAGCATTGCCACGTTGAAAGGCAATGCTAATTCATTGACCGAAATAGAAGCCCGTATCCTGAAAATTCATTTTTCATAAAATTGGAAGGTTCGTTGCTTTTACTAATTGCCAAAGCTCTTCTATTTCAGGAATTCAAAGAAACTTCAAACCATTCGATCGGTAAACCTGCGGTAAACTGCGGTTAACTTGTTAAATTGCCAAATTATAGTTATTTGTCTTCCCTTTGATCCTTGATATTTATTTATGTAACAAAATGATAAACTGTAACAAAATAACAAAATGATTATTTGTAATAAGTTGCTTCAATTTCTTTGTGTTTATAAATACGAAAGCCTGAAACTCTCTCGTTCTATGGAAATCGTTATAGGTAGGTAGGTACTTACATTTCGTCAACTTATTGTGTTTCTTGTTATTGAAAACTCAATAGAGGCAGGATGAATAGCAATAAGTATGAGAGTACGAAATATCTTTTTAAGAAATAGGTACCTACGTTTAGTACCGTACGTGCGCGAGGTTGACATACTTATAGCGAAAAGGGGCGGGTAGATAAAGAAAATAAACCGCCAAGTCAACTCGACTCGCACACGAGGGGTTCCGTACTATCATACAAATATTTAACATAAAAGTTTTTAAAATCAAGCAACTTTTTCAATGAACATCAAATTTACACTTCTTCGGAAACCCCTTTTAATATAAAATTTTATAATTTTTAGGGTTTTGAAGATCGAGGATCGGTTTCAAAACCCTTATGGTCTCGCTTTGTCTGTCCTTTTTTCCCTCCTTAATAACTCAAAAACTACTGCAGCTATCAACTTGAAATTTAAAATAATAATACATTTCGTGCGCCTGTACAGATTTAGAGAAAAATAAATGAAAATAATTAAAAAATAAAAATGAATATTTTTCATACAAATTGTGATGCCGAAATTTTAAAAGATACCTACAGAGTCATATGGGGTATCAAATGAAAGGTATCTTTTGTACATTTCAAAATATTTTTTGAAATTTTTGTAAGTTTCATACTTTTTAAAATATTTCGAAAAAAGTCGAAAAAATACCCATTCCCCCCCCCCCCCCCCCTATCTCCGAAGATTGCAGAGCGATCCATGTAAAATGTATGAAGCGTTTGTAGATATGGATCTATATTTTGCACGAAAAATATAGAGAAGTTTCAAAAAAGAACACGTTTTGAAAAATGGTCAAAAAGGGGGGAATAATTTTGAAAAAAGTCGAAAAAAAAACCATCCCCCCCCTATCTCCGAAGTTTGCCGAGCCATCCATTTAAAATGTATGAAGCGTGTACAGGAAAAATATAGAGAAGTCTGTAAAAAGAACACTTTTTGAAAAATGGTCAAAAAGGAATAATTTTCAAAAGGGGGGCTACCCCACCGAATGGGGTATCAAATGAAAGGTATCGGTTTGGACATTTCAAACCAGTTATTCAAATTTCTGTAGCTTTCATACTTTTTGAAATATTTCGAAAAAAGTCGAAAAATTTACCATTACCCACCTTAACCGAACCACCAATATAACCGAAGCATGCAGAGAGATCCATCTGAAATGTAGGTTGGTACCTACTATTCTTAGGTATTCGTTAAATTGCGAAGTCTCTAACCAGCACTTTTGGTACATATTTGATGACAAACGTTCAAAACCCTCGGCGCGCGAGTTACACTCGCCCTTGACGGATCTTGTTTTACTAGGTACTTATTTGTTGTTATTACAGTTGAAGTATTAATTATTTACAGAAAGTTTCATGCTATTGTGGTTCAAGAGACGTAAAGAAGCCTTGACAAACGAAGAGCGAAATAGCCAAATAACTTATGTTTTTTGTATGAAAGCCCCCTTTAATTTAGAAATTTATTTTATTTTTATTATTTTCTCTTTGCGGCAAGAGAAATAAATACACGTCCTCTGAAATTTTTAAATGTCTACCTCTTACGGTTCACGAGAGAAGAGCCTTTGACAGAGGACGGACGGACAGCGGAGGCTTACCTAGTATTACTAAGAACTACTACTAGTATAGTAAGATTGTACAAACACCACTTGAAATGCCTCAATTTAGATTAGAACTTTGTAAAGGGAACTGCTACGCAATGGCAATACTGCAATACAATAAACTTCCAAATGACATGAGAAAATTAACAAATAATGAATATATAATTTATAATTTACATTAAATTCGGAAATTATATAATTGGTTCTGTCAAAACTGTTATGGTATAGATGAATATTTGAAATTTAAATTCACATAAATTATTTTTGACATATATACCTAATATTGAAAAAAATAACAGTTTTTTTTGACGGTTTTATGCATGTGATCTACAGGTGTATATATATTATATATATTTAAATTGTAAGAGCAAATTTATTGATCAATTAAGTTAAGTGAAGTTAATTTTCTACTCTAACAAAAATGTCCAAATTATACATTTGCACGACTAATAAAAGTCAAATATAATGATACCTACCTATCCCATTCCGAATTCCGTTTTCACCCTTGTGATAAGGAACCATAAAAAGGGTTTCTTTTATTAGGATTATAGATACCTACTTTACCTATTACGTAAGGATTTCTGCGTTTTCCCTCGCAACGTGACTTATGTTATGATTATGAGAGAGCTGGGTAAATTATAAACTGCTACGTTTCATCTATTTACCCTCCTTACCGTAGAAGCTTCCATGGCTTCCTGCGAGTTTGTATTTTGTTTGTTTCTGATTGTTGATAAGTTTCTACTCGAAGGTAGGACCGACTGAGTACCTACCTAGGTAGGTACCTAGGTAGGTACTCAGTCTGTTCAATAACTTTTAGAAAGAAGAAAGAAAGAAAATACATTTATTTGGACAATACATAACACGACACATTACAATCTTAAATAAGTACGTACAAAGAACACAGAAAAACAAAGAAAGAAGAAAACAGATACAAATTTAAAAAGTGTGTTATATACGGGCCAAAAAGGTACCTGTCTCAGCATTGTGCCGCTACAAGCCGAAGCTAGTAGCTTTTCGTTCTTTGACACATCGAGTGATTGCTGCAATGTAGGTAATATTTCGGTAAGTAAGTAGGTACCTACTTTTTCGCATAAGGTGCCTTGGGGTAAATCTGTAAACGGATATATTTCGAATGTTCAACATTTCTACCATGAGTAGAGAGATTTTTCAACTAGCTACGCAGGTCTAGACGCCACCTTGGTTATCCTCGCCGCGTCAGTTGACCGTGAGCCGAGTGTTGAAGTTACGTGCAAGGTGTAAAGTTGTTTATCACAAGGATTTTTCGCGCATATTTCGGCGTGTCGCAATAACCCCAACATCATTTTCTCGGAGTTCTGGTAAGTTAAGATGTTTGTTATAACGATAGACAATCGTATTTTGCGAATTCTAGCTAGGAACACAACGCTTTACCTGTGTTTAAAATATGTTTTCGTAATTACCCCAATGGTGTCATTACAATATACAATCATTCCACCATAACCCCACTTAGTTTTTCTATGGAAATAAGCAGTGGTTCTCAACCTTTTTTAGTATTAAGTAGACACAAAGGGTACTACTTATTGATCTGTTTATTTCAGTTTTCGTTCCTATGACATACGGACTAGTTAAAGCGTCGGCGGCGTCAGGCAGCTACTGTATTACGTTGTATGAATTATCAACCCCGGGTAAATACCAACGAATTTCCTACAATCGCATATAATGTATTGCAGATCAAACAAACATTTGCCTCAAGGCGGAATCGATATGTAAAGTCCGCCTGCGATGCAGGAGGTTGCGTCCTGCGTCGCAGGCGGACTTTAATACTTACTTCGTCGCTTCTTTACTTTAGTCTACATACCGAATCGACATAAATCAAAAATATCACTTTATATCCGTGTCAGTGTTTTATTTTAAATGTTTGACCTTTTTTTTCTAAGTGTGCATTTTTGTATGGAAATGAAGAAGTTTTTTTTTTGTAGAATTTACAATTTACATAACTTTATTTTCAGAGCCTTTCAGAGCATTATGCCTCGAACATGCCAACTAACGAAAGAAAATTAAAACTTACACTTCTGAAGATTTAACTAAGGAAAAAAAATACTGTTTGTATGTTTCTACTGAGATTATACAGAACGGAAAGGAAGTATATTCTACAGCTTCCGCTAGTTGGTAGTCTTGAAATCTGGATGTTATTTTTACTTCCCTGAAGTCTCTTTATGCTTGTAAAAGTTTGATAATCACAATCTTTCCATGGGGTAATTCCGAAATACTAGACCTTTACAGTAAAAGATTAGCGATATTTTTAACAAAACTTATGATTTTTAATCTTTGCGGTATTAACGGTCGAAAAAGTAATCTAAAACTTCCGTCAGAGTGCAATAAAAACCATTTTCGAATGATTTCAGAATTACCCCGTGATAGTTCCTAATTTCCCCAACTTCATATAAATATGACTCAATATTTAGAATAATTAATTTATAGGATCTTGCTACATTATTCGAATTAAATACATGGTTTTCATACATTATTTTATGTTTTTATTATACAGGCAAATCAAAAATTACACTAATTATAAAATTAGTTCAAATATTTAAATAAAATTGTAGAAGGACGTCCATCTATACTTATAATAAAACTGTAACAGCTCCAATTCTGTACATTGAAGATATTTTGAAAATTTTTTTTGGAGGGCACTCTATTATCGATTCTGAAGCCAAAACTGTAATTTTTTTCATTCATGTCTGTCTGTCTGTCTGTCTGTCTGTCTGTCTGTCTGTCTGTCTGTCTGTCTGTCTGTCTGTTTCTTAAACGCGCATCACGTCGAAACTACTGAAGGTATCGAAATGAAACTCGGCACGATTTTAGGTCATACTACGAGGAAGGACAAAGGATACTTTTTATCCCGGAATTCAGTCAGGTTCCCCTGGGAGAGGGGATGAAAGTAAAATTTCTTCACCACGCATGACGCCGAAACTGCTGAATGAATTGGAATGAAACCTTGCACGATTTGATTTTATACTACAAGGAAGGACATGGGATACATTTGATCCCGGAATTCAGTCAGGTTCCCCTGGGAGAGGGGATGAAAGTAAAATTCTTTAACTGCGCATCACGGCGGAACTACTGAATGAATTCGAATAGAACTCGGCATAATTTGAGTTCATACTACGAGGAAAGATACATTTTATCCCAAAATAAGGTTCCCCTGGGAGAAGGGATGGAAGTAAAATTCTTTCACCGTGCATCACGCCGAAACTGCTGAATGAGTTGGGACTGAATTAGTACGATTTGAGTTCATAATACAAGAAAGGACATGGGATACATTTTATCCCGGAATTCAGTAAGGTTCCCCTGGGAGAGAGGATGAAAGTAAAATTCTTTAACCGCGTATCACGACGGAACTTTTTGATGAATTCGTATGCAAGTCGGCATGATTTTAGTTAATACTATGAGGAAAGATAAATTTTATCCCGGAATTCAGTAAGGTTCCCCTGGAAGAGGGGATGAAAGTAAGATTCCTTCACCGCGCATCACGCCGAAACTGCGGAATGAGTTGGAATGAAACCTGGCACGATTTGAGCTCATACTACAAGGAAGGACATGGAATACATGTTATCTTGGAATTCAGTAAGGTTCCCCTGGGAGATAGGAAAAAGTAAAATTCTTTAACCGCGCATCACGACGGAACTACTGAATGAATTCGAATGGAAGTCGGCACGATTTGAGTTCATTTCATACTGCGGGGAAAGATACAGTTTATACTGGAATTCAGTAAGGTTCCCCGTGGAGGGGGATAAAAGTTAAATTCCTGGGTCGCGCATCACGCCGAAAGTACAGAATGTATTCAAATGAGCAATACGATTTATCCCGGAATCAGTGCTGTTCCCTTGGGAGGGTGGATGAAAGTAAAAATATGCTACTGAATGAATTCAAGTGAAACTTGGCATGATTTGAGCTCATACTACGAGGGAACATAGGGTGCATTTTATCTGGGATATCAGTAGGCACTTGGGAGAGGGGATAAAAGTCAAAATGTGTTCTTATTAAGAATTCATTAACGCGTCGTCCGATTTCATGCATTCTTTTTGTTAGTAAGTTTGTTGCAAGATCGAATTTGACTAAATCAGTAGACAGTCAAGTAGAAAATTAATAGATTGAAGAAATAATCTGTAGATTGAAGAACAATATCGGTAGATAAAGGGTAGGCAAGTTCCTATCTATATATTTTTCCAAGACGCACCCATTAGTAAAGTTCCTACCTAAGTAGGTAGGAACCTAACTAATGAGTGCGTCAATGCCTTTTTCAGGCAAAGTAGGTAAAATGTGCAGATGGTCCATGCGATATTCATGGACATGATATTTGGTGGTTTAGCTGGTACAGTTAACTCTACCACCAGAGTTTGGTTGGAGTAAGTGGTCCAATTAAACTAACTAGACTAACGACCAACTGAGCCAACCTACTAACGAAAAAAAAATTACGGTGGTCCAGTCAAATGGATCAGGAGCCCAATTCTGTAATAAAATGGCTTCACTATGACAATGGAATCGTCGCAGAATCATCACATAGAATCCTTATAGATTAATAAAACTCCAGATAGTGCGTGCGAGATAAATTAATAGTTTAAAACTTGACACTTTGACGCGCATCTCTCCATCTGCATTCATCATAATTTCTTTCATCTAAGGTAGAATACCAAACGTGTCATTTTTTGACGATACCTCTGTCATAGTGAAGCGATTAGTTTAGCAGATTATGGCCCCAGCTGAACGGAACCATAAGTAAGAAGTGAAACGAGTATGACACTTCTTAACACTGACGCTGGCCGAGTCGTAGCTAAAAGTCGTGTGGATAAAGAATGGGATTGAAGATGACAACATACTATCCCCCGTAGACTCTACACGATTTATACACAATTTAACTAGGTACCTAAATAAAGATACTTATGTTAGAAGTGTAACAGGTCCAATTCTGGGCATCGAAGTTTTTTTGCACGGCGTTTCATAACATGAGAGAAACTGTGGTTAAATGTGAACCTAATTAGTCGCCAGGTATGTCAATCGCGAACGAAGTCGCGGGTACAGCTAGTCTCACATAAATTTATTCCACCATTACCCCAATGCACCTTACTAGCAATTAGCATAGAATAGACCGATCAGGAAATGCTAAACAAGAGGTTTCTGTGAATTATAATATTACCTCTACCAATTCATATTTTACTAACTTTCCACTACATCTGTGAAACTTTCGTAGTTTAATGCATTCATTAGGTATGAATATAAGGTGTTCTTCCAGCACAAACTAGGATCGTTGTTAACTCACTTACATTCATAATGAATTATTTAACTTTTATGGGATTCTTGCCAAAAATAGCTTTTATCTCTCAAGAATCACGGGTGGCGCAAGTTAAGTGGTGGACGAGGGTAAAAGGCTTTTTAAAAAGACAATTTCAAGGCGTGTGTAAGCTTGAAGAGCAGATCAGAACTAGCCTTTGTTTATTTTAATTCGAATATATATCTTGTGATAACAAAGGGTTCTATATCTAATGATTACAAAGGGTTCTTATTTCTAATGTTTCCTGTTACATACCAGGAAATTACATGGCTCTTATCTCTATTGCCTAATTTACAGAGAAGCCATTGTGTATGGCGAGGTTACGATGACATAACTCGCGCGGCGCGCGTTTTTCCCGATTCCCGCACTAAAATGCTTGTATCTCATAAAATACTAAGAATTTATTTATTCTATAAAAAGATATAGAATCTAGAATACTAATATTTATTTATTTAACACGCAAAACACGTTAAAATGCCAGCTAAAATTAACATACAAAAAAAAATAGTTTTAATCTACCTACATTGTAGCGTAAAAATATGTGTGTACGGCTAAGTATAATTAATATTATTTTTCGTACTAAATGGACAATAAAAAGAAAAATCTAGTTTGTAAAGGACACTGGTGATAAAACTTAATTTAAACAACACAACCAATTCTAAAGCCAGGCAACATCGCATATGCACAGAGTTGAGGCATAGTACGCATGTACGCCGCCATGCACACTGCCTAGCTTTAAGACCTGGCAGTACCCTTTTTTATTCCATCACCAGGTTGAGTGCTCCAGCGTGGAGGACCAGCGTTATGAGGATCATTGAAATGGAGGATACATTTAAGTTCTCTAATTAAATGGTTAATTCTGGGGTTAAAAATGTCAATTTCAGGATGTTTTATAGATATCTCATTGTACTGACGCGCCATTCTAGTGAGAGGATTGTATTAAGAGATATTATTCTTATAAGTGCGTAACGCAAAATGATTACTCTTATTTCTGTAGCTGAGAGGTAAAGAATAACAAGTCCACTTTTTGTCAAAATCGTTTTTTTACGAATTTTGCTTTAGAAATGTGTGCTCTATGACGTGGTAAAAAGTTATAAGTCCTATCAGCAATATTTTTTAATTTATTGCCAATGAAACAGTAATAAGTCAGTTGTAGCTTTAGAGGTAAATCATAATACTAACCCTTAACATAGTTTACCTCTGACGCTGTGGCAAAACTTGATACGAGAGCGGTCGGTAACAAGTCCAAGCGCATGAACTGCAGCGCCACTCAATCCGGACTTATTATTCGTTACCCCGCAATCGTTCGCGCCGTTTTGGCGCGTGTTGACCCTACCGCACCTACCGACTTTGGATGATCAAAGAGGAAAAAAGAGCCACGAAACAAAATAAAAGAAGAGCTGAAGAATAAAAAAAGAAATCATATTGAAGAATTCCCAAAATATAAAAGCCATTACAGTAGAGAAAAAACAAAACGAGAGTATTTGGGTAGCCATCTAACCGTTGAAAAACTACAGTTTATTTGAAGAAAAAAGTGAAATGAATGCAGAAGAAATCCCAAAAAGTTGGTTATATCGGCATATATTTAACACAGAATATAATAGAGGATTCAAACCACCACAAACTGATACATGTGATGATTGCGATCGTTACGAAATTCAAATCAGAGAAGCTGAAGGAGAAGAATTAAAAGAAATAGAACAGAAAAGAAAAAAACACATGGAAGAAGCAGCAAGCAGATACAAAAGAAAAGCAGAAGACATAGAAAGCATTCGAATAAATAGCTCTGAAAAAATGTTGACGGTAGACCTACAAAAGTGCCTTCCTACACCCCTGCTCACAAACGGACAAACATTTTATCTCAGGAAATTGTGGACATTAAACTATACAATTTTGGACAGTTCTACTAATAAATGTACATGTGTTATGTATGTGGGATGAATCAAAAGCTGGAAGAGGTGGAAATGAACTGGCATCGGGCCCCATGAAATGGTTTATGGAAAATGTTGCTGAGAATTTAAGTGTTAAAGCGGTTGTAATTTGGTCCGACAACTGCGCAGGGCAAAACAAAAACATGCATTTATATGCTTGCTATTTGTGGTTGCTGAAAAATATTACACATTTAGAGGTCATTGAACATAAGTATTTACTGAAAGGACACACGCACATGGAGGTAGAAGAAATTCACTCATTGATCGAAAGACACAATATTGTAGAAAAAGTAAATCCGTTATTGGCCGTAAGTCTTGATATGTAACATACTTGTATTAATTAAGGGCTGTGGATTTTGTTAAACCAATAAATAAATAGACACAAGAACAGGCAAAGGCAATTTTCGATTGCAACTCCATGGGACTGGCAGCAGGTTGTTAGAGCTTGTTCATCAGCTAAACTGCCAATAGATGTTATCAATATGGAAGTTGAAGATTTCAAGAATTTCGCATCAATAGAAAGAAAGGAACTAATGGACAAAATGTACCATACATTGATATGGTATAGGTATGTACGGATGAGTTCAGATGAATATGGCATATTGCAGTATAAAACTGCTTTTGAAGATGGTGACTTTCAAAAAGTATCTTTGATGAGAAATCAAAGGACTCCTTGCCCTCAGGTTCCAATGCCTACACCTGTAAGAACCGGTTTAAACCCAATTTCAACAAATAAATTTGAAGACCTGCAAAAAACTTTGACATGGATACCTCAAATATTTCAAGATTTTTATAAAAATCTGCCCCATGTCAATGGCCAGCGTGAATTAGATATATAAAAATACCTATTAAAAATACAGTTGAGATAATAGGAATTTCTTAACTTATTTTTTTAATAAATGTGTCCTTCTAAATACAGTTTTGTTTGATTTTTATTGGTAACCTAATCATAAAATAGTACACACAATGATGAATAAAAAGGCGACTTGTATGTAACTTATTATTATTATGTTTTGAAAATGAATAAAAATAATGAACGTTTTTGGTGGTAATGAGTAATAAGTCCATTATTTATATAAATACTAAGAATTTAATTTTATCAATTTAATAACATTATAGTAATAGTATATTTGTATAGATATACATAAAAAAATCTCTAGTTAAATTAAAACATTACAAGTAATTAGCATTTAACAACAAAACTCCCGCTAAAGACTTTTATTAAGCTCATCCTGAAAAGTTTTTGATATGGCGGTTGTTACTCTTTACCTCTCAGCTACAGATTTGACCTTCTTGCACTAAATTTTGTATTAATGCAAAATTGAGATAGTACATAGGTCCGGGGAATCGATTATAGAATGAATTATTTTGTATAAGTATATACGATCAAAATATGCACGACGGGTTTCAAGTGAAGTTACATTAAATATTTTTAGCCTCTTTTTGTATTTTAAATCCAGATTGACCTGGGCGATGACGATAACTTAACATTCTAAGGCATTTCTTCTGAATACTTTCAACAGCATTAATATGAACACTGTAGTACGGTGACCATATTATAGGGCTACCATATTCTAGGACACTTCTCACTAGTGCGTAAAAAAGGTATAGGAAACTTTGTGGCTTTCTAAAGTCTTTTGTAGCTTTTAAAAAAAATCCTAACAGTTGGTTGGCTTTAGAAGTTATGTGTTGAGTGTGCTTGCGAAAAGATATAATTATTCATATTCCTAGAATAAAAATTCATTAGGTACCTAAACAAATCAACACCCACCCTTTTCTTTGCCGTAGTTGGGTAAAAAGGACCCTATTATACCTGTTTCAGTTTGTTCCCTCGTAGACTCAGCACTCGGAAGGAGGTGAACCACTCTGTACCCTCGAGCTCCTTCACAGCAGTTAAAGTGTTATTGTCCAAGTACAGGTCCGCTAGCTTCTTGTACAGCGGGTTGTGGACTATGGACCTTATGGAGCTTATCTGTAAGATAAAATGTTGCGTAGCAGTCAATTAATTTTAACAATTTGATATCGGTATTCCTAGTCAAAATTTTGTAGGTAATGTACGAACGTATGCTTATATTTTATTATACTTGAGAGGTTTTCATTTGTATGGAAGGTAAGATAAGTACAGCTTTTGCCAGGTCTTCAATTATGTTGGCAATTTGGAAAGAAATTATGCAATTGCTTTGTTGGCATCATTTGTTTGTCGTCATGTCACGATTGTATAATATTCCTACTAAGAATCGAGGTAAATAGGTAGGTTAAAGCAGGTTACATTCCACTTATTGCTATAGTCGACAGCAATGTCAGCAGATTCCGACATGTCTTGGAAACGACCGCCAGCAGCGTATTATTACGACACAGTTTCAAGAAATGCACGTGTCGCAGCTATGATTCGTCAGCAAATAAAATAAGGCGTCGCGTTACCTACTACGTTACCTAATACAGGGTGTTTCCTTTGTAAAGGATTAAACGAAGTGGTGTTCGGGACTCGAAACGTAAGTATCTATTCGTTTCTCCGCATCCGACATTGTCGATCGGAATGACATACGACCGACGCACGGCAAGTGGTAGGGCATTTTTCATGCGGGCACACCCCGGCTACCTTCCTGAACAATAATTTTAATGAAACCACCATGCATAGACACCTTGGACAATTTTAATAAATAACAGGTCAAGAGGGAACAAAAGTAGACTTGCGCACCAAGGGTTCCGTACAAACTTATACTTACCCTGATGAAGTCCCTCGTCAAGGGATGGAACGTTGGTTTTCCTCAGAAACTAGGTGCTTAGTTAACCTGCTAACCATATTTTTAATGGAAACTTTTGTAAACCGAAAGTTTAAAAATTGACACAGATACACACTGAGTTTTTTTATTTTACTAAAACTGAACGGTTTTCGGTTTGTTTCATTTGATAAGACCTTGCTTCTTGCCGAATTTCATGATTCTAGGTCAACGGGAAGGACCATGTAAGCTTACGTATGGGTTTAGATTCCCTTGTGAGCTAAATTTGTGGTCTTGGGATGTGGGAAGATCCCAAATTTTTCCCTTTATTTATGCAAGAAGACCTAACTTCTTGCTAAATTTAAACATCATCATCAGCAGCGCGGCATGTCATGGATCCATTTCTGGATGAACCTAGGCCTTATCCAAACGCCTCCACTCTAGACAGTCTTGAGCCCTCAACATCCAATCATGGCCTGCGTGTGGTCGGATGTCGTCAACCAATCTTCTTGGTGGTCTTCCCCGCAGTCTGGTACTGTTGTGGTCTCCACTCCAGCAGTCATCGCATCCATCTCTCCCTTTCCATTCGAGCAATATGCCCAGATCAGTTCCACCACGTCTTTCACTTTAAACTTAAACGACCGTAACCTTTGATTGCGTTGAGCTGCTAAGAATTTTGATCTTTCACAGCTCCAAGGTGTTATAGAATTGAGTATTTGGTATAAATTTCAACATGATACCTCCACGCATTCCTGAGGAAAAGGTCTTTACAGACGGGTGACGGGTTACAGACGACAGATGGACCACAAAGTGATCCTGTAAAAGGTTCCTTTTCCCATTTAAGGTATGGAACCCTAAAAAGAGCGATTTTTAGGCGCCACGTTTTGGCAAAATAAAGACCTTCACCGTCAGTTGGGGGAAGTTGTTGTTTGTAGGCTTGGCTAAGAGATGGCGGTAGAGCCGCTATTCTGCAAAGTACCTACGGTAGTGACTTCAAATATTATAAGTGAACTTCAATAATTTAGTAAGCTACGTGTATAAAATATTATAATACTCATAAACTTACCGAATATCCAGTGTTTAATGGACAAAAAATGGTGAAAAATATAGTATTAGGAAAATTAAAAGGTAGCTCTGTAGCCACCGTGCAAATTAACATTGTTTTCAGGAAAAAAAATACTGTCAAATCAAATGTTTCGTTCGTACGTCGTATTTTGCCCATTAGATTAGAATCAGTGAGTTCTAAGTAGTAATAGTGCGCTAGTACTACGCTAGTAATAGCAGCACTTCAATGATTAGATTAGAGGTGCCCGTCGCAAAAGTTGTCTCTGAATTAGAATACCTACCAATTTGACAAAAGGACTAACGCAATTGTCAAGTTTGGTGAATTAAAATAGACCCCCTGTATCGAAAACTTTTTAAATTGAATGAATCTGATTTTTAACTTTATTAGAACGTCGACTGTTTTACGATTTTTCACCATTTTCTAAAAAACCTTGGGTAGGTAATTTATAGTTTATAAAGTGAAAGTTAAAGACTCTACCTAACCCTGATGATGACCGAATGAGAAGATTGACCCGGCAGTCATTTAAGCTGTTGACTGTAGATTAATAATAATTATAATGTCCTTCTAGCCGAATTTCGACCACAGCG
Source organism: Eupithecia subumbrata (assembly GCA_949316285.1). Classification (NCBI taxonomy): domain Eukaryota; kingdom Metazoa; phylum Arthropoda; class Insecta; order Lepidoptera; family Geometridae; genus Eupithecia; species Eupithecia subumbrata. Next base: position 26,871,694 of record OX438643.1, read on the forward strand.
GCCAGTCTCATCGGAGACTAGCCAAATGCGCAGGACATATTATAGTGCACAAGTGTGTGCGCGAACACAGCTACACTCTCTATTCCCTCACTCATAATAATCCGATGGGACGACAGATCGACACGACCGAGGAGAGGTCGCAGGACCAACATTTTAACGTGCTATCCGAGGCACGGGTAGGTTGACTGTAGGTTACCGTTACCTTGGGTTGGTAACGTAAGAAGCGTCGTAGGTAATATAACCATAGGGAACGTCGTAGGTAAGTAATTTTTTTACCAAATATTGGGAAGTCGTGGGCGTCAGATATTTATCATATTTATGAGATTCCTAAATTTCTTGAGGTACCTATGAATGAAGGATAGGATTGTTATTTATTATATTTGTAGGATTGTCGTGGGAGTGTATTGTAAATCTTTACGTGCCTTATTCAGCTTTCACCTTTTAAGAAATAAAAGACGGGTCTAATCATTTATTTACACATCACAAAATATAATGTCAGGGACACTCATGAATTTATCTACTAACGTACGAAACTACGGAGGACTAAACAAAAAGGGTAAAAATAAATATAAGATACTGGTCCAGAATTTTCCATAACTCCATAAAACAACGTTAAAGTACATAAAAAACGGTGTAGCGCTGTTTCGCACCACAAGTTCTCAGCACAAATTCATATTTGCCGTTACATACCAAAAAATGTCAGTGTCAACCGACACCGAAAAAAAAAAATTGTGCTTATAAAAATACAATAAAAATTCTTATGTCTAAAAAATTACTTAACTAGGATAAAGTTCAAAGGTGCCGTATAGTTTCGATTTAGTTAGATACTTATCAGCAATTTAACACACGTGTAGTAGCACCTACTTACCAAAAAAGCTGACTAGATATTTATTCCACCATCCAATATTATTATTACCTATAGCCTCTGCCCGCGGCTTCGCACGCTCTTTTCCGAGATAAAAAGTAGCCTTTGCCCTTCCCTGGGCAAAGGCCTCAATCTCAACAGCCTGTATTGGTCCACTACTGGACGCAGGCCTCCCCCCGATAAGCACCTTATTGGCTTTGATATCATGGAAGTGCCCAAAATCTCCACGCTGGGCATACGGGATGGGGATCGCAGTTCGGTGACAGAATTGTACTGCCGGAGGCGCTGCTGCCTGCGCCAGTGGATATCACTTAGTCGTCTCTTACGACATCCGGGAGAAGAGTTGGGGTGGTGCAAAATCTAAGCCTGCACCACTGTGGTGCAGGCGTATCGAGTCGCCATGGACCAAAACCTATGGGGTGCTTCCAGTTGACCTAGAATTATAAAATTTGGCGAGAAGCAAGGTCTTATAATTATACGGAACCCTCGGTGCGCGAATCCAACTTTCTCTTGACGTTTTACTTAACTTACTGACTATGTTTAAAAAAACCTGTTGACATGTTGGGGTTTTGGGCTCCAAAATCCGGGGTTTTCACCCGTCTTGTCCTGGTTGCCAAATTTTAGAGATGGCAACCCTAGCACCAAACAGCTACCGTTTATGTCACTGCCAAATTGCATTGAAATGTGTTCAACTGTATGAGCGTAAAAATACCTTTTTACACACAGAAATACTTTCGGATTTATATTATTCGCATGGAAATATGGATGAATAACCTATCAATTAGGTCGCTATGAACAAATACCTACAAAGCTCTGAAATCAGACACCTGTTTCAGCAATCAAGCCTCTGTTGTTACAATAACAATGGTAGGTACGTAGGTGGGTAGGGTACCTACTAACGAACCTGCACAGCATTGTTCCTGGAATCGAACTACTGCTTCATCAGCTTAATAGGGTTTCAAATGTCTGAGACTACCCACTTCAAAGCGAAAACTGATACCTACTCCTTAGCGATAACTGCGGGTAAAACAACTACTTATGTAGTGTACCTATACCTTATTTTAGGTGCTTTGCGATGGATGATGCAGTAACAATACAATACAATACAAATTACAAATGACGACCTTTGTGGCGCAGCGGGCGAAGGTCCGCCTGCGACGCAGGAGGTTGCGGGTTCGATTCCCGCCTCGGGACAAATGTGTGTACGATCTGCAGATATTTGTTCCGTTGGTCTGGGTGTTTTCTATGTATAATAAAAAATATCTATCGATGTAGTGTATTGTATTAAGTACCTATATCAGTTATCTAGTACCCATAGCCCAAGGTCTGCTTAGCTTGGGATTAGATAATGCTGTGTGAAATTGTCCAACATTATTTATTTTTATTTATTTATTTAAATACTCTTTACTGCACAGCAAGATAGAGAAAAACAGAAAAGAAAGACACAAACACAAAAACAGTTGCACAATGGGCAGACTTATCGCTATAAGCGTTTTATTTCTTCCAAGCCTAAACCTTATCATTCTCTACCTAGAAACTCAACATTTTGTGCCACAAAATGTTGAAAAATGTGTGCTGTATATTTGAGGTATTCCCACTTCGGACCGCAAACAGTAGTCATTTTAGAATTGATGACATGCATAAAAATCGAAACTACGAATTTGAAACCACCAATTTCGAACTTGAACAATGCCTAAAAATGGCTCACGGTTTTTAAAATTTACGAAGTTTCTATTGTTATGCGTTATGGATCCCTATTCTCTACCTACCTAACTGTTACTACTGATAAGTTAAAGTGGTTATGAACAACAGCAAAAAATTTAACTTCAACTTTAAGTATTTGGGACCACTTGAACCCTTCGAAGTCAAGTGAATTCCTTTCGACTTGTTATAAAGTTGGCCTCACCTAACTCACTCTTATCTGGGTCAGCTCATAATTAATCCCAATAATTAATTTGATTGTTATTTCCTTTGTAAATAAGGAGAACCTCATTAATCCTTGTTTTTAATGAGGTGGTTTTTATAATCAGAGTAAAATAGAAACTCGCGTCTGCTACCTACTTTTTTGTAGCCTTTTTTGTACTCTGCTAATTTCCCTCGCTTCTAGCTTTCACTGGAAAATATAAATTAAGTTAGAACGGGACATAATTTGCGCTGACGTTGCTGGAAAAGAAATGGCAATTCCAATAATAAACGGCCAAGTGCGAGTTAACTGGCACACAAAGTACCGTAACAAGCAGGCAACATTATCAAAGAACATCAAATTATCACTTGTTCGGAGACCGCTTTAAATTTTCAAGTTTATTATATTTTAAGTAGGTATTTATTTGTTGGTATTACAGTTGAAGTGTTACTTATTTAAAGAAAGCTTCATGTGTCTTGTCTACCTGTAGTGGTTGAACGCCTTGACAAACGAAAATCAAAAATAGCCAAAAAAATCACTTTTTGTATGGAACTTTACCTTGGACCCTTTAATTTGGATATTCATTTTATTTTTATTATTTGCTGTTATAATGGCAAGAGCTGCAATACACAATTCCTGTAAATTTCAACTGTCTACCTCTTACGTTTCATGAGATAGACGGACGGACGGACAGCGGAAGCTTATTAATACGGATTCGTTTTCACCCTTCGGGTACGGAACCCTAAATATAAAGCACCTAGGTAAGTACAGAGAATTATATTCATAGATACAGGGGGTCCCTATAACGTATGTAGCCAATACCGTAATAAAAACTAGAATTTAAAGTTGAATCCTTTGAAGAAAGGAGTGTGGAATGGAGTGCGAACGGGCGGGCTCTACTATAGCTGGGCGGTGTAATATTCTCGCTTATAGATTCGCAAAATTGAGTAGGTGAAATTTACTACCAATTGTCAACATTTCTATACATGTTAGCATTGGTCTGGTCATCATAATAACAGAAAATCCTAAACATTATGTACCTACCTACACTCAGAATCCAATGTTATAACGCGTTGAAATTTCTAATGTAATACAAAGTGCGAGTATGACTGCGCTGAGGGTTCCGTATAATTATAAGAAGGCTGAGCTGAGCCCTGTGCCGTGTGAAGCAAGGGCTTCTTTCACACAGTCACACGGTCAGGGCAGCTCTTTTGCACGTTCAATCTAACCAACCTTGTTGCCCTCTAGCCGCAGAGTGGACGTGCCCGGCGGGAGGATGTCTGGCGGAGCCACCAGCCCCCTACTCGCGCAGTCCACGGTGATGAGCGGGATCACGGCGCCGCTGGAGTCTGAGACCACGTGCGTCATCACGCAGTCACACGGCTTAGGGCAGCTCTCTCGCATGTTCTGTCAACAGAGGTTTATATATTAAATCTGGTGCTTCCATGATCGAAGTTGCTTTTTGTTGAGCAAGGGAAAAATTTAACCATGTGGATGAGTGCCAACCCTGCGGGCTTTGGTGCCCACCAAAGCCCGCAGGGTTGGCACTCATATTTGGTTGCGCGGGCGGTCAGGGTCAAGGGCACACTGATATATAAAAATACTTTTGATCTATAAATATAAATGTGTGCCTTACGTGGTGGAGATATGATTCAATATGCTATCTATTTATTTATTTATTTAACGTACAAAACACATCGCAATCACATTAATATTATAAGGTTACTTAAAGTGTTAGATGTAAACTTGATTGCAACATAAACATATGTACGTGCTACTATAATATACTCGTATATCGAGTAGGAAGAGTTAATACTATTTATTACAGTTACAGACAATAAAAAAGGTATTAAATAAATAAGATTACGGTAACAAAAATTAGATTACAATATGCTATATAATTGTTTAAACTATGTATGTTGTACTATGTACTTGAACTCTCTTTCATTTCTTTGATATTGATGTGGAGGATCTCTTTTAAAATTTTAATAAACTGACTGACCTAATCTCGGAACAAATATGTCGAGTCTGCCGTTATCCCTATGTAGCTCATTATATTGACGTGCCATTCGTGTGAGGGGATTGAAATGGGAAATATGCTATCAAAATCTTTGGAATGTGCCTGTCCTTGCTATTGAAATACACATGGCGGCCATCGTTCAGAACAAAAGCATAGGTACCGCCCAATTAAAGTTCTCATTCGGTTTCTACTTCGTGTGCAACAAAATATTGTAGACTAGCGACCCGCCCCGGCTTCGCACGGGTGCAATGCTGATAGTAAATATACTACAGAATCGGCCCCCCAGCCGGTACCACTGCAACCGTTATGTTATGTCCGTGCATTTTAAATCTTTTAATTATATCTTCGAAAATATTCATTTAAATTACGTGCTGTAAAGAGCCATATTGAATTGGATAAGGATTATTGCTGTATTGCTTAAAATCGCTTCATTAATAAGCTATTACTTCTCGTAAAAGGTAAAGGATAAAAAATGGTTTTTGTGGGTTATCCCTAAGAGATAGACATATACCATACGAACTTTTTTGTAGACCTTTTTAAGGTGTACAATACTGTAGTCAATGAGATTTTACCAAGTTTATATATAATATCATTGACTGTAGTACATTATTTTGATCTGTCTCGTAGGGTTCAGCCAGCGTCTGCAATGTAAGCGCAAAAAAATGTGTTTATTTACGACATCACATTAGAAACCTTTAAAATTATCAGTGATTCTCTACTATATTATGCATGTATTATACATATAAACCTTTACCTTTCTCTTGAATCACTCTATCTATTAAAAAAACCGCATCAAAATCCGTTGCGTAGTTTTAAAGATCTAAGCAAACATAGGGACAGACAGACAGACAGACAGCGGGAAGCGACGTTGTTTTATACTATGTAAAGATTCATGCTCTGTGCACTGCACATGCACACATTTGCACTCAGAGAATTAAATTGTTAGATATGCCCGTTCCGTACTGACGCCGCAGCATAGTAACAGGAGAGAAGGAGACACTAAAGTAGCAATTTAAATTTGAAATCTCGCTCCACTAAAGTTTATCAAAAGCCCTGTTTGATTCAGTTTTCTTACTCAGTCTCAGTGGCCTAAGTTTCATAGCGACCTAAATGAAGTTGCAGCTTCATTGGAATAGGGTACCTATAATTTTACTCTCCCTAGTCACCATATAATCTTAATTTCAATAACTGAATTCCATCTAGGTACTGCTTTTCTATTCTAGAAGATTAGACTTTTGTTCACTTTAAAATACATAGGTATGTGAACTTATTATAATAGAGCCTAGCTATATAGAGCCTACTAAACTAACTCTTTAAAGTAACTCTTGTCAGTGCAATGATGCAATTTCCTCTACTTTATTAATTAAACATTATTTTATTATGTAAATCTTTATTCACAAAGAAAATAACAATCAAATAATAGATTTAATTATATATATTGAACTAGTATTTACAATTGAAACAATTGAGCTAACTGCAGACTGTTGCAAACAATCTACAGGTAGGTCAACTGATCTATATCAATACCAGTCGGAAGCGTCCCCAGACCAGACAGACCCCAAGACGCTGCATTGCCCCGCTGTATGGCAATGCTGACGCGCTGCGCCAGATACTCATTAGCTTTCTTTTTTGACGACCGCCGTGGCGCAGCGGGCGAAGGTCCGCCTGCGACGCAGGAGGTTGCGGGTTCGATTCCCGCCTCGGAACAAATTTGTGTACGATCTGCAGAAATTTTTTCCGTTGGTCTGGGTGTTTTCTATGTATAATAAAAAATATCTATCTATGTAGTGTATTGTATTAAGTATATCAGTTATCTAGTACCCATAACACAAGCTCTGCTTAGCTTGGGGCTAGATAATGCTGTGTGAATTGTCCAGCATTATTTATTTATTTATTTATTTATTTATTTATAAGCTTTCGGGTCAGGCGTCCTCGCTTCGACCAGACGCATATAATATTAATTAAGAAAGATATTATAACTAATAAAGTTCCTAGGTATACCGACATCTTTCTCCGACTGTATGATTAGATTAGTCGAAAAAAGGTAAGTAGGTGTTTACCTAACCTGTGCCGTTCACGATTAAGCAGCTGAACGGATCTTAGTGAAATATGGAAAGAAGATAGGTCTTAGGGTTATACGCTACCTATTGTTTCTAAAAATATATTTACTGTGGTAAAATATGGAAAGGAAGCTCAATATTCTTATGATAAATCTAAAAAAATAACAGGTGCCAACCATAAATAAGGTATTCGTGATCTGATAACAAAAGCATAGGTACTCTATCTCCTATTTATCCCTTAACACGTTGTAGAGCCTAAAATAGAATTTTGCGTGATACTGATAATACAGAAGATAATGCAGATTATCGTAACACAGGATTATCCATTATTATTGGTAAACTTGGTTATCTGTTTAACAGTGGATCAGTTTAGAACAGCGTTGTTAAATGTACAAACGTTTTATGCCGCATTCTTCAAAAATCTACTATTGACCGACGTTAATGATAAACCACTTTCAGACACATAAAAAACTATCTTAAGTAGTTGTCAAACTGTAAAACATAACAAAAAAAAATTAAGATTTTTTTAGTAATAGCGATTTAAATAGATAGGTGTGTGAGCACCCGGTTTTCTATACTTTAAAGCTCGAATCTTCGGTAAAATAATGTAGATAGCAAACTGTTCTATTGTAGAATATACAAGCAGGGGCGTATTTACCCTAAGGCCAAGGGGGCCATGGCCCGGGGCGGCAGTCTGCGAGGGGCGGCAAGGGCGCCCCTCGCGGCCTTCTCTGGGCGCCTTTTATTGTCAAGCTTAACTACAATTTACCTTTTAACTTTCTGTAGAGCGGGATAGACGTAGGTGAGTGCCAGAATACCTACTTACTTGCTCATAAGAAGGGAAATAAATTCAATAAGTGCGAATGGACACATGCCGAGCGCGAACGCTTAGAGTTTCCCGAGTAAGTCAAACCAGATATTCTAAACATTTTTAGAAATTTCACCAGAAACTAGTATAGAATTTATTTCGTATATTCATAACTAGCTTCAGCCCGCGGCTTCACTCTTACTTTTCAGGTAGCCCGGACATACCGGGATACCATTTCGCTCCCTGCCCAATTTTATTGAGACCCGTTCAGCCATTCAGGCGTGAAAAGGTGAAAGACAGCAAATTTAATTATATAAAACCTAAACCAATGTTCTTTTTAGCAAAACTTGTCCTTTCAGAAGTGTTACTTATCAGTGAACGTCACTGTACCTTTACGAATGAACATGTTTTATATACTGAGAAACCGAAGGAACAATTATGTAACCATTTAAACAATTTTATTTGCCACGACAGCAGCTTTTCTCGTTCCTAATTATTCCAATTCATTCCAGTGCCAATCGAGTTAATTAAAGTTAAATTTATTCTTCTGATTTGCGTTCCATTAGCCTCATGACTGGCAACAGAAGTAGTTTGTTTGCTAGGTTAGGTGGGTGTGAAGCAGGTAGGTAATGAGAATTTCATCAAAGTTACCCTATAAATAGGGACAGCAAATTGCTTTGCGTTGAAATTTGGAACATGAAAGTTCACTGAGCATAATATATAATATAACGTTATGCCGTAGGGGAAGGGGAGGGGTGGTAATATGGAATTTCCTTCTCCAAAACTTATTATTAATTTTCACTGTTGAACCGCCTCAAATAGGTAGATAACCCTACCATGATGTGATGGTTATCAGTGGACACAGTGACCGAGATACTCGTATTATCTGAAGTCTTGAATAATCTATTGTCCCAAAACAACAATACAAAAAATAAATAAATAAAATAAAACAAAAGTGTGAAAGAAACCCAGAAATAAACCGTAGACAGAACAACCAAGGAAAGCAAGACTGAATTTGACCGCAAACTGAAACACATGCAGAACCTCTTTTTATAATTAATTATTGTTTTAAAGGATATTTTTGCATTATTAAGGCTGCACGAGTCGTCCGGTCCAACTCATCAGTGGGCGCGGCCTAAATGTATACCATCTCATCTGACATAATAGACATTCTCGCGCGCTTGATGAAAGGCAAATAAATTTACTCGTGAAACGAATAATTTCGTAAAACGATTTCGTAATAAATAAATAATTTCGTAAAACGATGAGCGACTCGTTCAGCCTTAAGGGCCGGTATCGGGACTCCACCTTCTGAAACAAGATCCGTCAAGTGCGAGTGTAACTCGCGCGCCGAGGGTTTTGAACGTTTGTCAACAAATATGTACCAAAAGTACCGGTTAGAGACTTCGCAATTTAACGAATACCTAAGAATAGCAGGTAGGTACAAACCTACATTTCAGATGGATCTCTCTGCATGCTTCGGTTTAATGGGTGGTTCGGTTCGGTTATGGTGGGTAATGGTAAATTTTTCGACTTTTTTCAAAATATTTCAAAAAGTATGAGAGACACAGAAATTTGAAAAACTGGTTTGAAATTTCCAAACCGATACCTTTCATTTGATACCCCACTCGGTGGGGTAGCCCCCCTTTTGAAAATTATTCCATTTTGACCATTTTTCAAAAAGTGTTCTTTTTACAGACTTCTCTATATTTTTCCTGTAAAATATAGATCCATATCTACAAACGCTTCATACATTTTAAATGGATCGCTTGGCAAACTTCGGAGATAGGGGGGGGGAAATGGGTATTTTTTCGACTTGTAGCCCCCCCTTTTCAAAATATTTCAAAAAGTATGAAACCTACAAAAATTTCGAAAACTGTTTTGGAACGTACAAATCGATACCTTTTATTTGATTCCCCACTCGGTGAGGTAGCCCCCCCTTTTGAAAATGATTCCCCCCCATTTTGACCATTTTTCAAAAAGTGTTCTTTTTTCAAACTTCTCTATATTTTTCCTGTAAAATATAGATCCATGTCTATAAACGCTCCATACATTTTACATGGATCGCTCTGCAATCTTCGGAGATAGGGGGGGGGGGGGAATGGGTATTTTTTCGACTTTTTTCGAAATATTTTAAAAAGTATGAAACCTACAAAAATTTCAATAAATATTTTGAAATGTACAAAATGATACCTTTCATTTAATACCCCACTCGGCGGGGTAGCCCCCCTTTTGAAAAATATTCCTTTTTGACCATTTTTCAAAAAGTGTTCTTTTTACAGACTTCTCTATATTTTTCCTGTAAAATATAGATCCATATTTACAAATGTGTCATACATTTTAAATGGATCGCTCTGCAAACTTCGGAGATAGGGGGGGGGGAATGGGTATTTTTTTGACTATTTTCAAAATATATCAAAAAGTATGAAACCTACAGAAATTTCAAAAACTATTTTGAAACGTACAAACTGATACCTTTCATTTGATACCCCACTTGGTGAGGTAGCCCCCCCTTTTCAAAATTATTCCCCCCCTTTTTGACAATTTTTCAAAAAGTGTTCTTTTTTCAAACTTCTCTATATTTTTCCTGTAAAATATAGATCCATGTCTATAAACGCTCCATACATTTTACATGGATCGCTCTGCAATCTTCGGAGATAGGGGGGGGGGAATGGGTATTTTTTCGACTTTTTTCGAAATATTTTAAAAAGTATGAAACCTACAAAAATTTCAAAAACTATTTTGAAATGTACAAAATGATACCTTTCATTTGATACCCCATATGACTCTGTAGGTATCTTTTAAAATTTCGGCATCACAATTTGTATGGAAAATATTCATTTTCATTTTTCATTTATTTTCATTTATTTTTCTCTAAATCTGTACAGGCACACGAAATGTATTATTATTTTAAATTTCAAGTTGATGGCTGCAGTAGTTTTTGAGTTATTAAGGAGGGAAAAAAGGACAGACAAAGCGAGACCATAAGGGTTTTGAAACCGATCTTCGATCATCAAAACCCTAAAAAAGAGTCCGTTTTTAACATGAGGCAGATGGGCTGCTTGAGAACAAAGACGATTAAACGTTTGGTCAAACCCTCGTTTGTTACCCGTTCGTTACTCGTTTCTTACCCTGAAAGGACTGCAGTAGGAGACCTCTGTCAAAAAGAGGGTTTCGATTTCGATGTGTCGTATTTTTTTGACCGACAAATGTTAGATTTTTCAAAGTCGCCTCTCAATCTCGTAATCGCGCTGGCATGTAAAGTTCGAATTTAGTTTTGTTTTAGAAAAGTGTGCTACCTGTTTTCAAGTACTATCATCAAAATTCCACTATTTCTTATTTATTTATTTTGTAAACATAGAGTAATTTTACAATATTCATTTAGATCGAAATCAATCAAGTGTTGTTTGCAAGAGTCTGCAGCTAGCTCAATTGTTTCAATTGTAAATAACTACTAGTTCTAATTATTTCTATTATTTCATTGTAATTTTCTTTGTCAATGAATGAACCAATATGTGAACATCGAAAAAAAATTGTAGGAAGCATTAGATTTAAATTAATACTAAGACACGAAAGAAAAAGACTTCCCATCTTGTCAGTTTCTTATATTTTTGTACTACTACTTAAAATACGTACATAGGTACTTTACTTACTGAGTGTATCAGTAGGAAATAAATGATTATCTATGTACTTATGTACCTAACTAAACGATGATTATTTACCCCAATGAAGTATTTATTCACAAAGAAAATTACAATCAAATAATAGAAGTAAATTAGAACTAGTATTTACAATTGAAACAATTGAGCTAACTGCAGACTGTTGCAACCAATCTACAGGTAGCTCAACTGATCCATATCAATACCTGTCGGAAGCGTTTCAAAGACGATGGCTGCATTGCCCCGCTGTATGGCAATGCTGTTGCGCTGTGCCAGATACTGACCAGCTCTCGGGGGGTCACGCACGTGCTTGGACCAGACGCTCAGTCAGATATTTTTTTTTAAACCCGAAGAACCTCGGTACCCCACGGAACTATTATAGTTAATATGTTTTTAAACTCATTGATTGCCTTGAGTACCTCTCTAAAATAACCTCCATCTAAAATGGTTCTCGAGATACCGGACTTAATTACCTTTGTTTAATTAAAAGGCAGATAGTCGGTTCTCACTTTACACAAATAGATCAGGATGCCTATTTAATTCTCCAAAATACGCACTCGTTGGTTTCGTTCCTTTTTTCTTGAGCAAATTGTTACTCTAATTCGGTGTATTAGAGTACACCAATTGGCTGAAACGTAGCACGCAATTTCGTGTTGGAGAATAAGAGGCCCAAGGCCAGGCTTAAGAGGGCCAATTGCACGCCATTTTGTGAAAAGGATAGGCATAGGATTTCGCATTCAGTGGAGTGGGACGTAGCATACATTTTTGGAATGGCGTAAGCGCAAAAATGATGTTTTTGCTTATTTACAAGAAAACTACACAACTTAAGAAGAAACTGTTTTAAGGAACCAAAGAATTAATAATAACCTACGAAGCAAAACAAAAATCTTTTCTATAGACCGCAGGGTTCCTGAGATCTCGGCCAATTTAGGTGCAAAACAAGTGCACATTCATGAGTTTCGTATTTTTTTTTCGCAATCGTTTTTTCCAAGAACCGAAGATAAATGTTGAATTTTAAGTTACCTAATATAAGGGTACATTTGGTCCGAATCTCAAAATCAGGACGAGATGTCCACTTCACTTTTGTGTAGGGTTACATCTCGTCCGAATATAAATTCTCTTGGTTTTAGATTCGGATGAGTTGTTCAACCAAAAGTGAAGGGACAACTCGTCCGAATCTCTTCGTTTCTTTTCAAGGGTTCTGTTCTGTATCTAAATGTTTAATATAAGCCTTTATTCACAAAGAATTTTAAGTGGGTAGGTAATTCTAGTTTTATACCACGGGGATCCCGTGAGAACTGAGATCTAGGCCTAGTTTGACAAGCAAACCCACTAGGTTCGCCCCTTAAGTTATTAAAATTATAAATGGAATTTGAATGAAGTTGGGATAGTAGGGTACCTGTACCTTTAATTTCCAATTCAATAAAACTCCAAACAAACTAGGACGTGTGGATAAAGACGCGATTTACAATACTGCCTACACGTAATTAATCAAACTCTAACAAATTTACTGAGCGTCTGGTCGAAGCGACGCGTGACCCGAGAGCTGGTAAGCATCTGGCGCAACGCATCAGTATTGCCATACAGCGGGGATGCAGCCAGCGTCTTGAGGAAGCTTCCGACGGGTATTGATATGGATCAGTTGAGCTACCTGTTGATTGTTCTTCAACAGTCTGCAGCTAGCCCAATTGTTTAAATCGTAAATACCTATAGTTCTAATTGGTTTCTATTATTTGATTGTAATTTTCTTATGATATAAAACTCTTAAAATAATATACCTAATAGAAGTAGACTTGAAAAATATAGAACCTGAGTTGTTAGTAGGGAGCTTTGTTACGTACGCAAGACGACACAAGAATTCTTCGTGCATGAGGTGTCTCTCTCTCGTCAGCTGCTAAGTAAGTAGGTACCTATGTCGACCATGTCAAGACTGTCTAGTCTGAGGCGATCGGCGCTCACTTCTCAATTTTCACTTCTCAATTCACTGTTATTTCGACCGTATTGCTGTTCGATAAACTGAAAGAACTAAACATCATCACCATTTCAGTCCATATATAAAAATAGTTGTCCACTGCTGAACATAGAGCAAAAGTATCTACCAATAGCAATCCTGAGCGCGCTTTATCCATCGACTCTGTCCCATCCATTTATTTATTACATCCATCTATAGCCACCCCATAGGCCAATGCGGGCAATGCCCACGTGGAGCGGCAAAAAAGCAATTTACCTATGCTTTATTATTATACCAACTCGCTGATGGTTATAGGTTCCGAAAAGCAGTTGTTTTTTCAACTCACCTGGATCTGCCCTACCTGTGACCGTAACACAAGTCATCACTAGAGATGGGCGTTGTCGTTGAATTTCCACAACGATGCGCATCGTTTTTGTCAGAATGGCATCCGTTGTGAACAACGATGTGGCCGCCAACGATGTCGGCCGGGTTGCTAACACAACACTGACACTAGGGTGTCGATGTTGCCACCAACGATGTCGGCCGGGTTGCTAACACAACACTGACACTAGGGTGTCAATGTTGCCGCCAACGATGTCGGCCGGGTTGCTAACACAACACTGACACTAGGGTGTCGCAGTAGATAACTAGACAATTACCAGTTGCCAATTCAATCAATGTTCCCGTACAACGTTTTGAAAACAAAACAAGAACACAAGTACCTACTACCTACCTATTAGACCTATTAAACCTATCCAAAGCAAACCAAACAAGTAAATTACTAGGTACCTAGTAATTTAGGTAGGTGTAGGTAGTACCTACCTATTAGACCTATTAAACTTAGATAGGTTTAATAGGTCTAAAGCAAACCAAACAATTAAATTAGTAGGTACCTACCTACCTACCTATTAGACCTATTAAACCTATCCAAAGCAAACGAAACAAGTAAATTACTAGGTACCTACCTACCTACCTATTAGACCTATTAAACCTATCTCAAGCAAACCAAACAATTAAATTAGTAGGTACCTGTACCTACCTACCTACCTATTAGACTTATTAAACCTACCTACCTACCTATTAGACTTATTAAACCTATATAAAGCAAACCAAACAATTAAATTAGTAGGTCCTTACCTACCTACTAACCTATTAGACTTATTAAACCTATACCTACCTACCCTACTTGAGGGAATATTTTTTGTAAGAAATATTCCCTCGAAAAAAAATCCAAACAAACGACAAGAATAACGAGCATATGAAACTTACTGGAAGTGACATGAGCGTTTTAGACGGGTAGGTCCTAAATTATAGAATTTGAACAAATACAAATAATTCAATATCTAACTTGGTTCCTAGTACCTAGTAGGGTAAATCTAAAATACCATAATACTTATGTTAAAACGAGACATTTGATAAAAAAATTAGATATCGTATTTTTTTTAATAATAAATAACATTGGTACATGGTTCATGCCATATCTAGTTAGATATAATAAAACGTTCAGTTCTATGTTCTAGCATCCTCTCCTCTCGCTCACACACACGCAGGCATGCGGGCGGTGAGGTATGGATGGATGTCGTTGCTTAGGTTTGGCAATCATCGGCATTACTCGGCTGACTTCGTTGTTCGCCATCCGATGTCGCGCCAATAACCTCCCCGCTCTTCCGATGTCGGTGTGACGTTCGTTTGTTGTCGGTGGCGATCGGCATTACTCGGCTCGGCATCTCGATGTCGCAGGCATCCGTTGTTCACCTATCCGCCATCCGATGGGAACATCGTACACTGACATCGTTGGTCAACAACGATGTTAGTAAAAACGACCACCTCTAGTCATCACTGGTAGGTAACAGACATTGATTGTATATATGCCCAGAAACTTCTAACTGTAGTAGTTTGAATTGTGTGAGTACTTAGGCACTATAATTCGACGTGTTTTAAAAAACGATAAACCGACTTCAAATTCTTCTAGTGGTGACATCTAGTTAAAATTCAAGTCTAATTTAGTTTGATGACACATCGAGGTATACCCTATCCAATAAAAAAAGAATTATCGAAATCTGACTACTCCGTAAAAAGTTATGCGTGGTCATACATAAAAAAAATATATACGCGTCGACTTGAGAACCTCCGCCGTTTTTGATCCGTTTGAAAAATAAAGATTTCTTATTCTTATTCATACAACAAAACATACCCGAATTATATCCATAACTGTATGCAGCGGCTTTCCTCTGTACAGTCTCTGATGGCAGACGAGGTCATAGTAGTCCGCCATGCGAGTCTTGATGGTCCCGTTGTCGTCTTCCATGGCCAGCCAGTCCAGTCCGCCGTCGCTGCAGTCCCAGAGATTATCTGAAACAATTATTTGTTAGGACTACGGATATAAGTGATTTTGACTATGCGCAAAAGGATCACGACAAATATTACCGCGCGACAGATGGGTACTGTGTAGGTAATGTATGTATATGATCTGCAGTTCCCTATTTGTTCTTCTGAAATGTTAGTCTGAGTTTATAAGATCAGAAGCTGCTGACCCGCCGCGATTTTATTCGCGTGGACTTTAGACTAATACCCTAAGTAATGTTGGTTTCCATGTAAACTATCAACGCTAAGGTTTTACAACCAATCCTTTACAATTTAAAAGTTATTACGAGAAAACCAATAAATCCCATTTCATCCTTCTATGAATGCTTTTTAGTGTTTCGATTACGACCCCATTTTAACTACATAGAATACGAAGTTCCAAAATCTACTTTCTAAAAGTTATTATAAAAATGACTTTTGACACCCTTAAAATACGAATTTCCAAAATCCGTTTTTAATGGATGCCTACGTCTTAATAGAAACCTCCATGCAAAATTTCAGCTTCGTAGCTCTTCTAGTTCCTGAGATTTCGTGATATGAGTGAGTCGCCTAACTTTGACTCCACACCTTTAGGGTGTGAATTTCAAAAAACCCTGAAAAATGTGTCTGTTTATTTTAAGTCATCTTTCTACTCTACAAATTTTTAAGGGCCAATAGTTACGGTTCTGAAGTTATTAAAAGGACCTTTGAGGCTTTGACCCTCTTAAATACGAATTTCCAAAAATCCGTTCTTAGCGGGTGCCAGCGTCCTGAAAGGAACCTCTATGCAAAATTTCAGCTTCGTAGCTCTTGTAGTTTCAGAGATCTCTTAATGAGACAAGTTTTCCTTTCTCTTTTATATATAAAGATTATTATGTACAGTGTAAGGTGTATAAAGTGTTTAATTATGTACAGTACACACGTTCATCAGTAGGCAACCCCCTCTGTAAAGATTTAGGTCACGGTACGAGACTTGGAACCCGTCATGGATCACCGATCTATGAACTCCAATACTCTAGGTTAGTAAGTACATTTACATCTGGTACCACAGGCATTCTGGTTAGTACCTAAAACACAGCTCTTCTTACTTACAGGCCCGATGATGCTACCTATGTAAAGTCTAGCAATAAATTTATTGCCGTAGCGCTTTGAAATGGCATCTACGAAGGATGGGACATCTGGCTTTCTTATATAATCCCTGTTACGTAGTCATTGTTTTAATTATGACTTGCCAGGTGCTCTAAATCCAGATGTAGATCCTCTTGTAAACCTTGCCAGCATCGATGAACACAAAACATTTTTTTCTTGCAAACAAAAAATTTCATTGTTCTAAGGCTGATAAGAATTTTAAGCTTTCTATTTCTCGGAAACTGTAATTGTTCAACAAAAGAGCTAAGTTGTTCTTTGTGAAAAAGCCAATAAGGGCCTTATCAGGGGGAGGCCTTCGTCCAGCAGTGGACCGATATAGGCTGTTGAGGTGAGGTTCTTTGTGAACGTGCCGATGGTAAATCCCGAGCTAGCGAAGCAGTCAAGTATAGGGTCACGAGCGTAGCGAGAGACTCTAAAATTGACTGCTGTGCAAGTCGACTGCAAGGCACTAAACTAAAATTTAAGATTCTGTGACGAGGAGATAGAGGCGGTAAAGCAGTGTCTTAAGTCACGGGCGTCATTTCTAGAATCCTAAGTGCGAGAGGGATTTAATCATGCCCAAGATGAAGACAGCTATATCCACGAGAATCCTAATATTTTCACTTTCTGCGCAAAAAAAATCTAGGTAGGCAGTTTCGCGGCATTCGTTTTTTTATCGCCTTCTAAACAGAGTTTATTTTGAAGAAGATATCGGTTCTGTTCTGAGCATCCGAATTAGTGGTGAGAACCTGTGGTGCGAAACAGCGCTACACCAACATGTAGTGTGAAAAAAACATTCGCTCTCGTACCTTGCTTATGTACATAAGCAAGACACATACGACTTTGCAACGAGGACTTAAGGGTTCAATAAATGCTAACACATGACAAAATGACCAAAACTCGATTTTGCTCAAAGTTTTTTGATGAGAGTCAGTTGCCGTTTTCGTGTGTGGTGAAAATAGTATCATTGACAAGTAAACCAACGCAACAGAAGTCGTTGCGGAATACCTACCTGCAGTTCTCAGAAGGACAGAACATCTGGCTTATACAATCCTTGTTAGCAATTGTTCTAAATATGACTTACCAGATGCTCTCCATTTAGCAAGGACTTTCAACTCATTTGTTTCTTTCTTGCAAACAAGAGATAATAAAATAGAACTCATAAAAATACATATCCCTTACCACATTGTTTAAGACTGCAAATATCTCGCATCTGGCAAGCAAGGCCTTCAAAATTTGTAGTCAATAGGTAGGTTGTTAATTTTTTTGGAGCTAGTTGATGGTTCAACCTCTTTTTATGTTCACCGATAACTTAACCATGTGGATGCACTGTGAGTGCAAACAATAAATATTTTTTTTCAGATTCCTTGAAAATGTATACAGTTCCGAGGGTCCCTAAAACAAAAACAAAAATAAAGAATTGGGTCGTGAGAATTGGTTGGAGTTTGCATTTTACTACGGATAGTTGAATTATAATAAATAACAATAATATTGCTGGACAATCTACACTACTAACTAGCCCCAAGCTAAGCAGAGCTTGTGTTATGATGGGTAGGTACCTATACCTACTAGATGACTGATATACAATAATATAATAATACATTACATTATCTATTTTTTTACTTTACCTAGAAAATATCCAGAACAATTGAATAGTTCCCATCACGTAGCGTGACGCTACGTAGTGAATTCCAATGTAATGCTAATTTTTTCCTTCACTTTCGAAGATAAGTTACCTAGAAGGTAAAATGTATTTTTATTTGTAGGTATATTTTGTTTTTCCGCGTGTCCTTTTGCCCATGACAGGTCTGATATTGTCGTTTCTGCGAACCGGAAGTAATTTGAGGAGAAATAAACAAGTGTTATCTAATGGGAATGATCATTGTGGGCGGAAACGATAGTATCGAGGGTTTTCGCTTAGTTTGCGCGAGGAGATTAGGCGAAAATCGTACTTGTTATTCAATTTCAATTTGTTTTGTTATTGATCGTTATTGTTATCTATACTAATATTATAAAGAGGAAAGATTTGATTGTTTATTTGTTTGTATTGAATAGGCTCCGAAACTAGTGGAACGATTTGAAAAATTCTTTTACCTTTAGAAGCCCACATTATTTCTGATGAACATAGGTTACTTTTTACAGGGGGAAAATGCTTCATTCCTACGGGAAAACCGGTAATAGGACAACGGGTAGTAAGCATGCAGCTAGTTGGTATTATAAATTGATATTATAGTCTCAGAATGATTCTGTAGAAGTATAGAAAAGAGTAGAAAATACGCACGCTCGTGATTTGTGTTCTGTTATGCTTATGAATGATGCAGCCTAATAACTACATTAGTATTAATATGCATTTTTTTGTAAATACATAGATAAGATACTGCTTTCTTTCTACTGGTACAAGGTACGTTTAAAAGTAGATCATTTGTACTTAGGTACTTTGTATCTTAGATCTGGCATATCGTAATCGTAGTAGATTATTAACTTAGGGGAAGCTTAGGGGATAAAGCAATGTCTGACGTTGCGGAGGCGAAGATAGGTCTATCTACGAAAAGAATACTTTACCTTTCATACTCACTGTGAGACGATCGCATGGTTTCATAATCTTTTTAGACCTATTTTATATGGAATGTAATTGGTTTATTGGCAATATAATGGCTTCTGTAGTCAAAATTTCTATCAATCTCACTCACGTTCTTATTTTGTTGAAAAAATATAGGGAATCGTACTTTATTGAATTTAAGAATGGTTAATATTAAAATTTATCATACGAACAGCGATAACCACACGAAATAAATTATCTCTTTGTTTCGCGGCTTATACGTTTCGTTCTTTGCATTCTGCCTGCACAGAGGTTGGTTCTAATTTCGAAATAGAATAGAACTCCTTGGTTAAAATTTCCCTAGAGGTTATGTAGTAGGTACATTACATACATACAACCCAAGGGAATGAGATTGTTATTGGAACCTCAAATTGAATAAATTTGTTCCGAACTTAGAATAAGAAGGCTTAGAATGATAGTTGGCACAAACGAGGTAAGTCTAAAAAATTGCGACTAATCGTCGCAATTACAATTTCGAACCCGTAGTACAATACTTCAAATGGCGCGGAAAGCAGCTCCGACAAAAAAATATAAAAATTGTGTATTGTGCGGTGCAAGGGTGTGCAAACACCACTAATAAGAAAACTAACAATGCAAAAAGGTAATTTCATGGGTGAGTACTAATATTAAACTTGTAATATTGCGTAAAACAGCCATCAAAAATCATAAATATATTGAAATTTTTTCAAAGCAGTTTTCGTGAAAATGTTGCTATGTGTGGGGGAAAAAATACCCCGGTTTGGTACTAAGTATAAAGTAGTAGAGGAAAGGTGTCTCGTGTGAAAGGTAGGAATTTAACTTTCTCCATATTTACTCATAGGTACCTACTTAAAACATCGTTTTAGTATTTTTCAAAATCACTCGAGGATATTCTATTTAGTGTTCTATGGCAATAGACGCGAGTGCGCTTTCACTTGGTTCTTTTTTTAAATGTTTGTTTCGAAAACGGGAAAAGCCAATATTATTTGGCGGACTTGGAGTAAAACCTTTTTGAATAGCTACAGGCTACTAACTTGTAAAAAAAACTTTAGAAATGGTTTTGCATAGAGTTTAGCCGCAGTTTAGTACGACAGTAACGCTGTATTTTCTGCAGTGTAGATAGGAATATGCCACTTTTCCTGCAGGTGTAGTATTAAATACTTTATGCGTGTAATTTTCCACATATTGGCATCAATTGATAAATGTTTAAAACTCTCGGCGTGCTTGTCACAGTCGCACTTGACGGGTCTTCTTTAATTTAGTATGAAACTAGTTTCAGCTCTAACATAGTAGGTAGAAATATATAATATACTAGTTTCTGCCCGCGGCTTCGCACGTTTTGCTTGTATGGAAACGCCTCATGGTTATTTCTTTCAATCCCATGGGAACTGATTTATGGGATAAATGTGGCCTATGTTTTATTCCAGGCCTAAAGCTACCTGTTTACAAAAAAATTATCCCGATCCTTCAGTAGTTTTGGCGTTAAAAGGTAACAAACATCCATCATAGATAAGCTGTGAGTGAAGAAGAAGAAGAAGAAGAAGAGGAAGAAGAAGAAGAAGATCAAAATTCCAAGTTAGTTGCAAAAATTATCATTAAATAAATTCAAACAAATTGTCAAACATATCCTTTGTAAAAAGGCTTACTACAAAATATCAGATTATCTAGAGGATAAAATAGCTTGGGACGAGTTTTGCTCCAGCTCGAAAAATAACAACTAACAGGCTAAAGGTTTCTTCGTCGCTTCTTTACTTTAGTCTACATACCGAAGCGACAGAAATCAAAAATATCACTTATTTCCGCGTCAGTGTTCAGTTTTATGCTTTGACCTTTTGTAAGTGTACATTTATTGTATTTATGGAAATAAAGAGTTTTTGATTTGATTTGATTTGACATCCATACATCTAAAAACATCCAAACTTTCCCTACGAACAAATGTTCTTGTTTTTTTAAACCAAATTCGTGTATTTTTTTGAAATTTGAGAATTATCAATTGACGCCCACCAGTTAATAAGCAAAAGCACAAAATAAATAAATAATAAATAAATAATGCTGGATAATCGACACAGCACCATCTAGCCCCAAAGTAAGCTACTCAAAGCTTGTGTTATGGGTACTAGATAACTGATATATTTAATACATTATACATATACATAGACAGATATATTTTTTTATGACACATAGAAAACACCCAGACCAACGAAACAAATTTCTGCAGATCGTACACAAATTTGTTCCGAGGCGGGAATCGAACCCGCAACCACTTGCGTCGCAGGCGGACTCTCGCCCGCTGCACCACTGAGGTCGACAAAATTACCCATTTTTTTAGGGAAAATGCCATATACTTGCAACATTCAATCATATGAATGTGTGAGTGAAAGCACTGTATTTACGAGCTGTCAAAACACACATAGATCGGTTTTTGGTTACACAAATTGTCAAATTGTTGAATGACACTATCCCTCTGCTGAGACAGCAGCGAGTTTTTACTCTATGGTTCCGAATAACTTAACTTAAGACTAAGGGAGTACAAATGAGCAAATAATATTTATATCTATAGGTATGAAAAATACATAATGTCCGAACTAATTGTCACGCACCTTGGTTTCTGCCTGAGAACCAGGTTCGATGGAACAAAGTTTATTAAGAATCACATGTAGTTGAAAGTTATAATAAAAAAACGCATTGCTGCAGAATTGTAAAAAAAATTAAAAAAAATTATGCTTACCATGATAACCTAGTTGTACTAATAAAAGTGCTTATAAGAAAATTATTAGCCTACTTTAACAAGGCCAATGTCTTTTTTCATGTGTATGACATACTAGCTTCTGCCCGCGGCTTCGCACGCGTATTTGAAGCATACTCGTAACAAGTAGCCTATTATCTAAGTTAGGCTTTGCTCTAAACGTACGCCAACCGCGTTCAGTAGTTTTGGAGATCCTAGGTAGCAAAAATTCAGATTTCACAAACTTTCGGCTTTATAATATTAGTAGGATATAGTAAATACAAAAAAATATTAAAATCATTTTTTTCTTCATCAATCAATAAAAATAATTAAAAAAGTACAGCATAATTGAGAATCTCCTCCTTTTTTGAAGTCGGTAAAAAAATCAAATAAACTGAAAACCTAGGGATAGTGCCTTTGTCCTGCAGTAGTTATATAAAGGCTAAATAGATAAGATAACAACAAAATTTGCCGTCACGGTGACCGCAGGTATGGGTATGAACTGCTTCGCGACATGCATCTGTTGGCACTTGTAGCTGCAGATCACAAGAATAAAATCCCGCACTGGACACGAGGACCCAGGGGAGGAGGATCTGATCCGAAGCGAATTTGTTGACTAATGGCCAAGTCAATGAGGAGGAGCTCCTTATTTCAATCATCAACCGGAGGCGAAATCAAAATCGCGTTTTATAGATCCGTCGGAATCGAATTAATTAAAATACCCCCGTAGTTCACGAGAAGGGCCTTCCGGATGGCGGCAGAGACTTCTACAATATAATTGCAGTAAGTACTCTTCGTTTTTCCTGTCAGATTTGTGACTTAATCGTATGGAGGTCAAAAACTTTTCCAGGTCGCAGTTCTCGAAAGTGTCGGCTAATAGATTTTGGTGGGGGTGGTGAGCGCGCCATCCTGCTTCTCCGGTGTCCAAGGACTAGACATTTTTCACAATTTTTTTTTTTGTATTATTTATTAGTCAGACACCTCTGTCATTTCACTGGGAGTTCACACGTTTCCTAATGTTTGACACAGTTTGGTCACAGCCGGCAAAAACGAAGTCACGATTTCGCTAGTCATTATTTGCAATTTTTTCCACAAAGCACGTCTTTCCTCAACGACCGACGGCAGAATGGAATTGCTTACGAATGAGCAACTATCTGCTTTATGTAATACTAGCTGCATTCTTACTACCCGTTGTCCTATTACCTACCCGTTTTCCCGTAGGAATAAAGCATTTTCCCGCGGTAAAAAGTAGCCTATGTTCATCAGGAATAATGTGGGCTTCTAATGTTATAAGTATTTTCAAATTGGTCCTGTAGTTTCGAAGCCTATTCAATACAAACAAATATACAATCAAATCATTCCTCTTTATAATATTAGTATAGATTTACAACATGACGTTTAAATGTATGTACCTGTACATAGTGGAGAAGGTGGTGACTTTCATGTACAGAGTGGTAAATAGAATGTAGGTAATTAGGTCCATCGATAAAACGTTAAAGAAAGCGTGACTTTTGACCTTGCCGCGTGGAATATACCTACTGAGCTATCTGACAGTTCCCAGCCGCCCGCGGAGTTAACACGATCATGGCCCTAGACGCAGACGCCAGGAGGGCGATTACGGTGTGGTAAGGCACGGCATTACGGCTCAAACGTTAGCAGTTGAAACGTTAGGGTGCGCGTTCACAGGCCGGCATCGGACAATCCGCTGACAAGTACGTCCACTGATCGGCAAACCGAATGACTTCATTCGCACTAAGCGGAAAAGTTGCCTTTATGAAACCTCACCGGCATTGCCGACATTACGCGCAGTGCGGTGTGGATCTTTTATGGCAAACCATTGATGAGGCCCCAGTGCGGATTGTCCGAAGCCGGCCTGTGAACGCGCACCCTAACGTTTCAACTGCTAACGTTTGAGCCGTAATGCCGTGCCTTACCACACCGTAATCGCCCTCCTGGTCTACTCCCCCGTGTCGCGGCGGCGCACCACCGAGGCTAGAAACTAAATGCGATGTACTAACCATTGACTTCCCCTAAGTAGGTATAATTTATCATTCATGTTCACAAGCAATGTAACTCACCACTCAAGTAAACCCTCTCCAGCCCCGATGCAGTGAAGAGCGCTGTCCGCATGTGCCTCAGCATGTTCCTCCGAAGGTCCATTTCTCTCAGCTCCTGCATCTCATAGACGATGTCCGGAGGAACCTCCCAAAGAGCCGTCATTCCATGCATCGAGATCTTCTGGACAAAGCAAAGAGGGATATCATAGAATGTTATTTATTTGGCTCGCCACAATATGAAAAGTGAAAACTGACACCATCGTTACATAAAATAAGATAAAAGGCCTGTTCAAACCTACGAGGCTTTTGCTAGCCAGAGCGGTAGCGGTATGTTTTGCTTGGTTTTCACTCGAGGTTTGAAATGAAATGAAAAAAGTTTATTTAGCACCACACAAAACATACTTAAATAGGAAAAACTAAACTAGAAATTAAAATAAAAAAAAACTAAAAATTATAGTATGCAAGTTAAAATTAAAATTTAGCTCATGTTTAAGAAGTTAAAAAGGACCTAACATTAGTACAACCGCAAGCTGCTTGGCAAACCACCGAGTGTCGATCCAAAAAGGTGTCAACTCAGCATGTTGCTGAGTAGATAAGTTGGATTACGTGCGGTTCGCGGTATCCTGCCGAGTAATTTAGTGTTTATAGGATTATCGCATACCCACTCTGATTTCGATGCTGCTCTGGGTAGCAACAAAACTTAAATGCGTGCGAGGAGCAAGCAGCAACCAAAACGCATAGCAGCGAGCGGCGCGCCGCCATGCGTTTTGGAGAAATACTGTGCAAAAAGGCTTACTATAAACTATCAGATTATCTAGAAGATAAAAAAGCTTGGGACGGGTTTTGCTCCAACTCGAAAAATAACAACTAACAGGCTAAAGGTTTCTTCGTCGCTTCTTTACTTTAGTCTAGATACCGAAGCGACAGAAATCAAAAATATCACTTTATTTCCGTGTCAGTGTATAGTTTTATAATTTGAC
This sequence comes from Eupithecia subumbrata, assembly GCA_949316285.1. Classification (NCBI taxonomy): domain Eukaryota; kingdom Metazoa; phylum Arthropoda; class Insecta; order Lepidoptera; family Geometridae; genus Eupithecia; species Eupithecia subumbrata. Next base: position 26,896,771 of record OX438643.1, read on the forward strand.
TTTTTCAAAGTGTACATTTATTGTATTTAAGGAAATAAAGAGTTTTTGATTTTAATTTTTGATTTTGATTCATCGATTTTGATTCGCGTTCCGTTGCATGAATTTCTCAAGAGCATACAAGTACAACGTATAAACATATACGTGAAATATCCACCGGGAGCGGGCAGCAGCGGCCCCTGCAGAACAATTCTACCACCGAACTGCGATCCTCAACCCGCATGCCCAGCGTGGGGATTAAGGGCATTACCCCCATGAGATAAAAGCTAACAAGGCGCTTATCATGAGGAGGCCTACGTCCAGCAGTGGATCGACACAGGCTTTTGAGGTTGAGGTTGATACAACGTAACAAAAGCTCTACATTCTGCTTATTTATAACAATGCTCGACTACCACATTGTCCTGCTGACATGCAATTTCAAAGAAACCTTCGTAGGATTAAATATTTTCCATTATACTGGAAGACTACCATGTTGTACGTCATGACATGTGATACCTACACACTGCTTTATTTGTTCTAGGATTCGCAATAAAGTAATGGGTAAATGTATTCGAAGAAATTCTATAATTTGGAATCAGATTTCCTTAGCTTTAGATATTATTTTGTTTGAAACAAGACTCTACCCGCGCGCTTGATTCCGTGGGAGTTTTTGTTTTGAAGTTAGGTACCTAACTACTGGTACGACACGGTGTGACATAGCCATAATTTCTAGAATGTATACATACATATATTTCCTACTAATATTATAAACGCGAAAGTTTGTAAGTATGGATGGATGGATGTTTGTTACTCTTTCAGGTAAAAACTACTAAACGGATCTGGATGAAATTTGGCACAGAGATAGATTATAGTCTGGAATAACACATAGGCTGTATTTATCCTGGAATTCTTACAGGAACGGGAACCACGTGGGTGAAATCGCGAGACACTGCTACGCAAAAACTACTGAACGGATCTGGATGAAATTTGGCACAGAGATAGATTATAGTCTGGAATAGCACATAGGTTATATTTTTTTCCGGAATTCCCACGGGAACGGGAATTACGCGGGTGAAACCGCGAGGCGCTGCTAGTAATTTATAAATATAAAATCCTAGGGGTGTACGTGTACCTATTAATCATCATAGTAATTTTAAAAACAAGGAAAGTTTGTAAGAGCCTTCATAAGAGCATTATGCGCTTGTCAGGAGAGACCAGCACGCACTGCATGCACTGATGATAATAATAATAATGCTGGATAATGAAGATGATGATGCCCTCCTAGCCGCCAAATTTCGGCCACGGCGCGGCCAGTCTCAACGAATACTAGCCAGGTGCGCAGGATATATTATAGTGCACAAGTGTGTGTGCAAACACAGGTGCACGCTCTTTTCCCTCACTCTTATAATCCAATGGACGAGCGTAGCGGTTTGAGATGTATAGTTTGTTGTTGGTCACTGGTAATCTCCGGAAATTGACCCATAACCCGGGCGCCCCGCCGTCGCCGAGCGAGGGCTATAGCGATAGCATCACAATTCTCCTTGCACGTGTAAAATTTTAGAGTTATTCTCTTGCTCATTTGTTATTATATCTTTTGAATTTGCCTGGGTTATAGTTAAAAATACAGCTGAATTGAGAACATTCTCCTGTTTTTGAAGTTGGTTAAATATTAATTTATTGCACACTTCAAACAGAAGCAATTCACAAAAAACACAACCTGTCCGATGTCACATTAAGAAAGCTGAGTTATATTTTATTCGAAATTCATCAACGTGCGATTTCACGGGCACAAGTGTAAGCTCGCTTTAAATAAATAAATGTGTATACAGTTGGCAAAATATTGCCAACTGTACACACAGTTGATATTTTGTTGATATTTTTTCAATATTTTGCAACTCCACTATGTCTTATCGAATGGTTTTCTAAGGGAAGTGTTTTTTTAATGAATATTGTATTGAGACTAAAATTTGATTACAGACCTGTATAGAGTGATCTATGTTTTGTTTCAGTAGTTCAGATAATGCGGGGATTAGTTTTCACAAGCAACACCCCCACATCTATATATCGTAGATGGTTTCACTCACTGCCTATCGCTATTAATGTGTTAAAGGGTTCGTTACAACCTCGTTCCTTACCTTGCAATGCGCCTATTATCTATGCTCATTACCAACGTCTATTGTTTGACGTTAGACCAATTCTACGAGAGGACAAAAGGAACGGGAACAATCAGCTAAGTGGAATTCTGGTTCAATCATCGTAGCCGATAGTACTAGAAAGTTATAGAAACCATGTAGAAACGGTCTCGCGATAGTCAGAAGCCCTAGCCTTATGTCTTTGTTTCAGAGCTCTATTTTCAACTGACATTTACCCAATTATGCCCACAAGTGAGACAGATAAAGTAGCTACTCCGTTAAAAAAAATGTAAATGTATTTTACCTCAATATGGCTGACGCTGCTGAACCGTCCCTTAAAGTTGCTGAGAGCGGTGCTATTGAGGAACTCCAGCACGCGAAGTTCTGGAAAATGCTGCTGCAGGCGAGCCACGTTGAAGCAATCGCCCGGCCACTCGAGGACCTGCAGGTACTGGATCTCGCGCCTGAAGCGATCAGATGTAAAGAGAGCTCCATCGATAGTTCATACATTATGTATTATAGTATATATATATTATATTATAGTATATATTATAGTATTTTGTAGGTAGTCTAAATTCATTAACAATGAAAATTACAATCAGAGAATAGAAACGGATTAGAACTACATAGTATAGAATACACTATTGTTATTCCAAACTTAATATTTAGATAAACTTACTGTTATATCCGCGGAGTGAGCTCTGGTGACCTGTAATACAGGTTCCTTTAACCCTTTTCAGGCACCAGTCTCTCACAAAGCAGGTTAACTTTAGAGCCTATTACTATTCTTAAACATAACCTTTGTATGACATATCGCTTATCCTATATGAGAGAAAAATAAATGAATTTTATTATTATTGTTATTATACATCTGACAGGTTTCAATAGAAGTTTTTATAGAGAGTTTGTATCGAATAAATCTTTATAGACAAAGAAAATAACAATCAAATAAGTGTTTGCAGCAGTCTGCAGTTAGCTCAAATGTTTCAATTGTAAATAATGGTTCAAATTAGAACCATTTCTATTATTAGATTTAAATTTTCTTTGTATATAATAATTATGAAATAATAGATTGTAGATTGATTGCAACAGTCTGCATTTAACTAAATTGTTTTAATCGTAAATACTAGTTCTTATTTATTTTTATTTTTTGATTGTAATTTTCTTTGCGAATAAAGCCATTTATTTCAAATAATAGAAACAAAAGAAATCTTGTTTGTGTCTCAATTGTAATTTTACAATATCAACTCGATATCTCGACACGTTCCCGAGAAAAGGGGGTTGGCAGACAGACAGACAGACAGACAGACGGACAACAAAGTTATCCTATAAGGATTCCATTTTTGCTTTTGAGGTACGGAACCCTAAAAAGAAAATAATATCACGGAATAGATATAATTATAAAAACATATTTCTGGATTGTGAGAAATCGATACTAATATTATAAAGAGGAAAGATTTGACTGTTTGTTTGTTTGTATTGAATAGACTCCGAAACTAACCGATAACCGATTTCAAAAATTATTTTACCATTAGAAGCCCACATTATTTCTGATGTACATAGGCTACTTTTTACCGCGGGAAAATGCTTCATTCCTACGGGAAAACGGGTAATAGGACAACGGGTAGTAAGAATGCAGCTAGTTGCCTAATATTACGTATCGATGGACCTCTCTGTGCCTCTATAGTCCAATGTTAATGTATCAACCAGCAAACAAGCGTCAGGTGAGCCATGGTTTTCGTAGCATAACCAAAAAAGATGCATTCGATTCGCTTTGAATTCCAAAAAATAAAAATTTAACAGCCGTTATAATCATTGCTATGGCAACCTTGGATGCTCTCAGAAATTCTAAAAGTACCTGGCTACCAAAGCCCACAAAAAAGGAAAACAGAAGAGTACCTTATCCCCTTGATCCAGTACCCCGTGAATCCTCCTCGACAGACCAAATGCTGATGAAGTTCAGAGCAATATGCCTTGGACGTGAAGTCAGCCAGCGAGCAGGATCTCTCTCTCTGGTGGCTTCCAGGAGCTACGACGGCCAGATTCAGCAGTAGCAGTGCTTGGAGCGTGTCTGGTGAACAAAAAACAAAGGGCAAAGAACATTGTGCAAGTGCATTGAACGCTACGCTTATAATAAATAAATAATGCTGGACAATCTACACAGCACCATCTAGCCCCAAAGTAAGCTGCTCAAAGCTTGTGTTATGGGTACTAGATAACTGATATATTTAATACATTATATACATAGATAGATATTTTTTCTTTATTATACAAAGAAAACACCCAGACCAACGGAACAAATTTCTGCAGATCGTACACAAATTTGTTCCGAGGCGGGAATCAAACCCGCAACCTCTTGCGTCGCAGGCGGACTCTCTCCCGCTACGCCACTGAGGTCATCATATTATCTTGAAAGAGTAATAAATTAGCTCGATTTAATTGGAAGCTGGTTTAAACCATTTGTTTAGACCATTTAATAATAAAAATATTTCCAACAAAACTTTTTTTTATATCAAGCTTCTACCAAAGTGCTTGGGAAGACAAATCCAACGAACCCAACCTCGACGGGGTTACGTCGTTTCGTTTTGCAGTTCCTATGGCCACCTTCTCTTTCCATCATCAGACCAGCTCGATGGTACCATGCATTTTCACCGAACTTACATAAGTATGCCAAATTTCAGGTCGATTGACCTGAAATTTGGCATACTTATGATGGTTGACGTCTAAAATTCAGTTGCATTTGTCCCACGCATAATACCCATCGCTTATTTTTATATGCTAACTAGTTTCTGCCCGCGGCTTCTCACGCGTTGTTTCTTTGGAAACATTTAAAGGTAATTTCTATCCCACGGGAACTGATTTATGGGATAAAAGTATTTGTATGTTAGATTCCAGGATGAAAATTACCTGTATGCAAAATTTCAGCCAAATCCGTTCAGTAGTTTTGGCGTGAAGAGGTAACAAACATCCATCCATCCATCTATCCATCCATCCATCCAAACTTTCGCATTTATAATATTAGTGTGATACCGCATTAACATTAGTAGGTACCTAATCTGTGCTAACAGTATGAGGGAAAGTTAAATAAACGCTTGTAAAAAATTAAAAGTCTGACATGCATTGTAGTTGTGTTCCTTTGTTCGGTTAAGGCGCCTACCCGACCCAAATCAGCGCCACCACCTATTTTATCTTATTATTATGATATACGAAGGAATTTTCAAAAATCGAACTTTCTGTTTGTGATACCTATCATAAGCTTATTATTAATTCCTCTGTAATTTTTTTATTTTGTATAGTGTAGGCTGAGATGCGAAGTGACTCTTTTTGGCCACGATGGTGAGCAAATCGTGTTTTTGTGTTTTGCTCCAATGAGAAGGAATTTTCTTAATTAGAATTTGTTCTTCAATAAATCCATAGGCACCCACCCAGACATAGGTACCACCCAGATAAGGTAATGTTACAAGCGTAGAAATCGGGTCAACCGCATCACCCAGAGACTTTAGATTCGGACGAGATGTACCCCTACTCAAAAGTGAACGAAAGTGATTGAAAGTGAAAACATCTCGTCCGCGGATGAGTTTGTGATTCGGACCAGATATACCCTAACCCTGGACGACGATGGTTGTTTCCAAATTATAATTAGGTAATAACATTAACTTATTTCTATCTCCAGTTCCCAAAGGACTATTTCATATAGTTCCTGGTATCTCCAGGTAGATTACATTACAATCATGACAAAATTATGGTAGGTGAGTAATTTGATCTCATTCAGAGTTAGACTCTTATCTAATAGGAAGTGATTAAAATACAGTGTAAAATTCATGTAACGTCACTCTATTTAACGACGCGTCGAAATCAATTGGCTTTGGTTGGTTTAGCTTGTCTTTCATACAATGTTTCACTCTACATAGCATTACACCCACTCTCAATAACGACAACAATTGAGTAATAAAAAGTACCTGGTAAGTTGCTAAAATTAGTAAAAACTGCGCAGCTGTGTACGATCTATTGTCGCTTTATTATCCTAGCCCGCAATAAACTCGACTGTCGGCATCATCCTAAGAAATTCGTTCTTTTGTTTACAAATTGGGATTGCTTGCACGTGTAGACTGTTGTTGACCATGACTCATAAGTAGGAGTCATGGATTATCTATCTTCTTCTTCTCTTCTTTCTAGCCTTTGTCGACCAGTAGACTGGTGTAGGCCTCCTTCAAACTCTTCCATTTCCTTCTACTTTGGGCAGTTAATGTCCAGTTGCTGCCCGCTATCTTTTTGATGTCGTCCTTCCATCTCATTTGTGGCCGTCCCACCGGTCTTTGTTTCCCCCATGGTCTCCACTCCAAGAGTTTCTTGCACCATGATGTCTCTTTTCGGGCTATGTAGCCTGCCCACTCCCACTTAAGTCTACCAACTCTCTCACTTATGTCAAACACTTTACTTTTTTGTCTCAGCCATTCATTTGTTTTCCTGTCCCTCAGTGTTATGCCTACCAGCTTTCTCTCCATTGCCCTTTGAGCAACCTTTAGCTTGTGGATAATGGCGTTAGTGGTCACCCAAGTTTCGGCTCCATACGTGAGAACTGGTAGGACGCACTGGTCGAATATGCGAGCTTTTTGTAGTCTGGTAAGGTTCAGTTTGAAGGCGAATTCAAGTTTAGAGAAAGCGGCCCAACCAAGTCTGATTCGTCTGTCAATTTCGTTCTCTTGGTTGTCTTTACCAATTTTTATTTCCTGTCCCAAGTATACGTATTTGTCCACACGCTCTATTATAGTATTGTCCACCTTTATAGCTTGCGTGGTGTTAGCGTCTGATGTCATTATCTTGGTTTTATTCAGGTTCATTTCCAGACCAATCGCTTGTGATGCTTCATGAAGTTCTTGAATCATGATTTGTAGTTCTTGTGGAGTGTTAGAGAAAAGAACTATGTCATCTGCAAACCTTAAATTATTCAGATGAGCCCCTGCTATTGAAATGCCTCGGTTTTCCCGATTGAGTTTCTTGAACACGTCTTCTAATACAAGGGTAAATAGTTTTGGATTATCTATACCTTATCATATTCTTAGTTGCTCACAAACTTTAAACTGTAAACATGGCTAATAAAAGAAAATCACTGTGTATTGACGAAAAAGTTTACTGATACGCGCAATAGAAACGGGAGAGAAGATAAGTGATGTTGGCAAACGCTTTGGATTCAGTCTCTCTACCTTGTCCACAATATGGAAAAACAAAGAAAAAATCCTCCACGCTGAGGGCGAGGGAAAATCTTCCAAAAAATTAAAGAAACCTATATACGAAGATTTGGATCAAGCTGTACTATCATGGTTTCACCGACTTATCATGATTCCGTTTAACGACAACTCTCTATAACGCCATAAAATGCACAGTCCCTTCAGTGAAAAACAGTGAGAAAAATCCATAAATAATATTATTCAACTTGTTGAAAATAGTAATTTGAATTCGGAACAATGCAACCTTCACAGAAAAAAATGTTTTGTCCGTTTGTGGTTTGAAAGAGGTTTGTAGCATTTTTACCCTACGGTAGGGTTGTTGGCCAAAATGAGTTTTTACATTCGACCTCTTTTATAAACTTCAAAATATTTTCTCGCTAGTCGTGGTGAAAAATTGTATGTTTAACTCGAGGGCAAATATTTTTCGTGTCGTGCTTTTTAAGTCCCTCGCTACCTCAGCAGTCTACTTTAGCCACTATTTCCCTTAGAGAAATAACAGCAAACAATATCTGTAGTACTAGGTATCGAAGTACTTATCTATATAGGTACAATGTATATTTTAAAGGCTTGATCAAACGTGATGTGCGCATACATACGTGACACAATATATAATTTTGACGACCTCCGTGGCGCAGCGGGCGAAGGTCCGCCTGCGACGCAGGAGGTTGCGGGTTCGATCCCCGCCTCGGAACAAATTTGTGTACGATCTGCAGAAATTTGTTCCGTTGGTCTGGGTGTTTTCTATGTAGGTATAATAAAAATATCTATCTATGTAATGTATTGTATTAAGTATATCAGTTATCTAGTACCCATAACACAAGCTCTGCTTAGCTTGGGGCTAGATAATGCTGTGTGAATTGTCCAGCATTATTATTATTATTATTATATTATTATAATATTTATCGATAAGGATCAGTAAAAAACAAGATCTGTGTCAAGTGCGAGTGTAACTCGCGCGCCGAGGAGGGTTTCGAACGTTTGTCGATTATACATACGTATGTAATAAAGGTACTGGTTAGAGACATCGCTATTTGATGAATGCCTACCTAAAATAGTAAGTACTTACTAAACTACATTTCAAATGTAGTTTAGTAAGTAAGTTCTGCATAGGTTTACTCTACAGGAATTTCATAAACTGTTTTGAAACGTGTAAACCCTTTCATTTGATAACCCACTCGGTGAGGTATCTCCCCTTTTTAAAATCAGAACCCCCCTTGTTGACCATTTTGAAACTTCTCTAATATTTTTCCTGTAAAATATAGATCTATATCTACCAACGCTACATACATTTCACATGGATTGCTCTGCAATGTTCGGAGATGGGGGGGAATGGGTAAAATTTCGACTTTTTTTTAATATTTCAAAAAGTATGAAACCTACAGAAATTTTGAAAACTGTTTTGAAACGTTCATCAAACTGATACCTTTCATTTGATAAGGCCTTTTTTTGAAAATTATTCCCCCCCTTTGTGACCATTTTCAAATAGTGTTCTTTTTACAAACTATATTTTTCCTGAAAAATTTAGATCCATATATCTACAAACGTTATATACATTTCAGATAGATCGCTCTGCAATCTTTGGAGATATGGGGGGTAATAATAATGTAATAATGTAGTAATGGGTATTTTTTCGATTATTTTCAAAATATTTCAAAAAGTATGAAATCTACAGAAATTTGAAAAAGTATTTTGAAATGTACCTTTCATTTGATACCCCACTCCCACATGACCCTGTAAGTCTCTTTTCATTTGTACGGAAAATGTTCATTTTCATTTATCATTTCTTTGAATTTTTTTTCTTTAAATCTGTACAGGCACACGAACTATATTACAATTTTAAATTTCAAGTTGATAACTGCTGTAGTTGCTGAGTTATTAAGGAGGGAAAAAAGGACAGACAAAGCGATCTTCGATCTCAAAACCCTAAAAATTACATGTTAGCTATCTCAAAATCCAAGGCGATTTAAAAAAAATATTGAAATGAAAACTTCATCATTTTGTTTTTTCTGTTTCTTTATAAGTAAAGGGCGAAAATACACATTGTATAAACGACTAGCTGCGCCCCGTTGCTTCGCCCGCGTGGAAATATATGTGTCTAACGGAGAACGATATGGATATCGAAGATTGAGATTAAGATGATTTTGTCCAAGTTAAACATTAAACTCAGGTTTTTGCATTTTTATGTTGTTAATACATTGCATTTTATAAAATACTAGCTGCTGCCCGCGGCTTCGCCTGCGTAGTTCCCGTTCCCGTGGTAATTCCGGGATAAAACATAGCCTATGTCCGTCTCCTGGTTCTAAGCTGCCTCCCCACCAATTTTCAGCCAAATCGGTTCAGCCGTTCTTGAGTTATAAATAGTGTAACTAACACGACTTTCTTTTATATATATAGATTTAGAGCCTTCGCGGCGCGGCGGCGGCAGCGGCTGGGAACGGACACGCGCTCCACAGAAATTTATCTATTTCGGTGGCGGCGCGGCGGCGCGCTCTGAGATCTATCTGTGCGTGGTTATTTGTTTTTATAATCAAGTTATAATTATAAATATTATAATACATACGTATCTATACGTGTTTCATTATTTACCTAAAGGTTTATTTTACCATGCAATGTTTTGAGTGAATATGCGAACCGAGGCATATATTTTTTCATACAAATTTTAGAAACTTATTGCATTCCCCCTAGGGGTGGGATACATGATTCATTATTTACTTTATAGTTTATTTATACCGAGTTTTGAGTGAATCGAACCAAGGAATAATAATTTTCCATAGAAACTTTACCTACCATCCTTTTTATTACCCTCAAAGGTTAATTTTTGATGCCTATGTGTTATTAATATTAGAACCTAAACTATCTACATAGGTACCTACCAAATCTTATCCAAATCGGTTCAGTAGTAACGGATATACATTACGTGGTAACAAACATTCACACATACTTTCGCGTTAATAATATTAGTACCTAACCTACCTACCTACAAAAGTAGGAAAGTAGGATTCGAGACTAAAGTCGTAATAAGTACCTAAATTAGCGAGAAATTTTGCTGATGGTTTTACAACAGCATAAGATCGTAAATCAATGAAAGCAAAGCAACGCTTTATTTTATCAGTAAGTTCACACAGAGATAAGGCCAGAATTGTGGTAACACAGCTTATTTATATCTTAAGGGCAATTTATCAACAATACCGTTAGGTTAAGTGGTACTTCAAGTCATTTGCTTATGAGGGGTTGTATTGTATATATATCTGTAAGATAAGGGAAGGAGTGACGAAAATATAACAGTCAAGGTCAGGTATCCCAACACAGGCCGTTTAAGTGAATTTTAAAATCATCTGAGACGGAAAATATTGTTTAAAATTCTGAAATAAAGATATAAATATATTACTTAAAGCTCTAGTTTAGTCAAATTCGCATTCAGTTACAAGATCTAATGAACTTCACTCGATAGAAATAAATCCCAAAGTTACCCCTTTTTGTAATGTTTTTTCAATATCATTACTGAACTACTACTGATATATATTATTTTTTTGTACTTAACTAAGGACATTAAATATTTCTAAACATATTCGCAACGTTTGACTTCATGAAATGATTTTCTTAATCACTATGTTTAAATATCTACAAACAGCACGAGCGGTCAGTCCCGCGCTGGCGTTTACGCCTACTGCTGCAAGAATACGGCCTTAATCCATGGTAGGTAAATTAATAAAATAAAAATATAAAATAATGCTGGACAATCTACACAGCATCATCTAGCCCCAAGCTAAGCAGAGCTTGTGTTATGGGTACTAGATGACTGATATACATAATTTAATAAATAAGCCTTTATTCACAAAGAAAATTATAATATAATTAGTATTTACAATTGAAACAATTGAGCTAACTGCAGACTGTTGCAAACAATCTACAGGTAGCTCAACTGATCCATATCAATACCAGTCGGAAGCGTCCCCAAGACGCTGGCTGCATTGCCCCGCTGTATGGCAATTCTGATGCGCTGTAACTGACGCGCAGATACTGTGACCAGCTTTCGGGTCACGCGTCGCTTCGACCAGACGCTCAGGTAATTTTTTGAAAACCCGAAGAGCCTCGGTACCCCACGGACCTAGGGTCTCGACTCGAAGAGGAGCAAATGTGTAGGCTCTGTCGAGACCTGCATATTTGCGCCTTGTTGAGATCTTCGGCCAAATCTGCCGCCGCGCCTGCCCTCATGGATGTCCTCGGCAGATGGGAAGGCGCAAGTCAGTGAATTACCAATAACCCTGTTTAAGTTGGGTAAGTTTCAAAATTGGACATAAATTTTACCACTTATTAGCTGAAAATGAGGTAAAGAATGATTTTGTTTTCGTGGTCAACATTTTTACCAGTCGGACGTATCTATACATTGAATAGAATAGAATAGAATAGTACATTTTACACCTAGGCGAGAAAGTGACCGATTCCTACCGAGTGTGTCGTTTTGGGCCCGAGGCGCAGCCGAGGGCCTTAAAACACACGAGGTAGGAATCGCACTTTCTGCCGAGTGATAAATAGTGCTTTATACTACACCTTCGAGGAAAATAAAAAGCAGAATTAATTATTAATTGAAATTTAGAAGAACTTACCGCGCCCAATGATGTTGGTAAAACCTCATTGACCGCGCCAGCCTTTGGGTTCTTTTTTCAAAATATTGTTCGGAAATCGGAGGAGGCCTAATGGACTTGGAGTAAAAACTTTTTGTCGTTTGACCGAACGAAAATAACCATAGCTACCGGCCGATCTTTTAGGAAATTAAAAAAAAATAACACGTTAGAAATGGATTTCCATACACTTTTTCCTCCCGCTAAAACACGTGAGAAATGAAATTCCATAGAGTTTTTCCTCCCGGTTTCCTATAGGCCTGCAAAGACATACTTTCTATTCTATTAATGGAAAAGGAATAGACAACTTTCCGAGCAGGTGTAGTATAAAATCTTTATTTGTGTGACATAATAAAACTTATAACTAATATAGTTCGCGTCATGTAAAAAGAACGCTGGAGGTCAAGCTGCGCAGTAGGCGATTTATAGGTCTATTTGGTGGTATGCAGTGGGGCGCGGGGCGGGCGGGTCACGTTCCGCATGCCTGCCGGTGCGCTATTGGTTCGTCGGTTAACATTTGCTTTCCGCCTTGTGTCCACGTCACTTTTCTTGTCAAAATACCATCGCGCACAAAAGTTTACGATATGGTTTGACATAGAATAGTGAGAAAAATTTATTATTACGTATATTGTTTTACGAAGTGAGACGCAGATAATAATGCTGTTGATAATTTAAAACAGTGTATGAAACGTTTTCACGTCACTTAAGATGACTTAATGGATGAGTTGCTACATGACCTACATAATTTTTTTGTAATTATATTAAACATTCTAATCTGAATCGAACATGTTTTTAATTTGATCTAATATTATTTTCTAATAACCAATACCAAGCCGCGAGCAAAATATTAGTTAAAAATAGGCTTAGCAAATAGGCATAGTAGGTACTATCGTGCGCGAGTGTACCCATGCGCGAACACACCCCTTCCACTTTCTTCCAGCGTTCTTTTTACGTGACGCGACCTATACAAAACTTAGCGAAACACAAAAAGGTCACCAGCTCAGCTTATATGCTGTTATGGCACAAGAGCCATAGCCGCATTGGTACAGTTACGTCGAGCGGTAATAAAAGGGACGAACACGTTCAGTCGGTTTTATTATTAAAACAAACAAGTGGACTCTAAGTACATGTAAGTAAGTACATACCTAATTATGTTAATAAGTAGGTACATGTGGAGTACAATAAACTACTTAAATCAATATTTTTGTAAATCTTCAGACGTTGTCGTGACCTAAGTAATTTACAGTAGTCTATCTGAAACGACCTCGGGAAAACAAGGTGAAGTGTGTGCCTTTATTCATGTTTCAACCTTTGTTGTTAAAAAGTAAATACATAGAAATAAAATATAAAATCTGGTGCTTGAGTTCAGCGTCTTATTCTATGACATCTTCCTCTATTCCACTCTGATCCACTTTGCTAATCCATCATCGACGCATCTGCGTCTTGGGCCATGAATGTTAGTATATGTATATTAGATCAGTTTCCACTTGTTTTTCCACTCTGAGTCATAGCCCGGGTGGTTTAGTTTCCATTACTTGAATCTATTCCATTCTGATCCATAGCCCGGGTGGATTAGTTTCCATTGTTTAAACCTATTCCACTCTGATCCATAGCCTGGGTGGTGTAATTTCCATTACTTGAATCTATTCCATTCTGATCCATAGCCTGGCTGATTTAATTAATTTCCATTGCTTGAATCTATTCCACTCTGATCCATAGTCCGGGTGGATTAGTTTCCAAATATACAGGGTTATTGGTAATTCACTGACACTACATATGTAAAATAGCCAATGAAGCCTCATGAGCCCATGATGAGGATGTAGATTTAAATAGGAGTGGGAGATCGATATTTAGTAATTAATTAGGCATGGGACATTGTTTTGTATGTGAGGCGATTCACAAAAAAAAAGCATTAAGACCTGGCGTCTTCACTAACGTGTTCGTGATGATGGGCAGAACCTGCAGCTCACGTAGTGTCAGTGAATAACCAATAGCCCTGTATAAATGTTTATTTTCTATTCTTTTCTATAATGAATCGATTCTGTTAAGTACCCCATCTCTACACGTTAATACGTAGATCATCTCGGGGATCACGTATTTCTCATTATCACTCCAGCATTTTATCTTATGGGCTCATAAAGTATTTATGTAGACTACTTACATAGAGCAGTTAAACTGCCAGAATTGATTCTCCTACATTGTCGATTTCAACTTCCGTAAAGGCCTGATAGATCTACGCGGTATTCGATACCCTGATGCATCGGTAGCAGCGATAACTTTCCGTGGTATTCCGTCGAGTATTTTAGGCCTGTATGATGTCTTAATAGGCGTTTTTAGAATTAGATTTAGATGGTAGAATTACCGCATTTATAATTTTTTTTCAATTACTCGGATTTTGTTATATTTCTGGGTAGCGAATACCGCATTGGCGCAGGTTATGTAATGTTACTTCGTAAGCATAGGTCTGAATTGGCCTTTAAAATGTTGTGGTCCCTATTGTATCAACAGAATCGACACAAATGTAGAGGCATCATATAAATTCCATCTAATTCTATCTTATTCTATTGATCCGTAGTCCTATCCGAATATAGTTACTTTTTTTGTGCTCGGCGATTTCGAGAAAATACAATAGGTACGATGATGGGAAGAAAAACAGGTTTACCTATGTATTGTATTGGTAGGACCTCATATGTGCTTATTTTTCAAAAATCGCCGAGCACAGAAAAAAATATATATTTAGGTAGAGCATAAAATTCTCTATCCGAATATAATACTATTATTGTAATCGGCGATTTTGAGAAAAAAATACTCCTCCGATTCCATTCTCGTATTATGGGTAGGTCTTCGTTAGGGAAGGTGATTTCGTTCGTCCAAGAGGTAGGTAATCGTTCAGCAGTCATCAAATATCAAAGTGGTTTATTTCTTTTAGACCTTACAAGACTCATGGACACGTCACAAAATACAAATTGCACAAAAAAAAACTAGGAAATAAAGTGATCACTTTGATTTTTTGTTCACTTCAATCTTTTAAGTTAAAGTAAAGAAGCGAACAAGAAACCCCTCTAGCTGGACCAAAAAACGTCCCGAGCTTTTTATCCTCTAGAATCTAGATAATTTTGTAGTAAACCTTGTTACAAAGGATATGTTTGACAATTTGTATGAATTTATCTTAATCAAAGATCATAGGACCACGTTCCATCTTAATAAATAAAAGAAACAGCGATTTTCTGGGAACAACGCCCAGCCCAAACTGCTTATGCTAGAAAACTTAAATTTAGAGTAAGGGTCCGGCGACGGATGAATTTCCCATACAAACGTAATACCAAAATGATTTGCAATTTGAGCATATTTTCACCATGGTCTGCTAATATATGTATTAAAATAGTATTTATCTAGGTTCCTATCACATTTTTTTTTCAAAATACCTTTCTGAAATGAAATTAAACCGAATCGCATTTTTACACTAAAGAATGAATGTTTTCTTAGTATTTGTGTAAATAAGTATTTTGAATAAAGCTTGTGGTTCCTACCACAAGCTTAGCACCTAAATAAATACTATTCTAATACAAATAATACCAAACCATGGTGAAAATATTCTCAAATAATAAA
Source organism: Eupithecia subumbrata (assembly GCA_949316285.1). Lineage (NCBI taxonomy): Eukaryota > Metazoa > Arthropoda > Insecta > Lepidoptera > Geometridae > Eupithecia > Eupithecia subumbrata. The sequence continues at coordinate 26,912,338 of OX438643.1, forward strand.
TCATTTTGGTACTACGTTTGTATGGGAAATTCATCCGTCGCCGGACCGGCCGTTTTAGGATCTTTGCAAATATTTCTAAAATTTGCGTACACCAGGTTATTGAAGTTTGAGATTTGTAGTTTGGTACCGTATTGAAATGGCTGTAACTTCTTAACAAATTTATGGCCCAAGACACAGTAAGTACTCAACTGCGTCGCGGCTGGGCAGTGAATGCGTTAACTAACCTTTTAAAGCTAAACTATTATAGTATTATAATGTCTGTGGCTAAACTAACCTCATTTCCCACAAAACATAAAGTAATTTAATTAGGAACATAGCTACATACGTGTCGCTCGTTAAGGAGGCACAATTGTTTGTTCAGCCATTTAATTTAGCAAGTTGCCAAAGCTCGCCCTCCCCTCAACACAAATACACGTGCAAACCGTACACACATTTTGGATTTTCAGCGGTAGGTATAACCCTACTAATTATTATAAATGCGAAAGTTGGTGTGAAAGTCGTTTGACGACCTCAGTGGCGCAGCGGGGGAGAGTCCGCCTGCGACGCAAGAGGTTGCGGGTTCGATTCCCGCCTCGGAACAAATTTGTATACGATCTGCAGAAATTTGTTCCGTTGGTCTGGGTGTTTTATATGTATAAAAAAATATATCTGTCTATGTATATAATGTATAAAATATATCAGTTATCTAGTACCCATAACACAAGCTTTGAGTAGCTTACTTTGGGGCTAGATGGTGCTGTGTAGATGGTCCAGCATTATTTATTTGTTTATTTATTAAAGTTTGTTACCACGAATCTCTACACGTATATACTTAACCGATTTAGAAAAGTTCGTTTAATTCAATTATGTATATTGGCATCTCGTTCTCAAAATGAGTACCTTTCCTGAAAATAAGAATTATTTGCAACTTGTATGTAGTAGTACTTACCTAGGGACCACCGTTCTCATTTGATATGTAGATAGTTTAGGTTGTAGTCTAGACTAACACATAAGCAAATCTAATTTTCAAAAACTTACCTCTGAGGGGGTTCAAAAGGGTGGAAAAGTAGAAACTTTACCACCCTTTTTAACCACCAGTTAATCGAACCAAGGAATAATATTTTTCCATAGAAATGGAATAATATTATTCGATTCGATCAACACGCGGTATAAATCTATACTAATATTATAAAGAGGGAAGATTTGATTGTTTGTTTGTATTGAATTGAATAGGCTCCGATACTACTGGACTGATTTGAAAAAATATTTTACCATTAGAAGCCCATACATTATTCCTGATGAACATAGGCTACTTTTTCTTCATTTTATTCTTTTGCTTCATTCCTACGGGAAAACGGGTATTAGGACAACGGGTAGTAAAATGCAGCTAGTAAACTATAAAGTAAATCACGTATTTTTTATTTTTACTAAACTGTGCCATGAATTTCTGAAATTTCCACGCGGGTGAAGCCGCGGGGCGCAGCTGGTATACCTATGTAATTACAAACTGGTACAGGTGAATGCCCAAGTTCTTTAGTACTGTACCTTACCTACAAATAAGTTTAAGTCCCTCTTCTTAAGTTCATTCTATTACTTGGCAACCGAGTCCACTAATGGCTCTTTACGACAATGTAATTGTATAGGTATAACGAGTTTTACAGAAGTCATAAATTATATACAAAGGAAAAAAGCTATGTCTTAGCCGCTATAATTTTTAAGCCTGCTGAGTTAGTGAGGCACGAAACGAAAGTAGTAGATTATGTGACGAGGAGGTTAAGCAGTGTCTTACGTCACGGGAATCATTGAAACCTGAGCAGAACCCAGGACACTAGAATAGGTCACGAGCAAAGCGAGGCAGCTACTGAAATCCTGAGTGCGAGAGGGATTTAATCACGTCCAAAACGAAGACAGCTTTATCCATGAGGAGAATACTCTACCTTTCACACTTCTTGAGAGACAGTTGAGGCTTTCATGTTCTTCTTAGTTTTTTTTAATGTAAAATACAGGTAGGTAAGTAAATATAAACGATGTATCTAAGTACTCTGATATTGTTTTTATTTATGAATCTTTAAATAATTTTGAAATCGAATACGTTTCTGACACAGACAAAATAAATTTTCTTTCCGCTTCGCGGCATAACAGCTCAACAAGAGATTAGCTTAAATTACAAATTAGTAAGTTGTTTTTGATAAAAAATTGCAAACATGATTTAAAATGAAGGTTTTAAAGGAATTCTTAAAAATATTTATATATAGGTACCTATAAAATAAATTCATTATAAAATAATTGCTCAGCCAAAACGGCTGGGCTATATTTATCATCTGGTTAAGATTTACTATCGAATATAATTATAAAACTTACAGGACTTAATGCAGCTATAAAAAGAAAAATAAAACGTCAAGTGCGAGTTAGACTCGCACACTAAGGGTTACATAAGACTTTGTGTCTTGCCAAATTATCATGATTCTAGGTCAACGGAAAGTACCCTATAGGTTTCGGTTTATTTATAGCAAGAATCAAAAGTATTTTTTTTTTTTGGTGAATAAACTGCAAAACTGGTATCGGATTTTTTCCTTTAGGAACTTGTGCTATAAGACCTTGCTTCTTGCCAAATTTTATGGTTCTACGTCAACGCGAAGGGTTATCTCAGTTTTCCCCCTTGAAATCCCGGGTTATTCCAGTTTTCCCCCTTGAAATCCCCCTTAAGGGGGAAAACTGGACTCCAAAAAAATGAATTCCAGTTTTCCCCCTTGAGAGAAGGAAACCAAAGAGAAGCAATAAAAACTACAGTACTAGTAAGTACCCACCAGACGCCCAACCAACGGGACAGGCAGACGGACAACAAAGTGATCCTATAAAGGTTCCTTTTTTCTTTTTGAGGGACGGAACCCTATAAAAGAAAAAAGTTTACTCATTAAGTACAGAATATAGAACATAAAAGTTTTCAGGTCAGTACCTAGGTTTTTCATATGAAAAGCCGGTCCTGTCGACAAGCATGATATTGTCTTACAAAACAGATAACCCACCTTTCTATTATAATAATAGAGTCCCCGCCCCGCCCGCCCGCCGCCCCCGCTTCTTTGTAAAGTTAAAACCCCTTTCTAATTAAAACTCCATAGAAACGATATAGACCTTCTAATGATCCAGGTTTGTTTTCATCACAAATTCTAAAGTCTTAAGGATGGTAATTTATTTTCAACCTCTTGAGACTAGAGTTCCAACATTAAAGGACTTCGGGCTTATGATATGAGTTATGATTATGACATTTTTGGAGTTTGGATTCCCAACCTTCGCGGTTTCGTTGTCAAGCTAATTTTACTTAATAAATTATATTTAGCCAGATAAAATTATTTACCTACCTATGAATGTGGTTTGAATCGCGACGACCGACGGCTCGTTTAGTTTCTGAGTTAGGTTACGCTTGTAGATAGCGAAAATAATCTATATATATAAAAGAAAGTCGTGTTAGTTACACTATTTATAACTCAAGAACAGCTGAACCGATTTGGCTGAAAATTGGTGGGGAGGCAGCTTAGAACCAGGAGACGGACATAGGCTATGTTTTATCCCGGAATTACCACGGGAACGAGAACTACGCAAGCGAAGCCGCGGGCAGCAGCTAGTTTCAAAAAAATCTAAAAGAATCTCGGGGCTGCCAACGTGAATAGACCCACCTTAAACAAATAAATCCGTCTGAAACATTGTCCTTGTTTATTCAATATCATAAAAATATTGACATATTTGACATGTTTCAATAACAACGTTCAAATACATATAAATAAGTATCTGTTTTTCCGTGAAATCTTTGATATCAATTTTCCTTCAAAAGCTTTCCGATAACTTTTATGGATACATAGATCCACGGAATAGAAAGCATAGATCTAAGTAAAAAAGATTGGTTATGTAAGAAAGAACTAACAACTCACCCCTAATTAAATGTTACTGGCAATTACACACTACACAACTATTCTTTACTGCACAGCTGCACACCAAATCGTAAAAAAATCACAAAAACAAATACAGATATACAATGGGTGGCCTTATCGCTAAGAGCGATCTCTTCCAGGCAACCTTAGGGTGGACAAGAAGTGCGTCTACGGAAAATTCGACTAAAGCAATTCGACTAAAACACAATTTGACTAAAAACATTTCGGCTAATGACAATTCGACTAAAGCAATTCGACCTTGAATTGACCCGACCTGTAGGCGTCCCACCCCCGCGAGGGGAAGCGGGTTCATGGCGACTCTGTGACTGAAAGGGTGTGTATATGTACCTATAATTTCACCCAGATCCACGTCGACACAATTTTTTTTGTTGTTGAAACGAATGGTTTTAGTCGTTAGTCGAAATGTTTTAGTCTAATTGTGTTTCAGTCGAATTTTCCACAACGCCAAGAAGTGATCGAAAAGTATGGGATAGGCACATATGCACCTACCTCGGCCTGGTATGACCGCGGTTAGTGAGCGATAGGTACGATAGGCCGTCAGTCGTTAAAAAATTAAAGAAATCTTTTATTATAAGCTTTGAACCTAAGGCTCTCTTCGTTCTTGTTGAATTTTTACTACAAAGCCATACTTAGGAGGAAGCTGCAAATGGAGCCATAGGTATAATTAATAATGCCGGACAATCCACATAGTATCATCTAGTATATTATAGGTATGTATAATACTAGTAATTACTCTACTGCATCAACTCTATAAGTAACAACTACCCGTTGTCTTATTGCCCGTTTTCCCGTAGGAATGAAGCATTTTCTCGCGGTAAAAAGTAGCCTATGTACATCAGGAATAACGTGGGCTTTTAATGGTAAAATAATTTTTCAAATCGGACAACAAACAAACAATCAAATCTTATCTCTTTATAATATTAGTATAGATTATTGTATTTAAGTATGTTTTGATAGAACCTATTGTTATTACCTAATCCTTTCTCTTTTGCACTACTTGTAGTTTTCACCCTTAAGGGGGATTTTCAAGGGGGAAAACTGGAATAACCTCTACCATCTCTGATTCAATTATATTATTTCATTTTATAATTCCCAAGGTTCATTACGGATGTAAGCGGGTTAACTACGAGCCTTATTTGTGTTGGAAGAACACCAACATTTCAACCCTTGGACATCTTCAGGGCGAGTGCGGTTCCGGATCTCTCCGAGCACTCAAATAAGTTTCGTAGTTAACCCGCTTACATCCGTAATGAATTCGTCAAACTACGATAGTTTTATAGTAAAACTTCTCAAGGTTGTTGGAGAGAAATCGCTCTCAGCGGTAAGTCTGCTTGTTGTACTTGTTAAATGGTTTAAATGTTAAAACGATAAACATTAAAACCATATAACAAGTACAAGTAAGTTACAGGTACATAGATAAGATTTTATTATGTTGGTATTGGTACTTCAATGATAGATTCTGGTACAACTAAACGCACAATAGGTAAAACCGCGCACCGACTAGGTAGTTAGTTTTTATAGCTTGATTTTTTACAAGGAAAACGCAGAAAAATACTTCTAAAGTACACTCTACAAACAACAAACTAAACAACTTAGGGAGTAGAAAGAAGAACGCAAAATTAATGGGGCAAAAACTAGCACTATAATAGCCGTTTCAAGGTAATTTTAAGTTCACTTAGAAGCTTCTACTTAAACAGAATATCGTAAGATAAATACGGGCGCGGCAAAGCGAATTTGCTTAAGAAAATTGTTGTCCCTTCAAAAATAATAAGTCTGATAGGCCGTTTCAGGCTGTATCTGCCTCTTGAAAGCATATATATCCTCTCTCTCCATACATATTTTGTGTCCAACAGGGTCTATAGTGATACTTAATTATAACAAGATCCGTCAAGTGCGAGTGTAACTCGCGCGCCGAGGGTTTCGAACGTTTGTCAACAAATATGTACCAAAAGTAACGGTTAGAAACTTCGTAATTTAACGAATACCTAAAATAGTAGGTACATTTCAGATGGATCTCTCTGCATGCTTCGGTTAAAGTGGGTAATGGTAAATTTTTCGACTTTTTTCAAAATATTTCAAAAATTATGAAATCATCAGAAATTTTAAAAACTGTTTTGAATTGTTTAAACCGATACCTTTCATTTGATACCCCACTCGGTGGGGTAGCCCCCTTTTGAAAATTAATCCTTTTTGACCATTTTTCAAAGTGTTCTTTTTATAGACTTCTATATATAAACACCTCTGCACACTTATAGAACGCAATAAATCATTGAGTATTGAGTATTGATTGAGTATAGATGCGTTCTTTGCTTGAAAGTCCTAAATTATGTGAACTACTACGGCGTATGCTCGATCACATATCACAAAAGATAATTGTGTAATCGTTAATAGTTACGTTCATATTTCTTAGCTAAAGAGCGGTAGGTAGGTTACAATGAATAGGTATTTCACAGAGAAATTAGTAGCTGTTCTATTTCTATTGAATTACCTAGTCGTTTAATATTTCCGCCGCCATTTACTAAAAAATAAAATGCGATGCCTATGCCTATGTAGTGGGTAACTAACTGCATAACTAACTCTAAAATACCTTTGATAATTTAGATATTTTTATCCATCTACAGGTTGGCTGGGACTTTCGCTTTATTAGCTGATATGGAACCTCAAACAAAGCAACTAAACGGTTACTGATCAAAAAAGTCGTCTGAATATCGGGATTATTCGTAGCTCCATTTTGGACTTTGATTTTTTCCCTAAATTAGCGAAAAAAGTTAGAAAGTGGGGGGTTGCCGAGGTACCTGCAATAATGCGTCGTACCTAAGGTGCATTATCGTCTTTACCAAACCAAGTGATTTAGGTACTGAAAGAGAGTATTTTTTGATCGACGATTAATTTTCGAAATAATTTTCCACTAACTTAAAAAACTATAAATTTTAGCCCACCTCAAACAATTTGGATACATGTTCGCTACTGTAAGTAAGTTATGGAAACCAAACTAACCAAAACCATTTGACAACCTCATCATCACCCATTCACTAACAACTGAAACACCCGCAATGTAGAACCACTACAAACAAATTGTAGCGACGCGCGATCGCGAGTTTTCCGGGAAAACTGGAAAGCGACTGCCCCGTTCCCAACTCGGTGTGATACTACTGCCTGAAGCCGGAGATACCAAACAGCTGGTAAGCAGATCACACAGTGCTAATCATGTTATCAGTATTATCTAGGACCTTACGAAGCAGGTAGATATATAGCTCGATCGTTTGTGGAGTCTAATGAGATGAGCACGACGAGAGAACGGAGTCGTGCACGTTCTAATAAGTAGCTAGGTACATTATTGTTTTAAAATTATTCCTTTAAATATATATAAATTCGAATTTTCGAATTAGTGCTGTGTTCTGTGACTTAGAATTTGCACCACGCCAACTCTTCCGGTGTCGTAAGAGGCGACTAAATGATATGATATCTAACCAGGTGATCTACCGGGGGCGGGCAGCAGCGCCCTTGCAGAACAATTCTACCAACGAAGAGCGATGCCTGCCCAGCGTGGGGATTATGTACCTACATGAGATAAAAAGAAATAAGCCGCTTGTCAGGGGGAGACCAATATAGGCTGTTGAGGTGATGTGAGGCGGTGAGGTGTGATGATTTTACCTGGAAGGGATCATGTAATTAACTAAAAATATTAGGTAGGTACCTACTTACAAAATTCAAGGGTCAAAAAAGTACCTACAAAAGAAAGTTCAGTTACAACACCTGTTGCATTTAGACCACCCAAACTGTAGCAAAGTAAACTACCTATATTTTGTCGAACGATGTGACGGCACGGCGGACGAAGGTTCTCCTGGGGCGCAGGAGGTTACGGGTTCGATTTCCGCCTTGGGACAAATGTTGGTACGATCTGCAAATATTTATTTCGGGCCGGGTGTTCTAGGTACTTATAATAAACAAATATCTATCTTTAAAATGTATTGTAGGAGTTATGTTTATCATTTTTATCAGTCATCTAGTACTGATAACACAAGCTCTGCTTAGCTTGGGGCTAGATGATGCCCCTTTTAGACATTTTTTATAATGTGTTTTACTTACAGCCTCTTCTCTCTCTTTATTTTTTCCGTAGAATAAAGATCAAGAAGATAAGTACATATATATATATATATATAAACGCTAGGTACATATATTTCAGATGGATCACTCTGCTAACTTCGGAAATAATAATAATTTGGAGTGTTTTAATTTTTTTTAAACTATAAAGCGACTTCAAATCCCCCAAGTGGCGAGGCGATATACAGGGCGTCCCACGGATATCCATGTGGCATATGCCACATGGATGGAAAGTACCTTGAATATTGTAGATGTAACATTTTACTGAAAGAAGACATTATTTGAATTCAAAATTTTTTTAACTGCATTCAAAGATTTTTAAATAATTAAATGGTTGAACCGGGAATCGAACCCGTTACACGAGAAAAAAAAATCATTCTGTAGCTTTATCGTACCGATCGAAAAGCTTCATCAAATGGATTATTTTTTGCTAAATAACATAGTGTCAGAAATAAAAGGAAGACCAGGCAAAAAATAATTCTTATGATGAAGCCTTTCGATCGGTATGATAATGCAAAAAAATAAAATAAATGGTGATTATTTTTCTCGTGTAACGGGTTCAACCATGTAGGTAATTATTTAAATATATATATATGTAAAAAAAAAACTAAATAAAATAAATAATGCAGTTTAAATTGTTTTTTAAATTCAAATAATGTCTTCTTTCAGTAAAATGTTCCATCTACAATATTCAAGGTACTTTCCATCCATGTGGCATATCCGTAGGATGCCCTGTATAGTTAAAATTCAAGTCTCATTTAGTTTGATGACACATGGATGAAAAGAAAGCTAAGTAAGATCAAGCAGCCTACAGCCGAGCACGATTTTTATCCCAAGTCCTGAAACCGCAAGCTAAAAAAACATGATCCGTCAAGTGCGAGTGTAACTCGCGCGCCGAGGGTTTCGAACGTTTGTCAACAAGTAGGCATGTGCTAAAGGTACCGGTTAGAGACTTCACAATTTAATGAACACCTAAAATCAGTAGGTAACAATCTACGTTTCAGATTGATCTCTCTGCATGCTTCAGTGTTAGGGGGTAACGGTAAGTATTTAGACTTTTTTCAAGATATTTAAACAAGTATGTAACTTACAGAAATTTTAAAAATCCGTTTTGAAATGTAACCTTTCATTTGAAGTTTACAGAGTGATCTTAATGAAATGTATGGAGTGTTTGTAGATATGAATCTATATTTAACAAGAAAAATATAGAGAAGTTTGTAAAAAGAACACTTTTTGAAAAATGGTCTTAAGGGGGGGTATAATTTTTAAATGGGGGGCTACCTCGCCGAGTGTGGTCTCAAATGAAAGTTTCAGAATTTCTGTAGGTGTCATACTTTTTGAAATACATATTTTGAAAAATGGCAAAATTTTACCCATTCTTACATGTATGTATAATCGCCAAACGTTCGAAACTCTCGGCGCGCGAGTTACACTCGCACTTGACGTTCTTGTTTAGGGCGCCTTCAAATTAGCCGCAAATTGTCGCGCGGAGGCAGCGCGGCTGCAGCGCTGCGGCCGCGCTGCTCACGCCAAAATTACTGAACGGATCGGACTGAAATTTTGTATACAGGTAGTTCTAATCCTGGAATCAAACATAGGCTACTTTTTATCCCATAAATCAGTTCCCACGGGATAGAATACGTACTAATAATAACGTATAATACGTTTTCATAGAAACAACGCGTGCGAAGCCGAAACTAGTAGGGCAGAGACTAGTAGAGAATTTATTTATTATTATTATTTATTTATTTATTGACTTAGTACAGAATTACTATTCTAATCACACTTAGTCGTACACGAATAATTAAATGTTACATTGTATACAATTCAAAGAAAATCAATATATTTAATACTAAAAAAAATAAATTATTAAATTCTTTATAACAAAAATTATTATTAAGTATTATTACTTATGGTAGCTAATGAATGAAACAATAAAATAAAATAAAAAATTCAATTAAATTGTAAATATTGAATATAAAAGAGATATAAAAGAGATCTAAAATAAAATTGTTAAGCCGGCTTTTCACTATGGGATATAATATAATATATATTACATCTTGAGATATAATATTTTATCGCTCACCATACATTTTGTATGGGACCGTTTACACTGTGCTATAATATATATTACATCCCAAACTATAAATATTTTTTCGACCGAGTGAGCGATATTTGAAGGTCATTTGAAGGTGTATATTTTACCTCACGTCCCCGGACACCGCGCCTCCCCCTGCCTCGCCCTCAGTTTGAATGTTGGCGTTCGTGTGCAGACGTGTAAACTGATCATGTGTGTTCCAAAATATATATAGTGTGAACAGCAATCGCGGGATGTAATATATAGCTCAAGATGTAATTTATATTATATCCCATAGTCAAAAGCCGGCTTTACCGCGATTTCATGCGCGGCGCAAGATGCCGCCCGCCCGGCGCGGCGGGCGAGCGGGAGGTGGGGCGGAGGCGTCTTGAAATCGTGGGCAGCTGTGTGTGAAATCGCGCTACAAAATCGCAACAGATCGCGCGACATGCGCTTCAAAATCGCGGCTGGAGGCTTATCTGCAGACTATTGCAAGTGTTGCAATGCAACCAATCTAGGTACAAACCAACATACCTATCTAGTGCCTACCTAGTATTTTTAGTGCTAGATGAAAGTATCTGGGTTACCTTACCTACCTAGTATTATTTTTAGTGATAAATTTGCTAGGTACTAACTTGCTTCTGCCCGCGGCATTACACTACCTAGGTAGATACACTCGTTTTTCCGGGATTTAAAGTACCTAAGACAGCCTGAGCCTACTACCTAATATGCCAACCTACCTACCTCGTACCTACTGTGGTAAACACTTGGTGAACTATAAGTTTTATCTAAGAGTATTATTTTCACTACCAATCTAGGTACCTATTTACCTACTTTTCCATGGAAAAATCTAGATACCTACCTACCTACCCACGTACTGACTTGAATATTAGATTATTTCTATTTTGTAAGCACGATAAAAAATTTACCTTTCGTAGGTAGGTAGGTAGGTACCGCACGTATTAATATATTCATCATTATTTCCTTTGGTTTCTTAAAATTGAATATACGTACCTACCTACCTTACCTACTTAAGTGAAATTACTTGTGTTACCTAAATGATTAATGTTGAAATGCTGAATTTTACTTCGATCTATGCTTATGAATAAATAAATGAAATGATGAAAATAAATAATAATACCAAAGCGGGAGGGCGGCGACGACAACACGGTGCACGCGCACGGTGCGGGTGCGGTGTGGCGCCGACAGGGGGAGGGGCGGCGCGGCGGCAAAATTGCACTGCATGCACTTGTCAAGTGGCATTGTTGCAGTGATGCCACCTTGGCGATTTTATCACTAGATCTGGTGTTATTTCAATGCTATTAGCGATGTTTCTTGGTCGTTTAGCGACTATAATATTTTTAGTGAGTTTTAGCGGTTTTTCGATGTTGGGATTGGGTCCTAATACAATTATATGCCAAGGCAAGGTCAATTCCATTTCCGAACTAGCTCAAGAACTGGGCTATAATGCCAGTGATATTCGACAAAATATTACAGCAATGGCACACCATTTGTTTTGTCCAGTGGAAAGATACCAACGATGATGTTATAAAATTTCGGGTGGAAGTGGATGAGCATAGGAATGCTGCAGGAATTAATGAATTCGGAGAGCTAGCTGAACTTGCCATCTCTGCGTTGTCATTACCTCATTCCAACGCTGAAATTGAAAGAATATTCAGTGAAATGAACATCGTCAGAAGCAAATTACGAAACAGAATGGTGAGTCCTCTTCTAAATGCTATACTTTTTATTAGAAACCGATTGAAAGTTCTAAATGTTAAATGCTTCAATTACGAAAAGCGATGTCATTGCAACTATTGGCAAATACAAAATATTTGTAGGTATAAAGACCATCCTCAAGCATTACAACATCTTCAGCGTCGCGATCCAGATTAAAAAACGCTATATTTTCCAACAAATATGTTGGAACTTGGAAGATTATTGCGTTTTTTAATCTCAATCACGTACATAATAATGTAGGAGGGTATACCTAGCGTTTTTTAATTACGATTTTAATAGGTAGGTAGGTACCTAAATCTATTTTAAAATAAAAACTAGTTATTTTATTACTGTTATGTTATCAAATCACTTGAAATATTATATCTGATTATAATCATTTAAATACAAAACTTAGCGATTCCTGGTGTTTATATTTCAATCCAAATAATCCAAAATCTAGCGACATGTCGCAATTTTAGATTATCTCGAAAATTATCTTGTCATTCCTAACTACATTTTACACTAGATCTAGTGACAAAATAATTTTCAAGGTGGCAACACTGTGGTTGTCCCATGTTGGCCCATAGCCATACCGTGCCATTTATTGGCCATTCGTTCGTTTCCTTGCGCGCGTCTCGTTAGCGGCAACTCATTCTTCCCGTTCCCGTGCACTTGTTTCTTGTCATTGTGACTTTTTTCTTTGCAGAGTTTTGTAAAAAGTTGACAAAAAGTTGTGATTGTGTGTTTGACAAGCTTATCTGTTCTGTAATGAGTTTTTGTTTGTGCTGTGATCAAAGTAGAAAGTACGAATAAGTACACAACTACTTTTAGAACATCCAGTGTCTTTGGGATTGCATAAAATTAAGGTAAGTTGATCAACTTTGATGTTTTTACAAAATAAAAACCGATTTTATGTCCTGAATTTAAGTTTACCGGGACAAATTGCCAAGCTAACCACAAAATAAACTTCGCTATTTTGACCAATATTTTGACGATGCAGATGGAATCTCGGTACGGTAGGTAGGTACTGTAGGTAGGTATCTATATCTACCTAGTTGGTACCTATCTAAGCGAAAGCCAGAATAACTTTCCAAGAAGCGACCAGAGCGACCAGCTGTATGGATGTGACACTGTACATAAATCATCGATTATTAATAAAATTAATCGATTGGTTGGAGTGGAGCTTACGGGACGCAGGGAATTAGGCTGAGCGCAGACTTGAGTCACGATAGTTTTAAGACAGACTATTGCTTTACAAAATTTATGAAGATGCGCAAACTTCAAACAAAACGTCTCATAGACAAAATTGTCTAATACCTAAAATACCTGCACGGCGACAAGTCTGACTAAGGATTGTTGGCTTCCCTTTTGTATGTATGCGGGCGCGCACATCAAAGACAAAACAGTCTAGTGACGTACCCCCCTCTTTTAGTCGATTTCAGAATTTCAGAAGATTATCAAAAGTTGACACGTTCATTCGGAAATACTTGAAAAAGTTCATGGGGTGTTGTCTTATTTTATAAAACAGTGTATAAAATTTTCCTTTTATCAGTCTTTCACTATAAATGGGATGCACCCAATATTTACGTCTGCGTCGTTTTGCAAGGGAACGCGTAACTAGGACGCTTAATACAACAGTATCGATGAAGTCCATTTTGATACTGTAGAAGAATTGACGCAGACGGTGCGCGATGTCGTAATAGACAAAACAGTTTCGTTTTAGGTGTGCGACGTGTCGTAGACAAAACAGTTTTGTTTTCGTTTTAAGTCAGACTTGTCTATGTGAGGCAAGTCTGTCTCAAAACTGTCATGACTCAAGTCTGCGCTCAGCCTTATGGGCAAGGTTCAGCAGGGGTAGGTAATTTGATTCGTCGGAAAGGCCGTCGGATTCGATATCGGAAACGTTTTTCTTCGTAAAAAGCTTCCGATATCGAATCCGACGGCCTTTCCGACGAATCAAAATACCCCCGCAGGTCACTGACCTCAAAGTCACTGGCCTTATGGTCAAAGGTCAATGACCTTTAAAAAACGTTGATTTTTCCTTGCGTCCCGTATACTCAACAGCGACCTTAATGTCGGGGATGCGGGTGGATGAAAAATCGACTAGGTAGGTTAGGAACTATGATAATATGATTATGAAAAAAAATCGCCTATTAAAATCGATTTTTAACCGTTTATTTCCATAATCGATTATTTTTTCACATCCCTAACCAGCGGCCAATACCTAACATGTTTTGAGATACCTACTAGGGATTAGTCCCGGGAATTCCCGTTCCCGAAATTCCCGGGAATTCCCGAAATTTTTAGCTGATTTAAGAACCGGGAAATCCAAAATTATTTCCCGGGAAATTTCGGGAATTTCGGGAAAAATATTTTAACTTTTATAGCATTACCGAAATAACGTAACTCAACATATTTCACTTCCTCATATAGCATTTCACATTATCAGGTACTTAACCTACGCGGTATTAGGCAGGGTTGACATGATTTGTATCACTTGATATAAATCAATTGTTATTTTCCCTGCAATGAAAACAGAGAGCAGTCAAAAATGTATGAGAGTGCCCAAAATTGAACTTCCGTGTACACATGCACAATGTACCTATACCTGCTTTATTGGTTGAGGATTCATGAAATTCTCCGAAATTAATAATTCCATAAAATTCTAATAATGCGAGTTGTCGAAAAAAAGATGCTTAGCACTTGGGCACGGGCGTTTGAACCTACCTTTCCTACTAACCTATAAAAACCTTTAAACTGGATAGACCAAAGCGATTATGATAGAATAAAATATTAAATTAAATAATTCCGATTTAAATCAAATTAATCGTATTTTCTTTTTTAACCATGATTTTTATCAAACCTGGTATAAGAAATGAAAAAAAAATGAAAAAATTATAGCTATATTACTTTTGATCTGTAATTAATATAAATTTTTAGGTCCATGTCTATTGTCCCCTCGTTCGACAATAAGCCTTAAGGCTTTTCTTGCTATAGAGCCGTGACTGAAGCCAGCTCTACATAGTCGATTGCTGCCATCTTGCTCAGCAAAGTACCTTGCTGAGCAACATGACAGCAATACTCCATGAAGCTGGACTTGAGCTTGGCAAAGAGAAAGTACCAGAGTCAAGTGCATTGCTGCAATTTATTATCCTCTTTGTGCATGTTATTCTGATCGGCTCTGACTTCTGAACCTATAAAGCGCGATGATATCGCCTGCGTGGGTATTGTTAGGTAAAAATACCAGCATCTAGTATCAGGTAGAGAATTCAAATGTATTCGAACACTTCTTCGAACACAACGAATCGACCGTTTACGGCAGGCAGAAATAAATGCATAGTAGGAATCGCCAATTGATTAAACGAACAGTCATCAATGACGACCGACACGAATGGAAGGACAATCCAATTTAATTTATTTTTTTAATACCGTGGGCTAACAAAGAACACTTAGTCCAATTTCATATTTGTCTCCGTTGAGCCTGGCCACCTTGGCCTAGTATTTGGATAAAAGAACATTATATTGTTTATTATGTGGGAACGTAATAAGGTATTTTTAGATTGATGTTTTCGCTTAGAGGACTCGAAAAACAACGGGAGCTCCTCGGTGTCACTCTTACAACAACTCTGAACTTCTGTACTTTCACTGGATTAAAATGAAGAAACGAATCAAAGCTAAAACAGTAGCCACGAAGCTAATCGTCTCATACTCTACGAGATCAGGCGATATTTCACACAAGGATAGCTCAAGTCCGGCATCATGGAGTATCAGCAAAGCACTTTGCTGCGCAACATGACAGCAAATTAATGTGTTATGCTGGGTTCAGTCACGACTCTATACAACAAAAAGCCTTCAGGCTTGTTGTCGACCGAGGGGACAAAAGACATGGACCTAAGAATTTGTTATTCATTTTATTAACATTTCAAAAGAAATACAGCTTTAAGTTACTAACCTAATACCGCATAGGTACCTGATATCAGCGAAATGCCTAAAAAGGACGTGAAGTATATTAAATATCTTATTTCGGTAGTGGTATAACAGTAACAATATTTTTTCGAAATTTCCCGGGAATTCCCGGGAATTCCCGGTTCCGACTTTGAAACTTCCCGGGATTCCCGGTTCCTCGAAAACGACCCGATTTTGGAATCCCTAATACCTACCCATCGCAGTTTTAAAGTAGGTAGGTAGGCCTAAATGTACCTGCCTACCTAATGCTCTTTGTTCCATATTTAGTGGAACAACCGTTTTGCAATAATTTTTATACGAAAGTAGGTAGGTATAGGTAAAACATTTCAGTGGCTAGGTAGGTAGGTACCGTTTTTATATTCAACTTTGAATCAAAATTTTTATTTAGGTACCTTTATTTACTAGTAGAAAAACTTAATTAAACACGTACCTAGGTAGATATAGATGAATTAAAACTAAAGATGGCCAATGTCCATACAAATAATAATAATAATAATAATAATAATGCTGGACAATTCACACAGCATTATCTAGCCCCAAGCTAAGCAGAGCTTGTGTTATGGGTACTAGATAACTAATATACACTACATGGATAGATATTTTTATTATACATAGAAAACACCCAGACTAACGGAACAAATTTCTGCAGATCGTACACAAATTTGTTCCGAGGCGGGGATCGAACCCGCAACCTCCTGCGTCGCAGGCGGACCTTCGCCCGCTACGCCACGGAGGTCGTCAAAAAAAAAATTTGCGTTCCTATGAAAAAGCTTGAAACAGATAAACATATTTTATTTATAACTAGCTGCTGCCCGCGGCTTCGCCTGCCGATTCGCCTGTAGTTCCCGTTCCCGTGGTAATTCCGGGATAAAACATAGCCTATGTCCGTCTCCTGGTTCTAAGCTGCCTCCCCACCAATTTTCAGCCAAATCGGTTCAGCCGTTCTTGAGTTATAAATAGTGTAACTAACACGACTTTCTTTTATATATATAGATTTGTCAAATTATACGTTTAAATTATACGAAATTATACGAAATTCTGCCTAATTCCAGATGGCGCTGACCCATAGCCCGAAAATCGTAATAGGTAGGTATTCCACGATTAAACCAAGTTAATGAATAGGTAGGAGTCGTTTCATAATCCCAAAAAATCATTTGTAGTCTTTTTTCAATAAGTTTTTGAGGCTTACACGTTGATATTTACAAATTTTGTTTTATTGGAACTAATTGGAAGAGAATTAGTCTTATTATCACAGATATTATAATACTATACTAGCTTATTATTAAGCTAGTCTCCAAGGAATTATGATGATGGCGTGGTAATCGTTTTACAAGATAATGCGTAGTTTATGGGGTAGATGGCGCTAATTAAAAGTTAACCTTTATGATTAGTGCCCTAAAACATTTTTTTACTCATAAAGCTATTAGTCAAAAAGGGCACAAATTTTATACACATGTATAAAATTTGTGTCTGTACATAATCATACCAAACCATAGAAGCCACGGACTGAAAAACAAGATCCGTCAAGTGCGACTGTTACTCGCGCGCCGAGGGTTTCGAACGTTTGTCAACAATTAAGGACCAAAAGTAGGTACCTACCTACCGGCACAGATATTATAATACTATACTAGCTACCGGTTAGAGACTTCGCAATTTAACGAATACCTAAAAATAGTCGGTACCAATACCAACCTACATTCAGCAGCCAGCGTCTTGGGGACGCTTCCGACGGGTATGGATCAGTTGAGCTACCTGTAGATTGTTTGCAACAGTCTGCAGTTAGCTCAATTGTTTCAATTGTAAATACTAATTATTTTATAATTTTCTTTGTGACTAAAGGCTTCTGCCCGTTAAAAAAAAAACTACATTTCAGATGGATCTCCCTGCATGCTTAGGTTAAAGTGGGTAATGGTAAATTTTTCTACTTTTTTCAAAATATTTCAAAAAGTATGAAACCAACAGAAATTTTAAAAACTGTTTTGAAATGTCCAAACCGATACCTTTCATTTGATACCCCATTCGGTGGGGTAGCCCCCCTTTTTGGCCATTTTTCAAAAAGTGTTCTTTTTACAGACACCTATATCGGCACGTCAGTCGTAGGACATGATAATTATATGTGTTTGATATAGGTAAATTAGACTGTTAGTTTATTTTTTGATAAATATACGAATTTTATTGAATTTTATTTAATTTTTGTCATAATACCGATTTTGGGTACAAATATACCGATTTTAGTTGGCAGCTCTACCGATTTCGCACTTTGACGTTCGAGACCACTGGAAATGATGTAGGTTGACGCATGTTTCTGTAGTTTTTGTTACGCGACTCTTGTGCATCTTCCGATAGCTGTCCAATAGGAAGAACTGCGAAATATTTGATAATATTTTCTCCGTGTAAAAGTATATTGTGGACTGAAGATGGCATTATAATAGGTACCAATTATATTCATTCTATGATATATTATATATTCTTGCAGTTCCCATTGCGTATTTGCCAAATTATTTGGCAATCATCATTCCTGAAAAAGGAACTTGTAAAATAATGTCCTCTACATTTTTGTACCTAATTAATGTTTCATCTACACCTGTTATTTCCGCAGAATATGTGCTGTTATAGAAAAATCTTCGTGCGGGATTCCCATCGTTAGTGTTCCCACTGCCTTGCCGAGGTTTATCTACTATCAATCCTATCTCATCCCTGAAACGTTTCTGAAAAAGTCCTATTTTTCCTTCATAAATTTCTTGTTTTCTTCACTCGTAGCAGACCAAGCTGACCAAGTTTTAAAAGACAGATTATAGGATATGTTTAATATCATTGTAAGGTGGACAGTCCATACTGGTAGGCGCTTTCATTTTCAGGTCTGTCAGTAACTTCCTACAAATCACTCCAGTTGCGGAGTAGCCCCACATATCGTGCTCGTGGAATCGAAGGAGTAACCGTTAGTACCTGGGCCACTTTTCCATATCTTTATTTATCATATCAATGATGGTTGCAAAGCCTTAATATGCCTGGTGTTTTCATCTACAATAGCCCTGGTTTTGTCTAGAGTCCTAACAAAAGTCTAAAGAAATGGGTCTACAAAAACGAACCAATGAAGGTGACGGATTTTTCCAAATAACGAAACCCGACAGCTCATCAATTCATCTGATAGGGAGCATAGAATTGATGAAGACTGACGAATGATATGAATGAAAACGATGAAGACTTTAGAACTTGAATCTACGGATATTACAGGCGTATTTGTATTTTCTTTATTAATCAAAAACTTATTCTATTCTTATTTCTACGACAATTTAAATTAAACCATAAAAAGTTTAATGATGAAGCTAGCTAGTAGATGAGCTTCACTTTAAGTAACACTAATATGAATGGCTGGAATAATTTTTACCTCCTTTTATATCCTATTTTGCAATATTGAATGAATATGTCAATATTATCACTTACATTCTCACGCAAAATGAATGAATATTAAAAAAAAAACAAATAATTATGTCCATACTGTTCATGCGAACAGTCTCTGTGGTAAACCACAAAAGATAACAAACTTCCTGCTCCGACTTTTATCACATTTCTTTCATAACTTCTATATCCGCAAACTACCGCAGCTGTTTTTTTTCATAATGTGTAGGAATATGCCTAGTAAAGGTCAAACCGCACTTGAGCGGCGCGGTACCACGCGGCCATATATTCTTTCTATTGATTTCAATGAAGCTAACCGTACTTGAACGGCGCGGCCCTGCAGATTTGGGTCCCAGAGAATACTTTGCCGCGCCGCGCACCGCCGCGCCGCGCCGCGCCGCTCAAGTGCGGTTGCAGCTCGCGGCGCGGCGGGGCGCGGCAATTTTCTAGTCAGTTATACGATTATAGTCAGTTTTAACATGTTTTACGGAGCTGATGATTAAGAAAATGAATATTTTATGAACCAAACCAGAAGAAACAATATTTGGTATATTTTGAAGTACACTATTGTATTTATTTCCAACCAAATGTTATTTCTCTTCATCTTTAATGACGTCCATCTTTCATGAAATCTTGCCACGCGTGTAGGGCATGCAAAATCGGAAGAATACCTAAAACCGGTTTTTGTTCGATTTTTTATTTTTATAATCGGTTTTTTCGATTTTTTCGATTTTTATTGTTTCAATACAAATAAAAATACTTAATTATTTTTGTAGTCATTTAATAAAACATGAAATCTAACCCGCTTGCCCGTGCTTGCCGAAAATACGATCTCAAAAAGCTCTTGATCAGACAAATTGTCAAATCGAATATCGCGCTCCCAATCTTCATCTATGATTTTTTTGCACTTATCAACCACATTTTTCCAGTCCTCTGGCGTGACATTTTCACAGGCATTGTGCAGTAATGTGAGCTTTTTATTTGCCGTAAAAGGAGGTTTAGTATTATGTCTGGCTGCGCGTGACCTTTGACGTAGGCCCATATCAGTTCAATCGCGTTATATTGACAGTGATAAGGCAAACGGATGACTGTATGGCCTTTTTCCTTAGCGATCTCATCTAAAATGTAAGTTTGCGTACGGGGTTTGTGTATATTATTAACTAATTTCAGTAATTAATTTTTCAGCATCGTCTCGTTGGCTTCTATGCCTTTGCTTTGCAGATATGCGATTAGTTCCATTTTTCGGTTGCTGGACGTCGGCGTTTTGTTTTTTTTGCACTGAGTGGTACGGAGCGTTGTCCATGATTATCACATGCGGCTCGTTTAAATTATTTAATAGGATCAAAAACCATTTCTTAAATTGTTCGAAATTCATTTCTTCATGATATTCTGTGGTCTTCATCGACTCGAATGCCAGAAGGCAATTAGGCACAAAACCTGAAGCAGTCCCAGCATGAGCAATTATGAGTCTCTGTCCTTTGCCTTCGGGTACTTTGGTGGTAAATTCCGCTTTCTCATCTGTCCACGATTTTGATACTGTGTGGTTTGCGTTGAGCCATGTTTCGTCCAAAAAACCACTTTCTCCCAGTCTATATCTATAACATAATATAAACATATTATTAACTACAACTTTTTAAATAATTAAGTAACTAGTTAAATCAAATTGCTTCGATTTTCACATTTTCATAATCGATTCATTATAGTCTGTGGTTAAGATGACGCACTACTCTATGGTAAACCAACCCTTACCACCAATAAAGTATGATTATTGTCTTGCGTACATATTGAAGGAATAAAAATATGGAACTTCATGCGCGTGATCACTACGTGTATGTCAACGTCAATGTCCCGCGTATCAAGCTTTAATTAACAAATAATACATACAATAAATTAGAGTGTGGTGTGGTGTTGCCACTGCCGGAGAATTTATAAAAATGGTAAAGATCGGAAAAATCAAAAAACATCGATTTTGACTTTGAAAACCGGTTTTAACAAATCCAGGAATATTGACCGATTTCCGATTTTTTCGATTTCCGGTTTTCCGATTTTGCATGCCCTACACGCGTGACATTTTTGTGCCGCGCAGCGCCGCTGCAGGCTGCAGTGCGGTTTGGAGAAGCCGCGCAGCGCCGCGGCGCGCCGCTCAAGTGCGTTTTGACTTGACCTTTAACACAAAAAGTAGCGCGTGGGGAGATGTGTGTCAGTGAAAACCTTCGACGAAAAAATATTTGTGAAAAATAAGGTAGATATTTTTTTTTATTTTTTTTTTATTTATTTATTTATTAAGTAATATATTTACTTTATCATAACAGTGAAGCACCAAATCGACAAAGAAATATAAAAGAGATACATTGATAAAAACACACATTATATGTGACGATTTAAGCACTTACTCAAAAATATTAAAATAATATGAAAATAAGTTTTAATAATATTTATAAAAACCTTTTTTAAAAACAAGCTTTTACTGCATTGTCATCAAAACTAAACGTGTTTATAAAATTTCAGCTCAAGTTGAAGATATCTGCTTCAAAATTGGGTTGCAAGATTCTACCCGTACGTATAGTACCTATTATAATATCTGTGCCCGTACAAACATAGTTTCATATATTGCAAGTTAAATAAAAGCTTCGGATTAAATAGCTGTTTCGTAAAAAATACATAATTAAACCTTCTTAAAAATTTAATGTACGGCATAGCATATCTCTGCTGAATATTTATTTCACAACATTGCATTGAAACATGTATCCTTATTCGCAATTAAAATTACAATCAAATAATAAACATCAATTAGAACTAGTATTTACAATTGAAATAATTGAGCTAACTGCAGACTTGCAAACAATCTAGATGTAGCTCAACTTATCCATATCAATACGATCAGTCGGAAGTGTCCCCAAGACGCTGGCTGCATTGCCCCGCTGTATGGCAAAATGGCAATGCTGATGCGCTGCGCAAATGTACCTATTGTATTATGTATATCAGTTATCTAGTACCCATAACACAGGCTCTGCTTAGCTTGGGGCTAGATACATGCTGTGTGAATTGTCTTGTTATTTATTTTTATATCAGATCCTACGGAGTGTAGACAAATTGTTATCAAGTATACAGGGTCATTGGTAATTCACTGACACAATCGTGAACCGTAGGCTCTGCCCATCACTACGAACGAACACGTTTGTGAAGACGTCGACACTAATATGTGCACCACGAAAGAAGTCGCGTCAGTTGTTTTCTCATTTGGTAAATACATGCGCACCACAAAGGATATATTACTCGTTGTCGAGTAGTCCTTTTCGCATAGAGTAGAGACAGCCACCCAGACAAACGCCCGTTTAGTTCATTCAGTGGTCTCTGGTTTTTGTGAACTCCACGGAAGAAATAAACTAACCTCCTTAGTTTTCACCTTATTGTTAGTTTGAACTTTTTCACTGGTAGAATGGTAGTAAACCTTTAAACAGTCGGAAAAGCCACGAAACAAAAAAGAGAGAAGGTGGTACTTCTGGCTATGCTCCAACTTTTGATGAGAGCTTTCAATAATGATAAACATTATATCCAGTAGTTGGCAAAGCACTTACCGCCAGTGTCCTTGTAAAACGCAGAATAACATAATAACCGCAAAACTTTTGAATCTAGCGCGCAATGTGAATCGAGCTACCCTACGAGTGATATAATCGGAAGCCAAATCAGACGTCTATTCCTTATAATACCTTGCCTCACGGAAGTATAAACAGCTGACCACATACAAAAACGAGTAGTACCTACCACTTCTGCGTTCACGTTCAGTAGGTTCCTTTCCAGAGGCCGGGCCCACACAACGCATTACAAGTTGTAATGCGTGAATTTATATGAGAGAAACCGCCGGGCGGCGTGTGTGTAGTCTCTCATATAAATTCGTATGATACAAACCGCACGCCTTCGCCTCCGGCCCGGCCACGGTTTCTGTGTGTGACGGCTTTAGATTGATATGGTATTACTCGCACACAAAAACAACACAATGGAACACTTTCCGTTGATACCTACCTAGATTGTCAAAAAACATTAACAGTTAACATTTATGATTTAGTTAGGTTAGTATAGCAGCATAGGTACTCTGTGTATAGTAAATGTTGTTAAAGTCAGTCAGTCCGAGAGTTGTATTGTAACCCAGAGTTCAGGGATGGAGCTACTTGCTCCATACTTGATCAGAAACGTGCTATCGTCGTCTTAGTGAAACAAAAGCCACTTGGAAGTGTTCCAAATTGTAAGGACGCCAGGTCCGGAAGTCCAAACCCAACTGCATCGAAATCCCCCGCTCCAGCAGACTTGGACGCTGTACTTGCTGAACTGAAGCGGCTCACACTTCAGGTCGCTGTGCTCCCTGTCATCGAAGCGAGTATAAATGCTATGAAGACTGAATTATCGGGCTTGAAATTAATCAAGCAAGAAATTTCAGATATCAAATCTTCAATGAGTTTTATGGACCACAAAATCGTGGCCTTCTCAGATAAGATCACGGAAATGGAAAAGGATTTACAATCACTGCATAAAACTATTGAACATTTAAAAATCTAAATCAAAAACTCTTATTCCCATAAATACAATAAATGTACACTTAGAAAAGGTCAAATTATAAAATTATAAACTGACACGGAAATAAAATGATTTTTTTATTTCTATCGCTTCGTTAGGTAGACTAGATTAAAGAAGCGACGAAAAAAATTTAGCCTGTTAGTTGTTAAAATAAATATATAAAAAATGTAGTATGGGTGCCATACCAACTCACATTCCTACTAAACAAGAAGACTTATTGAGATTTGTTGTTTCAGTTAAAAAGTACCCAAATTGAAACAAAAATGTCCGAAACGAGAAAAAGCGGTAAGTATAGTTTAAATAAGTAAATAACCTACTTACATAATATGGGTAATTCTAATTTCTTAATACTTCTTTATAAAATCGATCTCATCTATTTATATAAAATATTACACGCAATCATTGATTCCCCCGGGCTGTTATCAGAGATATCTTTTAATACACGATTTAGTGAGCTCAGGTACAACACAACCAACCTCTTTGCTTTGTTGACTTATAAAAACAATATCTCATTTTACAACCCCCTAACCCGAATGGCCCGCCAATACAATAATTTAGCTCAGGATAACATTGTACTTGACATTTTTGTTCCCAAATTGAGCCAATTTACCCGAACTTTAAAATCAATAAATTAAACTCCTAATCTAAGCATACAATGGTGTAATTGTCTCAAACACTTACATAAAATAATTAGCATAAGGTCCACCTTTATTCAATTTTATAAATTATTTTTTTTAATATTTTGAAATTTTTGCTCTACATTTATTTATTTATTTATTTATTGACTTAGTACAGAATTACTATTCTAATCACAGTAGTCATACACGAATAATTAAATGTTACATTTTATATAGTTCAAAGATAAAATCAATATATCTAATACTTATAAATTTCTTATAAAAAATAATAATAATAATAATAAAAATTTATGTCAGCTGATGAATAAAACAATAAAAATAAAATAACAAATTCAATTAAAGTCAAAGTAAATATTGTATATAAAAGAGATCTAATTTATCATGTATATATTCAAATAAATAATTCTATGTTACATGTTTTGCATGATTCTCTATATGCACATAATTTGTGAAATGATCAAGTTCTCAACCCATTTTATTCAAGTTTTGTATATTCTGTGATTATTTTATGTTTTGTGCGTCTAAAGAAATAAAATAAATAAATAAATTTCTGAGATAGAGAATTTATGAAAAAACTAAAACATCTTTTAATATAAATTATGGTAGATTCTTTTATATAGACCTTCCTCTATAAGAAAAAAATAGTCGCTAAGCTCAAAGCCCAGATAGTATTTCATCTGAATTTTATTTAAATAAGTAACTATACCATACACCTACCAACATACAACATATCCTATAAATACTTTATGGTCCAACAGTTTAAAAAATGGTGTTCACTCTTTATGTCGAAAATGAGAATTACCCATATTGGTAAAGCGTATGAAACCAAAATCTTATGCTACATCCTATACGACCTCCGTAGCGCGGCGGGCGAAGGTCCGCCTGCGACGCCAGAGGTTGCGGGTTCGATTCCCGCCTCGGAACAAATTTGTGTACGATCTGCAGGAATTTGTTCCGTTGGTCTGGGTGTTTTCTATGTATTTATAATAAAATATTATCTATCTATCTACCTTTATAATGTATTAAATATATCAGTTATCTAGTACCCATAACACAAGCTTTGAGTAGTTTACTTTGGGGTTAGATGATGCTGTGTGGATTTTCCAGCATTATTTATTATTATTATTTTATACGATACGGTACGGTAAGCCATGGCTGCCGCCGCCGTGGCGGTCGTGGCGGCGTAAGAATCGACCCACAACTCAGCCCGTGGATGTCGTAAGAGGCGACAAGGAGAACACCTACTAGAGGAAGGGCAGCAGAGTAGACTCCGGTGTATCATGAACTACTACGGCGAACACCAATGTGCTCCAAGCATGGTGATTATGGTAAACCCATTGTTTGGGAAGGCATGTGCCATACCTGCAATAGGATACCTACTTTCGTATATACGTTACTTAGTTAAGTCTGCATTTTGTCTGCTGACCCAGTTATTTTCAAGTTTATAGTAGCGGAAAATATGTTAATAAATTAATATCTACACACCATCATCTAGCCTTATGTTTTAGTTTTTTTATGTTATTTTATTATGTTTCCAGATTACTTAGAACTGATGGAAGAATTTGACGTCAAAGTACCATTCAAAGTTGAAATCTTTTACGATAGCGACGATGATAAAAGTCCGACAAATGAAATTGAAAATAATAAGAACGATCAAGCTCAGGACCTAGATGACATTTTAAGTGGCATAATTGGAGATATAACAAAAGCAGCAGAAAAATCAAACAAACAAATTAGTCACGCATCGAGCAAAAAACGAAGACTGTCTAGCGAATCAAGCCCAGCAAATAAAGCAAAAGCGAACAAAAAGGTTGATGGATATGAGGTACAAGTAGCTGAAACACTGAACGTAGAGTATCGAGCAGAAAATATACAAAACGATGAGGGTGTCTCCAGAGAAGAAGCTCAGCAAAGTTCTATTAATAACCAAACATTGTATGCTAGGCAAAGCTCGAATGATATTACAAGCCCAGCAAATGATCAATGCGCACCATGCAAGCAACATAAAATACAAAGTCAGCCAATTATGCCAAACACTACCTGGCAAGACACTATTAACAGCACAAGGTTTTGCCAAGTTAATAACAGCTATACAGCAAATACAAGACAAACTTCAGACAGTAATAATAACGAACAAACTTTTTATAGCTCTTCAAGTAGCCAAAATTCTACAAATAACAGTACTCACCCACTTATTAGCCTTTCGCAGATGATTGTTTCACAAAATCAAGTCGATCTGCACGCAAAAGCGAGTGAATGTATAGGAACGTTACTAGCAACAGTATCTAACAATCTGGTTTTCGTCATGAAGGCTTGGACAAAATACACGCAAGTCTGTAAATCAACGAATACACCATCATATAATAATATAGTAGAAATTGCTAGCAAGCAGTATCGCGAAACGAAATATCATTTCTTTTATCTATCATTAACCTCCGTAAATAATACTCTACTGCCCAAGGAAAATGATCATGTTTTTATAGACAAGTTCATTGAATATACGTTGGAAATGGCAAGATCAAAAAATATTTATTTCACATATCAGGACATGACGGCATTGGTCTACGAACTATTTGCTTGGGTAAAATCTTATAGATACCCATTACTGAATGAACTATTGCGTTCTCCAGCTCAACCAGCTCAACCACAAGGTCATACTAATAACAGAAGCAAAGAATATCAAGGTTGGCATTGCGACAGCACAAATAATGCAGGCAACATAAGATATAGGATTGAATATCCTAGTCCGGCTGTAAATGTGAATTCATCGGCTATGGGTACGACTCAGCCAGTTCAAAACGTAAACCTACCTGTACAGAGCTTTACGTATTATGAAACACCCATGCGAAATCGGAGACCTGAACCACAAAACCTTGCGAATCCTTCAACTTACGTCGAAGAATTTCAGGCTTTTACAAGACAGGACAACCTAAGTTTGTTTCGAGGTGCAACTGAAGACCCTAAGAATAATGTAGGCAAGACTAAACGAAGGCCTAAACCCAAAAAAAAACATCCAGTAGTATCAGTACAGGAAGTGCAGGCTCGAACTTGGCTACCACCATCTTATCAGGACAGTATATCAGCGCAGCGCAACTATTCAGAGAACCATCTCATAAGTTCAGCTCACTACGATTTATTCCAACCAGAAAATGAAGCGTGTGAAGTAAACAGATCATTGTCCAGGGACAGTGGTATAGTCAGTCCCGTGAGTATATTTTCTAAAAGTTTTGTCATCGTCATAGGCACCTGCCTAGTGCCTATAAGATGATGTAATGTAACTGATGCCATCTACATCATCTCTCGTAGATGTCAACATGCAGAGATTCTATTTCAATTGCGCTTTGTCGAAGAAATAGTCCCCCGGAAGTATCTCGAATATTTCAAAATATCCCAAAATTATTTCAGACTATAGAAAAGTTACAGATTGTACGATCCATACCTACCTACTCATATTATTAATACAATGTTTTTTTACATCTAATTAAAAATGTTCCATTGCAGAGCTCTTCTGTGGTTATGACGCCGTTGATCACTCACGTAACGTCACTGAACCCCAGTGCTACTCAGATTAAACATGGACCATGCGTGGTATGCGGCACGGCTACTAAGCAAATGTGCCTGGGATGCTACAAGACCTACTACTGCAGTAGTCGCTGTCAGGTAAGTAAATAACAAACAACACAGCCCTCCTGCCTCCTCCTCAGCACATAGGTCCACTATTGAACGCACCTCCCACGAGGACCTCTTACAAGAGGGACCACGCTTGGAAGGTGAATTCGTGATCACAGTGTATAACCATAGATAAATGATTATGGTGTAACGTATTACTGTACCAAGCCCATCAAATCTATTTGCAAATACCACAAAACCATCGAGTTTACTTAATAATACAATACTGATTGTTTCACACTATTGATAATATTTTGATTTTTTTACACTATTGCATTAGGTGCCCCTGTAAAAATAGTGTAAGTACTTTTTATAAATAAATTTAAAAAAATACAATGTACGAAAATTAACACGATAGGCAGTTCCCCCCCCCAGGTCTGTCATAGTCAGACGTGTTGTACTTTGCTCCGACAATTTTAATTTCATACGCCCGTTTAAGTTAAAGAATAGCTCAACAAAAGTGATCAACGTCTGCGGAGCGGCTCTTCACATGGATTGACACAATCAGTTTCGGAATAAAACATATATTTATGGTGCAAAACTTGAAGATAGTCGAAACTAATTTGTGAGTAAACATATTTTATTTACCCACATTACAAAAAAATACTATCTCTTAGTAAGAGCAAACACAAATTCAGTCCACGCCTAGAAGAATTACTGAGCGCCTGAAATTTTTGGAATAGCAAGACTCTCTGCTCTACTGGCCTTTACTATTAGAACTTTAAGAGGACAAACTTCTACAGAATGCTTCCACTTAAGCGGACCCCACCACAGACTCCTGATGCCTCGAGCGCCGCTGAAACCTCGGTGAAAAATCCAGTTCCGATGCATACCCCGCTTTACTCCATTTTCTCACAACAAAAACTTGATTCGGAGTTTCAGGAGGACTCAGCTTCGAAACGCATGAAACGTAAAGTCGACAGTATTGAAACAATCGACAAATGCACTATTATTTCAGAAATGCGTACGCTTTTTAGTCAATTCACGGAAGAGCAAAACAAAAAACTCTCGTCTCTGCAAACGTCTATAGAAAAGTCAGTTCAGGTCTCCATTGCAGCGCTAAGCGCAGAACTCTCTGAACTCACTAAATCCTTCGAGTACCTTTCAGCGCGACAGGAGGAAACTGTTGCTAACTTAAAAATAATAGAGAAAGACCGTGAGCAAGATCAGGAGTACATCCGCTCGCTCGAGCGCGCAGTCGAACTCCTTGAGCGCAAAGCACGTAGCTCCTGTCTCGAAATTAGAAATATGCCTAAAGCTGAGGGTGTCACTGGCCTAACAGAGTCGAAGGCTGAGCTACGAGATCTGATTATCAACTTGGGAACGACTCTCAACACTAAGATTGATGAGGTAGAGATTAAGGATATCTATAGACAGCACAGCAACAGAGAGGTAATTAAACCGATCACCGTCGAGTTCACTACAGTTCTGAAAAAAGAAAGCGTTCTAAGCTCGGTAAAAAAATTTAATAAGGATAGGAAAGGCAGCGACAAGCTTTCCACAAGTCACCTTCGTATAAAAGGTCCCTCTCAACCTGTTTACGTCTCAGAATGTCTGACTTTCAGAACTAAACAGCTTTTCCGCTTAGCGCGTGAATTCAAAAACACACATAACTACCATCACTGTTGGACTGCGAATGGCGTCGTGTACTTACGCAAGAAGGATGGCGCGCCTCATATCCGCATCAACTATGAATCGGATCTTAGTAAGCTGGAGCCAGATAATCCTAAATGACTAGTGACTACTGAAAACTTAATTTATAATGCATGCTTAAATTTTTTTCATTGTTTGTTTAACTTTTTTAATTTTTGTAACTCCATGCGAAATTTGAATGTCTACATATGTACTTACGGTGTTATAAATAACAATTATCTTGGAATCTTACGGTACAACTACGAGATCATTGGTTTAATAGGTTTTCATACATGTAAAACTAAATATTGCTTTCAACAATACTCAAGCAATTGCTTTGTGTGTGATCTTATTTTGATAATACGTGAACAAAGTGTGAACTCTATTTTTATCGCTACTCATGCTCACTGGTATTATTTCTGCTGTTGTGCACCAATTTATGGTCTGTTACTCTATAAATACCTATTATGATGGATACAATTCTAGATATCGAGCGCCATTTAGATGATTTGAGCGTGTCTAACTCTTTTACGTGTACCCCGGAAACCTGCTCTACTATAATGAACGATCCCAAGTCAAATTGCATAAACATAATTGCCCAAAACATTAGAAGTATAAATCGTAATTTGGATGGATTTTATACTTTACTCAATAGAATATCAGTAGAGCAGGATTTAATCATTCTGACTGAGTCATGGCTCTCCGGAGGATACCTGACCCCGAGTTTAGATGGTTATATTACTACGGTCTCTACTAGGTTGCATAACCAAAACGACGGACTTGTAATACTAGCAAGATCAAACCTTCATTGTAATATTTATGAACCTAAATTTTCGGACGCTAATTGCATTATTATTACTTATAAAAAAGACATTGCCGTGATTGCCATTTACAGACCTCCCTCTTTCGTTAATATTGATAATTTTACACACTCCTTAGATGACACGCTTAAATCTCTGTCCAATTATAAGACGGTGGCGATAGTAGGCGATATAAATATAGACATAAAACCTGACTCGAAAGACAGGCACGCGGCTGAATATTTGAATCTTACTGCTTCGCATGGCCTTCTTCCAGCACACATTTTTAACACTCGATCCTTCAGCTGTCTTGATCACGTGATGCTGAGAACGAAACTTCAATCCAAAACTATTGTCGTTGAAAATAGCCTCACAGATCATTACACTGTAATATTATCTTTAGATTTTAAAAATGATGCTTTAAGATGCCCCCAATTAGGAACTACTAGGATCAATTATGACAAAATTCACAGCTATATTGACCAGACGAATTTTCAGTGTGTACTGGACTGCACAGACTGCGAGAACGCTGCTGATATCCTCACCAATATGGTCTCGGATATTGTGAAGTCTTGTACAACGATAGTACACTGGCCTAAGCGCAAGACTCCCATTAAGCCGTGGATAACGCCTGGCTTAATCAGATGCATGAAAAATAGAGACCACTTGCACTGTCGCTTGAGAAAGTCCCCTGAAAATATGTCAATAAAATTAACGTACACGAGATATCGTAACTTTTTGAATCGCATTTTACGCAGGGCTAGACTAACATTTGAACGCGCACAAATTCAACAAGCTAATACGATGAAAAAGATGTGGCAGGCAATCAACAGCGTTACTAACTTGAAACCTAAGAAATCACATTCTACAGAACTCCTCACTGTTGCTTCCTGTCCCTTAGATGCCGTAAATCATGCAAACGACTATTTTGCTAGCGTAGGTGAGGATATAGCTAATAGTATTAAGACTACTTCTCCCATTCCCGCGACTGTCTCTCCATCTTACAACTCTACCTCAAGTGTTTCTCAGTGCAATTCCTTTGTGTTGCTCGAAACAGATCTCACTGAAGTTGTAGCGATCATAAACTCACTCAAAAATACGGCTACCGCGGGGTGTGATGGTATATCTTCTCGCATACTCAAAGAAAATAAGTTTATCCTGGCGGGTTTATTAACTCACATATGTAACCTAGCTATTAAACAAGGCTGCTTTCCCAAAGCTTTTAAAAAGGCCACTATTATACCTATTCACAAGACTGGCTCTAAAAGTGATGTTCACAACTATAGGCCCATCTCCATACTCCCTACTTTTTCAAAAATATTAGAACGTATTTTAAATAAGCGGCTGGTTAATTATTTAGAGCACCACGGCCTTATCTCAGTTAATCAATACGGCTTTCGCCAAAACATATCAACTGCTGATGCTGTCTTTGACCTTACTGACTCTATTGCCCGTGGTCTCGATTCTGGACACAAGTGCCTGGCGATCTTTTTAGATTTAGCTAAGGCCTTTGATTCTGTGTCTATTCCCCACCTACTTCAGAGACTTGAGATGCTGGGCATTCGTGGTTTTCCATTGTTACTCTTCAAAGACTATCTCACTGACAGAGTTCAATGTGTTGGGATCACTAGTACTTCCAGCTCATATTTACCAGTCAAATACGGTGTGCCTCAGGGCAGTATTCTCGGTCCGACTCTCTTCCTTGCCTATTTAAACGATCTATGTAATCTGGAATTGCCGCTTGGTAAGATTTTTACATATGCAGATGATACCGCTCTTGTTTTCAAGGGAGATAGCTGGAACACTGTTTTATATATATGCCCAGATTGGATTTAATATTGTAACTAATTGGCTATCCAGTAGTCTGCTTAAGTTAAATGTCTCTAAAACTAAACTTATGACATTTTCTCTCATTAATAAATTCCAACCGCCCCCTGATTTTCATATTGCCGCCCACACGTTCTCTACTTCACCCAACTTATGTGCTCAAAACTCTTGTACGTGTCTTAAGCTGCAAAGAACATCATATATCCGTTATCTAGGTGTGACGCTTGATTCCCGATTATCTTTTGATCAACATATTTCGACGCTTGTAGGTAGAGTAAGAAAACTCATTGCTATTTTCAAGAACATTCGCCATGTCACTGACAAGGATACTATTCGCACTATTTACTTTTCACTTTGTCAAAATTTACTTACATACTGCATAGAGTCTTGGGGTGGAGCCCCTAAAACCCTACTGCTCCCATTGGAAAGGGCACAGCGCGCTGTGCTTAAGGTCAGTTATTTCTTGCCTTATAGATTCCCTACTACTGCACTTTACAAAGATGCTAACGTCTTAACAGTTCGTCAATTATTTATATTGAGACTTATAATAAGACAGCACAGATTTTGTCCAGCGTCGCGAGGCGGACGGCGTGCTTATAGAGTGTTTGATGGAATGCAGTCTTCCACTGCTTTCATTCAACATTTTCCCTGTTTTCTGGGTAGCTATTTATACAATAAGCTCTCTAAAGCGGAATGTTTACGTGATCTCAACTATTTCCAACTGAAAGCATATATCTCTAATATTCTTAAAAACCTTTCGTATGACTGTACCGAGGACTTGCTGATTGTTATGAAGTGACAAATTATACTTTGATTCTCTATCTTATATATTCTCGCATAATCCTTAGCTGATAATATGACAATTATTATAAGTAGGTAACTCATAAACTTTGCTTTTTAATTAGTGTAAGTTGATTATGTTTAATTCATTTCATTTAACTCTTAATCAACATAGAGTCAATTTATTTAATTTTATATTTGTGTTAATTTTATTTATGCTAACAAATCAATTTTGAATCAATTTATAATTATTTAATTAAGCTATTTACACAACCATCTGGAATCATTTTAGTAATTTTACACATTATTATTATTATGTTTTAATTCTTTCTGCTTATTTAAAGTAATCAACCACGCAGAATATTTTGTAAATCCTTTAAAATGTTTATAACAAGATTAGAATCATGACACTTTAACTTAATTTCATTATTTTATGTTTTAAATTATTATTGTATGACGTCATCTTCTCGAACTATATTTGTAACATAGTAGGGGGAGCGCAGCTGCCTATATTACAGACTTCTCAGTCTAGTTTAGGCAACTGAGGCTACATAATAGTTTGAACAAGAATTTTATTTTGTACTTAACTTATTTCATAATGTTGACAAATTTATTATGCTATGTTTTGAAATGATTCTTTTTGCAATAAATTTATTATTATTATTATTATTATTATTAGTCAAGTCACGCACGCACGCAAGCCCAGTGAGATCGCTCGCTGTCCGCTGCATGGCTGGCTTGGCAGCCGCACACAGGCGATCCACCAATCACGCAAGAGCAGCGACTCCAATGCGCATGAGTTCAGCTACGGATGCTCCTTTATTCTGAATACTAACTTGGATGAGTGAAGCTCGAAGGAATAAATAAATAATACCTAATAATAATTAAATGAATGATCTTAAGATAAACCTTTATTCACAAAGAAAATAACAATCAAATTATAGAAATAAATTAAAACTCGTATTAAAAATTTAAGATAAGTAAATATTTGAGGACCTCTGTGGCGTAGCGGGCGAAGGCAGGAGGTTGCGGGTTTGATTCCCGCCTCGGGACAAATGTTTGTACGATCTGCAGATATTTGTTCAGGGTGTTCTGGATGTTTTCTATGTATTATAAAAAATATCTCACTTTGTAGTGTATTGTATTAAGTATATCAGTTATCTAGTACCCATAACACAAGCTCTGCTTAACTTGGGGTTAGGGTACATCTGGTCCGAATCTCAAACTGATCCGCGGACGAGATGTCCACTTCACTTTTGTATTGGGGTACATCTGGTCCGAATCTATATTCTCTTGATTTTAGATTCGGATCAGTTGTACCCTAAACCAAAAGTGAAGTGGACATCTCGTCCCAATCTCTCCGTTACTTTTCAAGGTTTCTGAATTGAAATACTTCCAGCACAAATGCTGCCAGATTTCTAATGGTAAATTATAGTACTTGTCAAGATCTACATTTAGGATGACAGCTATCCTCAAATCACGATATCTCAGGAACTGACCATCCCAGAGCACCAGTTTCTAAAGTGAAATTGTAGTACTCGTCGAGATCTACATTTTTGATGACAGCTGTCAAACTTCAAATCACTATATCTCGGGAACTGACCATCGCAGAGCACCAGTTTCTAAAGTGAAATTGTAGTACTCGTCGAGATCTACATTTTTGATTACAGCTGTCAAACTTCAAATCACTATATCTCGGGAACTGACCATCGCAGAGCACCAGTTTCTGAAGTGAAATTGTAGTACTCGTCGAGATCTACGTTTTTGATGACAGCTGTCAAACTTCAAATCACGATATCTCGGGAACTGACCATCGCAGAGCACCAGTTTGAGTAGTAAAATAAAGTGCTCATTGAGATCTACATTTTTGATGACAGCTGTCAAACTTCAAATCACGATATCTCGGGAACTGATCATCTCGGAGCACTAGTTCCTAATGTGAAATTGTAGTACTCGTCGAGATCTACATTTTTGATTACAGCTGTCAAACTTCAAATCACGATATCTTGGGAACTGACCA
Source organism: Eupithecia subumbrata (assembly GCA_949316285.1). Lineage (NCBI taxonomy): Eukaryota > Metazoa > Arthropoda > Insecta > Lepidoptera > Geometridae > Eupithecia > Eupithecia subumbrata. The sequence goes on from OX438643.1 coordinate 26,947,467, forward strand.
TCGCAGAGCACCAGTTTAAGTAGTAAAATAAAGTGCTCATTGAGATCTACATTTTTGATGACAGCTGTCAAACTTCAAATCACGATATCTCGGGAACTGATCATCTCAGAGCACCAGTTCCTAAAGTGAAATTGTAGTACTCGTCGAGATCTAAATTTTTGATGACAGCTGTCAAACTTCCAATCACTATATCTCCGGAACTGACCATCCCAGAGCACCAGTTTCTAAAGTGAAATTGTAGTACTCGTCGAGATCTACATTTCGGATGACAGCTGTCAAACTTCAAATCACAATATCTCGGGAACTGACCATCGCAGAGCACCAGTTTCTATGGGTAAATTATAGTATTTGACAGCTGTCAAACTCCAGTTTTATTCAATTTTGTTTATTTGATGCACTGAGTTAGCTACTTTTAGCTCACCAAATTTCATGATTCTAAATCTTGGGGAAGTATTCTATAGGTTTTGTGTGCATGTGTTTCCCTTGGAAATTTAAAAATATTCGGACATAAACGGCTGTAGCTTTTGATTGCGTTGACCTATAAGTTTTATTTATATCGAGGCCTCAAGAGGTTATGTACTTGATGTTAATTTTAACTCTATACTTCCACGCGTTCCTAAGAAAGTTAGGTTGACTGACAGACAGACAGACGGACAACAAAGTTATCCTATAAGGGTTCCTTTTTTCCTTTTGAGGTACGGAACCCTAAAAACATACAGAAGTATTGAGAACCTCTTCTATATTTTTTTAATCAGTTGAAATATCACGAAATAAAACATTTTTTTGAATTCGGTCGCTTCGATAGCTTCGATTCGATTTTTAGACTAGAGTAATGAGAGAAAGAAACTTTAAGCCTTTTATTTGATAGTTTTCGAGTTGTCTTTTGGCTGGTTGGCCATGCAGCTTTAATAAAAAACGGCAATATTCAAATAAAGATCAAGGCCATTCGTTATTCAACCAATGTTCAACGAGTTGGCTAACTGAGACCGCTAGGCCGAACGAAACGGCTGACTGGGATGCCGTCGGATCATATAAATTTCGTCACTGTATTACCTATTCTGATACTACAAGAATTAGATTTAGTTATATTTTTAACCCCCGACGCAAAAAGAGAGGGTTGTTATAAGGTTGTTATTGATTTAACATGTCTGTCTGTCTATCTGTCTGTGGTATCGTAGCTCCGAAACGTATGAACCAATTTTCGTTTACTTTTTATGTGTCATAGATAATTTTATCCCAAGTATTCCAAGCCATGTTTTATGAAAATCTGTCGGAGTTTGTAAAATTTTTAATTTTGTTCTTATTATGACAGAACTGTATTGATTTACTTTTATATTTAGAGAATAAAAATATTATGTTTTGGTTGTGCTGCTTTTTTTTCTATTGATGTATAAACTGTAATAAACGTGTAATTGACTGAAAAAAGTTTTTATTTTCGCCAAACAGCTAACACGTTTCATAACCCCTTCCACTGTAGGGAATTGTGGAACTTGGGCAGAAGTTGGCCTGTTAGGGTCGTAGAGATCAGTTTTTTTTTATAAGTTAGCGATCTACACTCATAATGGGATACCGAATAGATCAGTGCCCGACATAATATTGTGATTTGAAGTTTGACAGCTGTCATCAAAAATGTAGATCTCGACGAGTACTACAATTTCACTTCAGAAACTGGTGCTCTGGGATGGTCAGTTCCCGAGATATCGTGATTTGAAGTTTGACAGCTGTCATCAAAAATGTAGATCTCGACGAGTACTACAATTTCACTTTAGGAACTGGTGCTCTGAGATGATCTGTTCCCGAGATATCGTGATTTGAAGTTTGACAGCTGTCATCAAAAATGTAGATCTCAATGAGCACTTTATTTTACTACTTAAACTGGTGCTCTGCGATGGTCAGTTCCCGAGATATCGTGATTTGAAGTTTGACAGCTGTCATCAAAAATGTAGATCTTGACGAGTACTACAATTTCACTTTAGGAACTAGTGCTCTGAGGTGATCAGTTCCCGAGATATCGTGATTTGAAGTTTGACACCTGTCATCAAAAATGTAGATCTCAGATGGTCAGTTCCTGAGATATCGTGATTTGAGGATAGCTGTCATCCTAAATGTAGATCTTGACAAGTACTATAATTTACCATTAGAAATCTGGCAGCATTTGTGCTGGATGTATTTCAATTCAGAAACCTTGAAAAGTAACGGAGAGATTGGGACGAGATGTCCACTTCACTTTTGGTTTAGGGTACAACTGATCCGAATCTAAAATCAAGAGAATATAGATTCGGACCAGATGTACCCCAATACAAAAGTGAAGTGGACATCTCGTCCGCGGATCAGTTTGAGATTCGGACCAGATGTACCCTAACCCTTAACTTGGGGCTAGATAAGATTTTTTTTAGTTACTATTATTTTTGTGTGAACAAATAAATTGATTTCTTCTTCTTCTTCTTCTTCGTCAGATAACGCTGTGTGAATTGTTCAGCATTAGCTATTTATTTATTTAATTTGTTAATGTAACCAACTCAACCTTTACTCGTTTTTTATAGATTACTCATTGGACGACACACATCGGGGTCTGCAAACATACCTAGATTTAAGTAAAATCTGTCTGCAAATGAAACATTTCTACACGGAGAAGGAACCGTCCCTCGTTTTGAAGAGTACATAGTGTCAAACCATACCGTCTGACCAAATATTTGTACATAAGTCTGTTGTTGAATTTTTTTTTATTTTTGTAAGGTTTATTTTTGTTTAGTACTTTAAGTTCATAGGGTAGATCGTTCATGTTGGCGCTAGATTCAATATTTTTTGTGGGTCTTAATTTTTTCTGCTTTCTACAAAGAATAAAAGTACCTAATGTAAAAATAATAATTTTCCGCAAATCGTTACCATTTACTCTAGACCCATGCTAAAACAAATTTCGATTCAATGGTATTTTGGGATCTTTTGGGAATTATGTTGATTTTTTTTCCTAGTTTTTAGCCCAAAATTTCTTAATTTCCCAGAAGCTCAGAATACCAATGAATCCAAGTAAGTTTTTGCTTAAGTTAATGCTGCGGTTCCACCTGCGTCCTAACGCGTTACTTAACGCGCTAATTTGGGCGTCACGCAGATGTGGCCAACGTTTTAACGAGTTCATTTATTGACGACGCTAAAAATGCACCTTGGGTAATAGTAGCCAAGGTGCATTTTTAGCGAGTTTAGCGCGTTAATAGACGGACATTAACACTAACGTCAACGCTAACGAAGGTGGCGCCGTAGCATAAAAGGTAAGGCCAATTGCTTTTCCGATGGTTTTATTAGGTAGGTAGGAACCTACTTGTAAAGTTGGAAACGAAAAAAAAATTAAAAACCACAAAAAAACACGAAACGATTATATTTTTGGTAGGTAAGGTACCGTACACATTCTTTGTGTATTCTTTGATTTTCTTTTAAGTATAGGCATGTATAGCATAAAAATTAGCGCCGACTAATTTCTTTATTACCTAGGCATTGAAATATAAAGTTTTGCGTGCATTTGTGTGGGGCAAGGACGTAGTTCCCTTGCGTAGTTCCCTGTCCGCACGATAGAGGCTCTGCTGCTGCCAAATTGTTTGGGAAAAGGAGACTTACGTCAAATAGACTCGTCCCTGATATCTGAATAATGCAAGGTCTGCAGATGATGGACGATGGACATCACTGCACAAAGGCATAGCGAAGCGGAGCGAGGCAGCGGAGCGGAGCGAGAGGGTAAAGCAAAACGGAGTTTCGGACTGTGTCTGTCTATGCCTCCACTCCACCCCACAGCCGCGATTTTGAAGCGCGTCTTGTGTCGCGCGATTTGTTGCGATTTTGTAGCGCGAATCCTTACACTCAGCTGCGTTTTTGTAAGTGCGATTTATAGACGCTGGGATACGATAAATGTAAACCTAAAACCCTAAAGCCTCTTCTACCACAAAGCCGCGATTTTTAAGCTGCGTTTTGCTATTTTGCGGGGGGTGGCGGTAGCCGGAGACAGAATATTACGGCGGGGACGACGACAAGACGCGCTTCAAAATCGCGGCTGTGTGGCGGAGGCTTAACAAAGCATAATAAAATCGATTAGTCTGAAAAATATTAGGTTGAAAGCACATTGATTAAAATGGAAACACATTGATTAAAATAACAAGCTGTTAAAAAAAATAAAGTGATATACATTTTCCATAAAGTTACCTTTTATTTCGTTTTACAATACCTACCTGTTTGTTAACTACCTACCTTCGATCAAGTATTCTGCGGCCTCCTCAGAGCGAAAAGCTTGATCGACCAATAGCTAATAAATGTTTTATAGGGTTAAAGATGCCGGAATGTTTTTTCAATTATATTGGTAGGTAGGTACAGACAGCGTCAAAGTTAAGTAACCCCCCCTGCATAATACATGCATGTTAAAATCCAAACCTGTTAATCGTAGGAGTTCTAAAAGTCGATGGTTACTTAAGTCTGACGCTGTCTGTAGGTACGTGAACTTTAGAAATATCAAGAAACGTGGGCGAGCGAGAAAGCAGATATTTACTTCAAAACATGTACGGCTTCTGTGTTTGATAGTTTTATTTAAGACTAGCTGTACCCGCGACTTCGTTCGCGATTGCCTTACCTGCCGACTAATTAATTTCACATTTTACCACAGTCTCTCATATTATGAAACGCCACCGTGCAAAAAATCGTGTAGGGTCTACGGGGGATAGCATTGTCATCTTCAATCCCATTCTTTATCCACGCGACTTTTAGCTACGACTCGGCCAGCATCAGTGTTAAGAAGTGGTTCCGTTCAGCTGGGGCCCTATTCTGCTATACTAAACGTTTCACTATGACATACAGATTATTTCTTCAATCTACTGATTTTCTACTCGACTTTCTACTGATTTAGTCAAATTCGATCTTGCAACACTGTTTCTAACAAAAAGAATGCATGAAATCGGACGACGCGTTAATTAATTACAACTAAGAACACATTTTGACTTTTATCCCCTCTCCCAAGAGAACCGTGCCTACTGAAATCCCAGATAAAATGCATCCCATGTTCCCTCATAGTATGAGCTCAAATCATGCCAAGTTTCATTTGAATTCATTCAGTAGCATATTTTTACTTTCATCCACTCTCCCAAGGGAACCGCACTGATTCCGGGATAAATAATATTGCTCATTTGAATTCCTTCTGTACTTTCGGCGTGATCCGCGACCCAGGAATTTGACTTTTATCCCCCTCCACGGGGAAACTTACTCAATTCCGGTATAAAATGATTCTTTCTCCGTAGTTTGAACTCAAATCGTGCCGACTTCATTCGAATTCATTCAGTAGTTCCTTCGTGATGCGCGGTTTAAGAATTCTACTTTTTCCTCTCTCCCAGGGAAACCTTACTGACTGCAGGATAAAATGTATTCCATGTCCTTCCTTGTAGTATGAACTCAAAACGTGCCAAGTTTCATTCCAACTCATTACCTATAGGTATAGTTTCAGCGTGATGCGCGGTGAAGGAATTTGACTTTCATCCCCTCTGCCAGGGGAACCTTTCTGAATTCCGGGATAAAATTTATCTTTCCTCATAGTATGAACTAAAATCATGCCGAGTTGCATTCGAATTCATTAAGTAGTTCCGTCGTGATGCGCGGTTAAAGAATTCTACTTTCGTCCTCTCTCCCAGGGGAACCTTACTTAATTCCAGGATAAAATATATCCCATGTCCTTCCTTGTAGTATGAACTCAAATCATACCAATCAGTCCAACTCATTCGGTAGTTTCGGCGTGATGCACGGTTAAAGAATTTTACTTTCATCCTCTCTCCCAGGGGAACCTTACTGAATTCCGGGATGAATTGTATCCCATGTCCTTCAAAAAAAAAAATTCTAAATATCTTCAATGTACAGAATTGGACCTGTTACAGTTTTATTATAAGTACCTATAGATAAACAAGTTATTTACAAAACGTTCTCCAAAAGAAAATTTTGTGGCTGTAACGACTATGATGTTATGTCTAGTCGCAAACTTTAGGTAAACATACACCAACTACTTATTCGAATAACATTACATTTTAATGTACTTACCTAAGTAATGTCCGGAACTTTGGGGCCGATGTTCCGGAAAAAATGTTTGTTGGAAGGAAGTCTTCGATTCGTTTCACTGTTCCTCGAAGTTTAGGTAAATAATCCCTACCTATTCCTATTGTAGCGATACCTCCTACATCATAATCGTAGGTACACTTACTCATATTACACATACATAGTTATTATTATAAAGCTCAGTCAACCATACTTAATGTAAACAATACGAGGGGACGCTTCGCAGTCTTCCCCTTCCGCTGGATTTCAATAAAACAACACTTTTTAAGATTATCCTTTAAAACGTATTTCATTTCACAAATTATCTTCGCAATTAATTAGGCCCAACTCAACTAGGTACACTAAATGCCAAAGTGGTGACCTCGAAATTGAACATTAACCTTTTGAAATACAGAAGTTTTACAAGCAGTGATTGAGTGAACAATAAACCTATAAACTCAAATAATATTATTATATCGAGTAAATCAATAATAAACATGGCAAAAAACGGTGAAGGCAAAGTGGATCTCGGTGAGAGTGGTGCCGCCAACGACGACAGTAACCCGGAGCCGCCTCAACAACAAGAACTATCGGCAAGTGCTATAACCATAAATAATACTATTTCAATTTTCTGGAAACGTGCACCCAGACTATGGTTCTACCAACTTGAATCGATCATGGCTTCAACAAGATCAAGTGACCGCCATAAATAAATAAATAATAAATAAATAATACTGGACAATTCACACAGCATTATCTAGCCCCAAGATAAGCAGAGCTTGTGTTATGGGTACTAGATAACTGATATACTTAATACAATACATTACCTTATTCCCATACATTCATTACATTCATTGATAGATATTTTTATTATGCATAGAAAACACCCAGACCAACGGAACAAATTTCTGCAGATCGTACACAAATTTGTTCCGAGACGGGGATCGAACCCGCAACCTCCTGCGTCGCAGGCAGACCTTCGCCCGCTGCGCCACGGAGGTCGTCAACGATTTAATACCGAGAAACGGCGATTAAGTCCATTCATGACGTAAGCCATCCAGGTCTGGTGTACTCGGTACGAAACGTTTGGTAACTAAACGATATTTTTAGCCAGGAATGAACGCGGATATTACCCAATTCTATCAACTAATTACCGTGTCAAAAGGCAAAAGTATCTAGACACACCATATCGCCATTGGGAGAGTTCGAGAGCTCATCAAGATTCGAACATATTCATATCGATATCGTAGGACCGCTACCTCTATCGGAAGAAAACAGCTATTGTATAACAATGATCGATCGGAACACTACAATGGCCTGAAGCTACCTATTCCGGTAAAGAACATAAGCTCTGAAACGGTTGCGAAAGCTCTGCTAGAGCACTGCATAGTACGTTTTGGTTGCACAACACGAATAACCACCGATCAAGGAAGACAATTTGAATCCATGTTATTTACACATTAAACCAAATTACTAGGAATAGAAAAAATTCACAAAACAGCCGCGCGCGCGCCGGTCGGCGGCGCCGCGCCGGCGTTACCTACGCCGACAACCATCAGCATCATTGGTAACAAACAACTCTCCACTCAAGAACACGTTTACCCCAGCGGTTGTCGGTTCTTCGCGAGATATGGCCGGCCCACTGCCACTTCAGCTTGCTAATTCTTTGAGCTATGTCGATAACTTTTGTTACAAACTCTTTTGATAGCTTCTACTCTTTACTTATATCTTAGACAGGGGTTGTCAGTCATATAAAAAGATAGCTCGTCAACGAATAAATTACCATGAATTGAATTTATTAAAACGATTATATTATTTATATCAGTGGCGACGAGGACAAAAAAATGAATAGTGAGCAATTTGACAAATTTCTGAAATTACAAGCTACACAGCAAAAACAAATTTCGGAAGTTTTGCAATTGCTACTCACGCAACAACAAAATGCGGCAGCGGCGACTCCCACACCGACAACGACAAGCGGCACGGAGTTACCCAGCACGTCGCGTACTAACGCAAACAGAAACAACATCTACAACAGCTTTAAAGGTGACAAGTTTAATCCTAGTGAAACCACAGTTGAGAATTTTATCGAATATTTTGAAACGAAATGCGGACTTTGGGGAGAGGATGCACTAAGCATACAGAAAGAGCTTTTATTCACATGTCTCTCACCTGAAACGTTCCACGACATAAAAGTTGCGCTGACGCCAAATTTCGAAAAAAGCACATATACAAATATTCGAGAGAAACTCCTTGATCTATACAGAATCAAGCGCACAAGATACAGAGCGTTGTCCGATTTTTGGAATTGCATACGTACCGATAACGAATCAATGGAACACTACGCAAATAGACTGAAAGAGCTAAGCAAAGATTGCGGGTATAACGGCGATCTGTTAGAGCGACAGTTACGTGACCGCTTTGCAACCGGACTCAATCACCTACAGTTGCAGATAGACCTGAAACAAAAATGGCCAGATCTACAAGAATTTTCGGACGAGAAGATAAAAGAAGTAACCTTTGCTCAGATATTCAGCGTCGCTCAATCGCGGGAACGAGCAGAAGGCGACGGTGATGTACACAATGTCAAAGTGAACAGGATAAAAGGTAACACTAGATCTTACTCGAATACGTCTCCGCGCAGATTAAGAACTCATCAATGCCTCAGATGCGGGGCACCTCAAAGACACCCGTTAAACAAATGCGCAGCCAAGAACCACACTTGTCAAGAATGTAATACGCCAGGACATTTAGAAGACTGCTGTTTAAAGTCCGGTAAAGCATGTCTGCCCAATCAGAATGATAACAAACATAGAACATTTACGAAGAGGAACAAGCTAAACAAGCTTAAACATGACGGGAACAGCAACAACTCTTCACAAGCATCCTACTCAGAAAACAGCGACGACGAATCTGACACCGTTTGTCAGATTAATAAAACAAAAGGCAAAGACAGTAAGAAAATAGATGTCTTAATTAACAACATCAATTGCACGCTAGATTGGGACCCCGGCTCAGTCTATTCAATTATCAGCACCAAGTTCTGGAAGCGTATAGGCGCCCCTACTCTCACAAAGGCTCCAGGCCTACGCGCCTATGGGAACGTAAAACTTAAAACAAAGGGCCTAACGGATGTAACGGTACGACTTCAAGAGGAGGAAAAGATACTACCTGTTGTTGTTATCAAATCAGCTCACCCAATGCTGTTCGGCCTACAATGGAGTGAAATGTTCCACATGGACTTTCCAAAGCCAGTTTACTCGATAAATAACACCCGACACGAAGCTGTTACCCTGCAACAAGTTCTGGACAAACATACTGCTCTTTTCGACGGCAAACTTGGAAAAGTCCATGATTACCAAGTAAATATACACATCAAGCCTAATGCTCAACCGAAACACATCCCAGCAAGATCGATTAAATTTTCGATGAGGAAAAACATAGAATCTGAACTAGATCGGCTAGTTGAAGAGGGTATCATAACTAAAGTAGACCCAAACATGACACCGATCCAGTGGGCGACACCGACAGTCAATGTAGTCAAAGCTAATGGTCAGATCAGAATCTGCGGTGATTTCCGCAGCACACTCAACCCTGTACTAATAACACACGCACACCCAGTTCCCCTGTTTGATCAGTTGCGCCAGAATCTCGCAGATGGTACAAAATTTACTAAAATTGACCTTAAAGATGCTTACCTGCAATTCGAAATAGGACCAGAGTCTAAACAGTTTGTAACAATATCGACACATAAAGGATACTACCAGTACAATCGTATGCCTTTTGGTATTTCCACAGCCCCGTCAATTTTTCAGCATTACCTTGACAAACTTCTCGAAGGAATACCGAATGTAGCAGTCTATTTCGATGACATTGCGGTTACAGGAAAAAATGACAAAGAACATCTTGAAACACTACATATCGTTTTTCAAAAACTGGAACAAGCAGGATTAAAAGTTAACTTGAAGAAATGCGGTTTCCTGCAACCGGAAGTCGAATACCTCGGACACACGATTGATCGAAATGGTGTACGCCCAACAAAATCGAAAATTGAAGCAATCGCTAAAGCTTCCCCTCCAGCCAACGCTAAGGAGTTAAGATCATTTCTTGGATTAGTCAACTTCTACGAACGTTTTATACCACACCTACACAGTGTCTGTGCCGATCTTCATGCACTTACAGGAACCCGGATGAAATGGCGATGGACATACAATGAAACTAAAGCTTTTGAACAAGCAAAGACTTTAATCGTACGTTCTAAACCGCTAGTAGCCTATAATGACAAACAGCTACTTTACCTAGCATGTGATGCGTCAGAAAAAGGCGTGGGAGCGGTGCTTTTCCACAAGAAGAACAATACAGAACAGCCAATTGCATTTGCATCAAGAAAACTTCGACCAGCAGAATCTAAATATTCTGTCATAGACCGTGAAGCTCTCGCAATATTTTTTGGAATAAAAAAATTCGATCAGTATCTTCGCGGCATCAAATTTATACTAGTAACTGATCACAAACCCCTCATTCACATTTTGGGACCAGAACGGAACTTACCGAAACTAGCTAATAATCGCTTGGTACGATGGGCACTAATAATTGGAAGCTACGCATACGACATAGAATATACAAAAGGCTGTAACAACATGATCGCAGACTACTTATCTAGGATGCCTAACCCTGAAGAGCTACCTTCGAAGCCTGAACTGGCTGTTCACAGAATAGTGGCGCGCCTACAGGCAGATTATATTGGCGACCTTGCACTATCAGAAAACGTCATACGAGACGAAACACAAAAAGATCCCACACTGAAGCACATATCACAGCTTATAAAAACGGGTTGGCGTGAACAACAATATACGAATGAGATACAACCATACGCTCGAAAACGCTGCGAGCTATCTATAGAAAATAAGATCATCATGTGGCAGGGCCGCATTGTTGTTCCTGGCACGCTAAGGAAAGCAACCCTGACATACTTACATCGTGGACATCCGGGGATATCAGCTATGAGAGCCCTCGCACGATTCTATGTATGGTGGCCAACCATTGAGGAAGACATAGATGCATACGTAAAAACTTGCCACAAATGCCAGGAGAACCGGCCTAATACCTTGGATTTGCCAATTTTTTCATGGTCCATGCCAGACCAAGCATGGGAAAGAATTCACGTTGACTTTGCGGGACCGTTTGAAGGCTCGTATTGGTTAGTCCTGTCAGATGCATTCTCCAAATGGATCGAGGTCAAACCGATGGCAAAAATTACGACTGCCAAACTCTGCGATGAACTGGACACAATTTTCACCACTTTCGGCCTTCCCCAGTTTCTAGTCTCCGACAATGGCCCCCAATTTACATCGCAGGAATTTCAAAACTACTGCAAAGGCAAGGGAATTAAACACATTAGATCATCACCATATCACCCTCGGACAAATGGATTAGCAGAAAGGCTAGTAAGAACTTTTAAGACCAGAATGTCTTCAAGTACAGAAAACCTCAAAAAAAGACTGGAAAACTTTCTTTTTGCCTATCGCATTACACCTCATAGCACTACCGGCAAAACCCCGGGCCAGTTAATGTTTGGACGGCCGATAAATTGTGAGCTACACAATGCCCGACCAAGTGCGAAACGGTCGATTCAATACAAGCAGATACAAGCGAATGTTAACTCCGAGAGCCGAACGCAGAATTACAGGCCAGGTGATGCTGTGTACGTCCGAGCCAGGGAACAGTCGCGTTGGGAACCAGCCACGGTATCTCGACGCACACATCGATATTCATATGTCATCAGCACTCCAATCGGTGTGGAAAGGAGGTATCACGCAGACCATATACGGCCTCGTCTCGCTGAATCAGACGAGCGGCCTTCTGAAAGAACTCCAAATACTCCAATAGTTCCTGTTGCGTCCTCGACCCCGATACTGGAGGCTACTGGATCTCCGACACATTGTCCTGTATCGGGAACCGATGCAGAAGCTGCTTCCGAGGTTTCTCCGTTGCACTCACCACAGAACGTGACTGACATACCGTTTGCTACGCCGATGGAGCCGCGTCAAAGCAAGCGTACCATCAGGCCGCCCCGGCGCCTAATTGACGAGATGGAGATTTAAAGGGGTTTTAAATCTTAGAAGGCGGACGAATGTTACAAACTCTTTTGATAGCTTCTACTCTTTACTTATATCTTAGACAGGGGTTGTCAGTCATATAAAAAGATAGCTCGTCAACGAATAAATTACCATGAATTGAATTTATTAAAACGATTATATTATTTATATCAACTTTGGTTCTCTGTCGGATGTATTCGTTACGAATTTTATCCTTCAGAGAGACTCCGAGCATAGCTCTTTCCATAGCTCGCTGAGCGACTTTGAACTGGTGGACCAGCCCTACCGTGAGTGTCCACGTCTCAGCTCCGTAGGTCATGACGGGTAGGACGCACTGATTGAAAACTTTAGTTTTCAAGCATTTTGGTATGGATGACGAGACGATACCTATTTTAAACAATATTTCCATATTATTTCTATTAAATAGCTAAGTTGACATAACTGGATAACAGTTGCCAAACGTGCAAGCTCGTGCAAACTGAACTGCGCAAGCCTTAAGTCATGCCTCTTACGTCTGGACTGAACCTGTGACTGAACTGTCACGACGGAGGGGTTCTATTCTTGTTTCTCTTTCATCAAACATGCAGTAGAAATGTGTTACTTTAAATTTTACCGGTAAAAAAGCAGATAAATAGGTATATTAACAAGAATGCATACTACAGACTCTATTAGCGCTTAGGTAAAGATAAAAATACTACAACATAAATTATTGTTTCTATTGTGTTTCGATTGTGTAGTAATACATAACTCAAACAGGACGGAGCGTGTGTGGCCACTGGGCTATTAGAAAATGACAAGCCAAGGAAAAAGAAGTCAACACAACAGACGAACTTCAGATCATACATCATGAACGGTTAAATAGCTCTTGCTGTATTATTTTCGGATCGTCAAATTCGCCAAAAATGAAAACACCACGAAAAACATAAAACTTAGTGTGAAATAAATTGTACACGAGTTCTCTAAAACTGATTATAATCTTAGCTTAGACACAGTGTGGAATATACGTATGAAACCTGCTTTTTATTGAGTGTCGTAAGTTAGAAATCACAGTATCCACAAAGATGAACATAAGTTAAAGATTATCTGAAGACAATGTATTCGTCACGACATTGTTTCACGTAAACAATGTTCTGTATAACACTTTCGCATGAATCTACCACTTCATTTGATATTGAATTATTCGGCTGTTGGCTTAAGATGTGGTATGCAGCTTTAATTAGGTTCATACGAAGACGACTTGTTTTGGGGATTATCTTTGCTTCATCGTTGACTTACTGCATTGTCAGTTTCTGGAGAGAGGTAAGGGAACGTACCTACTGCATATATACTTCATAATATTACCTACATATGAATTTAAGCGGGTTAACTACGAACCTAGTTTGTGTTGGAAGAACACCAACGTTTTCGTCAAACTACGAAAGTTTTTATAGTAAAATTACCTTCCTAACTATTATCGGATTAAAATCCCGCAATACAATCAATGCAGCATGACGATCCAAGAGAGTTACTGTCGATAACTACATGTGAAGAGAAAAATGCGTGCCAAGATAAATTAAGTGGATATGATACATCTGAATGCTTACTTTCTTTTCAGGGACACAATAGACATACCGTTTATCAAGATATCTCAATAGAGAGGAAGCCTTTCGTCTGGAGAACCTTACAAGAGCATAATGATACAAATGACAAAATTCATTGTAGGAACTCTGTCCAAGGAAAACTGTTGTTAGTTGATGACAGAGGTAAGTTAAAATAGTTTAATTGTTTCTTTATCTTAAAGAAACATCTCTTAACAGTACCTATCAAAAGCCTAGGCTGGCATCGCACAGTCAGAATTCAGAATCTGATTCCAGTGTGTGTGCTATTGTTGATGACTTTCTGTCAATTTATCAATAATGAATAAATAAATAAATAATGCTGGACAATTCACACAGCATTATGAATGAATGAATGTGAAACATTGTTTGCAATTCCGTCCTTTCTGAATTAGAGTGATATTGCGTGGATGTATGAAGCCAGCCTTACTCGCTGGATCAGACCAAATATCATGCTGTCAAGAAGAAGGACCACAGTCCTTATCCATAGTGATAGCAGCACACTGAAATTCTTTTTTAGTAACGGACTGATTGTTGATGAGAAGAGAACCTAAAAATTGTTGTGTTGCAGTTATGCATATTATTCAAAGCCATCAAATTGGTTTCCCTATATACATGAGCATCTCTAGGGTTACCTTTACCCTTCCTACAGTAGTTGCTTGCTTCAGATATATTGCTTGCTTCATTGGTACAGCTGTTGTGCTAACATTCAAAATATATTTTAATTCTTGTAATACCCTTGCATTAAGCAGATACCTAGTATGCTTGCAGATAGTAAAGTAATCCTGTCTTTCTTCTTCTTCAGGTTATGTCTGCCAAAGAATGGATAAGCAGAAGAATGGCTGCTGCGATACAGATGCTGACTTCACTGAGCGGTATAGCTGTGACACTTGCTCAGACCACTGCTGTCTTATCTACGAGTACTGTGTCTCTTGCTGTTTGGACCCTTCTAAGGTACCTATTTACCCAAATGAATGGGGGAAATAGGTGTTTTGTTATACATTGCTAGCAACGAACATCTAAAGATGTTCCTGAAGCGTCACCGCTTAAGGATGACCACTCCAACTAAGCCAGTGGATGTTGTAAAAGTCGACTTAGGGGACATATCATGGAAAGGGCAGCAGCTTCCTTCTGGGTGTTCTTATAACCTCCACTGCAATTCAAAACCTTCCTGTCAAGCATAGTGGCAATACCCTCATTTGGGGGAGGCAGGTTCAGAAGTGGACATTTATGTTTACTAAATAAATTACTTGAAATTACTTGAAAAATGTTTGCTGACCTAGAAGCCACACTATAAATATGCAATGTGACATAGAATAACACAGTCCGTGATTTAAAATTAGCCAATAGCAGTCAGGGATAATAATTATTTATAATTATTTACTATTATTGGAGAAATTATAAAAAATACAATCTTAAGATCCAATTCTTAAGTTTTTTAATATTTTTATTAGAAAACTTAAGAATTGGATCAAGAATTACCATTTTACACAATAGACACTAAATTAATACTACTCATTTTTGTGCGTAGCAGGGTTTAGGGCAAATAAAATTCTTATTTCATATTGGTTGAATTCATAGGACAATATTGTCAACATTTGTGTCTGTTTCTATTTACAGAGAGGCTTACTGCAGCTTGTGTTATCTAAACTATCAACTGAGAAGCAAGTACTCTTCCGTTCTCTCAGTGATGACTACGAGCTTTGCCTGACGAAATGCCGGACAAGTTCCCAAAGTGTGCTACATGAGAACTCATACAAAAACCCTTCTTCGAAGCATTGCTTTGGAGATGAGCCACCAGGTGCTAATCCAGACTAAACCATTAGGTTTTTAACAAAGTCTATTCTTATACTACTCCATAATGAGAGTTAAAAGACAGTGAGAGTGTATTTTAAATTTCAACTATTAGACTTGAGATTTAAGACTTTATGAACTTTCAAAACGAAAATTAACTAATTACAAACAATGAATGCCAAAGTGTTCTATCCAAGTCTGTCATCTAGCTATCTGTGATGTGATACTTCATTTAAATACTGGTTACTTGGCCTAGGTGGTACTTACTTAGTAACTAGAGTGCATTTCATGACAGAATTCCCAAACACTAGTAGACTAGTAGTGGATAGTTTAGGCTCAAGGCATACTGCCACTGACAATGGAAAGTTACGGGTTAAAGTCCCGTTGAGGTCGTAAATTTTGGGATACTGGTGTCGATTCTGGTGTTTTAGAATTAGCTAAAATTAGGATTTAGGAATGTCAAATAGACGAAAGCTATTTTTTGTTTGAAAAATTAGACTAAAATTAGCTTTGATTAGAAACGTCTACCTAATTTTAGCAGGCATCTAACTTGGTCATGACTAAAATTTATTCTAGTGAAAAACGGGCAGATTATTAAACGGAAGATTATTTTGAAAAAAGTGAAAAATGGATATTGTGATATTTTTAGGATCTGTACAGAGAATACCATGATTGTAGATCAAGCTAACTTTAGAAATCGTAAAATTTAAGTTAGGAATCCTAAAACAACAGAATCGACTACACTATTAAACTTAGGAGTGTCCCTAAGTGTGGGTAAGCACGAAAAATAGGACAACCATACTGACACAGTGAAGCGTCAACCTAAAAATTTACTTATCATAATGATCGCTATCTCTACAACGTTGTCCACAAGGTTCGCTTTTGGTCACGAGCTAATGTGGGCATTACCTTATTGAGATAGGGGTCAATATGCTGTGTAATTATTTAGATCAGTGTGCCTTGCCTTGACCCTTAGCCATGAAGTGTATTGGTATTGTTTGTAGCTCTATTTAATTTCCGCGGGACTTCTTCGTGAATCATTTTTGCGTACGTAATCGTCTCACGTCGTTCTCGTGTTGCTTATTAATATTAATCCATAATTAATATTATAAATTCGAAAGTAATTCTGTCTGTTACCTGTACACGGCTCAATGGATCTATGTGACAGAATGGCCAACTTATATGGGTACTTACTTATTAACCATGTTAAGGCTAGCTAGGTACCTAAATTGTTTTTGTTTTACGTTTGAAATTTGTAT
Organism: Eupithecia subumbrata; assembly: GCA_949316285.1. NCBI lineage: Eukaryota > Metazoa > Arthropoda > Insecta > Lepidoptera > Geometridae > Eupithecia > Eupithecia subumbrata. Next base: position 26,964,264 of record OX438643.1, read on the forward strand.
GGATGAAATAACTTTTTATTTTTTACTTTTATACTTTTTGGATGTATGTACCGACCTAATTAAGATGACTAATTTTAAAAGAGAAAGTTAGAAAAATGTCCAATATAGAATGGGTGCGTGAAATGATTGAAAATATAAATGGAATGGATTGATTGAGAATATGAAATAGAAACGTTTTAAATTGTAAGAATTAAATAAAATAATTATGTAGGTAGGTATATAAATATTTTATTTGTTAATTAAGTTTGCAAATGTCTTAATTTAGTCTATTAAAATGAATACAATTTATATTCAGGTGTTTTGAATGCAAGTCCTGAAACGATGGTTGACACGCAAAAGAATTCTGTCGCATAGTGAGGTCAGCGCGTTCATAACGGCATGAACCCATGTTGGATCACAATATGTCTTTGGCTTTGCAGGTTAGTATATTTATTTTCACACTCCATGCTCGAAAAACGTTTTCTTTAATGTCATGTACCCAGAACCGAAAGCAAGTGATACAGGCCTATTGGCTGAAAAAAGTGAATGTTTTACCAAATTCAAACAAATCGAATGAGATCTCTTAGAGCGAGTCTGCTTAGCCAACATTTCCATACATATTTTGAGGTTTCAAATTCAATTTGAGAATTTGGAACATCATCGATTTTTTTACCAAGGAGATTCGTACAATGAGATCTTCGAAATTCGAACTAACCTCTTTTCAGAAGTCTGAATAAAACACTAATGCCGCGAAACACGTTATGAAACCTTATGTTCTCGCAGAAAGTGTGAAAAGAAGAGTTTCCTCGTGCATAAAGCTGTCTTCGTCTCTGGCGTGATTTAATCCCCCTCGCACGCAATCCACTCAGGATTCAATGACGCCGTCCGTCCATTACGTAAGGTAAGATACTGCATTACACACTCGGTGCATTATCTACTACTTTATACTTAGTTGGGTTTTCATATATTTTTCAGTTACAAAATAGCGAGTATTGTTTTAAATATTTTGTTATAAACACTTTCAAGGCCCAAGACGCACATGTCCATCTGCAGCTGTGCGATTACCCTAAAATCTCCCATGCAATAGATCGCCATCCCGGGAGACTGGGTATAAACGATTTCGGTTTACATCGCATGGTATGAAAACATAATTATTAAATTAGAGAACATTTCAATTGAGTTTTACATTATTATGTTAAACTCAATTGTAATGTTTCATTTAGGTATTTATTTTTAATACTCAAGCCTCTTTTAAGCCAGCTTTTAAGCCTCATACTTATATTACTCACACTTGACCTTGTTACCTACGTTTCAATGTATTTACTGTTTGTAACTTCAAAATCAATTTTGAATTAACTTTGTATTAATTGCTTATAATCGAGCAAAAATTCGACTATGATTTTATTATACATTTTGGAAACCGAAATCGCGCCCGCCCGGACCGCTCCGCCGCGGCTGGACAGTGAATGCGTTAACTGCGTTATTTATCTAACTTTAAGGTACGTAAGTTAAGCACGTATGTATTGTTTGTAATTAGTTCCACTAATTCGCGCAGGATTTTTCGTGAAAAAGTACGTTTTTACGCTTTTCATTCACCTTCATCCCATCGATACCTACCTACTTCAGTACTTTACATAATACATTGTAATAATAATAATAAGAAATTTATTGCTAAAAGAATCATTTCAAAATAGCATAATTAATTTGTCAGACATTATGAAATAAGTTTAGTACACAATAAAATTCTTGTTCAAACTAATAAGTAGCCTCAGTTGCCTAAACTAGACTGAGAAGTCTGTAATATAGGCAGCTGCGCTCCCCCTACTATGTTACAAACATAGTTCAAGAAGATGACGTCTTACAATAATAATTTAAAACATAAAATAATGAAATTAAGTTAAAGTGTCATGCATGATTCTAATCTTGTTTTAAACATTTTTAAAGGATTTACAAAATATTCTCCGTGGTTGATTACCTTAAATAAACAGAAAGAATTAAAACATAATAAAAATTGTAAGCATCTTGCGTGAGTACCATTCATGTTGTATTGAGCACTTACCTACCTATCGGCTTAAATATGAGACGGTGGTGAGTGGTAGACTAGGAACATTAGTTAAGTAAAGTAACCTACCTGAGTCATTTATTCTAAACTAACTTCTGCTCGCGGCTTTGCTCCCGCAGTAGTAGCTACCTGGTTAAAACGGTGACAGACTCGTGTCTGATTGCCCTCCCCCTCCTTTGGGGAGACATCAGGATTTTTCAGTCCAGGTGTCCCCCTAAGTCCGGGGGAGAACATAGTCTATGCCTTTCAGAGATATGTAGCATTCTATCATTGAAATAATTTTCAAAATCGGATCAGTCGTTCCTGATATCCCCGACTCGCAAAGCCAAAAACCAACAAATAAGGCTGGTATTTGTTTGAACTTTTATCATTAAAATATTAGTTAGTGAAGATGTGGAACTTTGAAACACGTGTCACACTCACGTGGCCATAATTCGACCGATACATTGACCCCCCACGTGTAAGTACCGTGAAAATCAAGAAAAGTAAAACTTCTAGTTATATATATAAAATAGTTAGTCATCTGGTTGAGCGCGTGTTTAACAAAAGCGTTACCACAAAACTGCTTTTACTACGGTTTACCAGTTAGACACGGCTTAGGCATAGTTTAAACGAGAATTAAACTCTTGTTAAAGCCCGTTTAGAGACTGGTTAGCTAAACGCTTTCCATCCACAATCATTCACTGACTGGACTACTCACAAAAGAAAAAAAATTACTCGTCTCATTATTCATGATGGCAATGGCAATATTTGTGCTCAGCTTAACTGTTGCAAACAATCCACAGGTAGCTCAACTGATCCATATCTATAACAGTCGGAAGCGTCTCCAAGACGCTGGCTGCATTGCCCCATTGTATGGCAATGCTGATGCGCTGCACCAGATACTGACCAGCTCTTGGGTCACGCGTCGCTTCGACCAGACGCTCAGATGTTTTTTTAAAAACCCGAAGAGACTCGGTACCCCTCTTCCTAAAATTATATATCTAATTCGGGGTCCTCGGTAATATAATACCGCTAATAGTAGTTTTTTAAGCAGTGCCATCATAACAGATGCACACAGATCTTACTTACCCCATGTTCATATTCGACAATTCTATTTATACCAGGTTGTCTGGCAGAAATCGCCCTTGAGCGATAAGACCGCCAATTGTCACTTAGGTTATAATTAGATAGGTAGATAGATAGAAAACACTATAATATACCACACAAATACAGGAAACAATAGAAAGAAAATGCTTAGAAAAAAGGAAAGGGTGGCCTTATCGCTAAGAGCGATCTCTTACAGGCAACCTTGGGATGGACTGGAAATGAAAGAACAAAATAGACGGTGGCACTGTATAAATATATTATAATGTAATTTTTCCATTTTTAAATTGTTTCTTAGTTTTAAGTGTGCAATATAAGTATTTTCTATCTTTCTATCTTCCTCATCACATGCCCTAGTAACAGCAGCAGTCGCCTCTTTCGAGAAGAAATATCTAATTCCGCTCATTTCGATATCCCACTGTTAAAAATAGTTACCCTTGAATCAAACCGTACGTAGTATAATAGGCCTAACAATAAATCGACAAGTGGATTCTCACGCGGATATTTGTTTAAAATTTAATGTAGCGATAGATGAAACGCAGACTATGTACAATACAGTACAGTCATGGGCTAATTTGTTCTTAGATTACTTTACCTATTTGCCTCTGCCCCAGATCGAGTTGATTTTATTGGAGTGTTCGCATAGAAAACGTAAGGCATGAAAGCTAAAAGATGTTCGATTTTTTTTTACAAGGTCCAATTCGTTTACCTACCTAGGCACCCAAAATGGACATAGGTACCTTTCATAAATAGCTATATTATGTAAGTATGTGAAATTATCTGTAGGTATGTTTGTATTTGTATTGTATGTATGTATTAAGTATATTCCTGTATTATGTGCACTACCAACTAGTAAGTGACTTGTATCTTTTGGTAGTACCTAATAAGGTTGCCTGGAAGACCGATAATTGTACGTTTTTACTTTATTTAGATATTATAATACTATATATATATATAAGTTATATTATTAATTTTGTGCAATAAAGTGTTCATTCATTCATTCATTCATTCATAAATAGGTTTCGTGTATGTAATAAATTATGTAAGTATGTATGTATATATATATATTATATAGTATAAATATAGTATTTATATTAATATTTATAGGAATAGGTATAGGTATGTATGTATTTTTGTAATTGTATTGAAGTATGTTATTATTTATTTTTGAGTAGGAACCAAAGTTCTTACTACCTAGAATATTTTCTCTTTTTTAAAGTAGTACCATAATAGATGCACACAGATCTGACCCCATGTACATATCCGACGATCCTATCCATACCAGGTTGTCTGGCAGAGATCGCTCTTGAGCGATAAGACCGCCAATTGTCACTTAGATTATAATTATTTCTTTTTAAATTGTTTCTTAGTTTTAAGTGTGCAATAAAAGTATTTTCTATCTATCTATCTATTCTATCTATCTAAACACTATTTTAGTAAACCGGTCAAGTACGTGTCGGACCCCGCGCAGTGTAAGGTCCATAGTTGCACGTCTCACACAAACTTATATATAACTAGCTTCTGCCCGCGGCTTCGCACGCATATTTTCGGTATAATAAGTAGCCTAGTTAGGCTTTGCTCTAAGCGTACGCCAAATTTCATCTTAATCTGTTCAGTTGTTTTGGATCCAAATCCTAGGTAACCAAAAAATTCACATTTCACAAATTTTCGCATTTATAACGATTATTAGTAGGATTTATTTATTTATTACCTGTTTTACACAACTAACAACTTTATCTTATTAAGGTAATTGTCAATTTAAAGTCTACGAAATTTTTCTTTTCAACCGACTTCGAAAAAAGTAGGATGTTCTATGTCCGCCTGTAAGTATTTTTTTATGTATGTTCGTCGATTTCTCCGTCAATTACGGACCGATTTCGAAAATTCGTTAGTTGAAAATTCTCCGTGATTATTTTCCGTTACCGTTATTATTTTCTATACTTAATCTATTAAGTGGTCCCATAAAAATATTTTGATGGATTGAGGGAATTAGTATTTGTCTCGAAAAACTTAAAAACAGTGTAAAAATAAGGGATTCGAAGTCGGCTTTTAATAGTTTTTTCAAAACAATCAAATTAATACCTATCGTTTTAAAAAATTACAGCTTTTAGTTCTTAGCTAATTTTCTCTGAGATACGCCGCGGACGGATAGAAGCACAAGGAGAAACAATAAGGGTTCCTTGTAGACTACGGAACCCTAAAAATATACGAAATAACGAGATAAGTGTACTTACGAAATTATGGAAATGATTATCGACGTACGCGTCGTCGCATGTGCCAAAGCGCCGATAAATCAGCGTATCAGATAAGTATAATCAAGTTACATTTGCAAGATCATCAGTGAACTACCTGGCTAGTGTAGGTAGTGTAGGTAGTAGGTATTGTGAGGCGACCTCGGTGGGCCGTCGCTGCCGCCGGTTTGTTATAGACCGACAGTTGTTCGGTGATAGTGGCCGCAATAGCACGAGATGAAACGGTGAGTAAAATCTCTATATTTTCCGATAATCTTGTAAACCATATCACTTATTTTAGTTAGCTACTTTAGGTATTCTAAATATTCCTTAACTTTAATGTTGTCTTTTCATGTAGAATTGTAGAAAATATAAGATGATTTTATTGTCAACATTAAACTTTGAGGAAATTCTTACTTTATAAGCGACTTCAAAGGAAGTTATGAACATGTTCGGCTGTACGTATGTATGTGTTTTATTTTTATTTTTTATGTATGTAGGTATGTTCGTCGATTAGGGTATTCGTCAATGAGGCGATTTCCAAAAATAAAAAAAAACCTATGTAGGAGGTACCTTAGAAATCAATAGACTGCTGATAGCAGGGATCTTTCGCAGAAGAATATAGGTTGTAATTTGTGAAATACTAGTGTCTATGTAATTTATAACAGACTTTCAAAAAAAGAAGAAGATTATGTTCCTCTGTAGACCAGCATTGCAATTCAGTTTCCGCTACCGAGTCAACACGGAATCTGATACAAATTCGCGGTTTTTAATATTTTCTGCGTTCTGGAAGGTATTAAACTACCAGAAAAGTAGTTTTCAACAAATCGTAACCTTAACCTCAACAGCCTGTATTGGTCCACTGCTGGACGCAGGCCTGCCCCTGATAAGCGTCTTATTGCCTTTTATCACATGGGGGTAATGCCCATAATCACAAATCGTAAGTGACGCTCAAAAGAAGTTTCACATAAAAGAAGTTTTGGTCACATTGTAAGTAATGTAAGCCATTTGCTAAGAACCCACGTTAAAACAATCTACGAATCAATAATTGTCGTTTTGGAATCTATGGACATTAAGAGTTTTTTTTACTAGATAACAAATTAAGCTTATGACTTGTTAAGCATTTGGACTATTTTGGACAAACAAGTATTTGACGACTGTCTGCGGAATCGCTTGGACGGAAGGCACCGCGGCTATAGTAATCATTATGCAGCGACTCCACCTGCGTTAATGTCCATTTACGCGTTAATTAAGGCACTAAAAATGCACTTTGGGTACTTACGGGACAAAAATTTAAAATAACAACCTTTCAATTAAAAATATAATCATCGAAGCCAGATGTCTTAAAACAGAGATAAAGCCCCCCTTTTTGCCTTTTTTGGAGGAAGTATGCCATTAACCAAAAAAACCTCGGCTTCAAAAAAAAACCGTAGAATCTGTACCTACACCAAGTTTCGTACCGATCGGTTATAAAATACGAACTGTAGAGAGTACGGACATACTGACAGAAACGCTAATTTTGCTAGACTTGAAGCAGCGCCTTTCGCTCACTTCGTTCGCTCAGCAACTAAAATAAATAAAATTATGTCGACCGATTCAAAAACTACAATAATACTGAAACAATCTATGAATCAATACTTAATTGATTCTACAAATGAATTATCGATTCGTATAATGAATCAAATGCTTATTGCAATGTGTGCAAAATTCCTTATCTGCTATTTAAATTACGTGTAGAACCTAGGAAATAGGTAGTAAAAAAACTAATTTCTTTTACGGCGTTACTTACCAATTTAATGAGAATTGTGTTGTTCCATTTGGCCTTCAGATATAGGTAGACCTATGTATTGTTGGTAAGTATACGGTTATTCAACGCCAAAAGTTAATGAACAATACATTATTAAAATTAAAACTCTCATAGGTCTCCCACCTACTACGATTCGTCAAGCGTTGCATAGACATACGATCGACTAACCCTGTTCAGCTTATTTTTGCATTGACTTTATCTAACATTCTTAATTCATAGACAGGAAAAAGGCGAAAAAAGCTTCTGAATTGCGGTATATAATAGAGTAGTTTGGTCCACGGAAGAATAAAAATAGCTCTACATAAACGTCTCTACTTTATGAAAGGTTATCATAATAAACAAACCGATCTTTCCGGTTTCTATTCTTCGGTGTGAATTGGTATTGTAGGGGTTCTGAAGACAGATAATATACTATATCTATGTAATATACACAATTATGGGTACAACAGCTCGCCAGTGCTATTTCACCTCCCACACTCGTAGGTCTCCGTTCAACTGTCAGCCCGGATTCCCGCTCTCTCATACCTACTGGGCTTCGGACTCGTCGTTTCTATGGACACGTTTTATGGTTATTTCTATCCCATGGGAACTGATATAAGGAGTAAAAAAACTGAAGTTTTTGTTTTTATAGAGCGTAAGCCTCACACTGGCAAATTTCTAAGAAATTAAATAACATCCAGCGTCACTTGACCTCGTGGTGTAGTTGGTTAGCACATTCCGGTACCGTCGGAAGGATGCGGGTTCAAGTCCCGCCGAAGTCGTTAATTTTTGCGATGTTATTTAATTTCTTAAAAAAACTGTTTTATTTCAGGCCTCAAACTACCTGTATGCAAAATTTCAGCCCGATCCGTTCAGTAGTTTTGGCGTAAATTAAGATGTAACAAACATCCATCCATCCATACATCTAAACATTCAAATTTTCACATTTTTAATATTAGTGTGATTTAGTAAACGCTAAAATAAAATGTTAGGAAAATACTCAAGATGGAAAATAAATACCTACCCAGTACCCACTTGTCAATCATACAGGATAATTTTTCAAAACCTGACGCGATTTGTTTTTTTAGGGTTTTGATGATCGAAGATCGGTTTCAAAACCCTTATGGTCTCGTTTTGTCTGTCCTTTTTTCCCTCCTTAATAACTCAAAAACTACGTACAGATTGAGAGAAAAATAAATGAAAAATGAAAATGAATATTTTACATACAAATTGTGATGCCGAAATTTTAAAAGATACCTACAGAGTCATATGGGGTATCAAATGAAAGGTATCATTTTGTACATTTCAAAATATTTTTTGATATTTTTGTAGGTTTCATACTTTTTCAAATATTTCGAAAATAGTCGAAAAAATACCCATTCCCCCCCCCCCCCCCCCTATCTCCGAAGTTTGCAGAGCGATCCGTTTAAAATGTATGGAGCGTTTGTAGATATGGATCTATATTTTGCACGAAAAATATAGATAAGTTTGAAAAAAGAACACATTTTGAAAAATGGTCAAAAAGGGGGGGACCAACCGACGTGTCCAAACCGATACCTTTTGGGTATCAAATAAAAGGTATCGGTTTGGACATTTCAAACCAGTTTTTCAAATTTCTGTAACTCTCATACTTATTGAAATATTTCGAAAAAAGTCGAAAAATTTACCATTACCTTAACCGAACCACCCATTTAACCGAAGCATGCAGAGAGATCCATCTGAAATGTAGGTTGGTACCTACTATTCTTAGGTATTCGTTAAACTGTGAAGTCTCTAACCGGTACTTTTTGTACATATTTGTTGACAAACGTTCAAAACCCTCGGCGCGCGAGTTACACTCGCACTTGACGGATCTTGTTTTTTCGTACACTACTGCAGGCCTAGATTTGGGACATCAGCGTGGATGATTAAGTAGGTAGTACTTATTTTTTAATTGATTGAATAAAATGCATCGCAAAAAGTGAAAAAAAAAAGCATAGTCACGCCAACAAAAAATTTTAGGTAAGTACCTTCTACAGGTAGGTAATTTAGATAGCAGATAAGAAGTTTTGCACAAATATTGTAAGCCATTTGCAATGAGTTTTTTTTTATACAAAAAACTTTTTACTTTAATTTTTTTTTTGCTATTTTTGCTTCACATTTGTCAAGGCCGTATGTACCTAACCTATCTCTGACCGTAAAAATTTTGACAAAATGCGTAAAAAAAAAAAAAGAGGTCAGACGACATCCGCCAGACGTCCATGCCATGTTGAGTAGGTACCGTACCGAACCGATCACCGAAGTTAAACAACGTTGGGCGCGGTCAGTACTTTGATGGGTGACAATAATGCGAAATAGTTTTGTTCGATAGGACGGTACCCTCAGTGTGCGGGCGACTTGCACTTGGCAGGTTTTATTTTAATTTAACGTCACTTTGTTCAAGTTGATGACGCATAGTTAGGTAGGTTTCTCTTATCGAAGTCATTAGATAAAAAATCTGATTAGATTTAAATAAATTGACGTGTAATTTAACAAGTTTACAAAATATATCTATAGACTACAATGGAAACGTGCCATATAAGCTGTGTAATAATGTTTCTTGTTGATAAGATTGACTACAGTAGTGACAGTAAAAATCTAGTTAGAAAATACGTTTATTAACAAAGAAAATTACAGTTAAATAATACCTAAGTAGAAATCAAATCAACTACTTTTTACCATAAATACAATAAATGTTCACTTAGAAAAGGTCAAATTATAAAATTATAAACTGACACGGAAATAAAATGATTTTTTTATTTCTATCGCTTCGTTAGGTAGACTAAATTGAAGAAGCGACGAAAAAACATTTAGCCTGTTAGTTGTTATTTTTTGAGTTGGAGCAAAACCCGTCCCAAGCTTGTTTATCCTCTAGAGCTAATCTGATATTTTATGGTAAGCCTTTTTGCACATCAAGGTTTTGACAATCTATTTGAATTAATTTACTGATAATTTTTGGAACTCACTAGGAGTTTTGTTATAAAAACGTCATTAATTTTGTGTAGCCTAGTTGTGGGCACAGCGAGTTCATGTTTATTTCTAGTATTAAAATTAACAAATTAGAAATAGTAGGTATTTACAATTGAGCTAACTGCAGACTGTTGCAAACAACCTACAGGTAGCTTAACTGATCCATATAAAATAAATACCAGTCGGAAGCGTCCCCAAGACACTGGCTGTAGGTACCTAATGTTCCGCTGTATGGCAATGCCGATGTGCTGCGTCAAATACTCTCACCATCTCATCCACTAGAAAACTCACCAGCTTAGAAACTATAGATACGGTCTACTTAAAATACGACGTCCACGAACTTATTTTCTTTTTGGCACATTCACGCCTATAAAATTCCCTATTTAGATGAGTGAATGAAGATTGAAGGCAGAATGTAATAAACGTAGTCGTCTCCTATTTCAATAATAGAGTGAAAAATAGGTACGTAGAAATAGAGCATTATGATGACCACAAAACTGGTAGGTAGGTTTATCTTCTTTATGTATAAAAATCAATTGCTGATCGTTAGTCTCACTAAAACTTAATAACGGCTTGACCGATTTGAATTTTTTTTAGTTTGCTCTAATACCTTGTATGTATGAATGCAAACAAAAAAAAATTTTTCAAAAGAAGAAGAAAAATAGGGGGAAAAATCAATTGATGTTCGTAAGTCTCACGGCTTGGCCGATTTGTATATTTTTTGGTTTTGTTTTGTTTGTGACGTGTCCAAGAGTCTTGTGAGGTCTAAAGGAAATAAAGCACTTTCATATTTAATAATATACTTACTATACTAACAGGTATGGTTTAAAAGAAGAAAATAGGGGGATTTTTTAAAGTGATAGGTAGGTAAGTACTAAAGTCATTTCCATCATCATCAAACCCGTCATGGTTTAACATTAGAGTCATTTATCATGGTAATCATAAATATCCCATTATAAATGACTTTAGTGTTAATAACCATGATGGATTTAAAAGGTAGGTTAGTACATTATGTTTGGTAATCTTAAGTAGTATTTTAGCATATTCCTATTTCTATTAGGTAAAACTCTAAAGCCCGTATTGTAAAAGCTTGCTCAGCATTATATGTTTGAGCAACGATTTTCTGTGACAAAAGCATTACTCAAGCATACCTCGATGACTGAGCATGGTTTCATAAAACGCACCTGAGAATCATAAATAGATTTGAGTAAATAGTTACCTAACCTACCCTACTCGACACAAACCCGTCACCATTTACCTATACTTCGCTAGGTAGATGCCAGCGTGCCTACCCAATATAAACTAGGTAGTAGCACTTCGAAGGCAACCAGCATCATAAAAACACCGCAAATAATCTACATTGACGTTAGTTTTCCCTAAAGTGCTGAACAATTTGTAAAAACAATGCAATGCAAAATCCTTACATAAATTTAACAAGTCAATTGCCACTAAATTACCTTTGTATCACGCTATATGGTCGTAGATAAAGTTATCTGCGACGAGAGTAAACTAAAAGCCTGTTATTTGTAGTTATTTTATTATTAAGTAGTTGCTAAATTATGCTGCGACGCAAGAGATTGTGGGCTCGAATCCCGCCTCGGTTCAAAGCCTGCAGATATTTAAACAAATAAATAAAAATTAAATTAAATTATTTCAGACAAGACAAAAAATCAATTTAGGTCCATATTATGTTAGTCACAATTTTTTCTTTATTCTATGTTAGTAGTACTCATGAAAAGCGTCACAAGTTTAATCCCAAACACTGCAATCCTCTCAAATCAAATGAAATTATTTCATCATTTGTTCCGGGTGTTCTAGGAGTTTTCTATTTATAATCATAATTAGGCGTGTTTTAAAAACTACAAACCGACTTCAAATTATTCTAGTGGCGACATTTAGTTAAAATTCGAGTAATTTAGTTTGATGTGATGGATGACACATGGATGAAACGACGAATGAAAGAAGGCCTATTTTGAAACACGAAATACGAAGTTTCGGTAGACGGATCGCACGAAACGAACAACGTTAGTACTGCTGAATATCACGTATCACGTCCGAGGCAACGTAGTACGTTAGCAACGTGCGTTGCTTCGGACGTGACACTAAATGACACCTTTCAAAATCAATAATAAAAAACGAATTGATCGGTCATCCTTCGTCGTCGAATCATGCGATTCGCCATCCATTAACTTTGCAATTTGTTTTTGTAGGTAGAACTCTTGTTTATGCCCGTTGATATGGAAACCATTAGTTACCAGTGATTGTGAAATTTATCATGTTTTATTACGTTTTATGGCGCACATCATCAATTTCTCGAGAAAAAACTTTTATAGATCCACCTAAAAATCAACATTTAACAACAAAGAAAGAATCATCAAGATCTATTATGAATTGGCGAAGATATCGCCAAAATTGTTGTAGGTAGTAGACGTGTGCGCCGATCGGCGTGGCGCACGCCGCCGATCATTTTAGCCACGCCGACGCCGCCGAATTTTTCATCGGCGTCATCGGCGTCTACAAACAAACAATATTTCTACATTAAATAAATCACTTGATTTAACAAATTTCTTATATTTTATTTGCAAAAAGTAGTATTTTTTATTATACGCTATCTGGCAACACTGTTTGCCTCCAGTGAAAACCACTAGGTGATTTAATAAAATTTTAAAAAAATAATCGGGATGCCGTAAATATTATGAGTGCATCAAACTCGGTCACTATCAATGTAGCACTCGTTTTTAGGTGTGAAGTAGAACAAGCATTGATACAAACTGGGGACGACGAAGTTCTTATAATGAGCCCCATGAAGAGAAACATGCTTGCGAAATTGAATCACCTCTCTCTCTTCCCAGCTAGTTATCCCATATGGTGGTGGGGTCAGCTCTCCTAATTGATTTCCTCCACTTCGCTCTATCCTCGACGTCGTCTTCGGAAACTTGTCACTCTCTCATGTCCTTAAACACTACATCTTTCCATCGTATACTGGATCACCAATTTCCCATTAATGAATTGATTGTCGCGGCTGCTCTTCTCGATTGCCGTTTCCAAGGAATGTCAGTTAACTATTGACAAATACCTTGAGGAAAGGGGGGAAACGAGAGTCTCTTTTATGTCTGCATTTGTCAGAGAACATGTCAGGGAATCTGATATTTTACCAGAAACGGTGAATGAGCACAGTCAGTCTCTTCCGCTCCAACCGCTCAACCGTCATCATCTTCATCAAACTTTCTTTTCAAGTCTTAAAAGTATACAAATCCTGGTAGTAACGTGGCTGATGATCCTGTAGTGGAAATACTTTGGTAGATCCAACCCAAAAGATGTGCTTGACGGAAACATTCTTCGTTATTGGAAGGAAAAGAAGAATAGTTATCCTTGGCTCTTCAACTGCGTTAGGGCTATTATGAGTGTTCCCGCAACGAGCACGCCAAGCGAGCGAGTTTTCTCAGTTGCGGGACTAACCATTACGGCAAAAAGGTCTCGGCTAAGTCCTACTTCGGTAGACAAAATAATATTTATACTTACATGATAATTATGACATGTGTAAGAAGCAAGTGCAAACATTAAAGTAATTTGCATTTCGCTTAACTTTGTCTTTTCCATGTTTTTTTTTGTAATACTTATGTGATTTGATTGTTGCCAGGTTGCAGGTTTTTTTGTTATTGAAATTTTGATTTTATAATTGTTTTAAGACAAATAGGTAAGTCTGTCATATAATTAATGAATAAAAAGTTTAATAAGGATTAAGGCGTCTTTAATTAAATTTCACATCCACGCCGATTACGCCGATGACGCCGCCGCCGCCGACAAATTGGACGCCAGACGCCGCCGCCGGTCAAATGAGCATCGGCGCACATGTCTAGTAGGTAGCTATTCGTGATTTTTTAAAAGTATTAAGTATGTTGTTTTAAAGCTTTATGGGATAAATACTAGGTAATTCCTCGGGAATAACATTTTTATGGGACCAATTCGAGTCATTGTCTTTCTATACAATAGCGAAGAATTTTCATAATCAGTCAATAATTGACGAAGAAACCGACGAACATACATAATACATAGGTACATCCTAACATAGAAACTCCTCGTTTTGTGAATTTTTGAAGTCGGCTAAAAATATCTAGCAATGTAATAAATTGCATTAAGTACCTACCGATATCAGTTATATATATAGTACATAACTAACACAAGCTCTGTTTAGCTTAAAAAACAGCTCGGAAGGATACGGAAATAAAAAAAAATTAAAACCTGGATTTTCGAAGGGGCTCAATGATGATATTCGAATTGTCCAGCATTAAGTATTTATTTTTTCACAATTGAGGTTTGCTGTTAGTACCTACTTATCTGATTTTTCCACCACGCGCACGAAAGTATATCCCCTGCCATGGCAGGCAATGTAGGTACTTATTTATTTCATTACGAATTATTTCCCCTGATTGCCCATAATTCGGCTTAATTTGATCGTACTATTAAACCAAAAAACAAAAATAATCATAGATATAAATCGTTAGATATGCCCTTACCGCAGTGAGACCGCGCCGTGTTGTTCCACAGTCGAAGTGAGTGAGGCTCACTAACCTGGAGTTAGTGCACATCCAAACACAGTGTCAGCCGGACGTGTTGTAAAGGACGTTTGCGAACTTTGCGAGCAGTTTACTGTCACAAAATGCCATCGTGTGCCTTTCTAAAGTGCAACAACAATTCTAGAAACACAAATAAAGCCAGAGGTGTAACATTTCACTCGTAAGTATTGCGATTTCATTGAAAAACTTTTATTTTTCTTCCGCACTGTCCGAAAATAACAAATTTAAATGGCGAGTGCACGAAAGAGAAAGTCGTGTTGGCAACTAATCTGGGAGAAAAAGAGATGACACTATTTTCTCGGTACCTACGCTTCAGCGTAGACTGCACCGTTTTACAAATTGCACAGGTTTGTTTAGATAGTCACATTTTCGATTTCAGGGCTTATTAGGCCGTTTTTTTTTCATAGAAGTATGTGCAATACGATTGCACACGAAATAATAATAATAATGATTAGGTTGATTGGCAAAAACACTATTTCTAACTATTATTTGTTCTACACAAATTGCACAGGTTTTTTACACTATGTTGACGCACACATTCAAACATTTTCGATTTCAGGGCATCTAAGGGTATACTTTTTTCAGGAAAGTGTGTGCAATACGATTGCACACGAAATGGTAATAACAACAGATAATTACAATGGCAGAAACACGATTTTTTAACTACTTTTTTGAATGTGTGCGTTAACCGTTAGTGTGCGTGCGTCGGCATTTTGTTAACCCACACATTCAAAAACAATGCCACAGTTTTTGGTGTCGGGGCCTATCTAACGATATAAATCTATGAAAATAATTACTTGACCGAGAGGGTTCCGTACCATAGCTAGCCATGTGCAAGATTTTACATGTAGTATGGCCATGCGCGGGTATTTAAGCACCATCATGCATGTCACTCTACGTTACGTTCGGTTACAGGCTATTTTATACCGTCATCATCGATGATCGTAATTCTGTGTCCTTGTCCCCAATATTTGGGTACAGAACTCGCTGCGCATACCTAATTGTTGAAATTACAAAGTAGGTACTTACCTGCCGAAATTTGGCAATATTACCTACAGTTGTTGTAAGTAATGTATAGGTCCATTTATTTAGTTTTGCGCCTGCTTAATGGTAGAGTGATCGCAAAACTTACTGAGCTCTGTGATGTTAGGCAAGGAAGCAAAAGTGCGCAAGTACAATCAAATAGAAAAGTGATATTTACCAACTAGTGACCCAACCCGGCTTCGCACCAGTGCGAAAGATACCTAGAACTTGAAAGTGGTGATGTCACCATCTTGTAGTCTGGAGTAAAACTATGAGAAAAACTGAATTTATTCACAAATTTTTCGTGTTTGACGACGCAGTATGTTTAACCGCCCGCGAGGCATATTTAACGTTTAAGAGAAACAACCAATATCAGGGAATACTCCACAAAATCGCATGAACAAACTATCAAATCAACGAAATGAACACTATAAAACTTTTAAAAACGGTAAATATCCCGTTATTTATGACTTTAGTGAAACGAACACTGATTCGGTGTGCAGCCGTTGAAGCCAACTTCACAGAGCTCACATAGAGCTCATAAAGATTTGCGCGTACTCTACCTACTTAGAGAAGATCCGTTCCCTAAGAAATAATGCTTCGGGCAAACCTGCGCGTCAAACACGCGAGTTGTGGGACGCGAAGCGGAAAACGTCAACAACGCGATTTTTATGGTATTAACAAAGAAAATTCCAATAAAAGAATACAAACAAAAGGTAATCTATACTATCTATACTTATAATAAAACTGTAACAGGTCCAATTCTGTACATTGAAGATATTTTGAAATTTTTTTTGGAGGGCACTCTATTATCGATCCTGAAGCCAAAACTGCAATTTTTTTCATTCATGTCTGTCTGTCTGTCTGTCTGTCTGTTTCTTAAACGCGCATCACGCCGAAACTACTGAAGGTATTGAAATGAAACTCGGCACGATTTTAGGTCATACTACGAGGAAGGATATAGGATACTTTTTATCCCGGAATTCAGCAAGATTTCCCTGGGAGAGGGGATGAAAGTAAAATTCCTTCACCGCGCATCACGCCGAAACTACTAAAGGTTTTGAAATAAAACTCGGTATGATTTTAGGTCATACCACGAGAAAGGACATAGGATACTTTTTATCCCGGAATTCAGTCAGGTTCCCCTGGGAGAGGGGATAAAAGTAAAATTTCTTCACCGCGCATGACGCCGAAAGTGCTAAATGAGTTGAATGAAACCTAGGACGATTTGATTTCATACTACAAGGAAGGACATGGAATACATTTTATCCTGGAATTCAGTAAGGTTCCCCTGGGAGCGAGGAAAAAGTAGAATTCTTTAACCGCGCATCTACGCGTCTACGGGTCGTCCGATTTCATTGATTCTTTTTGTTAGAAACAGTGTTGCAAGATCGAATTTGACTAAATCAGTAGAAAGTCGAGTAGAAAATCAGTAGATTGATGAAAAAAATTAGTAGATAAAGGGTAGGTAAGTTCCTATCTATTTATTTTTCCAAGACGCACCCATTAGTTAGGTTCCAACCTACTAAGGTGGTGTGGTGGGTCTTGGAAAAATAAGTTAGGTTCCTACCTTACATGATATTTGGTGGTTTAGCTGGTCCAGTTAACTGTACAATAGTATAATTAAATTAATTAATTAATTATTGTGGTCCAATTAAACTAACTGGACCACAGAAAAATATTTTTTATTGTGGTACACAGCAAACTGTACCTACTAACGAAAAAATATTACGGTGGTCCAGTCAAATGGATCAGGAGCCCAATTCTGCAAAACAATTGCTTCAGTATGACAATGGAATCGTCGCAGAATCATCACGTAGAATCCTTAGATTAATAAAACTCCAGATAGTGCGCGCGAGATAAATTAATAGTTTCAAACTTGACGCGCGTCTCTCCATCTGCATTCATCATAATTTATTTCATCCAAGGTGGAATACCAAAACGTGTCATTCTGTGACGATAGCCCTGTCATAGTGAAGCGATTAGTATAGCAGAATAGGGCCCCAGCTGCGAGTAAGTGAAACGAGTAGGACACTTCTTAACACTGACGCTGGCCGAGTCGTAGCTAAAAGTCGTGTGGATAAAGAATGGGATTGAAGATGACAATATCCTATCCCCCGTAGACCCTACACGATTTTTTGCGGCTATCGCGAACGAAGTCGCGGGTACAGCTAGTCTATACTAATATTATAAAGAGGAAAGATTTGATTGTTTTTTTATTTGTATTTAATAGGCTCCGAAACAACTTGACCGATTTGAAAAATTATTTTACCATTAGAAGCCCACATTATTCCTGATGAACATAGGCTACTTTTTACCGCGAGAAAATGCTTCATTCCTACGGGAAAACGGGTAATAGGACAACGGGTAGTAAGAATGCAGCTAGTACTCGATATTCTTATTGCAAACATGTTGTACTTATTATGATCTTATAGATAATGTGTTTCAATTCAAACGTGCACCCTGATAGGGCACGGCAATATTTAGCTAGGTGGCTTATAGGTACTTCTAAACGAATGTTTTATTCTAGGCACAGAAATATAAATAATTTAATAGGTACAAATACGCTTTATCTATACTTATTACTAATGAGATCTAATTAATTAAAGTTACAACAAAGAAATTAGAAATCTAAAAACTCTTGTAGAGGATAAAAACTATGTTTGATTAGGAATACAGAAATAGTCTTGAAAACTCAAGAGAGACTTTAACTTATTTTTTGTTTCATTTTGTATTTCTGAAGGAATTTTATTGTATACTAGTTTAAGCCCGCGGCTTCGCACGCGTTGTTTTGATGAAAATGTTTAAAGGTGATTTCTATCCAATGGGAACTGATTTATGGGATAAAAAGTAGCCTATGTTTGATTCCAGAATAAGAATAACCTGTATGCAAAATTTCAACCCGATCTGTTCAGTTGTTTTGGCGTGAAGAGGTAACAAACATCCATCCATCCATCCATCAGTCCATCCATCTAAACTTTTGTATTTATACATAATATTAGTGTGATTTTGATAGACATAGCGTAGGGTCCGGAGTTAAACATTTGCAGTTTAGAGAAGGGTATTGTTGTTGCAAATGATATACCTATCGGATATCTAGTCTATTGTTGGTTCTGAGGTTTTGTGGTCTTGTGTAAACTTTAAAGATTTTTTTAACAATTAAACTTATTTCTGATAGGTATATGTATATACCTATTCCTATTAGGGTTAATATGTTATATTTAATAAAATACGGTCTACAGCTTACCATCATCTAGGTGATGGACGATACGTTAACAAAACACCTCTTTTGTAAAATGAAAAGCTTATTTGCATCTGTACTGTTTCCCCAAAGAATAATGAGATATTGTAGCTAGGAGTGAGCATAGGTACGCATAATAGACTGTGGTTGCTGTTTTTGTGTCAGTGTTTTTATTGAGTTCAAAAAGGGCGTAGGTATGTGAATCGTGATAATTTACATGTAATTTTTTTACTTGTTCTTTCCAATTTGAATTGCAGTCAAGATTTAGGCCTAGGAGTGGGTAGGACTTTACATTTTCAAGTTCGGTGTTTTGAAAGGACAATTTCATATTCATGGTATTTATTTGATACGGCCTGAACTGAAGCAGTTTTTTTTTTTAATTTAGTTGAAGATTATGATCGCTAAGCCAATTTTATTCACAGTAGTAGGTAATAGTACTGTTGAAAGGGTTTTTGAGTTGAATTCGACTTGCAAGGAAAAACAATAGATAGGTTCGCAAACAAAGAGCAAGGGCTTTTTATGATATGTGATAATATATATAAGTCGTTAATATATATAAGAAACAAAATACAGTCTAGAACGCTACCTTGGATTATACTTTTTTGTTATAGATGAAATTTTGCTTATTTTTCCGGTCTAACTACTGGTCATGGTGATCTATCTGGACATATTGGCGTCTATTTTAGCAGTCAAACGCGGGACCTCTGACACCTATCGACTGTAGTTTGTTCAATAAACTGGGGTACAAGACTCTGTCGTAGGCTTGACTCATATCGAGTAATATTGCAATGGCGTAGTTTTTTCGTCTAGTATGTTTAAGATTTCATTTACATATTTGTAGACAGCAGAAGATGTTTATCTGTCTTTTTTAAAACCGTTTTGATAGTCTTTAATAATCTTATGTTTTTCGCAAAAGGAATAAGAACCTATTTACACTTGAAGGAGTGGAGCTAACTGCAGACTGTTTCCACTTAGTTTAGAATCAATCTAGGCAGGTACTTAACTTACCTACTACTATCTGTGGCATGTTCTGTACACGTACAATTCTTCTTGATAACGTGTGTGTAGTAAATAGTCACGTAGAAATTTACAATGAACGTGTTTATTTTAAAAGTTTTAACGTATGTTTAGATCGTGGTTGTACTTTCTGGGCGCCGTGGCGCTGGTGGCGGTGGCAGCGGTGGTTGCATTGCTGGTGATACAACCCTGGAACTCCAACCCCAGCTCCCAACGCTACCAGAGAGCGGCGATTGCTGCTAATGGCAATGAGTGCGCTGCTATTGGAAGGTACGTGATACAGTTGAATTTGGATTAACCCGCCCCGTTGGTTTGGTTGCCAGTTCAAAATTACTGTCGAAGCACCGTAATCGAACCCACTGCAAAAATGTATGGCACCAAACGGTAAAGTCAATCTTATGGATCGAATCTGTCGAACCAGGTTCATAATTAGGTACCTACCTAACCCTAACATTCTTAGGATGTTGTTCACCAAAAGATAAATCGGACACTTATTAGCTTCGTCAGACAGATAACTTTGACCTTTGTGTTACTTTGTGTTTGTGTTTGTGACTTTTGTGTTAGTTACTAAATAAATAAATAAATACAAATACAAAATTGACGTTTAAGACGCTATCTCAAGACCCTATCTCATCGGCACGCCACGGCGACAGCAACGTATCCATCTATGCTATTGTATGGCAGACGATGTTGCCAAACCGTCGTCGCCAAGTGAGATGACTGCCATACAACACCGAATGAAAAGTTTGTATACGTTGCCAGCGACGATGTCGTCACCGCGTCGTCGCCGAGGTTTCCCGGTGTGGTAGGGCCGTTAAGTATGAAAAATCCTAACTATCTTTTTGAAGAACACATGTGTTTAGTTGTATTGTAGGTAGGTACTCATAAAGAATTGTAAAATTTTCAGTATAAGTAAACTCTCCTTTTGGTTGGTTGGTACTATGTTATGTAAACGTATGGATGGCTCTCTCGACTATGGTGGTGGTGCTCTTTGGCTTGCCCTGACGATGATGACGGTCGACATGGGTCCTGGTGCTAATGCGCAGAAGTACAGGCACAGTGTCGTCGCCTCCGCAGCAGAATGTGCGACAACCGGACGGTAAAGTGCGGTCATATTCAACGTAATAAGCGTGGTTTTGATTTGCTACGGGATTTGTAGACTTTTCAGTACAAACCTATAAGTACATATTTTTCTGGTGATAGTCTAGTCTATGTATTGTGTGTATCAGTCATCTAGTACCTACCCATAACACAAGCTCGGTTTTCTTTGGGGCTAGCTAGACGATGTTTTGTATCAATGACAAGCAATATTTTATTTATTTATTTACCTACTACTCATATAGATACCCAATATGTACCTTCATTTGTGTCGCTTAACTTCAAACTCAGGTAAATCCACTCAACCCTCTAATAAAATATTAAAAAAAAGTGTTAATAATCTTTCTAAGTTTTTTTTTAATTAACGAAACAGTATTGAAGAAAACGATCCTGTTCAGCAAATTCAGTATTAAACTCTTCATTCTTTCAAAAATTGAATATTTAGATTGGATTTACCTTCATTTGATATGAAGGCATGCAATTTTTCTATCTTTGAAAAAACTCATTGTGGATTTATAGAATTTTGATAAAATAGATCTGGATTTATCTGACATATGGATCTATCTGACTTTGATAAAATATTATGATTTTGACGTTTAATTTCTCAAAAACCATGCGGATACACAACTGTTAACATATTTTGAAAACGTTTTTTTTACCCTTTCTTTTGATACCAAAATCATAAAAATCTCAGAATTGGATTTATCGGAGTTTGAAGTTAAGCGACACATTTATTCATAATACTGGTTCATAAAATCTCCTTTCGTTTGATTCGGTAGGTATGGTCCATATCTATGTTACATCAAATTCGTTCCATACCTATGGCTTTCTTGCGTAAACATCTTTTTTCCTGAGATTAAATTTGCTATATGTACCCTATTGTGCCCATAAATTTGTTCTACCTATTTGCGAAAAATTTTCATGGCTATGCTTTATCGATATACTACGCCTATTTACCTACATTTGCGAGAATTTATTACATAAAATATAATTCACGTGGATATTCAAATCAGGGTAATTTCTTCCATCCACTGATTGATTCATCATAGAAAACACTAGTGGTCTATAGTTCTGGATCAAGCAAAGCAACATTAGGGTACTTATCTAATATCTACGGACATTCAAAAGTCATAGCGCTTTATTTCAACAAGACTTGTATCTACAGGACAATGTTAATCTGAAATGACTAATTCTGATTCCTCATCCATCCAACACGTCATCGTGAAAATATCAAAAAGTGATTCTAATTAACTGTTGTTTAAGTAACTGTGTGTTAATGGGTTAACAGGCTCTTAACATTGTTGCTGCTTATCGTATGTCACGATTATCTAGATAAACAATACTTAACCTACCTCTCGATACATATTGTAACGGTATGCAGGTGCAAAGTGCTTCACATCATCATTACAATCTGGAGCACTTTTGGTATAAGTATTTGCTGACGGTGCTTTTTCGCCACAGATTTTAGTAAATGTGTCGTTATCGGATTAAAAAAAAAAAAGTAAGTATAGGTATAAGTAATTCCTAATTCGTTAACTACCCATTTCACAACCCATGCCACCTCAGCATTTTCTGTGCTGTCTAACATCTTCTCTACAGTCTCGAGACTAATCATACCTACGTATGTACGACTATCTAATCATTTCCTCATTTGTGCTACGGGGTGATTTTTGGGGAAACTCAGTTGAAGTGCAATCAGTGTTTGGCAAAAGAAATGCATTAGAGCTTTATATAACTTAGAAAGCACTCACTCATTGCGTAATATCTTCAAAGACAATAATATCCTAAAACTTACTGAATTAAATTTGGTATATGTATGTATATTAGAAATCTGCCTATTTGTCCAAAATAATGAAACTTTCTTTAATACAAAATGAAACCGTATACCTACGATAAGTTGAGAAATATAATTTTAATATAAATTTAATATATGTATGTTTACCCCAAATAAATAAGTCTATGTTCCAAAAAAGCACTTACATTACATCTATAAAAGTATTCATTTCCATTACAAATAAAACAATTAAATGGAAAAACGTTCAAATGTAAGTGGATGAAATGACTAGTTAATTGCGTCCACTATAATCAAAAAAAATTTTTTGATGAATTATTACCTATACTTGTTAATTATTGTAAGTTATCGGTTTTAATTTTACTTTTAAAATAAGGCCCATATATGTAGTAAGAAAAGTAAATAATTTGATTTTTACCTCTACAATTACTTAAATTGTTAAAATTATTATTGTACGTCCGAAACGGATAAAATTGTTGAAACATTTATTTGATTTTAAAACCTTGATGTAACACAATTCCAGGTCCATCCTCGAAAAGGGCGGGTCCGCAGTCGACGCCGCCATAGCCACTCTCTTCTGTCAAGGAGTGTCCTGTGCACAATGCATGGGCTTGAGCGGCGGGTTTCTGGCGACCATATACGATGCGAAGTCAGGCCGCGTAAGAGTCTTGAACGCCAGGGAGCGCGGTCCGGCGGCCACCACCTGGCACATGTTCGATGACGCCTCCTCCACCGTCGGTGGTCTGGCCGTGGCTGTGCCCGGAGAGCTCAGAGGCTACGGCGCCATGTACCAGGAGTACGGACAACTGCCTTGGGCAGAACTTGTTAAACCCACAGCTGACCTCTGCCGGAAAGGACATCACGTCAATGCATACATGGGACGCGTGCTCGGGTCATACAGCGATCGCATCAAAGCGGAACCTTCAATGAGGTAGGTACTTAGGTAGCCTATTATTTAGCTACATACTTAATTAAGTAGAGGTAACATAGATGCAACAATGGTTTTACAAGAGTAGCGAGAAACGTAACCTATCATAGATTTATATCGTTAGATAGGCCCCGACACCAAAAACTGTGGCATTGTTTTTGAATGTGTGGGTTAACAAAATGCCGACGCACGCACACTAACGGTTAACGCACACATTCAAAAAAGTAGTTAAAAAATCGTGTTTCTGCCATTGTAATTATCTGTTGTTATTACCATTTCGTGTGCAATCGTATTGCACACACTTTCCTGAAAAAAGTATACCCTTAGATGCCCTGAAATCGAAAATGTTTGAATGTGTGCGTCAACATAGTGTCAAAAACCTGTGCAATTTGTGTAGAACAAATAATAGTTAGAAATAGTGTTTTTGCCAATAAACCTAATCATTATTATTATTATTTCGTGTGCAATCGTATTGCACATACTTCTATGAAAAAAAAACGGCCTAATAAGCCCTGAAATCGAAAATGTGACTATCTAAACAAACCTGTGCAATTTGTAAAACGGTGCAGTCTACGCTGAAGCGTAGGTACCGAGAAAATAGTGTCATCTCTTTTTCTCCCAGATTAGTTGCCAACACGACTTTCTCTTTCGTGCACTCGCCATTTAAATTTGTTATTTTCGGACAGTGCGGAAGAAAAATAAAAGCTTTTCAATGAAATCGCAATACTTACGAGTGAAATGTTACACCTCTGGCTTTATTTGTGTTTCTAGAATTGTTGTTGCACTTTAGATAGGCACACGATGGCATTTTGTGACAGAAAACTGCTCGCAAAGTTCGCAAACGTCCTTTACAACACGTCCGGCTCACACTGTGTTAGGATGTGCACTAACTCCAGGTTAGTGAGCCTCACTCACTTCGACTGTGGAACAACACGGCGCGGTCTCACTGCGGTAAGGGCCTATCTAACGATTTATATCTATGTAACCTATATTTACATAGCGTCAAGGGCTCACAACTTGTATTTTGTAATGGCGGCCCATAATACCCTATAAAATCAGACTATCACACTAATATTATAAATGCGAAAGTTTGGATGGATGGATGGATGTTTGTTACCTCTTCACGCCAAAACTACTGAACGGATTGAGCTGAAATTTTGCATACAGGTAATTCTAATCATGGAATCAAACATAGGCATACTAATTATCAGTTATCTAGTACTCATAACACAAACTCTGCTTAGCTTGGGGCTAGATAATGCTGTGTGAATTGTCCAGCATTATTTATTTATTTATTTATTTATTTATTTAATTATCCTATAAACCAGATCCCATGGGATAGAAAACGTTTTATAGAAACAACGCGTGCCTAGCTGCGAGCATAAACTAACAGATTCACGAGGTCTTTTCGTATGATTTAGATTAGAACAAGACTTTTGGAGCGCGTTCTGACCGACCGAAGTATTATTTTTTTGCGCCCAAAGTTGCTTTGATTACTCGCATGGGGATGCGAGTAATTAAGGGTTAAAATGGGTCTAAGGTCTAAACATGATGAGAGTATCATGTCAATATATTTATGAAAACTTGTTAGGTATACCCTCATAGAAATATCAATCGGTTCCCTAAAAATAGCGATTTACATAATTTTTATACCTACCAGAAATAAACAAATTCGCTGTGCCCACAACTAGGCTACACAAAATTAATGCAATATCATTCTTTTAAAGGGCAATAAATACGCTTCTACAACAAAACTCCTAGTGAGTTGCAAAACTTATCAGTAAATAAATTCAAATAAATTGTCAAAACCTTCCAGTGCAAAAAGACATACAAAAATATCAGATTATCTAGAGGACAAAAAAGCTTGTGATGGGTTTTACTCCAACTCGAAAAATAACAAACAGGCTAAAGGCTTCTTTCATCGCTTCTATACTTTTGTCAACATACCGAAGAAATCAGAAATATCACTTTATTTCCGTGTCAGTGTTTAATTTTATAAATAGACCTTTTCTAAGTAGGTAAACATTTTATTGTATTTCTGGAAATAATGAGTTTTTAATATGATTTGATTTAAAAACTATGCATAGATAGTTGTTATGCATGCATAACATAATTAAATTATTTAATTATTAATTTAATTATTTAATTTGGCATGTTAATAATTTTTTCAGCTTTAGACACTACCCCCTACTGCATGTCCAACATGTTGGAACTAATTATAGACGAAATTAATTTGTAGTGCGAGCGAGTAGAACTGTCAATGATTTCAGCAGGACGCTGAACATTGACCCTTTCAATACCAGCGTTCACAGGGCAAGGCGATGCATGACTCTTAACTTCTTTTGCACATGATGCAGTTTTACACATATTTGGTTATTTTTCATAATTTTAATTCGTATAATTTTATTGCTTCATTATGTAGGTAGGTACTTAATTGTCGACGGAAAAATTTTAGTGTTCACACTTAGGTAGTTTTTTATAATTCTGTTAGCGAATGCCTAATAATAGCTCTCTGTGTCTATTTTAATTTCAATTGTATTTAGTTAAGCTGATGGCTATCCGAATTTAAAAAAATAAATAAAATGTATAGGTACCTAGATATGAAGGTACTATTCAAAACTATTATTGTATGTGACGTTCTCCGTGGCGCAGCGGGCAAAGGTCTGCCTGCGATGCAGGAGGTTGTGGGTTCGATTCCCGCCTCGGAACATATTTGTGTACGATCTGCAGAAATTTGTTCCGTCGGTCTGGGTGTTTTCTAGGTATAATAAAAATATCTATCTATGTAGTGTATTGTATTAAGTATATCAGTTTTTTAGTACCCATAACACAAGCTCTGCTTAGCTTGGGGCTAGATAATGCTGTGTGAATTGTCCAGCATTTTTTTTTTATATTTATGTCTAATAAAGATAAATAAGATGATGAAACTGTACACTATTTTTGTGTACAACAGTTTACAATAACCATTTAACTGATTCTGCAGCCATTGATTAATAGGTAACCCTCCTTCTTCCAGTGAGGTATACGTGAATCCGGAGACAGGTGATGTGTATCACGAGGGGGATACCATCAAGTTGCTGACGCTGGCAGACACGTTGGATATTATCGCGGAGGAGGGCCCCGAGGCGATCCATAACGGTTCCTTGACGGCGAAGTTGGTCCAAGATATACAAGGCTTTGGGGGAATTATTACGGAAGAAGATCTCAGAAACTACAAGTAAGCCATAAATATGTAAAATTAAAAATTCTGTAGATACATTACGGATGTAAGCGGGTAAACTACAAACCTTAATTCTAGACGCGCGCGTTCCGCATCTCTCCGAGCACTCAGTGCTCGGAGAGATGCGAAACGCCCGCGTAATGAATTTGTAAAACTACGATAGTTTTTATAGTAAAAAAAATCTATAGATATAGTACGTTCTCCCAGCGCTAACTCAACAAATAGCCTGTGTTCTACAAATCTACACGCAAAGACACGCTGTTCCCAATCCTTTGCATTTTGAGGCACCTACCTAATGAACAACAAAGATGGAAAGACGTACATAGACTGAAGTATGACCGAGACAACAATACTCACGCGAAACACGAACGCTGGCGGCGGCGGTCCGACTATGAGGTGGGTTGACTTAATTGGACCTAATTTGAGCTTTCCACTTTCGAGAAGGTAGTAACCCAATCTTCCGAATATTACTTACATCGATGAAGTACCTAAGCAGTATAAATTTAGTCCAAAGATTAAAAATATCTGCATAGACGATTTGACCAAATTAATTAAAAAAACACACAGATCAAGAAGTCTTGATTTGCCGTTTTTGCAGATAGTGTAACTTTCACGTAGATACTAAATGTTTTGATACTTTCAAAGCGATTTCTCGGCGGGAATGTATCTAAATATTTAAAAATCTAAACGACCAGATCAATAACACACGTCCCTTATGTAAGATCTTAGTAACTTTCCCACACCCATACACAGTAATTGTACCACAGTAATTTGCGTCACCAGCCGAGCCAATGCACGGCTGAAAGGTATAAATTATGCAATAAGTTAACCAGCGTAGCGTGACTTCGTACTTATTATGCAAAAATGTTTGTGAATGATGTCTGTCATCGTCATTTCAGGGTGGAATGGCAGGATCCAATCACAGCAGAGCTCGACGATGAACATACGCTATACGCGAATCCTTTACCCGGCACGGGTTGCGTTCTGGCGTTTATTATGAACATGCTTCGTGGCTGGGTCGGGTCGGATGACTTGCGTACCAACTCTGACCTTTACTGGCATCGCGTCGTGGAGACCTTCAAGTATGCCTACGCGAAAAGAACTGGTCTCGGAGACCCCAACCAATCGCACGCTAATTTGACTTACGATATTCGCGAGGTAATTCCAAACTACTTAAAGTTCACGTATACTAAAGCAACCCAATAATCTGTTATGTAGCGAGCATTTCAATAACCTGGTAGGTATCCATGGCCTATTTTATGGCCCGGTAGACTTATTTCACCTGGATTGTCTGTTGTCCTGTGCTGTAGTTCTGAGCATGTGCACCGAAAATATATTAATAGGCAATTAAATTCAGCAAATGTCAAAATGACAGCTAATGTCAAAAATGGCAGAAAACGTCAAGAATTGCAGCAAATGTCAAAAATTTTGAAATTTCTCAAGATAAGGTACATAAGCTAAAGCTACATAATGTCAAAAATTACGCTTCCGACTGGTATTGATATGTATCAGTTGAGATAAGTAACTATAGATCGTTTGCAACAGTCTGCACTTAGCTCAATTGTTTATTTGTAAATACTTACCTTATAGTTATAATTAGTTTCTATTGAGTATTTGATTGTCATTTTCTTTGTGAATAAATGTATACCGGGCCTATTTTAGTCTAAATACGTATTTCGTTTTGGCTAATTGTTCTCATACACCGAATTAGAGTAGATACCAATTTGCACAAAAAAGACACGAAACACGCATTGCTTATTTTGGAGAATTAATATAGTGCAATATAGAAAAATGTTTGAAAAATTTCAGTTGGAGCGTAATCTATCAAACCCAGAGTTTGCTGAAGCATTCCGGGCCCTCGTGGACGACACTCGTACATTCAACGACTGGGAACACTACGGCGCCTATTACGAAGGTGCAGATGACCACGGTACGGCGCATGCGATCGTGTTCGCGCCAGATGGCAGTGTCGTTTCTGTCACCAGCACTATCAATTACATGTAAGTTGAGCACCCTAGAAATTACCTGACCACACACACGAGAACGCGAATTTCCACGACGTTCTTCACGCTCAGGATAGATGAGATTTTATCCATTGACGACCTCAGTGGTGCATCGAGAGTCCGCCTGCGACGCAAGAGGTTGCGGGTTCGATTCCCGCCTCGGAACAAATTTGTGTACGATCTGCAGAATTTTGTTCCGTTGGTCTGGGTGTTTTCTATGTATGATAAAAAATATCTATCTATGTAGTATATTGTATTAAGTATGTCAGATAACTAGTACCAATAACACAAGCTCTGCTTAGCTTGGGGCTAGATAATATACGTGAAAATCTTTAATTGGCTCTCTGATGTTATAACGTAGTTTGATTAAGTTAGTTTAAGCCGTTGATTTTCCAATAAATTAAATAAATAAATAAATAAATAATGTTGTGTGAATTTTCCAGCATTATTTATATTTATTTATATTTATATGTACATCACAAGTTTACTAAACTTAATTAGACCTTACTTATTTACCATGTATATTTATTTTTGCCCACGGTGATCGGAATGCTGGCTTCTATTTCGGTAAACGAATTATAATGCTGCGAAAATGCTGCATGGGGGTCAGGGCACTCTACCTTCTGGTGACGGCTTAGATTTTTAGACTTTTAGGAAATTGATATAGGTACAAAAGTTTTAAAAAGTAGTTGTAATACCTATGTCGTTTTGTCGATTTTTGAATCAACCATCCCTTTTATAATTAGGAGAACGCTAGGTCGAAAATTCGCGGCAGCGTCGAAGGCTTACCCATCTCATAATATTGCTCCTGAATGCTCCACAATAAATCTAACGTTCTATACTATAAGTACTTATATTAAAAAGAGGAAATATTTGATTGTTCGTTTGTTTGTTTGAATTGAATAGGCTCCGAAAGTACCTACTGGACCGATTTGAAAAATTCTTTTACCATGAGAAGCCCACATTATTCCTGATGATGATGAACATAGGCTACTTTTTACCGCGAGAAAATGCTTCTTTCCTACGTGAAAACGGGTAATAGGACAACGGGTAGTAAACTAGTAAGAATGCAGCTAGTTGGTATCATATAAAATGTATAATCCAAGTGTTGTTACAGCTGGGGTGCCCAGATAAGATCAAGAAGTCTGGGTATCATCCTCAACAACGAAATGGATGACTTTTCGATACCGAACCGTACCAACGCATACGGCCTGCCCGCAGCCCCAGCCAACTTCCTGGGGCCGGGACTCAACCCTCTCAGCTCAATGGTGCCCACTATCGTCCTGAACAAGGCTGGCAAAGCAGTCCTAGTGGCCGGTGGCGCAGGCGGTACTAAGATCACTACGCAAGTTGCTTTGGTAAGTCAAATCAAATCAAATCAAAAACTCTTTGTTTCCATAATTACAATAAATGTACACTTAGAAAAGGTCAAATTATAAAACTAAACACTGACACGGAAATAAAGTGATATTTCTGATTTCTGTCGCTTCTGTATGTAAAGTAAGATTTTTTGGGGATTAGCATCAAATTAAACTTTTGGGATACCTTCCATTTGCGTTATTTTGAATTTTCTTATCTTTCGGCACAGTTCTACGCGCTTCTTTAAATAATTGAAGCCACTGACAAAAGCATATCGATATTTCTGCCAAAAAACTAGCTTGCCACTGACTTTAAATTATTCCGTGACGCAACTGCCGTAATACAGGAAAAGGTAATCAACGAAAATCGTTTTTTGTTGTTGCTGTTTAATCGTCTAAAAGTTAGTAGGTTTTTGATTTATAGTGGATACCCTCACACTCAGGGTAATTTCTAAGAAATTAAGAATTCAAGTGCCTTGGAAAACTATTTTTTTTATATATTATTTGATTTCATAACGAAAATCATGGTTAATTCAAAATTCGTAGGAAATTGTCACCTATCTATGAACAAACTTATAGATAATAATAATAATTTAACCATCAGTAGTCGTCCTTTAACTTCACACTAATATAAAAATAGCGTTTGGATGATCCCCATCCAAGTGGTTTTACCATTATCATTTATTTATTTATTTTTATCTTCGTTATTTGCTCCTAATCCGCTGTTTTCTTTGACAGATTCTCAGACACACGCTGTTAGAAGGTCATGACCTGGAGTCTGCGATGACGCGGCCCAGGCTTCATCACCAGCTGTTGCCTATGGAGGTTCAATACGAAAAAGACTTCGATAAGGTAATATCAACAAAATTTGCCTCCTTACATTTAAGGTATGTAAGGAGGCAAATTTTGTCCCTCTCAGGTATTCTCACAGTCAGTAGAATGAGCTATAATCATGACCATGAGCATTTGTCATGAAATTATCTGTTCTGAAAACTATACCTGTGTGTGTTGCCTAGTGATGTTTCAATAATGCTGTGTGGTGGCTTGGAATTTGCACCACCCCAACTCTTCCCGCGGGTGTCGTAAGAGGCGACTAAAGGATATCCACCGGGGGCGGGCAGTAGCGCCCCCTGTAGAACAATTTTACCACCGTACCGCGATCCCCAACTAGGGTTCCCAGATCAAAATATCGAAATTCCGGAGAAAATGCCGGACATTCGATGAGATTTCCTGACTTTCTTATAAATTTAATAATAATGTTGAAAAACATCGTGTTTATGTATAAACAAAACAAATTTTCAATTTTATCCCGCGCGCCCGCGTACTTTGTGACTGTGAACGAAACCGGGAAAACTATTTGCGACTACATTGAAGTTAACGATAAGAAGTTACTGACACACAGCAAGACAAGCAAGGTGTGCCCGGCAGTTGAGAGAATTCTCAAAATGTATGAGCCTTTGAAAACGTACTTCCTATCTACTCCACAGGAGGCATTAAATATCAGAAGTAATTGCTTCTGATATAATGCTCCCTGAAATATTTGTTCAACATAGGTAAATGTTGATTAATACCTTGATTTATAATAAAAATATTAGATTTTTTTATATATTATTTCACTTTTTACTTTAATTGTAGAAATTCCGGACGGTTTAGAATTCCGGACAATGTCCTGTATTACCGGACATATCCGGAAAATTCCGGACGTATGGCAACCCTATCCCCAACCCGCATGCCCGGCATGGGGATTATAGTATAGGCATGAAATTTACACCAATAAGGCGCTTATCAGGGGAAGGCCTGCGTCCAGCAGTGGACCGTTATAGGCTGTTCAGGTTAGGTGAGGTGAGGTTTTAAAAAACTTCAGTAAATATATTCAGTAGGTACTCGCGGTTTCACCCGCGTCATTCCCACTCCTTTGGGAATTCCGGGATAAAATATAGCCTAAGCGCTATTCCAGACTATAATCTATCTCTGTGCCAAATTTCATCCAGATCCGTTCAGTAGTTTTTGCATGAAACAGTAACAAATATCCATCCAAAAAAAATACAAACTTTCGCGTTTATAATATTAGTAGGATTCTTCAGTAGCTGTGCAGTTAGGTATTTAGGTAGGTATAACATAACTAATGTAATGTTTTGAAAATATTGCCTGAGAGGCAGTCAAATAATACAACAGAACATGTGAAGCTAAATTAACGTTATATTTTTACTAAAAACAATAGGTACAATGTACCTAGGCCATTAAAATTCAATTAAGTCACGTTATTTCAACTTAGATAACAGTGGATGCTTACAATCTGCACTGGTTTGCCATAGGTACAAGATCCGCACGGAGCGGATTGTCGGCAATGCCGGCGAGGATTCTTGAAGACAACTTTTCCGTTTAGTGCGAATGACGTCATTCGGATTGATGATTTTGATTAGTGAACGCACTTGTCGGTTTATTGTCCGATGCCGGCATGGCGCGCCCTAACGTTTCAACTGCTAACGCTTGACCCGTAATGCCAATCCGTAACTACACTTACTACACCGTGATCGCTTTCAGGGCCGCGATAACGGTGTGGTAAGAGTAGTTATAATTTTTAGTTTACACTTACCACACCGTGATCGTGACCCAGGGCATCTATTACAATTCTCCGCATCCGACACTGTCGACAGCAATAGTACGAGATCCGGCTGCAGAATCAGTGCACCCATCGAGTAAGAGCTAAGAACCACATTTTTACGCATATTTGTGTTAAAGAGAATATATATCTACTAGGTTGTCTATCAAAATGTGCTCGCTAGTATTTTTAGTAAAACTATTGAAAATTGTGTATTTGTAATTTAAACTAGCGGCCACATTTTGATAGGCAACCTAGTAGATATAAATTCTCCTTAACACAAATATGCGTAAAAATTTGGTTCTTAGCTCTTACTCGATGGGTGCACTGATTCTGCAGCCGGATCTTAGACGACAATGACATACAACCGATGCACGCAATTGTCGATTTCGTAGAATTATAATAGAGCGCCAGGTACTACCTTCCAGTACTTATTTGTCTATTTTCATCCACAGCACACCATCGAGGCTCTCAAAGCGAAAGGTCACAACGCTTCGGCGCTGGATCCGACTGCAGGTTTCGCCGCTTTGATCGCTTTGATACGAGACTCTGAAGGCTATCTCGTCCCTTTAACGGATAAGCGAAGACCAGGCAGTGTCGATGGCTTCTAGACTTTTAAAATTTGATTTAAAGTAAGCCAAGCTGAGTGTACTTATGCCAGAATTCGCGATACAGCAATTTCTAAATTAGTATTGTGCGGTAAAAATGCTTTTTAGACTACCACGTAGCACACGAAACAGTGGGAAAGCATGAAGCAAAACGAAGGGTTAAAAAACTTAAGGCGACTGGTGCTAGACCTTGGTCATTTTGTTAGTCTTACGTATTACACCTAGCTCAGCTGAAAGCTAGCTAAACACAAAACTAGGTATTGTACTTTTAAGCGCCGATACACATTTCGTTTTCTGGCCTATCTATCTGGGCCTGGAAAAAATATATTAGATTACACATTAGATTCTAATTCTAACGCAATAAAGTTGATTTCAGCTTGTACTTCTCCGACAGAGCGCTATTTGTCTAACAGCGATCTTTCTGCGTTGAAATAGAGGGCATCTCTTTCTACGCTATACAAACTGAGCGAGACTTCAGACCCAGATAGATAAATAACGCACTGCTAGTGTTAAACTATTAGTCTTACGTATTTATAGCTCTGATAGCTAGACTAAACAGAAAATAAATAAATAAAAGAAAGAAGCTAAACCTCAGCTAAACACAAAATTAGAGTACTTTTAACTCTGTGGTTCCTGTGGGTTCACTTCTACCATAAATAATGGAAATTCGTTTTCGAACTTGGTGGTGCTTGTTATGAATCTGATAGATTTTCACTGAATTCTTTGTTGTAATTGTAAGTATTATAAATCAATGTTTGTCCAAATAGAGCAGAAAATACCAAATAGGTAGTTTAACCTAAACTTTCTTAGTATTTTACAAAAAGTATTTTAAAAAATACACTTAGTATTGCTCTGTACTGTGATGTGAAGTACCTATGTCGTAAGTTATTCGTGTTAAATAAAAGTTGACAATGAATTAAAATAAATATTTTAAAACAATTTTCAATGTTTGTGTTTGAAAAGTTCCTTTCGTTTTTAGGATTTTTTATAAGTACACTAGCGACCCGCCCCGGCTTCGCACGGGTGCAATGCTGATACTAAATATACGACAGAATCGCCCCCCTGGCCGGTACCGCCACAACCGCTGTCCTGTCCCTGCATTTAAATCTGTAGGTAATATCTTCGAAAATATTCATTTAAATTACATGCTGTAAAGGGCCATATGAAATGCATAATGTATTTAAGGTAATTAATTGGATAAGGATTAATGCTGTATTGCTTAAAATCGCTTCGTAAATAAGGCATTATTTCTCGTTAAAAGTAAAGGATAAAAAATGGTTATTGTGGGTTATCCCTAAGAGATAGACATATACCATCGCGGACTTTTTTGTAGACCTTTTTAAGGTGTACAATACTGTAGTACATTATTTTGATCTATCTCGTAGGATTCAGCCAGCGTTTGCAATGTAAGCGCAATAAAATTTGTTTATTTACGACATCACATTAGAAACCTCTAAAATTATCAGTGTTTCTCTACTATATTATGCATGTATATAAAAACCTTCCTTTTGAATCACTCTATCTATTAAAAAAACCGCAACAAAATCCGTTGCGTAGTTTTAAAGATCTAAGCATACATAGGGACAGACAGACAGACAGCGGGAAGCGTTTTTGTTTTATATTATGTAAAGATAGAGTGTGCTTATAGGCTAAACGGTCAAGGGATATGGACTTTGGATAAACCCCTATGTTATGATAAGGTTTTTATTATAAACTAGCCCGCGGTTTCACACGCGTTTTTTGGAAAAAAAAAATAGTCTACCTATATGTTATTTCAGGTCCAGATCTTTAAGTGTACCTACCTATAAAATTTCAGACTGATCTATTCATGGCATGTCAAATTCCTTCCTATCTTCAAAGGTTTGGTTCATCAGCACTATCTGTCCACTCATAAATTCGTAATTATATCCCCATAATAGGTATAATCAATTTATTTTATAGTCCTTCTTTTTTTTAGTGTATTACATGCTTTATTTTTCTTAGTATAGTTTTCGATAGGTGTATCATTCCAGTCCAATTAAAGGTATTCTCTTTGTGTTCTAATTCTAGCCGAAATATTTATTTATTTTTCTAGTGTAATTTACACCACCACCGTCAAGTTCTACAATAACCGATCCTGTCCATTCAAAGGTTGCCTGGAAGAGATCGCTTTCAGCGATAAGGCCGCCGATTGTGCCCTACTAGATTTAATAAGTAGTTTATAAGATATTTTATAAGCATTGATGAGACGTGGGTCTACGTTTCCACCACAGCACACACTCACTATACATGAAAATAATCTATGTAAAACTGTAAACGCCCTGTCTTCAACTTGCCGCATCCAGCATCTGCCTGCAGTCTTTCGCAGTTCGTCATCCCCTCTGGCTGAAGGGTGTCCTACAATACGTTTGCCTAGTCGCGGTCTCCACTCAAGAACACGTTTACCCCATCGGTTGTCGGTTCTTCGCAAGACATGGCCGGCCCACTGCCACTTCAGTTTGCTAACTCTTTGGGCTATGTCGGATGTATTCGTTACGAATCCTATCCTTTAGAGAATCTCCGAGCATAGGTAGCTCTTTCCATTGCTCGCTGAGCAACTTTGAACTGGTGGACCAATCCTACCGTGAGTGTCCACGTCTCAGCTCCGGTCATAGTCATAGGATCTTTGGGTAGGACCAGTAGGACGCATTAATTGAAATCTTTCATTTTCAAGCATTACGGTATGTTTATGCCATAGAAAAGAGTTACTTAAGTAGAAAAGTACCTATCTATATACAGGTTGTTAGGTGCATCGTTTGCCAAATTGAAATGGGGGATGGGATCCCTCCCATCCCCCATTTCAACCCTCCCGGGTTTGCTACCTCCTCAACCCCCATAATAAATTCTTGACCCCTTGGAATTTTTAAAGACGATTTTTTGAATTTTTGTTGAAAATTTACAAAAGTCAGCATTAAAACTTAAATAAAAATACTAGGCCTCCAAATTAGTATTTGGAGGCCTAGTATTTTTTTAATTTTCAACATAAATTTAAAAAATCGTCATAAAAACTTCCAAGGGGGTCAAGAATTTTTATGGGGTTGAGGAGGTAGCAAACCCTCCCCCGCCCCCATCCCCCATTTCAATTTGGCAAACGATGCACCAAACACCCTGAAGATCGATGACTGAGCAAGCCTTCATAATTCGGCTCTATGGGTCGAACGAAGCCTAAGCAATGGTATTAAAACTCCTCCGTACGGTTATACGAAACTCCTTGTTCAACCACTTCTCTATGGACATCGGTGGGCATTGACGCTCTTGACGGCTGACATATTTAGTTTTCCAGAGTTCCGTGGTGATTTCCAGACAAAATTCTTGCATATTTTCTCATTGAATTACCAATGACAATTGAGATGTAAATTGTTACTAAAGCAGAGTACTCTCAGTGCATACTGGGCATTTTAGCGATAGCAACGGTAGGTGCGTTGGTGGCAGCGCTGGTGATACGCCCATGGGAAGGCCAATTCAGCCACCAACGCTACCACGAGGCGGCGGTCGGCTCCAATGGACACGAATGCGCTGCGATCGGACGGTATAGTGTTCTGTGCAGTTTCCAGCCAGTTCTTCTGACTTCTTTTTATTTATTTAATTCGGATTGCCATCAGCTTAACTAAATACAATAGAAATTAAAATAGATACAGAAAGCTAATAATAGGCATGCGCTAATAGAATTATAATAAACTACCTAAGTGTGAACACTAAAATTTTTCCGTCGACAATTGCGTAACTACATATTGAAGCAATAAAATTATACCAATTTAAATTGATAACAAAAAAAAAACAAATAAGCGTCAAACTACATCATGTGCAAAAGAAGTTAAGAGTCATGCATCGCCTTGCCCTGTGAATGCTGGTAGGTATTGAAAGGGTCAATGTTCACTGTTCAGCGTCCTGCTGAAATCATTGACAGTTCTACTCGCTCGCACTACAAATGAATTTTGTCTATAATTAGTTCCAACATGTTGGACATGTAGTAGGGGGTAGTGTCTAAAGCTGCAAAAATTTATTAACATAGCAAATGAAAAAAAATTAAAACATTAACTTCTGTATATATCGCGAGTCCGCTTCGATAACGCCTTTACAACGCGGTACCGCGCGGGCGTCAACGGGCTACGGTCGGCTTCTCTACCATTCTCTCTAACTAGTTTCTTGTCACTATTTTTATGGCCTCTATATATCGATCTAAGTAAAATTCGGGAGATTCAGTACTACCTACCAGCATCTCGAAAGCGGAATGCTCAAATTCGGTGCAATTAGGTCTTGCTTTTAGTTGTAACACAACACAGGCAATTTATTGAGTTGCATCTTCAAATCGATGTGCTTGGATTTTGATGAAACTATAGGGTTTTGACTGAGCTTCAATGCGGCTTGATTGTCATTTGAGATCTGGACGCAATCTATGTGAATCCCCAGGTCATTAAATACCAATTTCAGGTGTATGGCTTCTTTTGCTGCCTCAGTACATGCACAGTACTCCGCTTCGGCTGTTGAAAGCGCTACACTCTTTTGTTTTCGCGATGACCAACTGATACAGCCTCCTGCATATATGAAGCAGTAACCGGAGAAAGACTTGCGGTCTAATTTGCAGGCGCCCCAGTCTGCGTCTGCCATACCGTACAATTCTTGTTCGGTTCTTTTAAAAGTTAGCCCGATAGTAGATGTACCCTTCAGGTATCTTAACACACGCTTGGCACTCTTAAAGTGTTCGGCATTGTAGCTATCGTTGAATTGCGAGAGATAACTGACTGCGAACATAATATCGGGTCTCGTAGCTACTGCTAGATACATAAGTGTTCCAATCAGGTTTTTATATGGCAATTCTTTATCTTTTGGACTTTTGTCAGCTTCAAGCGATAGCCTTGGTTCTATAGGCGTATTTGTTGCTTTGCATTCGTCCATTTTAAATTTAATTAGAGAATCCCTAATATACTTTTCTTGGAAAAGTTTCACTGTATCTTTAGTGTATTTAAAATCAATTCCGAGCATTCTCTGTGGTATTCCCAAATCTTTTATTTCAAATTTCTGTGCAAGCATCGTTTGGATTTCTTGCATCTTCTTAGGACAGTTGTAAGCTATAAGTAAATCGTCTACCCAGATGGCTGTGATTACTTTAGCTCCTCCTTTCTGTAGTATGTATACACACGGGTCTGCTTGTGATGGGATAAACCCAATATTGCGTAATTCCGTGTCCAATCGGATATACCACTGCCTCCCGGATTGTTTTAGACCATACAGGGATCGTTGTAGTTTGCAGACCTTTTCTCCTTTGATGTCTCTAATACATTTTAGCATGTTTTTAGCTTTATTGTATACAGTCTGGTCATTATTTCTGCTCTCATCGATAATTATTTCTTTCACATACATTTCCAGGTTTTCAGGTACCTTCATAGTGATATATTCTTCTATGTCGCCGTTTAGATAAGCTGTCGTGACATCCATCTGCTTTAATTTCATGCCTTTTTCGACAGACATTCCAACGACGGTTCTGATGGAGCTTAACTTGGCCACAGGCGCGAAAGTCTCATTGAAATCTATTCCAGGTCTTTGGGTGAATCCCCGAGCAACAAGTCTTGCCTTCTTAGTTTCCGTATTGTCCGGTCCAGTTTTTGTTTTAAAAACAAGCTTGTAGTCAATGAGCTTCATTCCAGTGGTTTTCTTCTTGATTTTCCACGTCTCATTCTTGATATGTGCTCTCATTTCAGCTTTGATTGCGTCGTGCCAGTCATCTTCAGTTTCATCTTGATCAGACAAGTATAACAAATCCGACACGAGCATGCTATCTTCCATATCATCTTGTAAGTGGTAGTCTTTTGACCATGTAGGTTTCTTTCGATTTCTTGTGGGTCTTTGAGATGTTCCCTCATTTGTTTCGTGTGGAGTTTGGTATCCATTACTCTCAGCCCCTTCATCCTCTTCAGATGAAGTTTGGTCTTGATCAGCAATTTCAGCCCCTTCATCCTCAGATGGCAACAGATTTTCATTAATGTTTCTTTCATAGTTGGTGGCATCTGAGGTGGACATATCTGTCAAGGGGATAGGATCCTGAATCGGTAAGTTAGAATTTTGACGATTTTTCTTATTGTTAAGTTGTATCACCATTTCTTTTTCTTTTTCAGGTCTCCGTATGCTGTCGTCAAGGACTGCTTCTGTATGAGTTTCATCATCATAGTACATCTTCTCCATAAATTTGACATCTCGACTGATTACAACATCTTTTTGGTCAGGTAAATAGACTCTGAATCCTTTAGCATTTTTGGCGTATCCCATAAATACTCCTTCTGTGGCTTTAGGGGAGAATTTGCCTCTTCGTCTTTTGTTCAAGATGAATGCTTTGCTGCCGAAAATGTGTAAATGGTTTCCGGCTGGGTTTCTGCCAACCCATTTTTCGTACGGAGTACTTCCATTTAAGGCTTTTGCAGGACTCCGGTTTATTAGATAATTGGCTGTGCTTATTGCTTCGGCCCATAAGCATGAGGGTACTTTCGCTTCTATCATTAAACATCTAGCCTTGTCCAGCAGTGATCGGTTTTTTCGTTCACTTACGCCGTTTTGTTGCGGAGTGTATGGTGCTGTTAATCTCCTTTTGATGCCACATTTTATGAGCAGGTCATCAAAATCTTTGCTTCTGTACTCGCCACCATTATCTGATTGCAAGTGCTTGATTTTTTTCTTTGTGAACAGCTCCACTCCATTTTTGTATTCTTTAAACTTTTCGATTACTTCACTCTTGTTTTTAATGAAGTAGATACAGCAGTACCTGGTGAAGTCATCAATGAAGGATACGTAGTATCTGGATCCAGCAATCGATCCCGTTTCAAAAGGTCCACAGACATCACTGTGTATAATTTCTAAAATTTCAGTTGACGATCGATCATGGCTAGCAAATGGTAAGGATGTAAGTTTACCTTTTATACAAGTTTCGCAGGTATCTAACTTTACTTCTTTTAATTCTAGTCCTCTCATCATCTGCTTCGCAACCATCATTTTGAGATCTTTTTCGTTTATGTGACCCAATTTTCTGTGCCATAACCACGATTCATCTTGTGACTTCGTAAAATTTGCTGATTCTTTGTTAGGTTTGAAATTTAGATAATATAGCCCGTTTTTATTTCTTTGAGCTTGTTGTACGACATTATCTTCTTCTATGATCGATGCTATTCCTTTTTCGAATAGTACCTTGTAACCGTTATCGGTTATTTTCCCGACTGATATTAGGTTTGTAGTTATTTCTGGTACGTACAACGCATCATTCAAATTATATTTTCCGTCGCTGCTCGAGATACTAATTTTTCCTCGCCCTTTAATTTGTGTGGTGTGCTTCTTCGACGCGAGACTTAAAGTGTTTACTTCAGGAGTTAATTCTTCGAATTTTTCTTTCTCGCCAGTTATGTGAGAGCTGCAGCCACTATCAAGGCACCATAGATTTTCGCTAATGCTGTTTGCCAATGAATAACAGACATTGTAGTTCTTTTCATGGGTTTCCTTTTTCTGTGGGTGAGTGGCTCCTTTCTTCGACCAACATGTCTCTGTAGTGTGTCCTTTTTTATTGCAGTTTTTACAGACGACGGTCTTCCTCTTCTGTTTAGCATAAAGTGCTTCAGACCTTGATGAGGTGTCATTCGGTTTTGTTTGCTTTCTGGCCTCATTTTCTTCTATAATTTTTATTTGTAATTCTTCTGGGCCAGGCAGCACATCCCGTGACTCAATAGCAATGCGGAAGTTTTCATAGTTTGATGGGAGGCTATAGAGCATCATAATACTCAATAATTCCGGGTGGATTTTAACTTCCATGTCTTGCAGCTTTCCGACGACATCCATAAAATTATTTAAATGGTCGCGGATATCCTCTTCGGAACTCATTTTTTTTAGAACCAGTTGTTTCAACAGCGTTGCTTTTCTCGCCGGACCAGTGCTCTGATGTATGGATTTAAGTTTATCCCATAACTCTTTTGACGTATTACATGCTTTTATTTGTTTTAATTCCGGCGGTGAGATGAGCAGAATTAATTCCGATCTAGCTTGTATGTCATTTTTTTCGAACTTACATTTTTCGACGGCGCTCGATGTGGGCGACAATTTTGTTTCGCCACTAACGTAGTTCCATA
Organism: Eupithecia subumbrata; assembly: GCA_949316285.1. Classification (NCBI taxonomy): domain Eukaryota; kingdom Metazoa; phylum Arthropoda; class Insecta; order Lepidoptera; family Geometridae; genus Eupithecia; species Eupithecia subumbrata. The sequence goes on from OX438643.1 coordinate 27,005,983, forward strand.
ATTCGGTTTTAATCAATACTGCCTGGGCTTGTAAACTCCAGGTGTCGTAATTATTTCTTGTTAACGTTTCTATGGAACGGTACGTAGACGACGCCATTTTTACGTTCGTTAGTTTATTTCTTTTGGCATTTATGCAGGTAACCACGCTCTGCTACCAATTGTTAGGCGTGGAATATAAATATTATATCATTTGCAATACAATGCCTTTTATTATAAACATAATTATATCAGAGTATTTTCTCTCGTAAAAATACTCTGATATAATTATGTTTATAATAAAAGGCATTGTATTGCAAATGATATAATATTTATATTCCACGCCTAACAGGGGGTAGTGTCTAAAGCTGCAAAAATTTATTAACATAGCAAATGAAAAAAAATTAAAACATTAACTTCTGTATATATCGCGAGTCCGCTTCGATAACGCCTTTACAACGCGGTACCGCGCGGGCGTCAACGGGCTACGGTCGGCTTCTCTACCATTCTCTCTAACTAGTTTCTTGTCACTATTTTTATGGCCTCTATATATCGATCTAAGTAAAATTCGGGAGATTCAGTACTACCTACCAGCATCTCGAAAGCGGAATGCTCAAATTCGGTGCAATTAGGTCTTGCTTTTAGTTGTAACACAACACAGGCAATTTATTGAGTTAGCGCTGGGAAAAGGTACCATATCCACCTAATTTTACTTAGATCTATGCTTCTATAAGCACCTAGGTAGGTACTGGATAAGTGTTCAGAAGGTGGTGTTAGCAGACAGGAATTCTTACGGAATGCCGCTTATTTCACCTATGTATGTAGGGGTTTGCAGATTTTGTATGAAGGGTGGCATTATCATCGGTTAAGTACCATTTCTTTTTTATGAAAATCGCCGCACACAAAAGTTATATATTAGGACACTAATACAAATAAAAAAAAATGTTTTCGTTTTCTGACATAATCACACATGAAAATGACTAGGTATCGAAATAGAGATGGATGAGCGTAGCTACGTACACGCAAGATTACACGCTTTTGAAACTGATAGTTGCTTTCATTTTCTAAAATTAGCGAGGCGCGGGGTTATAATTGCAAAAACCTCCTCCAGACCCCCTTGTTCGGCGGAGTCATGTTCAGAAGTGTGTGCTGATAAGTAGGAGGAGTTACATTTTCAATGTTTTAGAAACATCCTCAAAAGAAACGGATCAGCGGTGGACGCCGCGATAGCAGTTCTGTTCTGTGAAGGCGTTTCTTGCGCACAATGCTTGGGCCTAAGCGGCGGGTTCCTAGCGACGATCTACGACGCGAGTACGGGTCGCGTGAGCGTGCTGAACGCGAGAGAGCGGGCTCCAGCCGCCACCAGGTAATGAGTAGGTTCCAATCACCAGAAGGAAAAGCAGGTCATCATCATTTCACCCGAACGACGTCTGCTACAGGACACCCTTGTCCATGCATCGTTTTCCCAATACTAGGGGCCGTCGAGACCCATCACGGAAGAAGCATCTCTCGAACGATATTCCGCCATCTGCTCAGGCTCTCAGTGACTTGCATCGCCTCAGACACGATGTCGAGTAACTGCAAAGCTCTCCCCTAAAGATCGCCACAATAACTGGTCCTGCGCTACCCGAATCTAGTGATTTCCTGCGACCTTCAGCAGGCCATCAGTCTACCTTGTGGGCCTCGTTACTTGTTGCGCCATCCGGTATATGCGTGCCACCCTTAAGGCCCCAACAACCGGTTCGGTTATGAAGTAATAAGTTGGTATTTGGGAAAAACTTCTTCTTTCTTTTTGTAAATAGAGAAGACATGTTCACGGCCCAATCCGCCCGCGTCGGAGGCCTGGCCGTAGCCGTACCCGGCGAGCTCAGAGGCTACGGAGAGATGTATCGCAAGTTCGGTCGCCTGCCGTGGCGCGACCTGGTCAAGCCGGCGGCAGACCTCTGCCGGAACGGACACTACGTCACAGAATACATGGCGCGCATGCTCCGCTCTTACAGCGAAGATATCAAGTCGGATCCTTCCATGAGGTACGTGCAGTCAACATATGGAATACATTTCATTGACCTTAAAAAAAAAAAAATTGCCTTTATTTCCTACTTCTTATGTAACTACTTATATAACTATCTATTTACAATTTTTACTTAAGCTAGTAGTCGCCTTTTTTAGCGTAGGCCTCCCCCAGCTCCTTCCAAACTTTCCTATCTCTGGCCTTTGTCATCCAGTTAGGACCAGCTCTCTTCACAAAGATGTCTTGCCATCTCTTCTCCGGTCGACCTCTAGATCTCTTCTTATTCCTTTGGATCCACTCTGTGATTTTCTTGGCCCAACGGAGAGTAGAGTCGTGAAGATTATTTTCCATCCTGCACATGTGCCCAGCCCAATTCCATTTTAAGGATCTTATGACCTCTACGACGTCCCTTAGTTTTGTCTCACCTCTGATTTTTTTGTTTTTTACCTTGTCTTTAAGTCTTATTCCAACCATGCTTCTTTCTATTTTCCTTTGGCAAATTGATAGCTTGTATTTTCTTCTTTCTTCAGTGACCAGCTTTGGCAGCCATATGACAATGATGGTAGGATGGTGACTTCGTATAGTTTTTTCTTGATGTTTATCTCTATTTCTTTGTATTTCATAATTTCCTTGAGACTCCAATATTTCTTCCAAGCGATTGCTATTCTCCTTTGTACTTCGTCACTAGTGCATTTTCGAAAAGACACCATTTGCCCTAAATATATGTAGTCTTTTACATATTAAATTTTTTGATTCCCAACTAATACAATGTCTTGGTTTTCATTAGTAATTATTTTAGTTTTAGAAGTATTTAGAGTAAAGCCAACTTTCCTGCATTCATTTGCTATTTCATTTATCATCTCTTCTAGTAGTGTAGAGCTTTCAGCAAATATAGCTATATCATCTGCAAACCTAAGATGACTCAAGTATTCCCCGTCAACCCGTAAGCCTTTTTCTTCCCATTTCAGATTTCGAACTTATAACTTATAGACTCTAGCACAGCGGAGAAGATTTTCGGCAGGGGGTCACCTTGACGGGCTCCTTTCTCAATAGGGAAACGGTCATTCACCTTATTTTAGTTAAATTATCAACACGTGTTGATTCTTCAAGTCTTGAAGAATCGATACCCGGTCCCTTTATTAATCTTAATCAATTTTTGACGAGATAACGAATACAATTTTCACTAATACCAGAGTTTGTTTTCGTGAGTTGGCTTAGATACTTTTATTTTAGAAACAGGAAAATCAAAACTTAACAGTCACTCTTCTGAGACTGTCTACATCGTATACATCGGCCTCATTTGCTAATGCACCACGCTCAGCAGGAGCTAAGAGTGCTGTGAGCGTCTCTCAGCACTTGGCTAAGAAATGAATTCAGATGTTGTCGCCGAATGTCGAGGTAGATAGAATACTTATGCATTTTACGTAGGTTAGCAAAAGCTAGATAACATTCTCTACTTGCTATGCTAAGAGAGTTAGAGAACACGAAACTTCGAACTACCTACATAGATCAATAGGGATTTAAATGTAGTCACACTTGTTGGTTTTAGAGAGGTTTACGTGAACGCGGAGACGGGCGAGGTGTGGCACCAGGGCAACGTGATCGTTTTACCCGCTTTGGCAGCTACCTTGGATACAATCGCAGAAGAGGGGCCCGAGGCGATGCACAGCGGTTCCCTGACGGAGCAGCTCGTGCGAGATATACGAGAATACGGGGGTATCATTACGGCAGACGACCTTCGGAAATACAGGTGTGTGGTACCTCGTCATCTGTGTGATGCCGGCTTCGAATTTGCACCACTCCAACTCTTCCCGCGGGTGTCGTAAGAGATCCACCGGGGGCAAGCAGCAGCGCCCCCTCCACAACAATTTTACCACACCTAACTGCGATCCCCAACCCGCATGCCCAGCGTGGAGTATATGGGCACTAAACCCATATGATAAAAGGCGCTTATTGGGGAGGAGTGCTGCGTCCAGTAGTGGACCAATACAGGCTGTTGAGGTTTAGGAGGTTAAGTACCTCGTCAGCACACATTATCTACGTGACTGTACGACACTGTCGACTCCCCCAAACAAGGCGGGTTTTTTGACATACCTAATCACCGCTCTTGGCAGATGGATTGTTGAGCGCGGGGTGGAGGGAGTATAAATACACAGAAGGACGCTGCCGCCCTTCTTCTAGTAGGTGACCTGTGGATTTCGTAAGAGCCCACCTCTTACGACATCCACAGGCCGAGTTGGAGGGGTCCATTCTTACGCCTGTAGTAAATTCACTTTTGGTCCCACTTTATAATAATGATCTCAATACTATTACGGTAGTTTGTACTTATGTTAGTAGTAGGTATAAGTATAACCGATTTTAATGACTCTTTATGTTTGATTTGATTTTTAAAATAGCAAAACACAAATTTCTTATGGTTTGCTAGCTCGTGGTCATTACGTGGCAGACATCGCGTAGGTACGCCTCCTTACAAACGATACCGATGCACGGAGTTTTTGGCATTTCAGGGTGGAATGGAAAGAGCCTATTACAGCGCAGCTAGACGACGAGCATACACTCTACACCAGTCCGCTCCCTGGCTCGGGCGCCGTGCTAGCTTTCATAATGAACATGCAGAAGGACTGGGTCGGCGACCAGGACTCCCCCCCCGGATCGACCCTGTACTGGCATCGAATCATAGAATCCTTCAAGTACGCCTACGCAAAAAGAACAAAGCTCGGCGACCCTACACGCTCTAATGTCGACTATGATATTAACGAGGTGAGTTTGCATATGCGACGTGGCTCGACGACGTTGTTCAAGCCACGGAGGGTCCATTGCTAGCACAGGACCGTAGTGGATAGAACAATTTTTGGGAGGCTGTACCAGCTGTGGGCTTTTGCACACTGCCTGCAGGCTTAGTCCTCCAGTTTCAAGTCAGTCCAAGCCGGCTTTTCCGACTGCGAATTATGATGAGATTCACGCTGATTTTTGAGGTTTAAATGAACCAAAGCTAAGACGTTAGTAGTTAGCCTAAACATAGCAAATTCAGCCGTATTAACGTAATTATCAACAGGTGGAACGCAATCTATCGCGTCCGGAATTTGCCCAGATGTACCGTGCTCTTGTGAACGATTCACAGACGTATAACGACTGGAAGCACTACGGCGCGGAGTTCGAAGGGGCTTGCGATCACGGCACGGCGCATTCCGTGGTCGTCGCGCCTGACGGCAGCGCCGTATCTGTCACCACCACCATCAACTATATGCGAGTATCCCTAACGTACCAAGAAAACGTTGTAGAGTCGTTGTAGAGTAGACTCAAGGCAACTAAGTCGACCGCACATGACCTATGATGATTGTTGATAATACCTACGCGTGCACTTTCAAGGCTGCATGGTCCATCTGCAAGTCCCCGATGCGGATGGTGCGACCCTTCTGTTCCGCTAACCTACCAAATACCAAGCGGTAACGTCCTGTTGCGCGAAAACTTCTAGTTTCTCAAGCGATAAATAGTAGCCAAAGCACATCTTTAGGTGTAGTTAGTTATTTGAAATCCTTGTGATATCTAGGTAAGTACAAGTAGGTACCTACTTATCAAAGATCGTCATTTAAATTATATGTTCACGAGGCTTTTTGTTGCAGTTGGGGCTGCAAGCGGATAAGTAAAAGTCTAGGCATTGTCCTGAATAATGAGATGGATGACTTTGCTATTCCGAACATCACTTCCGGCTACGGTCTGCCACCGTCGCCTGCGAACTTCCTGGGGCCGGGACTTAATCCGCTCAGTTCTATGGTGCCCAGTATCGTGCTGAATTCAGAGGGGCAGGTTGTTTTAGTTGTGGGCGGTGCGGGCGGCACCAAGATTACCACGCAAGTTGCTTTGGTAAGTTCATTTACAATTCCTTCAATGAGGATCCGTAACGTTTGTAGATGCAGTTTATAGAGCTAAGAATTCCATAACATACAGTGCAAAAAAATTTTTTCTTCGTCAAAAATTGACGAAGTTATGACCAAATTACTAGCGAAGTTCACTGAGTGACCGCCGCGGGTGCGTGTGACGTCACTCGCTCGGTCGCCGCACGTTAACCGTAGGAAATTGAAATTGCTATAACTTTACTGATCCTCATTGGGCAAGTAGTAAACACTTATGTAGGTTCCTAATAAACTTGATAGAAAGAGAGTGCAACTTACCCACGAAATCGCCAACGCTACGGATATGCTTTCGAATCCTGTAGCTTGTCATCTCTCCGCGCCGAAACATTTGTTTGCATTTGGTTCATCTGAAATTTTAATTAATAATAATAATAATATAAGTCTTTATTCAAACTAAATAGATATTTACAAACATTACATACCTACTTAAAAATTAGAACACTAGTTTGTTTGCTGCTTGGCAAAGGCCTCCCCCAGCCTTCTCCACTCCTACCTGTCTTGGGTTTTCCTGTCCATGTCTTGTCTGCTCCTTTGACAAGCTCATCAGCCCATCGAGTGAAACCACATGCACCGAAAATAAATCTCCCAAGCCGGCTGGTCACTGTGGGGAGATCAGACCAACACCCCCCAACCTCAAGAAATAAAATACTCCATCAGAAAGATGAAGAGAAAAAATTGTTTGTGGCCACCCTAAACACTTTAACCCTGAGAACCGATGAAAGTTTAACAGAATTACAGAATGCATTGACCAAAATCAAATGGGATATTATCGGCCTCAGTGAAGTGAGAAGGATGGGAGATTGTAGGTATAGAAGAGCACAAAGAATTCATACTGTTCTATAAAGGAAATTTTAATTAAATTGAACCAAATATGAAATTTTAATTAAGTTTAGGTACGTATATAGGTAGTACCTTCAAGCTTACCAAAGTGGGTAAGCCGTTAACCTTTTGTGCTTCTTCTCCAGCTTATTCAATGTTTATTTTCAGTGCATTATTTTCTTTGTCAGATGATCCGCCACTTGATCCTTGAAAAGAGCGACCTTTACGAAGCGATGGGCCGACCCAGACTCCATCATCAGCTGTTGCCGATGGAAGTCATGTTTGAAGATGACTTTAATCCTGTAAGTTTCGTTCAAAAAGTATTTCTAATTCTCTCCCTAGCTTCTTAAGTAAGATTCTAATGAAGATGCTAAAGCAAAATTAGCTTCGTCGTGCATGAAAGAGCTATACCTACTCGAGTTCTAGATTAATATAAAAACAACAAGATCCGTCAAGTGCGAGTGTAACTCGCGCACCGAGGGTTTCGAACGTTTGTCGAATAAACATATAAGTAGGTACTAAAGGTACCGGTTAGAGAAGAGACATCGCTTTTTGATGAATATCTACCTAAAAATAGTAGGTACCAATGTACATTTTAGATGGACCGCTGCTCTGCAGTACCTAGGTACTTCTGAGATTAAGTATATTTATTGACTTATTCAAAAAGTGTGTAGGCTGTGGTGTAGGTAAAGTACCTATACTCTACAGAAATTTCAAAAACTTTTTTGAAATGTACAAACTAATATAGTATTAACTAACCTTTCATTTGACACCCCACTCGGTGAGGTAGCCCCCCCCCCCCCCCCCCCCCCCTTGAAAATAATTACCTCTCTTTTTGACCATTTTTCGTTAGTGTTGCAGATTGCTCTATATTTTTCCTCTAAAATATAGATCCATATCTACAAACGCTACATACATTTCACATGGATCGCTTTTTTTAGATCTGTAGGTACCTCAACCTCAACAGCCTGTACTGGTCCACTGCTGGACGCAGGCCTAATAAATAAATTTAATAAGCGCCTTCTGATAAGATTTTGATAAGATTTGTACAGGCGCACGATATGTATCATAATTTTAAATTTCAAGTTGATAGCTGCGGTAGTTGCCGAGTTATTACTTATTAAGGAGGGAAAAAAGGACAGACAGAGCGTCAGAGCATATGGGTTTCGAAAGCGATCTTCGATCTCAAAACCCTAAACATTGTTGCAATAACACTCTTTTACCTTGTCAACAGAAGATCCTGGCCAATCTTCGAAGATTAGGTCACGTAGTTCCAAACACCGCTACGGTGACTGGTTTCTGCGCTATGGTCACGGCAGCCAGGGACGAAGATGGATTCCTCATTGCACAGTACGACAAGCGACGCATTGGCAGCGTTGACGGCTTTTAGATTAGTGGATGGATTACTTGAGCCAAAAGCGCGCGAATTAGCTTAGGCGGGACATTTTTTTTTAAATCGATAAATTTATCTTATGCCTTGGAAGATTAATCTATCTCACAATGTTACGGCATGTCTCTCAGATTAGAGCAGTCACAATAGCACGGAACAGACGAATTGACGTTTGTTTGAATGATAACAAAATTGTAATTTGCTAGCTAAGAGTTTCGGGTCCTCAATTTCTACGCGCCGACGATTTGTGATATTAAATAGGCTGTTAGATTCTGCACAAGGCAATTACCTATTTGATCATATAGTTTTTGGTTATGGTACTATTTTAGCGTAGGTTTTAAGATTGTGCTGTTCTAAATGTTTGTTATCCTAATGTGAATAAAAATGTTTTTTAATGTTGTACAATTTTTATTCCGCTACAAACTTATGGTAGGACATTTATTTCAGACGTTTCTTGATAATCAAAATATACACCACGGTGTATGTTATTATGAAGTAATTAAGTTAACCAATTGAAAACATTAATAGATTTAATATACAGGGTTATTGGTAATTCACTGATACTGCGTAAACTGCAGGTTCTGCCCATCATCATTAACACGTTAGTGAAGACACCAGGTTTTAATTCTTTTTTTTTTTGTAAATCGCCTCCCATACAAAATAACGTCCGAAACCCAATTAATTACTGAATATCTTCGGCTTATTTGACATCCACGAAAGATGATTTAAGTGGCATCAGTCTGGCTGCGAGTTGCCGAACACAAACACACACCTTTAGATAATTCAGGGCAGAACCGTTTTTAGGTTTAGTTTCAATTAAAACCCCAATAAGGAAAGATTTTTGAATGGTACATATTAATATCTTTCCCATTTCACCAATTTTAAGAATTGAGACCTGGCGTCCTCACTGACGCGTTCATGGTGGTGGGCAGAACCTGCAATTCACATAGTGTCAGTGAATTACCAATAACCCTGTATAATGATGAGTGATTTTAAAATTTACCTCGTTATGTACCTATCTAAATTTCTACATGTTTTTACAATTTCCATCATTCACACCACATTCATTTCATTTCTAACACTATATTAACATAATCTTCAAATCAAGACAATTTAAAAGCTAGTATCATGCATTTTGGGGAATGTATTGCACTTTATAAAATTCACCTACAACTTATTCATATTTAATGCCTAATAGTGCTGGCATTCATTAATACATTCAATAAGATAATAAATATGGTTTAGTACATACAGCAAGTAGAACATTATGCTCAGTTAAAATTGATTGAGTTTATTTATAGTAATGAAAAGCCGAAAAGTACCGAAAATTTTTGTCCTAACATTAAAATATGAACAGTGTTGAAATCAGACATAAAAAGTGGAACAAACAACATGGCACAGCTATTTTTCATTTAGATAATAGAACGCAAGTATATTACGAGAATGAAACATGTAAAAAGACAAAAACCCCAAAACAGACAGCAAAAATTGTACTAACGTAAACAAAGTCTCAAATATGCTTAAATTATACATACATACTTAATTATGTACATAGTTATGTATTATTTTTGAATCTATTTACAACAAAGTAACTGATTCATCAGTCAATAATAAGCATAAGATTTAGGTGACAACAGCAATGATAGTTTAAAGTTAAGATATTGCATTATTGTATGTAAGTACACAAAATATTTTTTTAGAAAATGACTTTCCGGAGCCTAATGACGACCTCAGTGGTGAAGCAGGCGAGAGTCCGCCTGCGACGCAAGAGGTTGCGGGTTCGATTCCCGCCTCGGAACAAATTTGTGTACGATCTGCAGAAATTTGTTCCGTTGGTCTGGGTGTTTTCTATGTATAATAAAAAAAAAATATCTATCCATGTATACTCGTATAATGTATTAAATATATCAGTTATCTAGTACCCAAAACACAAGCTTTGAGTAGCTTACTTTGGGGCTAAATGGTGCTGTGTGGATTGTCCAGCATTATTTATTTATTTATTATTATTTATTTATAATGACAGTTAAAATTTTTAGTTTTGACTTACTGTAGAGATTCATCTAGTTATATTGATATTGATAAAATAAAACACTGAAAAAACATAACTGAAGGGACCTTAAAGTAACAACAAAATAATTTTAAACAGCTTTATCCTTAACCCAATGTTCAATTTAAATACTGATACTTAATGGAAACCGAATTTTTATATTTCACACACTATCATTCATTTCAAGCTACATTCAGAACTCATCAAAACTTTGGTTGATTTTTTTATGTATGCTGGCGTAACTTCAATCACTATCATATTCAATACGATTTCACTTCACTTTCCACAAATATTTCTTCTTGGAACTTTCGTAACACTTTTCCTTCTCAGAACATTCGGCACTACTTTAATGTAGCACTGTTTCTTAGCCGCATTTTTTCGATCTCCGTTCGCCCGCAAGCGTCGCTTAGTGCGTCATATATGGACAGGCACATGTAAGAGCAACGCACTGCGTCGCGGGAACTCAAACGAGCACATTTCACACTTGTACGGCCCTCCTTCATCAATTTTCTCTGTCTCGTCCGGTTGGGGCGAAGGCACGGGCGAAGGTACGGGCGAAGGTACGGGCGAAGGCACGGGCGAAGGTTTGGGCGAATCTGCCTCACTCTTGGGCTCTTGTTTCAGCGAGTGCGGATGGTTTCCGATAGCTCGGAGGTCGTCAGCCGGGTGACGAGGTGGTCGCCGCTGACGCACGCTCTGGAATTACATTGAATCGTAAGTAAGGGAAGAAACAGCATTTTACTATCAAGAATTAGTATCTATCATCGATAACGATTGTATTTTGTTTTGCATTAACGCATTCCCTGCCGCGATACGAGGACACTGGCATCTGCATCTTGGGCCTTGAGTGTGTTAATGTGTATATGGCATGCGTAGTCCGACAGGCAGAGTTCCATTCGCTACAGCTCGCGGCGCGCGCGCACCCTTGAGTCTCTGGCGTTGCTCTATGAGGTATGTACATTCATAAGCTATGGTTGCATTGAATATCTATTTATTGTCATCATCATCATATCAGCCCACCCATGTACGTCCACTGCTGAACATATGCCTCCCCTAAACGACGCAACGTAATAGCAGCGTTGAGCCGCCTTCAATGGGTAGTGTCCTGGGTAAAAAGAATATTGTTCCATTTAGTCCGTCAATTAGATTATCAGAAGATATTGGACACATATTTTTTCTTATATCAATCAAACAAAAATGACAAAAATAAAGCGCGTCAAAGTTTGGGACCTAGTGACGTCACGTCTTGCTAAAAAGTGTCGTAAGGCGTGACGTCACGCGGAACTTTAATTGGCTATTATCTTCATAATTTTTTGTTTAATCGATAAAAGAAAAAATACGTGTCCAATATCTTCTGATAGGTAATCTAACTGACAGACTACTTTGAATTTTTTTAGGACAGTAGCCTATCACCGATTCTCCGCGACTACAATGTATTGACGGTTCATCAAGTGATACGTCACAATTGTCACAACACTCTGCTTCATTTTAAATCACAGTCGTCACCCACCTTCACTCCACTGGGATTATCGGTACTGCGAGCTTATATGGCCTGATTTTATCATACTATCAAATAAGACTGCGTCCTGAGGGGCGAGTCTATTTGATGTTAGTAAAGAGACGTGATCGTGACGCCTCTTTTTCCATACAATTTGGTACAGCGCCTCTACCGTGGGGACAGGGAACTACGCAAATCTCATACTAAAAGGAGGAGTCACGATCACGTCACGTTACTAACGCCAAATAGACTCACCCCTCGGAAAGTAGAACTTCATTGCCAGGCCCCGTGGCTCCCACGACATGTAGCCACGGTAATCTTTACAATCTGGTGCCATGCAGCGAGTGGGAAGTCTGCGCAGATATATAATTCAAATGCCGCCGGGTACAGCTATAGGTACAGCTTCGTATAGCTCTGTCTCGCTCTTTTATTATTAGAAACAAAAACTCACAGTGTAATACATAATCCACGCGACTGTCCAGAAGGTAACCGCTCACCAATTTGGCCTAAGAATTTCGTTCTGCGCATCTTTTTCACGTAGTTCGCCAGAGGACAAGAAGTTTGACGATTATTATAAGTAGTCGTACCGTGTGGTGCCGGCTTAGAATTTGCTCCACCCCAACTCTTCCTGCGGGTGTCGTAAGAGGCGATAGGTGCTACGGACACATTACAATACGAAGATTCGTCTTCGCGCTGTCGTGATAAAACTTCCGTGTTCGTTCTACGACGAAGTGTTTGGCCACATTGGATAAAACTTCGCAACGTCGCGTCGCGAAGGGCACTTGATGTCGCGATGATGATTCCCGATAAGACGAACTTATTGGACAGACTTGTCGCGACAGCGCAAATCTTCGCGTTATCGCGATGGTATGGCCGTAGCATAAGAGACACCCACCGCTGGGCGGGCAGCAGCGCTTCCTGCATAACAATTCGACCAGCAAACTGCGATCCCCAACCCGCATGCCGAGCGTGGGGATTATGGGCATTACCCCATGCGTTAAAAGCCAATAAGGCGCTTATCAGGGGGACGCCTCCGTCCAGCAGTGGACCAATATAGGCTGTTGAGGAAGATGGGGATAAGTAGTCGTAAGTGCAAGATAACTTACCTTGCCCTTAACCTTTCTAGTCTCCTCGGAAGTATGTATCATCTTCGGTCTAGCGACGGGCTCCCGGCGCGAGCGGCGGCGCGGGGGCGACGCGGGCGGCGGGGACGGCGCGGGTGACGCGTTGGGGGAGGGGGACTGCGGCGGAGGGGACGGGGTCGCCCACTCGCGCCGCGCGGGGGACACTTCGCTCTTTATCTTCCGCCGGCGCTTGTATTTGCGGGGTCCGTTCTGGGGATACAAGGTAAAATTAAAAACTTGAGTTCTCCTAAAGGAGCTTCTTCACCGCGAGCAGTCATCTGTAATGTAACATCCCAAGATTTGTTTGCGATCATTACTTTATACACAAATTAAGGCAAATCAACCCTGACTGGCGTAATGTAACAATCCAATAAGATTAGATTTTGTGCATTCTGGTGTCGTCGATTCAAGTCTTTTTACAATATAAAACTAACTACGGCTTCGAACTAAAATGCTTGGTTCTCCTTCCTCACTGGATGCAATGCTCGAATTTGAATTTTAGGTAGAAACTGCTGTGTAAGTTGTTATCCGGATCTCTGCATTTGGTGAGCACAAGTTTTTGACAGGGGGTTGTTCGTCTAACCACCTAATGCTGCCTAGGATAGCCAACGGCTCGCTTACACCCCACTACTGAGCACAGGCTTTCTCTCTATTTTAAATAAATAAATAAATAAATAAATAATGCTAGACAATTCACACAGCATTATCTAGCTCCAAGCTAAGCAAAGCTTGTGTTATGGGTACTAGATACATAACTGATATACTTAATACATATTTTGCCTTTTTAAGTTATAGAATTACCCTCATTTAAGACGAAGTGGGATCGGTTTTGCGAGACAAGGACGAGGTAACATCGCGCGGGTAAGGCGAGAAAGGAAGGCGAGAGCCGCGGAATGGCCAGCCCGCGCGCAATTTCACTGGTCGTTTTTTGTAATTTCGTTTTTTGCTTTAAAATAATACTTTTTCGCCATAAAATAAAACCATAATCGTCTAAAGTATTAATTAGGGAAGACGTAGAAATTTGATTGAAATATAATAAAAAAACTAGCAAATGAAACTACTTTTTCGTAGAAGTATTTGTGCAAAAATGAAGATTTAGAGGAAACTCTGCGATTTATTTTGTATCGAGTCAAGTTTTGTCAATCGTTTTTCGACTTACATAACTTACTAACTAGAATCCTAAACTTTTAATGCTTATCAAAAATTAATGAAAAATTCAATGTTTTTTTTGTCTTAAAATTATTTTTCCGTACAGTCAAAACGTCGGTTTTGGGACTCATTTCACCTTAATCACCTTTTTTTCAATACATATATATATATATAATTGTAAATGCATTATTAGATGTTTGTTTCCACTACGCGCTTAATTTTTTACTGAATAAATTATTATTATATAAGATGACAAAGCAGGATATGTGATATTGCATTTACTTTTACCTGAGGTTGCCTCTTCAGCGCCGTGTTGGCGTCGCAATGCTGTATGAGATGCTGCACTAATTCCGGGCTTGTGTGTAATGTTCTCGAACAAACTACGCACGAATACGCTGGACCACCTGGGAATAACAAGGAGTTGAGGACATGGATAGATAATACTTTATTACACACTTAAATCGAATTTGTGATCAAACGATACGTTTGATTTATGTCAATACGACCGTAACTCTGCGAAATAACAAGACGCATTGACCAATGTTGAGTTTAGACCTTTTTATCATGTACGAAGACGTACTAGGTAGGTACATGAATATCTAATTTTACTGAATCGGCATATTTACGGCCATAATAACTAGTGCGACACTGACCGCGACGCGATACTACCTATGAAGGAACGTTTACTTTGTATGTGTTTTTACGTGTAATTACTTCAATAAAGTTTTGAAAGGTGATCAGTGATTTAACTTTGCACTCATTAACTTACCTAACTAACTTTACTTCAAATGTACAAAACGTCCGTACATACTATGTTCTCATTGACAAAGGGAGGTACAGTTTACGTTAATTTGCAAATGACGGCGAGTTACGAGTTAAGATAAATATAAGATTATTGTTATTTCAGCCATGATCATTCAATTGAAACACAATTCGTCCTTCCACTTTTCGCGGTCTTGTGCTATGAAACTACGCAATATACGGCTATACCAACTGAGAATAACATGGGGTTAATGTGATCAAAGGATGCAATTGGTTTCATGCGACCGAAACTCTGCTAAATATCAAGATGCATAGATGCTGAGTTTAGACGTTAGGTTTTAGACCCTATCTATCACCTTTGACAAACGTACGGTTTTCATGAATTTTCGTATAACCATGATCATCCCACTGCAGGCCTGAGCCAATTCCTGAGACAAATTCGTCCTGCCACTTTTCGAGTCTTGTGCTACATAGGACCAACTTTAAACAGATAAAGTTCGTCTCGCCATCTGCCTGGGTCTGCTGAGACCAGCGAGTCTGCGACGACTGATGTGATTTAGCACTGATGTTTAAGATTTTGTAAATAGATACTTTGTTTTATTTTTCTTTAAGATTTTGCTGCTTAGCTATCCGATTTTTAAATCAATAATCCAGTCTGCACTCCGATTCTGTCGGTACTGTCTTTTATAGAGAGTTTAGTTTAGTAAGACAACTTTTGATCTTTATCTGTTTATCAAGTACTAGCGACCCGCCCCGGCTTCGCACGGGTGCAAATGCTGATACTAACTATACTACAGAATCGGCACCCCGGCATCCATACGTCATCCATACGTCCATTACATAGCTGTCATTTGCGTTTTGTTATTCCAAGTCTGATTCTTTTTTGCTATATCACGTTTTCTACTAACTGACGTTTTATATCAAGTCACACGGGAACGCTATCGAACGGGATAAACAGTATCCTATGTCCGTCTCCTGGCTCTAAGCTACCACAAATTTTCAGCCATATCGGTACAGCCGTTTTTGAGTTATAAATAGTGTAACTAACACGACTTTCTTTTATATTTATAGATTTTAGTAATCCTTCTAAAATACCTTGATCGATGATGTAGTGATCCTAAAATACGAAAGTGAGTTGACTTACCATTAGCTTGCTGCCTGCGATCCGGCGCAGAGTGGTGCGATCTGACGTGCTCCCTCAGAACGACTCGTTGGTTGAACGCGCGCGGGCACACCGCACATGCGTACGGTTTTTCACCTGATAATAAAGATGGGTGGTAAACAATGTACGATGATACTGGCTGTCTTAAGGCCGATTCACGAAACTTTTGTTTAGTAATGACAATGACATTACTAAAAGGTACGGGACTTTTAAGATTTGGCCAAACGTGCGCTTAACTTTTCCTAAATATATTTCCGTTTAGTTCTTTTAATTCTTCCCGTAATTTATTGTAAGTGATGCACATGTTATAAACATTTCTTTTATAGATATCTTTATAATAATAATGCTGGACAATTCACACAGCATTATCTAGCCCCAATCTAAGCAGAACTTGTGTTATGGGTACTAGATAACTGATATACTTAATACAATATACTACATAGATAGATATTTTTATTATACAAAGAAAACACCCAGACCAACGGAACAAATTTCTGCAGATCGTACACAAATTTGTTCCGAGGCGGGAATCGAACCCGCAACCCCTTGTGTCACAGGCGGACCTTCGCCTGCTGCGCCACGGAGGTCGAAACTTTATGGCACTGGTGTTTGTAGAGCAAATTGTTAAACTTGCTCCTTTTTTGGCGGGTTATCACATCGCTACGTTTTTCAAACTAGGTTGGATGAGATTTTACAAATAGATAAATTTCTCTCATATACAAGCAGGCTAGACGTACGATCCTACAGTTCTTGAAGAGGTTCTACAGTCTAGAGAACATAAAACACACCTGTATGAATCCTCTCGTGTTTCCTCAGGGTGCCACCGTCAGCGAACGCCTTCCAACAGAACCGGCAAGCGTACGGCCGCTCGCCCGTGTGGATTCGGATGTGGATCTGCTGAGAACTCCGAGACCCAAATACTTTGCCTGTAAACAATTAAATGTAGCTTTAAAAGCGCTAAAAACCTAAGTATAGCTTTCTTTCCTAAGAATTATTTAACGCATTCACTGCCCAGGCTCGGCTGTGCGACCCGTAAGGGCGCGCCGCCGAGGGTCGAGACGAGAGGGTCGAGACGAGAGGCTCGACTGCATCTTCGGCCATGAAAGTGTTACAAGCATTCAATCAATCTTTTCTAGTCTCCTCTTGCGACTTTGAGCTATTTAACGCTAGTTCTTTGAAAACATTCCTAAGAAGTACAGAAAGAATAATTATTAAGCGGGTTAGCTACGGACCTATAAAGTCTGTGTTGGTAGAACATCAATGTTACCCGCTTACATTCTGAATTCTTCGAACTATAGGATAGACTTTATAGAAAAATATTCTAGAAAAGCTGTAGTCTACTGATTATATTACCAATTACGAGTCAAAGTAAGAGTTAGCGAAATTGACTACGCATTTACCGAACATAGGCAGAGGATGCGGGTTTGAGTCCCGTCGGATCTTTAAGTAGGCCTTCAAATATAAATAACGGTAGATATTATTATTATCAATAATTAAGAGTGGAGTGATCCTTAATAATACATACCACATTCCCTACAAGGGAATTGCTTTCCAGATAACGATATTGAAGTGCTACTATGTCCTTTGGGTCTTTTTAACCTGAAACAAATCAGGGTGGAAATTAATATTCATTCACATAAACAAGTCAATAATTAATCTAAAAAAATTCAAAATTTAAATTACCTCGTACCTCAAATTACATCATCCCCAAGTTATGATATAATTGAAATAAGTTTTTTTTTTTCTGTTCATCATCATATTTAGCATGTGTAAAGAATATCGCACACCTAGATCAAAACTAAGTCAAGTCAAAAAACATGAAGATGGAGATAACCTTGTATTCGATAATTGTCTAAATAAACGCAACTAACCACGAAGACATTTTTAAAAAAGCTTCTTAAATGACTCAATAGATGGCGTTAACTTCGTCTTGGTGAATGAACGACGTTCACCCCTCTCCACCTAAAAAGGTGTATTGTCAGTTGCACGTGAGAAGTCAGCTCTGTAGTGTGTGCGAGTTTTGTGGAAAACTAGGTTATTTTGAGTTGTCTTGGTTTTATTGAATTGACTTGAAATTTTTCTTGGAGAGAATTTGAGTTGTTATTGTACTGGTGAATCAACTAACAAAATATTAATGGGACATTTTTAATTGTTCCAGTTTTGATTGATGAGGTAAGTTCATACTTTATTCATTATTTCGAGTTGACTTTGTTTTGTTGAACAATAATGCATATTGCGAGATGTCTTACTTTTGCTGGTGAGAATTTAATTGTGATTTTTTAATTAATAAAACCTTGATTTTACGTGCTTTATTTAAACATCGTGTGGGGTTACGAGTGTACAATTATGAAAAATATTGATTTTTAATGAAACCATGTGCACCTATTATTTTTATGAGTTTCTTTGAGTTGACTTTCTTTTGATGGTTAAATGTAAAAATCTAATCTTCTCATATTTTCTTCTCTTTTTTTAGGAAAATGAACACACGAGGGCGTCTTCTTGTTAAAATAGAACAGAAAAAAGACCAAAGCAACGATAGAAATGTAAAGGAATACTATTCAGTAATACCTACAGAAGAATCTCCAATTATAGAAAATGCTATGACCACCCCGGATATTTTCCAAAAAAAGGATGAAGAAAACTATAATAGCAACAGCAAACAAACATCACCAAATCAACAACCACCACTACAGGATGAAAATCAATCAGTTATGTCAACAGAAGAGTCTACAAACGTTGTGCAATCGCTTCTCGAAACACGAGTCGCCAACCTGAATAATTCCAGAACTCAATTCAGCGAGAAATTCAGAATTTTATTACTGTTATATTAATACTAATTAATTGTATTAATTGAAAAATAGATTGAGATCTAATATTTTTTAAGTTTTAATTGCTATGATAATGGTAGGTACTGATAATGGTTCCTACTGTAGTTTTGTAAACTGACTAATGTGTTCACAAAGAAGTTTTTTGATTTTAATAACTTGATATTTTATATTCGTTTAGTTTCTGAAAAGTTTATATTGCCTTAATAACGTTCCTGTAGGTTAAGTTTGTTAATTTGGAGTCTGATTTTTAATGCTAATGAAGATTTTTTTTATTTAATTACTAAATGATTGCCTGTCCATCATTTATAGTCGCATGTTATATTTTAATTTTTATAAAAGTTTAAATTGCCTTTATGACCTTAGAGTAAGTGTATTGATCTGGGAGCTGAGTGTTTGGTCACCTAGAATTATTTTTAAATTTCAA
Organism: Eupithecia subumbrata; assembly: GCA_949316285.1. Lineage (NCBI taxonomy): Eukaryota > Metazoa > Arthropoda > Insecta > Lepidoptera > Geometridae > Eupithecia > Eupithecia subumbrata. The sequence continues at coordinate 27,025,087 of OX438643.1, forward strand.
TTGCCATAAGAATGTTTCTTGTACCAAGTATAACTTTTTCGATTCGAAGACTGAATGATTGTGATTAAAGAAGCGATTTGATTTGAATAACAAGAACTTTTATTTCCTTCCACTTCAAGTTTTCCATCAAATCACATAATTTGAAAGTAATACTTCTTTGAATTAAAATAAAAAATCTAGTTTTGCAGAAGATTTTCTTACCATTTAAAAACAATTTATGCAAGACCAACTCAAAATAATCGCACAAAACTAGTTCAACTCAAAATATTTTTAATTTTCTATAAGGAATATCAGTCCAAAAGTATAACAAGTCAAAAATAATTAACTGTAGTTACAAGGTTTACTTTATAGCTACAATATTTTTGTTATTATTCATTTAGGCAATATTCAATAAGGAAATGTTTTGCGTTTCATAACTTTAGTGATAAAAGTTGAAGATTAAGGTTTTTTTTGTCAACTGAAAAATGTGGTATTTTGATTTGACTCAGTTTTGATCTAGGTGTGCGATATGTGTGCACTTTTTATAGGTCGTGGATTGGTTTGGTCAGGTTTTAGTTTAGGATTGGGGGGACGTTTGGAAAGCGTGTGGTTGTGAAAGGCTACCCAAGGGATGTCAAGCGTAAAGCAGAGTCCTACGTCAGCGAGAAACGTGCATGTTACTTACGCAGGACCGTAAGCTGAGTTGGATCAGAATCAGACATATGCTGCGGTCCGTTTAGAGTTCACAACACTATTAGCGCTAAAAGCGCTCAAAGTCGTTCTTAATTCTTTTAGCGCGATAACAACAGGTATCGGGATATATCGGAACGGCTATAGATAGACGCGTTCACATCGCTCACGTAAACATAACCTCAAGTTTTAAGGGGATCTTAAAAATTTCATGTCAATTTGTATAACCATATGTCAATTTGACAGACCGTTCACAGCACCATGCTCGGGAGTATGGGCGTTGTGATCGCAAAGATGGCTCCCGATATGACGTCATCTATGACGTTTCGCTATCAACTGTAGACGCGCTCACGGTTATACGGACCACTTTTGTGAGCACTCAAATCGATTTTATTTATAATCGGACCGCAGCCAATGCCTGTGGTATGGTCAACAAGAGCTCTCTCTTCCCTAGCTCATATACGACCCTTCCTATAAATACCCCCCTTATATGTGAGTGCTGTAGCTATGAGTGATGGATGTCCTATGGGGCGCGACGCAGCTCGACCCAAGAGCCAGGGTAAGGTAAGGTTGAGCAGGATCACGTAGGGGACACAGTAGATAGGTGCTGACCTGTGCGGCGGCGCGACGCGGTCGTGGTGCAGCTCGGCGTGGGCCAGCAGCTGCAGCGCGTCACTGCACGCCTCGCCGCACACCTCGCACCTGTGCTCGCCCCACGAGCCAGACACGCGCCGCTTGTAACTGCATCCGTAATCATAGTTACCACACACTCTGTTTCTTTGTTTCGATCTTAATCATTATCACATTCTGATCTGATCGCTCGCTTTGCTTGTGTGACAATTTTTAACCTCCAACGAAAACAGGGGCGTCAGGGTTAAGTTCTAAGTGTCTTTCTGTGTGCCTGTATCGATCGTAGGACGATTGATTCAGTATTTTTTGACAAGCTTGTTTTTCTACGCCTCGTGCGTGTGCATTTGCCTAATTTAATTTGCAACCTTACCCTTAATAACGACACAACCACGCTGCTCAGTCAGCAAAATAAAGTACAATAGTACTTCCCTGCGGTTCTTTTGTTTCACAACTTACATAAGTTAACTAATTCTAGGGGTTAGCAACAAAATCCATGCCAAACTTCAAAAGGCAACATGCATAAAAATTAGACATGTTGCCTTTAGGGTTGTACTTTAGAATGAAGTACTTAAATCTGGTTCTACTCAAAGCTAAGCACACTTTTCTAACTTTTGGAGTTAATCACACATTTAAAGGAAGAGGTTCTTGACACTTGCATGACCTTAAAAAGCACAAACTACTTTAAACCAAATCACAATTACCTATGCGCCGCAGCTACATGCCGCCTCAGCAGATCGGCCCGTTGAAACGCCACGCCACAGTCCGGGCAGAACAGCTCCGGCCCTCGTGTGTTGTCGTAGACCGGACGCTCGCGTTCGTGACCCCCGCTGGGGGCTGATTCCGGGGATAGGCGGTATTCCATGTCATCATCTGGCGAGAAATATAAGTAACGATTATGTTTTAAACCAGAGTCACCAATATACTTATTTGCATTGAATGCCAGAAATGGGCTGAACCGGGTACACGCTACGAAGCAGAATAAAAAATGGAGTAAGCCAGTGGCAATATGGTACCCAAGTGACGGCAGCGGAAGCCAGGGTCGTCCAAAGACGAGATGGGAGGACGGCATACGACTTGCCTTTGGGCCAAACTGGAAAAGAGTCGCAGAAAATAAGCCTCAATAATAATAAATAAATAATAAATAATGCTGGACAAATCACACAGCGTTATAACCCCAAACTAAGCAGAGCTTGTGTTATGGGTACTATACTAGATAACTGATATACTTAATGTAATGCACTACATAGATATTTTTTATTATACATAGAAAACATCCAGAACACCCGGAACAAATATCTGCAGATCATACAAACATTTGTCCTGAGGTGGGAATCGAACCCGCAACCTCCTGCGTCGCAGGCCCGTCGCGCCACAGAGGTCGTCAAGAACGGAGGCACTAATAATGTTATTTTAAGATTTTTTTTATTTACTGTAAACTCAAGTCTTTGTTTATCATTCACTGCTGAACATTCGCTGTTTGAACTGTCTCCGCTGCCTTACTTATTGAGTAACATTTTACCTGAATCAGAGTCATTGTAGTTAGCCTCCTGTGTAGCGCGCGGCACTACAAGCGGATGTTTCTGCAGCATGTGGTTGGAGAGCCCCTCGCGTGACCAGCACAGTTCGCCGCACTCGCTACATTCCACCGGGGAATCCCCACCGTGGACCTGTTTTAAAATTCACTATTATTCTGGGCAGAATAAATTTTATTCAGTTGATTGTTATTGAACATAGAACGTCGGTAATGACCACCACTGTAAATAACAAAGTTATAAGGAAAACAATGACGCTAAGTATCCTTTACTAGTTAACGAGTAATATTGATCAACTTCAAAAACGTACTTTGATAGGTAAAAAGGAAAATTTCATGCAAATTCCATTAAAAAAGACTTAGATAAATTTGAGGTCACTCACTGAGTTTGTTTATCTTAGTTTGTAAGATAATGAACCGTGCAACTACGGAACTCTAGACGCACTTGACCGGTTTATTTAAGCATTATTGTGCCACCTCAGCGAAGTTTCAGACTTTGACGTGTAGACTTCAATATAATTATGGAGTCTACACACCAGTCAAGCCTACCAACCAAGTTACTCCAGAAACTTACCCTAGAATGCGACTTCAAAGCTTTCTCCCTCGCGAACCCAATTCCACAGGTGATGCAAACGAACGGTCGCGACGGATCAGCTGGCGGAGGCGGCGGCGACGGTGGCGACGGTGGTGATGGCGGCGACGGCGGCGAAGGGGGCGACATCGGCGGCGGTGACGGCGGCGGCTTGGCCGGCGACCGGCCGCGGCGGGACCATTGCTGTGTGCGCGCTGAGGTCATGTTCTCCCATTCATCCTGAATAAGAAATACCATTTAATTTAAATAAAGTAACAGATGGTGAGAGAAGATGAGGAAATCATAGGACAGCCTTTTACCAAGAGTGCAGATTGGCTGCATGACCTAATATGATAGGTAGACAAATAAATCGATCAAGTGCGGTTGGTAGTGGCCATAATAAAATAACACATATAAGTAAAAATCTTGCTCGCTACATTATTATCGGTCTGTGACGAACGGTCTTTGATGAACGAAGGGCGTATGAACAGAAGAACGGACAGATAGTTAAGTTAACTAGGCTAATTAATAATATTAACTCTTTGGTACAGATCACAGTGGGGGAACGCTGCAGATATTAACACCGTATTTGTGCTGCAGAAGAGAGCTGTTCGTGCAATCTATAACATGGGTCCCAGAGAATCCCTGCGTGATAAATTCAAAGAAATAAATATAATGACAGTACCATATCAATATATTTATGAAAACTTGTTGTACACTCATAGAAATATCAATGTATTCCCTAAAAATAGCGACACACATAATATAAATACTAGAAATAAGGATAAACTCGCTGTGCCCACAACTAGGCTACACAAGATAAATGTATCTTTTAAAGGGCAATGTATACGCTTCTACAACAAAACTCCAATTGAGTTGCAAAAATTATCAATAAATAAATTCAAACAAATAGTCAAACATATCCTTTGTAAAAAGGCTTACTACAAAATATCAGATTATCTAGAGGATAAAAAAGCTTGGGACGAGTTTTGCTCCAGCTCGAAAAATAACAACTAACAGGCTAAAGGTTTCTTCGTCGCTTCTTTACTTTAGTCTACATACCGAAGCGACAGAAATCAAAAATATCACTTTATTTCCGTGTCAGTGTTTAGTTTTATGATTTGACCTTTTCTAAGTGTACATTTATTGTATTTATGGAAATAAAGAGTTTTTGATTTTGATTTGATTTGATATCCCTAAAAATAAGAGTTGTCATTTACGTATTTATGTACATTTTATAGTTCCTACATTATTTTAAAAGATGTACCAACCCAATATAAGTTAAAAGTTAAAATAACATACCTCCTCTGGTGGAGGTATCTTTTTCCGCCTTCCTCGCTTCTTCTTTGGCTTGACGATTTGATTGTTTTCTAGTATTTCTTCTGAAATCATGAGAATATTAAGTTTCTTGGGTACCTAAGCATTGAGCATATGCAATCGGTATTGCATATGGCGCTAGAAATACTAATGAGTACCGGTGTACTCATAAGTATTTCTAGCGCCATTGCGGTAGAAAAACACAACCATTCTCTCAGTCTTTTTCCTGTGTGATTTTACTGGGGTGTTTTAGTAGTTGACCAAGATGTTTATTTCTTCATTGACTTTACTTGAAGATTAGCTATACAGTAAGTAACATAGTAGGTAAAGGTACTATGATGGTCGATAACACATATTTTTCCTTACGAAAGTCCATAGAATCCGTATCATCAGGCACAAACGCTTTTTTTTATTTCCGTACATAGCATACTCCACACAGATTGCAAGCGTGCGGTCTGTCGTTCTGATGTGCCACTATGTGGGTTCAAAGCAGCCAACTATTATGTTATACATATGTTTGCTTACCAAAGTCCATAGAATCCGCATCATCAGGCACAAACGCATGCACCTTCAGATGGTTCATCAGATCGCATTTCCGCACATAGCGAACTCCACACAGATTGCAAGCGTGCGGTCTGTCGTTCTGATGTGCCACCATGTGGTTCATCAGAGCCGCCTTCTTACGGAAACGTCGTGAGCAGAAGTCGCAAGGCCACGGCCGCATTGCAGTGTACTCGTCTTGTGCGTGGAGATTTATTTCCTGAAAGTTATTTTAATACATATTAAAATACTAACACTCTAAAAATTCTAAGAAAGAGAGAGAGAGACCTAGCATACGGGCAAAACTAGCTTTTTCCCGCGGCAGCGCAATTGCTGTCGAGTATACAAAATATACGATATCTGGATTTATTCCAGGACTGGAATAAAGTAAGAATATGTATTTGTTTTTATTTAAGGTTCAGCAGTGGCCTGTGTAAGTGTGTACCTACTGATGGGGAAGTATGTATGTATGTGTAAAAAAACCAGTTACTAACTTAATTATTCCAGCATAATTTACAATGCAAATGCAAGCCTGAGCATAATGTTTATTACCGGAAACGAAATAATATGGAGAGTTAATCCAGTACACTACAGTCTATACCGATCCAGTGATGGACGCACCTCCTCCTGTTAAGAGCCTTATCCGCTTTAATTGTATGGGGGGTTATATCCAGATTCGCCACGCTGGGCATGCGGGTCAGGAGTCGCAGTTCAGTGCTAAAATTGTTCTGCAGGGGGCGCTGCTGCCCACCCCGGTATATATCCCTTAGTCGCCTCTTACAACACCTGCGGGAAGAGCCAAGTACTTACTTGATCTACAGGTATTAGAAGATCATCATTATCATCTTTAGAACCCAGATCCACAGTGCTTGCTAGATGATCTATTGGGGCATCCACTCTGAGAACGGTAAATTTACAATTATTTCAAACATAAAAAAAATATTAATGATTGCTTAAGATTTAAAAGATAGGAAATAACTTCATCATCATCAACCTATGCTACTCAGCTGCTGGACATAGACCTCCCTACAGCACTCTGTCATCAGCTTGCATCCAGTATCTGACTGCAGTCTTAAGCTTGTCGCTCATCTGGAGAGCACCGTTGCAGTACAGCACAAAAATGTGCATTCTACTATGGGCTTTATCTAGTAATATTTAGATGAATTTTATATTGACGGTATCAGATGACAGACAGCTCGCGGACGGACCACTTGTTTGAATAAATAAATAATAAATAATGGTGGACAATCCACACAGCATCATCTAGCCCCAAGCTAAGTAGAGCTTGTGTTAGGGATACTAGATGACTGATATACGTAATATAATACATTTTACATAGATAAATATTTTTTTAATATACTTAGAAACACCCGGAACAAATATTTGTAGATTGTACAAACAGTTGTCCCAAGGCGGGAATCGAACCCGCAACCTCCTGCGCCGCAGGCAGACCTTCGCCCGCCGCGCTACATCGGTGAAGTTTGTGGATAAACATTTTCTCACTGTAAAATATATCTTATGAGTTTAAGCCCATATTTGAATGCACGTTTTTGTGCTGCATGGTAGCCGCATTGGATTAATGAGCACAGAGCTTTAAGCAGATTGTCATCCCACCTGGCAAATATCCCCACTAATCAGAATCACCAATACAATTTAGCATAAATGCTTGGCAATAGCCATTAAAGCAATGACTTAGGCTGAACGAGTCGCTCATCTCTCCATACAAACGGGGAAGGGTAACTACAACGCTGTTTGATGTTGACCATCCAAAACTAAGGAAAATATCAATTTATCTCGTCATTACCTATGTCTGTCTACACCCGGAACCGTAAAAAAAGTATTGATTAAAAAAATACAAGCTTCTAAACTTTCGTATTTCAACACCGATTTTAGCCCAAATTTGGGCAACAATAAATAACATACGGAGAAAGAAAACTCTAAAATAAAGCCCGTACAGACATAGTAGTTTAGTTATTCAAAAGTTGAAATAAAATTATTTTGAAATGATACTCTCAATAGTATTTCTATAATAACCCTTTTACTAAAAGTCTTTTCCCATTTTTTTACGAGACCCATTTACGAATAAATTAATTTGCCTTTCATCAAGCGCGCGAGAATGTCTCATAAGTATGTCAGATGAGATGGCATACATTTAGGCCGCGCCCACTGATGAGTTGGATCGGACGACTCGTGCAGCCTCAAGTAATGCTGGCATTCTTGCAGCATCAAAATTCTCACCTCTCCGGCACCCCATCAACACCCCAGTCGTCAGTGATGACTTCTTCAGTGACGCACTCCACACTGGGATCATCTGCCAATTCCGCTGTCTCAGTATATCCAATGACATCTTGAGCTAAGAACATTAGGTTCTCTGCGGCCATTTGATCTGTGTTCGCCATTATTTCTTCTGGGGTCTAAAAATGTAATGAAATTTTATATCTTTTCAGTTATATCTGGCATAGGCTAACTTTGTAACTTATTATACTAATTCAACAATATTTTCACTTTAACACTTATAACTTGTTTTTTTTTATATTGTTTCTGTTTATTCGATAATAGTAAATCTAGATCAAAAATAAACAAAAATATGTATATAAAAATTTGATAGGATTTTTAGTAGTAAGTTTCCAGTCTATCGAATTTCCGCCCGCGTCATCCCTTACGCTGCGTTCACACGGAGGTCAGTTTTGTCGGGTCGGTGTTTCTGTCTGATCTGAAAAAACCGAGCGTTGTGTTCACACGGCGCTGTCGTGTCCGACTGTCCCGGATCCGTGTGTCTTCGGCTTTTTTGCAGAACAGCGCTCAGTCAGTCTCTGTCTTTTGGAAGCGAGATGGATTCGATTGTAAGATCCGATAAAAAACAGAATCGACTGAAGTTACACCGTGTAAACGATGTATTAGAAATACTATGTCGCTTACAAGCCGCCAAATCGGATGTCAACTTGAGTAAGATTAGGGTTTTTTGTCGGATCTTAAAACTGAATGCTCGTGTGAACTCTAGCATTGAAATACTGTTGCCACTGACCCGGATCCTACAAAAAATCAGATTCGACAGAGAAGACACGACTCCGTGTGAACGGGGCGTTAGTCGCCTTTTATAACGTTCTTTCGTCTTTTAACGTTCATCTCCCGCGAGTGTCGGTATACGACGTGAACAACAGATAAAATTCTCAAAATCTCCGAAATAACGAACGATATACAGCTTAAGTACAAGAGTAACTCTTGAGCCATGTATTTTCAACTTATAAAATAACAAATCACTTTTTCTTAAATAATTTATGCTAAGTGCTAAGGTGCTGCGTATACTGAATCTTAATCAATAATCATTCTTGCTTAGGGTGTGTTGTAGTTGGATGAGCGAGTTCAAACACACGACAGTTTTCCAGATCCAGAAATGTGTGTGAACTCGCTCATACAATGACATATAAACATGTAAAATGGATTGCTGTGTGAACAAACACTTAGTGCTAACTGCATAAAAAATGACAAGACCTGACATCTAAAGTATTGGCGGCTCAGGCCTGAAATGTACATTTTCCTACAATGTTTGTTTCCCAAAATGTCTGCTTTTCCATAATGTCAGCACATCTTTTGCATAATGTCAGCTTCTTATAATGTCTGCCTCCAAGAATGACAGTTTTCATTTAATGTTCAGTTTTCAGAAAGTGCTTATTACCAAAATGTCTACAACCTCAAAATATCCGCCTTACAATTTTGGCATTCCAGCAGGGGTATTTTAATTAATTTGATTCGTTTCCGAATCGAATCCGACGGATTTATAAAACGCTATTATGATTTCGCCTCGGGTTGATGATCGAAATAAGGAGCTCCTCCTCATTGACATGGCCATTAGTTAACAGATCCGCTTCGAATTTTAAACCTACATCCTTCCCAGGGTCATACATAAACCATTTGTAAGCCAAATTTCATCTAAATCGGTTCAGTGGCTTAGCTGTGAATGACAGTTACTTTCGCATTTATTAGTACTGATTTTAGTACAAAATAAATGCGAAAATAAAACAATGTAGTATAATTAAATCGTAGAATAGAGTTTTTTAAATTACATTTTTCTATTACATTTACCACTTCAACCCAAAATTAAACAAAAGTTTGTAGAGTTTAATCATGTCAACAATTTAGGTAATACTAATAGTTATTGCCTTGGACATAAGCAATCATCATAACATTAGTAACCTTTTACATTTAGAACATTTATTTATGACAAAATTTGCTAATAAAACGGTACTTAATGCAAACATAACTGTTAAAATACTTAAACTGCTAGATAACTAACCTAACTTATGTATTGTACATTATAGAATAAATTATCAATTAGTTAAGATAGCTAGCTTAAGAATATTGTGTTTATATTCTCATCTAAGTGAACTATGTTCTTTTGAGAAATAAAATTCTTTAAACTGAAACTGAAAACTGAGAACATTGATTTGAAAATAAAGCAGACATTAAGAAGACAATAGCCTAAATAAAACAGTGAACAGAACGGAAAAGCAAAACTCATGGTAATGCTAATTATTATAGGAATGTAAACATTATGAATAGGCGACTTCCTGAGATTGTACACATTTTAAATAGCAGACATTTTGAAATAGCTGACAAAATAGAAGTGCTTTCATTGTGAAAACACAGACATTTTGAGAATTGTACATTTTAGGAAAACAGATATTTCAGGCCTGAGCCATATTGGCTTTGTGACTTACCATATTAGTATATCCACCATGCACATTATCAATACATAATGGTGTATTTCCAATGTCCGGGTCATGCTGCAAACAAAATAATTATTTATATAAACTGCTAACTGGTGCGTGTAAGAAGTACATACCAATAATACATAAACTAGTAGTTCGACAAACAGTAGACCTCGCGAGCACTAACTTTTTTCAACAATTGATTTACTTATTACTAAAATTATTTAAAATGATATAAGTATATGGATATAAAAAATATAATCATCAAAATCAGATGTCTTAAAGCGGAGATATTCTAAAGCCCCCTTTCTGCCTTTTTTGGAAAAAGTTCTAATCAAAAAACCCCAACGAAAAAAATTCTCCAAAAGTCGTCCAAGTTTCGTCCAGATAGGATGTAAAATACGACCTGTAGAGGAGTATGGACATACTGACAGAAATACAAATTTTGCTAGACTTGATGCAGAGACGCTTCACTCACTTCGTTTGCTCAGTCAATAAAATAGATAATGCTGGACAATGCACACAGCATCATCTAGCCCCAAGCTAGGTAGAGCTTATGTTATGGGTACTATATTATTGAAGATTGTACAAACACATTATTATTAAAATTTGCATTGCTTCATTTTAAATTTGTCAAGACTGGTTAAAGTGAAAAATCCAAGGGCTTAGGTAACTTGTTTCGAATTGTGACTTTGGATTGGCTGATTGAGTATTTTGACATACATTATTTTGGTGTTCTGCTAAGCAGGATGCTATTTTGGTGTTCTGCTAAGCAGGATGTTATGTTGTCTATGTATAATAAAAAAAATATCTATCTATGTAGTGTATTGTATTAAGTATATCAGTTATCTAGTACCCATAACACAAGCTCTGCTTAGCTTGGGGCTAGATAATGCTGTGTGAATTGTCCAGCATTATTTATTTATTTATTTAATTGAGTATTTGATCACCTACCTTTATGAAGAAATATACCTACATATATCTGAAATAAATTGGAGTTTGAAGCTTACCTTCACCACTACTTCCCCCCCTCCCCAATGGAGATTGAATTCTCTATCACCATCCATGGTGACAAGCTATGGTTCCCCCATTGATAAAACCTAAAAAAAAACACAGTTTGGACAATAAGCTATGTTATTCATAGGTACATACAATTAGAGGTCTTAGTTCATGTAAAACTGATATTGTCATGGACCCTTTAAATTTGACAACCCTACACAATCAAAACATCAACATAACCTAATTCTGGAATTTTCAATTACATTGTAAACCGGGCTTACTTCAACGCAAGCTGGTGAAAAATGTATGTGTCTACAACGAGAAGGGTTGGTCTAAATATAAAATGGAGAAGCGAAACAAAAATGGTGTCAAGAATCGAAAGTAAAAAACGCTATAGGTTATATCTACCTGTCAAAGAAAAAGGTTATCCTTTGGTTACCGTAAATAACAACGTAAGACACTATATTATTGCTGGAAGACCTTAAATATTGCAGAAAATTGTCCTGGCAATGCGCTATTCGAGATTTCTATACGTATCTATACGTTTACATGACGCAATCATGGAACGACCGACAGTTTATCACCAATGAAAACAAAAATATAACCAAACTGGATTGCTAATTTTATGAATGAGCTCACCAGTTATAACAGTAAATTGATAATATAATACGTTTCCACTTCAACGTAACGTGTAATCGCGTTATTTTCTTTAAAAATTCCTGTATCGAGCAATGGCTATCTTTCATTTCCAATTTTCATTGTAGCTATTCCATAGATAAACTAGAGGACCTGACATCATGCATCCTTGTCTTTTCGGTTCTGAAAAAAAGAGATGACATTAGTTAATGTTAAGCTATAAATATTTATGAAAATGTACTTTACATCATAGACAATTTGAGAGTGGAGCCCATTGGCCCATGCATATGAAATAGAGGGGCTATACTTTTCTGCAATTAGTAGCTGCACTATTGGCAACTAATTGCCCGGCCATTACAAAAATATTGCTCAAACACTGATGCAGAAAGTAATTTTGCTAAGAACCCCTGCTCAAACAAACTTTGTTTCGAATCACATTATGACTAAAAAGATCATCAAAAATTGAACTTTTACCCTTGGTGCCGCCGCCGACTGACGAGGCTAACAAGGTAGGTATCAAAGGGTGGCCGTGGCCAACAACGCGTCGCTTTTATAATCTGTGGTATGTAGCGGCCTAGCGGCTTTGTTAAACTGTCAAAGTAATGCAGTCTGTCACTGTCAATCACTTGACAGAAGTAATTAGTAAAACGTAAACAAAATAAATTGAATTTTCTTTCGTTTTCTATCGCATGTTTGCACTTTTGCAGTATTATTTCTCAAAATAATTCTAAAAAAACAACATAAAAATGGCACAAGAATTGAAAGAGCTTTGCCAACTTTTATTTCCGAATTCATCTACCGGTATTTATATTATTCATAAAACATTTAACATTAGAATGAGTTGAAATAAAAATTGTTTTATTTCCTTGCTTTAATTTTCAGACAACGCTGATAAATTTGCCGATATCACAGACTACATAAAAAAACTAGGATCACAGAATTGGGATCACATCCAGAAAGAGCCAGAACGATTGTCTGAAGAAATGAAACAGCTTACAGAGCAAACGCAAGAATTGGCATTTACAAATTACAAAACATTTGTAGAAACAGCAGAAATTTCCCGAACCGTTATAAAAGATCTTGATAAATCAAAAGAATCTTTAGAAACATTCCTTGAAACCACTCCAGAATTTCTACAGGAGTGTGAAAGATTTTCACAAGTTGCTGGAGGTATTGTCAAAGAAAAAAGGTAAGTTATAAATAGTGCTATGTAGTTGTTCTGTGGTCATTATAATAATAATTAATAATGCTGGACGATATACACAGCATCATACTAAAAGATATGTCATAGATTGGCATTTACTTCAGACTACAAAACTTAAAAAATTTCTACAGTCGCTATACCACTATCCGGAACCAAAGTGATAAGCTTTTGGAACTTCTGGAGCTGCCTGCTTTAATGCGTGAAGCTCTGAACGCAGAGGACTATGAGAGTGCCCTGGATATATTCACCTTCGTCAGGAACCTTTCCAAAAGATACTCAGAAATTCCTTTTGTCCAGGTAATAATTACTTTCTTTGTTCCTGTTGAAGTTTCTTTCAATTATATTTTCTGGACGCAATATCTTTTTATGTTTTCAGAACACAACATCTGAGATTATGACTTTGTGGTTTGAAACACTATACCACCTGTTCAACCAACTCAGATATGATTTGCCACTGCCACAATGTCTACAGGTACGTACTTTGCACTCTTCATTTAATTGTCTGCCTCAATAAATAGTTTTACAATCCCTTATTCTCCCATACTATTGGATCATTTTTTATTTCTGCAGATACTGGGTTATCTCCGCCGAGCTAATACAGTATACAAATCAACAGATGATGATGAAAATACAATGCATTATTCAACAAAACAGCTCAACTCAATATCTGATGGACTACATTTGCACTTCTTGAAGGCCAGAAATGCATGGTTTGAGAAAGCCTTGGATGATGCCAAAAATACCGAATGTAAGAGAAATTCTATTTGATTACTTAGCTAGAAGTTTTGCTATTTAATCATTTTAATTGACCATCATATTCTTTTCATTACATAAAAATAAATAATCCACACAGCATCATCTAGCCCCAAAAGCAGAGCTTGTGTTATTGGTACTGCTACATATATAGATAGATATTTTTCATTATGCAAAGAAAACTTAAATATCTACAAATCGTACAAACATTTGTCATCCAATCAATCATCACCCAATGCACCTAAAATTTACTTATGATAAAATTAAGATAAATATGTATATCATTATTTCGTAAATGTTATTTCAGCCTCAGAAAGATTGCTCCGTAGAATAGTGGAGCTGCATAGGATACACTTGTTCAATGTTCTGACGCAGCACAAGTCAATATTCTTGTCGGACTCCCAAGAGTCGAAGGTGAAGGATGATGAACTCAGTGGTACCAGTGCTTTGTCATGTTGGCTGAAGTTGAAGGTAATCTAAGAATATTTTTAAGATGTGCATACAGTGCAGTTTGTGTGAATGCCTTCAAATGACATGCTTATTAGCTTGCTAGATAAAACTATAAGGAGGAGCATTTGCCCAATCATTATAGTCCCCACATGGTAGAGAATCCAACTCACAATTTCTTACTTTAGTTTTTATGTAGGTAACAATAGTTAAAAACAAGGTCCGTCAAGTGCGAGTGTAACTCGCGCGCCGAATGGGTATTTTCTCGGCTTTTTTCAAAATATTTCAAAAAGTAAGAAACCTACAGAAATTTGAAAACTGTTTTGAAAGGTCCAAACCGATACCTTTCATTTGATGCCCTACTCGGTGAGGTAGCCCCCCCTTTTGAAAATTATTCCCCCTCTGACCATTTTTCAAAAAGTGTTCTCGTTATTTTTCCTGTAAAATATAGATATATGTATATGTATAGAGATATCTACAAACGCTCCATTATTAATAATTTATAATAACCATAAGGGTTTCGAAACCCTAAAAAATACACTATTTTGCCCATTGCATCATAGAAAAATTAAACCTTTGTTATAATCATTGGGTGATATGATGAGTCAGCACATCACCCCATACTAGTCCACTGCTGGGCATAATCCTCCCTTAGTGAATACCATAGCACCCTTTCTTCAGCTTGACGCATCCTGCATCTGCCTGCAGTCTAGTTTGCAGGTCATCATCTCAATTGACTGGAGGGTATCCTACACTATGGTTGCCGAGTAGGGACCGGTTAACACTGTTAACCAGAACCTTATTAATAATTTGTTTGCAGATTGAAGCACTTGCCCAAATTCTTGATAAAGAACTGACGAGGGAAGACGAGTCAAGCTTCGAATCACTACTAAACCAATGCATGTATTTGGGGCTCTCTTTCGGAAGGGTAGGCGCTGACATGAGATGCGTACTAACGCCGCTCTTCCGGAACAACATACTCGTACAAGTCCACAATGGTGTAGAGAGAGCCGATATTCATTTCGAAAATCAAATGCGAGCATACAAAGTACCCAGCATCAAAAACGTCCCAAGGCCTGTCAACGAAAACGTAACAGGACCACCAGAAAATCTACTAGATTACTACCCTTTAGCGGAGCATTGCAATGGAATGCTGACAGTCTTGAATTCATTCAGGGTTACAGCTCCTTTGAACATAGTGAAAGAAGTTTATAACGCCTTTAGACAATCTTTTAGCAGAGCTGTTCAGGTTTTAGTGGGTTTCTACCACAGAGAGCAGCAGGGGTTTACTGATATCGAAAGGCAGAACTTCATTTCACTATGTGTGTGCTTCACGGAAGAATTAATTCCGTACCTGACAAAATGCATATCGCAGACATTCCCATCTACTCAGATAGCAGAGCTTTTAGGAGTTACATTGACTGTTCTACAAGAGAGCAAAATTCTGCATATTGACCAGAATAGAATCTGTGAACCTTTGAATAGTATTACTGGATTAAGTTTAAATTAAATTACGATGTTAGTTTTTTTAATTATGTCTACTGTTCATTATAATATAATTATTTGTGATCTATTATTAAACCTTAATTATCTTTAATTATAAATAAAACGAAGTTATGCAAATGATATCTATTTATTTAAAAATTCCTCATTAGACTATACTATTACTGTTTCAACAAAATCTACCTTATATCTAGGCAGATAATAAAATTGAGATAGCCTTAAACGCTATGTTGAAAATTACGCATTTATGGTGACCGCGCACGTGTCCGCGCCGCACTTGCCGCAGTCATCGCCATTTTTAGGATTCCCAGGGGAAACTTGAAAATGATGCGGCGCGTACGAATCGGACAAGTGCTCGACGCCATGAGGAAATTCTATGACTGCGGCGCGTGGGCGCGGACTGGCGCGTTCACCATTCTAAACCAATTTGGTGTTTATGTAAGGCACAGCCTTATTAACTATCTAATCTGTATTTTATTCAGGAATGGCTGCATTTACTCTTTACAAAAAAACTTTCATTATACTTAAAAACAAAATAAAGTGGTAGTTATGTGAACTTAATCCTCTTGATCCTAGACTTGCCATCGTCATTCCTGGACACTTCATAATAATGAGAGACTTTATCAATACTGCCAAGGGAGTTGATGAATTCTTTATCATGGGTTATGATGATAAACATAAAGTTCTTCTGAGTCATACGTTCTTGTACGATTTCTCCTAATGCTGAGCACAAGCTCCTGATGTTTTCGTCATCCAGGTTAGTTGTCGGTTCATCGAGCGCCAGAATACCGAATCTGAAAATAACAAATGTCTTGAACATTTCTATAAATGAAACAACTTATCTTAACAAATGAATTAAATTGAAGCCTCTGTTTGTAATGAAATAATAACAGCTTTTTACTACATGCTTAGAAAGTATACACATTACATTGCATTTAGTAAATATAACATACAAATTTTTAATTTTTTTTACAATCTGTTTGTTTGAGTTATCCCCAAATACTCAAACGCTCAGCTTTAAGCATGTATCAAGAATTATTGAAAAATTGGTTCTGAAAATCCGTAAAAAATAATTTTTGCAAAGAAGCAATAGAATATTATTCTATTGCTTCTTTGCAAAAATTTGTCACTTGAGACATGCTTAAATCTAAGTTTCGGGGGGTTAATCTCCTGAACCTATTTTGATGGGACTTTAACTGGCAGATAGCTGATGTTATAATGAAATAATATAATAACGAAATAATGCGGGTGACTCAGGCTAATTTTGTTTCCGAAAATGAATTAACGTACCGCGCAAAAAAAAGTAAAATCCAAGAAATTGTGTTTTCTACTCAGGCGACGCCGCGCGGGCCGCTTGTTCACATAATAAGATAGTAAAGCAAACCAGACACATGTTGCCATCAACAAGTAATTTATTGTAAAGTACCTAAGTATAAGCTAGTATTATAATATCTGTGGTATAAGTAACTTGAAGAAGTTGAACTGAAAACTTACCTTGAACTGAATGTTTCAGCTAGAGCAAGTCTTATGATAAGACAAGCCAAAACTTTCTGACCAGCACTGCACCTACCGCGCATATCAATTTCAATTCCATTTTTGCATTGAACCACCCTGAAAACAATACAAGGTTTAATGTTAAATAAATAAATAAATAATGCTGAACAATTCACACAGCATTATCTAGCCCCAAGATATAGTCATAGTCATTTATTTCAGATAATAATTAAATATATATGATATGCAGAGCTTGTGTTATGGTTACTAAATAACTGATATACTTAATACAATACACTACATAGATAGATTTTTTTTATTATACATAGAAAACATCCAGAACGCCCTGAACAAATATCTGCAGATCGTACAAACATTTGTCCCGAGGCGGGAATCGAACCCGCAATCTCCTGCGTCGCAGGCGGACCTTCGCCCGCTGCGCCACTGAGGTCGTCATATTAATAATAATAAATCTTTCATTTATTTCAGTCAAATCCATAGTTTTACAAAATACATACAGTTAAGAGATACGATAAAAATTGCTTTATTGACAAAGGAAATTACAATCAAATAATAGAAATAAATTAGAACTAGTTTTACAATTGAAACAATTGAGCTAACTGCGGACTGTTCCATATCAATACCAGTCGGAAGCGTCCCCAAGACGCTGGAAAGATAAGTACCTACCTAAATAACATACTTAATCATTATAATTATGTTGTTATAGTTTGACGAATTGTAGTTATCAATTGCATACCTGTAATCGTATTTACGGCGATCGGAATTGACGTTAATTTCTCCCTCCGTCTTAATTTCGATGTAATCAATATCATTCCCTCTATATATCTTTCTCCATAGTTCTCTGAAATGTTTATTTAAATCATAATCATTTATTCGGAGTATTGTTACTTATAGAATCATATACAGGGTGCCACGAAAAGGATGACCCTATCGATCTACTTTTTTATTACTCTGATGGTTTTTATTACCGTTAATATACATACATTCACATAATATATATTTATTTCTGGTTTGTGTAGTATTTGTGTTGGTTCTTCCAAGGCACAAGTCTCTTAGGAGATAGTGTATGAAAATGGCGTAAGAAAAAATTTATGCAAAAATATGAAAAGAAATATAAAAACCCAAGTTCACACGGCATTGTTAGTGTTGTTGCAAGTGTGTAGTATGAACCATACTGACCTAATTATAAGATTGATACTTTCCATCTTTTCCCTATGGAACTCCATGAGACATTTCTCTAGTGCTACAGAATAATCCCTAATATCCTTGTCAATAGCTTTGGTTACATGTAGCTCGTAAACCTTCTTTCTGTATTTCTTTTCAATGTCTTTGGCCATAGCCTTCATCAATTCCTTCTTGCTTGCCTTTAGGCTGACCTGTAAAGAACGCAACATTACATTAGTATATTTTACAAGCTACGTCCCACAGCTTTGCACGCATTATATGGAATCGTTTAAAGGTTATTTCTATCCCAACTGTTTTATGGGTTTTGCCATGTTTGATTCCAGGTTTAGAGCTACATCTATGCAAAATTTCAGCCCGATCGGTTCAGTCGTTATGGCGTGAAGAGGAAACAAACACCCATCCACACATCTAAACATCCAAACTTTCTTAAGTTTTTGTTTTTATAGTGCGTAAGCCTCACACTCTGGCAAAAAATATCACAAAAATTGGATGCGGGTTCAAGTCCCGTCGAAGTCGAAAATTTTTGTGATATTATTTAATATCTTATCCAAACTTTCGTGTTTATAATATTGGTGTGATGTGAACAAGGCACTTTAATAAACTACAAACTTTTGTACACCACCGATATAATTTTACAGCAAAATCTGAGTAAAAGCCTCAAGCGAGAGAACATTTCCGTTCACTGCAGAACATGTCCCTCAATATGGGGGTATTTTCATAATCACCATGCTAAGCAGGCGAATTACAGTGGCACAGTTAAGATACAAGAAGGAATTTGCTGCACTTCCTCGGGTAGGTTCTCTTAGTCGGCTCGTACGACGTTTTCGGGCTGACTTGGAGGCAGGGCTTGATACCGGTACCAATAATACATTGCCTGTACTATAACGGTAATAACGGTATTGTCTTTTCGATAAGTTCGAGTATAGATACTTTGCCTGAAACACCGGTAAGTTCCGGTAAATTGCACAAAATTGAATTGTTGATACCGATACTTATTGAAAATACCGCACTAAGTCTAATTTATATCGGTTCTAAAAAAATACTGGTATAATTTATATCGATACCAAAGATGTACCGGTACCACGTGAAGGTCAGTCGACCGGTATTAGGAAATACCGCTATTCCAAGCCCTGGTTGGAGGGGTCGATTCTAACGCCGCACGAAATAAAATAGTGTACTTACCCTCATTTCATTCAAGCTGCCTTCAGTGTTGGCTTTCTCTCTAAACAGCTTTGTTTGTTGGCTAATCAAAGGCTCTTTCTCAGTCAGCATCTCGCGGTTGATTCCGTTCAACTTCTCGTTGATTTCCTCATCATCTTTCAGGCACTTTTCGTACTCCGTTTTAGTGTTTCGAAGTTTCAAGTTGTCAGTCAAATCGCGTTTGTAAATCTGGAAAATTAAAACATTTGGTTTCATTACAAGTAAACGATAGTGTAATCAAATCACATTCAATAATTAATACTGGACCCACATGTTCACACAGCATCATCTGGTCCAAAGTAAGCAGATCTTTTGTTACAGGTACCAGATGACTGATATACAGAATACACCCAGACTCAGAACAAATAACGCCTTTTAACAAATGCCTGCAGATGTTCAAACATTTATCCCGTGGGAATCGAACCCGCATAACCACCTGCGGCGCAGGCAGACCGTTCCCCGGTGCCTAATGGTCAATAAGGGATATAGTGCGCGTTAGAACGAGTAGGTCAAATTACACATTATTATTAATCATTAGATCAAATTACCTCCTGTTTCGCTAGTTCATCTTTCAACTCATCGATTTTCTTAGCTAAGGCCTCCTTATCTTCTGCAATTTTCTTTTGTTTTTCTTCAACTTTCAAATTGGCTTCCTTCAATTTGTCCATTTCACCGGGAATGTTTTTATCATTGTGTTGTTTTATTTCTGCTAACACTGCTTTCACTTTATCAAATGAACTGGAAACTTTGGCGATAAAGGTGGATTTCTGTTCAACTAAAGCCCTGTAAACAAAGAAAACTGATTAATTTCGTGTCCAATACAAATATAATTACAAAACTAAGATTGCCCAAGAAGAACTTGTGAATAGCAGTGGCAGCACGCCTTTATTGTTCGCACCGCTGCCGCTAAAGCTGGGCAGTGAATGCGTTATTAACTCGTACCTTCTGCTACGTTTATAATTTAGTGCCCCATTCGCGCTGAGTTATAAACCCATCAGTCGGTGGTTATGTATAGGCGCAGCCTACCTATAAGCACACAGTCGTTCGACGAAGGAATTTTGACGTGGTTTTGACAGAGAAATCATACGGGGGGCAAGGAACGGGACGGGGAGGGACGCACCCGAGTAGAATACATCACCGCCTTAGTTACTCGGGAGCGTCCCCCCCCCCCCGACCCGTTCCTTTGTCCCCGCACGATTGCCCTGTCAAAAGGCCTTCGTCGAACGACTGTATGCATATAGGTAGGCTGTGGTATAGGTTTATGTTTTAGCCAGTGCATGTTCAGCCATGCACGTAAGTATTCGGCTGACTCCCAGCCAGACACGGTGCGAGGCCGTCCTGCAGCTCCTGCAACTCTTGCAGGTGCTTCTCGTGGTCGTTCTCCAGCTGCTTCTTATAATATTAGTGTAGATTACCTGAATTTCTTGACGATTTCGTTCTTGGCCTCCTGCTTCCCCTTGAGCACCTCCTGCAGCGGCGCGAGGCCGTCCTGCAGCTCCTGCAACTCTTGCAGGTGTTTCTCGCGATCGTTCTCCAGCTGCTTCTTTGTTTCTTGGAGGTTTACTAGATCTTGCACCTGGAGTTTAAAGTAAGTTTTTTTCATAATGGAAGTAGAGAACACAGCACATGCTGCATACAGGGTGGCGTTTTGAGAAAAGTAGGCAGAACTACTATTGTGAGCTAAACTAACACATTCATGCACAAAGATGCCAGTATCCGTCCCCGTGTCGCGGCGGCTGGGCAGTGAGTGCGTTAAGTACCTACAGTTCATCATCATCATCATCATCATCAGCCTATATTAGTCCACTGCTGGACATAGGCCTCCCCTAATGAGCGCCATAGCGCCCTGTCTTCAGCTTGCCGCATCCAGCATCTGCCTGCAGTCTTTCGTAGATCGTCATCCCACCTGGCCGGAGGGCGTCCTACACTACGTTTGCCGAGTCGTGGTCTCCACTCAAGAACACGTTTACCCCAGCGGTTGTCGGTTCTTCGCGAGATATGGCCGGCCCACTGCCACTTCAGCTTGCTAATTCTTGGAGCTATGTCGATAACTTTGGTTTTCTGTCAACCGACGACGATCGGTCCCGGATCAATGAAGTCATTGATCATGACTTTGGTTTTATCCAAATTCATGCCAAGACCGATGCGTCGCGTCGCGAGGCTGAGGCTAGGCTCTCCAGCATCTGGTTCAGCTCCTCTAGCGACTCCGCCATTAAGACTATGTCATCAGCGAATCGCAGGTGTGAGATGTGGTCGCCGTTTATGTTGATGCCCTTACCTTTCCAGTCCAGCGTCTTAAACATATCTTCCAACGCGCTCGTGAACAGTTTCGGGGATATAACCCCCCTGTCTAACTCCTCTGCGCAGTTGGATGGGTTTAGACTGCTGGCCCTGTACTTGGACACTCTCATGGTGGCGGCCTCGTAGAGGCATCTCAGCACCTCGATGTAACGATAGTCTACTTGGCATCGCTGTAAGGATTCCAGAACAGCCCAGGTTTCGACAGAGTCAAAAGCCTTTTCATAGTCCACAAAGGCCAGACACGGAGGCTGATTATACTCTTCGGACTTCTGTATAATCTGCCTCACTGTGTGAATGTGGTCTATGGTGCCAAATCCTCCGCGGAACCCGGCCTGTTCCGGTGGCTGGAACTCGTCGAGTCTCCTGGCGAGACGATTTGTGACCACTCGTGAGAACAGCTTATAGACGTGGCTCAGGAGTGTGATGGGTCTGTAGTTTTTAAGGAGGGTTTTATCTCCCTTCTTAAAAAAGAGCACCACCAAACTCCCGCTCCACGCCTTTGGAGTTCTCCCACTGTGAAGGACGGTGTTGAAGAAGTTCTGTAGCTCCTGTATAACAGGGGCACCTCCGGCTTTCAAAACCTCTGATGTTATTCCGTCCTCACCGGGGGCTTTTCCATTCTTAAGCTGCCTCAGAGCTAACACAATCTCGTCTTGACTGATGTCTGGCAGTTCGTCGGTATAGTGGCGTGTCAGAGTGCCTCTAGAATCATGGTCGTCTCGTCGGGAATGGGGGGCATGTGCAGCGTATAAACGGCCATAGAAATCCTCTTCCTCGGCGGAGATCTCCGGCTTCGACAATACGGTCCTCCCGTCGTGCGTCTTCAGCTTCGTCAGGTGGCTCCTGCCAAGCTGCTGAGTGAATACTTTGGATGGCCCGAGTCTAGGGTTATGGTGTCCTCCCCCTCTCTACGGACTTCAAATAACCCCAGAACATGCCATTTAATGTTCTCTAACTCCACTTCCAACTGCGCTAGATGGTGGTCAAGCCTCAGAGTGCGTCCGTTGAACGTTGCCAGGGTCGGTTTGCGTAATGTATGGTAGCCTGAGGTAGCCCGGTGATTCCTAGCACCCCCTGCCCCGCCGTTACCATGGCCGCTACCATGGCCAGGAATAGCGAGGCAGCCGGGAACTGGGGCCATTTTTTGGCTTTATTAATCATTGGGGGATATGCCCATAATCCCCACGCTGGGCATGCGGGTTGGGGATCGCAGTTCGGTGAAGTTGTTCTGCAGGGGGCGCTGCTGCCCGCCCCCCGGTGCGTGTGTCCCTTAGTCGCCTCTTACGACACCCACGGGAGGAATTGGGGTGGTGCAATTCTATGCCAGCACCAAACGGTCTACAGTTATTAAAATAAAATATATTGATCCTGATAATTAGGTTCATAAATTAGAATTAGGTGAGTAACTGAAATCAAGCTCTTTGATACTGATGTATAGGAGTGTTTATTTATTGTCTCTTTAAGCTGGAAATCAA
Organism: Eupithecia subumbrata; assembly: GCA_949316285.1. NCBI lineage: Eukaryota > Metazoa > Arthropoda > Insecta > Lepidoptera > Geometridae > Eupithecia > Eupithecia subumbrata. The sequence continues at coordinate 27,048,272 of OX438643.1, forward strand.
TCCGATAGACTGTTCAAAAAATGTGTATATTTACAGCATACCCTTTACTAGCCTATTTAACTACCTATGATTGTTAAAGTGGACCTCAAAAAAAGATAGATAAATATACATTGGACATTCATCTTTCACTTTTACCTAGAAACCGATTGCAGGTCATCAAGAAAGTACACAGATCATACCTTTTTCTGCACATTCAACAGTTCTTCTTTGATCTTGTTCTTCTTATCAGTCATAGTTTGCAGTTTCTTGGTATAAATGTTAAGTTTCTTCTGCGACGTCTTGACCCGGGTTCTGAGCGTCGACAGTTTTTGTCTCAGATCATTCTGTTTGGATGTCGCCTCGTCGAGAGACATATCCGTGTCTACTTCACCGCATTGAGTTTTCAGATTTTCCAGCTGTGGGTTTTGTTAATAATTGTAAAATAAGACAAGATATACTTTATTTTTACCTGAATATATAACATGAATATGTACTAAAACTGGTTAAATTAATTGTGTTAAGTTTACTAAAAAACTAGGGCATTGAATCTAATTAAAAGTAATTCTCGGTAGAGTTCATTATGATGATAACATCTCTCATTTCTTACATCGGTATTATTTCGACAAGCTAAAAATGCGCTCGTATGTTTTGCAAACCAAATGCAAGTCATTTATTTCGTGCAGAAAACCACTTACGTTTTTGCAAATAGTCTTAATATCAGCCATGTTGCGATCCAGCAGTGGCATATCACCAGATATTTGTTTAGCAGTTTGCATTTTCTGTTCCGGTTCGATCAGACTCATTTGAAGTTCCTCAATAGCTTCGCTGCAGGCTTTTATTTTCTGAAATATGAGACAAAATTAACTAACAAGAAACACAACGCGAATATTACCAGACACGACATGCAGTACTTGCCAAAGTGTACCTTCTGTATTTGGTTTTGACCAAATTATTGGAGCAGCATAAAAAAAAAGGTAAGTTGTTCATTATCAAAATATTGTAGGTGTAAGATCAAAGACAACAAAAATAAATAAATAAATAATGTTGGACAATTCACACAGCATTATCTAACCCCAAGCTAGGCAGAGCTTGTGTTATGGGTACTAGATAACTGATATACATCATACAATGAATTACATAGATAGATATTTTTATTATACATAGAAAACATCCAGAACACCCTCAACAAATATCTGCAGATCTTACAAACATTTGTCCCGAGGCGGGAATCGAATCCGCAACCTTCTGCGTTGCAGGAAAAACACTGACAATTGACAAAACAACTCTGTGTACTGCATTACTACCTACACATTCTCATCCACACACATACATCCACTGGTGGACAAGTCTCTCCCAAAAAGAGGGGGGGATCCCCATAATCACCATGCTTGGCAGGCAGATTGGCTATCGCAGTAGTAATGCTTAAAATATACAGAAGGAAGCAGCTGCTCTTCCTCTGGTAGGTTCACTTAGTAGGCTTTTCTACGTTGGTGTTTTGCCAACACAAATAAGGTTCGTAGTTAACCCGCTTGCATCCGTAATGAATCAACGGGCTGAGTTGGATGGGTCGATTCTTACGCCACGGCCGTTTACATTTGTAGCGGTCAGAATTGGTAATCTAGATTTTATCTAAGGGTGAGAATGTAAAGAATAAGGTATTCCGGTACGGACTTGTCGCTGCGGGTCGGTACGGATCGGTGCAGGATACGCTACATACAGAAACAGGTAAATTTGTCTTTATTGACCATCATGGCACCCTACTTTGACTAACGTTCTAGCCCGTTATATGACCCTGTCCAGGCAGTCGGTACCAACAAATCCCAACCCGTTTCTTTACACGCGAGTGCATTATGATTGATAACATTGTAGTATTTTACCTGTACGGATTTGTCTGCACAGGGAACCCGCATCTTTATGTCCTCACCCTAAAGACATTTGTGGTGCTTACGTCTTTTTTAAATGGATAAAAGATAAGGAAACTTAAATCAATAATGCACTCGCCTAATTTAATCGTCACAGATTTACCTAAAATAAAGATTAAACCTAAAGAAATTGATGTTAAAATAAAATAAGGATTTCAACTCGGTGCATCAGAACGTGAATCCCGTAACCTTCAAGCGAGTATGACCTTTAAGGTGTGTCTGCAAAAATGATCGCAACTATACATAGGTACCCATCGAAACCAAATCAACACAAATAGAAGAGGTAGATCATTCTTAAAATAACGCCACTCTACAAAATTATACCAGTTTATTACTAGGTAGGTAGACTACTATAGCTAGACTATGTGTACTTACCATATCAGTCTCATTTAATCGTTTTTCTAGAGCTGGTATATCTTTTTCCTTCAATGAGATAATTTTCTCATTAAGTGATTTCATACTGAGGAGTTCATCCTTCTTTGCGGAGTTCCGTTGAAGGTCTTCCGTAACCTTCTCCAGTTTCGATGGAACGTTCATCACTTGAGTGGTCAGTTGAGATATGAGCTCTTTTGCCTGGAGAAATGAAGCTTTGTTTAAAAATAAAAAATTCGGTTCTAGAAACCTAGACATTTTTTTGTAAACACATTTTACCAAAGAAATATTGCTAGAAACTATCTTACGAGACTATAGAAATACGAAACGTTTTTTTCATTTTGAGAGCTTTCATCATTAATTTCATTCGTCTCTTTCGTTTTTGAACTAGAATTTGAACCTTTTTCGCTGCGCGTCTGCAATTAACCTATCCAATGTTGAAGTTTTTTTGTTTTTAGTGTTTACCTTGCCATACCTTGTTTTTATTTATAGCGCAAAAAAAATGCCTACGTGCAATATTCCACAGACCCCCGTGGGAACCTTGCACACCAATATTTAAAAAACATAAAATCCTGACTTTGCCGTGCTTGTATATTTTAGAGATGTGTAAATTTGTCAAATCACATAAAGAATTATTTAAAACTTTTGAACAGGTATATAAATTTAGTTCTAGGCATAAAGATCGATTAGCAATACCCGCAAAAAAAACGCAATTGTATAGTCGTAACTGTTACAACATGGCTGTCAAAATTTACAACAAATTGCCAAACAATGTAAAAGAACTGAAGGGTCCCTTATTCAACAGAAAGTTGTTTAATTTATTTGTTGAACATTGTTTTTATTCTGTGGAAGATTACCTTAATTTTAAGTTTTGACCTAGTGAGATCAGCAGACAATTTATTAATATTTGCGTTTATATAATCCAATTAATTCAATGACATCTAATTTTAATGTTTATGATTTGTATAACTAGCTAAGTAGTATTTACTCCTAAAATATTCACGTGCCTGTACTCGGGCGAGATATGCAGCTCTACTGTATTATTCCACCAATGTTTTTGTACCATGTCTTGTGTGAATAAATGTTACTGAATACTGAATACTGAATACTGTTATTGTTTTACCTATATTTTTGTAAAATTTACATTCATAAAATAGACATAAAATATCTTGGATGCTAGAAACGAATATTGGATAAAAATAATTAGTAAATTAGGGTTTTTGCAGTTTGCAGCTATAGTCAACAAGTTTGCAGAAACATATGACAAGCGTTTTTCATCCTCGAGTGTATCAACTCTTACATATTATACCATCAAGTGAGATGGCAGCTAATCGCAATCGTACACAAAAAAATTACACATTTATCCTATCCTGGTTTGGAACTGAACTTACCTCATTTTCGGCATCGAAGCCTCGGCTGCAAAGAGGACAGCAGTTGTTTTCGTTTAACTGGCTCTTGTACTTCGCAAATATGTACATGGAAGACTGAAGTATGTTTTGTTCGTCCTGTAATAGCATACACACACTTGAAACAACTCTATTCATAATATTAATGCGAAAGTTTAGATGTATGGATGGATGGATGGATGTTTGTTACCTCTTCACGCCAAAACTACTGAAAGGATCGGGCTGAAATTTTGCATACAGGTTATTCTAATCCTGAAATCAAACATAGACTACATGTTTGATTGCAGGATTAGAATAACCTTTTTATCTCATAAATCAGTTCCCATGGAATAGAAAACGTTTCTATAGAAATAGCGCATGCGAAGCCGCGGGCATAAACTAGTTTCTAATAAAGTTGACTTCGACAAACACAAATATTGTATCATCGGCCTATACAGGTCACTGCTGGACATAAGCCTTCCCTAATAAGCGCTATAGCGCCCTGCCCCATCCAGTATCTACCAGCTGTCTTTTGCAGATCGTCATCGCAACTGGTAACTTGGTGCCCACAAAAATTGCAAAGGACCCATTTTTCTTACAACAATTATTTCTCCATTAATGTAATGTCCGGTGTTTCTTGAATTAAATAAATAAATAATGCTGGAATAACTAAATGATGCTGTGTGGATTACACAGCATCATCTAGCCCCAAGCTAAACAGAGCTTGTGGTTATGGGTACTAGATAACTGAGATAATTAATACAATACAAATGTTCACAGATCGATATTTTTTTGTAAATAGAAAATAAACACCCGGAACAAATATTTGGTCCCAAGGCGGGAATCGAACCCGCAACCTCTTGCATCGCAGGCGGACCTTCGCCCGCCGCTGTAATTAAATAATAATAAATAATGGTGTCAATTCAGATGTCACCAAAACTTAACTAATTTGACTGCACTAAAAATGATGACTATCCTTTTGATATCTTTAGAAAAGGACTGCAACAGTTTTAGTCCTGTCAAATTAGTTTAGTTTAGTGGCAACATCTTAATTGACACCAATGCTGGAAAATCAATAAATGTACTAAATGTTTATTTAATTTTTCAAGAAGGTACTTTACCTGTAACTTCTCAACATTACTGGTGTATTTAGCCAGTGTAGTATCGTAGGACGAGGTGCCGCAAGCCTTGTACATTTTGTCTTCAGCTTTCGACAGCTCACTGCGTTTCTCATTCAGCGAGTCGCGCATGTGCTTACGCTCAGTCTCTAGTCTCGTGGACTGAAAAATTCAAATGTTACATTAATTCAAGCAAGTAAAACAAGTAGTTGCTCATATGAAACTATAGCAAAGTGAGTTTCAATGAACTTACCTCCATTTGACGTTCCTTTAGTTTCTTCTTCATACTGTCAACTTGCGAACGTATCTCGCACTCAAACTTGACCACAGATACCGCGAAATCTTTCTCCGGAACGCTTCCCAGAATCTCTGTGAGCGCCACCTTATGTTTGTTCATTTGTATAGCGAGTTCTTTCTCTTTCTGTTTTAGTATACCCTCTACCATATCCCGCTCTTGGATCTTAGCTTGCTGCTTTTGCAATTTGGTGACCTAAGGGTAATAGCAAAATGGTTAATAATGTAATATAATACTGAGCGAGTACACATAAGGCGTTTTGAAGCGCGCGCTTATGCCTGCGCCACGAGCTTTCTGGCCAAAATCTGACGCGCGGTTGAATACTAACGCGCGGATGTGAACGCCGTTGGTTTTTAAAGGTGGGTTTAGACCAAACGAACAAAGAGCTAGACCTAGTACAAGAGCATTCTTACTTGATCTTTTAGTGTACACGAAAGTCGTTCGAAGCTAGTTTTCAGCGTTTAGACCAAAATAGCAACGAGCAATATGAAAGAACTAGAACACAAGAACGCTTTGAAGAGGCCGCTCCGGTAAGCGAGCACGTCCGAATACGCAAGAACGCTCAAACGAACTGTTCGCACGCTCTAGTGTTTTTTGAAGTGAAAACTTCTTTAGCGGCGTTGAGCACTTTTTCTGTAATGGGTATAAAATCTTAAACTCGCGTCAGGACACGAGACCTGATCGAAAAAGCGTAAGACGGATGGAGAGTAGACAGCTATCCCCTCTCTACGGCGCGGCGAAAATGTATGCCTGGGCCTACTGTTTCGTTTAGGCAGCGCAGGGCGCTTGCGCGAATGTTCGTGTATGTTACAGCGTGCCACGCGCATCCATGGATGGTGACAGCTGATGGCTCGACCGTATACAAATAATATTAATAATATTATAATACATAAATGATAGTACTTTTATACTGATAAAGCAATTGGTGCAAAATTATTCCCTAACCATTCCAAAATATCAAACATGCTCAACGTTAATAATCAAGTTTTCACTTCTGCCGGCACTCCCGGAGTGCAACCCGTCTTTTTTTTTTTTACTTCGTTACATCAAGCGAGTGAGCATTCTTAGAATATTCTTTAGAATCTCTGTGAAATCATACAGTACGGAAGAATGCTCGATGTCTGTTTACACTAAATGAATTTGATTGAGTGGGGGATAGAATGAGCATTCGCTCGTCTGATGTGATTTACATCAGACGAGCGAATGCTCATTAAAACGCGCGTTAGCGAAGTGCGCGCTTCTAAACGCCTAATATGTACATACTAAATTCACGTACGTTTCACGTATCTATATCAATCCACACATAAACACAGATTTAAAACTGATGTTTTATAACTAAGCACTTACTTTAGTGCTCAATTCATCAAGCTCTTTGTCATGCTGGTCTATCGCTTTCTCGTCCTCAGTGATTTCTTGTTGGCACTCCTCAGGGTTCAATTCTTTCTCGACAGTTGCATGCTCACTAAAAACATAAATAACATTAGGACTTGAATCTTTATAGCATAGACTGATTATTACATTACTTCAAAACAAAAATTGAGTAATTCAAGTTTTATTTAATGTTTTTGACAGAAGTTTTCTTACATAATAAGTTAGCTTACGTTACAAAGTAAGCTTATGATTGATTATCTTTTGGTGAACCTTAGACTGGTGTGGCTCACTCATGTAATTAAAATTTTATTTAATGTTATTGACAGAAGTTTTCATACATAATACGTTAGCTTACGTTACAAAGTTAGCTTATGAAACTGATTATATAAGATAAGATTCACCAAAAAATAATTAGTTTCCTAAAGCCGGGTCCAGACGAGTGTAACGTGTAATGTAATCCACCGTGGAATGTAACACGAATTCTACGTGTGGACGGCACTACGAGCATTACATGTAACGCTCGCGCGGCGCTCGGGGTTGATCCATCGGCTGTCGGTTTTTCGCGCGAACACAAAGACGCTCGCAGTGCTCGTTTGGACGGCGTTCATAATTCGCTTTGAGTTCGTGTGCCGTCCACACTGTTGATGCTAAATAAATAATAAATAAATAAATAAATAATAAATAAATAATGCTGGACATTTCACACAGCATTATCTAGCCCCAAGCTAAGCAGAGCTTGTGTTATGGGTACTAGATAACTGATATACTTAATACAATACACTACATAGATATATATTTTTTATTATACATAGAAAACACCCAGGCCAACGGAACAAATTTCTGCAGATCGTACACAAATTGGTTCCGAGGCGGGAATCGAACCCGCAACCTCCTGCGTCGCAGGCGGACCTTCGCCCGCTGCGCCACGGAGGTCGACAAATTACACGTAATCTTACATTACACGTTACACTCGTCTGGACCCGGCTTAAGCTAACTTTGTAACGTAAGCTAACGTATTATGTATGAAAACTTCTGTCAAAAACATTAAATAAAATTCAAATTGCCCTATTATCTTTTTGAAGAGGACATTCCTTAATGAAGGAACCCGATAAACTTGGCTGATGCTCTCGCGTCTAGATTATAGCGCTGTTGGAGACAACCCTTTCTATTTTTGGAGGTGAATGTTTGAAAGGGGTTGGTTAGGTTTACTTACTTTTCAGCATCGCTAAGTTTCTTTTCTAACGCCTCCAAACGTGTTTTGGATTCGTTTGTAGCATTTATTTCCTTCTCAAGTTTGGTAAGCTCCCTCTTGTTTTTGTGAATTTCCGTGTCCTTGCTTGAAATTTTTTGCTTGTGGCGGGACTGAAAGGGAGCACGTTTATTTACATTGAATTCACACAAAATTATGACTTTTATATACGATTCGCTTTTCAGGCTATCCCAACACAGTTCATCTATTAAGGAGCCATTTTACACAACGTAGTTTTTAGCCCGCCCCTAACACTATCATTGTGAGTGATAGTTTATCCTAATCAAGTGGCTACCTATTATGGTTCAAAAGACGGTACAGTCTTGGACAAACATAGAACAAATTTGCCAAAAAATCACGTTTTTTGCTTTGCACGTTTAAGCTGCCACTGAGATCTTAGTTAGCTTCGCTCACTCAGATCAATAATATGCTTTTAACAACTGTGTATACTCACAAGTGCATCTCTACTTTCGTCAACCAAAGCCTGAGTTTTCTTTTCCTCTGCGTCAGCCTCAGCTTTCTGGTCATTGAGCTCCTGTTTCAAATTGTTTATTTTCTCTGTGACCATCTCAAAAGCCTTCTCAAACTCTTCAGTTGTGCTGACCTCTGTTACTTGCTCAATTTCTGAAATAATCGATGTAAGGTGTTTTTAAAAAGTGGTTTTTAGTAAAGTGAATGGCTAGCGGCATTTAATAAATTGTTTTTCTAGATGTAAGAAATAACATGACATACATAACATCACACTTTACTGCATTATTGTGGGTAGTAGTTACTCTCCGTCTCAGTTTTATTTTAATATTTTTTATATTACTGATGCTTGTTATATTACACATTTTATTACGTATTTTTAACATTTTAACAATCAGAAAATCATTACTAAACATTGCTTTTACTGCTCTACATTTAAATCATGTTGTGTATGCATGTTTAGGAATTCAATCTAGTTTATGAGTGTTAGTTATACTTTTTACTAAAATGTCATGTTTCGATTCTGTTTCGATGTTTCAGATCTGGTAAGACAATGCGAACTCAATAATTCAAAACTAATAATTTCAGCAGACACGAACGCGCACCACCCCATATGGGGCATGCCCGTTGCAAACAGAAGGGGAGAAGATCTGGCAAATTTTCTCTTCACTACCAAACTGACCATAGCAAACAGGGGCGCGGAACCAACCTTCGTGACGAAACGATGCCGCACAATAATTGATCTCACCCTTGTAACAGAAAACTACTCTGACTGTGTGCGCAACTAAGGGTATCAGACGAGGTCTCCTCCTCCGACCACAGGTGGATCAGATACGAACTAACGCTGAACAAAACGATTCCAGCACCCACGCGCAACCCGCGCAAAACAAATAAGGTACTGTTCATAAACTCTCTGCAGCAGCACCTAGGTGAGGGTGGCCCGGAATCAAATATTAACAACACTGCAGAGAACAACACATCACGCAGAGCCTTACCAAGAGCTTTGAGGAATCTTGCCCTCTCACCGTCGTCAGCGAAACCGATCCTGGTAGGAAAGGCTGGTCCCGGCGACTAGAGGAGCTCAAGTGTAGAGTACGTAAGTCTTTCAACAGAGCCATGAACACGTACGACGACTCCGACTGGAACACATACAAGAAGGCCCAGGCCCATTACAAAAAACAGCTACGTCGTAGGAGTCGTCTCAAATGGAAAAACTTTTGCAATAACATAGAATCAAACTCTGAAGCGAACAGAATCAGAAAAATTTTAGCTGCGGAACCTAACCGCGAGATTGGTTCGCTTAAGAAGTCTGATAACACCTACACCAAAACGACAGCAGAAACACATGAACTTCTTTTACAAACACACTTCCCAGGCTGCCTCATAAACGGTGAAACAGAGTGGCACACTACCAGTCTAGTCACACCTTCGGCGACAGACTGGGCAGTGGCAAGCTCAGTGGTAACCGAAGATAAGGTAAACTGGGCCATCAACACATTCAAACCATACAAGTCGCCAGGTATGGATGGGATATTTCCTGGCCTCCTACGCTGGGGTGTGGCACACATAAGCGGAGCGCTGACGTCTATCTTCAAGGCCTGCCTGGCCTTACGCTACGTGCCGCTTATGTGGAGAGAGGTTAGAGTTCTTTTCATACCCAAACCTGGAAAAAGCGACTACACTGAAGCAAAGTCCTACAGGCCGATCAGTCTCACCTCATTCTTACTCAAGACCCTAGAGAGGCTATGCGATCGATACATAAGGGACAACATACTCACAATAAAACCACTACACCCACAACAACACGCCTACAGCTCAGGCAAATCAACAGAATCTGCGCTGCACACAGTAGTTAGTAGATTAGAACAAGACATTTCAAACAAAACGCTCTGTCTCGCAGCATTCATAGATATCGAAGGGGCTTTTGACAAGACAAACTTTGACAGTATCAATACATCTCTTCAAAAGCACGGAGTGGAGCCAACGCTGGTAAATTGGATCATTAGCATGCTCAAGCTGAGGGCAGTACGAATCGACACACACGGGGGGACCAGGGGAGTTGTGGCAAGGGGATGTCCACAGGGCGGCGTCTTGTCACCGCTTCTGTGGAACCTAGTAGCTAATGACCTAATTACTAAGCTAAATGACCAACGCTTCTTCACGGTAGGCTATGCAGACGACCTTGCGATACTCATATCGGGACATTTTGCCAGCGTGGCGTGTAACATAATGAATAACGCACTAAAAGTCGTCGAAAACTTGTGCATAGACTATGGACTTACCGTGAATCCAACCAAAACAGAACTAGTAATGTTCACCAACAAGCGTAAACTAGGAACCTACCAGCTCCCGTTCCTGTTTGATACGCAGCTAACACTATCCGACACGGTCAAGTACCTAGGTATAACTCTAGACAGTAAACTAAACTGGGCAACACATTTAGAAAACAAGATAAAGAAGGCCACCATCTCATTCTGGCAGTGCCGACGAATGCTAGGAAGAACATGGGGTCCCAGCCCAAAGATTACCCTATGGCTCTACAACACTGTAATCAGGCCCTCGCTGACTTACGGTGCCCCTAGCCTGGTGGCCGAGAACAAACCAAAGCACTACCAAAGCGACTACAGGGTGTATGAGAACTGCCCCCACTGCAGCACTCGAAGCCCTGATAGGCCTAACACCACTGCACCTACACGTGCAACAAGAGGCAGCCGCAGCAGCTTACAGACTCTGGGCGCTAAGTTTATGGGACAACAACACTAAAGCACAACATACCACTATTATAGACGAGTACGCAAGGAGTAATCCCATGCTACTCTCGATTCACGATAGGGTACCCAAAAAACACATACACTCAAAAAGCTTCACCATACAAATGCACGAAGAGCCAAGTGATAGCTCAAACATATACGAAGTAAGAATATACACAGATGGCTCTAAAATGAAAACAGGTACCGGGGCGGGAACGTTCTCGGAAGAACTCAACATACACAAGACAACAGCACTGGGTGCCCACAACTCCATCTTCCAGGCGGAATGTGTAGGTATAATCCAAGCTGCGACCGCAGTGCTACGAAGAAAGGTAACTGACCAAAATATCAGGATCCTCTCGGATAGCGCAGCTGTACTACAGGCCCTGAACAGGAGAGAACACAACTCGGGACTCACCCTACAGTGCCACCACCTGCTAGAACAAGTAAGTGAGTCCAATAGAGTCACTCTACAGTGGATAAAAGGACACAGCGGATCGAGAGGAAATGACGAAGCTGACGCACTGGCAAGGAGAGGTTCGGAGCGGCAACCGGCAGGGCCCGAACCAATAATCCCCCTACCACACAGTCAAATCCGCTCATGGATCCGTCAACGCACAGCCAAACAACACCAAGACTACTGGTCAAGTATTCCAGATTGCAGACAGTCGAAGGAGGCCTTCCCGGTTCTTAACCCGAGATTCTCCCGAAAACTCCTCAATCTGAAGCGTGACAAACTCCGGCAAATCGTCGGCATTGTCACAGGACACTGCATGCTTAACAAACATGAATGTATACATAAAAAACATGTGCTTGTAGAGTGCGATAGCGTTGCTTCTCAACGACTACAACACCTTGGGACACCGAGGACGCCTAGGGAGGCATGCACCGGCGTCAGCGAGCTGCTGGCCTTCCTGGAGGACATCGGGTGGTTAGTTTAGCAGCCCCCCACCCGACACGCAAAAAGGGCCCACCTGTGGCCTAGTTGCGGAAAACAGTCCGGAAACAAGTAACAAGTAACATGTTTCCATTGTGTTCTATTTTGGATGCCAATAAAGAAAATTAAATTATAAATGTGGTTCTTTTACATTCTAATTATTTACTTACCAGCTAACTTGGCAGTCTCCACAATCATTTTATTCTTGGTATCAACCCTCTCCTGGTTCTGACTCTCAAGCAATACAAACTTGTTGTACTTTATTTCGTTGTTGTTTTTCTCCTTTGTCAGTTTGTCACCCTCTTTATCAAATGCTTTATTCTTCTTTACACTTTCATCCAGCTCCTTTTTCTTGGCTTTGTGTGTTTCTTCATAGTTATCTGTTTGAAGTGGAAGTAAAGTTTTTAATTTCTAGTTGTTTTGATTTGTTTAATACATGCAATTCAAGGCTCATTGATTGAAGGCATTAGTAGCCAGGCCAAAGTTTACAATTAATATTATAAGTATAGACAAAATTATGAAGTTTAGTAGTGGAATGCTATCCAAACTGGCATAAGTAAGGAAATTAATAAAGAAGGTTCTTGTAGCTATTGTGTTCAAGCTAATACTTATTGATAGTCAATTGTGGATCTTGAAAGAAAATAAAATCTTACTTATATTTTCTTGCAGCTCTTCAGTTGTTCCTTCAAACAGATTTTTGATGGCATTTGTTAGCTCAGTTTCTTGGGTTTTGCAGTGATCCATTCTGAAAAAAAAAAAAATTATGATCTTTATTACCTCAATGTGTGCAGTTCTTTCTACATGCGGCACAGCTGGTTTTTGTATGTATAAAAGTAAGATAAGCTCTGTAGAAAAAAATCTTTCAGATTATCATGTAAATTAGTAGTTACCTGACTTTTATTTTCTCCCTCTGCGATTCAAAAGACACAAGATCATTTTCCAAAACCTTAATAGCAGCCAGCTTCTCGCTAATTGGCTTCAGCTCTTGACTGAGCTCTGCCACTTTTAGCTCAGCTTCCGAGACCCTAGTTTCAGTGTTTACAACTTCAAGCTTCTTCTTGTCCAGATCTTGCTTCTTTTCAGTCAGGAAACCAACTTCTTGAGCTATAAATCAGTAGATGCATAAAGAGATTATACTATGCATACTTGAAGCTCACACACCATACCAGGTCAATGCACTTGCTCCATTTAAAGACAAAATTTAAGAAAAACTGATTCTGACAATCTTACCTAGCAAATTCAAACTATTGGCATACTCCTTCCTGATTTTCTTCATTCTGTCGAAGCAATCACTGTATTTGTCAGCATCGAAGATTTCATCAAACCTTTCCTTTACCTTTTTGCCCTCATCTAGAGGCCAACTTGAGTCCTCTTGGTGGCAGAAAATTACCGAATTCAGAATAGCCTTTGATACACCTATGAGCAAATAAAGTGAATTTATTTCTGGCTAAGTAGCGGACGGATTAACATGTTTGTAAAAGTTGCCAATAGACCAACATACCAAGTTCCTCGTACATAACAAAATCCAAGTCAGCACATCTTGAAGATATGTCTTTAGTAGACCCATTCTCATCGATGGTAGAAAGGAATGACTCCAGAGTTTGAAACTTAGTTTTGTTTCTCATTGCAGTCACCTTCATAGATCTTGATACTTCCAGTTGTTTATCTTTTGCATTCACAATCTATGGAGAAACAAAATAAACTTTTATCCTCAAGTATGCTTTCGTACTAATTTAGTGTAAAGTAATTGTGGACTTACCTTCAATTTGACTTGTCCTAAAACTTCAGTGGATCTATTCACTTTAGCGTCGTGGACAAAGCACTCATTACGACTTCCCGGCGGCATTTGCCCCGTAACGGCGTACCGTAAACACTCAATGATCGTTGTCTTACCACATCCATTTTGACCAAGGATCAGAGTTAGAGGTCTATCAAAAGCTATGCGCTGCTCATCACTGTCTTCGGGGCCGAAACTCCGTATGCCCCTCACTGATAGCGACTTTACCCCAGCCATGATCTATTGCCAGGAGTTTGTTGTAGGATATGTTTCGCGATTGCGTTAAAAGAATACGTCGCATTCAGTAAAATTAATAAACCGGTGCTGCGGCAATTGCAATCGTAAAACTTCAACAGAAAAACGCGCGACGCGCCGACATCGATACGTTCAGCGGCGTCTCTCCAATGTTGCCCGAACAGAAAGATAAAATAAAATGGCGTCCAAAGATTTTGTTTGTGGTTCCGGAAAATGATGCGAACACACGAATGAAAAATATTCAGCGTTGGCTCCGCACCGCTCCGCACGCTCGTTGGCCTTTGATGGAGCATCCAAAATGTCCAAAACGTTAAGTGGTCGAACAAAGCTAGTTTTATAAACCATAACGAGGTGGCACATACAAGAAAAATAAAACGAAAGCGGATATGTGGGAAACCCATAAACGGATAAAATGAGGATCTGTAAAGATTTAGTTGAGAATGCAGATTTATAGAGCTAAGAAATCCATAATACAGTGCAAAAAAATTTGTTCTACGACAAAAAATGACGAAGTTATGACCAAATTACTAGCGAAGTTCTATGAGTGACCGCCGCGGTCGCTGTGACGTCACTCCCTCGGTCGCCGCCAGTTAGCCGTGTAGGCAGCGGTAAAATCCGATTTTATAAAAAAAAACCAAAAAGATACCAAAGTGATCTGAGGGCGTGATTGGGAAACCAAAACCTATAACAGAAAACAACACACATAAAACAGGATAAAACCGAATTTAGAAGTTAGTTTAGGTAAGTAAGTATAGTAAGTACCTATAGTATGATCATTTCCTGCACCGCATAAATCTACATAAAAAATGTAATAGTGACATTGGCGACAATAATTGATAGTAATCGGCGTGTTTGACGCGCAGATTTGGCCGAAGGTTTATTGTAACCGTGTTAGACAAAAGATCTTGGCACCTCTTCACTCTCATTTCACCGATTATTTAAAGACGATTACACGCGAGCACGTGTTTGTGGACTGGAGGCATAGGTACTCACGTGTAGTCGCCGTGTCACAGTAGATAAATAGTAGTATCGTCTGTAATCGCTACTGTGATCGCGGTGATCGGTGACTTGTCTGTTTTTCAGGCACGCATCAAAGAGAATTCGCAGTGTAAGGACATTACGTTTTCTGGCCTATCTGGATCTGGAAATAATACAAATAAATATCAAAATGTTGATTTCAGCATGTATTTCTCCAACAGAGAGCTACTTTTCTAACAAATCTCTTTCTGCGTTCAAATAGAGAGCATTTCTTTCTACACTATGCAAACGGAGCGAGATTTTCGACCAAGATAGATAGAAAACGCACTGCAAGTGTAAAAACACTATTGTTGCGTGCGTTCATCCAAACTTTCGCCGACCATTCATTCACCGGGGACACAGTGGGACAGCGGGGAGGACAGTAAGTGAAGGCCTGTGTCGCAGGCAGGCCGTCTAGTCTGCGACACAGGGGGGTTGCAAGTTCGATTCCCGTCTTGGGAAAAATGTTTGTACAATCTGCAGAAATTTTGTTCAGGATGGTTTCTATATCTTTACATAGTATTAAACAAAGTCACTTCCCGCTGTCTGTCTGTCTGTCCCTATGTATGCTTAGATCTCTAAAATTACGCTACGAATTTTGATGCAGTTTTTTTTAATAGATAGGTAGTGATTCAAGAGAAAGGTTTATACAAATACTGATAATTTTAGAGGTTTCTAATGTGATGTCGTAAATAAACACATATTTTGAGCTTACATTGCAAACGCTGGCTGATCCCTACGAGATAGAACAAAATAATGTATTACAGTATTGTACACCTTTAAAAGCCGTCACACACAGAAACAATGGCCAGACCGGAGGCGAAGGCGTGCGAGTTATAATATAGACATAGACATAGACATAGACATAGACATATTATTTATTTGCCACAACACACACATTTACATAACACAGTAAACATAAAATATTATTATCTTAAATTAAATAATTCAGAACACAAGTACATTTAACAAAGTAGGTACATTTAACAAACGATGTAGGTAAACAATATTTAGGAAGAAGTAGGTACCTAGGTAAACAATGTGTGCTGCAGTAGCAAATGGGCCTAGGCTCAGCATAATGCCAACTGTTGTGAGCAGAAGGCGCTGTTATTCTGCCCAGACCAATAGAACAATCACAGGACCCTGCGATTACAAAACAATTAGAACAGAAAAACAAATATACTCGCTCAGTTATAATAATGGTGCCTTTATAAGAAAATATGTGCAAAATTTATAGAAAAATAGAAAGTTATATAAATATTAATAGTTCATACCTATGTAATCTAATATAATATGTATGTATGTAATATGTGCATCTGTAATCAATATTATAATACTCACATGGAAATATATAAATATGAAGAAAACAAATAATATTAATAATTTTTATCTAACATGTAAAAGGGGCATCGAAAACAAGCAAACCAGACTTTTGTAGATCCAAAATAACAGTTTTTAGCCGTTTTCTAAAAGTGAATTTGGATTTTAACAGCCGAATGGGTGGTGGAATGTTATTCCAACACTTGGTTGCTTGGTACCTAAAACTGCCCCGGAACCTGGTTGTTTTGTGATTTGAGTAATGCAACAAATTCCTAGTTGGCCTTGTGCTATATTTAGAACGTGACTGATCAAGTTTGGAGAACAGGTATATAGGGGTCCCGAATGTCAGAACACCATGAACCAGTGTGGCCATATGCAAAGCCCGTCGCGAAGCCATGTTTAGCGTTGATGAGTTGTTTAGGAATGGCGTGACGTGTGTTCGCGGCGGGATATGATAGCAGAATCTACAGCATGCGTTTTGGATTCTTTGTATAAGGCGGCTAGTTTTGTATGTAAGACGCGAACCGTATACTAAATCCCCATAGTTAAGCTTCGACAGTATGAGAGATTCACAGACTTTTACACGAACCTCTTCCTTAAGGTAATGCCTGATTTTGTAAAGCAATTTAAGTCTGAAGAAACAGTTTTGTACTAAATTCAAAATGTGGCGCTCAAACCTAAGTGCACTATCGAACACTATTCCAAGGTTTCTAGCTTCGTTCACCTGCTCTATGCTTTGACCTAATATATTTAGGCCGAGGGTAATATAAGCTAGATTTTTAATCTGATTTTTCGTGCCTAGCACTAAAAACTTTGATTTATTGGGGTTAAGTACAAGAGCATTATTTTGAGACCATAAAGCTATACGACCTAAATCCTCATTAAATTTCTTCATTTGAACGGTCACGTTACTTGGGTTTATGGGTAGATATAACTGTGTATCGTCGGCATATAGATGAAATTTACAATGCTCTATACTCCAACAAATATCAGCGCTGTATATAATAAATAGAAGGGGTCCAAGAATAGACCCCTGTGGTACCCCGCGGTCTACTTGTTTATGAGGAGACTTTAGTTTTGTGCCATCTTCTCTACTAATCTGAACATACTGAGACCGGTTACTCAAGTAGCTATTAAACCATTTCAGGGTGTTTGTATCTGCCCCATAATATGACAGTTTAGAGAGTAGTAATGGTGTATTTAACGAGTCAAAAGCTCTCGAGAAGTCTAGCAGGACCAAGACTGAGGCCAGACCTTGGTCCTGGTCAACGATAATGTTATCCACTACATCCAACAGGGCAGTGGTTGTCCCCCTCCCTTTACGAAAACCGGACTGTACATCAGGTAAAATATTGTGACGCTCGACATATTGACTAAGTTGATTATAAACAACTTTTTCAAGTACCTTAGAGAGTACGGGCAGAACACTGATAGGCCTAAGGTCATTTACAGTAGTTGGATTTGGTACCTTAGGAATGGGATTTACTGAAGCAATTTTCCACAAACTAGGAAAATCAGAAGTAACGATAGACTTATTGACGATTGCAGTTATTAGAGGCAATGTATATGGTAAGGTTAGTAGTACCATATCCATCGAAAGACCATCAACTCCAACAGCGTTAGTCTTAATTGAGAGAAGAATTTTGGTGATATCTGATTCATCAACGGGCTGCAAGGAAAAAATGCTATCATTAAATTTATTAAATTCAAAATATGTTAACGTAGAAATAGGAACAGAATTAGTACCTGGAACATTTAAGAAATGGTCATTTATTACAGTAGCGTCGCTTAAGTGGTCGGGCAGATAATTCTTATCATCTGAGGTGGGGAGAATATCTTGTTTAATATTCTTCCATAATTGTTTTTCACTGTGCTCATTATTTATTCTAAAGTTATAGTACGCACGCGTCTCATTGTAAATGCCGTTATTAACTAATGACTTTAATTCCTTGTAATATTGTTTGTGTACATCTAGCTTAGTTTTACGGTATTTCTCATGAGCAACATTGCGATGATCCATCATTATCTTAATTGTATCTGTAATCCACGGTGCAGGTTTATCTTTGATAATAATAGATTTAATAGGTGCATGTACATCAAGCAAGCTCGTAAGAATATTAGTGAAAACTTCTACCATTACGTCAACAGAAGTCGCTTCAAGGAAAGAGCCCCAGTGAATATTTGAAATATCTTTATCAAATTGCTTCCGGTCAATATTTTTAAGAGGTCTGTATATAATAGTTTTAGGATGTATCTTTTCTTTTTTAATATTAAGCGTAGCAGTAATGAAGGAATGCCCAACGGCCGATGTTATATTATTAACCTTAACATTTCGAATACGACAGTCACTACATATTACATCAATAAGTGTCTCAGAGCTGTTTGTAAAATGAGTTGCGGAAGATACAAATTGAGTCATACCTGTGTAACTGTTGAATTCGCTGAGTTTTTTAGACAAACCACTACTAGGATCCAGTAAATTGACATTAAAGTCTCCCAAAATAACTATGCCCTCATAACCAGAAAAGTATGCTACCGAATCCGTCAAAGCATCAATAAATGTATCTATTTTAACCCAATCCGGGCGGTACGCAGTACCAATTGCAATGCGAGATCCATTCATATTGAGCGATAACCACATCTGTTCAATCTCAGCATCAGGATGCGCTACCTGCCGTGCACGGATACCACGCCTTATATAAAATCCAACGCCTCCGCCCTTCTTACGACTAAAGTGTAAAGGTCTTGGGGTGTGAATAAACTTGTAACCGGGTATTTTCGGGGCTCGTGCTTCTTCACCTTTTCTAATAAAAGTTTCATTTATGGCTACTAAGTCATTTTTAAAATTATGCATGGCCATTATAAAGTCATTGTGTCCAGTATTTAGAGATCCTGCATTATATAGACCCAAAGAACAATATTTAGTCTTAGAAACCATTATTAAAGAAAACATATAATCCGATTTCAATGAGATGACCTACGGAGAAATACAAAATTGCGGTGAACAGTGTTAATCGACGGATGTGAAAATAATGAGAAAGCGCAAATATTATTACATTTACTTTAAAAAATATAAAGATAACTTTATAATAGAGCGAGTTATTGCTAGTGAATTTGTAAGATCGATAAACGAATATGAGTATTTGGTACTGCAGTATCACAAGAACAGACATGAGTGGATAGAAATACCTATTAAATATAATGTAACATTTAGACACACATATGGTTATAACAAAACCTGACTCTGTAAAGGCAAAACACGGTATACACAAAAAGCAAACATACAGAAAAAACAAATCTACTTGAAGGACAAAGATTATAACTTTGAGCTTAGACAAAGCCTGAGGGGCAAAGTATTTAAGATGTAGGTTTTTTACTACAAGCACTAACCGCTGCGGCCCCAAAAACCCGTATCAGATCAGTCTCTGAACGAAGGCGGTGTCGAGGAGAGTCGTCGCTCTGGTGCTGGCGGGCGAACACACGTCCGTCCTTTGTCCAGACAAACCGCCATTTAAGGCTTGATCCAATTTCACGAGCCCTTAGAAACAGCTGCCTGTTTTCACGCGTCAAGCGCTCATTGATGTAAAAGCGGCGTGCTTCCCCGTTCAAGCCCGCATCAGCAGTGGTGACTCCGCGGCGCACACGTGCAGCACGCAGTAAGTTTTCACGTATTACACGGCGCACAAGCCTTACGGCAATCGGTCTGGCACGTGGGCGCCCCGTTGCTTCGTCGTGCACTGCACCCACCCGGTCAGCGCTAACGATATCGTTCTCACTTAGAGTAACTCCCAGTTTGAGAGCAAGGGTAGTTACAACGTGGACAACCGATTCGCCTTTGGCTTCGGGAACACCCACTATGTCAACATCGTTGAGCAAGGCCTGCTGTTCCGCTGTTCTAATATGGTCCTCCAATCTGTGCACCGCATCACGTAGGTGTCCATTTTCCGCCTGTAGGCCAGCGATAACATTATTCTTTTCTGTAAGTGTAGACTTCAGACTCTCGAGCTGCGTGTCAATGGCCGAAAACGAAATCTGAAGGCCGCCGAGTACATCATTCACGCTCTGCAGTTGTTTCTGAACTGCAACCGCCACAGACTCAGCGACAGCTTTACCTATTTCGCTCTTGATGAGGGATCGTAAGTTGTCTTTGTTCAGGCACCATTCTTCTTCAATTACCGGCCCGCCTGTCGCAGTAGGTTTTCGCTTAGTGACATTACCATCATCATGACTTCCACTCGCAGGGGCGGGGGGCGCAGTAGCAGCTCGGACCGGCGTATTAGAGTTGTCACCCTTCCGTTCCTTAGTTTTGCATTCCGGACACTTCCAGGAGTCCTTAAGTGCCTGTTTCATAGAAGCGAAGGCACGCTGCGCAACATTTGCGCATTCCAAATCATAGTAATTCTTGCAGAAAGAGCATTTCAAATTGTCCTTAGCAGGGATCCCTTTCATGCAGCCATGGCAAGCCTCTTTCTTAAAATCACTCATGTTCAAAATGCAAAATGAAAAACTATAATGTTGCAAAAAGAAAAAGCAAAAAGTAACTTCCACGTAGAGGACCGAACCCCAGTCCAGTAGCCGGAGAATCGTATAAGCAACGCCTTAGCTCACTTCGCCACCGAGCTCCGTACGAAAGCGGTCGAAATTAGCCAAATGAAGAAACAAAGAACTGGATTCGTTTGAAGAAATGAGGTAGGCGCAACTAACTTTAGCTAGCTCTTTGTGTGCCGCTCACTTTTACGCGTAGTCACTTGACGTAATTTCACTTTTAACTTCGCTTTTATGCACAATTCTTGATATAATTTTGCACCACTCGAAAGGTATTGTTATAAGGAGTGCAAAAGTGTATAGTTTTTGCCAAAGTAATAACTATTTACTGGGTCTGTTGATTTAAATATGCAGAGCAAAATGACACACGACTTGTTCTCGCAAGGTCCAGCGACCGTCCCATATAACATATGAATTGAATTTGTATGAGACTCCACACACGCCGCCCGGCGGTGTATGTGTAGTCTCTCATATAACAACGCATTACAACCCGCACGCTTTCGCCTCCGGTCCAGCCACGGTTTCTGTGTGTGGAGGCTTTTTGGTGGTGTCCCGACAATGTACCCGAGGTTTGTCTTAGCGGACAGCCTGTTAAAATAGTGGACAACTTTAAATATCTTGGTCATATCGTCACTTCCACCTTGAGAGACGATGACGATATGGAAAGACAGCGAAGGTCACTCTGCATTATTGGAAACATGATCGCTAGGAAGTTTTTTAAAGCCTCGCCTGATGTGAAGATAACCTTATTTAAGTCGTTTTGTCAGTCATTTTACACGTGTCAACTCTGGACTAACTATACCAGAAGATCGCATGATGGTATAAGAGTGACATATAATAACATCTTTAGGCATCGTATGGGCCTGAAGCGCTACCTACTGTAGCGCTTCAGAAATGTTCACAGAAGCCCGTGTAGACTCTTTCAATGCCATCCAAAGAAAGAGAATTGCGTCATTCATGTCCAGAGTTGACATGTGTAAAAACGACATTATTGTAAGCCTGTCTGACCGTCTGATTTTATCAGACACTTACAGACAGTGGGTGAATATTGCCACCTGACGTACTGAGTACTGAACCAAGTACCTTTAATTTTATATGTTAATTTATTATTTTATTTTCATATAAATTTGTTTTCATGACGTCAAAAAATGGATCTTGTGTCTGCAATAAAGAATTATTATTATTATTATTATTAAATTAAAAGGTCTATAAAAAAGTCTGTGATGGTAATGTCCATCTATTAGGGATAACCCACAATAACCAATTTTTATCCTTTACTTTTCGAAGCGATTTTAAGCAATATGGCATTAATCTTTATCCAATTAAGTACTATAACTAAATACATTGTGCATTAAATATAAATCACTATGGCTATTTACAGCATGTAATTTAAATAAATATTTTCAGAGATATCACTGCTTTAAAATGCAGGGACATAGCGATTGCAGCGGTACCGGCCGGGGAGCCGATTCAGTAGTTTATTTAGTATCAGCATTGCACCCGTGCGAAGCCGGAGCGGGTCGCTAGTTAGTATATAAAATGAACCCCTATTTCCTTTGGTCGCAAATTATTTTTTGCTTATTCGTTTTTTGTTGTATTTGTTATTGTCAGGAGAAGATTCGAGATAAAAAGTTGGAATCATAAATTTCCACACGAAGTCGCGGGGCGCAGCTAGAGTGGAATAAAATATCTGTCTATGTAGTGTAGTTTTATGAATAATTTTCAAATTTAAACCTTAGAAAGAATTGGTGCTTGATAAAAATTGCTAGATCTAGTACTAAAAAATTTAGAGTGGCAAGACCCTTTGACAGAAGAAAAACTCAGAATAATGGCAACTGGCAACATTATGATCAAGCGCTTGGCTTACACCATCAAACGTGCATTGCAATCACAACAATTTCACAAACTCTAATTTTTTTATAGTTTTTTTAGATTCTTTCTTTCTTTGACGTATATTGAAATGGCTTTGTTAATTTAAGCTGTAGTCCGTCTACAGTTCACAGGATTATCAGCGCTAACAGCGCTCAAAGTCGTTCCGAATTCTTTGAGCGCGATAACGACAGATATCGGGTTATGTTCTACGGAACGGTTATGGACGCGCTCACATCGCTCACGTAAACATAACCTCAAGCTTATGGTGATTTTGATTTGTATAATCATTTTGACAATTTCACAGATCGTTCACAGCGACCATGCACGGTAGTATCGGCGTTGTGAGCGTTAAGATAGCACCGATTACGACGTCATCTATGACGTTTCGCTATCAACTGTAGACGCGCTAACAGAATAACGGACCACTTTGGTGAGCGCTCACATCGATTTTTATATATACGTTCCTCGGCAATAGTCACTAAGTCCAAGTTTTGACATCTTTTCATTGCCAATTCAAAATATACAACTTTTTTCCCTCTATCTCCCTTTTTTCTCTAAAATAACTCTCTGTACGGTCTGCAAAAATTATCTATGTATCTATGTAGTGTATTGTATTAAGTATATCAGTTATCTAGTACCCATAACACAAGCTCTGCTTAGCTTGGGGCTAGATAATCCTGTGTGAATTGTCCAGCATTATTTATTTATTATTTATTTTTCAAAAATTATTTTGTAAGAAACCTCACAAATGCATGGGGTGTTCCAGATTTGGAACATTTTTGAAATGATAATATTCACTGCAAAAATGGTTTGGACTTACTTATTTTACCGTAAAGCGCTCGTGGATCCATTGTTCCATCAGATGAATCACTTTTATTTCTCAGATATTAAAAAAATACCACGTAAAAATCGTATTGAAAGTCTGCAAATTGGCAATCAGTTAAATTTGGGCGATCGGCTGATGAAACCGTCGATTGTAGTTCCTATGCATTCTGTAGAGGCGCCACTGGCACATATTTCGATGAGTTACACTCCCTGCTTAGGTATTAGTTCCAAGAAAAAATAATAGATGCCACAGGCAGTAATATATTACCCCAAAAGCTGAGTGTTCCAAATTTGTCTCAGTATGCGGTAACTACCCGTTGTCAACAATATAAATGCATTTTATAAGCTTTACTTTTAACTTAAAAATGAATTTGTGCAACTGGAATGGATTTCAGTAGCACAAATAAATTTCATTATTAAGTAATGGCAAATCAGAGGTACGAAGATACGAAAGCCAAATGGTCACACACAGATATCAAATCAGTCCACAAAACAAGCCAAGGTGTCGTTAAAATAATCAAATCAATAAGTTACCTAACTTAAAATTGCAACGTACGCACTCAATGAAGGACATGAATAAACTAAAAAAATTAAGAAACGAAAGAAGTTTGCTTTGCTGACTGCATTTAAGATCCCTTCTCTTTTCATCTTATTGATGCGTTTGTGATGCCGAAACAATGCATTCCTCAATATTTTTGGTCTAATTTGAAGTAAATACTAATATGGCGGCAAGTGTAGCTTCATTCTTAATTGATGAGTTGACAAATATCGTAAGAATATCTATTTAAAATATTATTTTACATAGAATTAAAATATATTTTTTCATTCAATTCCCGGGATTTGTATGGCGTGTCCGTTTCTCATTGAATTTTCGGGACTTGTAAGGCATGTCCACAGTAGGATATCCTCATGAAGTCCCATTAATTGCACTACTTAATCCTATCACTTCTTATGAAATACCCGACGCGCGAGGGCTTACGCACTTTAATAATATAATCATGATATTTTAAGACACGTTCATTCACATAAACATAACCACAAACGAACGCATAGGACAAACAAAGGAGCTTTCCGTTTCAAAGATCGCATCGTGCGCACCAGTGAGGTCAGACGAAACGAAACGCACCCTGTGCGCGCATAGCTCGTGCAGCGCCTGAGCGCTTGAGAAACGGAACGCAGCCCTCAGTTTATATATAATATCATTGAACGCAGCCAGTTAACCTGTTGTGTTGTGTTGGAAACACTGACTGGGATAGCTTTGTTGCTTGCTTCATGCTTGCGCGTTTGTGATTCGTGCGCAATCGGCGCATTTCGTGCGTTTCCTTCCTTAAAAAATAATGAATGTCTAAAATTCCATTCTATCGTTGTGGGTGGTCTCGTGTTTTGAGATGTTTGAGCAATAATTATGAATGAAAATGTCCAAAAAATAAATAATACAAACGCGCGGCTTCTGTGCATTTCCGTTAAACTATGAGGTGAAGGACTTTGTGATTGAAGATCATATCTCGCGAACCGAGAAAAGAAAGGAACCAAACAAATTGTGAGTGAAATAATTTTTGCGAATAACAGCTTATTCTACCAGTTATTGTTGATTTTCCGTACTCACCATATTTCTTTAACACGCCCTGGTTTCTTTGTTCACAACAAATCTTGCACAGTGCTGTTGTCTTGTCCACAATGTACACCTTAATTTTCATCACATAGGGAAGTTCCCTGTCTGTGAAGAAGTCTTAAAAATTGAGTGACAAAGAAAGGTTGTGCTTGAATGAACAAACACAAAATAATTATGACCTTTGTCATACACACATCAAGGCAGATTTTTTGGTCACAATTAAGTTTCATAATTTTGGATTTTAGGATACCTTAAAAACACTAGATTCTATCTGCGATTCTTAAATAATCTTTACCTTCCCCGTGATACCATCTATACTCATGCTAAGTTTTATTAAAATCTGTAAAGCAGTAGAGGTAACAGTAGTACCGAAAGAAAATTAAGTTACTTCTTCATATATTAAAAGTAAATATATAAATAATGCTGGACAATTCACACAGCATTATCTAGCCCCTAGTGTTTCTTGAACTTATTTAGAAGACTACCTGCTTAATAAAATCACTTAAATCAGGATCAGATCATTTATCACAATCAGGAGATAAATCTCTGGATAAAAAAAATATTTTAGTATGTTGTAAGTTTTTGAGTGTCACCTCAGTAAGGCAACATCTCAAATTTTGCAAGACATTTTCAAACGGTCTAAGCCTCTAGGGAAATTTGTTTGATCACCAGAACAGTTTTCTGCATCCAAAACTTAAAAATTGTCTTTAGTAGTGTGACAGTGTTTAACAGTGTGTCTGAGTAAGAAAGTTGTATTCAGGTTTCACACAGGTGAAATCATAGGTTGAGATTTTTTGTTAGTCCAGTCATTTGCTTGGAAACACATAGGTTACCTGCAAAAACTTCTTTCCAGGTAAAATTACCAAATGACTGGAGTGACTCGAAAATAAATAAACAAAACACTTGCAAATCTTTCTATAGCACAAACATGTATAGAGCCAACTTGCAATGTAACCTCCCACTTCGTGGTTGAGTAATAATGCGAAGGTCAACTGGTGACACTCTGTGAATCATCCATACATACCTACTGGTATTTGTATTGCAACAAGTTTATGTGGCTCATGAATACTTAACATATATATGTACTAGTTTATGCCCTCGGCTTCGCACACATTGTTTCTATGGAAACATTTAAAGTTGATTTCTGTCCTATGGGAACTGATTTATGGGATAAAAAGTAGCCTAGGTTTGATTCCAGGATTAGATTTATCCGTATGCAAAATTTCAGCCCGATCCGTTCAGTAGTTTTGGCGTGAAGAGGTAACAAACATCCATCCATTCATCCATTTATAATATTAGTGTGATAGTATGATTTGCTCAGGTTCTTGCATCACACAAATAAGATAGCGTAATGTTTGTTACTCTTTTGAGCCTAACTTGAATTGTGAAAGCTACGGAGATACTGCTGAGACAGAACTTTTTAAAATTAGATCTAGTTCTGTTTCAGCAAGATCTCCTTGTTCTAATAAAATTATTTGCAGAAATGGAGTGTCTTTATCAGTGATCTAATTAGGTATGTTGTAATTGTGAGCAGAAACTATGTCAGTTGAATATTATCTTTGCAACTACATAATTATCTCAGCGTTATTTAGGAGTGTACTTGTATGTAAGGAATTTTAGTTGCAATTTCTTATTCTCATTAGACTCTTATAAAGTATAGCTTTTGTTTTAGTAATGGCAACACAATACAAGATGGCATCAACTACTATGATTGAGACTGTCACCATAATAAGACCACTAAAGGTAAGTCCTATCCGCTATTGTTTTAATACTCTTTTTTTTTATGAAAATGCCTCTCGTTTCTCCTTCCACTCCTCGCGAATTAACGCTGTCACAGACCATGATGGATGGTGTGAATTAAGCTCGTCTCGCCATCTCATCCTGGGCCTTCAACATCGCCTCCTAGCGTTAATACTCTTAAACAGGTTTTTTTATACCAAGGTGGCAAAAAGGCATGCGGCCCGCCTGATGGAAAGGTTACCACAGCCTATGGACGCCTGTAACGTCGGGGACAACGCGCATTGCCGACCCTTATTGTGTCTTCGGCCCAAGACGCAGACGAGCCTCTCGTACCCCGTGTCGCGAGAGCTGGGCTGTGAATGCGTTAAAAGAACCTTTATGAAGAACCCTATGTTGTCACTGAGAGAAATCTTCAGCAGCGATTCCAAAACCTGAGTGTTCACTGTTCACAGATATAAAATCATCATTTAAAAAAGCGGTCTCCTTTTATAATATTATGTTATGATAAATGCGAACGTCGCAAGGCAACCCTGGATAAGACTAGGCAGTAAAGAGTAGGGCATAAGAGACCTAGCACTAATACCTAGCAGAAGATGAAGTCTAGTGAGTGAGAGAGAGAGAGAGAGAGAGATTTATCATCATCATCATCATATCCCTTCCCTTGTTAGACGGATCGTAAAATCCGTTCCGTTTCTTTGCTAACTAGATGCACAATAATAGATTATTAAAGAATATTAGAATCTAGGCCAGTTACTTATTTTATGTAACGCACGCAGCCACAGTGATTCTACTCGCATTAGATATCTAGATCTTTACAAACATCGTAAAGCCGGGTACGGCAGGGGTATTTTAATTCGTTCGATTCGTTTCCGAATCGAACATGTCGGATTATAATTCGATTCCGACGGATCTATAAAACGCTATTTTGATCGAAAATCCGAAGCGAATCTGTTGACTAGTGGCCATGTCAATGAGGAGGAGCTCCTTATGTCGATCATCAACCCGAGGCGAATTAAAATAGCGTTTTATAGATCCGTCGGAATCGAATCCAACGTTTTTGATTCGGAAACGAATCGGATGAATTAAAATATTACTGCTGACCGGTGTTATGGGGCGTAATGTAACGTGTTACTCAGCGATCGTTCGTGCAGTCATTTCGGGGAAAGCAGGCGCTCGCAACGAACAACGAGACAGCCGCGATCACGGTGTGAGTAGTTATCTATTGGCGTTTACGGCTCAAACGTTAGCAGTTAAAACGTTAGGGTGCGCGTTCACAGGCCGGCTTCGGACAATCCGCACTGGGGCCTCATCAATGGTTTGCCATAAAAGATCCGCACCGGACGAAGCGGACGTAGGCAATGCCTGCGAGGATCATTGAAGGCAACTTTTCCGTTTAGTGCGAATGACGACATTCGGATTGCCGATCAGTGGACGCACTTGTCAGTGGATTGTCCGATGCCCGCCTGTGAACGCGTACCCTAACGTTTCAAATGCTAACGTTTGAGCCGGAAAGCCAATAAATAACTACTCTTTTCCACTTTACTTGATTGCGGCCCTGATTTTAGCACACGACGGCAGCGCAGCGTAACGTAAGTATTATGCTCGCTGCGACCCGGCTTAATGCAATGCACCCTTCTTCTTATTACAAAACGGATTACTCGCCGCCGGTAACTTAATAATTTGCCAATAATCTAATTTAAAAATCCTTTACTCGACATTTCTTCGCGAATACCGTCAAGTGCCGTCCTCGTATCGGATTAGCCAGTCGTTTGCGTGCTGTGGCGAGGAGTGGTGATAATGCAAACTCACGGGAACCTGACGGCTAGCTATCTCTGGCAGCCAGGGGAGTTTGCGCGACGCATGCTCGGCGAGCGGCCCTCGGCCGTGCCACCGACCAGAGACATCTGGCCTCTGCCGCACCAGCCTCTCAGCATCAGCACGTTACACGTCGCCTATCTACACGATGAACCTCTCCCGCGGCGTTCCGCAACACTCCCGCCTCAAACTTACATATCCACAACTATACCGGAGCACGAATACGCAACCCGACCCCGAGTTTGCACCATCGGCACCAACACAGACCCGCCTCCGACTATTCTGTCCCGTTTGAGGCGATTACTCAAACGCGAAGAAGATAATAATGACACATATCTACCGCCGACCGGTCGCCTCACGGCTGTTCCAAAAGAAACAACCTTTGAAGTCAAAGAAGAAGAGAATCCAGCTAGAAAAGCATTGAGCGGGATAAGGAAAGTAATGTCCGGGGCGAAGTATAGAATCGCACCTGGCTCTGAGGTTGTGGAGAGTCCAAAGATTGTTTATAATGTTCCGAAGCCTGGGGACAGGATGACTACGACGTTCGGAGCTCGGGAGCGTCGTTGGTGGTCGAAGAAGCCTTCGCGAGCTTCGTGTACGAAGAGGCTTCGAGCAATCAGCGGCTGGTGCCACCCGCGGCAGCGCCAACCCTCCGCCCGGCGCCAGCCGCAAGCGCCCCGGCTACAAATCACCCAGGTCTGACCTGAAGGACTGAATCATTGACATTATGCTAACTTGTGTATCTAATTGAACGAAATATTGAACGAAAGCGATCTTTGTTGTAAATAGTTATACGTGTGTATTCAAACGCTATAATGTATTTGTCTTTTAGCGATCGAAGTAGCGTTTTTTGCTAATAAATGTGTCTCCATAATCTGTGTTTTGTTGGCGCACGTCACGGGCGGGCTTGGGGCGCGGGAGGCGCTAGGGCGGGCGGCAGTCCCGCGTCAGGCGCCGCGCCGCCCGGTCCGCCCGCCCAGAGCATTCACCCGCACAGGAGCGTTCCCCCTTGCATTGTTGTCTGCATGCACAAGGGTTCTTTTCTTACAAGATTTTACCGCATTTAGTAAACGCATTTTCCTTCAAGTGTTTGGTGCGGTTGAGGTGAATTTTATGGAGTAAAATAAAACCGGCGCAACCCAATGCGCAAATCTCGCAAACGTAACCGAAAACTAGGACGGCAAATAATTTTACCTTTTAACGTAAAACGTTTTACTAACCAAACGTGACTGGCGAACATACAAAAATATTTGCATAAAACACGAACCTTTTTCATAGTCCATTAGCTTTATTTTAGCTAAAGATTTTTGAAAGAATAGGGTTTAACGATGCTTTTATTTTCACTGCTTTTATAAATATTGGCTTTGTTTGTTTGTAGAACTGACATACGTAGCCTTACGTAGTAATCATTTTGTAGTATAATTTTGTAGCCTATCTTAGATACATCCAAGCTTACAAAGTTTAAGATAAGATATTTGTAGGATTATTTATAATATAGGTACCAACCAGCAGAATGCTAGTGGTTTCCTTTTCACTACTGCTAAAATAAGTTACAGAGTTGATTTCCTATTTGATAACATTTGGTTCAAACTTTAAATAAACCTATTCTTTTTAAATGATATTTAAAACTTGCTTATGCGATCGCGAGAACACAATAAATATTCACGGGTATTTATCGCCTGTTGAAACGTCGGGAAAAATAAGTAAATAAACGTGCATTATAATTATTAAATGAGAGCTTATTTTGTCGTACAATTAAACGTTATTATTATTAATTCAGAAGAATAGCAAACGAGCCAACAACGCTTTTAACTTGTTCGGAACTCTGAATAGACGTGAAAACCTATTTTCATTCGTCATGGCATTTTCACATAAAGAGATCGAGAAGAGTTAAAACAGTATTTAACCATCTAAATTTACGAAATAATAAAGCCATATAATGCCATCTTTCAAATATAATTTCGCCAAGGAAATCGACCCCGTGGGTATATCTTATAGATACGTCTATCTTTAAAGAGGGTTCGAATTTTCCTGTCTTGAGATTTATCCGAGATCAATACTATACCTATGCTGAAACCTTCTTTCTTGCATTTTAATCGGTTTACTCACAATCTGCGTCGTCCATAAAGGCGGCATATGGGAATGTCCGGCGAATTCGTCATTATGACAAAAAGTATTTGCACTCAATTTCTTTCTTCCGTCAAATAACGATTGGGAAATTCAATGAATTTCCCGAGGAATGTAGCATTCTGCTCAAATCCTGACGGGTTAAGAAAATGTTAACATGTAAAATTAGAATAAGCTCTTAAAAATAATAAAATGTAAATACAAAACTGAGTCAAGTCTCAAAATCTAAAAATACCAGTACTCTCTTTTCGCTCCATATAGCAGTGTTCGTTCATCTTTCTCCCTTTGTAGACGTGTATTTATAATAAGTAGAAGGCACAATGGGTGTTAGTCATCATTCTCACAATGACTTACTGTATCCACGCGAGGCCTAAATCCACAAACATGCTTATTATTTCTGCTTCTTCATCTTCATATTAGGGCTGGGAGAGTAAACACATCTGACGGGCGATAGGGATGTATCAAACTTATTTGTTTTCTTTTCCTGAGCGTTTCATAATGAGATTACTTTTGGGTATAAGCAGCCTGAAAACAAATCTTTTACCACTAATATTTGATTTGATCCAGTTGTTAAGCCGAAGTTGAAGTTTGGTAATGAAAACAATAACATTTATCTAGGAGCCCTATATAAACTATTAATGGCTCTTGGGAAGCGCTCATCTAGATAAGGCAGACTTTATGAAATTATCTTTTCACCACTGATCTTTTCACATCTCTTGCTCAAAAAGCCCGTAGCTCAGCGGGACAAAAAATCGAGTTTAAGCTGTTAGCCAGACATTTAACTCGGTCTTGTCATCCCATCATTGCATCCCTTGCTGCGCTCGGTAGGAAACAACCCAACCTCGTATACAGGGTGTCCGGTAATTAATGAATAACGCCGCAGGTACTTGTGAGAGGCACCGCAGCAATCAGAAAAAAAATTAAACAAAATCTATCTGCAGCGCAGAAGTCTACCTTTTTTTTGTCCAATAATGTGAACACATGCCTAAAATTTCGTACCTAAAAAAAATCGTAGACTGCTGCTTTTTTAAATTATTTCCTGAGTAGCCGCGGTGCCCCCCATAAGTACCTGCGGAGTTATCCATTAAGTACCGGATACCCTGTATAATGGGCTGGTTTAGTCCCTAGTAAAGCAATCTACTATTCAATCTTAGACGTCTTACAGCTAGAGCAAATGTTTAAGTTATATACTATAGATTCAACATAGACCCGTCTTTGTCTCTGGCTTCTCTTATAATAATATAACGACAAGAACTAAATGATTTTTTTTTAAAACCCCGCCGACAGTTTCATGAAACATGTTACAACAACAGGCTAAGAACACTCGGGATAAAATTATCTATGACACAAAAAAACTAAACGAAAATCGGTTTGGGTTTGTCATATTCATCCGTTTGGGAGCTATACGATACCAGAGACATATACACAGACAGACACGTTAAACTTATAACTAGTGATCGGAAATTCGGGCGCTTATTTACCTAAAGTTGGCGTGAAGAACATGGAACGGTTAAAACCACCTCTTCCGGGAATTTGGAGGAATTCCAGAATTTTCTCGAATGTTGATGTATTTTCACCGGAATCTTAGATAAAGCCGAAATATAAGACACTTTTAATCTGACGAGTTTTTCACAAAAGCCGATATTTCCGGAGAAAAAGTTTTTTATTTACATGTTTCTAAATTTTAATATCGACTTTACTGATAAAGCGTCAGGATAAAAGTGTCATAAAGTTCGTTTATAATATGATTCTGGTGAAAGTAAAACAATATTTTAGAAAATTCCGGAATTCTGAGAAATTCTCGTGAATTCCCAAGAAAGAGGTGGTTTCAACCGCTCCATGTTATGTCATCTCGCCAACTTTAGGTAAATAAGCGCCCGAATTTCCGATCACTGCTTATAACACCCCTCTCTTTTTGCGTCGGGGGTTAAAAATACAGAGCATCGTAAACGAATATTATTATAGCATTTCATTTAACCTTCTTCACAGGCAAAACTTGTGGCTGCTATTAACATCAATATTAAAAGCCTTGTTATTAATAGTCAGATCATACAAGTTAAGCCGCGCGTACATGACACGACACCCAATTTAGCTGGACCTCACTCACGGACACAAAAACAATCCCCGTCAAAGCATCATAAATCAGTTCAGATAATATTGTGTACTGTACTTATGTACAGTTTTCCTCCGCATTCATATTAAATCGTTGACCTAATTTGCTGTGCGTGCTTCACATACACGGCGCACCTAGTATACCGACCTAAAGGCGTTTTTGTCCAGTTTAACGGCGTTGTACGTCGCGACCCCATTCTAGGCCCCTCTACCCCTAAAACGCAACACGAAGGTATGCTCCTCTGACCTACATCTGTGGAAGTAATCCAGGAACTTGGAGCCTCGTATAATGAATACGGCACAAAAGTACTCTGCCCGGGTTATCAGTAACGTTGCAATTAAGGCCGACGTGAGCGTGCCGCTGGCTGCCGCGGATCGAGGAACGTGATGGATAGGCCATTTGTGTTCCTACAGTTATGTGAGATGAGAATGGCTCTCTGCTTTCTAGTAAAATTACATCTTTGCAGTTCTTATTCCCCTAGTCTGGCTTATTATTGTTGTCATGGCAACATGTCCTACGTAGTTGTAGGTAGTCAGATTGCTCTGTTACATATAAATAACACACCCGTCTGTACTAATCAGCAGGAAGTAGTCTGTCTGTCTGCTTATTCACGAATATCACTGCGTATTTAGGTACCTCAATATCACATCACACTAGTATTAAACGTGTAATTGCGAAAGTTTGGATGGATGGATATTATTACCTCTTCACGCCAAAACTACTGAACGGATCGGTCTGAAATTTTGCATACAGGTAATTCTAATCCTGGAATCAAACATAGGTTTACTTTTCATCCCATAAATCAGTTCCCATGGCATAGAAATCACCTTTAAACGTTTCCATAGATAAATGCGTGCGAAGCTGCGGGAATAAAAAAAACTAATTTAAAATAAATTACTACCTACGTTGTTTTTCATCTTCATATTTTACCGCATTACCTGTGCCATGACATGACCGACGAGCTCATTTATCAAAGTAGGCCGTCTCGTTCGCAGCGATCCCTTTCAATATCTTTACTTGGGATATAATCTATCACCTTTCAATCAGAAGTTGACTTACCGCACTGTGGATAGGACAATTTTCTGTTGTGTCGCCGACTCAATTGACGTTGATGAATTAATACTCGGGGTCGTCGGCTGACGACTTTGCAAAGATGCCTTTGCGGATTATAAGATGGATTTAGAAAATGATATTCAGATTGAATATTTCTTCTTTGTTTATATCCTGTCCTATCCTACTAATCCTACTAATATTACAAAGCCGAAAGTTTGTGAAATCTGAATTTTTGTTACCTAGGATCTCCAAAACTACTGAATAGATCAAGATGAAATTTGGCGTACGTTTAGAGCAAAGTCGAACTTAGATAAATAGGCTCTTATATACCGAAAATACGCGTGTGGAGCAGCGGGCAAAAGCTAGTAATTCAATAAATTAATTAATAAATGTTGTTGGACAATTCACATACTCGTAGCATCAAAGCACCAATCTTATTACCTTAAGAACTAAGATAATTCGCAGATTAGAGAATTATATTTTAGGGTTAAACGGACCCGAGCAAAACCACCGCCTGGGAAAATATTTGAGAAAAAATATTAAAAGACGCGAGAGAAATAGAAGCTCCTTTTAGGTATATTTTCTCTCCATAATCTAGCTAGCAAATCCAGTAGAGCAGTCACTAAAGTCTCGAATGTTATCATACCATTCAAAGTAAAGCGATCAAAAACATCACAAAAAGTAGAGTTTCAGTATCAGTCCCCTCACAAGTATACCTCACATCGCATCGCAGAGATTTTCGACTCCCACGTCACTTGACCTCGTGGTGTACTTTGGTTAGTACATTCCGGTACTGACGGAAGGACGCGGGTTCAAGTCCCGTCGAAGTCGAAAATTTTTGCGATATTATTGGATTTCTTATACCTCAAATAGCTGAAATAACCATTCTCTTTGGCCATCGTCTTTGGCTCGTCACTGTATTAATTTCTAATCTGCCGTCTGGTGTAGCATACAAGCAATTGCAGCATTGATTGTTTCATGTTGGCGTGAGATAATTTTTTTCACATCGCATCGCAGAGATTTTCGACTCCCACGTCACTTGACCTCGTGGTGTACTTTGGTTAGTACATTCCGGTACTGACGGAAGGACGCGGGTTCAAGTCCCGTCGAAGTCGAAAATTTTTGCGATATTATTGGATTTCTTATACCTCAAATAGCTGAAATAACCATTCTCTTTGGCCATCGTCTTTGGCTCGTCACTGTATTAATTTCTAATCTGCCGTCTGGTGTAGCATACAAGCAATTGCAGCATTGATTGTTTCATGTTGGCGTGAGATAATTTTTTTTTCTGCCTTCTACAAGGTCTAAAACTAACAGTAACTACAAAAATAATTTGCCGTAAATCGTCAACCATTTTCTATGAACCCTTATTAAAACAAGCATTGCAGCATTTATTGTTTCATGTTGGCGTGAGATTATTTCTTTTTTTTTGGTTTTAAATTTTTGTGAAGCATACAAGAAGCTCCCAAATTCAGTACGCGTTACGCGAAAAGAAGTCGGAACTCTTAAAAGTTTATCGTATTGTGAAGTGAAACTTCCACCTCAACCACTGACTGTGTTGGTGGTAGTGTGAGTCGTGGGATCGCGTGGTGGCGGTGGTAAGGTAGCGGTCGCATGCAGGGGCGCGCGGGCGCAAGCCCGGGCGGGCTCCGCTCCAACCCGCGCGCCCTCCAGCCGCCAGTGTTGCCTCCGCCGCCGCAGTTTGCCACGGAGCAGGACGAGATGCCGGCCAATCAGATCGCCCAGGTAAAACTCTTTTCACATACCCCAAAGTTAGCAACGTAGCATTCATCTGGGGTAGCACCACCATGGACCTTCATTGCCCACGATGCACATCTAGTTCTGCGAGTCCTACTAGCTGCGATCCACCCCTGCGGGTTGCGCCGCAGAGGCTGGCTGGGCAGTGAATTATTTAATCTTACAGTTCTTACCAGCTGCATGGTTGAGCGGCGTAGCCCGTATCAGTAGCCCCTTTGAAGTCTATTACTTTTGATCCAGAATTATTCAAATCCCAACTTCAGCCACTGCTACACATTGTTTTGCCGTCGCAAGTCAAGGGAACAAGATTATTGTTCACAGTACAAGTACTATGTGCTACTGTGTGTACTGTACTGTGTGTGTGTGTACTGTGTATCCTCGTTCGTACACAACAACGGATCGTTCCGTTGCTGGTCTGACTAATCGCCAGGGATAGGTCCAGATTGCGCCCTATTGTTCAAGGCGGCTGAATTGATTCGCTGGACGTGGTCAATCCCGATAATTAGGAACACGGCGACACGGAAGCATTACGCATAATCGCTCATGTACGTCAGTCTTAGATACTATTATTCACAACGCATTTAGGTTTGATACGAAAGAAAGCGCGTTGCAAGCAGTACCTACCTAAGAAATTAAATAACATCGCAAAAATTTACGACTTCGGCGGGACTTGAACCCGCATCCTTCCGTAAGTACCGGAATGTGCTAACTATACTCTATCCATCGAGCTTGTAGAATTTTCAATAACAAAGCCACTGACAGTTCAATCAGCTGATGCAGGGGTGAAAAACATTTTTAATAATGTGGTTGGCTCTTGCCTGCGGCTTCGTTTGCGTATTTAGGATATACATAATTTGGTCTTATTTGATTTCTAACTGACGCAAAGAAAGAAATAATTATAAAACCTATGACATACCTAACTAAAATAGAACAAATTAGTACATAACCTACCAAGCTATACTCATATGGCGGCTATTTTGAGCTTTGATAGATGTCTCTGGGTAGTGATATTTAATGTGAATAATAGTTGGCATAAGTAAATAAGGTAGTCTTGTGAAATCAGTACTACTTTTTATTGTTACCTATCCTTAAAAAGGAAATACAAGGTAAAGGAGATGAAATAAGACTATAAATGCAAATTATAGGAATAATTTATTGTTGCATCATTAGTTAATTTAGTTATCATCATTTTATGTCTTAACTCTTTAGTATACATGTGTCTCTCTTCTGGGACATTATCATTAGTTAATTTAATTATCATCATTTTATATTTTCAATCTTTAGTATACATGTGTCTCTCTTCTGGGACATTATTGATAGACAACAATCAATTATCATCATCACTGTCAGAATCTGAGCTACTTGATGTATCTCCGGACACCTGGATGATAAATTGATCAATTACATTATCTGTAATACCATCCAGTTCCCTCATTTTTTTCTCTTCTTGTATAACATGGTCTATGCATTTTTGCCATGCTGCAGGTGTTATCAAATTCATAGATTCTTCTAATAAAATCTTCAATTCATGCATTTTAAATGTTTTATTTTTATCTGCAACATGGCCTTTGACTTGCCCCCATATCATTTCTATTGGGTTTAATTCACAGTGATAGGGGGGCAATCGCAAGACTTCAATATTTTTTTCTTTTGCGAATGTGTCAGTGGCATAGGCCATGTAATTATGTTTTATTGGTTTTATCAAATCGATAAGCTCCCTTTTTATCATAGTGTCCTGGAACGAGATACCCTTGCTATTTAACCAATCTTGGATGTCAGCTTTTTTCCATTGCATGTTTGGTACTCGTTCCAGGCGACGAGAGTGATAGGGAGCATTGTCCATTACTATAACTGATTCTGGCTCAATTAAATCTATAATTTTTTTGAACCACTTTTCAAATACTTCTGCGTTCATTTCTTTGTGATAATCTCCATCACCACTTTTGCTTTCGAATATTAATTTTCCACCATTCAAAAATCCATCTTCGTTTCCTAGAAAAAAAAACAAATATTAAACTTTAAACAGTTGATTTGATGTTATTGACACAAGTTTTGATACATTTAACTGAAAGCTGCCTAATTGTCCGATTATCTATTGGTGAAAACCGACCTTATTGCATCACCACCCATAAAAATATCAATGATATTACAAGATGCAATAATAATACTCAATCTATACTTATTCATACTTGACCATGGTGCTACTTCTTTGATATGTTGATGCTATTGTTTAAATAAATTATCCTGATTCATGAAAATACAACAGATAACATACCAATATGTACTATTATTAGGCGTTTTCCTTTTCCAGAAGGCCCTTTGAGTCCTGTAGAAAGGCCTTCCAGGTGTGCCTGCCTTGTTGACTGTATTGTCATGTCTTGCCACACCTTCGTTTTCGTATGACCTACAAAAACAAGAAACAATGTTAACATAACATACAAAAGTTCAGTTCAGTTCAGTTTAACGACTACATGTTTGATATTTAATATAATTATTTACTAAAAAGGATAATAAACAAAGAGTAAATTACCTTCGTTTAACCATGTTTCATCTGTATAATATATCTTGCGCCCTTCTTCTCTCATTTTGGCAATTTTTAGCAAATAATTGCGCCTCCACCTTACTATTTCATGTTTTTCAATGAGACTGCTGTTACGTGATCTTTTCAGGTGTTTTATTTTTAGCTTTGCTAAAAGCTTTGCAAATGTACTCCTTTTGAAATTTGGTAGGTCATCATCTTCGTTAACCGAATTTAACACTTTGTTTAGTGTGGGGATTTCATTTCTGAAGAAAAATTCATGCACTTTTCTTCGTATGGCACTTAGTTCAAAGTCCAAGAGTTTGTCAATTTTGGCTACTCTTGGAGGTAGAGGTGCTGGTGACTGAACGCGATGCTCAGTAGAATAGCCTTTCAGGACTTTCCACACCG
Source organism: Eupithecia subumbrata (assembly GCA_949316285.1). Lineage (NCBI taxonomy): Eukaryota > Metazoa > Arthropoda > Insecta > Lepidoptera > Geometridae > Eupithecia > Eupithecia subumbrata. Next base: position 27,086,876 of record OX438643.1, read on the forward strand.
TACTGACGCCAACTCCAGCGGTATCGGCAGTCCTTTTCACCATCTCCTGCTTATAGGAAAATTGGTCTCGAGGCCAAGTTTCTTCCACCAGTTTATAAATATTAATAATCGTGAGCTTCTCTGCAGAACTGAGAGGCGTTTTCTTTTGACGCTTCTTCTTGGGCGAAGCAAAGAGCTTCAACGAACTCGGGCCAGGTTCATTGCTCATTGTATCAAAACAACAAACGTAACAAACAACAAAAACTCAACAGTAACACTCAACAATAACAAAAACTCAAGAAACAACGATAAACTCAACGAAAACAACGTAACGTAAGCAGAGAGCACAAAAGGAGAGAATTACTTGAACTAACCACAACAAAGCAAGAAAGTCAAGTAAGGAAATAAAATGGCGATCGTGGGTAGTGTTACCCACTCTGTCAGAAAAACGGGGAAAATAAAGTTATGTTATCATTCGTTCATTCATTCAAATTTTATTGTAATAATTCTGTAGATTTGTAAGTATTAGCACAGCCAACTTATGCATACAGTTGTTCGACGAAGCCATTTAGACAGGGCAATCGTGCGGGGGGCAAGGGGCGAGGCATTTGAAAAATCACCAAAAATAAAATCATAATGTTTTATTTATGATGATGTTTCCTTATAATAAATAATTAAAAGTTTTCATTTAACACTAGCATTGTGCTAGCATGGTGACAACCCTGGCCTGATTAACTGGTCGCGTCACTTGTCGGCAGGTTCCGCGATATCAAAGGCCTACTGTATATTATTATTTATACTGTGGCATTAGTATCTAGGTAAAGTATATGACACAATGGTGCCCAAGCAGGGTGCAGTGACAGCAGTGGCTACATTATTATCCGCATACTTTACACACATAATTTTACGTACGTAGATTTACATATTTTTGTAATTTTACACTGGTTTTGCTGAAAATTCTCAAGTCTCACCCTTCGGTCTTGAAGAAAGCATTGTTCAAATCATTGTTAAATAAAAAAAAACATAATCCAAGAAATAATCTTGTAAATGTAAAAATGAAACGATTTTTACTGGTAGAGTTCAATTCATAAATCAATAGTGTGGAAGATTTAGATTAGCTAGATTATTATTTGTCAATAAGGTTCCATTGGAAGGAAGGCGTTTCAGGCCCAGGCCCATTAGTAAATAGACGTTCTTAATTTTATGTCTTTACATTGACCATATTTTCTAAGCATCATTGATTTCTTAGATTCTTCCTGGGTCTATGATAATATTTAGATTTTTTTGTTTAGCCATTTTAAGGATTTCAATTATATTTATATATCATATTATTTTATATTTAATAATAAAAAACTAAAAGTACTTCATATTTTTTCTTTCATTGCAACAATTTACTGAAGAACAATTTACTCAGGATTCAGATTAAAAATAAAAATTGAAAAAAAATGCAGTAAACAAGGTTAAAAGACCATCACAGGTTGTAGACGATCTCGATTTTTTTTTTATATTTATCTTTTCTTTACAAATAGGTCACTTAGATTTTTTTTAAATTTCTTGTGATAAATACCCTGACTTGGCCTGTCACTTGTTTCCGTCTTGACGTGGAGTTTTGGGACATCGTGTTTACAAGCCACGATGCTTTAAACTGCACGACTAACTATCGTCACTAAAAAAAATGGGAACACACCCTAAAGCGCCCTAAAACTACACTCAATAGGGTAGCTAAGACCAGCTGGCAGCACTCGCTCAGTGTTGAGTTTACGTTCCATTCGTTCTTCAATAATCCGGCTAAAAATAAAATACTGCTCTGTATAGGAAATAAGTATGGTCATAGTGCTATCCTAAATTGGGAAGCATAGTTAAAAAAATACCAATTGTTTGCATCCCATGACGTCAAAACTAAGATTCGTTAGGGTTGGCACTTTAACAAAAGATAAAAATATCTGGTCATTTGAATCTTCGTTTTTGACCAAATAATGACGATTTGTAAATTGCTACAACTAGATATTGCATAGATATGAAGTAAAGATTGAAAAAAGTAACAAATCTAACGGAATCTATGGGTGAAATCATTGGAATTACGTTAGGCCTGTGTCATTTCATGGTGATAACCCTAAAAGTCAGCTGATTACGTTTGTTTACGAAAAATCTACAAGCTCGATGGATAAGGTATAACTACACCACGAGGTCAAGTGACGCTGGAGTCGAAAATCTTTGCGACTTTCTACGGACTGTAGCGCCGTTACGTACGGCACGTTATGTACGGAAGGATGCGGGTTTAAGTCCCGCCGAAGTCGTAAATTTTTGCGATGTTATTTAATTTCTTAGAAATTTGCATACACAGAGTGTGAGGCTTACGCACTTTAATAACAAGTATCTACCTACTTACATAAGTACATATTGCAGTAGCTATCAAACATCTAGTCGTAAACTTTAACATCTAGTCTCCCATCAGGCGAACAAGGTCCTATAATGCGATTTTAGCATTACACACTGCACACACCTCGTCTCATTCATTACTAAGAGAGCCTTTGTTATACGCGAGCTGGATTAATCCTTCGTTGAATACGCTCGGAGCACAAAGCGGACGAGAAGCATTATGTTTTGTCTCGTAATTTGCATTGTACCGTATGTTTTTCCTTTCACAGAGAATACATAAACCCCCCTTTGCAACGTGTCTGAGATGTCTAGTCTAGCCTTACGGCATGGCACTCGTACTAAAATACAAACTGCATGCTTCAAAGCCAGGCGAGCGTGCAAAGCCTGCATAGCAGGGAGCACAGTCTGTGAATTCTCCGACGTTATGCGGTGAAGATAGATTTGTCCTCGCCTTGGGGCTCTGTTGTAGCTTCTTCCGTATTTCGTGTTGGCAGAAATCGAATTTTATTTAGATCTCCATCTCTCTTTATTGATCCTATTATTTTGTTTGATCATTACGAAACCTGGGCACAAAGCTGACTTTCCATCCACGAATAATCTCACAGCTTCACAGCTCTTCGTGGAAAAACTGCCTTTTAACATTCGCACCCAAACCTTACACACCCTGTGAAAATGTCACAACATTTTAACAGAGAAACTTTACCGATGCGGGCTCTATCACTTAAAAGTTCAGTCGTTTATGATCGGAATTAGATACTTGTCCTTACTCGTTACGTTACTGACCCTCAAACTTTTTCGGTTCAAATCTGTTGTTAAACCGTCTTTATTTAAATAATGTCGTCTTTATAAAAGTTCAGCTCTGAAGTTAGATTAAGAAACACAAAAAAAAATTGGAAGATATTGCGAAAAAGCCTCAGCAAAGTTCGCAGTTAGGTGCTCCTATCGATTCAGACCACATTTAACCTTTTTGTTGGCCTTCTGTTTGCTTTAACTTTCTATCAACACACAGATTGTACTAGATCCGAACCCTAACAAATTGTCAACACTGTATGGAAATTGCCTCCAATCTAATAAAATTCACAAAGGAAACCTCTAAAGAAAATTGTCGGTCGTACTGAATCGCAGTTCCAGTTATTTAGAGCAACTAAAGCCAGGAGCATTGTGTGAGAGCGGAAATTGGATTCTAGCTGGATCCTCACTTTTATTTGGTTAGGTCTCGTTAGCTGGCTTTCAATGGGCGTGCGGTCGCTTTTGAACTCGGTCACGGATGCTGGTCGCCTACTATACTTATTCATTAAAGAAAAACCTATAAAAGGGTGACCTCGTTGGCACAAAGATAGAAGAATGAATGGGGAACGGATTTTTTAACAGTCGGAGCTAAATTTTTCTTCAGTATGGACGAGTTAGTTTATAATAGGTAAGGTGCCTACCGAGAATTTTGTCCTCATAGGCCATCGGCAAGCTTGGCTCTTGAGCAACTGAAGGCGCCTTCGGTTATTTATCTTTACCCCATAATCACCTAGAAACATAGTATTGATTGTAAATCTTGATAAGTCTCAAGGTCTCGGTTAACTTTACAAACGACGAACGTTTATTAATCAGTTTACTAGAGCTCCCCTTTGCATTGCGATGACCGGAGACGCCACGTGGTCCCTTGCTTTACAATTTAACGAATGAATTCCCTCTTGCTGACAGATGCTTCCGCTTTGCTTACATGAATGTATTATGATTAATGAATGATGCCCGCTTTATTCACAATTTGGTTGAACTCTCACGTGACTTTGCTACAAATAGTAGCAACGTCAGTGAGTTTTACTGTAGTAGACACTTGAACCGAGACAAGTTTCGAGGGGTGTCGCGCGAGAAGAGGGCTCAGTTTGTTACACCCCATGTGCGTGAGGGTGGCTAAAATGCTAGGGTAGAGATAAACTCGAGGGTATTGTAAGAAAGGAGCGTGCCCTGTTCTCGGGTCGAGTCTCGAGACTCGAGACTCTCAGTCGGTATCGCTTAACAGCTGATGGCGGCCCCGTGACGGGCCCGCCGCCGGGCGCCGATCGATGACCGCACCCTACGCTACCCCGCCTCACCTCTAGACATCCACCCACATCTAACTTTCCCGCTTTTCTTTCCCTCGGACGCCTAAGGCAGTCGCGTCTTCACCCCCGTATTTTGATTTCTGTCTCGCATAGCGCGTTTTATACGCACATCGCGTGATGGATGGTTAACATAACGTTCATTAGACTACGTACTTGTTTACAAATTATAGATCACCTCGACGTTATTGTTGTTTATTGAATAGGGGAATTAGCATGTTGGCTTTATGGGCTGCTGAACAATACTAACGTTTACTTATTGACGGCACTGATTGAGTGGCTGTTAACGGTATTAGTCAACGGATTCTAATAGTAGAGTAATTTGACTGTAGCGGCAGAAAACCGTTGAAAAGAGAATTTTATTGAAGAACGCAAAAGAAAATGCATTGAATAATGCTCGATTCTATAGTAAGCTGCTCATCAGACCACAAAGTGTTATAAATGGCACAGTCATGTAGAAAATTGATGTGTTCATTGTTCTCGTGTTATTACGATCGAAGGTGAAAGTGCTCAGATGGCACCTCATGAGCTCGATAAGTGAGAGAATAAAGCGCTTTTTGTTCGATTGTACCACTTCGAATTGCTAAAACATTTTCTCGCTGATGGCTCCAATTTATTCTTATCGGGGACTCAATTTCCGTTGTTGAATATTTTATGTGAACAATCATGCTGAATTATGAAATAGTTACTTTATTTACTAACGTCGGATGTTTTACGACGCGCGCGCGTCGTCTTATGTTATGCCTTCTTAAAGAAAATAGTTGTATGTTTGAACAATTTAAACGTGATAACGTCACATATGTGTAAAGTTATGTTAATATGAATAAATATTTCATTGCGTCTGCTTTTAAACGGAATTAGCGAGAACGAAATAATATTTTAAGTTTTCAAAAGCACAGAAAAGAGACGGTAGTCGTATGGGTGTTACATGCCCCTATTGCCAAAAAGCAAACTTCTGAAAGTGATATTCTTTGATTGCAACATGATCATTATTTGTTCCAGGTGATAGCGCTAATATGCGGTCTGCTGGTCGTTATCCTCATGGTCCTGGGCTTGGCGTCCGCCGATTGGCTCATGGCGGCCGGCTGGAGACAGGGGCTCTTCATGCACTGTATAGACCCGGGCGCGCCGATGCCCCTGCCCTTCGATATCACTGCTCAGCCCGGGTGCTATGCGGCTAGGCCTGCTCCGTACATCAAGTGAGTTTAACTCGGGGTTCGAAAACATCCGACTTTTATAATAAATATCATAAATCCGATTGATATATGTATATCCTGGCTAAGAAAAGGAAGCGAATTTCTTCATGTAAGAGGATTAAACACTTAAAATGAGTAAAATATTGTACCTAAGTGTCAAATTACCAAATTTTTTTATAAAAAAAAAACTTAAAAAAGTAACAAAAGAATTAGTGTTTTTAGGAGATTTTTTTAAATACCTCTTAAAATAATCCATATACGATATGAAGTTAAGGTTTGAATTTCAATAAAAAGCTAGCCGTACTGGTAAGTTAAAATGATTTCCCCAACTTTAAATGACGTTGCCATTTTGGGAAACAATCTAAATTATTCTGAATTTTAGTTTTTCGATACGTGATGCCAGGGTTAATCTCCAAAATGTTTAGTTCAGAAGACAGGAAAAAATCAATTGATATATATCAAGATACAAACTAATCGATAAATATCTTGATATATATCATGATATATATCCGCTGAGATATACCGGTGAACCCTGGTTTAACTTCTCACTATGCGGCTGGTGGGAATCCGTGGTCCTGGGGCTGGCGTGCACCGATTGGCTGATAGCGGCCGGCTGGAGACAGGGGCGCCGATGCCCCTGCCTTCGATATCACTGCTCAGCCAGGGTGCTATGCCGCTAGGCCTGTTCCGTATCCGATTCTGAACGTCCGTTTGGGAGCTACGATGCTACAGCAGACAAACGGAACATAAATCCCCTTATTTTTACATCGGGGGTTAAAAGTAGTCTTCAAATTTCAATTACAGGGTGACTTTTTGGGATCCCATCCCATGTATGGCCAAATCCGTAACCACGAGAGTGAGAGAAAACTCATAAAAGGAGTCATAGCCTCAATTTTCGCGATAACATAAACCGCATACTATTTTTGTTTTTTAGTTTTTCAGAATTATTCATTGGAATTTATAAAAGGTCGAGCTAGAATTTCATCAAGTCTATCTACCTAACCAGTACTTCTTTGGCATTACAACAAACTATTTCCGTATACAGGGCGGCAGCAGGCCTCTGCGTAGCGACGCTAGCGGCTGACGTATGCGGCGCCCTGCTCACAGGCCTAGGCCTCCGCTCGGCCGACCATCGGACCAAGTTCCGCTACTACAGATTCGCGGTACTGGCAATGGCGCTTGCACGTATGTATTATGTATACCACTATTGCAGAAATCAATAACGTTTATATCTTCAAGTTTACAAAATATCAAATTAAAAATAGCTCAAATAAAGTCAAAGTTTAGGTAAAACAAAATTACTATCAATAAATAAATTGTCAAATTTTAAACGAAATTGTTACGGATTCCCTTTACTCAAATTTTATGTCGACTAATAGTGGAAGAAGTGAAAAAGAAACCACTAGCACTACACTACGTCACTATTATAACAAAAAAAATACAGTCATATAATGGTAAAAAAAAATATATTTAAATTACACAAAAATTACATAAAATTAGTGTCTGATACATGTTTGTTGTTTCTGTCTTAATCTCTAATTGTGTTTTGTATTCAATTACCATGTGAAAAGGGGTGCGTACACGTACAGTTTACCACGTAGTAGGCGTCTTTGGTGCCGATCCGATCCCACAGTGATCGGTCAAGTGGTCAATATTCACACGCGTTTGTCTCAAAACAATGACAATTGGACGTTATTGTGTCAACACGTTTCGATTTTAAAAAGTAACGCTTGTTCATACGAAATTAGTTGCCCATACGCTAGGCTAGACGTTCGGAAATTTATGGGAATTTCAAAACATGTACTTAGATAGGTATTTATTTAAAACTGTAATGGACATTTCTTAGACTTACCTAATATAGCACAAATTGTTATAAGATGGTGAATAAATAAATCTGAAATCTGAAATCATTTGTTCAATAAAACACTAACACATTCAGTTCAGCTATTGTATCCTAGATCTGAATGAAATCTTAGCTCTGTTTTATATAATGGTTATACCACATAGTGGAAATTGTAATTTTTTTGTCAATTCAGACGTTGCCAAAACTAAACTAAAAAACACTAAGTTCAGCAATTGTAGCCTAGATCTTTATGAAATCAATGGTTATACAACATAGTCAATGTAGTAAAATTGGTGTCAATTCAGACGTTGCCAAAATTAAACTAAAAATGTTGCTGGAGACAGCATCGATCGTTATGAAAGAGATTTCATAACGATCGAAATAAAAAGGATAGCATCATTTTAAGTGCTGATAAATAAGTTTTGGCGAAATATTAACGAAATTAATAATGCTGGACTATCCACACAGATCCAATCAGATCCAATTGACACATTATCATTTGTAATCTAATTTAGATGTAAGAAATTACATCTTAATTAGATTACCAAAACAATAAAAAATATCTATCTACATATGTAGTATATTGTATTAAGTATATCAGTTATCTAGTACCCATAACACAAGCTCTGCTTAGCTTGGGGCTAGGTAATGCTGTGTGAATTGTCCAGCATTATTTATTTATTTATTTAAAACGTGTCATTGTGTGACGATACCACTGTCATTTCGTTTTCGCAGTTTATGACACTTCTAGACAATGACACTGACCGAGTCGTAGCAAAAACTAGAGTAGATAAAGAATGGGATTGAAGATGACAGCAGCAGCATGACAGGATGATTATCGGCATATTGATTTTGATTTTCAATCCGATATCTACACGATTTATAGGTACACAATAATTGTGTAACTTAACTTTAACTAGGGACCTAAATATAAGTAGGTACTTATATTAAAAGTGTACTTAACAGGTCCAATTCTGCACATTGAAGTTTTTTTAAGCGCAGCGTTTATTATTATGAGAGAAACTGTGGTGAAATGTAAATATCTCATTACTAGGCAAGTATGGCAATCGCGAACGAAGTCGCGGGTACAGCCAGTCTCAAATAAGTACAATTAGAAGAACATTTAAAACAGTATTTTATCCTCCATTATGTTATGTCCATTATGTTATCTATGTCCATTATGTTATCTATGGATTTAAAACAGAAAAAAGAAAACATAATGATATTCCTTGCTACTTTATTTTACTTTATTATCGTGGCACACTCGCATCTGCAGAGTAATGAATAAAACACAAGGATATGTAAAAACACGATATATCAACGTGCGAGCTGACAACACGTCAGTGTAGATAACCGAGGAGAAATACGTTATAATGTCTGCTTTTTAGGGTTCCGTATACAAAGGGCGCCAAAGGGTATATTAGTAAGCCTCTGCTGTCAGTTTGTCCATCTGTCAGCGGGCTGTACCTATCTCATGAACCATAATGGCTATTTGACTATTTCTAAAGTAGGTCTTAAATTATTAATTATTGTCCGATTAGAGGGAAAGTACCTAGAAAACCGCAAAACTTAATTTTAAAAGTCTACTTTTCGTATACAGGCGAAAACGCTGCCAGCCATATTTATCTGTGCTGTGACGTCATACGGGTAGAAAACCACAGACATAGTAGCTGCGCCTAGAAAACAAACAATTGACATTAGCAATCGTCCACTATTGTAAAAATATAGACAGACTACTAGCGAATTTCACTCGTAGTACGTCCGATATTAAATTTGCTTACAGGCCTATGACGCTACACCGTTTTCAGAACGTTTTCACGGCCGACAGCGTTTTCAGAGTTCAAAATTAAAATTAAAAAAAACAATTAGGTACTAAATTTAATTTGTTTATTAAAATATGTATCTTGTATCACTTTTAATTTCTGAAATCTATAAATATTGGTTTATTGAGTCAATATTACAAAAAATATTTATAAATAAATATTTATTCGCCAAATTTGATATGAGTCAAGTAGCCTATTGGTTGCAGTTGCTATAATAGAAATAAATTGAGTTAAACATTAAAGAGGGGTCAAATACAAGAGACGTGGTTTTTGGCGATTTTAGATAAATATTTTTTTATAAAAGTTGGTACCATAGTGTTAAATCCTGTATGATGATGACTTGACATGCGCACAGACGGAACCCTTCATGTGCAAGTCCGTCTCGCACTTTATCGGTTTCATTTGTTTTTATTGCGAGGCAGGGATTTTATGAAGATTTGCTGACATTTTCATTTGAATATTTTCATGTATTTTTTCAGTGATGTGCATTTTAATAGCGCTAGTCATCTACCCGGTCTGCTTTGCTGCGGAGTTGAATCTCGGTAAGTTTTTTATCATATTTTACTATCCCACGGCAATGAATTAAAGATCTCCCCAAACTTCCCAACTATACGTATTATTTACTTGCTTCTGCTCGCGGCTTCGCTTACGTGATACCTGGAAAAAATGTAGCCGTTTTAGAAATTACCCCTCATAAACAAACAAATAAATTTAAATTCATTTTAATAGGTACTATTAGTGACGGTAGAGCCTATCCCACTAAACCTAGGTACTAATATAATAAAAGCCGCCACACACAGAAACCGTGGCCGGGCCGAAGGCGAAGGCGGAACTTTGTGCCGTTGTGAAGATGTTCGACCGAAGACAACGCCAAAACTACTGATGAATCGAGCATAAATCCTGCATACATAAAGCCCCTTTAATAACGTCATATAGGCTTCTATTTATTCCGAAAAAAAACGCATGTGAACCGAGGGAAGAAGCTAGTAGAACATATTTTTGACAATATCACTAAAACAACGGAATCATGGAAATATTTTGTTACCCTACTTCGTTATCCTATTAACACTTAATTTAAACACTTCTGATGTGTTGAAAACTCGAGACTTTTCCCTACGGAAATGTTGAACCAAGACGGTGATTTACAAGAGCTCATTATGAGATTACTCAACTTTGTTGTTAAGAGTTGGGAACTCGTATCGATATGTTAAATTTAATTATTTCACATTTATTAACTTTGTTTTTAGTAGATTCGTTATTTGTTTTGAACAAGACCGTTGTTTAAGAATAATTTTTTATTACAACAATTATTATTACAGTCAAATCTCTGCCTTTTTAATAACCTGTGTTGAGTACATAATATTTTTCCATCTTCACTGCTGGGCTCGGTCTTTCGTTTCTTCCCTAGCTTTACTCAGTCTATTGGAAATTTCTGCCATATAAATTCCAAAACATCTTTGTCTCACACCATACAATTAATTTGTTGTCTAGGCAACAAAGCTAAAAGAGAATCTTCATTAAATCGTTGCAATTTTCAATCGTTGAATCAGCCCGTTTGTCAAACCGCTAAGCTGGTTACAAAACGGCGCCATTCGGTTAAATGCATGGGCCAATCGTAGGTAGAATTGTTCTGCAGGGGGCGCTGCTGCCCACCCCTGGTGAATATCCCTTAGTCGCCTCTTATGACACCCGCGGGAAGATTTGGGGTGGTGCAAATTCTAAGCCGGCACCACACAGCTAAGCAGTGTAAGACAAGGGCGTTTTGAAATCTGTCATGGATATCTCCAGCCCGCCAGGTGGAAGATTATGTCAGACTCTTACTTGTCTTTTAGCTCGTCCTCCTACCTTTTAAACTATCTCCCTCTTTTCCGTTTATTATATTTTGGAAACCAGTCCATCAGCGTTCTGCTCCATTTATATATACATACGAGTATATAATACATGATATAAAATAAAAAATAATGCTGCACAATCAACACAGCATCATTTAGCCAAGCTAACTAAATAACTTGTATATTTTGTTGTCCAGGCAACAGATCTGTGTGGGAGTTCGGCTGGGCGTACGGCGTGGGCTGGGGCGCCGCCATCTTCCTGTTCGGGGCGGTGGTGCTCCTGCTCTGCGATAAGGAGAGCGAGGAGCTGTACTACAAGGAGCGGAAAGTGAGTACATTAGTATACTACTTGAAAGTTTCATACAAACATTTGTCCCAAGGCGGGAATCGAACCCGCAACCTCCTGTGTTTTAGGCGGACCTTCGCCCGGCGCGCTATATCGGTCATCGCATCCCACCAAGAGCTAATCGTACTTGGTCGGATATTAATAGCTGGTTTGGTCATGCATGATAAATGTGATAGCAAGTGGTTCCTTCAACCGTGTTAAATACATCATCAAAGACCTCAAATCTAGCCCTCCTAGCAGGGACGAGCCTCGACAAGCTCTAAATCTTATCTAGGTTAGAATCGAGAACATTTCATACATTACACAAATCCTTGTCTAAGCTGCCCAAGCAAACCCTACAGGTGGTCAGCGACTTGCAACGTCCTCACCCCAACGCACTTTCAGATGTCATAATCATAATGTATAATTCCCCAGGTGGTGAGCGCAGAGCCCGGTGGACGCCCCTAGGGCCGAGGCCGCCTGCCCGACCTGGTGCCGTGAGCGCGCACCGGCTAGCGCGCCCGAGCCTCGCCGCGCGCCCAAAGCCATGTGGATCTAAGGATCTGCAACCACCGTACACACCGCACTACCAGCCTATCTAGAAACGTACCACGATCTTACCACTTATTGGGGAAATCTGACACTATGTCGGGTAAATCTGACACTGTGTCGGGTAAATCTGACACTGTGACGGGTAAATCTGACACTATGTCGGGTAAATGTAACATACTGTCTGACACCCCGTTTGGCAGATCTGACATTATGTTGGGTAAATCTCACATTCTGTCTGACATAATGTTGGGTAGATCTGATGTCATGATGGTTGAATCTGACATAATGTTGGGTAGGTCTGATGTTATGTTGGGTAGATCTGATGTCATTTTGGGTAGATCTGGCATTAAGTTGGGTACATCTGCCACTATGACAGCTAGATCTGAGTTTATATCGGAATCTGACTGGTGCGTTTCAAAAACTGATAGATATGTGCTGGAGAGTGTCGAAGGTGACTCGTGCGAGTCCAAAAACGCACAATGACGCGCTCCATTGCTGACCGTTGACCGTTTCGTTACCATTTGTTGAATATTTTCATCAATTCAGTCATTACTATCATTTTCCTACATTTGTAGCTAGGACTCATTGCTCCATTTTACTGCTCGAGACCGTACGCTGCAAATATTGAACGCATGGACTGAAAATAGTCAACAAAGGTAAAGTCAGTTGGCTTAGGGGACCTCATGGTCAGACTAATTGTAGACCTTGTGTTACTTTGATAAGGTTTACAATTCGTTTGCATTGGACGACTTTCGTCGTGATTATTTTATACATAGTACTTCGGCTGATCAAAATTATACATATAAATGTTTATAAAATATATAATCGTAGTTGCAGTTCGGTATAAATAGAGAAAATTGCATATTAAATATACTACATTTTGGGCTACTTTCAGTGTAAGTGCTATGATACCTGTATTGTATTTTAAGTTAACATCACTTTACTTTAGTATTATTTTTTTATTTTAGTTTTTAAGTTGAAACAGACAAGACTAACTTGATTTCAGTGATAATACCGCCTTGCAGGCATGTGTGATGTGAAGCTTTTGTTTATTTATTTTTAAATCGCGTAGCTCCTACGAATGGGCGGAACATTCATCCAATTACTTACCGTCCGCGATAGCGTACCTCGAATGAAATCCGTTCCAAAGAGCCGTATGGTTTTAATGCTGCATCAACGTACTACAATACCAGCCCTATTTTGCGAAACTAATCGCTTTACTATGACAATAGTATCGTAGCAATATTGCCACCATAGCCAGAACCACTTTTTGGTAAACCTTAGATAAAGAAACTACTGAAGGAGAGACACACGCCAAAAGTGTCGAAGTAGAAATCATTCTATCTGGATATTCCTGCATCTAAAGATTCTTCATGGCAATTTTGCGACGATACTATTCATAGTGAAACAATTGGTTAGCAGAATAAGGTCCGTGGATGAGAAATTAGTTTATGAAACTGATAAAATATATATGTCCCTCTCATTTCTGCATAACTTACTTGAGATACAAAGTTAAAATAACACTTTCATGCCCCAAGACACAGATAATCTCTCCCAAACCCGTGCAGCGAGGCTGGGCAGTGAATGCGTTAAGGCAGCTTTATGGCAGCTAACATAACGTTTTATGTGTGTTATTTGTTCAAGTCGATGTTCATTCGGTAATCAAACTATAGATACTTATTTAATGGTTTAATCGAGTATTTATCGCTTAGCTATAATAATACTATACTAGCCCCTACGTTTCTACCGCGTACCATTAACTATGTTTACAAATCGCGAAAGTTTAAAAAGTTACTAATCTAAGTTCAGTACTTATCTTAGAATTGAGATAGTAGATAAAACGTGCGGTGATGCAGAATTAATACCATTATTTATTCGCTTTAATTTATTCATGTTTAGTTGGTATTTGTAGATTTGTTAGTGGTATCGGTCGCATCTTTGGAGCGTGTGTGTGTGGTGTGTATGTGCGGGTATGTTGGCGCGCGCGCGGCTCTGGCCCCACGGCATTCGGCAGGCGGCCCCAAGGGTAGGCGACCCACGGAATGCTACCGCTCTATAATAAATACTAACCTTTTTGTATAGTAACTACTAGTGTAGTGCATAGTGTAGTGAAGTGACGAATTAACTCGCGGAACTCGTGTGAAATCTATTTTTAGTAACGTTTATACAATCTATCTATTATTTTTATTGTGTTGTTTACGGTGATATGGTAGAATCTCAACGGTTGATTTGAAAATGTGAATGGATATATCTTATTTGGAATTGACGAAATTATTTTAAAAATCTAACATGATATTTTCTTATTATCTTATTGTAGATACCGATCTATTATTTTAGAGTTAAGATTAGCGGCTTAGTGTATAATATAAGCTCGAATAATTCACTGGAGATGTTTTCTGCCTAACTATATTTAACTACTAATGAATTTAATGTTATCGGAATATAATTAGATCTTTGTTACTAATGTAAATCACGGTATTATGTGGCTGGTATTTATGGCTTTAATTTCGATATGCATCCTTTACTTTAGCTTTATTTCATCCACATTCCTCATTGCAGCCATTGATATCAAAATCAGTTAAATTTAAATAATAATTTTAATTTTGAGCAGCTAAATACTTTATTTTAGAATTATTAGACGCGTAGATGAGTTGTACAAAATTGTAAGAGATGACAAAGGCTGATTTATGCATCTGTTCATTAGTGCAGCCTTGCATGATTCGATAAATATTTATTGATTTGACTATGGTAGAATTCAAGTAGGTACCTACTAGCTAATATGTACACTAGATATTCACTAGCCAAACTCGATGAAGAATGTTTCTAAACAAACAACGACACAAATATCTATAACTCACTTGCTTGGCGTCGCGTTACAGATATAATTATTGTAAGCAATATTTACTGAAGGGAGGATCTGAAATCGACAAGTAATGTAAAATGCCGCGTCTTTTTATAGGCAGCAGGGTGAATTTTAGGATTAGTATGGGCGGATTGTTTACAAACATTCTACATTGAGTTTGGCTAGTGTTTACAATAATCTTCGAAATCTAATTTTGTGAAATTACATGGTTAGGATTATTATTACGCTTAGGTAAGTTTGTTTTTAAAGTGTGATTTTGGTTGTGCTCGGTATCATGTTATATGGAACATGTTTGTACCAGTAATTTTCCTTGTTTGAAGCCTAAAAATGCACAATTTTTAACATTTTACAATTTTTATAAGGATGACAAAAATCTCAAAATGCATCTCATTTAAAATTTCGATGGAGAAAAGCGCAGGGTCGCTTTATTTTTTATTAAATTATTAGCTTATTTTTGGCTCTTGAAAATTAAATTAAATTTTGTCGATAATTACACATTTTTTTTACAATCATGGCCTATCATGATCTTTAACTAACAAATAAAGGCTAATGCACATTTATCTGAGCGTAAATTAGTCTTTATTTTAGTTTGTAATTTCCATACAACTTCACTGCCATTTAACAAGATATTTATTTGAGTCAAATTAATTTAGTCCTAGTAGTGTAATTAATATTATTGAATTTATGTACCTAATCTAAGTAAGTTTTAAGTAGTATTGACCCCTTGTATTAACAATGTGTGAAATAACGTTTTTATTATCACCCCTATGTACTTGGACATAGCAATTCTAGAATGTATAAAATAGCTGACCACTTTTTCCATGTTTATGTAGAATATTTGGAGTTACTTCTCAGTCTTAAAATATGGTTTGTAATTAATAATTAACAATAAGAAGGTTCTGATTACTGTAGTCGTACATACCTATTAGAAGTAAATGTCTATAATTGCTCATGTCCATGTTATTCCTGGTAATTCCATTTCATTAGCCAAATTGAATCATATCAAATGAACTTGAATAAAGTAACTGAATAGCAATATTGACTTTTTCTTTTGCTTGCTAAGTGTATGTAGGAAACCAAAGTAAGCTATGAAAAATTACCACATCACTCTTCTCAGCATATCTCAATCACACTAATATTATAAATGCTAAAGTTTGGATGGATCGATGTTTGTTACCTCTTCACGCCAAAACTACTGAACGAATCGGGCTGAAATTTTACTTAATAGGTAATTCTAATCTTAGAATCAAACATAGGCTACTTTTTATCCCATAAATCAGTTCACATGGGATGGAAAGCACCTTTAAGAGTTTCCATACAAACAACGCGTGCGAAGCCGCGGGTATAAACTAGTATGCCATAGCAAAGGCTTGTAACATTTATGCTGCTTACTTGGGAGAAATTATAAAAAAATTAACACATTACATCACTCTTCTCAGCATTTATCTCAATATTATAGCAAAGGCTTGTAACATTTATGCTGCTTACTTGGGAGAAATTATAAAAAAATTAACACATTACATCACTCTTCTCAGCATTTATCTCAATATTATAGCAAAGGCTTGTAACATTTATGCTGCTTACTTGGGAGAAGTTAAAAAAAATATTACCTAATCAATCTTCTCAGCATATCTCATCAATCATCATCTTATCGCTCTTGAGCGATAAGACCGTCAATTGTCACATATTTTGTAAATTTTGTTATTGTTTGTGAATTATCTTGATAAGTGTGCAAATAAAGAATTTTCTATCTATCTATCTCAATGTGCCATAGCAAGGGCTTGTAACATTTATACTGCTTACTTGGAAGAAATTATATAAACAGATCGTGAGCTACGCTGTTTAAATCTAAGTAGTGTTGGGTCATTGGTGAATAAAGAAACCACTTAATTGAAAAAAGTATGGAATTTATTTTGAAACATTATTTTTAAAACAATTCAGTCCTCATCCTCATCTTACACATAATTTAACTCTCCAAATAACATAGAAGAACTTTAACTGAAACATGTTTTTAGACCAGTGTTAAACTAAAGTTTTACTTTATGAGTTTTCACTTATGAACTCGGTCCAGCCGAAAACAATACTGATCCTACATCCAAATAATAACTAAAAAAACTTAGATATATAGACTAAACTTAAATATATACTTAGCATTATTTTAAGAATTGCGAAACATTGGTGGGGATTTATCGCCACATTTCGACATAATTAGAAACTGAAGTTTTTATCTCCAAAAACAATGATATTCTCAGCAAATACAGTGAAAGGCAGATGGTGTGAGAGGGCAATACAAATTATACTTCAACACCGGTAATAGATTTGATGCTTTTAATGAGTCTGGCGTTTCCATCTTTATAGTCAACGGGCGCTGCGTTCATCACAACGGTCTTGAGGCGTGCTTCGTCCTGAAATAGAATACATCACTTGAGAAATCATTCTCACGGAATATCTTTTCCACACAGATCACCGTGTGGTGACGGCTGAGAATTTGCATCACCCCAACTCTTCCCGCGACTGTCGTAAAGAAGCGACTAAGGGAAATCCAGCGGGGGGCAGCGCCTCCTGCAGAATAATTTTATTACCATGCCCATCCCCAGATTATGGTGTGCATTACCACCGTGAGATGACAGCCAGTAAGGCAGGCCAGTAATCAGGGGCAGGCCTGCGTCCTGCAGTGGACCAATTTAAGCTGTTGAGGGTGATGCGAGGTTGAGAATGATCATGATATGATATCATCACACCGACAACAAAACAACGAAAGTGTCTTCCTTTACTTTTATTGTCGCGATAGAAGATAGAATAATATTTTAATTTTTTTTTTGTTTCGACACCCACATAACAAGACAGAATAAAAAATTTCAAAAACCCACCGACTTTTATTAGATGAACAGATTTTCATGCAACATGGGCTTAAGAAACTCGGCATAAAATTATCTCTGACAAAAAAACTAAACGAAAATCGGTTCATCCGTTTGGGAGCTACGTGAGACAGACACGGTAAACTTATAACACCCCTCTCTTTTTGCGTCGGGGGTTAAAAACAAACATGTTCTTTGTTTGGTACAAGGAGTTTACAGTTAAGTCTAAAAATTAAGTGACACAAATGTTAAGCGTCAAATGGAGCTTTAGTCCCTATGCCTAAAAAGGTGCTGGCTTGTAAAGATGTTCGAGTTTGGATATAGGATGTAAATCTGCGGAACAACTGGTATGATTTAACTAATTATTTAGCTAATATCTCCGAGTGCTTTAATAATTATTTAGCTAGTAGACGACCTCCGTGGCGCAGCGGGCGAAGGTCCGCCTGCGACGCAGGAGGTTGCGGGTTCGATTCCCACCTCGGAACAAATTTGTGTACGATCTGCAGAAATTTGTTCCGTTGGTCTGGGTGTTTTCCATGTATAATAAAAAATATCTATCTATGTAGTGTATAGTATTATGTACCTATATCGTTATCTAGTACCCATAACACAAGCTCTGCTTAGCTTGGGGCTAGATAATGCTGTGTGAATTGTCCAGCATTATTTATTTAATATAGATAGTTTCAATATCCGTGTGATGTAAATGTGCGGAAGAACCTGGTACGATTTTAATAATTATTTAGCTTTAACCTTTTGACCGCCACGCCCCAAACGCATTCTCGTATCCTCTACGCCAAAGCACAGTGACAAAAATACCTACGAAAAAATACCTACGAAAAAATGGTGCTGCCAAGAGTCGATAAAATGTATATTGTCGATAAACACATGGAGACTTGATTTCGTTGGTTTTTATGCAATAAACAACATTTTAAAATCTGGGATGTTTTATTACCTTTTGAACGCCACCTTAAAATGATAAAATCTAACTCTCCAAGCCATCCAAGTTACAAAAAGAAGGGCTTCAGGTTAGAAGCACTACCTTCAATTTTCGAGTTTTACTTGATACCAATTTACTCTATAATATATTAATTGTTACGCCGCAGTTGCCGATGTTTTGCCTATATAAAACCAGAAATCAGATCGACAACAAATATTTTCAAATAACAACAGCACATCACTATTCACCCACGTGAAGTCTTCTGTTGTCGTGAATAGCCGACATAGGCGCGGCTGGCACGATGTTTGAAAGCTTGCTTACATCTGAGGTAGTGATGTGGTAGGTTATAGTCGCTGATTATCGATAAGGGCAAGTATATACCTGTCCACTCTTGAAATGAAACTAAAATGGTCATCACATCACATGCATTGAATGCCAAATAACTAGTTGGGTACCTACCTACCTACCATGTAGTAACTGTCAAACCACTAAAGATTGAAGACACAAATAATATTATCACTACACAATGCAGAGAAAGAAACGGTACCTACCTACCTACCAGTTATACCAACATAGTCCCTACCCATCAGTGTAATAAGTAGGTAGACGCAATAATAAGTACCTACCTACCTACCCTAGTCAACTGCACTTAGGTACCTACCTAGGTACAATACAATACAATACACTTTATTGCAAACCAAGAAAATACAAAAACAATACAGGGAAAGAGAAATAACAGAATTGCAGAATGGGCGGCCTTATCACTAAAAGAAGAGAAAAACTAACAGTAGGTATAAGACTAAAGAAAGAATCCCAATAATGACCTTTCTAACCGTTATTGTACCATGAATGCTATTAAAGTATTTTATACCTAATTATCTTCCTTGCTACTTGCAGAATTTCTTCTCATTAATTATCATTAATGGGGGGCTTTACTACTCACGTCCGTAGGTGATAACCCATAGCGACCCTACACGTGTCCCCCGGGTGGTGCTAAATGAGTAGTTCTGGTGGTAGGCTTCGGCCGCGGCTTGTCACCACCCTCCGAACTAAGCCGTGCCGCCAAGCGACCTTACGGTCGTGTTCCGGTGCGTGGTTCGGTGTAGCCATGAACCAACCAAGTGAGTACGGGTCAGGGCAGTTATGCACATCTTGGTCGGTGATGATATTTGCCTGAAGACGTCGCACTTGCACCGGGCGATTAGTCGTGGAGGGTAGCGGGATCCGAAGCACGGTTATCCGCTGGCCGACCGCAGGTTGTAGGGGGCCCAAGTAGCGTGCCAGCCACACGTGAAAGGCTGCCCCGCCGCCTCGCGAAAAATCCCGGAGTGCTCCATCGTGCCGGTTGGCGACCGGATGAGAGGACCAGGTGGCCACTTCCGGGGGGGTTCGGGCGTCCCCGCAGTCTCCACGACTGATATTCCATACTATGTTGGCTGCCGTCTTTAGTCTCTGTCACCGTAGAGTAGTGCCTCGCCCTACTGCCGTTCTCCCCAACAAACCCTTCTCTCTTCATGACCAAGAAAATAAATAGCAGAAACGTTAAACAGCGGAAGCACGTCCTCTCACTTCAAGTGCACCTCATTAACATCCGAGGACTGCACTCTAATATCGTTGCAGTCCACCACCACCTCGAAACTGCTAAACCACATCTGCTATTACTCACGGAGACTCAAATCAGATGTCCTGCTGACGCGACGTACCTTACTTACCCCGGTTATGTGCTCGAACATAAGTTTAAGCAAAAAGCGGGCGTGTGCTTATATGCTCGCGAAGACATCTGTTTTCGACGTCTAAGATTTCTTGAGGACTCCAGATATTCTACTCTCTGGTTTTTGGTTGACACTGGCACGGAGAAAATTCTTTACGCCGGTGTGTATCGATCCCACACTAAGGACTCGGAAACAACATCTTTTTTTCAGCACCTTAGCGTTGGCGCTGATAAGGCTCTGCAAAAGTTCCCTGGTGCCCAACTGGTGTTCTTGGGAGACTTTAATGCTCACCACCAGGACTGGCTACACCCGTCTAAGGGCATTGACCATGCTGGGAGAGAAGCTCATAGTTTTGCACTGTCTTTTAACCTCTCTCAGCTGGTTAGTGATGCAACAAGGGTACCTGATATTAGTGGCCAAGCTGCAAATTGCCTAGACCTTCTTTTGACAACGGATCCGGACAGATACAATGTGTCGGTATCATCACCCCTTGGTAGTTCCGACCATTGCCTTGTTAAGTCCGTGTCATCCCACTCTCCGCCCGTTACCAGCCTTGAAGGCAGCCGGCGAGTGTGGAGGTACAGGTCAGCAAATTGGGACGAAATGCGCCACTTTTTTGCATCATTTCCCTGGCAACCTTTGTGTTTTTCTTCTAGTGACTCTTCATCTTGTGCGAATGCCATTGTTGATGTGATACGTCAGGGTATGGAGTTCTACATACCTTATTCCGACAAACCGCTGTCAACTAGAGTAGACTCCTGGTTCGATGTTGATTGCCGTCGTGCGGACGCGCTAAAGCACGAAGCCTATCTAGCCTGGGTTTCTGCTCGCAAGAACAAGACTGCTGATTTAGAGTCTAAGAAGAAGGCCTACAACAGCGCTGCCAAAACATGCAAAAAGGTTTTGAAGAGGGCAAGGTTCAACCACATCAGCATGATTGGAACTAAGCTAGCTACACACCCACCTGGGAGTAAAGCTTTTTGGTCCTTGGCCAAATCGGTTGAATCTAACTTCTGTCGCCCTTCTTTACCTCCGATGCAGAAACCCGACGGGTCGCTGGCCCACACCGCAGAAGAGAAAGCAAACTTGTTTGCTACTCTCTTTGCGGAGTCTTCACGTCTAGATACTACTAATGAGATACCCCCAACCATTCCCACCTGCGGTTCAGTGATGCCTGAAGTTCGCATCAAGCAGAAGGAGGTACTCAAAGTATTGCTCTCACTAGACGTGAATAAAGCCAGTGGTCCTGATGGGATCTCGGCGATAGTGCTTAAGAGGTGCGCGCCTGAGCTGTCTCCGATTCTCACACGACTGTTTCGCCTGTCTCTTGACGCTGGTATGGTGCCATCATCGTGGAAGCTTGCTAACGTTCAACCTGTTCCCAAGAAAGGTAGTAGGACTGACCCCACCAACTACCGGCCAATCTCTATTACCTCCATCCTCTGTAAGACCATGGAGCGTGTGCTCAACTTCAAACTCCTAGCATACCTAGAAAATAATGACCTCCTAAGTGATCGACAATACGGCTTTCGCCGAAAACGATCCACAGGTGATCTTCTAGCGTATGCTACTCATATCTGGAGTGAAGCCATGGAAAAACACGGCGAAGCTCTTGCGGTCTCTCTGGACATTTCCAAGGCTTTTGATAGAGTTTGGCATAAAGGTCTCATAAGCAAGCTTTCTTCATACGGTCTAGCGTCCAATCTAATCAAGTGGATCTCTGATTTCTTGAGGGAAAGATCGATTCGAGTAGTCGTAAACGGCTGCTCCTCCGATCTATTCGCTATCAATGCTGGGGTACCTCAAGGGTCTGTTCTATCAGCAACCTTATTCTTGTTGCACATTAACGACTTGCTAAAACCCGGTATCTTTGGGTACGCTGATGATAGCACAGTTGCTGATAGATACTTTGCCAGTCCACGTGATAGTGCGGATAAAATCCAAAAACTCCGCAATGAGATGGTAGAACGTTTGAACAGCAAACTGAGGTTAGTGTCTGAATGGGGTGACGCAAACCTTGTGCGGTTCAACGCATCCAAAACGCAGGCGTGTGTGTTCTCGGCAAAGAAAACACAATTTAATCCTGTGCCCACTTTTTGTGATGCTGCGCTTCAGATCACTGACAGTCTGAACCTACTGGGCGTAGAGCTTAGCTCGAATTTAAATTTTGGCTCCCATATCGAGTCGAAGGCCAAATTTGCTGCTATGAAGCTAAGCATCCTGGCTAAGGTTCGGCGGTACTTCACACCGGGACAGCTTCTCAATCTATATAAAGCACAGGTCCGAACTTGCATGGAGTACTGCTGCCACCTTTGGGATGGCTCGGCTAAATACCAGCTTGAGGCCCTCGACTCGATTGAAAGACGCGCTGTTAGACTTATCGGCGACGATTCTCTTGCAGAGGCCAATCTTCAAAGCCTCGATCACAGACGGCGCGTCGCCAGACTGTCGGTGTTCTACAAGTACCACTTTGGTGATTGTGCGCAGGCATTGCACGACCTTATCCCATCTTCTCCCTTCTACCATAGGACCAGCAGACGCACAGAAAAATACCACCCGTACCTGGTCGACATACCACAGTGTCGAACCAAAAAATTCTCCTCTACTTTTTTAATATGCACCGCCAAAGAGTGGAATGAGCTTCCTGCGTCTGTTTTCCCGTTAGAGTATAATCTTGGAGTCTTCAAGTCTAGGGTGAATAAGTTCCTTCTGGGAAAGCGTGCTCCATCTTAGGCCACATCTTCACTTACTTTAAGTGAGTTGGTGGCCAAACGCTTGACCATTTTCAATAAAAAAAAATAAAAAAAAAATATCATCATTCATGCCTGGTACAAATTCTTGCCGCTTTTTAGGAAATTTCACTAGGTAGGTAGGTACCTAGGTATTATTTTATTTCCTTCATTCTTTATTCATTGTAAATTGTCTTAAACAAATCATTTCTACGCACTACCTATCCATCTAACATCTTTTATTGATTTTCTGTCCACGTAATTATTTCCTTGAGTCGGATACCTATCTCATAATCAAACCGATTTAGGTACCTAGTACCTACACTACCTACTTACCAATGATTAAAGTACCTACCTATCTAGTACACAAAAATTAATCCCGTTCCCAACGTAGGCAGGCACCTACTCTAATCTTACAAGAAATAAATAAAATGTAGGTAGGTATGTACCTACCTACCCACCGAACTACAGGGAACCTGTGTGCTTCGAAGCAGAAACATGCTTATGTCGAAGTTTGAAAGAAGAGATCTATGAACCTACAAATACCTACATTTTACCTATGAATCCAAAATCAATAGCAGATAAAATCCAAAATCAATAGCAGATCGGACATACTTGGAATGCACTTGCACGTCACTACCATTGTCTTGTTACGCTGATGACGTCACTTACGGTCGTGTAGTCCCGACCGTGGCGTACGCTACACTGATTGATAAGAGATGATGAACCAGTGATGTGCTTTGGTGGGGATTATGAATTATCGATCCTGCTCATGGATAATTTTTATTTTCATTATGCGTTTGCAGAGTTAAAGTTTGGGTTTATTATGATATCATAATAGATATTTATTATTTATATCATGAGAATGAACATGAAATAAATAATAAATATCTTGTTTAAATGTAAATTGTCTAATTTTTAACACCTTCGCTTGGTAGCTGTATACCACAACACTAGCGGTCGTCTCCTGCCGACAATGGCGTGCGAATCACGCCCGCTGACGGGATTTTATTTCAATGTTTCATCATCGAAAATTTTATACAACTAGGGGTTTTTCTTATAAACCTTTAATATAGATGTATAATAACTAAAACAATGTTCCTTTTAGGATAAATAAAACGCAGAACTAACAGTTAAAAGATTGTGTATTTCGTTTTTTTCTTGGAGCAGTTTTGGTCGTCTAATAACGACACTGGCGTAGTAAGCACAATTTGAAATGTCGAGTATAGACGACGGTGGCGGTCAAAAGGTTAATATCCCAGACTGTTAAAGGGTATGTAGTATGTACTACTCAGGTGCCTAATGGGAACGAAGCCGCGGACGAAAACAATCTTTACTGAGATAGCTAAAACAGGCGTGTTTAGCTGGTCAGGAGGGTTTAGCTTGTTCGTGCCATCTCACCTATGTATGTAGGTGTATGATGTAGGAAAATGCATGTTTTACAAGACATACCCTATTATAGTAACTATTCACGGGTACTTAACGAATTTATATTTCCCGACGTTTCAACAGGTTTGCAGACTGTCGTGCCCTTGGGATGACTGGAGTATTAATAATTGTGAATGGTTATATGTGTAAGCTGTGTGGTGCTGGCTTAGAATTTGCACCACCCCAAGTCTTCCCGCGGGTGTCGTAAGAGGCAACTAAGGGATATCCACTGGGGGCGGGCAGTAGCGTATCCTGCAGAACAATTCAACCCGCATGCCCAGCGTGGGGATTATGGGCTAGTACCCCCATGTGATAGAAGCCAATAAGGCGCTCATCAGGGGGAGGCCTGCGTCCAGCAGTGCACCGATACAGGCTGTTGAGGTTGAGGATATGTGTTCTATTAGAGGGAATCCAACCCTGCAAATGGGGGATCCCGTACCATTTTTGCAGGATCGGTAATACGGGATCCGCGGGATTGGATTGCCTAGTTTTGATCCGATAAGATAATACATAATATGTATTATAGATACAATACTATAATATATCTTTATTATAGATATAATACTTACACTGTAAGTCTCCATCTTGGTCCGGAACTTGAATACAAAAGTTCTGAATTTGACCTCCTCAAACACAGCTGCGTAGCCCGTCTTATCGTAATCGAACATCTGGCCGAGCTCAGCCGAAGTCTTGCCGAGTATAACTTCCGCTGATTCGTTGAACGCCGTGATACGCTGGTCGCCGGTTGGGTCTGACACGTTCGCCTGGAAAATGAACATTCAAAATTTCAGCCCGATGAAAAGATGACATCATCTAAATTTTCGCAATTCTAAAATACTAGTGTGATGTAATGATATCTTTGTAAGAGGGTTAATGTAGGTATAATATAAACTTACCCCCAGCAAAATCCTGTACTTATAATTCGGATACTCTCTATTACACTTCTCGCATCTAAACAGGCCATTCTCTTGGTCCACCAGTTTCTTGTTGCACTGCTCTTGGGGACAGGCCTTGTACACTGCGTTGTCAGGGAACACGAATGTGAGGACTCCCAGAAGGCTGAAGTAATCGCCTTTGTCTCCTGAGCCGAGCTGGCGGCTCTCGGCGTCTGAGAATGTTATCCATTCGTTGCTGCCGCCGCCGGCGTACATTCCGGATCTAGAACAAAATGGGCAATTAAATAGGCCTTTCAAGCAAAAAGCAATCACAACTCAACTTTTTAAATAGAGATATCTGTAAGGTCGCATTTTAAAACGAATCTTATCGTATCCAAACGCCCACAGTGAGTCCACTCGCTCGGATAGGCGACAGAATTAACTTTTAAATCCGGTGATCCCCAAAACAGAAGCAGAAAAGTCGGTCTAAAAACTAAAAAAAAAAAAACACACTCGAACTTAAATATTAACCGAAGTAGAGACTTAAATATAAGTACAAAATTTTGTTTTTCTCCTTTATGTGAACTGTATAATATTATGTTCTTTGAGAAAATAAAGATTCTTTAAACCGAAATACTAGGACGGTTTGATTATGATCTAGATTTAAACTATCTTCTTTCTAGGATGTAAATTAATTTTGAATGATGTCAGACAGTGTAGGTAGCCCTCCGTCCAGGTGGGATGACAACCTGCGAAAGACTGCTTGCAGATGCTGGATGCGGCAAGCTGAAGACAGAGCGCTATGGCGCTCAGTAAGGAAGGCCTATGTCCAGTAGTGGTATTATGGGCCGATGATGATGATTTTTTATACCTACCGAGCTTTTGGTAGAATGTTACACGTGTATCTCCAGCACTAGTAGGCGAAGCACGGCGATTGTTTTCTAGGGTAGAATAGTCGAAAATTTAAGCGCGTCGTCATACATTGCGTACATTATTAAAGTTGAAGGAATGATTTTCAAATAATTTACACATTCGATTTAACTTATTCAAGTTTCTAGTTTGTGTTTCCAATTTAGCATCATTTAATGTTGTTTTTTTTTCCTTACATTTGACATTGATATCAATGTTTTCCGTCGATTGGCAATTTGAGTATATACTCAAATTGCCAATCGACGGCCCTGCCACCTATCGAGATATTTAGTACTAACTTTTTTCGTCATAAAAATGCAAATCGAAAACCCCTCATTGTTGCGGTCCGTTGATCGTCCACAAGACTATCAGTTTTAACAGCGCTCAAAGTCATGTCAAAGTCACAAACCACTGTAGAATATTAAGCAAAGCAATTGCTGCAATTCCGGAGGCAGCGAATGGCACTGACCGAATAGCGTCTACCTACTTAACAGGTAAGACCTACGAAATAGCGCATGAAGAGAACGCAGTGGCCATCACCTCACATGACGTTATCACACACCACATCTACACTGATGGGGCCAAGAACAAAACAGGAGCTGGCTGCAGCTATTCCTGTCCCGAAAGCGGACTCTCAAGAGCCCAACCACTAAACTCAGCCACCACGGCCTTTCAGGCGGAAACACTGGGACTCCAACTAGCGGCAAATGATATGCTTCTAGAAACAACCATCAAAGAGCCAACCACACGGATGCAGCTGGTCTTCAAAACAGACAGTGCTGCACTTATAAACGCACTCAAAAGGACAGACACAAGATCAAAAGCAATTGTAGAATGCCACAATGCTCTACAAGATCTTTCTCAACATAGCAAAGTCTGCATAGAATGGACAGAGAGTCGATCCTGCCCAGGCAACATAAATGCTGACAGACTAGCAAAGGAAGCGGCGAAACAAACTCCAACACAAAAAGATATAGGTCTTTCTAACCCGCCCACAGCAGAAGTCAAAAACAGACTAAAACTCAACTCAGAAAAAGAACACCAAAAACTATGGGAGCGTCGTACAGACTGCAAGCATACTAAATCAATATTCCCCTCAATAGACAGGAAAACCACAAACACGATGCTCAAGATGAGCCGCGAGGACCTAAGAACGATGGTGGGTATCATCACAGGCCACTGTGAGCTGAACCACCATCTTTTTAAGACTGGAGCCACAGACAGCAGCTTGTGTCGTGGCTGCTTCCAAGAAGAAGAGACTGTGGAACACGTTGTATTACACTGCACGGCCACAGAGGAAGTCAGACACAAGACGGGGCTGAAGAGTCTCATTGAGGAATCAACCCCGTCCACACCCGCGGAAAAACTGAAACGTAGCTGTCAGTCACCAAAAGTCCTGCTCCGGTACTTCAAGGAGCTGGGCTGGTTAGGGCCTGTTTAGGCAGGGGGATAATGCACAATACACTCCCATGCGAGATGTCCGTGCAGATCTCAGTTCCCCCAATCAGAATTAGAATTAGAATTAGAATTAGCGCTCAAAGTCGTTCCGAATTCTTTGAGCTCGATAACGACAGATAACGGGTTATGTTCAACGGAACGGCTATAGACGCGCTCACATCGCACATGTTAACATAACGTCAAGTTTTTTTTTATTTTTTTTTAATTTATATCATGGTAAAGGGACTTTGTCGCTTAGCGACCACATCGCCCTAACGTCAAGTTAATGGCCACTTTGATAACTTCTTATGTCAATTTGTATAATCATATGACAATTTGACAGATCGTTCACAGCGACCATACCCGTTTTTAGGGCGTTGTGAGCGTAAAGATGGCGTCGGTTATGACGTCATCTATGTCGTATCGCTATCAACTGTAGACGCGATATCGGAATAACGAACCACTTTTGTGAGCGCCAAATATTCATCATCATCATCATCATCATCATCAGCCTATATTAGTCCACAGTTGGACATAGGCCTCCCCTAATGAGCGCCAAATCGATTTTGTCTATATACTGACCTCAGCAAAAGTGACGTAATTTTTCTATATTTTCCCCTAGACACTAATGCCCGTACTTACCCTACAGCCATTAAAATACCATACAAAAAGGCAATACATCAATTGACTGGAAAGTTAACTCACTTGGCAGAAATATTGACGACCTCCATATCAGCACCGCCGTTGTCGTACCAGCCGCGTAGCTTGTGCGCCTCGGGCAAGTCCGGGTTCAGACGGACCATCGTGCTGTTGAGGCATGATAGTGATTTGCTGCCGTTGAATTCCGTTAGACGAGAACCCTGTATTAAATAGTTATTTGTTCAACACGTGGGAAAACGCTTTTTTTTTAACGTGCCGACATTTAATCCCGAGCTAGTCTAGATAGAGTCACGAGCGTAGCGAGTGGCTCTAAAGTAGACTGCTGCGGTAGTTAGATTTAAAAGACACGAAAAGAAAAATATTAGCTTTTGAGTTCAACATACAACTTTTCACCACAACTAGCGAGAAAATATTTTGTAATTTATAAAAGAGGTCAAATGTTAGAAACTAATTTTGATCTACAACCATGGAGGGAAAACGCTATTTTTTCCTATTAAAGTATAATTAAAATCCGTTTTCGGGCCAGATTGGTGAAAAGTTAATTATTATTATGACCGTGGAGGTTGCGGCGTGAGAATAGACCACTCCAACTCAGCTCGTGGATGTTGTAACTGACTTAGGCAAGCCGGAGGAATCTTCTTACTGTGTAGGTATTTATGACACCCACAATCCGCCTGCCAAGCATGATGATTTTGACAAAGTCCCTCTTTTTTATGGCATGTTCAGCAGTGGAGGAATAAAAGAAGATTTATTGCAGGAAAGATTACACTAAAGAAGGTACAGGAAGGTCTTAAAGACTATGGACGAGCCGTACAGATTTAGCTAGCTAGAAATAATGCGCAAAATGTCAATAGCACGTTTCTACGTGATCATTTGTTTTACGTAGTTCTAGCTCAAACATCGATAAAACACTTTCTTACAGGAAGTCAACAAGTTTGATTGTATTATTCTCTCCGGAGATCAACCCTTGTCAGCTCGAAACTATAGGAAGCAACCCTTAACTTCTACTCAGCTCATCTTCATGATCACAGCTACCTCTAACTAATATCAGCTTACATAGCTAGCTTACTGTTGAGCACACTGTTTCAACAACTAACTATCGTATCCTGCTCCTGGATGTAAATAAATAAATAAATAAATAAATAATGCTGGACAATTCACACCGCATTATCTAGCCCCAAGCTAAGCAGAGCTTGTGTTATGGGTGCTAGATAACTGATATACTTAATACAATACACTACATAGATAGATATATTTTTTAGTATACATAGAAAACACCCAGACCAACGGAACAAATTTCTGCAGATCGTACACAAATTTGTCCCGAGGCGGGAATCGAACCCGCAACCTCCTGCGTCGCAGGTGGACTTTTGCCCGCCGCACCACCTCGATCGTCAATCATTGAATCAAGTCAATCATCGGTTTCATAGTTATGTATATGTGCTAATGAGTATTGAGTAACTATCATGTGATCCGCAACGAGCTGTGATGCTTTAGACAATTTACAAGTCGTTCATTAATTTAGCAGTTGATTATTATATTATACTACTAGCTTCTGCCCTTTAATAGTAACAACAATAGAGTGCGTCAAATTAAATCAAAAACTCTTTATTTCCATAAATACAATAAATGTACACTTATAAAAAGTCAATTATAAAACTAAACACTGACACGGAAATAAAGTGATATTTTTGATTTCTGTCGCTTCGGTATGTGGACTAAAGTAAAGAAGCGACGAAGAAACCTTTAGCCTGTCAGTTGTTATTTTTCGATCTGGAGCAAAACTCAGATGCTGAAACAGCTGGAGAGGCAAGGACGGACGGTGGAGCACAACCACACCAACCGCCTGTCTCTGTTGGAGTTGTTCGATCAGGTAAGGATAATGAATGTTAGGGTTATTCCTGAAGAAGATAATGTTGGACACAGTAACAACACTACAGTGCGTCAAGTTGCTGAAACAGCTGGAGAGGTTAAGGACTTCGCACGCGTATTTTGGTATAATAAGTAGCCTATTATCGAAGTTAGGCTATGTTCTAAATGTACGCCAAATTACATCTTGATCTGTTCAGTAGTTTTGGAGATCCTAGGTAACAAAAATCACATTTCACAAACTTTCGGTTTTATAATATTAGTAGGATTCTTACCTTGACTGCAAGAACAGGGTTCGTGCTTCCATCGAAGTTCTCTGCTTCAGTGCCCCAAAGGGTTAGGACCACCTAAAAATACAATAATAAATCAACAAGAACAAAATTAAAAAAATGTTAAGCGCCCCCCCCCCCCCCCCCCCGACAGATTTTCATGAAACGTGGCTAAGAACTCGCGATAAAATTATCTATGTCACAAAAAAAACTAAACGAAAATCGGTTCATCCGTTTGGGAGCTAAGATACCACAGACAGATACACAGACAGACACGTTAAACTTATAACACCCCTGTCTTTTTGCGTCGGGGGTTAAAAACACAACCCTGTGTGTGATACGACTCGTTTTGGAGGCGCAAGCACGGACCTCGATTTGTTGCATTTATCGACACCAGAGACAAAATCGGTGCTTACAGGGCATCTATTACAATTCTCCGCATCCGAAACTGTCGACAGCAATAAGAATTAAATAATTTATTAAAAATACTAGCGGCCACATTTTGATAGGCAACCTAGTAGATATATATTCTCCTTAACACAAATATGCGTAAAAATGTGGTTCTTAGATCTTACTCGATGGGTGCACTGATTCTGCAGCCGGATGACATACAACCGACGCACGCAATTGTCGATTTCGTAGAATTGTAATAGAGCCCCTGATCCTTACCGAAGTTCGTGCTCCAGGTGAGTTAAGTAAGGGTAAATAACAATGAAACTAGCGCTTAATAACTATGAAACTATTGAAACTAAAAGCTTTAGGAATAAAACCTAAATTTTATGGATTTCAAATACAATTTGGGAAACAAAAGGCATCTTTGACTCATATTCAATAACGATTTAATCTTTTATTGATATTTCAAGTCTTTATTTTAGTTATTGTCTTAAGTTAAAGTTTCAGTTTAAAGATTTTTTTTTCTCAAAAAAACATAGTTCTCTTAAATGAGACTGTATATACAATATTCTTAGGCTTGCTATCTTGACTAATTAATATATTATGCTTTAATGTAATACATAGGTACCTAGTTAGCTAGTAGTTTAAGTTTTTAGTAATACATAGGCCTTTGCCATCTGGTAAATGGAACAAAAGAGAAATATTTGAACAACAAAGAAATACTGTTGTGTCCGACTAAAGGCTTTTTATTATTTTTAGAATACATTTAGCTAGTAGTTAAAGTGTCTATAGATTTCTTTCAGCCGTTTTAAAAAGAACATTAATACTTACAGCGCCCCCAGAGGAGTCGACGAGCGTAACCTCGCGTTTCTTCAGCAGCTTGCCGGTACTGCGGGCCGTTAGCTCTTGCACGTCCATTGCGCCCTTGCAAACTCCCACCACATCTAAATAAAGAGAATACACAATCTGTGAGAAAGAGAGAGAGAGAGAAATAATTTATTTTACCCAAAACAAAACACATTAGCAGGCACACACGAGTCTACGTACAAGTACATTATTTTAGGCAGAAGACAACACAGTTATCAGCTTATTTAGTAGGTAGGTACTTATATGTATTTACAGCTTAATGAGCTTAATGAGCGCCATAGCGCCGTGTCTTCAGCTTGCCGCAACCAGCATCTACCTGCAATCTTTCGTAGGTCGTCATCCCACGACCTGCAAAGGTCGTCTTCGAGGGCGTCCTACTATAATAGAGCTAGCTATTCCTAATTTCAAATTTAATTTAATTATGTTTCTATATTTGATGGAAAGGGGGTGGCCCTAACATTTTTTTAAACAAATGGTTAGGTAGTTAGGTACCTATTTTATGGCCAAAATCTTCAAACCTCTTTCAATTTGAGCAATAAGTTCATTTTAGTACCCCCAAATCCTATCCTAATTTCCATTTACAGGTTCTACAAAATTTATTTATTGACAAAGAACATTACAATAAAATAATAGAAATAAATTAGAACTAGTATTTGCAATTGAAACAATTGACCTTACGTGCTGCAGACTGTTGCAAGCAATCTGCAGGTAGCTCAACTGATCCATATTAATACCTGCAGTCAGAAGCGTCCACAAGATGCTGGCTGTATTTCCCCACAAAACAAAAAAAAAATCTATTCTACAAAATCGAGTTTAGAATAAATTAAATAATCTTCATGAGACAGCACCCAGTTAAGAAATTGCATTAGTTTTTTTTTTTAAGCTTTAAAGTTTCTACTCAAAAGGAAGAGCCTACAACTTGGTAACTTGTACAGTTCAAACCTAACAGAACTCACCAAGCAATGTATCAGGTGCCTTGTTCCCAATCTCGTTGATAGGCACAAACTCGTACTTTATGGATGGCACGGATGATGCATCCTCCATACACTCGGACACAACAGTTTCTGATGAGAATGTCATCTCATAGTCATTCCTGAGGGTCGAGAACTGCTTGTTGGCGGTCTTTAGCTGGCAACGGCTAATGTAGTACACTTTGTCAACCTGTTAACAAAAGATTATTAAGGTTGATCGGAAGTTTTGATGTCCTTATGTTGTTGTAAGTACTGGGGCCTGAGTATAGCACCCATTTGGAGAATGTGTAACAGGTAAGTACAGAGGCCTGAGTAGATATAAAAAACCTATAGGAAAAAATTATTTACAAACTTGAATTGGTTTTTGTTTGGTATGGGCACGTATGGGTATTGGAAAGAGAATTATTTATTATAATTTTCTTGTGTAATAATAACACACTTGTTACATTATTGGTTGTCATTGTATTGATACGTAAACACCAGTAGTGTTATGATTAAATCAGACTAAGTGTAAACAAGCTTCCAGTTGGAAAAATAATTTTTATTGTGAAATTTATTGTAAATAAATTATATTTAGTAAATTAATTACCTACTTGTTTTGCTGATTTGTGTTTTGTTTTCTTTAAACGTTGATAACGGGTGCGCGGTGATCCATCTAATAACCTACCTAAACTGTTACACATAAAGTACCTGCGGTTTCACACGCATTGTTTCTATGGACAAATTTAATGTTATTTCCATCCCGTGGGAACTAATCTACAGGGAAAAAATAACCTTTGTTTGATTCCAGGTTTAGAGCTACACTTATGGTCCCCTTATGATATTTCAGCTAAATCTGTTTAGTAGTTTTGGCATAAAGAAGTCACAAACAAACATCTATCCTTTCATCCAGACTTTCACATTACTAATATGTGTGTGATCCTAAGATATAAATATGTTTTAAACTCACCTGAATCATATCATAGAACTTCTCACACTCATTCCTGAAAGCTGTAGCTCTGATCTCTCCGCTCTCATCACACAGATCCATGCTGAACAGTTTCCCCTCTCCTTTAGCATTGCTCCAAGTGCGGATTGGGGTCTTTGCCATCACACGGGCTTTTATCACCCATCTGAGTAAACAAAGAAAAGATAACGACGATTATGCCCAAGATGTTGATTTATTCTCTCTGAAGAAAAATGGCTTTAAAACGGAAAATTAAACCATTAACTATGTTTACAAATCGCGAAAGTTTAAAAAGTTTTAAAACGGAAATAAGTAATTCCTTTTTTA
The DNA here is from genome assembly GCA_949316285.1 of Eupithecia subumbrata. Lineage (NCBI taxonomy): Eukaryota > Metazoa > Arthropoda > Insecta > Lepidoptera > Geometridae > Eupithecia > Eupithecia subumbrata. The sequence goes on from OX438643.1 coordinate 27,120,948, forward strand.
CAGATCAAATCTACAAAATTTTAAAATGCTGTTGGTTTGTCTTTTGTTTTAGTGTTGTTGGTTTCTTTGGCTTAAATTTTTTTATTTATGTAAGGTAACATAAGTTGTTTTATTTATTCTATTGTTTTAGTAGGCTCCAAATGGTTAGGCATTGATATTGTAGCACTCATAAGATTAGGCGCAACGCCTTTCACTAATACTCCAAAAAATTTCCATTACTTATTACTTCCAATGGAGACACAACCATGTACTCATAAGTGGAAACTGTAGGCTTAAGTTACTCAATAAGTTTAACATATTAAGGTTTAATAAGCTGTTAGTTTTCCTAAAATATAAAAATAAAATAAAATAAGTATGAAGATTTTGCAACTTCATATCTTTCTAAAGCACTTAGAGATAACTTGAGAATGATCTTTCTTATTTTAAGGTGAAGATTTTACATTTAATAGTTATACCCAAATATTTTGCTATTAGACACTTGGGTCCTTTGTACACACTTTTTTTTGAATGTAAATCTACGGTCAATTCACACTTTTTTTTGAATGTAAATCTACGGTCAATTCACCATGTGAAAGCATGGTGCCATCAACAAGCTTCCATAGGGATCCATACAACACTGATATCATACCTTCACATGGTGAATTTACAGTGTATTTTGACTGTGAAAAAAACATGTGTGAACAAAGGCCCTTAGAGAGTATTAGAAAACCAATTGCTCCTAAAACAATTTTTAAGAACAGCATTCAGAAGTACTTTATTTTTTAAGCTTACAAAATATGCACATAGACAAGTCAAATTTTGACTACTAATTATTTATTAAATTATTATACTCATAAATATTAATAAAAAATAAGGTGATAGTTTTTCTTTTCACTCTAGTTTTTGTCCACTAGTGTAGTGAGTGAAATAAAAAAAAAATTAAAACGGAAACAAATATTTTATAAAGTGAAACATTCTACTGTGCTGTACCTGTTTTGGTATGGGCTAAGACTAGCAATAGGATGAGTCATTTGTGTAGATAGCAAGCTGGAGTCAAGGTTAGGTCCTGGCATAGGTTGGGCTCTCTGAACAGGTGCGGGACTTGGCATAGACCTCGGCACGGCAGGCTGTGGCGGTGCAGCCACAGTCTCTTCAGACCATGTTTGAGGGTTGCCAAGTTTCCTACCAACTTCACTCCCGGGAGACATTATTGTCAAATCCAGAACAATCATGACACGCCTGAAAGAGACATTAAAAATTTTGGTTAAAAGTGGGTCTTGAGTGATACACCATGCAAGTGGATAGTCTGACACGCGTCGATTTGCACCTTGGACAAGTTAGAACATGTCGAGTAATTTTATGTGCGCTGCGTTTTTTTTTGGATTATCATAAGGCTGACGCTAAATGACACTTATGAATCGTATACATGCAGCATGCACTAGAAATCGGTAAGCAAGATACAACTTACTTTTCGCCTTTGCCGGTATTTTTCAACAGTGAAGTGACGAATCTATCAATTTGCACAACAGAGTAATCTGAAAGCTCCCCAGTGATTAGTTTGTCGTTGAGTTGCGTCGCAAGCATCGCGAAACTATGACAATGTTTTCCATCCGACACTAGAAGACGGTACCGCTCGTTGGCACCGCTTCCTTGAATTTTCTTACTGCCCAGTACTTGCATCACTGGGTTCTCGAAGTGTCCGCCGTTCATTATCACCTAGGTGAATATAACAATGGATTACAGTAATCAAATAAAGGGTACATCTATTACAGTATAACGAGAATGCCTTACTTCTAAAGAACCTTCCGAGAGAGCTGGAGTCATGGTTTTCAGTTGTTTATGGCACAGAAGGGAGAGAGTTACGCTTATGGTTTCAATTTGTAGAAATAAACAGCAGGTTTTTAGGCTTACTGCTTGTTGCCATTAACAGATCTACAAATTATATTTTGATGAAAAAATAAAACAACGCACGCAACGCATTCAGTCAGAAAGTGCAATATAAAATAAACCGGGAAAATTAACCAACCAACCAAACCAAATTTTGAAGTTTGTTTTGATTGTCTTGTCTTCTGTCACATGACATGACGTAACTGTCCAACCAATCCCAACCTAGTGATGCCTATTGCCATCAAATTTTTATAAAAACGTCGAAAAATTTAATTACGGCCGTAGGTTTAAAAAAGTAAAAACCATAAATGACGCGCGCACCCATCTTAGTCCTGACGCATTATTCTGTCAACATTGCTTAACTTCGGTGACCAGTGTTCAACTTGGTATGGTCGTTGGCGCCCTTCGTTTTTTATTTTTAAAAATTTTTTGTTCTATCGGCAAGAGAAATAGTACCCACTCTTTGAACATTTCAACCGTCTACCTTTTATAGTTCATGAGATACGAATTGTGTCAAACCAGTTGCAGAAGCCATTGAACAAAAAGTTGAAGTTGAAGTTGAACCCGCTGACAGGACCGATTGACAGACAGACAGCAGGGCTTAGTAATAAGACCCCGTTTCACCCTTCAGGTCCGGAACTGGGTCAGATGCCAGAAGAATCGCTTCAACGAAGATTTGGTAGACCAGAGATTTTGGTGTCAGCCGAATTGGAGAAATTGAGAAACCTACCAAAGGCTACAGATAACCCTCAGGACGTATGTGTATATCACCAGCGCAATTAATAACACGGTCGCAGCGATAAGAGGATTGAAGAAGGCACACTACCTGAACTCACCAGAGATGATCAAGGTAATTATTGAGAAGCTGCTTAAGCTCATAAAATATCGGTGCTTCGATTTTGCGCAGACCATGAAGATCCAGATTTGGCACTCCTAGCCATATTCCTGAACCGGGCAACAGATATATGTGGACCTTATGCAACGCAGGAATCTACAGGCGCAGGCAAGCAAGTAGCCCATCAACAAGCTACGCATGCTACCGCTGAGACGGAAGACGTGAAACGAAGCACCTGCCCGCATTGTTAAAGGAACCACTACCTTGAAGACTGTAATAAATTTCAGGCGGTATCGGTGTCAGAGAGGTGGGACATCGCCAAGAAGGCTAAAAATCTACTTCAAGTGCCTCCGAAGTACACATAGGAGTCTTGCCGCAAGCCGTCGTGCAAGAAATGTCTTATAGGGAATCATCAACTCTTGCACGATGAAAGTAAGAAAGGGTTGTCCCTGGAAACTTTCGGCGGGAGAGTCACCAACAATGACAACTCTATGAGGATCTATAGGAAGTTGAAAGGCCTACATGCAAGTAAAAAACGAGAGATCAGCGGGGCATGAACAATTGATGCCTTACTTACGAGTTACGACTAACGCCTCAGAAGATAGAAAAAGCTAGAAAGGAGTGCAGACACTCACAGAAGCTGGTATCTTCAACCAATTGCACTCGCCGCAAAACAGTGCTCTAACGAGCCTCTAGTGGTCGGCTAAATCATTATGAATAAGGCCGGTTGACGTGAAATAGAGTATACTCGAGCGAGCACAGTAAGTTAGGTACTGCGATGTGACCTTTTACGTAATTTTTTGGAGAGTTAGAGGGGTCTATATCTCGAAGTACCTACACATAAAACCACTCTATCTAAACATGATAACAGTGAGGGGTTTTCGATTATAAAAAAAAGTACTTTTACAACGGGATATTTACCATGATTTGAGTTTTGAGCTTTCCAATATTTCGGCACAGTTTCATGCGCCACGTTAAGGGAATATCTCGTTAAATGGAAATTAGGGTACCTATATCAATTTCAAATGAAAGGAAAACAAACTTTTTCAAGTTACTAGTCAGTGTTAGCAATTTAGCATTTTTATGCAAAATATGTCAGATTTTTAGTCGGTTAATACATTAGATTTGTCTATTATATTATAATTATACAACATTAATTTTGACTCTCAAGTGGCTCAAGAGACTACTCTTGAGAAAAGACAACTTCTAGAGTCAAAAAAAACCGTCGTGGCGTAACGGTGAACTAACGTTAAGATTTTTATATGGCAACCCAATCCAGGTGTCATCTATCTCGTCTCACAACTGTCGCAAAATCGTAGGACGCGGAAACGGTTTGTCCAATTTTTATGGTACCTACCTATCGATAAAATCACAGCAGTATGATCGTACGCGTCAAAACAAAATATAGCAAATAAATATCGCACCAAATCGCGCGACACAAGACGCGTTTCAAAATCGCGGCTCAAATTATTGTTCATCCGGATTTTGACAGAGCAGTGTTGTCAATGCAACAAAAGTAGTAGGTAAATTGGCACACGCACGACATCAATTCCTAAGACGCTTCTCTTTTCGCACAGACTCTACCATAGAAATTAAATAATATCCCAATGATTTTCAATTTCGGCGGGCCTTGAACTCGCGTCGTCGATATAGGTACTAGTACGCGGATGCGCTAACCAACTACGCTACGGAATAAAGTCTACCATAGAGTTATTTTTTTTACCCTGCTACGTACGCACAAAGCAAGGGACTCACATGCAAACAAAACCTAAAGAGTACCTACTTCACGACTTAATCATGAAATTCGGCATGAAACAAATCTTATATGGTAGGTACCTACAACAATTACTGGAAAAAAAACCTGTATATTTGTAGTTTATTCACTAAACAAATCAATTGTCATTCTCGCCACGGACCAAAACGTATAGGGTACTTCCCGCAGACCTAGAATCATAAAATTTGGTATTGAAATTTGGGATATTTGATGTTAATTTCAACTCGATATTTCCACGCGTTCCTTTGAACATTAACCAAAACCTATGGGGTATTTCCCGTTGACCTAGAATCATGATATTTAGCAAGAAACAAGGTCTTACAATCATACGGAACCCTTGGTGTGCGAGTCTGACTCGCACTTGACGTTTTATTTTACTTGAAAAAGTTTGTTTTCCTTTCATATGACATTGACATATCCTAATTTCCATTTGACACCCTGGCCCCTAACGAGGAACTACTTTTATTTATAAGCAAATTGAAAATACCTCATTGCAGTATTGGGCCATGCATGTTGATTGACCCATTGCTAAAAACGAGCTTTTTCAGTTAGTACCAGCATTTTTATTATAAGGCTGTCTTTTTTTTCGACTTATTCTATTTCTGGCACAACATTCATTGCGCTGGCAATACCGAAAATGTGAATTTGGACATATCGGAGCGCGGAGCGTGTAACGGACGCACTGTTAAAGTCATAAAATCTGACATTGACAAATTCTAAAACTGTCAAACATGCATCAAATGATGATTTGTCTAGTTTTCAGTGTAGCCAAATGAGAACCAAAAAGTGTCGAATTCATCAAAACCTTTTCAAACTGTAATACTTTGATCGTAGATCCTTTCGTAGTTGTGTAACTTCATACAAGCGACAGAATTACTATGAAAATTGTTGAATATCTTTGTTTTCATACCCAACGTCACAATGATTTTACGGGCCGTATTAGGAGTGTGTTGTTAACAGAATTACCTACCTTACACTTCACGAGACTCTAATGGGCAACGATACCGTTGCAATAACTAGGTATCTATAGTTAAAAACCGTTATCAACTAGCTAGGACGTTGAGAATTTCACGACAGATTAAACTAAACACGTGAATGTTGACGTTCGGCTAACGTTAAAAAGCGCTAAGAATCGAGTTTATTTCGAGCAAGGCGGTGTGAAAAACTGCCCTATATAACATTTCCGGGTTTTGGACGCCATAGCTTGAAAAAAAAATTGAGATGATAAGCCAGAAAATGAAAATTACAATCAAATAATAGAAATAAATCAGAACTAGTATGCAATTAGCTCAATTGATACAATTGAGCTAATTGCAGACTGTTACAAACAATCTATAGGCAGCTCAACTATACCAATACCAGTCAAAAGCGTCACCGAAATAAATCACGAACACCATAATCTCCGTATCAAGGAGATTGGCTCATCGTGTCAGGTTCTACGTGATCAGCAGACGGAGCTCTACATCTTGGCTCCAAGGAAATTTCGAACCGTCAAAACTCCAGAACCACTTTTTACGTTGTTGGGTCTCGAAGACATCAGAAGTAATATATAAAAAGTAAACTATTTAAAAGTATATAAAAGTAAACTAACTAGTTAAAAAGTGTTATTGTACCTACCTAAGTAAATTTATATTATTCTAAACTACACAAATGTTATTTATTGTTCATAAAAGATTTCCTAATTTTGTATAAAATACAAAATACTTAAGTTAGTAATTAACTTAAGTCCTAGAGTAAGATATATTGCCATACCCTACCTGACAGGGTACATTAATACTTACTGTATGTAATATGTTTGTTTCGCAATAAAAATACTGAATACTGAATACTGAAGTATGAGCTCTAGACATGGAACGAGTACTCGGTTTGGATTCGGTACTCGGCGGATTCGGCCTTTTTTAAGATTCGGCCGAGCACCGAGTATTAACGGCCGAGTACCGAGTACTCGGCCTTAATTAAATTGCAGGGAAAAATTAAGACAAAAAGCTAGTTTTTATCATTATTATTAGACACATTAAATTAAAACATCAGGAACATGAGAACAGCAGAAGTATTGAAAACGTACATAAGAATCTTTAATAGAAATTATTAGGTTAGAAAATTATTAGGAAGATTGCAATGTAAAAACACTAGTTTTTCGGCCCTATTTGGGTCTAGTTTGCTTCTTTTTGCTTCATATATAAAGCCCGCCTCTGAAAAAAGCCGTTCACTGTAAACTGAGCAGGCGGGTGTCGATAAAAATCTACTTGAAGCGATACTTGTAGTACCAAAAACCTTGTCATACTCCGACTTATGTTTAGTTTGCAAATGTTTTTTCATGGACGAAGTAGTCGCAGTTTTTACCACACCTCCACGTGATAGATGGACTCCACACAAATTGCACTTAGATTTGTTTTTATCAACCTCCACAAAGTATTTCCAAATAAAATAAATAAATAAAAAGGACAGATTCTCCGTGCACAGATTCGTCGCGCCGCCCGCTGCTGTTTACGTATTCGCTCCGTAGATGGGATATAACCGCGCGCCGCCCGATACCGCGTTTTCTTAAAAGCCGAGTATTCGGCCGAGTACTCGGCCCAATCCAGGCCGAGTACTCGGTGGCCGAGTACTCGGCGAATCACTACTCGTTCCATGTCTAATGAGCTCTACCATATCTAACAATAAACTTGCCCCCCCCCCCTCCCGTCCAATATCTATGTAAAGAACTTATTGCGTCCTATCTCTATCCAGGGGATAAATATACACCATGTGAGGTGTCTACATGATCTTGATCTTCTACATGATCTTCTCATCGCTATCTAACGAATCAACAAGTGATTATGTGATATAACGCAACTCGCGTCTTCATTATTAACACACAGCTAAATTCACGATTTACCTACTCACGGTCGAGTTCGTTAAGACTACTACTAGACTATTTAACTATCCACATAGTTATTAACTTCTTTGCGTCGTCGTCGTTGCGATCGTTAAGAAAAGTAGATAGGTAGTTATTGAATCGCTGCTTCACATAATTTTTACGGAATTTCATAAACCGTTTATTTAACTTTCTAGTGAAATAACGCCACACTCCTATGCTATATTATTCTATAAACATTTTCAATACATACGTGTAGTAACAATAACAACTCGTTTTTCTTTCACGTCACGCACAAAAACAACGGTCCGTCCGTCACATAAACAATAATTCATTATTTCATCTGGAAACCCTACTGGCAGACCAAAAAAATATTTTGTAATAGATTTCTTTCAATTTATTAATTTGTTCTGCTTCACTTTGTTGATCTTCCTTCAGGTAATATTCAGCATATCGTGCTATTTGTATGGGTTCACCATAACACCACGAATTTTGACTGAACGAAAACAATAAATATGCCATCAGTACCTAACAAACATACAGTGCTAAAAAGTGCCAACTAAACAGTTGTATTTCCCGTTTAAACCTACAAAAAACATAAATTCGTCAAAACGGCAGGTCGTAGCAGTATGCGAAGAGCCCGAGATGGGTACCAGTACCAGCCTGTCCCGAGGGCTGCAACAGATGAGGCACTGGAAAACGAAAATGAAAGAATGGCACAAGCACTCAGTGGAAAGATTTCATCACTAAAGAGCATATCTATTGAGCTAGGTGATGAAGTGCGGTACCAAGACAAACTATTACGTGGACTTGATGATGATGTTGACAAAAGCTCTGGTTTCCTCGGAAAAACAATGGGACGAGTATTGACTATGGGCAAAGGAAACCACAATTACTATGTATTCTACTTGTTTCTCTTTTCAATATTTATTTTCTTTCTGTTGTATATTGTGTTAAAATTCCGATGATTTCATAGTGCTTCATTCATTCCCAACTATTTGTCTGAGTAACATAACCATGGTGATGTAATTAAAATATTTATTTAGCAAACATGTTTTATTTATACATTAAACTTTAATACAATACTTATGAAGTGTAGGTACTTTAATATCTATCTAGCATACAAATCATTTAAAACATTGCAATTTGCATCGTCCATAATATCTCTGGAAACAGAAACTAGAACTGGGACAGGTTGTTTCAGTAATTCAGCGCAACTCTTAGCAGCATCCAGAAGTAATGTTACTATACTACAAGCACGAACTAAACAGTGTTTTGTACAATAAACACTCAAATCATCCAATATAATAGCTGAAGGAACAACTTGCCAATCGGGTAAAGTGGACAAGCTATCTAATAATGAACCAAAATCTTTAGCATACAAAAAGCTTATCATCTTCATGTACTGCCTATTTGTAGAACTCAATTCTTGTGATAACTGAGGCAGCTCTTCTAGTTCTTCCCTCATTATATAGAGCACTTTTCCCATTTTTGCATATTTTAGAGATTGTTCAAAAAGTTTTTTTCTGTTATTGTTCATTTCGTCAAATAAGAATTGGCAGGTGACTTGATGATTTTCTTCCATATTTGTGATAAGGGCTGCGGTCCGTTTTTGTATAAATCGATTTGAGCGCTCAAAAAAGTGGTGCGCGTCTTTAATACTGTGAGTCAAATGCTGAGTGAGTGAGGTTGATAGTGAAATGTCATACATGACGTCGTAACCGGCGGCGTGGCGCCATCTTTACGCTCACAACACCCATACTACCGAGCATGGTCGCTGTGAACGATCTGTCAAATTGTCAAGATTATATAAATTGCGTATAAATTGACATATGAAATCAAAATCACCATAAACTTGAGGATAAAGCCGGCTTTTGACTATGGCATATAATATAAATTACATCTTGTGCTATATATTACATCCCGCGATTGCTATTCACACTGTAAGATATATATTTTGGAGCACACAATGATCAGTTTACACGTCTGCACACGAACGCCAACATTCAAACGGAGGGCGAAGCGGGGGAGGCGCGGTGTCCGGGGACGTGAGGTAAAATATACACCTTCAAATGACCTTCAAATATCGCTCACTCGGTCGAAAAAATATTTATAGTTTGGGATGTAATATATATTATAGCTCAGTGTAAACGGTGCCATACAAAATGTATGGTGAGCGATAAAATATTATATCTCGGGATGTAATATATATCCCATAGTGAAAAGCCGGCTTTAGTCTCAAGGGTTATGTCAAGGAACATTTTACTCTATGGGAGAAGAAGACCAACGTCATACTTCAAAAGTGGTTCGCTTTTGAGACACTAGCGCCGCCATCGTAACCCTCCTGTAAACTTTTTGACAGAGCAAAATGGCGGGATATTTGAATGTTACGTTGATGGGGCCTGAGGTTATGTTTACGTGACTATGTGAGCATGAACAGTCTATACTCTATAGCCGTTCTATTGAACATATTACGATATCTGTCGTTATCGCTCTCAAAGAATTCGGAGCGACTTTGAGCGCTGTTAGTATTGTGGACGGTCAACGGACCGCAACAATTAGATAGTCATGTTAAGGCTTGGTAGGCCAGCAGAGGCCGCATTTATGTGATTTCTATAACCATCTGAGACTTAGAATATCGTGTTTAAAATTCTGAAAAAAATATATTATAAATTACTTAAGGATCTAGTATAGTCAAAGTAGCATACAGTTACAAGATCTAATGAACTTCACTCGAGAGAAAAAATCCCAAAGTTACCCCTTTTTCTAACGTTTTTATACTATGACTAGCAAACTACTGATATTACACTTTTTTTTACTACTCTACTAAGGACACTTGAGGGGTCTAAGTGCAAACCCGCCACTATCCATAAAAAATAAAAAAATGTTTTTAATTGTCAGGCAACACTCAAGCTTATTGTCTATAGTTCTGTAAAATCAGTAGAAGTCAAAACCGCCTCTATCCCATACAAAAAGCCAGTACAATAATCAAGTGAGTTTCAAAACCTACACTATCCAGACGCGAAGATGCATAACCGCTTCTGTCCCGTTTCGACCAATCACCGAGCAGCAGCCATTATGGCCGTCAGAGTGTTTTCATGATAATTACGTGCGTGGTTTTAATTAGTTTTCAGTGTATTTTACTGTGAAAAATGGAAGTAAATGTTACTACAGTGCCAGGAAAAAAGGCAAGGAAGCGATCTCGCAACGAATATCACTGGAAACGCTACCAGAAAAAACAAGAGCGGTAAGTTTTATTAGGTGCTAAAACCGTTAAAAGTTGGATAGGTTTATGCAAGGTGTATCAACGCCGATGTATGTAGCGTCCTTTTGCAGGATATCGGGTGCAAAGTGTATGACCGTGAAAAGTAGAGCGTTTTTTACAAACTTTTATTAAACTTGCATTGCAAATTTGCAATATATGTTTGTTTGCCCCGGTTTGTATAATTACTTTGGTGGTCACAATGCTATAATATGGTAGGTAACATCGACCTGATCTGATGATGAAATCGGAAGGCCATAGGATTTAATTTAATTACTTACTTGTCATTGTTACAGATATGCTCAAAAACACCCACCAGATCTGAGTAAAATAATTGGGAAATGCAACCATGCTAAAAAAGGAGTTTTCAAGTGTAATGAATTAAACCCCCAAGATGTCAGAAAATTTCAAACAAACATTTTGGAGAAAACTGGAAAAGTGACCATGGCGATGATATTCTTTCGTATTACAAGAAGTCTTGGAAAAGACATACGATGAATCCAATCTAGAACAACCAGAGCCTTGCGAATATTTTCAGAAGCAGGCAGTAGAATTTAAAGTTTAAGTTTTTTTAATATTAGTCATATAAATAAAGTAAAATTTAAAATAATAACATAGGCGTTTTATTATTAGGTTCTTGGTTCTATCTTGCATAATAAATCCAACCAGACAAGTTTCGTGCAAAACCGCCTCTGTGCCTATGAATGAAGTACAAAACCGCCTCTATACAGGGTTTAGTTGCAAAGTCGCCTCTATCCAGTTTTTAATAGAATTTTATGCATCATACATTAATAATAATGATATCAAATTAATTATGAGTTGGAAAAAGCTATATTTGCAATAAACCTATAAAATAAACTCATAAATATAAAGATTTGAAATGCCAGGGCATGTTTTTTAACCGCCGTGAACATTTCTAGAAACTGGATAGTGGCGGATTTGCACTTAGACCCCTCACTTAATATTTTTAAACAAATTTGCAGAGTTTGACTTGATAAAATTATTTTCTTAATCGCCATGTTTAAATAACTACAAAAAACACGAGCACGGCGGCTTGGCAGGCGCGCATTTTCCCTTACGCCTACTGCAGCAGGACTACCTGGCCTTAAATTATTCTCTTTCTAATTCTTCAAAAGCTTGCTACGCCTGTGAGTTGATAGCGAAATGTCATTCAAAAAGATGAGATCATCCTAAACTAACCCGGGCGCCATCTTAGCGCTCACAATAACCCCCATGACTAATGCTACGGCCACAGGCCACACTATCGCGAAGGTTTGCGCGCGCTGTGATGCATTGAGGAAAATGGTGGACTTTTTAAACAATTACTAAAATGAATGAATGAAATAATATCAATAACTAAAAATTTTGTTTTACTTTATCTTATCTTAATTCGCCGTTACTTCCACTGCTGGGCAAAGGTCTCGCTCCGTTTCATCTAATCTTGCCTTGTTTTATTTCATAATTTGTCGTCTGTTGATCTTTTTACATGACAGAAAGTACCTAATTTAATAAACAAGAGAGTACTTACCTTAACAAATGAAATGTACAACGGAAACAAACTGTTTATTTTGTAGTAAATAAATTTATTTTACAAATTATTAATTATAACTTAATATACAAAAAATAAATGAACCCTACCTAAAATCTAGGTACCTATAAGATAAAATTAATTTTACAGAAATACAGAAGAATAATTCATGAAAGAAGTCCTATGTCGTGTTTGAAGCCTAAGTTGCATGTATGCAGTGTTTTTGTTTATTTTCATGGGACTTCTTTTATGAAAAAAAATATACCAAGGTGATCATTGTTGATACAAGCCAGTCCAATGAAACAGTGAGATTAAGATAGATACCTAAAATAAATTTAAACAGCTTTTTTTATTAATAGCTGGTTTAAAACTTAGATTGTGTAATAACGAAGCCACCTATGTAACATGAGATTTAATTAAAATACAAAAGGGTTGCTACACTGTTATACTAAAATATTAGCAGATTCATTACAGTTAAATTAGAATAAGATAAATGGTGACTGGGTAGTCATCATTTCGATGCGTGTGTAGCTTTCTCCCATGAATTCACATGCATAGATAAAATAATAGCCTAATATGTTATTCAAGATCTGCATGTGTGCAAAATATCAGCCCAATATGTTCAGTAGTTTTGATGTTGATTGTTGATCTTCACAAACTTTCGCCTTTATAATATTAGTAGTATAAAATGCAGAACTTCATTACAACAGTAGTCATGTTTTAACTATCCAGATTTTATTATATGTTCTAATAAGACCTAACTTAACTACCTATTATAATTATCATAATTCAAAATTTAGTCTAAAGAACCTATTTACATGTAACATAAAATATGCAAGGGCCCAAATCTGTTTACCAATCACTATAAGATTCAGAGACGTTACTATTGAAGTGAAGCGAGTTAGTTTAGCAGAATAGTTGAAATGGTAAACAAAATGACCCCAAATCTATGACTCTTTCGACATCGAGACTGGCAGAATCAACACAGACTCAGCATTTATAGGGTTGATAAACAGTGAGTCATAAACGAGAAGGTCCAAATGACCTGAAACTTCAACTTGTCTCTTTAATTAGATGGACTTTCTTCACTCTTGTGCTTTCCCAGCTTCTGTGATGGATTCGTATTGTTCCTTGTCTAGTTCTGTCATCGTTAAACTGCCGTCTGGTAGTAGTAATACTACACGCCTTGTGCCACCTGTATAGAAAGATAGTCATATTCAATGTTTCAGCTCGCAAAATAATATGAAATCCACTTTTCAGAATTGGAATGGTGTATGTATCGCATACTAACGAATCTGCTATTCTAGTTATTTAATGGTTAAAATTTTAAACGAATGTGGCGACAGCCACGGCGTAAAATTAAACATAATTGATCGCGCGAGCGTGCGAAGAACGCATCGACAGTTAGCACGATGATCGCGCAGTCACGTTGTAATTTCAAGACTATGGGAACATTTACCTGGCGAGGGTAAATCAGCCTGCAGCAGCTGGGCGATGACTTGCGTGGCGTCCTCCCCCGGTTCCCCCTCTACTTGCACCGCGACCTGCTGTAAAGCTGGCGCGTCTTCGCCGCTCGGCATCAGCTGGGCGAGTTGCGACGCGTCTAGTGCTAGCACGTCCTGTGAATAAAAAAGTAAAACAATTTTGTAAAACCAGACTATGGTTTCTGGTCAACCGATTACAGCCTTTTACGAACCTTCATTAAAGACGCATCATATCAAAATTGATTGATCATAAACGGCAGTAGCCAGAAACGTGGCTAGGGTGGCACATCCTTACTTAGATAGATGATACAATAATTATAGGGGTCAAACTCAAAATCATTATCCTTCTCTTACTTCGGCGGATTTGAGTAAAGACCACAGTAGAATTATGAGTTTGCCAATGAACTGTAGGCTAGGACTGTCTTAGGAGCGTGTGCAGAACCTTACAAGTATAATTATTGTCTGGTATGGAGCAGTAGGTCCCTGTCTAGTTCAATTATCTTCTTCTTCCGGTCCTTATTCCATGCGTGAGGTGGGCACACGTATTTCTTATCCATTCTCCTCTGTCAGCCGTCATCTGACGTTAAATTCTACTAAAATCAAATTTTGCTTACCTGTCCATCTTCCCTCGTGACATACATGACATCACCTTCGCCATCTGCAGATGCCATAACGCCTTCTTCTGCGCCCTCCACGCCTTCCGCTGCAACTAGCAATGTCTGTCCAGCTTCGTTCTCACCAGCAACCTGACAAACAAATTATTTATAAAGGCTTTATAACACCAACATTGTTATTTCAATTTGTCATTTCTATAGAGGTAAGTCTACTTGGACAAAATAACAGTAAACTTATGTTATTAATACACATACATTTGCTAGTTGGGGATTATTTTTTGGTCCATTTTCATCTACGATCGTTCTTCGGACTATGAGCAAAATTTGGCGTAGGTGAGAGTTAGGGAAATAAAGATATATGTAGATAGATGTGAATCTGATTACCGCTACTCTGTTGAAAAAATTGACACCTTTGATTTTCAAGGTGTTTTTTGTTACCTGGTATAACACGCCATCTTCGCCGCGGATCATGATGGGCGGATGGTTGGAGTGCAATAGATTAACCTCCTCGCCGTCATCGACGCCTATTCCTTCTTCTAATAACTGCTTTACTGTTGTGCCCTCTACTTTCACGTGCGTCTAAAAAATACACAATTTGGATAAAATAACACTTACTATAAAAACTATTGTAGTTTAACGAATTCATTACGCATGTGAATGGGTAAACAAAATAATATTACTTGTGTTAGAAGAACACCAATTTTTCATCCCTTGACTTAGGTTCGTAGTTAACCTGCTTACATTCATAATGGAAATAACACTTCATCACTTAATTATAAATGCCAAAGTTTGAAACAATGTTTGTTATACCTACTGCTTTAACGCCAAAAGTTTGGTAATATTTGCGTTGAAGCAGTAGGTATCGAATCGGGCTGAAATTTGGCATTAAGATTAAGTTCTAGACCTGGCATCTCCGTTTTTACTCTGGAAAACAGATGCAAAGCCGCGGATAGAAACTAGTGCTTTCATTAATGTAAATGCTACATTCAATTACGGACAGATTGATAAATTTAGTACTTACGCCGTCTTCATCTGTGAGCATGGGTAACGATTGTTGAGACATATCACCCTGAACCAGCATTCCGGTTGTTCCTCCCGGGGACATCTCAACCTGAACAATAACAAAGTTTTAGAATGTGATCTCATAACAGGGAAATAAATATAAATTAAATAACAAATAATGACCTTGGTGAGAGTAGGCTAATTAATAATTATCGCGTTAAATTCCCTATTTTCCTTTTTCAATAACCTTTTGACATTTAGCCGCTTTGGTAGAAAATTCGTAATATACCTACCAAAGACGAATTATCTTAGATCGCGATAAATTTCTTAGGGGCAGAGAGTAGAGGTTAGGTACGACAGTACGGGGGTACTGTCGTACCTAACCTCTACTCTTACTCTGCACAAAATCTTAACTCGAGATTGGCAGATATGCTTTATCAATAGGTCCTCAACTCCACTCACGCAGCTCTCACTTACGTTGAATAAGTGAGGGGTCCTGCATCAATTCTATTCAGCTCATTTTCCGCACGTGCCTGACGCTTACCGGTCTCGGGCGGGACACACGATGAAGTACTGCTGCATTCAAGACTTATCTTATTTACCTTCATGAGCATAGTAGGGTGTACGTTAGGCGGCGGCGGCGTGACCGCGGGCGGCGGCGTCGGCGCCGGCGGAGGCGTGGGCGGCGGCGAAGGCGTTGGAGGCGGGGTCGGCTCGTTCTCCGCGCGCGCCAGACGCTTGCCGGTCTCGGGGCAGACTGTCAGCGGGCGTTCGGGGCTCGGCGGCGGGATGGGGCCGAGGTCAGTAGGGAAGGGGTCTTCGACGCCGTCTGACGTGTCTGATGATGGGTCCTCCTGATGGTAAATGAGTTCATGAACAAAAACAATGCAGTTACTTTATTGTTTAAAAGAACCGGACACCTCTGACAAAGATTGGGTCCAGCTGGCTCAGGATCGAGTTGCATGGTGTCCAGCGGGAGATTCTTGCCCGGCCGTGGAACACATCAGACAATTATTGTAATGCAGCCAGCAGCGTCTTGGGGACGACGCTTCCGACTGGTATTGATATGGATCAGTTGAGCTACCTGTAGATTACTTGCAACAGTTTGCAGTTAGCTCAATTGTTTCAATTGTTAATACTAGTTCTAATTTTTTTCTATTATTTATTTTCTTTTTGAATAAAGGCCTGCCCTTAGTTATTATTGTAATGATAAATTTACGGGGTAAATTCGGTGACGCGGAGTGAAACGGTATCGACCAATCAGCAATCAGAGAGTGTGTTCATTGCGTACCAATGTGGTTGGTCGATTCGATTCAACGCAGTGGAAACGCAACCCACAGCTGTTACTTCAATCAATTATCATCAGCTAGTTATAGATAACTAAATGACATGATAATGTAATGGATATAAATCCATTACTAGTTTTATGGCTCATTTCGTCAACCTCCTATCTGTCCTTTTCGCATCTACATATGCAGCAATATGACCGTATTGGATAAATTTCTTACCTCAAAGTCGAATAGCATCTGCGGCACTTGCTTGTCTCTGACGCGCACGATGTTGCCGCCGGCCGTCGACACGGAGTACCCGCCTCGGCCGCGGCCTCTACTCGCGCCGCCTCGTCTTAGTAAACTGTCGCCCTGAGAAACATTAAGTATAGGTATATTTTATTTGAACTTAAAATTCTGACATTTGGTGTGTAGTAATCTTTTCTGATTTGCCTAGATATTTTGCATTTAGCAAATTGAGGGGCAAACGCAAATGCAGCTCAGCAAACAAAATGAAAAAGTATTGAATACGGTACTAAGGATATTATTTGTTCGAAAACTAATGCGTATGATGCATTAAGATTATTATTTCATTTTACAAATTTGCGTAGTGGTTATCTTACGAAAATTTTTATTGACAATAATTATGGTGTTATGGGAGTTTTCATCACCGTTAAATATGTGATGACGAGTAAGAAGTCATCGGCAAAATGTGTTGCAGACTTCTATAAGTAAAACATCAGAAAACCGTCATGCAGAACTCTTTTTGATTTCTGTGAAGTAGCAAAAAAATATAAAAATTCGGTCCTTTAATTTGTTGCTCTAGGCTCAAGCCTACTCAGCCTGCTGGTAAATCCGCCACAGCTTCCACGTGCATCGGTGGCAATGAAAGTGTAAACTTACTTGTTGGAGTTTCTTATTCTGTAGTATGTTTACAGGCGAGGCGGAAGGACTGGCTCCCACCGGACGCTGGATCGTGCGCTGGATGATCTTCTGTCCAGATGGAGTGATTATGGTCTTCTCTGTGACTTGCTGACCCAGGGCTCCGTATGTCTTCTTTATCTAATGACAAAAACACTAATATTATAAACTAGCTGCGCCCTGCGGCTTCGTCCGCGTGGAAATCATACAAATTTTAGAAATATATCACATCCCTTAGGCGTAGTTTTGTATAAAAAAATACGTGATTCATTATTTACTTTACAGTCTATTTATACCAAGTTTTGAGTGAATCGAAACAAGGAATAATAATTTTTCATAGAAAAATTACAAGACGCTGGCTGTATTGCCCTGCTGTATGGCAATGCTAATGCGCTGCGCCAGATACTCACCAGCTCTCGAGTCATTCATTCATTATAAATAGATAAGTACTAGAAAAATGGTAGGTAAACTAGATTTTAGAATCCCAAGGTATTTTTTCGTAAAGCAAAACTTTTGTGTCTGAAAACTTAGTTAACTGATAAGAATAAAATAAAACCACAGGCAACCGCAGGCAAGATATCCACTAAAAACAATAACTTCAACGACGTACATATAAAAAAAAGCACACGCGCGAAAAATGTGCAGCTTTCGAGCTCGAAGAATGACTAGAAACAAACGATAAATGAAAGCTGTCTCCAAAAATTATTTGGTGCTTCTACGATTTGCTCTGATGATACAGTGTCGTAAATATTTTCCACTAGTATTTCTTTGTTTTTGTAACCTCTATGTTTCCAAAAATATATCGTAATATTGTATTTACAATAAGCTTGTATCAGGAATAAAACATGTAGCATATCATTGAATTATCCAAGCAATAGCCTGAACAAAGCTTCAAAACAATGCAGTAGTTTGCCCCATTTCTGGCACTCAAAGTCTACATGTTTCATAGATTCACGTGTGGCAAATAAATGGGGGGACATCAAAATCACCAAGTTAAGAACTATACTCACACTCGATCCCAAGTTGGAACGAACTGGCGATTTCTTTACTTCTTCCTGTTTTTTCTGAAATAGAAAATTTTATTTATTAACTATTATTTTATTTTTAACATTTTGGAGAAACTTACAGCTTGGTTTACAAAAAATCTAATGAAAATATAGAACATGCCTGAATAGACCAGTGCATGTTTGTTGAAGGCTAACCACAAGTTTCCGCAGGTAGATACTTAAAATAGCATGATACACAGTAAGTTGACCACAAATTGGAAATAACATAAACATTATAAATAAATAAAAAGAAATAAATAATGCTGGACAATTCACACAGCATTATCTAGCCCCAAGCTAAGCAGAGCTTGTGTTATGGGTACTAGATAACTGATATACTTAATACAATACACTACATAGATAGATATTTTTTATAATATTATTTTTACGCCCGCTGCGCCACGGAGATAAAATATCTATCTATGTAGTGTATTGTATTAAGTATATCAGTTATCTAGTACCCATAACACAAGCTCTGCTTAGCTTGGGGCTAGATAATGCTGTGTGAATTGTCCAGCATTATTTATTTATTTATTTACTAGCTGTACCCGCGACTTCGTTCGCGATTGCCTTACCTGCCGACTAATTAAGTTCACATTTAACCATAGTCTCTCATATTATGAAACGCCGCCGTCCAAAAAATCGTGTAGGGTCTACGGGGGATAGCATATTGTCATCTTCAATCCCATTCTTTATCCACACGACTTTTAGCTACGACTCGGCCAGCGTCAGTGTTAAGAAGTGTCCTATTCGTTTGACTTACTCACAGCTGGGGCCCTATTCTGCTATACTAATCGCTTCACTATGACAGGGCTATCGTCACAGATTGACACTTTTTGGTATTCCACCTTGGATGAAAGAAATTATGATGAATGCAGATGGAGAGACGCGCGTCAAGTTTGAAACTACATATTAATTTATCTCGCGCGCACTATCTGGAATTTTATTAATCTAAGGATTCTACGTGATGATTCTGCGACGATTCCATTGTCATACTGAAGCAATTGTTTTGCAGAATTGGGCTCCTGATCCATTTGACTGGACCACCGTAATTTTTTTTCGTTAGTAGGAAGGTACAGTTGGCTGTGTACCACAATAAAAAATATTTTTCTGCGGTCCAGTTAGTTTAAGTGGACCACAATAATTAATTAATTTAATTGTACACGAAGTTTGGTTGGAGTAAGACTCCAACCAAACTTCGCTGGACCAGCTAAACCACCATATATCATGTAAGGCAGGAACCTAACTTATTTTTCCAAGACCCACCACCTTAGTAGGTAGGAACCTAACTAATGGGTGCGTCTTGGAAAAATAAATAGATAGGAACTTACCTACCCTTTATCTACTAATTTTTTTCTTCAATCTACAGATTATTTCATCAATCTACTGATTTTCTACTCGACTTTCTACTGATTTAGTCATATTCGATCTTGCATCTCTGTTTCTAACAAAAAGAATGCATGAAATCGGACGACGCGTAGACCCCTCGGGTTGCGCGATTTAAGAATTCTACTTTTTCCTCTCTCCCAGGAGAACCTTACTGAATTTCAGGATAAAATGTATTCCATGTCCTTTCTTGTAGTATGAACTCAAAACGTGCCAAGTTACATTCCAACTCATTACCTATGTAGTTTCGGCGTGATGAGCGGTGAAGGAATTTAACTTTCATCCCCTCTGCCAGGGCAACCTTACTGAATTCCGGGATAAAATGTATCTTTCCTCATAGTACGAACTAAAATCACGCCGAGTTGCATTCGAATTCATTAAGTAGTTCCGTCGTGATGCGCGGTTAAAGAATTTTACTTTCATTCTCTCTCCCAGGGGAACCTTACTGAATTCCAGGATAAAAAGTATCCTATGTCCTTTCTCGTGGTATGACCTAAAATCGTACCGAGTTTTATTTCAATACCTTAAGTAGTTCCGTCGTGATGCGCAGTTAAAGAATTTTACTTTCACCCCCTCTCCCAGGGAAACCTGACTGAATTCCGAGATAAAAAGTATCCTATGTCCTTCCTCGTGGTATGATCTAAAATCGTGCCGAGTTTCATTTCAATACCTTCAGTAGTTTCGGCGTGATGCGCGTTTAACAAACAGACAGACAGACAGACAGACAGACAGACAGACAGACAGACATGAATGAAAAAAATTGCAGTTTTGGCTTCAGTATCGATAATAGAGTGCCCTCCAAAAAAAATTTTCAAAATATCTTCAATGTACAGAATTGGACCTGTTACAGTTTTATTATAAGTATAGATTATGAATAGAAAATAGTAAAAAAAACAAGAAATAAGTTACATAGGTAACATAATTTTGTAGTTAGCTTGCACTTGAAACAAATGTAGCTGTGTCGTTCCTGAGGTCGTAAGAGGCGACTATGGGATATCCATCGGGGGCGGGCAGCAGCGCCCCCTGCAGGACAATTCTATCACCGAACTGCGATCTTCAACCGCATGCCCAGCTTGGGGATTATGGGCATTACCCCCATGAGGTAAAAGCCAATAAGGCGCTTATCAGAGGGAGGCCTGCGTCCAGCAGTGGACCAATACTGTTGAGGTTGAGGTTGAAAAAATTATAACTAAGTAAGCGTCTAAGCTTACTTGTATTGGTTTTGAATATGTCTACCTCACTGACTCCATAATGATTGATTTCTGTTTCAGAGTTCTATATTCCTACATACAAGTTACACAAACACCTTTCATTTTCGAGTCTGTTATTATTTATACTTATTTTGCAATCCTATTAATTGTGCCCAACGATTGGAAAGCACAAAACTTAAAACGTGGTAAATATCCCGTTGTAAATGACTTTAATCCTATTACAATTTGTGTGGTTTACGGGTTACAAATTATGTCTTAAGCTAAAGCAATAAAATCCCTATTAGAGCACTAAATGCATAGTGCTCTCATAGGAATTTTATTGCTTTGTGGGGTTAATAATTACCTACTTATATTGCAACTGACACCTTTTAACCAACTAGAAACAAAAAGAGAGGAATGGAAAAACATATGTATTTTTACCTGTTTAGCAGCCAATATCTGTTTCCTGATGACATCTTGGTCAATGTTAGCAAGCCCGGGCCCTATCTTGCCGGGTGAGTCAATCTTCATAATTCCTGAGCTCTTCGACATTATGTACACACCTGCGCCAAAAAGAAAAAATGTTTTATGGCGAACTCAAGCCTAGATGTGGGTATTTATATATACAGGGTGTAAGAAAAAGTAAGGACCAAACTTTCTTTTTTCGAAATTCTTCCAAATTTGTTTTAGAAAAAATAAAATGACCACTTGACAAGGAAATTACTGATGCATATATTATTATAACCAACCAACTAACCACAAAAGTGTGGTTCTAGCTTAATTTGAATTGATAGGTGAGTTGCAGTTATAGTTACAACTGAAGAAGCGAAAGATTACAACACAACAAGTTAGTAGATGAATAGCTAAGACTACTGATATATTAATTACAGTGCAGTGCATAGGGCTCCGAACACATAGTCCACATTTAGTACCTGTACTGAGATTAGGCATATGTTTAGGGTCAACTTTGATGACCCCCTTGATGTTCGGCATCCCTTTCCCGCTCAAGCCGAGAGTTTTGACCAGCTCGGGGTCGAGAGACGTCTTTGGTGATGACTGGCCATTCACCACTTTCTTCTCGACTGTAACTTTACCAATATTTCTTTATTAGAACTGCGCCGTCACTAGCCAGTGCCTGACAAGAATATATTCCAATAATGACGTCATATTTTGGACGTGTCATGACAGACAAACAAAACGCAATGCGAGGCAATTTCTAACTACTCAATGATTCGTATCCTACTAATATTATAAAGCCGAAAGTTGTGAAATCTGAATTTTTGTTACCTTGGATCTCCAAAACTACTGAACAGATCAAGATAAAATTTGGCGTACGTTTAGAGCAAAGCCTAACTTAGATAATAAGCTACTGATTATACCGAAAATACGCGTGCGAAGCCGCGGGCAGAAGCTAGTCATTGATATATTTTTTTCGTACTACGATGTGCAATAACTATGCATCCAAAATATGACGATAGATCAGGCTTCTTACATTTATTATCGGCTCCATCGGAGTAGTCCTCGTCGTCGCTAGAGGCTTCCTTCTTTATTTTCTTAGCCGCTGGTTCGCTGTCGTCGGCGCCACACCACGCCTTCACTTGGTCCAATGCTCGAACCTTGCTGGTTCGCTGAAGTCGCCTACACATTTTGAGATGATGAGCCATATATAAACCAGCTGCTACAATGATCGCCAACCCGAATGTCATTACACATCACATTATCACATGAGGCGTTTAGGGGGGGAGGGGGATCGAGCCAAACCTCACATAATCTCGTATTACGTAATTATTTTTTCACGAATTAAACTGATTTTTTTTTGTTAAAATATCTCACTGTAGTTCGACACTACGTTCATAATAAATTGTTATTTTTTTAAATAAATCCAACACAATCAAGTACGTACTTTCAGATTATCTTATTTACATTAAAAATACGCATTTTGAAAATCTCCTGCGAGATTAGAGTTCGGGGGAGGGGGTCGAGTAAATCTTACGACATCTTACCAAGGGGAAGGGAGGGGTAGAAAAATCGCCTCATGTAATTAATGGATGCCCCCTAGGTCCATCAGTAGGCTGGTGTTGTTGTTGCTACAATAATGGCGGTACACACCCCGAGACAGACCGAGCATGAGTGTGTACATGGTGTACTCGACGTCCAAAGGAGGGTGCAATACCGCTATTTAAGATACAGACAGCCAGACCATTGAGTCTTCCTAAATATAAATTTGTACAAAATAAGATGCGAAACTTACCCTGTAGGTGTCAAAGCAGGTGTATCCGCTTTCTTGACCACTTGTTTGACTATCTGTGGTGTAGGTGTATTCATTTGCTTGACCTGTCAAGATAGAAAGTCAAAAATATTAACGCAATTTGGTTAAAAATTAGCTTTTGTAGGTAATCTAGTCAAATCGATATGCGAATGTAACTCTTGTCTAAACTTTAGTTACCTTTTCACGCCTAAACGGTTGAACGGATCATAATCGATGTCGATGAAATTACACAAGGATATAGTTTGGATTAATCGGTATTCCAGGGTACACTACACAGGCTACTTTATTTATGTCCGAGAAAAACGCGCGCGAAACCGCGGGCAGAAGCCAGTAAGTGGATATACCTGTACTGGGTGTTGTTGTTGCTGCTGTTGCGCCTTCAGTGCTTTGAGCTCCTTTTGCCGGGCGAGTTGCTTTTCGAAAGCTTCTAGAAGATGTTTACACGTTTCCATGTTCTCAACTGGTTCCCATGTGTTCTGGTCACTGCAGAAATAGATAAAATTATACTAACCATTTTTCCAAGGTTTTTTAAGATCTAGAAAAAGATATCACGAACCATAACCTCGAAAATTAAACAGTCCAATTATTAAAGATTTTTGCGCTCTTTTTGTTTATTATTATGAGTTTTAAATATGAGTGCCAAATTTTATTTTGGTTTCAGGTTTGTCATCCAACATCTTGCATACCCCAATAATGGTTTGGTATTCAAAACATTTTGAAGTTAAAATTAACAAAAGCTTAGAAATGGTGAAGGAAAATTATAAGGGAATAAAAATTTCCAAAGATTTTGATAGCTTAATATAATGAACCCTATCACCACACACATTTTTAGTAAGGCACAATTTTTATACTAGATAAAGTCGCCTATGGTGGAATTCTCGCGAATGCGCGTGATAGCCACGACACGGTCAATGTACTATACATACCATACATATCGATACTTAAGCATAGTTTTGTAAACAAATTGAGTTAGGACCTTTGGATAATAAAGGGAACCAGCAGTTGGGTACTGGACCACTATGTGAGAGGACGTTGTTTCATTCACAAAACCGCCCCCTATTCTATATCTATATTTATAATTTACCCCTTCTATCATCAGAAGTGGGATAAAGAACCCTATTTAAAGACAATTAAAATAATAAAAATAAAGTGTAAAAACAGACAATTTATGGAATAAATGTAAGTTAGTGAAACAGACTGATCTTAAGTGTAAATAGACAGTAAACCTGGTGATTAGACAAGTTAATTCATAAGTGAAAATAACTAAGGTGAAAAGTGAAAATGAGTGAAAAAAATAAAAAGGGACCGAAACGAAAACATAGTTCGGACCGACTTCCTACGAGTGCTGAGCCGGGACCGGGACCGGGAACAACACCGTCACAGTTTGGTGGATCAACGAGTAAGGCAATTGCATTGCCAACATTTGACCCGGATATAGGAGCAATAGAGGCTTCAGAATGGTGTGCGGAAGTGCAAGCTTTAGCTGAAAGAAACGGATGGGATGATATCGAGAGAGACCATCGCGAGATGTGTACCGTTTTTGGTGGGACGGGCTCACGATCTGTACAAGGAATGGACCCCACTTTTAAGGAACTGGCCTTCACTAAAAGAAGACTTAATGACCACTTTCCCTAAGTGCAGAGATTTACATCGAGATTTTAAAATTGCTGCTAACATGAGTAGCGATCAATATGCTACAGTGTCTATATATGCTGCTAAAAAGCACCGTATTTTAAAACAGCTACGACTCAAATTCAGCGAGAGTGAAATACTCGAACTTATTACCGGAGGAATAACTGACCCACATGCAAAATCTATTGCTGGTGGTGCTAACTCTATTACTATGCTCTATGAAAGACTGGCCCGATACTTACCTATTTCTCTTTCAAACAAAATAAAAGATAGCGAGAATTCTGAGCACCCCCATAAACGATCAAAACAAGAACTGAAGAGGTGCAATCGCTGTAATCGACTAGGTCATCTGCAACGCGACTGTCGAACCAGGGAAGAAAACCTACCGAACAGCGGACAAGGCTCAAGATCGTCCTCTAATAAGATTCTGCAGTGCACGTTTTGCCGAAAGAAAGGCCACAGTGTCGAAAATTGTTGGACAAAACAAAGGGCACAACCAACCAAACGAGGCAAAGATGTGAATTATGTACCACAACAGTGATTGATTATTAATGAAAAACCATTACATGGCTTAATTGACAGTGAAGCGTCTTGTTCTCTAATGAAAGACAGCCTTGCTAGGTCATTGGGAAATTTGGGAATACATCGTCAACCATCATTTATTCACATCTGTGGGTTGTCAAATAACGTTTTAACCGTTTTAACGTCAACTGAGAAAATTACAGCGGTGGTTCAAATGGAAAACCTCGCATTGGAAATAGATTTTCAAATCGTCCAAAACAACGACATACGTTATGAAGCAATAATTGGCCGCGACGCTATAACATCAAGCGATATCATGTTCGTAACTACTTGCGAAGGAACCACGATAACAAGGCGCTCTCAGTCTCCCATGAAGTACGGACTTGTTTATAATTTGGAGGAAGCGATTAAAGTATGTTTGGTTCAAGCTCCAAACGAAGCGCAAAAGAACTTACGTGAGCTTTTAAATAAACACGCTGGACTCATTGCTTCGACGAATAACATTCGACAAATAAAAACTGCTAAGATGGAAATACGCACAACGACAACTGAGCCTGTTGTTTATAATGACAAGAAACTTGGTTATTGCCTCACGACTTAGGTTTCATCAACGATATTTCGTTGATGAAACCTACGGACTACCACGCAGCACACCCGCAGAGGTATCGACGGCAGACTTGGTGCAGCAAGCAAACTCCTTGTCTAATAGACAAGGAGTTTGCTTGCTGCACCAAGTCTGCCGTCGATACCTCTGCGGGTGTGCTGCGTGGTAGTCCGTAGACTTGGTGCAGCAAGCAAACTCCTTGTCAATAGACAAGGAGTTTGCTTGCTGCACCAAGTCTGCCGTCGATACCTCTGCGGGTGTGCTGCGTGGTCGTCCGTATGGCGGGACGGCGATAATGTGGAGATCCAGCCTGTTTACGAGTGCTAGCGTCGTTCAGTGCGAGAGCGACCGTATTACGTCCGTCCTGTTAGGAATAGGCGACAAGAGTGTGCTAGTCTTTAGTGTATATATGCCCGTTAATTGCGAAGAAAATCTGCCAGAATATACCGAATGCCTTGCGCAGATTAGTGCCATTATTGAGAATGCGGATATTGAATGTGTGTTTGTAATGGGCGACTTTAACGCGCACCCTGGTTCTCTTTTTGGAAAAGAGCTGACAGATTTTTGTGACGAGCAATTAATGCAATGTTTGGATATGCAGATTCTCCCGGCTGATACCTACACTTTTGTGAGTGACGCGCACGGCACGTGTAGATGGCTTGACCACTGCATTACGACTGCGGCGGCAAGCATGCTGGTGTCTAAGATTCATGTACAGTATGACTCGTTCTGGTCAGACCACTTTCCTATGATAGTTACTTGTAATTTTAATTTGATAAGAATTAAATCTAATGACCACCTAAACTCGCAAGTACAAAAACATGTATGGGGGGTGAGGGATCAATCTCAAATTGACATCTATACTAAGTTATGTACTGAAAAATTTTCTAGTCTGTTATACAATTTTAATTCTGATGTTTTTTTTACATGTTCAGAAATAGATAAATGTTCTAACTGTGATCATTTTAAACAAATAGATATTTTTTACAATGAAATTATTCAAATATTAAAATCTTCGGCTGTACATTGTTTTAGTAGGAAACGTTTGAATAATAAAAAGTTAGTAGGATGGAATTACCATGTACGCGAGCTACACGTAAAGGCTAGAAACAGTTTTAAGGAGTGGGTAATGTATGGTAGGCCATGCTCTGGTATTTATCATGATGCAATGAAAAACTCGCGAAGGAAATTTAAAACGGCTGTTAAATATATACAAAACAACCAGCATAAAATTAAAATGGATATGCTTGCCCGCCAGCACTCTTCAGGTAATTTTGTTCAATTCTGGAAAGAAACTAAAAAGTTGGACAGTAAGACTAGTATGCCCGTAAATGTAGAAGGTGAAGAGAATAAAAAGAACATAGCTAATTTATTCAGGAATCATTTTAATGTTTATGACACCACAAATTGTGTAAGTATATCAAATGTAGCTTTAGATAACGGCCATGGTGATGAAGGGACCTACCTCCCAATAAAGATAACAACAGAACACATTGAACTCATACTAAGGAAAACCAAAAGAGGTAAATCACCTGGACACGATGGGCTAAGTATTGAACACGTGCTGTATGCGGGCCAGCATATTTGTTCTGTGCTTACCAAGCTATTTAATCTTTGCCTACGCCATAGCTATCTACCAGCAGAAATGATAAGGACGGTAGTTGTCCCGATAATTAAAAATAAGACTGGAGACGTCTCTCGCATGGCCAATTATAGGCCAATCTCGTTGGCCACAATAATGGCAAAGATACTTGAACGAATTATACAGACTAATATTGCACCTTCCCTGTCTATAGACGATGGACAATTTGGTTTCAGACCACACGTAGGAACTGACATGGCAATCTTCTCTCTGAAGCAAGTGGTAGATTACTATAAAGCGGGAGAAACGAGTGTTTATGCGTGTTTTCTCGACTTGAGTCGAGCATTTGACTCTATTAATCACGAATTGCTATGGGACAAGCTAAAGCGCACAAATGCCCCAAGGGATGCTGTTGGTTTGCTCACATATTGGTATCGTAACCAAACTAACAGTATCAAGTGGGGCATGGAACTCTCTGACTGCTACACCCTGTCTTCCGGCGTAAGACAGGGGGGGCTGACCTCTCCTGATCTTTTTAATGTCTATATCAATGATTTGATCGTGGAGCTGAGCAGCACCCCGGTTGGGCTTAAATTGGATGACAGATACGTCAATAATTTAAGTTATGCCGATGATATGGTGTTGCTTAGCCCCTCGGTAAAGGGTTTAAGGAAGTTGATCAAGATCTGTGAGAGGTACGCTAAAGACCATGGCCTGACCTATAACGTTAAAAAAACGGAACTGGTAATATGCAAATCCGGAAAAGGTCCTGATTATGTACCAGATGTCATGCTGAATGGGCAGCTTATCAAAATAGTTGAACAGTTCAAGTATCTTGGCCATATTGTGACGTTAAGTGGCAGAGATGATGAGGATATTGAACGACAGCGTAGAGCGTTGTGTGTTGTCGGCAATATGATCATAAGAAAATTTTCAAAATCCTCTCGAGACGTAAAATTAACTTTATTTCGCTCATTCTGCCAGACTTTTTATACCTGTCAGCTCTGGACGAATTACACTAAGAAAGCTCATAATGGCATACGTGTTGCCTATAACAATATCTTTAGACAACTTTTGGGACTTGAACGATACTGCAGTGCCTCAGGCATGTTTTTTGAAGCGCGGGTGGATTCCTTTAACGCCATACAAAGAAACCGGGTTGCCAGATTTATGTCTAGAGTTGACAGGTGTAAAAACTCTGTTATAGCTAGTCTGGCAGAAAGAATTTTTTTGACAAATATGTTTAGACGATGGGTGCTAATCGCATCTTAATTAGTATAAGTACATTCTGTTTTTTTTTTATATTATGTAGGTATCAGTGTGTACCTATTTATTTATTTTTTAATTCTATGTGTAGCTTTTTTATCATATGAAAATTGATGTTGTTTTAACTTTTTATCTATTATGGATCTTGTGTCTGAATAAAGAAATTATTATTATTATTATTATAATCCTTATCGTATGTCAGCGTCTGAGCGTACTAGGGTACAAGAGATTGTTACGGAACTTTTAAAAAATAACATCATACGAGAGTCGACTTCACCCTACGCTTCGCCAATTATTTTAATAAAAAAAAGATTCAAGCGATAGATTATGCGTGGATTTTCGAGCTCTGAATCGAATCACGATAAAAGATAGATATCCTTTACCTTTGATCGATGACCAATTGGATAAGCTAGGAAAAGCTCGGTATTTTACTACACTAGACATGGTATCCGGTTTCCATGGGATACCGGTGGATGAAAATTCAGTTGAGAAGTTAGCTTTTGTGACCCCTGATGGACATTACGAATGGTTACGTGTCCCTTTTGGCGTTTCGAATGGACCCAGCTGTTTCAACGAGCAGTGAACACTGCGCTAGGAACATTAGCACAAAATACAGCCCTGGTATACATAGATGACATCATTATCCCGTCCATGACTATAGCTGAAGGGTTGGAGCGATTGGACCTAGTACTCAAAGCTTTGGATGATGCAGGATTTACGTTAAATTAAAAAAATGCAAGTTTCTGCAAACAGAAATCGAGTATTTAGGGCGGGTTGTGTCCAAAGATGGCATCCGCCCGGGAAATTCTAAAGTAGAAGCCTTGATACATGCCCCTATTCCTAAAAATATAAAACAGGTTCGGCAACTGATGGGTCTTGCAGGATACTTTTGCAAATACATTCCTGAATTCGCAACAAAAACTGCATGCATTACAGACCTTCTGCGCAAAGAGACAAACTTTTGTTGGTCGGAAGACTGTGAAAAGTCTCGAAAATACTTGATTGAAAAACTGACGAACCAACCCCTATTAGTTGTGTTTGATCCTGAAATGAAACCGAATTACATACAGATGCAAGCAGCTTAGGATTTGGCGCTATTTTGTTTCAAAGACATGACAAAGAACTCCGAGTTGTGTCATATACTACAGCACACCTGCTTGCACAGCTTCACCTGAAGAATCTAAATATCATAGCTTTGAATTGGAAACCCTTGCGATCGTGAACGCCTTGAAATACTTCAGAGTTTATCTTCTGGGCTTAAAGTTTAAACTAATCACTGACTGCAACGCCGTGAAGGCGACATCAAAATAAAACGGGATTTATTGCCTAGAGTGGCCAGATGGTGGGCATATGTACATACAAAATTTTAATTTTGACATTGAATACAGAAAAGGTAGTAGCATAAAACACGTCGATTTCCTGAGCAGAAATCCACCACAAAACCAAGTTGTGGAAGAGGTACAAATAAATGACCAAATAACATGGCTCGAAGCTACACAAAAAAAAAAAGATCCTGAAGTGATCGAAATAATAAGGAGAATTCAAGAAAATCCAGATAGCTTAGCTAGAATATTCTATGAAAGATGGAATCTTATTACAAGTTTTTGAAAATGAGAACAAAAAACCGTATTATTGCCTATGGAAAACCTAAGAAGTTCACAGCTTGTTATGGCATTAGAACCATCATTTAGTTTGTTTGGCACAACAAAACGATTAATACCTAACTGACAAAGGAACCAATTTTTCGAGTAATGAAACAAAAGTGCTACTGAGGAGAATGGATATTGATATACATTACATATCGACTGGCGCGAGTCGAGCGAACGGACAGGCTGAAAGATATGTCGCCACAGTGTTAAATTTGTTAGCCTGTGAAGTAAGTCGAGGATCAGAATGGTCGAGCGTTCTTTGGAAAATACAACTCACCTTAAATACCACTGTGCAAAGCCGGAACTTGAATCAGATGTTGATGTCCGACAGCTAAAAATAACTGCAGAAGAACGACTCAGAAACAATGCTCTAAAAACCAAACAACGATTCGATAGAATGCGTAGAAATAATATTAAATTAAAAGAAGGCGACATTGTTTATGTTCAACAACAAAGAACACGGTTGAACAAATTAGAACCACGGTATAATGGACCATATGCTATTGAAAAATGTTTACCAAATGACAGGTACAGAGTAAGAAACGTACAAAAGAAAACAACACAAATAGTTCCAAAGGACAGAATACGGCCAAGTGATAGACAACTCCAATATAAACAAAAAAAAAAAAAAAAAAACTCAACTACTTTGTTGTCGTATCTAATAATACGGCATGAAAATCAAATTGGCGTAAGCAACTCCTAATAGAGTCTGCATGGATCGCCGAATAAATGAAAATAAAAGCAACTCCTAATAGAGTGTGCGTAGATCACAGACTAAATAAAAATCAAATTGGCGTAAGCAACTCCCAATAGAGTGTGCATGGATCGTCGAATAAATAAAAATCAAATTGGCGTAAGCAACTCCCAATAGAGTCTGCATGGATCGCCGAATAAATGAAAATAAAAGCAACTCCTAATAGAGTGTGCATAGATCACAGACTAAATAAAAATCAAATTGGCGTAAGCAACTCCCAATAGAGTGTGTATGGATCGTCGAATAAATAAAAATCAAATTGGCGTAAGCAACTCCCAATAGAGTCTGCATGGATCGCCGAATAAATGAAAATAAAAGTAACTCCCAATAGAGTGTGCATGGATCGTCGAATAAATAAAAATCAAATTGGCGTAAGCAACTCCCAATAGAGTGTGCATAGATCGCCGAATAAATGAAAATAAAAGCAACTCCTAATAGAGTGTGCATAGATCGCAGACTAAATAAAAATATAATTGCGTAAGCAACTCCCAATAGAGTGTGCATGGATCGCCAAAATAAATAAAATATAATTGCGTAAGCAGCTCTTTATGGAGTGTGCATGGATCGCATAAGTCACTCGTAAGGGTGGCATTATGAATAAGTTTACCTTAAACTTATATTTCTAATTCCAGGTACAGTGAGACAAAGCTTCGAGAGCGAAGCCTGGGCAGGAAGGCCGTGATAGCCACGACACGGTCAATGTACTATACATACCATACATATCGATACTTAAGACGGCATTCACAAGTAAACCAGAAATTCCACGGTTATCTTGTACAAATTCTATGGTTTTCGTTCGTTGATTGAAATAACAATTACTTGTTAATAATAGTTCGTTTTCTCTTCTTCAATAATAATAGAACAAATTTTAGAAAACTTATTTATTTATTTTATAATAATCATTCTACCGATGCATGTTTACGCAAAAAGTCTCGCGAGACCTATCTAATTTGATCTAATTTGTAGATTCTATTGAATATAGATAAATAAAATATATTTTTTTAGATTGCAAATATCCTATTCTTCAATAATAATAGAATACATTTTTGTTATAGGCCTCTATGTAAACAAAAAAAAACCTGAACCGAATTCAATTATCGACCGAAAAGGCTTCAAAAAAACCCCAATATCTCCGAAGTTCTACGTCATTTTGACATAATATTTATACCTTAATAATCCTCAACATTTGCTTAAACTACAATATTAATGTTATTTATTAAATCACTACCATGATTTTTTTATGAATTTATTAAAAGTGCTATATATTTCATTGCACCGGCGATCTGCCCTCAGTACCGCGCGAGCGCTTGTCGAGGTCGGACCTATGTCAGTTTTTTTCACGCACTGCGTCAGAGTGTGCGTGCTAGAACATCGTAAATTACGACCAAAGTTTTTGATCGTTGTAAGTATTTACATTCGTACAGTATTTTCAATTACTATTTAGTTTGTACATTTTTTATTATAATACAGGATAGATAACTCATTATAGTTATCCCAACACAGTAAGGGGTTAGGGTACAGTACATCTGGTCCGAATCTCAAACTGATCCGCGGACGAGATGTCCACTTCAATTTTGTGTTGGGGTACATCTGGTCCGAATCTAAATTCTCTTGATTTTAGATTCGGATCAGTTGTACTCTTCGTTACTTTTCAAGGTTTCTGAATCGAAATACATCCAGCACAAATGCTGCCAGATTTCTAATGGTAAAACATAGTACTTGTCAAGATCTACATTTAGGATGACAGCTATCCTCAAATCACGATATCTCAGGAACTGACCATCCCAGAGCACCAGTTTCTAAAGTGAAATTGTAGTACTCGTCGAGATCTACATTTTTGATGACAGCTGTCAAACTTCAAATCACTATATCTCAAGAACTGACCATCGCAGAGCACCAGTTTCTAAAGTGAAATTGTAGTACTCGTCGAGATCTACATTTTTGATGACAGCTGTCAAACTTCAAATCACTATATCTCGGGAACTGACCATCGCAGAGCACCAGTTTCTAAAGTGAAATTGTAGTACTCGTCGAGATCTACATTTTTGATGACAGCTGTCAAACTTCAAATCACTATATCTCGGGAACTGACCATCGCAGAGCACCAGTTTCTAAAGTGAAATTGTAGTACTCGTCGAGATCTACATTTTTGATGACAGCTGTCAAACTTCAAATCACTATATCTCGGGAACTGACCATCGCAGAGCACCAGTTTCTAAAGTGAAATTGTAGTACTCGTCGAGATCTACATTTTTGATGACAGCTGTCAAACTTCAAATCACGATATCTCTGGAACTGACCATCGCAGAGCACCAGTTTCTAAAGTGAAATTGTAGTACTCGTCGAGATCTACATTTTTGATGACAGCTGTCAAACTTCAAATCACTATATCTCGGGAACTGACCATCGCAGAGCACCAGTTTCTAAAGTGAAATTGTAGTACTCGTCGAGATCTACATTTTTGATGACAGCTGTCAAACTTCAAATCACGATATCTCGGGAACTGACCATCGCAGAGCACCAGTTTCTAAAGTGAAATTGTAGTACTCGTCGAGATCTACATTTTTGATGACAGCTGTCAAAATTCAAATCACTATATTATGTCGGGCACTGACCTATACGGTATCCCATTATGAGTAGATCGCCTCGATCGATCGACTTACAAAAAAATTATTTTTGAGATTTGCCCCCCGGGATCCCCGTCCCCCGTGGGGGCTCCTGAGCCGAGTCATACTGATGAAAAATTTTAGGGGCGTTGTATAGAGGGGGTCGAATGATTTCGACTCCAAAAAAAAAATATCCCCCCTTGCCCCCCCGGACCCCTCTTTTGAGAGTACTACGAGATGCCGTCGCGATAGAGGAGTTCCAATTGCGGGATCGTATAGGTTTCTTCTCGAATTGGAAGAAAAAAAAAATCACCACCCTCCCTCCCCAATTTTCAACCCCCCCTCCCCCCTTTGATATCTCCCAACTGAGTACGAAAGAAGAAAAATTTTTTCACGTTCGTGTAGAGGGTTTAATAGCAATTTTATTGCAAAAAAAAAATTCCATACTTTTCGAAGAAAATCATTACATCCTTGAAAACCAAGTCAAAGAAAAATACGAAAAAACAAACCAACGATAAACTGATTACGTTGATATGTAGTATTTTACAATAATATACTTATTCACACTCTTATTTGTACACGTTTACACTCTTATGTACAATCTCAATTTACGAAATGAGATGCTCAAAATGTCCATTATTTTGATTATTCGTAGAACTCACTCAAACCGTTTTAATTAAATAAACAATAAATAAATAAACAAAACCACACACAGTCAGAGTTTGACATAATAATGATAAAGTTTGAAAAAAAAAAAGAAACAATGCGTTTGAAACACAAATTTTCTATTCAACCAAGTGTTTTTGCAATCCAACCCACGGTTACAAAAAGTTTTATTACGGAAAAAAGTAAATTGATTTGAACTCCCTACAAAATGTATGGGATCTTATTTTTGTGATTTCTGACTTTTCTAGTACAGAAAATTTAGTTGATTCTAAAGAAATTATTGATTAGTATAAAAAACAGGATTGATTGGCATCAAAAAAAGTTCAAAAAATCTGTACGTAACTTTTTTGAAAATCTATGAAAGGGGAAGATATGTTTCCTCAGACCATTTTCATGTAGCTTCAACGGTTAAGGTACCTGCCCTTACTGAACCGTCTCAAAATTCCACCCTGTTTATATTATGCTGCGGATGTCGGTAAGCAATCGATTACTGCGTAAAATAATGAAAAATATATCAAAACAAATTAGGTACCTCTATTATGAACAAAATTAATACTTCACATAAAAAAAACAATCCATCGAACTCCATCCTAAGAAAACTTGTATTACGGTGGATCAAGATCATTTAGTCGCAAAAGAAAGCACGCTTGTGCAGGTCGCCGCCCACTCGGTGCGTAAAATACCTAAACTTGCAATTCTCCGATATGTGACAGGGCTCTTAAGCATAGTTTTGTAAACAAATTGAGTTAGGACCTTTGGATAATAAAGGGAACCAGCAGTTGGGTACTGGACCACTATGTGAGAGGACGTTGTTTCATTCACAAAACCGCCCCCTATTCTATATCTATATTTATAATTTACCCCTTCTATCACGCGCGACTGTTTTAGCTTAATACAATAATAGACCTTAAAATAATTCACGATTACTTACTGTGGATATCCTTCCCGTTACATTAGGTACTCGTACTGCGGCGGCGACGTGGGTTGAATTTTTTGCCAAAATATTCATGATTCATAATGTGGTGGACCACATACTTGCTGGACCATAACAACAGCCTATTTTGGTCCACTGCTGGAAGCAGGCCTCCCCCTGATAAGCGCCTTATTGGCTTTTATCTCCTGGGCATGCAGGTTGGGAATCGCAGTTCGGTGATAGAATTATTCCGCAGGATGCGCTGCTGCCCGCCCCCGGTGGATATCCCTTAGTCACCTTTAACTACACCCGTGGGAAGAGTTGGAGTGGTGCAAATTCTAAGCCACGCGACAGGCTGGACATCAGTGGGTAAAGATACCTGCTGATAATGATGATGACGGTGGTAACAAAGGACATGATAACTTACTGTGCATATCCTTCCCATTTGAGCAGGTACTCGTATTGCTTGCGGCGTGGGTTAAACCGTTTGGCGAGGATTTTCTCCACCACATACTGGCTGGATTCCGTTGTGTCGCCGAGGCGGTCAGTCCGGCGAGCTATCCTTTCCTCCGCTGGTACTCTCTCTTGAGCATTGCGGACTGATTCGTTGCTTTCCTGCTACAAATTTATATCTTTATTTATTAAAATACATAATAAATAATGCTGGACAATTCACACAGTATTTGACACAGATTCGCGCGAAATTAAAATATTTTAGCGGTTTTTTCAAATTTGAAATCGATCTTGAGCCATAAGACCGCCACTTTTCACTTAGATTTTAAGCTATTTTACTGTATTATTCCTATTGATAAGTGTGCAATAAAGAATTTTCTATCTTTAACTTTTAGGATTCAGTATAGTAAAAATGCAGGTGTTACAGCCCGAAAAACAAACAGTGTAATCAGTAACAGTACCTTAATATTTACCTTAACACTCTTAGCGTTTTGACTGTAATTTACTTTGGGTACTGGTTTGACAAAATCATCACTTTCTTCCCCAGATGGGTGATAATCTTCATCCTGCAATATATCAAGTCAGTAAAAAAGTTATAATAATAAAAATAATAAGCCTTTAATCAGACAAAACAGTATTTCATTGTTCATATATTTCTCTTTTGTTCCTATCTTTTTGTATGTTAATTTGCCAGGTGGCAAAGGCCTCCTCCAATCTTCTCCATTCTGGCCTTTCTTTAAGGCCAGAGAGTAAGTCATAGGTACAAATATTTAGAATAAAAATAATCAAGAAGTAGACAGATATTATGCCATACTGGCAAAGTTTTACATTTTAAAGTTTAAAATACCATACAAGATCCTGTTAACTATGTATAACACGTTGGCAGACTCAATTATATCTTATGGAATCACGAGTTACGGGAGAACATTCAAAACATACCTAGATAAAATTTACCACCTACAATTAAGAATACTAAAAACAATTGTCCCCAAAAAAATTTACCAACAAGCGCACGAAGATAGCAAACTAATTTTTAAATATACAGATGTACTACCAATACCTATTACTCACAAAATAACAACAAGGAAAATAACCCAAAATAAAATCATAGTACCTAAGGTCATTAACTTCTATGGACGGCGAACTATAGAATTTATGATACCTAAATTAATAAACGCCTTACCTCAAAACTTCAAAGAAAAAGTTAATGATAAAAATTATAAACGAATGCTCGAAAAATATTATCACGAACAAATGCAGAGTGACTAGGAGGTAACTTCGTACCCCATGGTACAGTAGATAACTTTGACATAAATTTATGTACATACCTACCTTATCCCTAACTTTAATTCACAAGCGCGTTGATTCTGGCTAGTATGGGGGTCATCATTATGGTACTAGTAAAAATATCTATTCATAATTTTCTTTTTTATTTTCTATAATGCATGTAAACACTTTCAAACATGTCTATAATATCTTTTGTGTCCAAATGTAATGTAATGTATATATTTATAAGTACAAAACGAGTGTGAGCACCAATACAAACCAACGCTGGTTTAATGGTGCAATATTATTAGGGTTTTGAAGATCGAAGATCGGTTTCAAAACCCTTATGGTCTCGCTTTGTCTGTCCTTTTTTCCCTCCTTAATAACTCAAAAACTACTGCAGCTATCAACTTGAAATTTAAAATAATAATACAGTTCGTGCGCCTGTACAGATTTCGAGAAAAAAATATGAAAATAAATGAAAAATGAAAATGAATATTTTCCATACAAATTGTGATGCCGAAATTTTAAAAGATACCTAGAGAGTCATATGGGGTATCAAATGAAAGGTATCATTTTGTACGTTTCAGAACAGTTTTTGAAATTTTTGTAGGTTTCATACTTTTTAAAATATTTCGAAAAAAGTCGAAAAAATACCCATTCCCCCCCCCCTATCTCCGAAGATTGCAGAGTGATCCATGTAAAATGTATGGAGCGTTTATAGACATGGATCTATATTTTACAGGAAAAATATAGAGAAGTTTGAAAAAAGAACACTTTTTGAAAAATGGTCAAAAAGGGGGGGAATAATTTTCAAAAGGGGGAGCTACCTCACCGAGTGGGGTATCAAATGAAAGGTATCGGTTTGTAGGTTTCAAAACAGTTTTTTAAATTTCTGTAGGTTTCATACTTTTTGAAATATTTTGAAAAAAGTCGAAAAAATACCCATTCCCCCCCCCCTATCTCCGAAGTTTGCAGAGCGATCCGTTTAAAATGTATGAAGCGTTTGTAGATATGGATCTATATTTTACAGGAAAAATATAGAGAAGTCTGTAAAAAGAACACTTTTTGAAAAATGGTCAAAAAATAATAATTTTCAAAAGGGGGGCTACCCCGCCGAGTGGGGTATCAAATGAAAGGTATCGGTTTGGACATTTCAAAACAGTTTTTAAAATTTCTGTAGCTTTCATACTTTTTGAAATATTTCGTAAAAAGTCGAAAAATTTCCCTTTTTATTAACCCACCTTAACCGAACCACCCATAAATCCGAAGCATGCAGAGAGATCTATCTGAAATGTAGGTTGGTACCTACTATTTTTAGGTATTCGTTAAATTGCGAAGTCTCTAACCGGTACTTTTGGTACATATTTATTGACAAACGTTCAAAACCCTCGGCGCGCGAGTTACACTCGCACCTGACGGATCTTGTTAAATTATGTATACCTTTTTGAATTAATAAATATTCTATTCTATTCTATTCTATGATAGAATCCATGTCTTACCACTTTAGGGGTTTTCCTAGGCCGTCCGCGCCCTTTCTTGACTTCTGATTGTGGTGTCTGGATAGGAACAAGTTGATCTTCAGTCTTCAATTCCATCTGGAAATGTATTAATATCAAATTTTGTGGCAGTGCTACCATATAAATATATTATTAATTATACGAGTATGTCTTGAATTTCATAGATTGACTGAATAAGGTAATCTTTGATTATTGTGAGCAACACACATCGAATGATCACATTATAAATTGATTAACTGCCTCATTGGTCTAGCGGTCAGCTGTGAGGGAACAGAGAGTGCACCTGTGTTTGCGCACACACTTGTGCACTATAATATGTCCTACGCATCTGGCTAGTCTCCGAGAGACTGGCCGCCGTAGTCGAAATTCGGCTAGGAGAACATTGTTATTATTATTGGCCAACATAATTGGTTTAATTTAACCAAGCTTGTAATGTTACTAATAATAATTTGATCATTTGAAAAAACCAAAAACTGACTTACAATCCCTAAGTTTCATTCTGCTTTTTAACTTTTGCGAAGATACCTAATATACATAAGAAAAAACATACATACAGCTGAACTTATACACTAGGCAAACTTGATGTAGAATGATTGAAAACAAACCGCCCATGCTTAACATATGATTCACTCTATTGCCACATCTTTTTATAAATGCAATTTACATTACGTTTTATTAGTACAAGATCTGTCCTTCATTAAATATTACTTACAATTTTATCTGAAACTTGAAGCCAAGCAAGGGGGTTGTTGTTTTTTGAGTACTGGTTTGAATAAAACAATTCTTCATTTATTCTATCATCAATTTGGTTAATGTATAACATCCTCTTTTTTCGAAGTCAGTTAAAAATTGATAAAAACTGAGACAATATTAATTATAAAGTACTTAATAACTTGATGTACTACTACTGTAAAACATAAACTTACAACTTTAGCATGTGCAAACTTGGATAATGCCTGCACATTGGCTCCCGCTGTGATCCATGCCGTTCTCTGCGCCTCTGCCATGCGACACCACTGCTGGTACAGCTTCCAACTGTTGTCCGAGTTGATTGTAGACCCATCTCTGGCTGAGGAACACTTCCACAGTAAAAATGCCCACACTTGTGCTTTGCTTTCATTCTGAAATCAACATTTTTATTAGTTAATTTTTAACGTACAATGAACCATTGGTATTACTCTACTGTGGTATAGACAGACTACAGTAGATTTCTGATATTCATGTTCAATGTAACATTAATAAATAATAATAATAATAATAATAAATAATGCTGGACAATTCACACAGCATTATCTAGCCCCAAGCTAAGCAGAGCTTGTGTTATGGGTACTAGATAACTGATATACTTAATACAATACACTACACAGATAGATATTTTTTATTATACATAGAAAACAACATTGCTGGGATCATGACATTAACCATGTGCAAAAAGAGCCAATAACTGTTTATGAGGGGAGGCCTATGTCTAGCAGGGGACTACTCTATTGCTAGACATAGGCCTTCCCTCATACTGCCAAGGATGATGTGGTATGATATACATGCTCCCTTTAGTCCATTCAGTCCCCGTGCAGTCAATTCCATCTTCATGGTTACAGTTTTGCATCTGATTTGAAATAGGTACTCCAGCTGTTGTTTTATAAATCTAAATAAAATAAATAAATAATGCTGGACAATTCACACAGCATTATCTAGCCCCAAGCTAAGCAGAGCTTGTGTTAAGGGTACTAGATAACTGATATACTTAATACATTACAAAATATTCTATGGTACCTATTGCATGGTTAAATTTGATGAATGCTTACACTGTCTCTAACAGGTGACTTTCCAGTACAATTATTAGGCTCTGCTTTATGCTCTGAATATTCCTCAATATAGTGGAATGCTGAATGGCACTGGCCACAAACAAGTACATCCAAAGTAGCCATTTGCTCATGC
This sequence comes from Eupithecia subumbrata, assembly GCA_949316285.1. Taxonomy (NCBI): domain Eukaryota; kingdom Metazoa; phylum Arthropoda; class Insecta; order Lepidoptera; family Geometridae; genus Eupithecia; species Eupithecia subumbrata. Next base: position 27,161,621 of record OX438643.1, read on the forward strand.
GCCTCTGCAAAAGATTAAAAAGTCATATGATAGCAATACAAGCAACACTTGTGTAGTAAAATAACTTAGTTGAGTTGCCTATAAACTCGTTTACCTTTCAGTGCAGAAGGATTTTTAGCAATATCATCAGGGTTCCCCACAGGAACATCCTCTGATGCTGTCTCACCTTCTTCTACAGAAGTCATGTTTGTTTTGGTGCCTGAAAACAAAACAGGAGATTTTCGGTTTCCATAGAAGTTATGCTGATGAATTGTACTCAAGAATCTGAATACTGTAGAGAATACACTGAGAAGTCGGCATTCCCGCCAAATTAAAATAAGTCTCAAATCAAGTTTTTAGTTGATGTTATTTATTTTAGGACGATAAAAGGATTTTTATATAACCATTTGCTGTCATTTACCAAACAATAAATGCACTACTTTGCTTTAAAAACTTGAGATACATAGTTGTTTGAATTTTCTTCATTTCCCTTTGACACAAATACAAGCTTGTTCGATTCCATTGACTTGGAATGCGATAAATTGATGCGTGCCACGCTTGCTTCTTCATAGCACAAATTACACGTTTCTCAAAAACCACAATGATTAATTTTTTCAGGAGCGCCAAAAGAAAGACATTGTCACTTACCAAAACAAGGTATTTTTTTGGAAAATCTATCTTTGCAGAACGTAACGTAAAACAAATCACTTCTTCAAGAACCGAATAAATAATGAGCAAGAAAAATCGTTTGGCCTACACGCTGCATGTGCCCCCTAGTGGAACGCCGACATTTCACGTTCTCTCTGATTCTAATCTTATTTTTGACAAATGGGGTGACGAGAAATTTCGAGTTGAGCCAATCAAAACGTTGTAATATCTATGCTCGAAATGGAATGTCATAACAAACTCGGTGTTTAGCTGTTGACCAAATATTTGGCCGACAGAGTTGTTTGGCCGTCACAATGTGCCAACATGCGATGGTGGTCTATGAAGGTGTGCAGCAGTCCCAAAAACTGGAATAACCATGGTAGGTGTATAAACATACCGTGGGATTAATTTAGATTCATTCTTTTCTAGCATTTATTTGCAAGGCTGTCAGAGGGCAGAAGCGAAGAAGGGGTAGGCCGTACGTAGGTGATAATTATGGATACCCAGCTGCCAGCTGTTAAGCCTCCAACCGGGCCGCGATTTTGAAGCGCCGTCCTCTCTTTTTAAGGATTTCCGACCATAATAATTAAACCTATATTATGTTATGAGGATGAAACCAAGTGCAATAGCTAGGCGACTTTTTTATCCCCCTGGCTATTTTTAGGATTTCTCGATGTTGTCCAAATTTTGAAGGAAATAAATACCTATACTCTATCCATCGAGCTTGTAGAATTTTCAATAACAAAGCCACTGACAGTTCAATCAGCTGATGCAGGGGTGAAAAACATTTTTAATAATGTGGTTGGCTCTTGCCTGCGGCTTCGTTTGCGTATTTAGGATATACATAATTTAGGTCTTATTTGATTTCTAACTGAAGCAAAGAAAGAAATAATTATAAAACCTATGACATACCTAACTAAAATTGAACAAATTAGTACATAACCTACCAAGCTATACTCATATGGCGGCTATTTTGAGCTTTGATAGATGTCTCTGGGTAGTGATATTTAATGTGAATAATAGTTGGCATAAGTAAATAAGGTAGTCTTGTGAAATCAGTACTACTTTTTATTGTTACCTATCCTTAAAAAGGAAATACAAGGTAAAGGAGATTAAATAAGACTATAAATGCAAATTATAGGAATAATTTATTGTTGCATCATTAGTTAATTTAGTTATCATCATTTTATGTCTTTACTCTTTAGTTTACATGTGTCTCTCTTCTGGGACATTATCATTAGTTAATTTAATTATCATCATTTTATATTTTCAATCTTTAGTATACATGTGTTTCTCTTCTGGGACATTATTGATAGACAACAATCAATTATCATCATCACTGTCAGAATCTGAGCTACTTGATGTATCTCCGGACACCTGGATGATAAATTGATCAATTACATTATCTGTAATACCATCCAGTTCCCTCATTTTTTTCTCTTCTTGTATAACATGGTCTATGCATTTTTGCCATGCTGCAGGTGTTATCAAATTCATAGATTCTTCTAATAAAATCTTCAATTCATGCATTTTAAATGTTTTATTTTTATCCGCAACATGGCCTTTGACTTGCCCCCATATCATTTCTATTGGATATAATTCACAGTGATAGGGGGGCAATCGCAAGACTTCAATATTTTTTTCTTTTGCGAATGTGTCGGTGGCATAGGCCATGTTATTATGTTTTATTGGTTTTATCAAATCGATAAGCTCCCTTTTTATCATAGTGTCCTGGAACGAGATACCCTTGCTATTTAACCAATCTTGGATGTCAGCTTTTTTCCATTGCATGTTTGGTACTCGTTCCAGGCGACGAGAGTGATAGGGAGCATTGTCCATTACTATAACTGATTCTGGCTCAATTAAATCTATAATTTTTTTGAACCACTTTTCAAATACTTCTGCGTTCATTTCTTTGTGATAATCTCCATCACCACTTTTGCTTTCGAATATTAACTTTCCACCATTCAAAAATCCATCTTCGTTTCCTAGAAAAAAAAAACAAATATTAAACTTTAAACAGTTGATTTGATGTTATTGACACAAGTTTTGATACATTTAACTGAAAGCTGCCTAATTGTCCGATTATCTATTGGTGAAAACCGACCTTATTGCATCACCACCCATAAAAATATCAATGATATTACAAGATGCAATAATAATACTCAATCTATACATATTCATACTTGACCATGGTGCTACTTCTTTGATATGTTGATGCTATTGTTTAAATAAATTATCCTGATTCATGAAAATACAACAGATAACATACCAATATGTACTATTATAAGGCGTTTTCCTTTTCCAGAAGGCCCTTTGAGTCCTGTAGAAAGGCCTTCCAGGTGTGCCTGCCTTGTTGACTGTATTGTCATGTCTTGCCACACCTTCGTTTTCGTATGACCTACAAAAACAAGAAACAATGTTAACATAACATACAAAAGTTCAGTTCAGTTCAGTTTAACGACTACATGTTTGATATTTAATATAATTATTTACTAAAAAGGATAATAAACAAAGAGTAAATTACCTTCGTTTAACCATGTTTCATCTGTATAATATATCTTGCGCCCTTCTTCTCTCATTTTGGCAATTTTTAGCAAATAATTGCGCCTCTACCTTACTATTTCATGTTTTTCAATGAGACTGCTGTTACGTGATCTTTTCAGGTGTTTTATTTTTAGCTTTGCTAAAAGCTTTGCAAATGTACTCCTTTTGAAATTTGGTAGGTCATCATCTTCGTTAACCGAATTTAACACTTTGTTTAGTGTGGGGATTTCATTTCTGAAGAAGAATTCATGCACTTTTCTTCGTATGGCACTTAGTTCAAAGTCCAAGAGTTTGTCAATTTTGGCTACTCTTGGAGGTAGAGGTGCTGGTGACTGAACGCGATGCTCAGTAGAATAGCCTTTCAGGACTTTCCACACCGTACTGACGCCAACTCCAGCGGTATCGGCAGTCCTTTTCACCATCTCCTGCTTATAGGGAAATTGGTCTCGAGGCCAAGTTTCTTCCACCAGTTTAAAAATATTAATAATCGTGAGCTTCTCTGCAGAACTGAGAGGCGTTTTCTTTTGACGCTTCTTCTTGGACGAAGCAAAGAGCTTCAACGAACTCGGGCCAGGTTCATTGGTCATTGTATCAAAACAACAAACGTAACAAACAACAAAAACTCAACAGTAACACTCAACAATAACAAAAACTCAAGAAACGACGATAAACTCAACGAAAACAACGTAACGTAAGCAGAGAGCACAAAAGGAGAGAATTACTTGAACTAACCAAAACAAAGCAAGAAAGTCAAGTGAGGAAATAAAATGGCGATCGTGGGTAGTGTTACCCACTCTGTCAGAAAAACGGGGAAAATAAAGTTATGTTATCATTCGTTCATTCATTCAAATTTTATTGTAATAATTCTGTAGATTTGTAAGTACAGCCAACTTATGCATACAGTTGTTCGACGAAGGCATTTAGACAGGGCAATCGTGCGGGGGGCAAGGGGCGAGGCATTTGAAAAATCACCAAAAATAAAATCATGTTTTATTTATGATGATGTTTCCTTATAATAAATAATTAAAAGTTTTCATTTAACACTAGCATTGTGCTAGCATGGTGACAACCCTGGCCTGATTTACGTAGATTTACATATTTTTGTAATTTTACACTAGTTTTGCTGAAAATTCTCAAGTCTCACCCTTCTGTCTTGAAGAAAGCATTGTTCAAATCATTGTTAAATAAAAAAAAAACAAAATCCAAGAAATAATCTTGTATATGTAAAAATGAAACGATTTTTACTGGTACAGTTCAATTCATAAATCAATAGTGTGGAAGATTTAGATTAGCTAGATTATTATTTGTCAATGAGGTTCCATTGGAAGGAAGGCGTTTCAGGCCCAGCCCCATTAGTAAATAGACGTTCTTAATTTTATGTCTTTACATTGACCATATTTTCTAAGCATCATTGATTTCTTAGATTCTTCCTGGGTCAATGATAATATTTAGATTTTTTTGTTTAGCCATTTTAAGGATTTCAATTATATTTATATATCATATTATTTTATATTTAATATTAAAAAACTAAAAGTACTTCATATTTTTTCTCTCATTGCAACAATTTACTGAAGAACAATTTACTCAGGATTCAGGTTAAAAATAAAATTGAAAAAAAATGCAGTAAACAAGGTTAAAAGACCATCACAGGTTGTAGACGATCTCGATTTTTTTTTATATTTACCTTTTCTTTACAAATAGGTCACTTAGATTTTTTAAATTTCTTGTGATAAATACCCTGACTTGGCCTGTCACTTGTTTCCGTCTTGACGTGGAGTTTTGGGACATCGTGTTTACAAGCCACGATGCTTTAAACTGCACGACTATCTATCGTCACTAAAAAAAATGGGAACACACCCTAAAGCGCCCTAAAACTACGCTCAATAGGGTAGCTAAGACCAGCTGGCAGCACTCGCTCAGTGTTGAGTTTACGTTCCATTCGTTCTTCAATAATCCGGCTAAAAATAAAATACTGCTCTTTATAGGAAATAAGTATGGTCATAGTGCTATCCTAAATTGGGAAGCATAGTTCAAAAGATACCAATTGTTTGCATCCCATGACGTCAAAACTAAGATTCGTTAGGGTTGGCACTTTAACAAAAGATAAAAATATCTGGTCATTTGAATCTTCGTTTTTGACCAAATAATGACGATTTGTAAATTGCTACAACTAGATATTGCATAGATATGAAGTAAAGATTGAAAAAAGTAACAAATCTAACGGAATCTATGGGTGAAATCATTGGAATTACGTTAGGCCTGTGTCATTTCATGGTGATAACCCTAAAAATCAGCTGATTACGTTTGTTTACGAAAAATCTACAAGCTCGATGGATAAAGTATAGGTAAGTAGATACCTACCTACCTCATCACCTCATCAGTATCCTTAGTAGGTATTAGCATCATCAACCTACATAATATGTAGGTTGAATATATTATAATATAGAATATTTATAATATTTATATATATATTATAATATTTATATATTATAATATTTATATATTATAATATTTATAATATATAAAGTGGACTAATATAATATAGTAATATATTATATTAGTCCACTGGACATGTCTTCAGCTTGCCGCATCCAGCGTCTGCCTGCAGTCTTTCGCAGGTCGCCATCCCACCTGGCTGGAGGGCGTCCTAAACTACGTTTGATTAGTCGCGGTCTCTACTCAAGAACACGTTTACCCCAGCAGCGGTTGTCGGTTCTTCGCGAGATATCGCCGGCCCACTGCTACTGTATTCGTTACGTATCCCATAGACGTATCCTATCTTTCAGATAGACTCCCAGCATATAGCTATTTCCATAGATAACTGAGCGAGTTTGAACTGGTGGACCAGCCCTACCGTGAGTGTCCACGTCTCAGCTCCGTAGGTCATGTCATGTCATTACTGCTCTAAGCATAACTGTAGGACGCACTGATTGAAAACTTTCGTTTTCAAGCATTGAACTACTATTAGGTACTAGCGTACTACTTACAACTCACTGTTTTCAAGCATTGCAGTATGGATGACGAGAAGACTTGACATAACTAACCTACTTCAGTTGAAATAAATACTAAGGTTCAAGGATCATAATAAAATACTCCAAGCACCTACCTTCAAATTTCGGAAAACATCGAAAAATCGAAAAATCTTCATAGCATTCTTAGTAGGATGAGCCATTTTCAATGACATGAAAATAAGATAGGTACTGAAAGCTAGTAGAAGTTCAATTGTGTTACTGAAATAAAACAGGGCATCGTTTTAACATGGGCTAGGTATATTCCTTTTACAACTAACAATTTAACCAAATCAATCAACATATCTTTTTACAACGGCGTCCATGACAGATAAAGTGTTGCACACTTCAAATATTTTATAATCTTTTTAACAGAATATTTCCAACTCTAAACCTATTTTTTTTGATAGGCTTACATTCGGCCATTCGACATAACACGCGTCTCGCGTGGCTCCAAGATTAGGTTAAATTTAAACATTATAGGTATGTCAAAATTACAGCGGAATTAAATTGGCAATTACAATTTAAGTAAGTAATACATTTATACTTTCTGCTTTATCATAAGTATAAAATTTCTTTACTGTTTCAACATAACATATAAATTAATAATCAGTTTGTCCGTTCAGACATACAATAATTATTGTTAGAATTATTAAAATAACCAAAACTTTTCTTGATTTTTGAACAATTAATATTAATAAGCATAGATTATGAATAACTTTCAATTGATTACTTTTAAATAAAATAGATGGTTTTTTTTTAATAACAATATATACAATAGTAGGTAACTATTGACCATACTTTTATAATAACTCCGTTTAAGTTATACACTAAGTCAATAAACACATTTTTGTTTTTACCCCGCAATTGTTATAAAATCTATTTTATGATTAGAAAAAAAAAAACATTATAACCACCACTAGCTATTCTGAGAACGTTAGTTCCATACATATAAAGGTTAAGTGCGTAGTATCAGTCGACTACATTTAGTGGCGGGAGCAATCCAGATAACTTAAACTGCCTGGCTTGTCAGAATTATACAATTATTGGTAGATTACAGTACTCTTAATTTTATGTGTGAATATCATTAATACTTGTCTACCACAAAAAAAAACAAATTTATTTATAATCTTGCTATAGATAAGCGTTTCCATTATCATTAAAATATCTCTTTTTTAACATTGTCGTATAGCTTTCATTTCTATTTAGTATCACTATCATTATGTTATCATTTTAGTATGAATTATCATGATTTACAAAGATATTTCAAACAATGATTCTAGAGGCAAATGAAGATTTAGGGTACATCATAACATAAACATTACCTATTATCCATAAATGATAACTACATAATTTTTCAACTTTACATTAATTTGTAATAAGCGTACAAGTTATAACAAAAACTGTTTTCGCTCGGCCATACTGCTCAATAATATACGCGACCTCGCGTTCGATATCTAAATATTTGCATGTGAGTAGGTAAATATCGCAAGCAAAATGCTTAATATTACATAACAAATTTTAAAAGTTAAAATTATAAGATTCAAACATAATTTCATAAGCCTTGATAAATCACAATAGTATAAAAATGACTAATATTTAATTTGCAATTTATTACATAATAGTCTAGTTAACTATTATAGTATGTAGTGATACAACTTACACCGTTGCAATCCAACGGATCACTTTATCTGTTGCGTCCAACAGAAACTATTTATCTCTGTTGCGTCCAACAGTTCATTTAAATTATAATTAACACCTTACATTTAAATTACAAATAACAACTTACACCGTTGCAATTCAACGGATCACTCTATCTGTTGCGTCCAACAGAACCTATATACCACTGTCGCGTCCAACAGATCATTTAAATTATAGCACCTTACATTTAAATTAAAATTAACAAATTACACCGTTGCAATCCAACGGATCACTCTCTCTGTTGCGTCCAACAGAACCTATATACCACTGTTGCGTCCAACAGATCATTTCGGTCACTATTATACTGTTATAAAATAATTATAATATAGTCTCTCATTTATCTATATACTCATTGGTACTCACTTTAGGAGATATATATCTCTCGCTCTCTTTCTCTCTCTCTCTCTGTGTGTACTCATCGGTACTCGCTTTTTTTCGTTTTAATCGCTTATATTTTTCACTGTATTTGTTTTATTTATTTCACTATATTTGCTTTTTTTTTCTCACACTACACTTTTTCACTTTTTTTTTTCTTGAAATGTATCACTTTGAATTCTCACTTTTAAGGAAATAATATCACAATTATCGCTTTCGTTGATCACTGTCTTTGGATTTTTTTTTATAGTTTTTATTTTCACATTACTTAATTATTGGCTTTTCTTGATCACCCTTATATTACTTAAACTAGTATTTTATAAGTGCGCGAGCTGCAAGCAGCTCGCGTTAGTAGGGCTCTGCCTTGCGGTGGTGGCTGCCATAGTGTTCGTTTTTAATTGTATTCCCCTTTTCGTAACCTACGTCTTTGATTTTTTCGAAATTGATAACCAAGAGTGGGTTTTGCAATTTAAGAATGTCAGCCATCTTGGATTTTAAAATGGACATCTTTTTCGTAATCTACGAAATCGAGTTGATCGAAAACGATACCCATATCAAATTCTTGGATGGGGGAGGGAGTTCAGGAGGCTGGGCGTGGGGGTGACAGCACGGCTCGCTTCACTCGCCATGCTGTTCCCCTATAGTCGCATTGCTGTTCGCTTCGCTCACCGCAATACGTCCCCGCTCGTGCTACCACAAGGCAAGGCTCGCTTCACTCGCCTTGCGGTGTGACGTATTGCGGTTCGCTTCGCTCACCGCAATCCGACACACGCCCGCCGTCATCCAATTCGTAATCCTCGCCCCCATGTTAGTCGAAAACGATACCCATATAAGATTTTTTGATGGGATGGGGTTCGGGGGGGGGGCTGGGAACGGGGGTCAAAGCACGGCTCACGGCTGTAGTCGCATTGCAGTTCGCTTCGCTACCCATATCAGATTTTTTTATGGGAGCGGGGTTTGGGGGGGGCGGGGGGCTGGGCGCGGGGGGTCACGCGGGGGTTCCCCTGTAGTCCCCGCTCATGCTGCCACACGGCAAGGCTCGCTTCGCTCGCCTTGCGGTGTGACGTATTGCGGTTCGCTTCGCTCACCGCAATCCGACACGCCCGCCGTCATCAAATTCGTAATCCTCGCCCCCATGTTAGTCGAAAACGATACCCATATCAGATTTTATGATGGGGCGGGGTTCGGGGGGGGGGGGGGGGGGGCTTGGCGCGGGGGTCACAGCACGGCTCGCTTCGCTCGCCGTGCTGTTTCCCTGTAGTCGCATTGCGGTTCGCTTCGCTCACCGCCATCCGACACGCCCGCCGTCATCAAATTCGTAATCCTCGCCCCCATGTTAGTCGAAAACGATACCCATATCAGATTTTTTGACGGGGCGGGGTTCGGGGTGGGGCTGGGCGCGGGGATCACAGCACGGCTCGCTTCGCTCGCCGTGCTGTTCCCCTGTAGTCGCATTGCGGTTCGCTTCGCTCACCGCAATACGTCCCCGCTCGTGCTGCCACACGGCAAGGCTCGCTTCGCTCGCCTTGCGGTGTGACGTATTGCGGTTCGCTTCGCTCACCGCATTCCGACACGCTCGCCGTCATCAAATTCGTAATCCTCTTCCGTATGTAAGTTGAAAACGATACCCATATCAGATTTTTTGATGGGGCGGGGTTCGGGGGGCGGGGGCTGGGCGCGGGGGTCACAGCACGGCTCGCTTCGCTCGCCGTGCTGTTACCCTGTAGTCGCATTGCGGTTCGCTTCGCTCACCGCAATACGTCCCCGCTCGTGCTGCCACACGGCAAGGCTCGCTTCGCTCGCCTTGCGGTGTGACGTATTGCGGTTCGCTTCGCTCACCGCATTCCGACACGCCCGCCGTCATCAAATTCGTAATCATCGTTCGCTTCGCTCACCGCAATACGTCCCCGCTCGTGCTGCCACACGGCAAGGCTCGCTTCGCTCGCCGTGCTGTTACCCTCTAGTCGCATTGCGGTTCGCTTCGCTCACCGCAATACGTCCCCGCTCGTGCTGCCACACGGCAAGGCTCGCTTCGCTCGCCTTGCGGTGTGTCGTATTGCGGTTCGCTTCGCTCACCGCAATCCGACACACGCCCGCTGACATCAAATTCGTAATCCTCACCCCAATGTTAGTCGAAAACGATACCCATATCAGATTTTTTGACGGGGCGGGGTTCGGGGTGGGGCTGGGCGCGGGGATCACAGCACGGCTCGCTTCGCTCGCCGTGCTGTTCCCCAGTAGTCGCATTGCGGTTCGCTTCGCTCACCGCAATACGTCCCCGCTCGTGCTGCCACACGGCAAGGCTCGCTTCGCTCGCCTTGCGGTGTGACGTATTGCGGTTCGCTTCGCTCACCGCATTCCGACACGCTCGCCGTCACCAAATTCGTAATCCTCGCCCGTATGTAAGTTGAAAATGATACCCATATCAGATTTTTTGATGGGGCGGGGTTCGGGGGGCGGGGGCTGGGCGCGGGGGTCACAGCACGGCTCGCTTCGCTCGCCGTGCTGTTCCCCTGTAGTCGCATTGCGGTTCGCTTCGCTCACCGCAATACGTCCCCGCTCGTGCTGCCACACGGCAAGGCTCGCTTCGCTCGCCTTGCGGTGTGACGTATTGCGGTTCGCTTCGCTCACCGCATTCCGACACGCTCGCCGTCATCAAATTCGTAATCCTCGCCCGTATGTAAGTTGAAAACGATACCCATATCAGATTTTTTGATGGGGCGGGGTTCGGGGGGCGGGGTTCGGGGGGCGGGGGCTGGGCGCGGGGGTCACAGCACGGCTCGCTTCGCTCGCCGTGCTGTTACCCTGTAGTCGCATTGCGGTTCGCTTCGCTCACCGCAATACGTCCCCGCTCGAGCTGCCACACGGCAAGGCTCGCTTCGCTCGCCTTGCGGTGTGACGTATTGCGGTTCGCTTCGCTCACCGCATTCCGACACGCCCGCCGTCATCAAATTCGTAATCCTCGCCCCCATGTTAGTCGGAAACGATACCCATATCAGATTTTTTGATGGGGCGGGGTTCGGGGGGCGGGGGCTGGGCGCGGGGGTCACAGCACGGCTCGCTTCGCTCGCCGTGCTGTTACCCTGTAGTCGCATTGCGGTTCGCTTCGCTCACCGCAATACGTCCCCGCTCGTGCTGCCACACGGCAAGGCTCGCTTCGCTCGCCTTGCGGTGTGACGTATTGCGGTTCGCTTCGCTCACCGCATTCCGACACGCCCGCCGTCATCAAATTCGTAATCCTCGCCCCCATGTTAGTCGAAAACGATACCCATATCAGATTTTTTGATGGGGCGGGGTTCGGGGGGGGGGGCTTGGCGCGGGGGTTCGCTCGCCTTGCGGTGTGACGTATTGCAATCCGACACACGCCCACCATCATCAAATTCGTAATACTCACCCCCACGTTAGTCGAAAACGATACCCATATCAGATTTTTTGACGGGGCGGGGTTCGGGGTGGGGCTGGGCGCGGGGATCACAGCACGGCTCGCTTCGCTCGCCGTGCTGTTCCCCTGTAGTCGCATTGCGGTTCGCTTCGCTCACCGCAATACGTCGCTCGTGCTGCCACACGGCAAGGCTCGCTTCGCTCGCCTTACGGTGTGACGTATTGCGGTTCGCTTCGCTCACCGCATTCCGACACGCTCGCCGTCACCAAATTCGTAATCCTCGCCCGTATGTTAGTTGAAAATGATACCCATATCAGATTTTTTGATGGGGCGGGGTTCGGGGGCGGGGGCTGGGCGCGGGGGTCACAGCACGGCTCGCTTCGCTCGCCGTGCTGTTCCCCTGTAGTCGCATTGCGGTTCGCTTCGCTCACCGCAATACGTCCCCGCTCGTGCTGCCACACGGCAAGGCTCGCTTCGCTCGCCTTGCGGTGTGACGTATTGCGGTTCGCTTCGCTCACCGCATTCCGACACGCCCGCCGTCATCAAATTCGTAATCCTCGCCCCCATGTTAGTCGAAAACGATACCCATATCAGATTTTTTGATGGGGCGGGGTTCGGGGGGGGGGCTTGGCGCGGGGGTCACAGCACGGCTCGCTTCGCTCGCCGTGCTGTTCCCCTGTAGTCGCATTCGCTCACCGCAATACGTCCCCGCTCGTACTGCCACACGGCAAGGCTCGCTTCGCTCGCCTTGCGGTGTGTCGTATTGCGGTTCGCTTCGCTCACCGCAATCCGATACACGCCCGCCGACATCAAATTCGTAATCCTCACCCCAATGTTAGTCGAAAACGATATCCATATCAGATTTTTTGATGGGGGAGGGGGTTCAGGGAGCCGGGGGGGCGTGGGGGGGTGTAACCGCACAGCTCGCTTCGCTCGCCGTTCTGTCCACCGTAGTCGCATTGCGGTTCGCTTCGCTCACCGCAATACGTCCCCGCTCGTGCTGCCACACGGCAAGGCTCGCTTCGCTCGCCTTGCGGTGTGACGTATTGCAATCCGACACACGCCCACCATCATCAAATTCGTAATACTCACCCCCACGTTAGTCGAAAACGATACCCATATCAGATTTTTTGACGGGGCGGGGTTCGGGGTTCAGGTTCAATTTGTAATTCTCACCCCATGTTAGTCGAAATCGATACCCATATCAAATTCTTGGATGGAGGAGGGGGCACGGCTCGCTTCGCTCGCCTTGCGGTGTGACGTATTCCGACACACGCCCGCCGACATCAGATTCGTAATCCTCACCCTAATTTTAGTCAAAAACGATATCCATATCAGATTTTTTGGTGGGGGAGGGGGTTCAGGGAGCCTGTCGGCGTGGGGGGTAACAGCACGGCAGCAAAAATATTTTTAAATGTACAAAATGATACCTTTCATTTGATACCCCATTATGACTCTGTAGGTATCTTATAAAATTTCGGCATCACAATTTGTATGGAAAATATACATTTTCATTTTTCATTTATTTTCTTTTATTTTTCTCTAAATCTGTACAGGCGCACGAAATGTATTATTATTTTAAATTTCAAGTTGATAGCTGCAGTAGTTTTTGAGTTACTAAGGAGGGAAAATAAGGACAGACAAAGCGAGACCATAAGGGTTTTGAAACCGATCTTCGATCTTCAAAACCCTCAAAATATAGAAAGATTATTAAAACAAACTGTACTTAGATTCTGTTTTGTTACAATGATGGTAAAAGATCACTAAATTTAATTAAGTATGATTTAGATAAGTACAGTTTACTTAGATTCTGTTTTGTTACAATGATGGTAAAAGATCACTAAATTTAATTAAGTATGATTTCGGAAAATAAATGAAAAGTTGATTTATGACACTTTCAACAGTTTTTAGGGTTTCCCACCTCAAAAGGAAAAAAGAACTTTAGTGTCCATCTGGCAACCCCCTTTTCTAAGGAATGCGTGGAGGTATACTCTAGTCCGTAATGGACCTGAAGCCGGAACCGGAAAAAAATTACCTAGAATCATTATTTTTGGCAAGAAACAAGGTCTTTTAAGTATACGGAACCCGTGCAACTCGCACTTGACGTTTTAATTTTAGAATACTGACTATGTTTAAAAGAACCTGTTGACATGTCTGGGTTCTGGCCTCCAAAATCCGGGGTTTTATCCGGGGCCATATTTTAGAGATGGCAACCGTACATCAGAGCCATAGAAATCATCAAACATTTATTCAACAGTTTCAATAAAAGTCATTTTATATTAATAATTATGTTTATTTACATGAGTTGGATAGGTACATAATTATATTTTTGTAATCTTATGCTTCCATTAAGGCTTGTTGGGTCGGACAGCAAATTTGTGTTGTATTTCAGTTCTGAAAATGCAAAAAAATAAATATCAACAGGTAAAAACTTACACTTAGGTACCTACTTATAAAAAATAACTATTTAGATTTATGTAAATAAAATTTTAAAAACAGTGGTCTCCTGTTGCCCGCTTTCCTATGAATGCTAGTATCCTCAGGAGTAAGCACTGTCATAACACAAACATTCTACACCCACGACACCAGATGTACAGGCACCCACATAAAATACACAATTAATTCTGGTTTTTCTGAAGCACCGAAACAGCAGCAACAGTCTCTCGCAATGGTAGCGATTATATTATTTGTGTTGAAAGTACTTGTACTAATGTATTATAGCAACTTATTTTAGTAATTGTGAGAGACATATAAATAGTATTATAAATACAATCAAAACAAACTCTTGTATTAGTTAAAAGTCCTAAGCAAGGCTGTTATGCGCTTGCTGGCTTATAAACACACACACACACACTCATCTGCACTTCTTAGCTCTGGTCAATCTCAGCTAATGGCTTCGAAGACACCTACCGTTCCTTATAAACAATTATAGAAAAAAAAGTGATTTAGAATTGTTCAAACACAAACCAAATTAATTAACATATAAATTAATAAATTACTTACATTTAATTATATTAACAATCTAAATTTAAGTGATACTGATTCATTTTCATACTAAACAACATTTTCTCTTAAAGTTTAATTTCACCGATATAAACTTAATTTTGATTATTTTTCAAACTGATTGCAGTAGAGATGATTAAAGTCTTATGTTATTGTTGCTAATAGTTAGTAGGTACATATTTCTAAAGCAAACCAGCACACTGCTGGTTGTTATTATAATGAAGAAATAATGTAAATGAAACTCACCATTATATTACTTAAGTTGTCAAATCATCACACAAAAACACACACATGCAACGGCAAGGCACATAAACTTTGCAGCCCAATTCTGATGATTGTGATCACTTTACGATGACTTCTATTTACACAGAGAGAATGATGTAATAGTTTCAACGTTTTCTTTTAATTTGATTCTCATCCGTAGTTTGTGTGTAGTGTACCTAGTTTCTTTCATCTAAAGTTTTTGGTAAAATACCAGAATGTACCATTGTCATAGTGAAGCAGAGGCCGAACGTTGATCATTGAACCAAAGCAAAGAAACATACCAAGTCATAAATTCAACATGTAGAAAATATTTTTGCCTGATAATATAGTGATAAAGGATCAGAGATCTGATAGGTCATTAAGATAGAAGATAGGTCGTAAGTATTGCATTGGACAATATCCTTGAATGGAGTGACTGATTTATGCTACGATGGAGCATAAATTACAATAACTGACAAGCCCTTACGCGAGCCTGAGAAACACACTGTTCTGACAATAAGTAGGTAGTAGACGTGCGAGCCGCGCCGCTGTTGGCCCGCACCGCCCCGCCGCCATCTCTATCAGTCGGCGCGCCGACCAGCGACCACACCAGAGAATCTGTTCAAAACTCGCCAAGAATTAAGTCCTTTTCCTTCCTTAATAATGTCGTTTCCTACAAGATTCTGTGGTTGCTGTTACCAAACATCTCCAGCACTCTAGATTCACTGCGCCAGATTCAAAAACTAAGCTAGAAGTGCCACTAAGAAGACTTGATAGATAGATTGTTTGTCTGGTCGCTGGTCGGCGCGCCGACTAATGGACAAGGGGCGGCGCGGGGGTGGTGGCGCGAAGTGGCGGTGGATAGTTTCCGACGCACCAACCGGCCGGCCTGTGTCGCCGGCTTTGGTGTGCACGTCTAGGTACTTATGTACCTACCTATCAATAGCGCCTTCGCGCCATCACATGCTAATCGAGGAATCTCCTCCTATGTCCACAGCTGAACGTGCCTCCCACAAATAAAGCAGGTAACAACACAAACACCACTTATTGTAGGAATTGAATTGACTCACCTGCTGTTACAGCGACTGTTGTGGTTTCATCAGAAAGGCGACTTCGCCTCGCTCGCTTGGGCACTTGCGTGGTGCTGGAACGTTTCATGATTTATCCTTGCCGAAATAACACAGTGTAACGACACGAAAGCTTTTATTTATCCAAAGAAAATCTTTTACGACAAAGTTTCTGTTGGAAATTTTGAAGAGAAAAAAGTGTTGCCAGCGTGCATAAAAACTTTTGGCTAACCAGCCAAACTATTTAAAAAAAACAACGATAATAATTTGTCCGCAACTCTTTTCTTAAATTTTATTTTAGTAAAATGGCTTCCACGCAGTATCTGTGTAACAAACTACCTACATGATAATATCAACACACCCGCAAAACAGAGTTGTGCTTTGTGCTTGCAATGTTTCGAACCTCACTGGCTTATGCTAATTGTAAAGTAGGTATCTACACTACCTACCTAGGCACTTTCTTTGATGAGATGATACAAAATAAGGTACGAAATAAGTAACCCTCCTCCGACTTCTTCTTCATAAAACCATTCTAATAAAAATAAATAATATTAAAAACCCATACATTTTTTGCCCTCATAATGCAACTAAACTAATAAATTTACCTATGATAACGTATCATAAGTAGCAGGTGGAGCTCGTACCTACTTATTAAGTTTTTCCTTAAATCTAATAAAAATATCAGGTGAAGGCCTACTCCAAAGCCTTTTAAATTTTCCCTATTCCGGGCTACTTGAAGCCACTGCAGCCCTGCCGTCCACCATATCCCGTCGTGTGTAGGTATCATAATGGTCTTCCCTCTTGGACCTTCCCACTGTGTCATTGATCTCATGCAATGTAAGTATCTATATCTACCCATATTTCAAATAGGTATTACATTTACAATTCCAAACAAGAAGATCTACTCGATAAAATTCAAAAAATATGGCGCAGTCCGATTTCGAATGATTATCAAAATGAAACGTAATGGGTTCTCAATGGCAACACTACCAAACTCCTCGCGCAGGTGTGAAGTCCCGCTCAGTTTGCATAGTGTAGAAAGAGATGCCCTCTATTTCAAAGCAGATTGACGGCTGTCAACCATTTGGCGCTGTCTGACGGAAAAGTACAAGATGAAATAAACTTTATTGCGTTTGTGCTAAAATCTAAAATATAAATGTACATTAACCATCAGTTTTTTGCACCTTCATGCAGCAGTAGGAAGGTAGGTACCTACCTAATATTTACAGGTTACCACAAGTTACCACAAGCAAGCATTAGCTTACCTACACAACAAATTACCTACCTAAAATATAATAATAATAATAATAATGAAAGGTCGCTCCCGCTGTTTGTGCTTAGATCTTTAAAAGTAGGTACGGTTACGTAGTACGTACCTACGTGTCTATGCTTATATCTCTAAAAATACGAAACGGATTTTGATGCGTTTTTTTTTAATAGATAGAATGATTCAAGGGGAAGGTTTATATATATAATACATGCATATTAAAGTAGAGAAACATTGATAATTTTATAGCTTTCTAATGTGATGTCGTAAATAAACACATTTTTTTGCGCATATATTGCAAAAGCTGGCTGAACCCTACGAGAAAGATCAAAATAATGTACTACAGTATTGTACCCCTCATAAAGGTCTACAAAAAAGTCCTCCATGATAAATGCCTATCTCTAAGGGATAAACCACAAAAACATTTTTTTGAAAATGGACCTCCGTTCGTTCGCCATGCAGTGGGGGGAGGAGGGGGGACAAACAACTTGATTAATGAGCAGCTCTACTACTCATTTCCGCGAAAAAAAAACAAAATTTCCGACAAAACTTATGAAAAACGACCCTCGGGCGAACCCCCTTTTGAGGAGGAAGCGGGGGGAAATCCGGAAAAAAAGTATTTCTTCCGGGGTCCGATTGAACACTCTCATTCGTTTCTACAAAAAAAACGATACCTCTCCATCCACCATCTTGGAGAATAACCTATGTCAATCAGTCAATAAATCGAAAAATATAAAAATTCCATTAAATGTATGAAAAACGATCTCGCTTCGCTCGCCACTGAGTTGCGGAGCAGCCTGGGGGGAGAGAAACGGATCGGTCGCCTTGCGAGATGCTCTGCTATCCTTTTCTGCGAGAAAAAAACAAAATATTCGACAAAATGTATGAAAAACGACTTACGGGCGTATCCCCTTTTGAGGGAGAAGAGGGGGGAAATATAGAAAAATTGGATTTTTACCGGGGTCTGATTGAACACCCTCAATCGTTTCAGCGAAATAAATGTACCATCTAGGAGAAAAACCATGAAAATCACTCGATCAGACAAAAAATCCAAATTTTGAACAAAATGTATGAAAAATGACCTCGCTTCGCTCGCCACGCAGTGATGGGGCGGTTCGGGGGAAGGGTGAACAAGGCGGCTCGCTTCGCGAGCCGCTGTGCTTCCCCTTTCCGCGATAGAATATAAAAATTTTCAACAAAATGTATGAAAAACGACCTCGCTTCGCTCGCCACGCTGCGGGGGGGCAGCCTGGAGGGGGGACAACAGATCGATTCAATTTAAGAGATGCTTCGCTTCGTTTATCCGAAAAAAAAAATTAAAATTTTTGACAAAATTTTTGAAAAAAAAACTCGCTTCGCCCCCCACTGCGTGGGGGGGCGGCCGAGAGGGGGGGGAACAGAGCGGCTCGCTTCGCGAGCCGCTCTGCTACCACCCACCGTTAAAAAAAAATCACATTTCCGAAAAAATGTATGAAAAACGACCCTCCGGCGGACCCCCTTTTCAGGGGGAAGGGGGGGAAAATCGGGAAAAGTACGATTTTTCCCCCGTCATGATTGAACCGATCTACGAGATGGTAACAAAAAAAGTATACCTCCCCATCCACCATCTAGGAGAACAATTATGTCAGTCAGTCAGTCAGTCAATGGTAATGCAGCTATATATATTAGGGTAATATAATATTATCTCTTAAAATTATTATGCTGATTCTCTAAACACATTTACATAATTTATTCGTATCATATGGACACAATAGAATATTACTGTGTATATTTATTTTTTCCGCTTTCAATATTTACATTTATGAAAATAAGAATCATAATAATATCATGATGCTTTAATATCATTCACGTTCAATATTCACACAACAACTGTACCAAAACATTGGAAAGCTTAAATCAACAAATTATCAAGTTATTTATGTATGTAATAATCGATGAGAGTAATATTTTCTAATACTATTAATTCACCATGACTATTTATTTTTTGTTATAATACATTTCCTAATAATTTCATTCAACAAACGGTATCACACGATTTCGAGAAATTCGTATATTATAATTGTTATTTTTCTCTTATGCCAATGTACAAAATCAAAACCTCCTTACTTCCATAAATACAATAAGTTTACACTTAGAAAAGGTAAAATTATAAAACCAAACACTGACACGAAAATAAAGCGATATTTCCGATTTCTGTCGCTTCGGTATGTAGACTAAAATAATGAAGCGACGAGGAAACCTTTAGCATGCTACCTGCTATCTCTCGAGTTGGAGCAGAACCCGTCCCAAGCCTCTCCATCTTCTATATAACCAGATATTTTTTTGAAAAGGTTTTGACAATTTGTTTGAATTTATTTACTGATCATTTTTGCAACTCACTAGGAGTTTTGTTGTAGAAGCGTATACGTAACGTACCCTTTAAAAGATACATTAATTTTGTGTAGCCTAGTTGTGGGCACAGCGAGTTTATGTTAATTTCTGGTATTAAAGTTATGTTTATCACTATTTTTAGGGAATCGATTTACATACTGATAATACCGATGTACATGTGTACTAAATTTACTTGACATCAATGTATGGATCTCATTACTCAAATATAATTTTTCGCTTTAATAACTTACTTTAAATAAAAAAATATATGTATATCATTCTACTACTATTCTTTTTAATAACTTTTTTTTTTGTAAATATTCGTTTATTCAATATTTTTATTGTTTATTAATCTCTGAATTGACAACACTTTTAATTTGATGTATGTTATTTGTGGGTAGTGACAGAAAGTACGTTTCTACTAGAAAAATTACTGTAATCATATAAATTAGTCATCACCACGTTTTTTTTTTTTTTTGTTTTTTTTGTACCATAATAATAAATTAGTTAATTTTAATTTCAAGTCTATATTCTGCTATAAACAAATACATCGACTTCCTTCTCAGTAATATATAATACCCTTAGCACTTTAAAACGTAGAGTTTTATTTTCGCATTTAATAGGTTAAGTGGTAATACTTCAAAAACTTACTACTTAAACCATCTCTATTGTCATTTATTTTACTGTTTATCTGTATTATAACTGAAATAAATTTCACAATCATGTCAACATTATTATCTCTCCTTTTATTTGTTATCTTTTAATGTTTATATCGCCAACATTTTCATTTTCAAGTACGTCTCATATTATGAAGTTTATCTAAAAATAATATTCTGCGTATTATTTGACAATTGTAAATTCAAACAATCTGCGTTCTAAGCTTTTCGTATAAAAATACTGACTAACTGAAGATTAGTTACAATTTTTTTTTTATGGGTTATGTATTAAAATATTAATAATTGTTCATACTCGATATTCAGATTCATATTCCCTTAATATGTACCTGTGTACGGTACCTATTCATTTCTTTGTCTTTTACACAACAGATGATCTCGAGTATGACAAATTTTTGACAATATTCTTAATATAATATGTCACATTCTCTATTTAATGTTTCTTTGTTTTAGAAATCCAAATTTATTCATTTCTCGCGTGGCGTTCCTGACCACAACACAGTTTTATTCTTTAAACGGTCGGTAATCTTTGTAATAACTTTATAGCGTTTATTTACGTTGTATTTTAAAGCAGTATCTCGTTTTTACTAGTCGCCATTTTTATTCATCTAAACCTAAATATTATTAATATCAAAATAGACAAAATCAATATTTTCGTAAGCAACATATCGTTGTATAAAAATGTAAGTACGAGTATTCTTCTTGCTCTATTCATTGCGTTTTAAATTATCTTAATTTTGTGGAAATAGTATCTAGTTTATTATTATTTATAGTTTCAATCGTGCCTTCGTTTATTGTGGGTAGATAACTTAAAATTTATCGATTTAATTTTATCTCTTTAAATAATTCGATTTGTTACATTATGCTTATTTAGGTCCAAGTAAGGTTTGTTTGCTTCACACTAATAGTCTGGATTGTTTTACTAAGGCCCTTTTTATGGCATCTTATGGAATCTTGTCTTGATCTTTAAAGATAAACTTTAGTTTATTGAATCCATTTTTTTAAATAATTTCATGCACCTAACACAACAAGTGGTATACGTAATTTAAAGTAAAACTTTGCTATTTCGTTTTCAAATTATTATTTCATATGAGTTATGTCAATCTTAAATAAGTGGTTTATTTCTTTCTCCTTAAATGATTGTTATTTATTTTTAATACACAATTATTTTAATATTACACTCTGAATTATGTTAGTATATTTCTCAAATGCACCTTTTTATTATCATTCGTTATGTTAACAATAACAAAAAGCACTTACACACAATAACAAAAAGGAATCCTGTTTATTTAACTGTGCAAATAACTCGTCCGTTTCGTCTAGAAACGTTAGTTTTATCATTATTATTATTACTCTCTTTGTAGGTATGATTCTCTTCTCTCTATAGCTTTTGCTTAAGCGACTCATCATTATTATTTTTTGTGCTCTTCATTTCACGTGACTTGTGTATATTTTGTTGGTAATTCTAAATAAATAAATAACGTCAGTGAGTAAAATACTCAATTTTCGCAGTTGAATAATTATTCAAGCAACAATGACCTACTTATGACACATTAGTTCACCCACTAACTAAATATCAATATACCAGCAAACCGGTAGCAAACATACTTTTTTTTTTTTAATTTATTTATTCAACTATAATCTACAACGTTGCAACTGAGTTTAAGTAGGTACCCATTAACCCTCAGGAGATACTTTTCTTATTCACAAAATTAATATCACAAGTGTCTGTGAGACTATGGGTAGGTAGTTAAGGGTTAAATATCAGTGGTGTCTGTAAGACGATGGGTACGTATGTCAGGGTTAACCCCGAGAAAAGGCATAATCCGGTCATTATTTTCCATGAAGCCGATGAAATGTCATCATGTGAAATGTCATCTATATCACATGCCTACCAATTAGCAATGTCACTATTTTCCATTTTATATAAAATTTTATTAAGGTAATTACTTATTCTTGTCTCCCAACCCTGTCGGTTTAGTATTGAACATCTAAGACAATTTCTTAAACCGATAGTTGACATAATTGTATTCCTGATAGGTACGACAACAATGCATCATTTCGAGTTATTGAAATAAGTATTTAGATTATCATCATCGTTCAACCCAGTTATTATATAGGGAGTTATTTCATTCACTACTAATAAGTATATTTTCAAGCCAAAGTGAAGCTAGTAGTAACTAAGTTAATTCCAAAACTGATATCACTATTTTCAAATACTGAGAACAAGAAAATAGATATTTTGCTCACCCGACATTTCTGTCTATGCAAAATTATTATTATTATGTGTACTACACTTGGATGGTGCTTAATATTGTTTTCTTATTATTTGTGCCTGAATAAGGGTTAAAAATTCTATTCATAATCATTAGATCAAATATTCAATAATGTTTGGTCGCTCATCATAGCAATTGGTACCTATAGATACTTTCTGAAAATACTGTGTGATTAACATTGAAATAATTAATATGTCTAAAGACTTGTATAAGAATCCATAGTTAGTTGTTAGTTAGTTCAATTCACTTCAAGCAAATGTTTATGCAAAATGTAATGCATAACAAGTAAGAAACAAATTTTCACAACGGGAAGATTTTTGAATTTTCATCTTTATTTTGTTTTTATGTGTTGTAGATTTCAAGGAATTTACCAGATAAATAAGTACCTGCCATCACTATTCAGAATGTTAGTGCAAAATTTCTATCACAAATTGTGAACAAATCAAATAATTCCATGATATTAAACAAACTATTTTTGGTTACACAATTTCTGTGTTTTTGTGTTTAAAATTCATGTGTTTAGTTATCTCAATCATCTCTATTAATTTAATGTGGCATTGTAAAGGCATTTGTACAAACCCAATCATATATTTTCTCTTGTAGCAAGATTGCTCGATGAACATGGAGTAAACTTGTAATGCATTTTGTTGGTCACTTTAATTACTGTAATGGGTTTCATTGGTAGCTTGTATTTTACTGGTTCAGATCAATTCACAATATCATTTTTAACAAACCATCAAGAAAAGAATAGAAAAAGTAACTTTATCATATTGGAGGTTACAAGTACGCTATCATTTATATATGATTATGGATGACTTTGAACTCTTATTGAAAGTTTTACTATTTACCATTGAATTCGAATTGTTTTCAATCAACACAATCTAATATTTCGCTTGCCAAAGTTTGGCCAGGATAATAATTGCAACTTGTACCTAAATAGGTAAAATCAATGGTTCAAATCAAAGAGAATATACCCACTCCGGTTCAAATGTGCGTTTGTTTTTGTCGTCAGCCGATTTTTATAGGAAATCATGGGATAAGTCATCGAAACTTGAGTTTTTTCATAGGAATAGGTTTCCCTGAACGTTTCGGTAGGTCACATTCACATTACCGTAGGCGTGTCTTTCCCTCTTCGGACTGAAAGCTAGTAGAAGTTCAATTGTGTTACTGAAATAAAACAGGGCATCGTTTTAACATGGGCTAGGTATATTCCTTTTACAACTAACAATTTAACCAAATCAATCAACATATCTTTTTACAACGGCGTCCATGACAGATAAAGTGTTGCACACTTCAAATATTTTATAATCTTTTTAACAGAATATTTCCAACTCTAAACCTATTTTTTTTGATAGGCTTACAGTACCTACCTACCTACCTACTTGCTTTTGTCGATAATCAATCGTGTTGTTTATTTTAACAACGTTAGCACATGCTTTCAATACGACTTGTACCAGCAGCGAGTTCTTACTCTAGGCTTGTATTTGTACCTATTCAGTATTCAGTATTCAGTACATAGAGTAAAAACTCGCTGCTGTCTCAGCAGAGGGATAGTGTCATTCAACAATTTGACAATTTGTGTAACCAAAAACAGCCAAAAACCGATCTATGTGTGTTTTGACAGCTCGTAAATACAGTGCTTTCACTCACACATTCGTATGATTGAATGTTGCAAGTAAATGGCATTTTCCCTAAAAAAATGGGTAATTTTGTCGACCACAGTGGTGCAGCGGGCGAGAGTCCGCCTGCGACGCAAGTGGTTGCGGGTTCGATTCCCGCCTCGGAATAAATTTGTGTACGATCTGCAGAAATTTGTTCCGTTGGTCTGTGTGTTTTCTATGTAGCATATAAAATATATCTGTCTTTGTATATAATGTATTAAATATATCAGTTATCTAGTACAGACCAGTATACTGGTCTGTGCTAGTACCCATAACACAAGCTTTGAGTAGCTTACTTTGGGGCTAGATGGTGCTGTGTGGATTATCCAGCATTATTTATTTATTTATTTTTTGCTTTTGCTTATTAACTGGTGGGTGTCAATTGTTAATTCTCATATTTCAAAAAAATGCACGAATGAGGTTTAAAAAAACAAGAACATTTGTTCGTAGGGAAAGTTTGGATGTTTAGATGTAAGGATGGATGTTTGTTACTTTTTTTCGCCAAAACTACTGAAGGGGTCGGGATATTTTTTTTTGTAAACAGGTAGCTTTAGGCCTGGAATAAAACATAGCCTACATTTTATTCCATAAATCAGTTCCCATGGGATTGAAAGAAATAACCATAAGGCGTTTCCATACAAGCAAAACGTGCGAAGCCGCGGGCAGAAACTAGTATATTATATATTTCTACCTACTTATATGTTAGAGCTGAAACTAGTTTGATACAAAATTAATGAAGACCCGTCAAGTGCGAGTGTGACAAGCATGCCGAGAGTTATAAACATTTATCAATTGATGCCAATATGTTGTAAATTACACACACAAAGTATTTAATACTACACCTGCAGGAAAAGTGGCTTATTCCTTTCTACACTGCAGAAAATACAGCGTTACTGTCGTACTAAACTGCGGCTAAACTCTATGCAAAACCGTTTCTAAAGTTTTTTTTTCAAGTTAGTAGCCGGTAGCTATACAAAAAGGTTTTACTCCAAGTCCGCCAAATAATATTGGCTTTTCCCGTTTTCGAAACAAACATTTAAAAAAAGAACCAAGTGAAAGCGCACTCGCGTCTATTGCCACAGATTACTAGATAGAATATCCTCGAGTGATTTTGAAAAATACTAAAACGATGTTTTTAAGTAGGTACCTATGAGTAAATTTGGAGAAAGTTAAATTCCTACCTTTCACACGAGACACCTTTCCTCTACTACTTTATACTTAGTACCAAACCGGGGTATTTTTTCCCCCACGCATAGCAACATTTTCACGAAAACTGCTTTGAAAAATTTTCAATTTGTTTATGATTTTAAATGGCTGTTTTACGCAATATTACAAGTTTAATATTAGTACTCCCCATGAAATTACCTTTTTGCATTGTTAGTTTTCTTATTAGTGGTGTTTGCACACCCTTGCACCGCACAATACACCATTTTTTATATTTTTTTGTCGGAACTGCTTTCCGCGCCATTTGAAGTATTGTACTAGGGGTTCGAAATTGAAATTGCGACGATCAGTCGCAATTTTTTAGACTTACCTCGTTTGTGTCAACTATCATTCTAAGCCTACTTATTCTAAGATTCAGTATTTTTATTGCGAAACAAAAATATTACATACAGTAAGTATTAATGTACCCTGTATTAATGTATCCTGTACCTAATTATGTACCTAATTGTTAAAAAATATATGTTTGAAGCTATATACACTTGCGAGCTTTAAAATGGAATCGCTTTCATCGCGAGTTGATCAAAACAATTTTTTTCAATTTATGTACAAACAATCACAGCCCCTACTATGTTGCGGCCTTAGAATAAGAAGACTTAGAATGATAGTTGACACAAACGAGGTGAATCTAAAAAATTGCGACTAAACGTCGCAATTTTCATTTTGAGCCGTTAGTACAATACTTGAAATGACGCGGAAAGCAGCTCTCACATAAAAATATAAAAATGATGTGTTGTGCGGTGTAAGGGTATTTAAACACCAGTAGCAAGAAAAATAATACGGCAAATATCTCATTCTACTAGTCTACACACATATTACATTTGTAATTTTGCGTAAAACAGTCATCAAAACTCATAAATAAATTTAAAAATTTCGTCCACCATTTTCGTGAAAATGTTGCTATGCACTGGGGAAAAAATACCCCGGTTTTGTTACTTAGTATAGGCACAGATATTATAATACTATGTATAGGTATATATAAATAGTTGACTGCCTCGTTGGTCTAGCGGTCAGCTTGTTCAACCGCTGATATTGAGGTCCTGGGTTCGAATCCCGGGTCGGGCCAAAAGTTGTTACTGGGGTTTTTCCAGCAAGAAAAAATCACAGTAGCAGCCCGGAGTCAGGAAGTTGGCGGTGTTACACCCCCGTGCCTAGGAAAGCGCGTTAAGCCGTTGGTCCTGCACCTGATCTCTCCCCGGTCGTGTCGATCTGTCGTCCCATCGGATTATGAGAGTGAGGGAATAGAGAGTGCACCGGTGTTTGCACACACACTTGTGCACTATAAATGTCCTGCGCATCTGGCTAGTCTCTGATGAGATTGGCCGCCGTGGTCGAAATTTGGCTAGGAGGACATTATAAAAATAGTAGAGGAGAGGGTGGACTTCACTCAAGTTAGGACTTAGAAATCAAACTGCGCGGAATATCATAATTTTTTAAATTTCTGTCACTCGACGATATTCTGAATAGATTCATATTGTAAACTACGAAAAAAAAAAAACGAAACCTTGGTTTTTTTTCAGTGTAGGTACTTGTCTAACTTGGGCATTATTATTCGTGGAAAAAATGCTGGTAGTGGGTGGTGTGATTTAAAAGGAAAACTGCACAGCTACAATGTATTTACTAGTTGAGTACTTAATAGTCCTAATCAACTTAAAATATGTAGGTACTTTGGTTGGTAAAAAAGAAAATTTGAACAATTTTTGTTGAAAATAACTTAATTAAGGTGGTTCGATATGTAAAACAGGTAAATAAGTTTGTTTAGATACGCCATGAACCGTGCAATTACTTACACTTGTCTAAAATATTTGAACGTGCAATATCAGACCGCATTTATAACTACTTAGAAAAATATAATCTCCTAAGTGAAAATCAATACGGCTTCCGTAAAAACTCCTCAACAGCTCTTGCTATTTTTAAGTACAATCTCGAAACCCTTAACTATATTAGAGACAAATACTATGCAATAGGTATACTCTTAGACATGAGTAAGGCATATGATAAAGTCTCCCATAAAATACTTATAACCAAACTTTTTGAAATCGGAATCAGGGGAAAAATACTAAATTGGCTGAAATCATACCTCCTAGACAGGAAACAGTTTGTCCAAATTGAACATTGTTGTAAAAATTCAGGGATTATACAAACAGTAAAATCAAAAACAATTACCATAAACAATTCAATTCCACAAGGAAGTGTTTTAGGATGCATTCTGTTCCTAATCTACATAAATGACCTGCCTAAAATTGCTGACTCCTTCTGCATCCTTTTTGCAGACGATGTGTCCCTTCTTTTCAAATGCCCCCCCCATAAAATTTCACTTAACAGAATAAAAGAAAGTTTTCATAACATAACCACCTGGTTAGAAGCTCACAATTTGGAAGCAAATACAAAAAAGATAAAAATCATACAATTTACCCCGTACCAGAAAACACCTCTAGATCTATCTCCACTAACAAGTAGCCTCAATATTGAAGAAGTCCAAGATCATACCCTTTTAGGCCTAAAAATTGATACTCACCTTAATTGGAAAGGACATATAGAAAAAACCAAAAGCAAACTATCACAATTTATTTATGCCTTATCTATCTTAAAAAGTAACACAAACATTAAAACAGCTTTATCTGCCTACTATGCATATGCTTATTCATGGCTACGCTATGGCATAGGTAGTAATCTGGGGCAACAGTGTAGATACAAACCAATTATTTATATTGCAGAAAAAATGCCTACGTATTATTGTTAATATCAGAAGACGCACCAGCTGTAGACCACATTTTATAGAACAAAAATTACTAACTTTGACTAGCCTTTATATATATGAAACAGCATTATTTGTTAGAAAAAACCTGAATTTATACCAATTTGATAAAAATCCACGAAGAAAAACAAACCTCATCCTTCCAATACCTAGACTTGAACTATACAGACAGAGCACTTAATACATGTCCTGTCCATTAAAATACATAATAAACTACCAACATTCCTTAAATCTGAACCCAAACACCATATATTCGCATCAAAACTACAAGAATTGTTTATAAAAAAATGCTATTATGACATAAAAGACTTTTTTGAAGACAAACTATTTGGATAGAATCCCTACATTTTCTTTATAACAATGGAAGAGCTTCGAAGTGTTCTTAATAATATAATAGGTTATAATATTGATTAATTATAAGATGTTAAGTATAACCTAGTCACACAAATACCTACCTAAGTAAATTTATATTATTCTAAACTACACAAATGTTATTTATTGTTCATAAAAGATCTCCTAATTTTGTATAAAATACAAAATACTTAATTTAGTCCTTAACTTAAGTCCTAGATTAAGATATATTGCCATACCCTACCTGACAGGGTACATTAATACTTACTGTATGTAATATTTTTGTTTCGCAATAAAAATACTGAATACTGAATACACTGCACGTGGTCGAACACGCACTTGACCGTCTATTTAAATTATTGTTCCGTAAACGATCGGAGCCGATCTTATTTTGCGGACTTGGAGTAAAAACTTTTTGTCGTTTGACCGAGGAAGAATGATAGTAACCAAAGCTACTAGCTGATATTTCGTTTAATTAAAAAAGAAATAAGATAATATCGAAAATAAAAAGTAAGGCGATAAAAAAATAAATGGCTTATTTTTTTAATTGGAACTTTGCTTCAGTTACCCAATTTTTTAGGGAAAATGCTATTCACTAGCAACATTCAATCATTTGAATGTGTGAGTGAGAACACTGTATTAACGTGCTGTCAAAACACACATAGATCGGTTTTTGGTTGCATAAATTGTCAAATTTTTGAATGACACTATCCCTCTGCTGAGACAGCAGCGAGTTTTTACTCTATGGTTGCGGCTATTTTGCATGAATTCGCAATGTGTGATAGCTTGATGCACTCAGGTAAACATTCTAAAAAAACAAGTCTACAAAAAATAATCTTCTACGTAAGTAGAGTACTAGTAGTAGCTTAAACTAGGAAGCCAAAAGGGTAAACCTCGTAACCTATCTATGACCAGAGATCGGAGTAAGTACTTGCATAATAGTTTCATAAAATGGATAGGTATGCATTTTTTTCCGGTAAGTTCTGATATTTTCCGGATTGAGATAATATTTTAATATATTTATTTTAAACTAGCTGTACCCGCGACTTCGTTCGCGATTGCCTCACCTGCCGACTAATTAAGTTAACCATAGTCTCTCATATTATGACACGCCGCCGTGCAAAAAATCGTGTAGTGTCTACGGGGGATAGCATGTTGTCATCTTCAATCCCATTCTATAAAAACACGACTTTTAGCTACGACTCGGCCAGCGTCAGTGTTAAGAAGTGTCATACTCGTTTCACTTCTTACTGATGGTTCCGTTCAGCTGGGGCCCTATTCTGCTATACTAATCGCTTCACTATGACAGGGGTCTCGACACAGAATGACACGTTTGGGTATTCCACCTCAGATGAAAGAAATTATGATGAATGCAGATGGAGAGACGTGCGTCAAGTTTGAAACTATTAATTTATCTCGCACGCACTATCTGGAGTTTTATAAATCTAAGGATTCTACGTGATGATTCTGCGACGATTCCATTGTCATACTGAAGCAATTGTATTGCAGAATGGGGCTCCTGATCCATTTGACTGGACCACCGTAATTTTTTTTTCGTTAGTAGGTAGGTACAGTTGTCTGTGTACCACAGTAAAAATATTTTTCTGTGGTCTAGTTAGTTTAATTGGACCACTTACTGCAACCAAACTTCGGTAGTACAGTTAACTGGACCAGCTAAACCACCATATATCATGTAAGGTAGGAACCTAACTTATTTTTCCAAGACGCCTTAGTAGGTAGGAACCTAACTAATGGGGCGTCTTGGAAAAATACATAGATAGGAACTTACCTACCCTCTATCTACTAATTTTTTTCTTCTAAGTACAGATTATTTCATCAATCTACTGATTTTCTACTCGACTTTCTACTGATTTAGTCAAATTCGATCTAACAAAAAGAATGCATGAAATCGGACGACGCGTAGACCCGTCGTGATGCGCGGTAAAAGAATTCTACTTTTTCCTCTCTCCCAGGGGAACCTTACTGAATTCCAGGTTAAAATGTATCCCATGTCCTTCCTTGAACTCAAATAGTACCAATTCAGTCCAACTCATTCAGTAGTTTCGGCGTGATGCGCGGTGAAGGAATTTTACTTTCATCCCTTCTCCCAGGGGAACCTTACTAAATTCTGGGATAAAATGTATCTTTCCTCGTAGAATGAAATCAAATTATGCCGAGTTCCATTCGAATTCATTCAGTTGTTCCATCGTGATGCGCAGTTAAAGAATTTTACTTTCATCCTCTCTCCCAGGGGAACATGACTGAATTCCGGGATGAAATGTATCCCATGTCCTTCCTTGTAGTATGAAATCAAATCGTGCAAGGTTTCATTCCAACTCATTCAGCACTTTCGGCGTCATGCGCGGTGAAGAAATTTTACTTTCATCCCCTCTCCCAGGGAAACCTGACTGAATTCCGGGATAAAAAGTATCCTATGTCCTTCCTCGTAGTATGACCTAAAATCGTGCCGAGTTTCATTTCAATACCTTCAGTAGTTTCGACGTGATGCGCGTTTAAGAAACAGACAGACAGACAGACAGACAGACAGACAGACATGAATGAAAAAAATTACAGTTTTGGCTTCAGTATCGATAATAGAGTGCCCTCCAAAAAAAATTTTCAAAATATCTTCAATGTACAGAATTGGATCTGTTACAGTTTTATTATAAGTATAGATAAAGTAGTAATGTAGTAACAACTACCAGTTCCCCTTTAATAGTAGGTACCTATCCATCTATGACAAGACAACTACATTTGAAATGGGAAGCAATCTGTGGAAGCAAATTGTATATTATAACCACAGATTAATAATATAACCAGATGTTTGGCAAGCGCATTAGAACGTAACTCTAACTCGTAAGTACTTTGATTTCTATAGTTCTATTCTCTAGTCTCTAGTCTTTATTTTGAAAATGTTGCCAGCAGACAAGAAAATACTTTTTACGAAGCTATAAAATCAAAATCAAACGGTAGGTTACAGCTGGACCGAAAAGAGGAGAAATTAATTAAAATGGAACTAAACTAAACCTTTGCTCTGCCAACACGAAACCAATGTCAAATCTTTTCAAAATGTCACACACTTAGAAGAAGAAGGCTTAAAGTATAGGAGTTCGAAATTGAAATTGCGACGATTAGTCGCAATTTTTTAGACTTACCTCGTTTGTGTCAACTCTCATTCTAAGCCTTCTTATTCTAAGCCATAGGTAATGTCTACCTATCCGTCCGTAGAAAGAGAATCTACGTAGTACGTGGTAGGTATAAAAAAATACCTGCTCAGAAAGTTGCTTTATTCCTTTCCAAACAAAAGGTAAAAAGTAGTAGGTACGTCATTGCAGGCGTACCGTACTGAAAGGCGGGAGGGAAAACTCTATGGAATTTCATTTCTCACGCGTTCAGCGGGAGAAAAAGTGTATGGACTTCACCCACTGCTGGGTATAGGCCTCCAAACTTTTGTGCCACTCCACACGGTCCTGCGCCAATCTCATCCAGGTTCGCCCTGCGGTGTTAGAAATATCGTCTGCCCATCTTGCCGCTGGACGTCCAACGTTTCTGTATCCAGTTCTTGGACGCCATTCAGTAAGCGCCTTGCTCTACCTGTAGTCTTGTCTCCGTGCAAGGTGTCCTGCCCAGCTCCATTTTAGTTCGATGATGCGATTTCCCACGTCTTTCACCTTTGTTCGACTTCGGATTTGGACATTCGGAACCTGGTCTATAAGCTTGATGCCGAGCATGCCTCGCTCCATGGCTCTCTGTGCAACTCTTATCTTGTACACAGCTTCTTGAGTGAGCGTCCATGTCTCGGCACCGTAAGTCATCGGTCGGTGAAATGATATCTCCCTGTCTTACTCCCCTCTTGATTGGCACAGGGTTGGTCAGATTATGCATCCTGATCTGTAGCGTGGCTGATGAATACCGTTCCCGGAGTAGATCAATGTATAGTGAGTCAATGTTGCAGCGATGGAGAGCGTGAAACACAGCCCAATGTTCGACACTGTCGAAGGCCTTCTCGTAATCGACGAAGGTTATTACAAGGGGCTGGTTATACTCATGACACTTCTCCATGCTTCACGGCATGTTTATGATCCATGGTGGAAAATCCTCTCCGGAAACCAGCCTGCTCTGTGGGCTGGCACTCGTCAAGTTCGCGGGTGATGCGGTTTGTGATGACTTTAGAGAAAAGCTGGTAAACTTGTGACAGTAAACTTATAGGCCGGTAATTGTTTAGCTATGCGATATCTCCTTTTTTGTGTATACGATTCGTCACAATACTGACAATTATTTATAAAATTTAAGAGTTTGTTTTGTTCCTTCGTCCCTTCCACTTCTTTAAACATAATTATGTGTCCCCTTAGAATAAGAAATGTACCGCGATCCATTTCGTTTTCGATGGATTGGTCGGTCCGTTCGTTCGTTCGATAAACTTTTGCGGCAAAAGCGTTGTCAGATGATCTACTGATTTAGCAGTACATCTCGTAGATGGATTATTATACTTTCTACTTGATTTTTGAACAGTCTACTGATTTATTTGGTAAAATTCGAGAAATCTAACAGCTTTCCCTCAGAATGATCCATAAGGCCTTGTAACAATAAAACAGATTAAAAATTCAATTTCACTTGGTGTACATTCGATTCTCGCGTCAACTTCTAGTAAATTGTTTTCTTAATTTCAACCCCTCTTTCACTGATGAACATACTTTTTTTGTCTACAAAGTCCGTTCTTCCTATCTATAGGAAGAACGGAACATCATTGTAGATACACTACCTACATAAGTAATGCAAGAAGTTCCTTACAAACCTACTTGAAAGACCTAATTTTGTAAAATTTGAAAGCCATGAATATTTTACTTTGTTGTAACTTGGCTACTTTGATGAACACCATCATTGAAAAGTGAAACCCACACGCTGTTAAAATTACAAAACACTGAATCAAAATCGGTTCATCCGATAGGGTACTATACTGGTAGGTACAAAAACCTTACTACACCTAAACTAACGACACCTACTACGCGTTTTTCGTGTCGGAAGCCAGAATTTTTTTTCAGCTGATTTTTTCCTTGTCTTTCTACTGATTTTGTCATATTCGATCTGGCAGCACTGGGACCATGGTACATCCATCCTGTGATCCCTAATAGGCAAAGAGATTATAGATTAACAGAGAATTTAACGTAGAAAGAGTATGTTATATTTAATCTGTGGAATTTAACTACGCTATCAATAGTCTGTGGATACGAACGACGCTTTTGTTCAATTTCAATCGCTTCGCTTGCCAATCGAATTGTTCGTGTTTTCTCATTCTTTCTTTTTAGGTTCAATTTCGTCTCTTCGCGCCCTGTGGTTGACGTGATAGTATTTTCATAGATTTTTCTGTTTGGCTGTCGGTAAATAAAGTGAGTGTGCCATAATTTACTTGTATACCGGGTTTCCTCGTCCAAAAGTGCTAACATAGGGTATCGTTTTCAGAATAATGTCGGGTATAGCAAGTGCACGTTTGGCCGAAGAAAGAAAAGCTTGGCGCAAGGACCATCCTTTTGTAAGTGTTCGATCGATCTGCTTGTTGCCGCTTAGCAAATTGTTCCACTGTCATAGTTTTTATCCATTTTTTAGGGTTTCGTGGCCCGTCCAATGAAGAATGCTGATGGATCGTTGAATTTGATGACTTGGGAGTGTGCTATTCCCGGGAAAAAAGGGGTTAGTTACCTTACTTACCTACATTATTGTAGAACATGCTATGTAAACTGAAAAAGAAAGCCCCTGTGGTAATATTATAGGTAATAATTTTTGTTGTTATCTAGAAATTAATTTTCAGACTCCATGGGAGGGTGGCCTGTACAAACTACGAATGATCTTCAAAGATGATTACCCATCAAGCCCTCCGAAATGCAAGTTTGAGCCTCCTCTGTTTCACCCAAATGTATATCCATCAGGCACAGTGTGCTTATCACTGCTTGATGAGGAGAAAGACTGGCGTCCCGCCATCACAATAAAACAAATCTTGCTTGGCATTCAAGATCTGCTCAATGAGCCAAATGTAAAAGATCCTGCACAAGCAGAAGCATACACAATCTACTGGTAAGTCTGCGTTATTGATAGTAGATTTGATCTAGAGCATGCCTTGCATCACCAATCTGCTGGTCAAGCATGGTGATTATGGAAGAACAACAGTTTGAGGAGCGTATTCCGCAGTGGATGTATGTGAGCTTGGATAAGCAAGCCACGGAAGAACGCATAAAACAGTAGAAATCACCTAAAGACGGAAGTCTAAGTCTTAAGTTAAAATGACTGACTAGGCACACAGTCCCCATAGCCAAAATTAGCTTGGACATCAACAAGTTCTCAAAGCTTTCTCAAAATAAAATCATTAAGTTCATTAATGAATTCTGTTTCTAACACTATTTGTTTCTTTGCAGCCAAAACAGATTAGAATATGACAAGAGGGTCCGTGCCCAGGCGCGCGCTATGGCTGCCACTGAATGAAGTGAATGTTCTCTAGGTAGAATGTTATCAACAGCTACATTTCATGTTGGTCACAAAATGGTATCCATAGCTTGTAAAGTTAAAATATTAAATTGGTTTGTTTAAATCAGTGGATCATATAATTCAAGAATACATTTATTTCTGATCTACTCGCCAGAGGGCATTGTATGTATGTGCAGAGTGGCTTTGTATGCTGGCGTATTCCATAAATATGATAAATATCAATTGTTATAACTTAAATATATTTCTGTGACCTATTTTGCAATGTAGTTGCACACTTCTTGCTGTAAAAACAGTTGGAAGTTACTACAGAACTTATCTTAAGTGATTTGTTTGTATGGATAACAAATAATAAATTATTCATGAAGACCATTTTATTTTCTGCTGATCACTATAGAACATAATGTAACTCTAAGGTTTTATTTAAATGTAAAATATCAGCATTTGTGATACAGTATTGGTATTCTCTGGATATATGTGTAACATGTTATAAAAATTCATTTAGCTCGTGAAATCTCAAATAGAATTATAAAATAAGCTTTTGTACAACATTCTTTGGTAATGCATATCATTGTGACCCTATTTCATACATTTTTGGCCTGGGTCGGAACCACCAAGTCTAACTGCAATCAAAACATCAAAAGTGCAGATTTGTCACTAAAGAATGTTGCACTAAAATGTGACAATTACTGGGTATGTGTTGGAGATCTAATGCTATAACATAACTTTTGAAACTATTTTTGTATCTTTATGTTAGTAGTATGTATTGAACAATAAACTCTCTTAAAGTATTTTGTTTAATAATTTATTACACATTTATTATATTATTTACTAGCTGCTAGCCGCTGCTTCGCATGCGCTTTTCATAATATATATGTGCATAATAATAATGTCCTCCTAGCCGAATTTCGACTACGGTGGCCAGTCTCTCGGAGACTAGCCAGATGCGCAGGACATAATTATTATAGTGCACAAGTGTGAGCGAAAACACAGGTGCACTCTCTGTTCCTTCACTCTCATAATCCGATGGGACGACAGATCGACACGATCGGGGAGAGGTTAGGCGCAGGACCGACGGCTTAACGTGCTTTCCGAGGCACAGGGGTGTAACACCGCCAACTTCCTGACTCCGGGCTGCTACTGTGAAAATTTCTTGGTAGAAAAACCCCATTAACAACTACTGGCCCGACCCGGGATTCAAACCCAGGACCTCATAATCAGCGGTAGAACAAGCTGACCGCTTGACCGACGAGGCAGTCTAGTAGCATAGGTTTGTTCTTACGATACCATACCATTTAAATACCTCCCTGCCAAATGTCATCTAGATCCGTTGGCGTGAAAAGGTAACAGCAGACAGAGTTACTTGTGATACTGTAATACTTACTAGTATGGATTTATTTATTACTATCTGCCACGTTGAAATAGTAGGTATACAAGTAGGCATTAATGAAATGACCACCGTTCAGCACCAGCACTATATTTTAGAGAATAAAAATAAAAATATCCTGATATATACCTCTATGCTGGGTACCTAGTTCCAGTTTCCTGTCCACTCGTGCGTCATGTTGCACACCTAGTTTTGTAAAGATAAAAAATACGTGACTCATCAGTATTTACTTTATATTTTATTTCTACAGAGTAAATTGAACCAAGGAATAGTAATTTTCCACATAAAAAAACTACCATCCTTTTAAACCCCTCAGAGGTGGATTAAAAAGGGTGGTTAATTTTTGAAAATTATATTAGCCTTTGTGTTATACTAGAACCTTAACGATTTCGATGAGTATGTTAGATAACATTGGCACCAAATTTCATCTAAATCGGTTAAGTAGCTAGCTAGGGAGAAACGTGGTTACCATATTACCTTTATTATCTGGTGGTAACAAACTTAAGCATAGGTATAATATTAAGTAGGACTACATTCTGCCCCCCCAGCTTCGCACGCACTTTACCGGGATAAAAAGTAGCATAATATTTATGTTGGTACCGTCTACCTCGGCCTCTCATTAGGATCCGTTTAGGCGGCGGCGTGCAGACAGAGTTACTTTTGAATTTATAGGTAATAGTAAACTAAGGATTTATTTATTACTAGCGACCCGCCCCGGCTTCGCACGGGTGCAATGCTGATACTAAATATACTACAGAATCGCCCCCCTAGCTGGTACCGCCGCCGGCCGCAACCGCTGTGTCCCTGCATTTTAAATCTAAATATTCATTTAAATTACATGCTGTCAAGGGCAATATTGATTTATATTAAATACACAATGTATTTAAGGTAGGTACTTATATAATTGGATAAGAATTAATGCTGTATTGCTTAAAATCGCTTCGTAAATAAGCCATTACTTCTCGTATTATGTAAAGGATAAAAATTGGAAACGCTAAAACTACTGAGAGATTGAGCTTAAACTACATGGACTAACTGAGAAGCTGTTTTTATTGAAAACGTGCGGAGTTGCGGGCAGAAGCTAGTAGCTTTAATATGGCTCAAAAGACTGTTGCCTGTCCAGTTCAGCGGTCTACCTGTCATGTCATGCTTACTTCTTTGTCAACTTGTCAAAATTGCCAAGTCAAGTTTGAACTTACCTACTTCTTGTGTAGTATCCCTTTAAAGTTTGTGCTTGTTGTTTTGTTTTGGCGTAAGGTTGGTTGCGGCCTTGCGGCTGTTTGTTTGGTTTTGGATCTAGATAGCCTGTTTAAGTTCGATTTCTGCTATCTTAGGATCTATCTACTCGTCATAAGAGTAGCCATCATTTAAATCAAACGCACGGTCGCTCAAATAACCGGGCCGACAGGTTTTACTCATAATGGCAGACGATGAACAAGACCCAAAAGAGTATCGCTGGGAGACAGGCTACGAAAAGACTTGGTAAGCTATACATGAATGAAACAGTAGCAACAGAAGATACATTAAAGATAGAAGTAGTGTCTACACATTCTTAAAGAACATTTTGCATAATTTTATAAACTACGGCTTGTTTTTGGTAAGTATATCTTCCTAACCCTAAAACTGTTTGTAACTGTTTAGGGAGGCTATAAAAGAAGATAAAGATGGCTTGGTAGAAGGGCTGGTGGCTGAGTTTGCGCAGAAAGCGGCCCGGAAGGCGGCGACGCGGCGTCATGGCCCTGTTCGGCTAGGCATGATGAGGCATATGATTGTGGCTATTGACTGCTCGGAGGCTATGAACTCGCAAGATCTAAAACCTACACGTTTCTTGTGTACTCTAAAGGTAGTTTACTTTGTATTTCTATTTATTTATTCCATCTTAGGTACCTACTTGATGTCACGCTTGATGTTGTTACATTCTTTATTTAAGTAAATTATAACAATAATACACATAGGTACCTACTTCGTTAAAGGAAACACCAGGTACAAAGGTAAAAAAAAAAACAGACAGACATGACTGAAAAATTTAATAAAAATAATTAGTCAGAGTTAAATAAATAATAACTAAATTAATAAATGGTATTTCAAAGTATGCTACTGTATAAAAGCATTGTCAAGTCAAGTCTAACTGATTGTAGATGTATAAAATCCCATACTTATATCATGAAGTGTGAACAAACTATAACAAATGATAGGGTTTAGACAGCAAATAAGTTTAGTCAGTCAAATTCTTGTGAAGTCAACCTCAGTGGAGTGGCAGGCAAAGGTCTGCCTGCGACACAGGAGGTTGCGGGTTCAATTCCCGTCTCGGGACAAATGTGTGTACAATCTGCAGATATTTGTTCAGGGTGTTCAGAATGTTCTGGATGTTTTCTATGTATACCTACTAAAAAATATTTATCTATGTGGTGTATTGTATATCAGATAACTAGTACCCATAACACTAAAAATGAATCTCTTAAGGGATTATCTATTTCAGCTCTTTGAAAAGTTCATTGAGGAGTTCTTTGATCAGAACCCTTTGAGCCAGCTCGGTATATTGACTATGAAAAACAAGAGAGCTGAAAGACTCACTGAACTATCTGGAAATGTCAGAAAACATATCAAGGCAATTCAAGGGTAAGTGTAGATGCACACTATGTTTAAAATATAAATACACACTATGTTTATAATATATATATTTGTTTTGAGCAATAAAGGATGCCAGTAAATCCGCTTATTGAAACAGTAAAACATTAAGAGTACCTCAACAGCCTGTATTGGTCCACTGCTGTATGTAGGCCTCCCCCTGATAAGGCCCTTGTTGGCTCTTATCTCATGGGGGTAGTGCCCATAATTCCCACGCTGGGCATGTGGGTTGGTTTTTTTTTTATTAAAGAGTAAATTATATTTCTTTGATATAGTAGTAATACAAAATTATAAAATAACAGACTTCTGAACTCTCTTCTTCGTCTTTCACAAGCATACATACATTTAGTCTACATATTATATTTCCATAATAATTTAAAGTATTCACTGGTAACTTCCACAGGTTAGCAAACATGTCTCTAACTGGGGAGCCATCCTTGCAGAATACTCTAGAAAGTGCCGGAAGGGTACTCAGGCCACTCCCAGCTCATTCCTCCAGAGAACTGCTTATTCTGTTTGCATCACTGACAACCTGTGATCCAAGTGATATAAATACTACGATTCAGGTAAACATCTAACTAGTTTTTAACCCCCCACATAAAAAGAGTGGGATGTTATAAGTTTAATGTGTCTGTCTGTGGTATCGTAGCTCCCAAACGGATAATCCGATTTTCGTTTAGTATTTTTTTGTGTCATAGATAATTTTATCCCGAGTGTGGGATCTTAATGAGGGACTTCAATCAGGGTGAGTGTGGTTGGCGTCGCGCCTGTACTGCGTCCTTGCGCGCTATGGGCTAAAGCACGCAGTGTGCGGGGCGGGCGTAGGCGCCGGCGGCGGCGTGGGTGGTGGGGGGCACACTGCTTGTCGATGCTGTTGAGTAGGAAAGTCAACTTCGCGCAGAGATCTCATCGTGCCGCGTAGTGTAGGTATACTCTGGGTACATATAGAATAGTATCTAACAGTATCTACACTCAGCTCTATACTGCTATCCGACTTCCCATGGAGACATGACTTCTAGACAAGAGTACCTAGGAAATATAATCAATCAATAAATTCCTTTAATAATTATAATTCAATTTATTTGTTTTTGTTTGATTTCAGGCTTTGAAAACAGATGGTATTAGGTGTTCTGTGATTGGACTTGCAGCTGAAGTCAGAATTTGCAAGAAGCTGTGTAAAGATACAGGAGGAGATTATGGAGTAAGTTTAAACAGAAAACTAACATTAACCTTTTGAACGCCACAGTCACATGACCAGCACTTGCGGGTCCTCACCCCTCAGCATATAAGTATTTTTGTTCACTTTGTACCTTGGCGTAGACGACACGGGAATGCGTTGGCGTGGCGCTCAAAAGGTTAAATATCACTTGGATGGCCAAACCCGGTGCTTAAGTAGATAATTCTTAAAGAGGTATTAAACTAAGTTATTGACAAACATGAACAGGAAAATAATGGATTAACAGCATTAATTGCAAGGTTCCTCTCTATTTCTAACACTATAAACAAGAACTTTTGCAGCTTACCTAGCTTCATTATTAACCTGTTCCATATGGAATTGTAATGTAGTCAGCCATAACACGTCGCCGACACTATGTGGTATGGTAGTAAATAGGTTTTTTTATGGATGTCAGACTAAGGTATATTTTATTTGGGCCATAGTTTTTAAGTATTTTACATCCTGTACTAGACTAATGTTGCCTGAAATAAATAATTTATTATAATTTATTCTTATATCTCGCTATAAAATATTTTGTTTAGTAAATAAAATATTATAAAACTATTGTACATTAAAAAAATTATCAAAACGGTGAATCACCGGCCGCCACTCAAGCGGCCGGTGACTAGGGCTGCAGAGAAAGAAACTTCCTGA
The DNA here is from genome assembly GCA_949316285.1 of Eupithecia subumbrata. Taxonomy (NCBI): domain Eukaryota; kingdom Metazoa; phylum Arthropoda; class Insecta; order Lepidoptera; family Geometridae; genus Eupithecia; species Eupithecia subumbrata. The sequence continues at coordinate 27,202,511 of OX438643.1, forward strand.
CGATGCGCGCCGAGTCCAGGAGTACCGCCTTTTGAATCTGGCCCTTGATCCAACTTCCTAGCGAGAGTCTCTTGAGATGTTGATCGAGGCTCTTCGCTATGACCCCGTTAACCCAAACGACTGTTGGGACTTTAGTCACTGAATCAACATCCCACATGCTGACAATCTCGTTATTATTATTATTATTCTAATAAATAACACAGTTGATTATTTCCAGGTAGTACTAGATGATTGCCACTACCGTTCGCTACTGCTGGAGCAGACGGCGCCGCCGGCGCGCGCGCGCACCATGGAGGCGGGGCTCGTGAAGATGGGGTTCCCTCACTGCGCGCCGCTCGACGCCGCCACCGACCCCGCGAGCAGCGCCGACCCGCCTATAGCCGTGTGTATGTGGTGAGTATTATACGCACATATCACTACCACTGGACCAGTTTGGTGATTACTGCATCTTTGAGAGAGGCTGAGAGGGTCTCCATGATAATGATTCATGAATAATTAATCAAGGTTTCATAGAAATAAATAATAAAAAATGCTGGACAATCTCACATACCATTATTTATCTAGGCCCAAGCAAAGCTGAGCTACATTACATAGACACATAAAAATACCCAGAATACCCGCAACCGCCAAGGCGGGAATCGAACCCGCAACCTCCTGTCGGTCCAAATCAACGCCCCCACCTATTTTATCCTATTATTTTGCTCAACGATAGAATTTTCAAAAATCGATTGACCAGTTTGTGATACCTATCATAAGCTTATTTTTAATGCGTTTGTAAAAGTTTAACTGATTGCTATATTATTATTTATTGAAGTGCTTAATTCGGCAGCCACCTGGAGGAAGGCGAGGGCGAAGGCGTGAGCGGCGAGGGCCACCTGTGTCCGCAGTGCCGCAGCAAGTACTGCTCGCTGCCGGCGCAGTGCCGCACGTGCGGACTCACGCTCGCCTCGGCGCCGCATCTCGCCAGGTAATACTGTCTCACTAGCTAGAGTACTAAATAAATATATTATTTATTTATTTGTTGTAAGGAAAACCAGCAGCACATACATACAAATTATAAAAAGAAATCGAAGCAGGAGGCTAATAAGAGGAAATAATAATGAATAAATAATAATGACCTCGACCTCCGTGGCGCAGCGAGCGGTCCGCCTGCGATGCAGGAGGTTGCGGGTTCGATTCCCGTCTCGGAAGAAATTTGTGTACGATCTGCAGAAATTTGTTCCGTTGGTCTGGGTGTTTTCTATGTAAAATAAAAAATATCTATGTAGTGTATTGTATTAAGAATATCAGTTATCTAGTACCCATAACACAAGCTCTGCTTAGCTTGGGGCTAGATAATGCTGTGTGAATTGTCCAGCATTATTTATTTATTTTTTATTAATAATAAATAATGCTGGACAATCCACACAGCACCATCTAGCCCCAAAGTAAGCTAGTCAAAGCTTGTGTTATGGTTACTAGATAACTGATATATTTAATACATTATACGAGTATACATAGATAGATATTTTTTTTATTTAACATAGAAAACATCCAGACCAATGGAACAAATTTCTGCAGATCGTACACAATTTTGTTCCGAGGTGGGAATCGAACCCGCAACCTCTTGCGTCGCAGGCGGACCTTCGCCCGCCGCCCCACGGAGGTCGTCTCAAGGCAAGGGCTGGAACCCTCTGCGTCGGGGGTTAATAAAATAGCAGTGATCACGACTTTAAAAGTATTTTCTCTTTGGAAAATTATGAATGCGCTCAAGGACAGTATTTACTCTGGAGTTTGTACTTGGTAGTAAAAACCAAACTTGTTAATTTGCAGATCATATCACCATCTGTTTCCGGTGGACTCGTATGAAGAATTGCCGAATGAAGGTCAAACTCAGTACTGCTTTGCTTGCTTGAGGAATTTCACAGACCTAGACAAACAGGTTAGTTTAAAACAAAGTCGCTCCCGCTGTCTGTCTGTCTGTCCCTATGTATGCTTAGATCTTTAAAACTACGCAACGGATATTGATGCGGTTTGATGCGGAATATTTTCGAAGATATTACAGATTTAAAATACAGGGACATAGCAGTTGCGGCGGTACCGGCCCGGGGGGCCAATTCTGTAGTATATTTAGTATCAGCATTTCACCCGTGCGAAGCCGGGGGGGGTCGCTAGTATTTTTATAAAACATGCTTAGAGGATCCTGCTAGAGTGTCACGTAACCTGTGTACTAAGCCGAAAGGAGGTGATTCTGGACCCCGAAAGGATCAATTTGTGAATAATGATTTTTTAATTTTCAACAAAACAATAAGAAGATGGAGAAATACACGCAAAAGAATGCGAATATGAAAAGAAATACCGTTTCTTTTGCACTTATCAATAAAAAATAATTTGTAAATGAAAAAATCGTAGAACATAAGTTGATGCCCTCGTGGTCCTTTCGACTTAGTACACATGCTTCGTAGCACCCTGTATAGCGTTCTCGCCAATAGGTGAGGCTTTACAGGGTGCTACGCATCTAATTATTAAAGTCTACTTACTTAGACCTGGACCAGCCCACCAATTACAGTAGCAAATGGCAATGGGGAACGCAACAATGGGGATCATTTTGGCAGCCTCAGCGCTGTCCAAATCTTTTGAAACTTGAAAGGAGGAATATTTAAGCCAAAAAGTTTCCCCTATTCAAGTTTTATAAGATTTAGATACCATTAAGACTGCCAAAATGATCCCCATTGTTGCGTTCCCCATTGCCATTTGCTACTGTAATTGTTGGGCAGACAGTGATCCATACTAATTTATTATAAATTCGAAAGTAACTCTGTCTGTCTATTACCTTTTCAATGATATTTGGCAGGGAGGTAGATCGTATCCCGGGGTCGGAAAAAGCCTACTTTTTATCCCGGAAAAGCGCGTGCGTATCCGCGGGCAGAAGCTAGTGTTAAATTAACTAGCTTTGCTTCCAGAATTGAAGTCATATTTATTTGCCAAATTGAAGAACAAAATTATTTTTTAGGTCGACCAAAAGCCACTTCCTGTTACTCAACAGCTACCTTGTGTATAACCATGAATCAATGTAATTCCAGTTATTCCGATGCAATCGTTGCCGCGAGCATTTCTGCTGGGAATGCGAGGGCGTAGTGGCTACCACTCTACACGTGTGTCCCGGCTGCGCCAGTCGCCCGCATCTGTACCAGCGTCTGCCGGACGCCGAGGCATTATGACCATCCACTAACACGACTCCACGTCTATTGAGAATGCGAGGGCGTGCTGGCTGCCTCTCTACACGTGTGTCCCGGCTGCGCCAGTCGACCGCATCTGTACCAGCGCCTGCCGGACGCCGAGGCATTATGACCATCCACTAACACGACTCCACGTCTATTGAGAATGCGAGGGCGTGCTGGCTGCCTCTCTACACGTGTGTCCCGGCTGCGCCAGTCGACCGCATCTGTACCAGCGCCTGCCGGACGATGAGGCATCATGACCATTCACCAACAAGTGTCCACGTCTATTGAGAATGAGCATCTGTACCAGCTATCTACTACTAGACTAGAGCTGTCTACTAGACGCCGAGGCATCATGACCATCCACCAACACGTCTATTGAGAATGCGAGGGCGTGCTGGCTGCCACTCTACACTGCGCCATACCGCAGTAAAAAAAAACGAGATACTTAAGTTTATCGAGGCTTATAAGAATTTGGTCGGAATTGGTTTGTTCTTATCTTATCGGTGTTGGTGGCGGACCGGGCCGGCCAATAAAGAAACGCCCAATGTTGTTAGTTTTTGCTGTGCAAATGAGTATTGAAATATTGTTTTGAATTTCGTGTATTTATTTAGGAATAATTGTGTACATAATAAAACTAAGTGATCTATTAAAATTTCCTTTTCAGTAAACCTAGTTGTATTAATTATGATCTAGATTTATGAGTTTGAGGTGGAAGGAAATGACACAGCTTTAAAATTTAAGTACTTATTCGATTTATTTATATCACAATATGGAATTCTTCTATTTGCAATAGAAAAATAAATGTTCTTAACTTACACAATTGTCCTAACTTAAGTTGTAACAAGGTATTCATTTACTTAACATTAAAATAACATGGTCATTTGAAAATCACAGTTTAAAATCTCTCATTGCTTTGCGAGTGTAGGTATGTTTATCAAATAATCAGATATAGAACGAACAATATTAGTTTTACGCGTAGAAATTTCCTTTCTAATTGGTACTAACACTTCCGATAGTTTATTAAAATATATTATAAGGTACCATAGTTTTATCAATTGTTTGATATGAACCACTGATAAAAATAACACGTATTTACAGGGATTTTGAGATCCCTACTCGTATTTAAAATTTAAATATCGCATAAATATGCCGCAACTCGCCAGCCACATTACTTCTAGCTATAAAACTGACTGAGATTTAATATACTAAGTGATAATCATCTCACTATAATGCATGGGAACAATTTATAACTTGAGTCTACACAACATTATCACATTGAACATACAGGACACTTGAAATGCATTTTAACCATCGATGTAAGTAAAATTCGAGAGATTTTGTACTAGCTTCACGAAATTGGAACGCTCAAATTAGGTCCAATTAGGTCCGTCCACCTCAGTCACAGTCGGCCCGACGACGGCGTCGCCGCGAACGCCGGCGTGTTTCGCGTCTCGGTCGCACTTCAGTCTAGGTAGGTACGTGTTTCCATCTTTGTTGTTCATTAGGTAAGTAGGCAAAAGATTGGAAATAGCGTTTCTTTGCGTATATTTGTAACACAACACGGCCTGTCTTGAGTTAGCGCTGGGAGGACGTATCATATCTACTGAATTTTACTTATATCTATGATTTTAACATATTTTGTTCTTACATACAAAGCTTGTAACGATATACAAGAATCTTAAACGCAGATAAACATTTAAAAATTGCAACATCAATATCAAACGTGTAAAGTTACAATCGTTCAGGCTGATATCCACTAAAGCACAGCACACATCACTAAAAAGATTTTTAGTTTGTAATCTATTTTTAGTTTTATCACTTTAAGGTCAGCGGTTCAGTGGAAACCAACCTAAATTAAGCGGTAGGTATAAGGTACAAATACATTTCTTGGTTACATATCACTCGTGTACCACCTTGGGTTTATCACAATACAGTTAAACTGTTTAAATTCAAACGCGCTGCGTGTTAGTGTTAGTTTGCGGTATTTTCTTGCGCGTTTGCCATAGAATGTTAGATTTCTGGTAATACTGCTCAATCTGCAGTAAAGACTTGCCTTTAGTTTCTGGTAGCAAGAGGAACAGTACAACAGTAGCTAAAGCGGACGACGCGCCGAATAAGCCGAAAACTCCCGCCATGCCGCCTATGCTGGTCTTCATAATCGGGTAGAGTTTAGTAAATCCGAACAGGACAGCGTTAAAAAGACAGAAGATGTACCCTCCGCATAGACCTCTTACTTTCGTAGGGAGGAGTTCGCCAATCATTAGGCCTGGTAGGAGGAAGAATCCGAGCGTATTGAAGGCTACATAGCTAAGTATCAAGACTGGCGTGGTCAGGCCTTCTCCAGGGCCTTGTGAGAGGATGATGGCGAGAGCCAGGGTGCAGACTGTGGTGCCGACACCTGAGATCATCACCAGCGCGCGTCGGGTCAGCCGCAAGAGAAGCACGCACGCTATCACTGTGACGCCTAGTCTCACCAGTGCGCTGATATTGGCCGCACTCTGTAATAAAACAAAAAAATTAATAATTTGAAAACTCCCCGATAGATTTTCATAGCTTAGAACACTCGGAATAAAATTATCTATGACACTAAACGAAAATCGGTTCATCCGTTCGGGAGATATGATACCACAGACAAATACACAGACAGACACGTTAAAATTATAACACCCCTCTTTTTGCGTTGGGGGTTAATAAAGAAATGATTACGTCTTGTTTTTTTTTATATTTAACTGTATGAATGTTCCAGGAAAATTTTATGCGAAACGTCGTTTGACCTGGGGACCTCGGTCTAGGAGAAGACGCTTTGGTGGGTCAAAGCGTCTTCCAGAGCAGAGCGAGGCTTGGCATTTTTCTGTTATGTAGGGATCTACAAACTTGACCTCTACCCTCTACCTAATATTTATTTATTTATTTTTTATCAGGAATTTTACTTTTCACAGTATCTCAGTCCTATCATTACCTAAACTTATTAATAACAAACAAAAGAAAATTAACAACAAAATTAAGCTAATCCGTCAAGTTGTAGGTATATTTAAGGGGAGTAATGCTAATGATGCATAAAAATTTTAAACAGTGAAATGGCCGCTAATGAATTTGGTTCCGCTAAAATGTTAAGTTCCTAAATATCTATTTAAATTAGGTTCAGTTAATATTTGTTTATTGAGCACTACCAACAGAAGATACGCTTAAAAGCACAATATACCACATAAGTCATCACTGGTTATGACCCCCGAATTATAGTTAGGTTTAGTACTTGAGCGTTTCTGATGAGTAAAGAAATATGGAATTAAGGAAGGTACACACAAGTATAGGCTGACAAGAGAGTAAGACTGGAGATAATCCTCTGTCGTTTGGGGGAGGCCTATGTTCAGAAGTGGACGTATAAATAAATAATGCTGGACAATCCACACAGCACCATCTAGCCCCAAAGTACTAAGCTACTCAAAGCTTGTGTTAGGGTACTAGATAACTGATATATTTAATACATTATACAGGTACATAGATAGATATTTTTTATTAAACATAGAAAACACCCAGACCAACGGAACAAATTTCTGCAGATCGTACACAAATTTGTTCCGAGGCGGGAATCGAACCCGCAACCTCTTGCGTCGCAGGCGGACCTTCGCCCGCCGCGCCACGGATGTCGTCATATAAAGGCTGATAATCTGAATATTTTCCTAATCTATAAATTCTACCAAAGACTTACCGTAGGCTTCATAGAGCCGCCAGCATCCTTCACGATATCCACCGCGTAGAAGATGACGACGTAGCTGCCTGACATGATCTGCAGCATGTTGAACGCGTTGATGAGTACAAGCGGCTTCAGCACCGGCGGTCTGGTGACGGTGGTCAGGAACGTGATGTTTTCATCCCCTCGCGCCTTCTCCTTCTCCCGGGCTGAGATCAGCTCGTGGAGCTCACGTTCCGCCTGTAAAGAATAATGTAAAAATAATCATAAAGGAATATACAAATATAATTCACACAGCATCATCTAACCAGAAGCTAAGCAGAGCTTGTATTATGTGTACAAGATAAAAACCCGCATGCCTAGCGTGGGGATTATGGGCAGTACCCCCCATGTGATAAAAGCCAACAAGGCGCTTAACAGGGGGACGCCTGCGTCCAGCAGTGGACCAATACAGGCCGTTGAGGTGAGGTAATAATGATCATATTGATCTTAATAATTGCTACGCGTAGGTGGTCTCCGTAGCATGTAGCTGCTCTATTCTACTGTTACACCGTGTATGTCGGTTGTCTTCGCAACTGCTGCACCGTGTAGCTTGTCTGTGTATGATAGGTAGGTAAGTAATGTTAAGCTGCGTAGCTGGTCTACGTAACTGCTACGCCGCTAGCCTAGGCTAGTTACCAGCTGGTAAGTATAAGTAATTAGGTAGACACTTAGTTATTTTTTAGATAACGCTTTTATTTTCCAAAAAGTAGGGCCTATATACCTGCCTCCCTAGTCAGCTACTCAGAGCTCAAACAAAATGTGTTAGAACAACCGTGACCAATATCTTTTCGAGGTACGTAATTTTCTTTGAAGTAGTGAGGCCCGGAAAGGTTTCTAGATGCCATCACAAGTGTCCAAGTTTGAAGACTATAAAAAAGCAAACTGCAGTGTAGTGTTGCAAAAACATGAGACCACGTTTTGAAATCACGTGTATGCAACTTTATCAACAACCCGCACGACACAGTTCGCCGATAGGTAATCTTGTAAATAAGTAGGCACTTATCTGTCACAGTCATGGTTAACTGTCAAAAAGCCAAGTCTCCTTATGATAATAGATTCTGCCCGCGGCTTCGCACGCGTTTACATGCGTTTTCCGTGATAAAGTTAAGACAGATTGAATTATTGTGGTAAACTATAATTTTTATATTATTTTCAATATTTTGTCATGAAAATATCTTCAATACCTACATACTATGTCGGATTGATAAGAGAGTTGCAGATTTCACTACTGTGTCACCTACCCCTCCCACTTCCTTCCGCATAACGAGAAACCTACTTTAACGTAGACCTTCGTAGCACGTTCTACGATGCTATATGGGATCGGCGTAGCATACAAAAGACCTCAACGCGCACGTACCCGTAGCTACGATGCTAAGTATATTATTTCGTAGACCATCATCGTACCTACGGGCACAGATATTATAATACTATATTAGGGGTGAATTGGCTGTATAACTGACTAACTAGGATTCACGTATTCATATCTGAGTATTCATGTCTGTGAGACATAGACTATACATATAGGTGTATGTATACCTACAGAAAAGAGGTGATAAGCTCTTCTTGTTTACTCCCAATTAAGGTGTTTTTGCTATCACAATCGTTTTCGACTAAATCGTTAAAAAATTAAAATTCGTTAAAAATCCGTAAAATCCAAGTTGGCGCTCATATTTTTAAACCAGTTCAAGGGTTTAAATTGATTCGAGGCCATTTGTAAATAAATAATCAAATTAGTTAATTTATCACATAATACCTGTAATAATTTTGGCAATTTCTTATGTTTCTACCATATTCTCATAATGTAGGTATGAAGTAGTACCTGTATTAACAAAGCAAAGTATTATTACACTTAAAAAACGTAATAGAGACAAATAAATAACTAATGCTGGACAATCCACACAGCACCATCTAGCCCCAAAGTAAGCTACTCAATGCAATGTTTTATGGGTAAATAGGTAAAACTTATAAAAAATTCATCCAAAAATAATACCACGAAAGCTTCGGATGATGTCATCGTATCATCAATCACTGAATAGGTACAGTTTTTGCAAATCATCGGATACCTAACGTACAATGGAAAATCATCATTAGGTAGGTACATTACATCATACCTACTCATTGTGGTTTTCAGAGACCATAGTTGGTTGTTTCAATTAATCTTCTTCTAGAGTCCCACAGGTCCTTGTTCGTGTAACACTACACCATTGAAATTAACGATTAGGTAGTTAGTTATAATCAACTTGAGTGTTCTGTTTGCCACATGTTATTGTACCAATGTTTTTGCAGTAGCTTTAATCAATTGTTTGGTGTCGCGATCGTTTGAATTGAACGATGATTTATTAATGTACGTACAGTCACGTGGATTCATATGTATGGGTACACTTTTGTACCTCACCACTTTTGTCAAACCGAGGTGCGTTTACTGAACGAATGGAAAACGGTCGTTAAGTACCTAAGCCAGATTTAGAGTGACAAGGTACCTAGTCATGCTAATAAATTAGTATTGTGACTTTGGCTACCGTGTGTGTTTTTTACGGAACAATTCACATGGCGATGAGAACAGGTTTTGTGGTAGGTAAATACCTAAGGAAATAATAAGACAATTTTGTCGTGCGCTTATGCTATGACTAGATTCTCAGAACAACTAGGTACTACGAGATTTACAAATAATTCGCGGCTCGGGTGCCAAAATTTATGAATACCATATTATAATTTCTGTCACCATACCATACTCTAAATAAATCTCAGAAATATGAGCTGATTTCTGAGCATGGGTCCAGCTGATATTTCTGTTCATTAGTTACGGCCTCTACAAGGTTTTGTACACTTTTTTGGACTTAAACTTCTTTCAAGTCGGGGTAAAAGGAAACATTAGGAAAGCAACACACAAAAAATTATGTTTATAAGATTTTAGAGATCGTTAAAATCAGAAAGCGATAAATGAGAATCATATACTGTTGCATACGAATATTATATTCAGCCTACTATTTTCTAGAGGTGTCTGATAGAAACTGAAGCATGCCTATTTATTTTATCACAAGCCTTCCTTGCATGCACAACATCAACTTTCTATTTGTCACATGTAACTAAATTGTTTTATGTGATAAATGAACCCCCTTATGCACCTTTCTCAATTATAAGTTATAGCTAGAGTCATTGTTTTCTTTAGTTGACATAAGTCAGAATAAGATAAATCACTGCTTAGCCATTGCTTAAAATTATATAGAAGAAGTTTTTTTGTTACTTTTTTACCAGTACTTGAAACTTTCTGAGAATACTAAAACTACGTTAAAAATTTAACACATTTTCAGGATTTTTGAAAATGTTCCTGAAAATTGGATAAATTGGTTATTAAAATTTGAGATTCATAGTTTGGTACCGTATTGAAATGGCTAATTAACTTCTTAACGTGATCTGCTATTGTCTTGAAATTTTTTGTATGAACTGAATATACAATCTTTCAATCTTTCATGCGTCGACACACTTGCGCCTTCCCATCTTCCGAGGACATCCGTGAGGGCAGGCGCGGCGGCAGATTTGGCCGAAGATCTCAAGAGGCGCAAATATGCAGGTCTCGACAGAGCCTACACATTTGCTCCTCTTGGAGTCGAGACCCTAGGTCCGTGGGGTACCGAGGCTCTTCGGGTTTTCAAAAAATTATCTAAGCGTCTGGTCGAAGCGACGCGTGACCCGAGAGCTGGTCAGTATCTGGCACAGCGCATCAGCATTGCCATACAGCGGGGCAATGCAGCCAGCGTCTTGGGGACGCTTCCGAATGGTATTGATATGGATCAGTTGAGCTACCTGTAGATTGTTTGCAACAGTCTGCAGTTGGCTCAATTGTTTCAATTGTAAATACTAATTATATTATAATTTTCTTTGTGAATAAAGGCTTCTGCCATATAAAAAAAAAAAAAAAAATCTTTCAAAATACATGTTTTAGGATTTTAAATAAAAATCTCTAAATTAGGATGCCCCTTTCATCCTAATTTAGAGATTTTATTTAAAAAGTTTGCACGGCAAGTACAAACTTGCCGTACGGATGAACACGACGGAGGAAAAATAAAAAATAGAATTACGGGATTTTTGAAAACAAAATAAAACAGGCTTAAACGGGATATTTTTTTACTGAAAACGGGTTTCCGGAATTACCTACTCTTACACATTTTTATTGAAAGAGTCGAAAAGTCCTAAAACTTCTCGAAATCAACTGTTTCACCCGATTTCATTTTTTGAAAATTTTTACTCTAAAGTCTACGCGAATGAAATCGCGAGCCGGTCAGGTAGTATTAAGGAGATAAAATCTGACTACATTATGTAAAGCATCAAACTTTGCCTACAGCTAGGGTTGCCAACTTTTATTTGAGCAAATAGAGTATATTACATAGAAAGGGGTAAAACAAGTACGCCGTGTAAAAATGACGTACCTAGTACTATTTTTAGGGTTTTGATGATCGAAGATCGGTTTCAAAACCCTTATGGTCTCGCTTTGTCTGTCCTTTTTTCCCTCCTTACTACTGCAGCTATCAACTTAAAATTTAAAATAATAATACATTTCGTGCACCTGTACAGATTTAGAGAAAAATAAATGAAAATAAATGAAAAATGAAAATGAACATTTTCCATACAAATTGTGATGCCGAAATTTTAAAAGATACCTACAGAGTCATGTGGGGTATCAAATGAAAGGTATCATTTTGTACATTTCAAAATATTTTTTGAAATTTTTGTAGGTTTCATACTTTTTAAAATATTTCGAAAAAAGTCGAAAAAATACCCATTCCCCCCCCCCCTATCTCCGAAGATTGCAGAGCGATCCATGTAAAATGTATGGAGCGTTTATAGATATGAATCTATATTTTACAGGAAAAATATAGAGAAGTTTGAAAAAAGAACACTTTTTGAAAAATGGTCAAAAAGGGGGGGAATAATTTTCAAAAGGGGAGGCTACCTCACCGAGTGGGATATCAAATGAAAGGTATTAGTTTGGACATTTCAAAACAGTTTTTAAAATTTCTGTAGGTTTCATACTTTTTGAAATATTTTGAAAAAAGTCGAAAAAATACCCATTCCCCCCCCCCCTATCTCCGAAGTTTGCAGAGCGATCCATTTAAAATGTATGAAGCGTTTGTGGATATGGATCTAAATTTTACGGGAAAAATATAGAGAAGTCTGTAAAAAGAATACTTTTTGAAAAATGGTCAAAAAGGAATAATTTTCAAAAGGGGGGCTACCTCACCGAGTGGGGTATCAAATGAAAGGTATCGGTTTGGACATTTCAAACCAGTTTTTTAAATTTCTGTAGCTTTCCTACTTTTTGAAATATTTCGAAAAAAGTCGAAAAATTTACCATTACCCACCTTAACCGAACCACCCATTTAACCGAAGCATGCAGAGAGATCCATCTGAAATGTAGGTTGGTACCTACTATTCTTAGGTATTCGTTAAATTGCGAAGTCTCTAAACGGTACTTTTGGTACATACTTGTTGACAAACGTTCAAAACCCTCGGCGCGCGAGTTACACTCGCACTTGACGGATCTTGTTTGTATTTAGAGCGACAGTTGGCCGAATTCGCAAGCAAACAAATTACACTCAAAAATTGTTATGTTTATTTATGTGAACATTAAAATAAAAACTTTAAAAGCTAAATAAAGTATTTTCGCGTACTTTATTATGCTCATAAAGTGTAGAGTACGTTAGCCCGAAATAACGTACAATACTTTATAATATAGTACGGGCGGTAACCTACCGCCCTGAGACAGGCAGAATATTGTAGCAAAGAAGTAACTTGTCAGAGTTTTAGGACGGGCACGATTTTCAGCCACGAAGAATGCGACACAGACGATCAAAAATCTATACTTATAATAAAACTGTAACAGGTCCAATTCTGTACATTGAAGATATTTTGAAAAATTTTTTTGGGGGGCACTCTATTATCGATACTGAAGCCAAAACTGCAATTTTTTTCATTCATGTCTGTCTGTCTGTCTGTCTGTTTGTTAAACGCGCATCACGCCGAAACTGCTGAAGGTATTGAAATGAAACTCGGCACGATTTTAGGTCATACTACGAGGAAGGACATAGGATACTTTTTATCCCGGAATTCAGTCAGGTTTCCCTGGGAGAGGGGATGAAAGTAAAATTCTTTAACTGCGCATCACGACGGAACTACTAAAGGTTTTGAAATAAAACTCGGTACGATTTTAGGTCATACCACGAGGAAGGACATAGGATACTTTTTATCCCGGAATTCAGTCAGGTTCCCCTGGGAGAGGGGATAAAAGTAAAATTTCTTCACCGCGCATGACGCCGAAAGTGCTAAATGAGTTGGAATGAAACCTAGCACGATTTGATTTCATATTACAAGGAAGGACATGGGATACATTTCATCCCGGAATTCAGTAATTTTCCCCTGGGAGAGAGGATGGAAGTAAAATTCTTTAACCGCCCATCACGACGGACCAACTTAATGAATTCGAATGGAACTCGGCGTAATTTGAGTTCATACTACGAGGAAAGAAACATTTTATCCCAGAATTTAGTAAGGTTCCCCTGGGAGAAGGGATGAAAGTAAAATTCCTTCACTGCGCATCACGCCGAAACTACTGAATGAGTTGGACTAAATTGGTACGATTTGAGTTGAAGGAAGGACATGGGATACATTTTATCCTGGAATTCAGTAAGGTTCCCCTGGGAGAGAGGATGAAAGTAAAATTCTTTAACCGCGCATCTCGACGGAACTACTTAATGAATTCGAATGCAACTCGGCGTGATTTTGGTTCGTACTATGAGGAAAGATACATTTTATCCCGGAATTCAGTAAGGTTGCCCTGGCAGAGGGGATGAAAGTAAAATTCCTTCACCGCTCATCACGCCGAAACTACATAGGTAATGAGTTGGAATGTAACTTGGCACGTTTTGAGTTCATACTACAAGAAAGGACGTGGAATACATTTTATCCTGGAATTCAGTAAGGTTCCCCTGGGAGAGAGGAAAAAGTAGAATTCTTTAACCGCGCATCACGACGGGTCTACGCGTCGTCCGATTTCATGCATTCTTTTTGTTAGAAACAGTAGAAAAGTAGAAAGAATATGACTAAATCAGTAGAAAGTCGAGTAGAAAATCAGTAGATTGATGAAACAATCTGTAGATTGAAGAAAAAAATTAGTAGATAAAGGGTAGGTAAGTCCCTATCTATTTATTTTTCCAAGACGCACCCATTAGTTAGGTTCCTACCTACTAAGGTGGTGGGTCTAAAATAAGTTAGGTTCCTGCCTTACATGATATATGGTGGTTTAGCTGGTCCAGTTAACAGTACTACCGAAGTTTGGTTGGAGTCTTACTCCAACCAAACTTCGGTAGTACAATTAAATTAATTAATTATTGTGGTCCATTTAAACTAACTGGAACGCAGAAAAATATTTTTTATTGTGGTACACAGCCAACTGTACCTACTACGTACGTACTACCTGTTTACTAACGAAAAAAAATTACGGTGGTCCAGTCAAATGGATCAGGAGCCCAATTCTGCAAAACAATTGCTTCAATATGACAATGGAATCGTCGCAGAATCATCACGTAGAATCCTTAGATTAATAAAACTCCAGATAGTGCGCGCGAGATTCAAACTTGACGCGCGTCTCTCCATCTGCATTCATCATAATTTCTTTCATCCAAGGTGGAATACCAAAACGTGTCATTCTGTGACGATAGCCCTGTCATAGTGAAGCGATTAGTATAGCAGAATAGGGCCCCAGCTGTGAGTAAGTCAAACGAGTAGGACACTTCTTAACACTGACTCTGGCCGAGTCGTAGCGTAGCTAAAAGTCGTGTGGATAAAGAATGGGATTGAAGATGACAATATGCTATCCCCCGTAGACCCTACACGATTTTTTGCACGGCGGTGTTTCATAATATGAGAGACTATGGATAAATGTGAACTTAATTAGTCGGCAGGTAAGGCAATCGCGAACGAAGTCGCGGGTACAGCTAGTACCTAATATGTTTGGTGCCTATACCTACTTAGGTCGTGCACATGGTCTAGCTTAGATAACACTTTGATTGTTTTTATGTCTCGAGTGTTGATTGGTTGAATTGCCTGCACGTTTCGAGTCGTCCAATTGTCATGTGCCTTCCTTATTGAACCCATTAACCGTTTAACGATGGAAAGATGTGGAACGAACTCTATTGGTCATAATAAACATCTGACAGCGGCTTTGCACGAGTTTTTCCAGGTCAAAAAGAAGCATAAGCTGAGTACTTAATTACCTGCGGAGGTGGGAGAATGCACCTTGGGAACTAGCAGTTAAGGTGAATTTTTAGCGTCGTCTATAAATGAACACGTTAAAACCATGGCCACATCTGCGTGACGCGCAAATAAGCGCGCTAATTAACGCGTTAGGACGCAGGTGGAGTCGTAGCAATAGACAGACTAAGTAAGTTGGACAGACTTGATGGGACCCGCGTTGTACAACAACCCACCGGACCAGATAATCACTGCACCTAACCTCTCTTCTTATAATAATAATAATAATAATAATAATAATAATACCTAGCTTCGCGGCCGGTGATTCACCGTTTTGATATATTTTTTACTGTAGAATAGTTTTATAACATTTTATTTTCTATAGTAAAAAATGTATTTTATAAACGAGATTAAAGAATAAATGAGTGTATAATAATAATAATAGCCTTTATTTAACAATCTTAAAAAACATTAGTGTATAGCTTAATTAATGAGGTATAATCATAGAGTTACTTATTTATTTAACTTACATCTATTAATTATTTGACACCAGTATTTGGATTGTCTTGCGTTCCCGCACAGGCCTCCCCTAGAGCTTGCCATTCTTTCCTATTATGGGTTATTCTCTTCCAAGTAACCCCGGCTAGTTTTTGGATATCATCCTCCCATCTGAGACGTTGTCTCCGCTTTCTTCTTTTGTTTTGCCTTGGACACCATTCCGTTATATCCTTAGCCCATTTTTCTTTCTTATTCCTCATCATATGACCTGCCCATCTCCATTCGAGTTTTCTTATGTGGTATGTTACATCATTTATTTTGGTTTGGTTTCTTATTCTTAACATTTCCAGTTTTATTTTGTCTTTTAACCGAACATTGAGCATGCTTCGTTCCATACTGTGCTGGCAAGTTTCCATTTTATTAATATTTTCTCTTCTTATAAGCGTGAATTAAATCGCGGCCAAAAATATTCATAAAATGTTGACGAATTTGTACAAAACAACAAAACTAATTTTTAACTGTATTATTAACATTACTTTGCTTTATTTCAATTATAAATATAATTTTATTACTGTGGTTATAATTATTATTGACTGACTTGTAATATTTTTAGCAATAAATTGATTATTCTGATTATTTATAATTTTTGCAAGCGAATTCTTCATTGCATTCGATAACCAGGAGCCTATTATGTCCTTCCTAAGGTATTAAGCTTCTTATTTCCATACCTTTCATCAAAAACGGTTCAGCGATTAAGCCGTGAAAGTATAACAGACCGAGAGAAAGATTTACTTTCCCGTTTCTATTTATAATTAAATGAGTAAAGTAAGTAGGTATTTATTTTAAAAATCTAGTCTAGACGTATACCTTTGCAAAATTTCAGCTCTGTTGCGTCATGCATGGTAGGGTAGGTACCTACTACACGTAGTTTTGGCGATGTTTGCGGACAATCACATCTTCATAAACTTTCGCCTTGAGTCGAGTAGGTAGAGATGATAATGCCTCTATTGTTTTCTTATAGACGCTCGTAGTTTCGAATGCATAGGCTACTATTTTATCTCACGGTTGAGTTCTTTTATCCATAAAAACAGTTTAGAAATCCATTGATTCCTTATCCATTCTAGATATAAAAGGATGAAGATAAAGGTGACTCTAACCCACGTCTATGGGTGTTATTTACGTGTACTCGGAGGTAGGTATCTAAGACGTGTTTTATCGAACTATATCTGAACGTGTCTGTCTGTAGCATGGTAGGACCACAGCCTACCTATATGCATACAGTCGTTCGACGAAGGCGTTTTGACAGGGCAATCGTGCGGGGGCCAAGGGACGGGTTGATGCTCGGGGGAGTACGCTCCCGAGCTACGAAGGCGGTGATGGATGCAACTCGGGAGCGTCCCTCCCTCGTCCCGTCCCTGCCCCCCACACGATTGCTTTGTTAAAACCACGTCAAAATGCCTTCGTCGAACGACTGTATGCATATAGGTAGGCTTGGATAGGACCTGTGATGAGCCGATTTGAGCTTAAGCTTTTTTTTGGTTGAAACTGTTCAAAGGTGAATAAAAAAAAAATTAAAGAGCAATGAAGTATGATAGTTTACTAAAGGAATATTCTTCCTTATGTTCAGCTTGCCGCATCCAGCATCTGCCTGCAGTCTTTAGCAGGTCGTCATCCAACCAAGCCGGAGGGCGTCCTACACTACGTTTACCGATCTGTGGCTCTTATGTTATGTCCGGGCACAATCAAGGACGTGGCTTTTCGAATTTTGGTGAAATTTGCTAGTGAACATAAGAAACAAGACATAACAACTACCATGAGAGCATAACATCGTAGAGCGCACCCTTGTATTATCCACGGAACGATTTTATTTATCTAGTATCGTGATAAACGTGACCTTTCTAAGTGGCATCTTTTGTTGCGTAAAGTTTTCCATTTCCTTTTCATTAATATGACACGTGCTTATGTTCCCTGGGTATTTTTTATCAAAAAATAACTTAGTTTTGTGATTAGATAGTGAAATCGATTGTATAGAGATAGATATAGCAAGATGGAATACCAGTTTTCCATCTCGCTATCTCTTGATGGTTTTTTTTACCGAGAACTAGTAGCTCGTTATTTCATATTTATTAATTTCTTCATACCTACCTGTAATGCATCCTAGGGCTATCATTACATTGACTAGCAGAGTTAAAATAAGCTTTAGGTAACGACATAAGTGCTTTGTGCGTTAAAGTTTATTTATTTATTTTATTTATTTATTTAATGTATTTAATTATAGCACAGAGCAAGAAACCAGCCTAAGATTCATATCTAGATTTATGGCGTTATCGCCATAAACCAAAATATACAGCAAACATAAAATGAGGATCGATTGTCTACTTTACAGCGTCGACTATAAGTACTATAAGAAATAAATGATAATGTAAAACAAACAGAATTTATAAAGTAACATTTCCTAATCTGCGACAAATTGTAAGGTAAGGTATATTATATGTATAAGTAATAATCGGAATATTGATTTTACTTCCACCGATGGGTAATGCACCATAATCATGGTCGCTCCTCAGTCTTGCCATAGCCGCCATAGCGTCATGGAATCAACCCCGCTGCCGCCGCCGTGCCAGCTAAGTCAAAAGTCTTAGGCGAGAAGCAGAGAGCTAGGAACTCCAGCGGTGGCAACACCGTAGAAATAACACCACAAACACAACAGTTTTTAAAACTATAAGGTTACTCACCGTATCATGGTCCCCCCTCAGCCTGGCCATAGCCGCCATAGCGTCATGGAATCGCCCCCGCCGCGCCAGCCAAGACGGACTCTCTGGCGAGAAGCAGAGAGCTAGGAATGCCAGCGCTGGCAACACCGTCGACAGATGCGCCACTGTTCTCCAGTCTAACGCGCCGCCTAGTGCGTACACGTATAGCACGCCGAGTGAATAGGCGACGAAAGGCATGCCTATTAGCAGCCCTCGCAGTCTTGGTTCTGAGATCTCGCCGAGATACACCTGTGAAGAAAATAAATTATACTTATTAGATAGATAGATAATAAATAATAATAAATAAATAATGCTGGACAATTTACACAGCATTATGTAGCCCCAAGCTAAGAAGAGCTTGTGCTATGGGTACTAGATAACTGTTACAGGTACATACTTAATACAATACACTAGGTACATAGATAGATAAGTATTTTTTTTAACTATACTTTTAGATAAATCTTTATTCTACCTCACAAACACAAAATACAATACAGAAGGAAATGCTGAGAATCGAGGAAGTACAAAGGGCGGCCTTAATGGTTTGAGCGATCTCTTCCAGTCAACCTTTCAGGTATATTATTAGATTGTGGAGGGTACGCTAGTGCTAACCGTTTTCTTATAAAATTTAAAATAAAAATAAAACCTGTAAACAACTTTTTGATTATGACTATGTGCTAACCGTTTTCTTATTGATTATGACTATGCGCTACTACTCTAAGCTTTTTAGAGGAATTGTGCTGGAATCCAATTTAAAAAAAGTGGTAAACAGGGTGTTTAATATTTGGAACGACATTATTTTTTGGAAAATGATCAGTATGACCCAGGACATAAGTTTAATTTATCCGGTAGACTCAATGTTCTAAGTACCTATCACTGTTGCTGAGATATGATGTTTTAAAGTTTTTTGATAATCACCCAAAATCTCGCCCTTAAATCGCTAGGTATATTTACAGGTTTTGTGCTTCTTTATAATATTAACACTACAAATGGCAGCAGAGGCTAAACAGACGATGTTTACAACACGACACCCACACACATACCAATTACACCATTACAATTGCACAGCTCGATTTACAATTACAATATAACGCTCGATATTTTAATGTAAAATATTAGGTCCTTACATATGAAATTGGCGTTTTGTATGGGAGGAACAAAAAGTCGAATATTTTTTAATATAATATATTTAATTAATCAAAGTATGAACCATTATTTTCTATGCACTTTTGCCATCTTATAGGTAGTTCATTGATCCCTTTACTAAAAAAACCAGTCGGACGGGAATCAATAAAATCTTTGAAGGCGATTTGGACTGCCCCATCGGAGTTGAATTTTTTCCCTTGCAAGAAGTTATCCAAATTTCGAAAAAAATGGTAATCTGTTGGAGCAAGGTCCGGGGAGTACGGAGGATGTCTTAGACTTTCCAATTGAAGCTCTTCTAATTTAGTAGCCGTCTGTTGCGCAGTGTGTGGTCTAGCGTTGTCGTGAAGCAGCAGTGGCGTGGAGCGATTGACCAGCCTAGGTTGTTTAGCCGCTAGCTTTTCCATCATGGTTTGCAATTGCTGACAATAGACATCAGCCGTAATAGTCTGGCCAGATTTGAGAAAACTGTAATGAACAATACCGGCACTAGTCCACCAAACGCTTACAAGTAACTTTTTTGGGGTTAATTTTCGCTTGGGGCAGGATTTGGCTGGCTGGCTAGGATCCAACCATTGCGCTGAGCGCTTCCGATTATCGTAAAGAACCCATTTTTCATCACAGGTAATGATTCGGTTTAAAATACCTTCATTATTGTGCCGGTTTAGTAATGTAACGCAGCAGTCGACGCGCGTTTGCCGGTTTGCTTCAGTCAATTCGTGAGGTACCCACCATTCAAGCTTTTTAATCTTCCCAATTTGCTTCAAGTGAATTAAAACAGTTTTATCACTAACACCGCAGCCTGCAGCTAACTCGGACGTGGTTTGCGATGGATCCGCTTCCACAATAGCCTTCAACTCTTCATTATCAACTTGAGTCTCAGGCCGTCCACGGGGCTTGTTCTGCAAGTCGAAATTTCCAGAACGAAAACGTTGGAACCAAAAACGAACTGTGTTTTCTTTTGCAACACGACCGCCATACACATCATTCACCCTTCGAGTTGTTTCCGCAGCACTAGTGCCACGGCGGAACTCGTACTCGTAAATAATGCGATATTTTAAGTTTTCCATTTTGTAAAATGAGTGACGCAAACAGAAAAAAACAGAAGAAAAAAACAAATGAATGACGATCATCGAAGCACAAATACACGAGTCTATAGCTGTACAAATTTGAATTTGGAATTCCTTACCAAAGAGGAGAAATTTGTGATTAAAGTGGCCAGTACGAAAAACGCCAATTTCATATGTAAGGACCTAATATTTATGTTTTATATTTATACCTAACCTAAGGATGTTATAAATTATATTATAATAGATTACGCAGTCACATAAAAAACGTCACCTGCATAAAAATAATAAGTATTGAGTAATATCAGTGAGAACAAAGAAATGGCAATCCATTTCCCAAGATTACCTAATTTCACTTCCCATACATAATATAACACCTTTATAAGTGTTATTTTATGTGTCATGATATTACTTATTAGGTACTCATTTCCTTTCGGAATCGCGCCTTTTTACAACACCTAGGTACTCCATTTAAAACTTTTGGAAAATCTTACTTTGTGTAGGTAAGGTAAGGTTTACAAATTGAAAAGCAAAGACATGGACATAATTATGCGTGACCCATGCTTGTCAAAACGGACTACAAAAAAGAAAATGCTTAATTAAATTAAATGGTTAGATAGGCCCTTTCCGCAGTGAGACCGCGCCGTGCTGTTACCAAGCGAAATGAGATAGTTCGCTTATTTGGAATCAGTGTTTTGTGGTGTGTTTTTTCACAAAAGTTCGTTTCGGCAAAAAGACAATTTTTAACTACTAATAGTGTGCGTACGTCGGCATTTTGCATTCAAAGACAATGCCACAATTTTTGGTGTCAGGGCGTATCTAACGATTTCAATCTTTGTTGCAACGTGCGTTTACGACCCATGGCTTTTATGATAAGCCTCTATGGTAACGCCACAGAAGAATAAAGCTATCTAACCTGTGAAGTAGCAGCCATGATCCCGACAGCGAACCCGCAGAAGATCCTGCCAAGCAGCAGTAGCGCGTGATGCGTGGCCGAGCCAATGATGATCCAGCCGATGATGAGCGGCAGCGTGCAAGCTTGCAGCGTGCGCTTGCGACCGATGGCTTCCATGATGGGCCCTGAGAGCATGGAACCGAGGGGGGTAGCTGCTGAGTGGATGGATGCTGGAACAATTGAATAGGGTTATACTAAATAATAATAATGTGCAATTCACAAAGTATCATCTAGACCCGAGCTCAGAGCTTGTGTTATATCTATTTAGTTATTTATGCATGTCAGTAGTCTAATACATATAGAGATATTTATAATATATTTATTATTATTCTTATGTTTTGTTAGGTATTGTTTATTTTTATTTATTATTTGTTTTTATTTTGTATTCCTAATAGTATGTAAATATGTCTATTTTACATAGTTTTTGGTACATCCCCTGCCTTTCTTAAAGTACATAATTCTTTCCATCCAAAGGTTGCATGAAAGAGATCGCTTCTAAGCGATAAGGCCGCCCATTGTACTTGTCTTATGTAATGTCTACTTGTAATGTTATTTTATGGTGAACAATAAAGTATTTTTGTATTGTATTGTACTGTATTAAAAAAAAATTGGCTAGCTTCAAAGTTCATTACCTACACCTAACTTAGTTTTCCTTGATTCAGTACAGTTAATTTATTGGTTGAGCAATCAATTAACTTGGAAACAAGCATAGCTTTCATTGTTATGTTTATGATATACTAGCGGCCCGTCCCGGCTTCGCACTACGCGTATAATATAAGCTATATTATACGTTGTTACTCAGGAATAATGAAGCATTCTAATGGTGAAAGAATTTTTGAATCGGTCCAGTAGTTTTTGGGTTTATTCGTTACAAACATACAAATCTTTCCTGTTTATAATATTAATGTAGATAGTGTATTGATGAGTACAAATACAAATAAGCCTTTCCATTTATACAATCGAAGTCAAAACGTACTAATTGGTTGCTTGATAAAATTGAGAGTACCTACTCCTCCCAATTTTATCGACTACTAGTTTATGCCCGCGGCTTCGCACGCGTTGTTTCTATGTAAAAGTTTAAAGGCGATTTATAACCCATGGGAACTGATTTTTGGGATAAAAAGTAGCCTACGTTTGATTCCAGGATTAGAAATACTTGTATGCAAAATTTCAGCCCAATCCGTTCCGCAGTTTTGGCGTGAAGAGGTAACAAAAATCCATCCATCCATCGATCCAAACTTTCGAATTTATAATATTAGTGTGACTTACGAGTCCCACATGATTGAAGCAGAATTCCCTAAGGCCCTGAGAAGAGACACCGTCCTCAATTATGTGGAAAAAACACTTATCGGGTAGTAGTGGAGAGGGAAACCAGACCTCTTCTTTAAAACGATAATGTTGGAAACATAATTTTTCATACTCGCAAAAAACCGTGACGGTAAAAGATAGGAACTGCTACGGTCGACCGAGGATGACTCATTGTTGCATACAAAAACGTGCCCACACCGCCGCCGGCGGAGTTTTGCGAATGAAGGAGTTAAAATAACATTTTAATATTTTCAATACAGCAATGGCTCAGCAGTAAAAACTGTAATGAGCGCCTCTGTTATGATTATGAACGACGTTTCTTGGAAACTACTTATAATAAGTATTCATCCATATTTTAGTGATTACCTAGCAAGTTTGTAGATATTTTCGATAGTAAACGACGTGTCACGAGTTTTAAGTTAGTGTGACGACGCGAACATTATTTGAAATTTGACGTCTTTGAACGTTGTTTGAACCAAACTAACACGGTGATCGTACAAAATGTTTGATTAATGTATTATATACTACACCTGCTCAGAAAATTGCTTATTCCTTTTCTAAACATAAGGTAGAAAGTACGTCATTGCAGGCGCACTGAAATGCGGGAGGGAAAACTCTATGGAATTTCATTTCTCACGCGTTTAGCGGGAAAGAAAAGTGTATGGAAATCCATACACTTTTCTCTTATTCTTCTTATTCTTCTAACTATTCCTCTTATTATAATGATTCTCTTAATTTTCTGAAATATCAGCCGGTAGCTATGGTTATTTTCATAATAGTTCAAACGGCAAAAAGTTTTTACTCCGAATCCGCCATTTATGATATCGGCCTCTTCGTATTCTGAACAATAATTTATAAAAAGAACCATGATTGAAAATTGCACTTGCGCGTATTTAATGCTACATTTGAGTTTACAATTTGAATTTGCTCGACTGGTTTTGAAGATTCTAAAACGATGATTTTCTTCGAAGGTGGGAACTATAATTGAAAATAATAACCATGTGAAAATAACAAGTGCGTGTATTTATTGCTACATTTGAGCTTACAATTAGAATTTACTCGTGGTTTTGACGATTCTAAAACGATGATTTTCCTCGAAGGTGTAGTATAAAGCATTATGTATCACTCGGGAGAAAGTGCGATTCTTACCTCGTGTGTTTTAAGGCAAATGAAACACTCGATAGGAATTCAGCATTTTCTCGCCTAGGTGTACAATGTACTATTAATTGTATAAGAGAAATTGACTGAAAATTATACATAAGGTCTGGCATTTTCCAGCGCGATTTTTTGCTTGAATTAAATGCTAGTCAGAGCTAAGCAAAAGCAAAATAAACTACAAATTTTCGGTTTTCGGATTTTTTCCTTTACCTACTTGTGCTATAAGACCTAGGACAAATTACGTCTTTATAATAAGACCTTGCATCTTGCCACATTTTATGATTCTAGGTCTACGGGAAATAGGTACCCTATAGGTTTTGTGTGCGTGATTCCATTGGAAATTTCAAAATATTCGGACATGAACAGCTGTAACTTTTGATTGCGTTGACTTATAAGTCAGCTCAGTCAGGTTCCAAGAGGTTATGGACATGAGTATCTGATGTTAATTTCAACTCGAAATCTCCACGCGTTACTGAGAAATGGGGGCAGACAGACATACGGCCAACAAAGTGATCCTATAAGGGTTCCTTTTTTCCCTTTGAGGTACGGAACCCTAAAAAGATAAAAAGGTAGGTAAAATGTTGTATTGTCTTGTCTGGCTTAAAAATCAGTATGTATTTGGACGCGATAAGCCGTCGCTAATGTTGCTAACCTCAGGTCATGCGTCCAAGGTCCATCGCTGGCCGTTTGGTATGACAATACTTAAGGCTTCGTAAACCACCAAGGCCGCATTTTTGTGATTTTTAAAATTATCTGACACTTAGAAAATAGTGTTTAAAATTCTGAAAAAAAGATATATATTACATACGGATCTAGTCTAGTCAAAGTCGCATTCAGTTTCAAGATGTAATGAACTTCACTCTACAGAAAAAAATCCTTAAGTTACCCCTTTTTCTAACGTTTTTTCTATACTATGACTGGCGAACTACTGATATCACACTTTTTTTGTACTCAACTAAAGACACTTAATATTTCTAGACAAATTCGCAGAGTTTGACTAGATAAAATGATTTTCTTAATCACCACGTTTAAATAACTACAAAAAACAAGAGCGCGGCGGCGGCTTGGCAGGCGCGCGTTTTCCCTTACGCCAACGGCTGCAGGAATACCTGGCCTTAAATTGCGTCATAGCTTCACATTTAGGTCCTTGACGATGTCCTCCTAGCTGAATTTCGGCTACGGCGGTCAGTCTCGAGGACTAGCCATGGCGCGGCAAGACATATTATAGTGCACACTTGGGTGCGCAAACACAGGTGCACTTACTATTCCCTAACTCTCATAACCCGATGGGACAACGGCAACCATAATTGTGTACTAGCACGCAACCTACCCCACCTCCACGACCTATATTGGTCCACTGCTGGACGCAGGCTTCCCACTGATAATCGCCCTATTGACTTTTATCTCATGGGCTAATGCCCATATTGCCCCACGCTGGGAATGCGGGTTGGGGATCGCAGTTCGGTGGTAGAATTGTTCTGCAGGGGGCGCTGTTGCCCGCTCCCGGTTGATATCCCTTAGTCGCCTCTTACGACACCCGCGGAAAGAATTGGGTTGGTTTAAATTCTAAGCCATAAGACCGCTCTATATTTCAGCTCTATCCTGTTCCGAGCTAGAAAAAGGATTGACTCGAACGATTTCCGCAGAAACTGTTTTTATGGTAGAGTATCTATACACTAGCCAAACTCAATGTAGAATGTTTGTAAGCAAACCTAAAATTCACTCTGTTGTCGCGTCTTTTTATACGCAATTTACGTTACTTGTCGATTTGAGATCCTTCAAAATTATTTAGTCTAAATTTTTTTTATGTAGTTAATGTTTGTCCTTCATATAGTTTATTCTCAGATAGTTTATTTTCATCATAAATATTTGAAGTTTTTCATAATGCGTCAGTTTATATAATGTAAAAAGTAGATTTGTGAAGGTAATTCATACAAATGTCGTATTTACCTGTAAGTAACATGCGTATCAGAACAGAACCTAATTTTAAGTTTGTTGTAAGTGATTGATATGTATGTGGTTTTTGTAAACTTTTTTTTAATAAATTCATATCTGAAACTCGACGCCAAGCAAGTAAGGTTTAGTTGTTTGTGTCCTGCTCTGTTTATTTACATTCTACATCGAGTTTGGCTAGTGCATTGGTATTTTGTGTCATATCATAAGTGAAGGGAAAAGAACTTCCTACCTAAGGTAGACCGGATATACGGATATACTCGAGCTCTTAATTAGCTAACACTAGTTTTATTATGTCGCATTAAAACAAGGAAGAAATTTCATAATCTTAGGTTATGCTTAGGAAACTTGCCGACCTCACATTTAATTTATTACTTAGGTTTAATAAACAGGACAAAATAACGTTATCCGTACAATGTAAAGAAAGAAAGAACAAAGAAAATAATTCTATTTACCTTAAATTTACTACATAACATAATGGTGTCAATTCAGATGTAGCCAAAACTAAACTAATTTGACAACACTAAAAATTATGCTATATCAACGCAGGTGGTGAACATGAAAAAATTCCAAATCCAAACGATTGAACGGTTAGTTGGTAAAATTTATTATAAATAAACATGACGATGAATGAGATGGAAATTTACGTAAAATAGTTTACTTTCTTTACCTTATATAATTTCAGCTATTTTGAAATTTCCGTTAAGAAGATGACGCAAAGTTCATAAAAATATTATTAAGTAGATTTTATTTCAGGAAGCCAAGACGCCGGAAGAAACTAATTCTAAATATTTACTGGTTTTACCCATGTTTTACCTATGTTGAGACCTGTTATGCAGGTTATAAGGGTAAAATATTAAATCAGAAAATTTTGCGTGGTATTTGTGTCATGTAGGAAGTAGACGCAAGAAATATGCGACAGTAGACGAAGAACTACTGGTATGTAATTCTGTAATTCTTTATTGTACACAATTAATACATAGCATGAACATATAATAGGAGTTGTACATAGGCGAGCTTAACCCTGAAAAGAGTTTTCTTCCAGCAAACCTTAGAGTTATAGGAGAGGCGATGGAATAGGTAGAGGAAGTGTACAAATAATGAATCTACAATACGTATACTTATAATAAACATACATATATTAAAATAATAATAACTAAATAAGCCTAATACATACCTTAATAAAATTTATATTTATAAACTATAATAATAATAATAATATACTATACTTAGAGATAGATTATATCTATGATAGGAGAAAGTGCAGTTTTACCTTAGTTTTAAATATGAAAAGGGACCTGTATGTATTAATTATGTACCTTACATACCTACTAAGGGCGTGTTCCCACTGTGTCGTAAAGACAGAAAGTCCTGCAATTTAAAGCATCATGGCTTGTATATTTAAATGAAGGTGTTCACATATAGGACGACACGATTACTGTCGATAGATTTGAAAACGCATGTAAACTGTTCCATTTTAGAGTAGGTATAAATTGTGAATAAATACTTTACTTATTCCTGCTTGCAGATAGATTGTGTCGATTTGTGCCGTATAAAATCATAGTTCATTATCGATATTGAATCAGCGTATGAACAGTACATTTCTGATTGGTTTTCGTGCAAACGATATCTTATGCAAGCTACTTAAGAGTTGGTTTTGCACGAAAACTAATCAGAAACTTCATATTCCTTTTCCGAGTAGGCCCCCTGGTCGTAAATATCGAACAAAACATTAATATCGTGTCAGTGATGAATAGTTCAGTGGATCGAGCCGAAATTAAGGAGATATATGAGGCAGGAGGACACACGCATGAAACGTTCCGATAACAATTTGATAACGTTACATTTACGTTAAATGTTACACATGAAAACCGACGCAAGTTATTTTATACTTGGATACAGAGACGAATGAATAAATACAAAAGTTTAAATGTTTAGATGATGGATGGATGGATGTTTGTTACCTCTCCACGCCAAAAGTACTAAACGGATCAGGCTGAATTTTTATATAGGTAGTTTTAAGCCTCGAATAAAACATAGGCTACTTTTCATGCATAAATCAGTGCCGAAATTAAAACAAAAAAAACAGTGCAGGTTAAAAATAGATATGCACTGTTTTTTTTTGTATTGTAGATTATATTTATTTAGATTAAGTACCTATGTACCTAATCTAAATAAATATAATCTACAATATGTTTTTTAAATAAAAGCATATTTTAGCCATTATTGCACTATTAAACCAGCGTTGGTTTGTATTGGTGCTCGCACTCGTTTTGTACATATTTTTGCACAACATAGCATTTGAATACAGAAGATAATTATTGACTAAACAAAATAAAACTAAACTGAAAACTTCTGTTGAGTTTTATTTAGATTTATTTATATAGTTTAGTAGATGTAAGTTTAATCTGTTTAGTTTTTAAATTTCTTTTAAGTATTTGTTATTCTTTACTGATATTTAGTTAGAGCGACATAATCGCAGTGCGACTAAGCACTTTAAACAAAGAATTAAAAATCTTTGAACCATTTTATACCAGGTAAGCAGGTTAAACTCACCGATCCACGAGCCCATCTCGTCGTCTATCCTCATGGAGCTGTTCTCGACTCTAAGCTGCGGCAGCGCGACTGCTGAGAATCCGATGGGGTGGCCAGCACCTGTGGCCAGGATTAGCACGGCGCATGTGATTAGGCACTGGAACAAATAAAGAAAATTACTGACTGTACAAGGGACTCTAGTACACACACAGTAGGTACAATTTCAACATAAAAGAAACAGAACATCATCACATTTATTCATTTATTTTAACAAAACAGTAGTTATCTTACAGTCTAAACTAAACCAAAGCACTAACTACGCTAAATACATATATTAGAACTATAAAATTAATTAACAATAAAGTACACAAAAATTTTCTATAAATTTATACCTTGTAATAAAACCAAATAATTAACACGTAAAATAAAATGGAAAAACAAAAATTAAATAGAAAAAAAAACATATTTCATTTAAAAGTAAGATATGATCTAAGGCATAAAAGATATGACTTAGACTATCGTTGAATATGTCGACATGTTGGAACTCCTGTAAGAAACCATTGAGAAGTACGAGAGCATACATGAAATAAATAAATAATTCTGGACAATTCACACAGCATTATCTAGCCCCAAGCTAAGCAGAGCTTGTGTTATGGGTACTAGATAACTGATATACTTAATACAATACACTACATATAGAAACCTATTTTTTTTTATCACACATAGTAAACACCCAGACAAACGGAAGAAATTTCTGCAAATCGTACACAAATTTGTTCCGAGGCGGGATTCGAACCCGTAACCTCCTGCGTCGCAGGCGGACCTTCGCCCGCTGCGCCACGGAGGTCGTCAAATCAATTGCCGTTATCTACCATATTTTGCTTGCCCATGCCGAGATTTTATTGCTATAGAGCATGCTAATAGCAGGTTTGCAAGATTTATTGACCAATGTTGACTGAATCGAACAGTTAGTTTTGCATGACCGAAATTGGTCATGGTTAGTTAACCACGGTTTAACGATAGGTTGGGTTGAGTGTGATTATATCAACCTGTTTTTTTGGTTTTACCATCGATCTAAGTAAAAAAGGGGAGATGAGGTACTAGCTTCTTGAAAGTGGAAGGCTCAAATTAGGTGCAATTCGGTCCATCCAACTGAGTGATAGTCAGACCGGCCAGCGTTCGTGTTACGCGTGCTTGCTACGAGGACGTACTTTAGTGTGATTTAATGCCTAAAAGACTACAGCAATGCCCTTGTGTTGGTCATTATAATTTTGCACAAGATTGGAAATGTAACTGAGAGCGAGTGTTTGCGTGTAGTTGTAACACAGGCCGGTTGTTCAGTAATCGCTGGGAGAACGTACCATATCTACAATTTTACTTAGATCTATGGGTTTTACCATATTTTATGACCCGGTTGTTATACAGAGTGTCCTTTTAATTTCCGCACGGCAGGCATTAAATTAGGTACCTAATCTGTGGTACAGTACCGATCCGTAAACTAGTAGGAAGATACTTAAGTATTTTTTTGTGAAAATCATCATCATTATTGCCCGTTTGCACCCACTGTTGGGTAAAGATACATATAGTATTCTGGAATATTGATTATTCCCTACCTCTGAGATCTATACATCCATGGACCAATGATTTTCATTTTACATTGTAAGTAAAATGAAAATTACACCTCTATTGGCTTACTTAATAGCTGATAAAACAACAATACAAGGCTTACAAGGAGGTCTCATTTTATGTGTATAATCGTAATTTGTCAAACCAGTTATGTATTTATATCAACCATGATTATACCTACTTAAATATCCTACTTAGGTACCTACTTCAATCATAAAACCACTTTAGTATCATATTAGCTACCAATTGCTAATGTTACAAAATTGAGCAAAATGAGAGACTTGTGTTTCTGTAATTTCGCAGACCGTCACATAAATGGCAGTAGGTATGTTTGTAGTAACCACGTGTTTTTGTTTATTTGAAGTATTTTGCGTTTATTATTGTGCAAACACTGGTTAGATCGCCTTTTTGTCTACAGACAAATCAGGAATAGCTTCCTAACTTTCAATTCAATTCATTTATTCATTTGTGATACACAGGTATTACCTATAGGAGTGTTAAGACATATTATTATTAAGAGCACTGTGATCTGCCACTAGGCGTAATTTTTTTTACATAAAAAAGTGGTTAAAACGAGTTTTTGTTGAGCGAGCCGATATTAAATCCCGAGCTAGCGAAGCAGTCTATAATAGAGTCACGAGCGTAGCGAGTGGCTCTTAAGTAGACTGCTGAGCTAGTGAGGGATTTAAAAGGCACGAAACGAAAAATATTTGCCCTCGAGTAAAACATAAAATTTTTCGCCCCGAATATTTTGTGGTTTATAAAAAAGGTCGAATGTCAGAAATTCATTTTGGTCAACAACCTTGGAGGTAAAAAATGCTACAAACCTCTTTCAAACCACAAACGGACAAAATATTTTTTTCTGTGAACATTGCATTGTTCCGAATTCAAATTACTTTTTTCAACAAGTTGAATTATCTTCAATCTTTATTCCACAGGTCATTGTTTTTGAGCAGCAAAGTCACCGTTTTCAAACGAGAGTGGTGAAAATAATATTAATAATAGTGAAGCTTACAAGGAAAAGTTTGATTTGTAGGTACATGTCACGTATTCCAAGTTCTAAGTCATTTCAAAATTTGTGTCAAAAATAACATAAATCAAATGTTGCTGACTTCGTAAAAACATTAAGAATTGATAATAAACGACTAATGTGTTTTTGGATTTATCGTCTCACTGAGAAAAAATACCAGCATACCTATTAAAGCTTGAAATTACCTACTAAAGCTTCGTAAACATAAAATACTAATGAAGCCTTAAACAGTTGCCCTGAAGGAAAGAAATATTCCATGACAGAAGGCAAGGAATATTCCATGAAACTCTACTCTGTCGATTATCGTGCCTGTGGTGTCATCGTTGCTGTGGAGTCGCACAACTTCTTCGAAAGCATGTGTGTGGCAATCTATTTAATTGGGATCAACTTGCGTTGCGTTGGTTCTGTTTCATTTTGCTCATCAGGTGACAGAGGCAAGGCAACATTCGCTTGGGTTGGCAGTTGGCACTAAGGTATGGGAAAAGTGTTATTTTATAATGGTTAGACATTGACTTGCACGCAAGTGAATTTGAATGTATAAATCCTAATAATATTATAAAGGCAAATTGGGCTTTGTGAAAGAAAGAAGGCAACGCCAAAACTCTTGAAAAGTGCTATTTTAGTCAGTATTTATCATGAATTACATATTCAAATTGGTCGCTTACTTGAATTAGGCATCTATCACTAGCAAGAGTAGTCCTAAAAATATGTGTTTCAAATTGATTCCCTACCAAAAACAAATTAACCAAGCTAGGGAAGTCAGGGCAGGACACATAATATTCTTATTTAATTAGTATTAGATTAAAAAAATCATCTTTATTATTTGTATAATAGTTAAAAAAAATCCAAAAAAGAGAACTGGATGCGATCAGCCCAAAACCGAAGTGAATGGCACAAATTGAAGGAGGCCTAGAGCCCTGATGTGGTCAGATTACTGATGATGACGATAATGATCCTGCTTTACAAAAGGCGGTAAAATAATCTTTGAATCTGCAAAATTTTTGACCATGGCCATAGCCAAGGCCGTAAACGGAAGGCCAAAAGTTTCTACAATTATCACGGACGGTCAATAGATCGTCTATTCCGTGATAATTGTAGTTACTGTGCTAATGGTTGTCAAACATGTTTGGATGGAAATAGATTTAAAAAATCACTCGGCAGAAATTTCTCGTAAATCTTTCGTCGTCAACGTAAAATGTAGAGCCGATTCACATTGAAACGCAGTCGAACTCTTTGCTACTTTATGAATATTTTAGGTAAATCGATAACCTTGGGCATAGTATGGAACAGAATGGAAAAAGCGTAACAAAATGTAGCTTCCAGAAACATAATATGTTTCTAAAAACAGATTCATACGTCATAATGATGAATGTGAGTACGCAGACAAAACTCTAGGATTTTATGGTACAATATTTAATTTAATCTGTATTGTATTGGTGATCTATACTAATATTATGAAGAGATTTGATTGTTTGTTTGTATTGAATAGGCTCCGAAACTACTGGACCGATTTGAAAAATTATTTTACTATTAGAAGCCCACATTATTCCTGATGAACATAGGCTACTTTTAACAGCGGGAAAATGTTTCATTCCTACGGGAAAACGGGTAATAGGACAACGGGTAGTAAGAATGCAGCTAGTGTAGAAATATATAATTAATAACCGTGTCGGCGTCGTCGGCGGCGGCGTAGCCAAGATTATTTTTGCGTTTTTGGATATTCTCCTGCCTAGAAATCTAAAGTTTTGAATATCTGAGCATAATTATGCAAATAATTTTTGCTCTAGGACTAGTATCGGGGTCATTACCAGATGTTGCAATACCTGCTCCTGCTGCCTTATAGCTATAACATTTACACTGTGTGACCTCTTAAATGCCAGACCATGAGATCTATTATTTTATTGCAACTGACATTTTAAATTTTACAACGCAATATTGACAGAAGTAGATATGTAGGACCATAGAAATCTAAATAAAACTAGTTATTTAGATTTCTATGGGTAGGACCTTGTCAATTCTTTTAGAGCCTAAGTACAAAACGCCTTCGTTTTGAACTTTGATTTATGTTTATACTAGTTTATGCCCGCGCGTTGTTTCTATGGAAACGTTTAAAGGTGATTTCTATCCCATGGGAACTGATTTATGGGATAAAAGTAGCCTATGCTTGATTCTAGGATTAGAATTACCTGTGTGCAAAATTTCAGCCCGATCCGTTCATCAGTTTTGGCGTGAAGAGGTAACAAACATCCATCGATCCATCTATCTATCCATCCAAACTTTCGCATTTATAATATTAGTATGATGTGATGTGAAATAAAAACGGAATATTGATGAGAATGATCTTTAGACAATGGAGCGTAGGTCAAAATACAGTTTTAGTTAACACATTCCAGTAGTGTATTCCAACCAGAAGAGCCTATTTACCTACTTCAGGAATCTTGTTTCGGAAATAAATTTTATCTACAAACAAGTACCAGTGGGTACTTCCTACACCGGTAGGCACCTAGGTACTTTGGTAGCCTTAGGAGACCTTTCGACCATTTAGGGCTGTCGTTAAACCCTTCTATAGTGATTTTTAGGGTTCCGTATCGCAAAAGGAAATAAAGGATCCCTTAAAGGATCACTTTGTTGTCCGTCTATCTGTCTGTTTGTCGTCTGTCAACACACTTTTCTCAGTAACGCGTGGAGGTATCGAGTTAAAACTGACATCATATACTCAAGTCCGTAACCTCTTGTGGCCGTGTTATAAATAAAACTTCTAAGTCAACGCAATCAAAAGTTACAGCCGCTTATGTCCGAATATTTTGAAATTTCCAAGGAATCACATGCACACAAAACCTATAATAGGTACTTTCAAGAGACTTAGAATGAAATTTGGCAAGAAGCAAGGTTTTATAGCACAAGTAAAGGAAAATATCCGAATACCGTAAATTTTTAGTTTATTAAATAAAACAAAATATTTTTCATTCAGTCCATAGACCAAAACCTAATCTACTTCCCGTAGAACTAGAATCATGCATGATATTTGGCAAGAAACAAAAAACAATTATACGGAACCCTTGGTGCGCGAGTCCGACTCGCACTTGAAGTTTTACTTAATAATGACATGCGAGGAACGGCTGCGGTGTTCGGTAGAATCGTGAATAATTAAAAATCATACTACAAATATCCAAGAAATATTGTCGAAACGATTCAGCGTACAAATTGTAAAAACAGTACCTACTCGTCTGATCGCTAGTTTTGTAGGTATTTTTACTGTTCTCCCAAAAGTAAACTCATCAAACAGTAAAACTAAAGAACGGAATAATTTAACAACAAAAAGAAAACACACTTGGTCGAAAATTTGGTATTTTTGGGGTTTTATATAATCTACTGATTCTAGCGAAAAACTCATAAATAGTATAAATGCGAAAGGTTGGATAGATATATGTTTGTTAATTATTTGATTGGGCTGAAATTTTGCATAAATGGAAAAAAAACATAGGTTACTTTTTATCCCATAAATCAGTTCCTAGAAGATAGAAATACCTTTGAACGTTTCCATAGAAACAGCGCCTGCGAAGCCACATTTCAGGCAGAAACGAGTGAAAACTAAAACCCAAAATGGAAAACTCACTTGATTGAAAACGCCTCTCGTGGAAGAGTAGGTCTCTCCTTTGACGTACGGTGGGAGGGTAGCAGTGGAGCTGATGCTGCGAAGGAAACTCTGCAGGGCTTCGTATTCATCCGCCTTCTTCTCCTCTTTGGTGGTGATCTGCGGCTTGTGCCCGCTGTCCAGCATTGCTTCGTGGGCGCCATCGCTGTAGGAATACAATAATCTTCACATCATATCATCACTCTCAAGTTTTGTAAATGTACAGACAGCGTGCAGGTAAGAATCCGATTTTTAATTTTTTTTTACATATTCGTTCTGTTTTTATGTTATTTAAATAAAAATATAACTTATTTTCGACTTTTAAGACTCCTACGATTAACATATTTGGATTTAAACCTGCTTGTGTTATGCAGGGGGGGTTACTTAATTCTGACGCTGTCCGCTGTCCTACTTATGTTACCTTCACGCCAAAAACTACTGCATGTATCGGAATGAATTTTGTATTGTATGTTTTTATGTAGAAATCCAGCTCGCTCGAGAACTGGATTAACATACGGCCTACTTTAATCCATGTAAAGATGCGTGAGGGCGGGGTGGATTTTATTCCTTTAGTTTCAGTTTTCACGATGCAACACGTACCTATTAAAACTTTACTTCGACAGGCCTTTGCCTACAGTAGTAACAATTTTGTTTAAAGACGAGATTTGCTGATGGTCAAGTCCACGGTTGAGACTATTCAATAGCTATGCCAATAGAGACCGCGATTGTATCGCAGTGCACGTAGAATTGTTAGGTACTGAATGAATTACATAGGAACAATAAGGTACTTAATTGACTCGATATCAAATTTGGCACAATAAATAAATATTTTCTGTAGTATTTGACTAAAGAAACCAACATTTATAGATTTCTGATATTAAAAGTGTAAGAAATTTAAAAGTTGATTTTTTAATTTTAAAACTTGACCTCTGAAAACGCTTTCGGCCATGTTGTGACGTCATATGACTTTAAGCAAATTTCATGTCAGATCATAAACGAGTGAAATTCGCTATTTAGTGTGTCTATATTTTTACAATAATGAACGTTTGCTAATGTCAATTGTTAGTTTTCGACCCGTATGACGTCACAGCACAGATAAATATGGCTGATAGCGTTTTCGCCTGTTTACGAAAAGTAGACTTTTAAAATAAAGTTTTGCGGTTTTCTAGGTCCTAAAATATATAGTAATATTTTCCCTCTAATCGGACAGTAATAAATAATTTAAGACCTACTTTAAAAAAGAGTCAACTAGGCCACGAGCCTTTTTAGATTTATTTATTAATGTGTATCCATACCATACAATAATCATATAGTACTAACGTATCCATAATTTCATACTAATATTATAAATTCGAAAGAAATTCTGTGTGTGTAGGTAATTTATATCATAATTTCATTCTCTCTCAAATGTTTTTGCATACCGACTAACGGTCAAGCATGTTGATTCATAAAATGTATCTACCGTTACCTCACATGACACATGTTTAGGCAAATAAAAAATCCTTATCTTTGTCTGTCTGTTACGGTAACAGACAGACAAAGATAAAGGTAGCAGTGTTACCGTTTCACGCCTAAACAGATGATCGGATGTTAATCGAATTAACATTTAATTTTAGTCTTAATTTAATTGATTTATTCCAACCAATGATGTTATTATATAAACTGAGGTAAAACCTCATTGATTCAAACAGCATCATAAAAAAACATAAATGTTAGAATGGACGGCGGCGCGGCGGTCGAGAAGACGTAGGTTACCTATCCGGGAATTTTGTTTTTATTACTCTAAACTTTAGTGTATAAACAAGTTCTAATCACTGAACAGTAAATGATTATAAACTACTAGCTTCTGCCCGCGGCTTCACTTTTGCGTCTACCTACCTAGCCTAATGTCTGTCCCCAGGATTCGTTTATCTCATTGCCAAATTTCATTGAGAACCGTTCAGCCGAGTATAGGAACTGAGTTACTATAGAATTTATAAAAATTCGATAGTAAGAGTTACTACGCATTTATGTAAAATGTTTGTTAAGAAACTAAGAATATTAATGATAATAAGTATGTTATGGAAGAGCGTTACCTCCTAATACAGGTAGTTCAAACTTAAAAGGAGGTTCCGAGCGCAGATCATAGTACATAATATTGTAATATTTGATTAATGAAATAAACATTTTGTATTTTTAACCCCGACGCAAGAAGAGAGAGGTGTTATAAGTTTAAAGTGTCTGGCTGTGGTATCGTAGCTCCTAAACGGATGAACCGATTTTCGTTTGGTTTTTTTTTGGCATAGATAATTTTATCCCGAGTGTTCTTATCTTAGCCATGTTTTATGAAAATCTGTCGGAGGTTTTTAAAATATTTAATTTTGTTCTTGTTGTATTTAGTTACTATCGATTTTGTATAAAATAAAGTATACATGTCTGTAGTATGGATATATGGATTAGACATTTGAAATTATCGTGCAGGCGGGGCTTAAACTAGTACCTACTTACTAAGGAGTGTCTTGTTGCCGGTGTTGGCAGAAAAAATCTGTAAATCGATGTTAACAATGTGTATGTTGAACGTTAAACCTAAATTTGTTGATAAACACTGCGACTGATTTGTTTCATTTCTATGATATGCGCGTTATTTTAAGTTTCTGTTTATTTAGCGTTCTCATGTTTGCTCTATCTATAAATATTAACCTTTGGTCACGTTATGTCACCCGGTCATGTCACCGCGTTCGTTTTTGCATTAATTTGCTGAGCACGATGACCTAGGCAAAAGCGTAGCCAAATCCTAAAATAAACGGAAAATAGTTTGAAATAGAGTCGTAGCTTTCAGATTATTTTCGGAAATGAGATAATTCTGTGTAGGTAATCGTTACTTTTTGCTCTTTGATCTTGTTTGAGTTTGGTCAGCTTTGGTCAGATTAGTTATCTATTTTTAATTTGAATAACTTGTAGCCAAAAAAAAATGCTATTCATCCGCGGTAATACCTAAATACTTCATGTACTCAGAAAAACCGATGCTAAGTAGACAAATAAACATGTTCATCTTTTTATAGGTAGGCTATGATGCGATAAACCATCCATTATGAATGGTAAGACCATTGATAATGATGATGCGATTCGCATAATATGCATAACTATAATTGTAAACACATAAATTCTTAATAACATGCCAACAACCATTCAACAACGATTCCATACAAACGGCAAGCAATTAAAATCTGGGACATCGAGATGGACGGAATAGGGGGCATTGTTGTACCTCTATATTTCTGTGGTTGTACCTAACAAAGGGCTTTTGTATGAAATTAATAAAATAACCATTGACCGTAGGCCTGCTAGATATCTTAAGAATCAATCATTATTATAAAGCAATATTTTATGTTTATGTATTGCATAAATAGCTGATAATGACCACAATCGCTTGGGTATAAACGATTTGATTAATTGTGAATGGAATGGGACTAGGCAGGACTGATGCGCAATTTTGACCTCATCAGCGGAGTGAGAAAAACAAATGAAATTTATGAAATAAATAAATGATGCTGGACTTTTTTTCATCGCATCCCATCTGTCTATTCCGATAGATAGATATAGGTCTTTGCATCTGTGAAAGATGTTTTAGCAATGAAATAATTTGTCGCTGGGAAACCAGAGGGTACAAATATAAAAAAAAACCGTTGCTCTACATATTTTTTGCTCTGTGAAGCATTGATCGCATATATCGGTATTGATTCAATCTTTGAAAAACTTTTATCAAACCTACCTTTGCACTTTCACAACCTTCAAATAGGTTCTATAGGAAAACGAGTAACCACAACAAATCGGCATAGCTCCTTAACTGGGAATTCAACACAGAAAGAGAAAATACGTCCCTCGTAGGACGCTCAGGGGCAACTGACTTGCAGCCAACTTAGTTACACTACACTATTATCACTGTAGACCCTGACTCCTTTGCAATTACTTTATCGTTTCTCGTATTTATGTTCGATATAACTTTAGATGGTAATTAATTCTTTGATGAAGTCCTGGTCCCGTCGGAAGCGAAACTTATGATTAGAATTTAGTTTATAAGGTACACAAAATACATGAAAAGCAGTAGAGTAACACTAAAAGAAATTAAATATTATCTGGCTCGAATTTAACGTGATAATGAAAACTGAAGATCATTTTTGGGCTGCTTGCTTTGATAGACTCAATGGAATCTCAGAAGTTCGGAATGCTTGTTACTATGAAGATTCCTCGTTTGTTAAATCATATAGGTACCTACAGGGTGTCTGGTCAGCGGTGTCGAGACTTTGGGGGTGGAAAACGGTATATTTTATCATATATCAATATCCCTGTTTTTTTGCCTCTGCTTGTTATTAAGCCGCAGGGCTACCTATGTAGAGGTCTTAGAAAGACAAAAGAGAATAAATCAATGCGTTTTTTTACATTATTTTTCGGTTATTAAATTTTTCATGAAATCTAATAACCGAAAAATAATGTAAACAAGATCCGTCAAGTGCGAGTGTAACTCGCGCGCCGAGGGTTTTGAACGTTTGTCAACAAATATGTACCAAAAGTACCGGTTAGAGACTTCGCAATTTGACGAATACCTAAGAATAGTAGGTACCAACCTACATTGCAGATGGATCTCTCTGCATGCTTCGGTTAAATGGGTGGTTCGGTTAAAGGTGGGTAATGGTAAATTTTTCGACTTTTTCGAAATATTTCAAAAAGTATGAAAGCTATAGAAATTTTAAAAACTGGTTTGAAATGTCCAAACCGATACCTATCATTTGCTACCCCACTCGGTGGGGTAGCCCCCTTTTGAAAATTATTCCTTTTTGACCATTTTTCAAAAAGTGTTCTTTTTACAGACTTCTCTATATTTTTCCTGTAAAATATAGATCCATATCTACAAACGTTTATTTCTTCATACATTTTAAATGGATCGCTCGGCAAACTTCGGAGATAGGGGGATGGGGAATGGGTATTTTTTCGTCTTTTTTTGAAATACATATTTTAAAAGTATGAAATTACAAAAATTTCAAAAAATATTTTGAAATGTACAAAATGATACCTTTCATTTGATACCCCATATGACTCTGTAGGTATCTTTTAAAATTTCGGCATCACAATTTGTATGGAAAATATTTATTTTCATTTTTCATTTATTTTTCTCTAAATCTGTACAGGCGCACAATATGTATTATTATTTTAAATTTCAAGTTGATAGCTGCAGTAGTTTTTGAGTTATTAAGGAGGGAAAAAAGGACAGACAAAGCGAGACCGCGGGTTTTGAAACCGATCTTCGATCTTCAAAACCCTTAAAAAGTACAGCTATTCGATTAGATGTCAAAAAGAACCTAATACAGAGTGTTCAGTTTAGGAACGTTTTTTATGGTGACTGGACGCGTTTTGATGCTGGCATTTTATTAGACTCCAGATTTCAGAGACGTCAATCGCATAATTCATTATTTAGACAGGTTGTGCAACGCCGTTTTTACTAAGCAGAAAGTTGACCCCGTTCTCCGTTCAAGTTGCCGACTTGCGCTTAGGCATTCAGCGGATGTATAGGGTTCGTAACATATTCTTATTTCAAAGTTCAACAGCGTCATTAATGAATTTAATTCCAATTACTGGCAGGTACGTAGCATAGGTATTCTAATTTCAAAGTTGAATAGCATCATTTATGAATTTGATTCCTATTACTACAGGTAGGTACGTAGTATTCTTTTTTCAAAGTTTAATAGCATCATTTATGAATTTGATTCCTATTACAGGTAGGTACTACGTTACGTAGCATATTCTTATTTCAAAGTTCAACAGCGTCATTATTATGAATTTGATTCCTATTACTTGCACGTGATTTGCCTTAACAGCTAAAAGTTAACCTACAAAAGGTAATAAAAATATTGGGGTGATAATGATAACGTACCTATATTATTTATCTCTATGGGAGATTAGTTAGTTCTACCTAATTTGATTGAGCTTATAAATATTTAATACTGGACAGCTTCATCTAGCCCTAAACTTATACATAGTACATTACATAGAAAAATGTATTTTATAAATAAGGTATGCAAAGAGAATACCTGGAACATAACTGTAGATCGTACGAACATTGGTCCCGAGGCGGGAATCGAACCAGCAATTCCTTGCAGGCAGACCTTCGCTCGCGGCACCACTGAGGTCGTCATGATTTATGGATATTGGTTCTGATAAGCGCTCATATATAAATAATCGATTCTCACCAAAATATTTGGACTCTCACCAAACTGTTTGGTGTAAGTAAACCTTTTATTGATTGTTTTTAGGGTTTCGTATCCGGAGGGTGCAAACGACACCCTATTACTAATCTCCGCTGTCTGTCCGTCTGTCAGAGGGCTCTATCTCATGAACCGTAAGAGCTAGATAATCGATCACAGAATGTGTATTTCTCTTGCCGCTATAACAACAAACACTAAAAATAAAATAAATATTAAAATTAAAGCGGACTCCCATACAAAAAATACGATATTTTGGCTATTTTTGCTCTAAGTTTGTCGAGGCTGTATCTCTTGAACCATAATAGGACTTCAACATACCAACAAATACTTATAATAAGATAGAGTGGTAAATTTAAGGGGGTCTCCAAACAGTTTGTGTTTTCAGAGTTTCGTTTGAAAATAGGTTTGAACGGTGGGACGAAACCCTCCATGTGCGAGTATACTCTCACATGACCGGTTTAGTGATTCTTATAGGTATTAGTATTTTATTTTTGACGCAATGGGGATTAATGAACTTTTTACTTTACTAATCCCAATTACGAGCTCGCATCGGCGTCAACGGGGAATAATGAACAAAAAGTTCACTTTTCCCCGTTGACGGGGATTATCAACGGGGATTAGTGGAATAAGCCATTGTAAATGAGGGTACCATAAGGTTTCAGGTGCAATACCGTCTGATAGAAATAAATTAATGCATCATTTTTATCTAATTAAGAACTTCTATTGAAAGACGAACATTGTTATTACCAAAACAAACAAAAAAAATTTGGTTTTTAGAATATGGAGGCTTTGTATAGACACTTTTTACAATGCATTATTTATAAGAAATTGAAACTGTATAACTTCTAATAACATCATAATATTTCTGTGATTATTAATACCTAGCTATATTA
Organism: Eupithecia subumbrata; assembly: GCA_949316285.1. Taxonomy (NCBI): domain Eukaryota; kingdom Metazoa; phylum Arthropoda; class Insecta; order Lepidoptera; family Geometridae; genus Eupithecia; species Eupithecia subumbrata. The sequence continues at coordinate 27,244,486 of OX438643.1, forward strand.
TTAGAACCTCGCTCAAACCTAGACATATTCATACGCCCCTAGGGTAAGATGCAGTGAATCTAATACCTACTTAGCGATAAGACCTGACATTGTATAAGTACCTGACATTTTTATGAATTAACTAGGTGTATTCTTACTACCCGTTGTGTATGTACCCTTTTCCCCGTAGGAATGATAGATTTTCCCGCGGTAAAAAGTAGCCTCTGTCCATCAGAAATAATGTGGGCTTCTAATGGTGAATGAATTTTTCAAATCGGTCCAGTAGTTTCGGAGCCTATTCAATACAAACTAACAAACAATCAAATCTTTCCTCTTTATAATATTAGTATAAATAAATTTGAATTTGATTATTGTATGGAAAATGGATAGAGGTCAGAGGAACGCTTTTTTGAGCAACAGTGATTTTTATTGCGAAATACCTAAATTGAATAAAATTTTATTTACCTAAATACTTCAGTTAGTAATTTTTAAGTTCATATTTGGTTGTTATGAAAAAATTAAAAACCGAACTCAAATTCCATACACTGTTTTTTAACTTTCGCGGGACCAATATTATTCCCTCGGGAATCATTTTTATGGAACCATCTCGGGATCATTCTCTATACAATACCGAAAGAATCATCAAAGTCGGTCCATACTGGACGGAAAAATCGATGAACATAAAAACAAAACAACATTCATACAGCCTAACACAGAACCTCCTCTTTTTTTTAAGTCGGTTAAAAAATGTTTGATGATCTGCCATTTATTTCGAAAAAAATTTCAACTATCACACACATGCTGTTGACCGCAGATGGCCATGACAGCGTGATTCCATGATCTACCATGGAAACTAACATATTCTATACCTACCAGCTCCAGCCTGCGACTTCCCCCTTTGCCTATATGGATAAAATTTAGCCCTCATGGATAATGGTTGCTAGAACCTACTAGCGAAAAATTAATTAAATGTTTTCAGTTGTTACGAATAACTATAACGACGGTAATATTCGTACCTACGTTTACTCTAATTTACAATATATAAATTGGTAGCATATCAGTAAAATTTATCGTGGACACCTCGAGATAGCGAAAGCATTTTTGAGTGTTGCCCTGGCCTACGCAAACTAAATAGATTTTTTCCCCCATAGAAATAAAGCTTTGCAGATAGATACGACTCCTGCGCCGACTAACTGTAAACGCTCCGCCAACTCTGAATACATCACGATATTTTTAAAAGAATATGTTGTTACAATTTTATAAATTGCACTCCACTTTTATCAGGTTTTCAGGGCATAATTTTAATTGAACATTTAACATACCTAGTTTTACAATATTCCACACGATAAAAAACGCAACACGTTGAATTAATTATAATAACATATCAATTGATTACTAACTTTATAAATTTTCGCGATCTGTTAACATATTAAAGATAATTTATCGGGTATCTATCGCGTACCTTTTGTTTTTATTTCCGCTACGTTAAATAAATACCCGATAAATAAACTTACCTAACTTAACCTAGAACACGTGTAAGAATATTTTATGGTGCTATTAAATTTCTAACTTAACCAACGCTATAAAAAAACTTACCCGGTCTTTTTGTCCTTCATTTTCCTCTAATATTCTATTCCATAAAACTATTATAACGAGAGATCAGCTTTTCACTAAAACTAGTAGTTTTGAGAGTCTGTAGCACCAGCTGGCCGGTTTGTTTAGTAATAAACTGAAGGACTGAAAGTCTGAAACCTAAGGTTGTGAACGCGATCAATACCGCGTGGGTACGACAGCTACTGCGGCCGAGTAGCGTCTAGCAGGCAAAGCGCCGAGCGACTGCCAGTTTCGACAAGCCGGCGAACGTACCTATAGGCGACTTTAATCCGCTCTAATAATATGACATTGACAATGTCACCACTGCTCGCATTTTTCGCAAGTTCGAACGGACGTAAAAGCGTCTCGCGAGTCGCGATAACTCTATAGGTACAAATACTATCTTCTACAATGGTATGTATGACGTCACGAGGGAGGGACACCGTCGACCTTGAGCAGTCAACAAAACGTGCGCACAGTTTGCATCTGTTTAATAGATAGCTAATCGTTATCGGAAACAATCACAACACAACCGATAATAAAGAGTTGAATGATTCAACAATCGAATGATAGGTTGAGTTAATCTAATGTCACAGTCACGCAATTTATTTTTCAATGCAATGTAGGAGAAGTGTACTTATTTTGCCATGTTTAAAGGTATGGTGTCTTTGGTAGAGTTGGGTTTTCTATATCTACAATAATAACCCTTGCACCTTTAACCAATGTCACCACCCAAAAAACTAATCTGAACCGTCTTTAATTATTATTTAAGTAACGGGTATGTATTGCAGAAGGTAATAATTTTTTTCAGCATTGTTGAATTAAATGACTCAACATGTAGTAGGTATTTCACCCTGTGATGAAATCATTGTGATAACTTTACAGCAAGTCAATACTTGATATAGAATTATTGTAAATAATGAGATATCCATTGCCGTCGGTACACTAAGAGATCATAGTTTCACACACTTCTACTTTTACGTGACTTTAAGCTTGCTTAGTCAGGGATCTATGCTTGAGTAACGCTTTTCTAGATTCAGATTCATTTATTGTCACACATAATACAAATTAAAAATGTACAAAAAAATGTTAATAAAATTAAATGATGTTGCTATAGGTAGACCACACAACTAGCGGATCTTTGTAGATCCTTGTCACACTAAGAAAACAAACGCCACTTTTGGCGTTTGTTACTGTGACATGGTTCTACGGTGAGGCTCTATCAGCATTTTATTTCGCGCGCTGCGTTAATTACTACCCCCTCTATAGTATATTCAGCAAAATGTAGTCTGACATACTTTATGACCTCCATTATGTGGACTGCAACGGATGTTAATATGCGAGGGTTTTAGGGTTTCGAGATCAAAGATCGGTTTCGAAACCCTTATGGTCTCGCTTTGTCTGTCCTTTTTTTAACTCAGCAACTAGTGGAGCTATCAACTTGAAATATAAAATAATAATACATTTCGTGCGCTTGTATAGATTTAAAGAAAAATAAATGAAAAATGAAAATGAATATTTTCCATACAAATTGTGATGCCGAAATTTTAAAAGATACCTACAGGGTCGTGTGGGGTATCAAATGAAAGGTATTAGTTAGTACATTTCAAAATAGTTTTTGAAATTTTTGTAGGTTTAATACTTTTTAAAACATTTCGAAAAAAGTTGAAAAAATACCCATTCGCCCCCCTTATCTCCGAAGTTTGCAGAGCGATCCATCTATAATGTATGGAGCGTTTGTAGATATGAATCTATATTTTACAGGAAAAATATAGAGAAGTCTGTAAAAAGAACACTTTCTGAAAAATGGTCAAAATGGAATAATTTTCAAAAAGGGGGCTACCACACGTTCGAAACCCTCGGCGCGCGAGTTACACTCGCACTTGACGGATCTTGTTTAAAATGATCGCGACATGATTCTCTGTATTTTGCTTTTAATATGGCTTAAACATCACTTAAGTATAAATCGCTGACAGAGCATGGTTTGATAATATAGGACTCTAGAAGTTGTACTACTAAGTTTTGTTTTTAGGGTTTTGAAGATCGAAGATCGGTTTCAAAACCCTTATGGTCTCGCTTTGTCTGTCCTTTTTTCCCTCCTTAATAACTCAAAAACTACTGCAGCTATCAACTTGAAATTTAAAATAATAATACATTTCGTGCGCCTGTACAGATTAAGAGAAAAATAAATGAAAATAAATGAAAAATGAAAATGAATATATTCCATACAAATTGTGATGCCGAAATTTTAAAAGATACCTACAGAGTCATATGGGGTATCAAATGAAAGGTATTATTTTGTACGTTTCAGAACAGTTTTTGAAATTTTTGTAGGTTTCATACTTTTTAAAATATTTCGAAAAAAGTCGAAAAAATACCCATTCCCCCCCCCCTATCTCCGAAGATTGCAGAGTGATCCATGTAAAATGTATGGAGCGTTTATAGACATGGAACTATATTTTACAGGAAAAATATAGAGAAGTTTGAAAAAAGAACACTTTTTGAAAAATGGTCAAAAAGGGGGGGAATAATTTTCAAAAGGGGGGGCTACCTCACCGAGTGGGGTATCAAATGAAAGGTATCGGTTTGTAGGTTTCAAAACAGTTTTTTGAATTTCTGTAGCTTTCATACTTTTTGAAATATT